>CM033424.1:132548416-133798416 GCA_019425775.1 Rafetus swinhoei | reverse complement strand
TTGGAACAGTGTGTACAGCTGCGCCACCTGCAGGCTGAAGTCAAACAGGTATGAGCTAAATATGTTCTGTATGTTGTGAGTAGATATGTGTATATGTTCCATATATTGGCATGTGTATGTAAGGTAGCTATTTTGTAAGAAAAGTGTATGTTAACGTATTCTTGCAGGTTTTTGGCCTGACAATGAAGCATCAAGGACACTTTTTTGACCTTTGACACTCAAAGTGGATAATTCTAGCTTAATTATAGTTAATGATTGCTCTTTGCTATAGGACAGTGCTGTCTGAAGAGCAATTAGACAATACAGTCCATTTTTGTATCTTCCCTGTGGCAGACAGTAAAAAAAAATCCTTTGAAATCTTCCCTGAGCTCTGCAGTGTGATCAAATCAGGTGCCTTGCTTGCAGCCCCTACCAGTAAAGAAGGATCATGCATCACAGTAGGGCCATTGTATTGGTTGAGCAGTGTGTGGTCTTTCACTCAGCTTGATGGCATCTCTGTCTTTCTGAAATAAGATAGCTTTGATTGCTGCATAGAATCAAACCCAGAATTCAGAGATGGTTTTAGGCATCAGTGGGTAGATGGATCTCTATTGATTTTGTGAAATTAGGAAAGTGAGAAGGGGGAAAGGAGCACATAGAGTTCTTGCACTTGCTAAACAGAACTAGCAGATTCAGCCAGCTGTAATTGTCCATAGAACGAAGAACCGGTTGACGACATCCGTGAACATCTTCTAGGACCCATTAGCGCCTGCCAGCTTAATGACAGTATCCCCATCTGGGCTCTACCCATTGTCCAAATCATTTAAAATGTTGTCACCCTGACTGACCTATTCTCAGACAAGAAGGAAATGGGGAGATGTGGGTGATGGAAGACAGGGGAACCTGGATATGGGAGGAGGGACACACAGAGCTGCTTGCATGAGGAAAGGGGTTGTGGTGGGTTGCAGGGATCCCTGAAGTAGAGGGAAGGTGGCCCACTGGGAGCTCGTGAAGGGGAATGAAGGAGTTCAAGGAACCCCTGGTGTGCAAGGAGCTCAGGCTGCAGAAGCGTTGGCCAGTATGCAGACTGCTACACTGTAGGCAGTGCTTGTTACAATGACTACGGAGTTAATGTAAGGGGAATGGGGATGGAAGAGATTTCACAATGATTTAGCCCAGCCTTCTGTTATGTATTACATGCTGTCTTGTGAGGTTGAAAGGAAAATAGCAGTTTGCTATGATGTCCAATCTGCATAATATGTTGTTGATTGCAGAGACTCACTTCCCAGCTGAGACAGAATCTCTTTTCTTTATGAAGTGCTGATGGACTAGAATGGTATTATCAGCTGCACAACCCCTCCCTTTCCAGTGAAGTTGAAACAATCTCATTTTAAGCTACAGGATGCAGTACTTGGTTCATATTTCCTGGCATACTACATTTAAAGTTTAATCACGTATATGTAATTCTTACAACAGTGTACAATGTCCTGCCAACTGCATTTGTGTATGAGAGCTGGGGGAATAGAGAGCAAGAGGGGAGGAACAGCTAAAAATTACATTGACTAATATTGTTGAACACACAGGCTATGTCTACACTGCACTCTAAACTCAAAATAAGATATGCAATTTGCGCTACGCAAATTGCATACTTAAGTTTATTTTGAAATAAAGTGCTATTTCAAGTCATCCCTTAACCCTCGTGGCATGAGGGTTACCGGGAATGCCGAAATAGCGTGCCTGTTATTTTGAAAAATATTTTGAAATAACGGGTGGCTTGTGAAGATGCCGGGGAGCTATTACCTCTGGTATCCCAAAATAGCACTGCAGTGTAGACATACCCATAGAATCCTAGGACTGGAAGAAACCTCAGGAGGCCACCCAGTCCAACTCCAGCTAATGGGGGCCCCAGAATTGAACACAATACTCCGCATGTCCTATAGCAGTTGTGAGAAATTTCAGTGACACATTTAAGATATGTTTTCAGTAGGGCTGTCAAGCAATTAAAAATTGATTAATTGCATTGTTAGACAATAATACAATTTATTTTAAGTATTGTTCAATGTTTTCCATGTTTTCAAATATATTGATTTCAATTACAACACAGAAAAAGATGCCCATTGCTCACTTTGCATTTATTTTTCATTGCACATATAGGCACTGTAAAGAACAAAACAATTAAATTTTCAATTCATCTCATACAAGGGCTGTAGTGCAATCTCTTTATTGTGGAAGCTAAACTTACAAATATAGACTTACGTAAAAAAAAAAACCCTCCATTCAAAAATAAAACAATGTAAAACTTCAGAGCTTACAAGTCCACTTAATCCTTCTTTTCCAATCACTCAACAAATTTGGTTACAATTTGCAGGAGATAATGCTGTCTGCTTCTTGTTTACAATATCCTCTGAAAGTGAAAGCAGATATTCATACTTCAGTCACCAATTGGCTCTGGAGGCCAGAGTTTTTTGGTAGACCAGTAACATTTTATTTGCATATGTGCATATTCATTATTTGCATAATGAACATGCAAATGTGCAAATAAAATGTTACTGGACTGCCAAAAGTTTGTGAATGGGTTTGCCAGTCCGTGGTGTAAAAAAAGGTTGGAACCTCTGGTCTAGGGGTTTTATATTAACTCGAATATTTTCGTTCATAGCCTGTCACGTTTTTCAAAGGCATTTGAATTTTCAAATAAGTTCATAAACTGTGCTTAATATGAATACTTATTTAAACACCCAACTGAGAGAATGCATATGGTAACACTTAAGGAGAGAGATACTTACAAATTATCCATATGATCTAAAAATACTTTTCTTATCTTAAGGCTGAAAACCGTATAAATCTAAAAACAATGTCCAATACTTTACATTTGCGTGGTGTTCTTAGAATTCTACTAATGTTTGAAATGTTTTGGGACTGGTAACTTTAATTTCTTCTGATTTTATTATCTTAATACAAATATATGAGAGGTTTTTTTGGCAGGGGGAAGCAAGGCCACTTGTTGTTTCCACTGAACTGGAAAAAGCTTCATAGCTCAGCAGGTGCACTGTCTGAGAGTAACATGACATAGTAAACCTCCTTTTGAAACTGTTTTGTTTGTATTTTATTGCCGGAAGCCCTGAATACATGGTTTCCACAGTTAAATTACTGTGATTTCCTGCCCAATTTACTGTTGTATACTTACACCCAAATTCAACATTATGTTATATAGAGACAGTAGTCTCTCCATAGCTAAGATTTTTACTTTTTTCAGTTTAAGCATTTATTTTGACTCCCTCTCTCATTTTATCAAAAATGCTCCTGTTGCTGACTTTTTCATGTTTCTTGATTAATTTATGTATCGCAATAGGTTGGCATGGTGCACTGCAGAGAAAAAGCGGTCCATGGTGCAGGGTGTTTATCTAGTGGAAATAAATAAGCTATGCCTGTGCTGGATTTAGTTCCCTCAACTCCAACAGTGATAGCAATGGAGGGAGACAGAGTGTTGTGAAGTGTTGTGATAATGACTTTCCAGCAACTAATTATATTTTGATTGACGTTGTCCAATCATGCTCTGAGCACAAGAAGTAGGCATGGTGATAAAAACACCCATGGCTGCTGGTGCCTTAATTAGCTTACCTCTACCACTGACACAGCAGTGGTAATTAATAAAATAAAATAAAGCTTAGCGTAGATAAGGGAGGGTCTAAAAGAAGGAACAGAGACTTAAATAAGTCACATAAAAGATTAGTTTGGTAAAGTCTGATGCCTGATAGAGTTGCTCACATTGTACCATAGTAAAACTTCACAAATATTGGCTGAAATACTTTCTAGCTTGAGAAACTAAAAACAAGCATCAAAGGTTAGCTGATGAATTCTTAAGACTTTGTAGAAAAAAAATAAGGAAATAACTACCTTTTTAAATGTCCATTAAAGTGCCGCAAATGGATTATAGGCTAGTGTAGTTAGCTATCCTGAACAAATTTAATACATGAGCAGGAGTGGAATTGCTCCTTAACTCTTCTCCATTTCACATTCTGAGTTGTCATATGCTTTCCTGTCATAAAAGATGACATATGTTAATGAGGTTGAGAACAAGGTAGCTATTTCCTTCAACTGGGAAAAGGAAAAACTAATATGAACTGCACTTGGAAGAAGCTTTCTGGATCTAAATTGCCTCCTTGTTTAGAAACTGTAGTTTTGAGAACAGTTAAAAATAGCTGAGAGGAGATGGCGCCCATATAGTTAAACTTTGTTAGGCTGCTGAACACAATTTCTTTGCTGAATTCCGCTCTGCATACTAACAGTTGCCCATCCACATTAATAGATTCATTCTCTATGGCACTTAATGAATGTCACAATACAACAGTAATAACATTCTGTCTTCGAAACCTACGCAATACTCACTCCGGTAGTCTTGGCGAATTGATTTTATGACGTATGTTGGGGACTTCACCACCATTTCAACTCCTTAAATATACATTGGTTTGTTTCTCTGTGGCTGCTGCAGACATCATAAGCCCATATATTCTTCTTGTTAGGATAATACTTCTTGCTACATCAGGGGTCGGCAACCTACGGCATGTGTGCAATCGCTGGCACGCGAGCCGATTTTCATTGGCATGCGGGAGGGAGCTCAGTTCCTCCCCTCCCCCCTGCTCTGTGCAGCAGGGAGCCTGCACTTCCACTTGAGCCTCGCAGCTGGCCTGTCCAGGCAGAGCTTTCAGCTGATAGGGGCAGGCAGGGCATTGTCAAGGGGCTGCTCCTTGCTTGAAAGGGAGCAGCAAGATAAGGAGGTGTTAATGGCTTAGATTTACAAACACCTGAAGAGACAGGTGCCTAATGGGAGTTAGACATCTGGGGGTTTTCTGGAGCACAAAGCAAGTTAGGCATGTACCTGCCTCTTCAGGTTCCAAAATACCTCTGTATATCTGGGTCTAGATCTAAAAAACAAAGCTAAAGGCTCTGATGGGAATTGTCAACTAAAGCATAACTCGTGATTCTTCCCTGTGTTACCAGATCTGGCTGAAATATGATGATCTATTTTCACAGAGGGGAAGAACAAAGTATTAACTTATGAATTTGTTTTCATTTCAAAGTCTGCCAAATGGAACAATTTTCTTTTTTTGTTTTTTCCCCTTTTTCAAAATGTTCTAGGTCTTTTCTGTTTTCCCTGCCCCCGAAAGAAGTTAGTGAAATTTTTCCTTTACAAAAAGGCCCTCCAAAAACTGGGGCTAACTAGTTATAAAATACTTTGAAGTTTGCGTTAGTGAAAAGGCTTGATGTTTTTTACACAAGAGGAACCAATTTGATGAAGTCAACAGTTTGGGATGAAACAGTCCTTTCCTGCTCCCTAAAAGGAAAAAAAAACTTTTAAAATTTCTACCAGCTCAGTGTTACATTCAGACACTCGGGTGCATCTTCAGCTCCTTTTAGTGCTACCAGGAGGGGTGTGTGCTCCACATCTTATAGCAGCGAGTTTTTAACTGCAGTGCAGACCTACTCTCAGTGCACTAGCTCAGCTAAACTTAGTGTGTGTATGTTTCCTTGAGCTGTAACTTACACCTCCAGCTGTAGTGTAGATGTACCCTTGGGGGCTTACCTGAGCTCACTCAAGAAAACCATTATGGAGCCAAAATTTAAGCCTGTGTATCCCAAAGTAAGAAAGAAAAAGATTCTTTTAAGAGAATTTTTTGGAGTGTGGCAGGTATCTAAAATTCTGATTTTAATGGGTTTTTTAAAATCCTGTGTTATTAAAATGGTAAGACCTGCATCTTCATTTATTTATTAATGAAGCTGCTGTAAGTAGAAGTATTATTGACTTTAAAAAGTATTGATGGCACGCAGACTCATAAATAGAAGTGAATAAGTTAAATCTCAGCACACCATTTCTGAAAGTTTGCTGGCCCCTGTGCTACATATACCTCACAGCTGCAGACTTCTTAAAATCTATAACTGAACCCCCAACATATCTTGATTTAAAATATTCCTGGCCAAACCTGTATAAAGTGCAACGCAAAAGGTCTTTCACTGGAGCATTGGAAAAACAATGAGGAGTCCTGTGACACCTTAGAGACTAACAGATTTATTATGACATAAGATTTTGTGGGTAAAAATCCTCATCATCAGATGCATTGGCATGGAAGTTACAGAAACAGGAGAATATGTAAGGAAGAAGTTGCTTGTGTTAAGGAAGCTAATTGAAGTCAGGGTGGGAAGTGGGTCATTCATAGCATTTGGTCTGGAGATGTGAATGCTCAGAGAGGGGAAATAGCCTTTCTAATGCATTAACCAGTTGAGATCCTTATTCAGTCCTAAGTTGACAGTGCTGAATTTGCAAATGAATTCCAGTTCAGATGTCTCCCTTTGTAAACCGTTTTTTTGAATTCTTTTGTAAAAGAATGCCTGCTTTCAAATCCATGCTTGAGTGCTCAGGGAGGTTAGTGTTACCCTACAGCTTTATATGTGTTACCATTCCTGATGTCTGGTTTATGTCCATTCATCCTTTGTTGTAGACTGTCCAGTTTGACCAATATACATGGCAGAGGGGCATTGCTGGCATTTGATGGCATAGATCCCTTTAGTGGATGTGCAGGTGGATGAGCCCCTGATCTTATGGCTTATGTGGTTAGGTCTTGTGATGTTGTCGCTTGTATAGTTATGTGAACAAAGTTGGCAATGGGGTTTGTTGCAGGGATAAGTTCCTGGGTGTTTCTGTGGTGTGTGGTGTGGTTGTTGCTAAGTATTTGCTTCAGGTTGGGGGAATACCTATAGGCGAGGACTGGTCTGTTTCCCAAGGTCTGTGAGAGTGAGGGATCCTTCTCCAGGATAGGTTGTAGATTGTCAGTAATGTATTGGAGTGGTTTTAGCTGGGGGCTGTAGGTGATGAGTGGTGTTCTGTTATTGTCCTTGTTGGGCTTGTTCTGAAGTAGGTGATGTCTGGGTACTTGTCTGGCTCTGTCAATTTGTTTCCTGACTTCCCCAGATGGGTATTTAAGTTTTAAGAATGCCTCATAAAGATCCTGTAGGTGTTTGTTTCTGTCTGTGGGATTGGAGCAGATACGGTTGTATGTTAGGGCTGAGCTATAGACAGTGGATTGTGTAATTTGACCTAGATGAAAGCTAGAGGCATGTAGGTAAGAATAGTGGTTAGTATAGGGGGTATTTATGTGACCATCATTTATTTGTATTGTAGTGTGCAGGAAGTGGCTCTCTTGAGTGGATTGTTCCAGACTGAGGTTGACAGTTGGGGTGGAAATTGTTGAAATCCCTGTC
Organism: Rafetus swinhoei; assembly: GCA_019425775.1. NCBI lineage: Eukaryota > Metazoa > Chordata > Testudines > Trionychidae > Rafetus > Rafetus swinhoei. The sequence goes on along the minus strand of CM033424.1, from coordinate 133,791,183 downwards.
AAATTCTTCAAGAGTCTCCTCCCGGGAGTCCATATGATGAAGATGTCATCATTGTAGCTTCAGTAGAGGATGGGTGCTAGGGGATGGGAGATGAGAAAATGTTTGAGGTCAGCCATAAAGTTGTTGGCATATTGTGGGGCCATGCAAGAGCCCATAGCAGTGCCACTGACTTGAAGGTATAAATTGTCCACAAATTGGAAATGGTTGTGGGTGAGGATAAAGTCACAGAGCTCAGCTACCAGGTGTGCCATGGCATCATCAAGGATGCTGTTCCTGATAGCCTGTAGTCCATCCTTGTGTAGAATATTGGTGTAGAGAGCGTCTGCATTCATGGTGGCCAGGATGGTGTTTTTAGGCAGATTACTGATGTACTGTAGTTTCCTCAGAAAGTCAGTGGTGTGTCGAAGATAGCTCGGAGTACTGGTAGAGTAGGATCTGAGGAAAAAGTCCATGTAGCTGGGTAACCCTCCTGTAAGAATGCCACTGCCTGAGATGATGGGGTGGCCAGGATTTCCAGGTTTATGGATGTGGGGTAGCAGATAGAGTACTCCTGGTTGAGGCACTAGGGGTGTGGCTGTGTAGATTTGGTCCCGTGCTATTTCAAGGAGTTTGAGTGCAGGGCGTGGTTTCTTTTGTTATTCCTCACTGGGATCAGAGAATAGTGGCCTGTAGAATCTAGTGTTGAAGATTGGCATCGCAGCCTACTGTTCACAATCGGACCTATTCATGATGACAACAGCACCTCCATTGTCAGCCCATTTGATTGTAATGCCGGAGTTGTGTGTGAGGCTGTCAATAGCGTTGCGGTCTGTAGGGATGAAGTTATGGGGCATGTGATGATGTTTGTTCACAGTGTTAGCCTATGCATATTTGCGGAAGCACTCAGTGTAGAAGTCAAGGCTCTCATTTCTGCCATCAGGAGGAGTTCACATAGAATTCTTTTTCTTGTAGTGTAGGTAGGAGGGATCGTGTGGCTCAGTGCAATGTTCAGTAGTGTGTTAGAAATATTAGCACATTACAAAGGCAGTTTCCCCTCTCTGAATATTCACATCTCCAGACCAAATGCAGTGAATGACCCACTTCCAAACTGACTTGATCAGTTAATGAAGTTGCTTCATTAACACAAGCAACTTCTTCCTTATATATACACTTCTGTTTCTGTAACTTCCACTTCAATACATCTGATGAAGTGGGCTTTACCCACAAAAGCTTATGCCCTGAGAAATCTGTTAGGGTATGTCTACACTGCCACCCTAGTTCGAACTAGGGTGGCTAATGTAGGCATTCGAACTTGCAAATGAAGCCGGGATTTAAATATCCTGGGCTTTATTTGCATGTTCCCGGGCGCCGCCATTTTTAAATGGTAGTTCGAACAACTCCACCTTTAAGAAATTAACCAATACCAGGTATTAGTTGGTAGTCAAAGAAAGATGTTGACATTTTTGACAGTATGGGAGGGAGAAGTGACACATAATGTAAACAGAACACGCGTGTGCATGCATGCATGTGTCAAGAGAGGTCTCGGTGTTTGTAACTTTCTGAGCTGTTAGAGAGAGAACTAGGCTTGGTGCTGGTCCCCCTGCTGGAGGGGGAGATCCTATTCCGAGTTACTGTGGTTATGCAGTGCCGTAACCAGTTACTTGACTTGTTTGTATTTTAAACCTGCTGCTGTGTATGGGTGTGACCACATTTGTATTGCACTGGAAACCAAATGGGATTTTATTCTTAGAAGTGTCAAATAGTAGGGTTCACACCTGTGAGGAATGCAGAACAACTCACTCATGAGCATTCAAAAGGCAAAAGGGAGAGAGTAGCCCAAAATATGCTTTAACTTTAGTCCCATAGTTTTTCTTAGTATGTTCTATGGCTTAATGCAGTGTTTCTCAACCAGTGGTATGAGTACCTTTAGGGGTACTTGAGAGAAGTCTGGGGGGTACTTCAGCACAATTAAAATTTGGAGAAAACTGAATTTTTGTTGTAAATTTTACAGCGCTTTATTATTTTTGTACTTTTTATACCCAAAAATTTCATCACCCACCCAGCTATGATTAAGTTGTTTAAACAATGTGTTGCAATGGTAGAAAAAAATTGTGTGTGTCTGAAAACTGTAGGTACTAGGGGTACTTCTAATTTTTTTTTTTTTTAAAGGGGGTACTTATAATTTTTGTGAGGGGGTACTTTATTTAAAAAAGGTTGAGAAACACTGGCTTAATGAATAAGGTAAGGGTAGCTCAAGTCTGAGTTTGACAACCAAGTGTTTTTTTTTAATACAGTGGCCATTATCTTAGTGTTTGTATGTGCATATAGTTACATATGTACAGTTATGATGCTCACTGTTCAAATTTTTTATATGAAACATGACAGCCAGAGAGTTAAATGAATATGTTAGTTGTTGTAAGTCATATCTATAACTTCACCTAATGTTATTTTCCAGGCACAACAAGGATGTTATATTGTGGAACAAGTCCTTGAGTAGTGCTAATTGCAAGTAATTTACTTCTGAGTAATAATAGAAATGAAGCTTTTCTTATTAATCATGCAAAGACTTCTAAATTGTGCTGTCTTGTGTTCTGTTTCAGGTGCTGGGCTGGATCCGAAATGGGGAGTCTATGTTAAATGCAGGGCTTATCACGGCTAGCTCCCTGCAGGAGGCAGAACAGCTGCAAAGGGAACACGAGCAGTTCCAGCATGCTATAGAGGTATAAAAAGTGTGTGGTTTGTGCCATTCTTCAGTAAGATGAGCTCTTATGGTACAGTTCATGGCAATCATCATAAAGCAACATTAGGAATAGATTAAATCTTTATGTACCTTCTAGATAGATCTGTCACCACTTGGGCAACAACAAAAAGGTTAATAACATGAGTTTGTACATGTGGAGTGAATAGATGGAGTCCATTTATAACAGGGAGGTGAGACAGCCACTAGGAAAGGGAGTTTGGGTAGCTGGGATTCTGACAGTTACAATTCTGCTCTCTATCAGTGCAGTGCTTTTAATAAGTCAAGGGCAGTGGTAAATCACTTTTATGTAAATATTTAAGCAGTGTATTTACAAAATGGCTGAGACAGATTTAATCAAACAAAAGACTATTGCAAACAGAATTTTGGAATAGGGTCCTATGGCTTTTGAGGTTTTAAGACTAATCTAATATAATGGCAAATTGGTTGCAAATGGGAAATATGCACAGATCGCATAATTTAAATAACATAAAAGTTTTCCTGACATGATCTCATAACTTTAGTGTATTGTTTGTGTAAATTAGTAGGTTTTGTTAATACTTTGATCTTTACAAGGCCTTATGTTAGTAGTATGTTTGTGTTAATAGTGTCCACCCTTTTGATCTAAAATTGGACAAATAATTAAAGACAAATTTTAGTGCACTGTTATGGGACATAAGAGGCTGTTGATAGTGTATAAAGATTTTTTCAACATTTTATTTTTGCTGAATACAAAAATCATTTCTCTGGAAGTTGGTTAGGTTTTTTGTTTTCAGAAGTACTCCTTTTTTATAGTAAATGCCTTCTGTTTTTCTGCCTTTTTGTGGTGTTTTCTATTTCACATCTCTTCACAATTTGTAGTTTTTGCTGTGGGACCAAATGTTAAGTATTATCTCTCTATATACATATAAAAAAGTTTTTCCTGCCTGGTGACAGAGTGATGTCATCGTGCTCACTGGCCGCAAAAGCAGCCAGAGAGAAGGTGATTGGTGAGCGTAGCGAGCAGGTAGGGTTGCCAGGTGTCTGGTATTTTTGCCTCCTGTCCGGTAAAAAAATTCAGAAAATATCGGACACCTAAAATGTCCAGTATTTTCTGGGTTTTTTTTCCCAGCCAGGAGGTGAAAATACCGGACACCTGGCAACCCTACGATACACTCAGCAACTGGGCCTGGGCCCTGGCCCCCCTGCTTTCCTGGTTCCTCAGGGAAGCTGCGTCCTGGCTCCATGAAGAAAACAAAATGGCCGCTGGCAAAAAGCCTAAAGAACTGAAGCCTTCCCTGGGTCTTAGTGCTCAATGTCTCCCCTCTTGCTATCCCTATTCTGACTCTGCAGGCACTTAAAGCTGTTTTAATGCTGTTTTATTTATAAAAAAAAAAAAATTTTCTCAACAACTTTGGTCCCCCTCCCCTCCCCCCCACACACACAGAATTTTTCCCCCGGTGTTGTGTGTGGTTTTTTGTTGTTTGTTTTGTTTTTGTTTTTTTGCGGGGGGGGATGTTTGGTATTTTTGGGTAACCCATCTGGCAACCCCTTTTGCAGCTGGGGGGAGAGGGAGGTTGGCAGATGTAGCGAGCAGGGTGCAGCCCCCTAGTTGTTAATAAATAATCGATTAGTTGGCTCATTTCACATCCCTCTGGATACTTGTTCTTTCCATTTTCACAGAAGTGAAAATACTGGATGAGAATAATTCTGATGTCTAGTTATCAAGCTGTGAGGCTTTGAGGTTTCACTCAGACCAATAAAAAGTTGTGTCACTGCCTGCCCTTTAGCCTCTATGCTGCGTAGCTTTGCCTCGCAGCCCTGAAACCAGCAGCCAGCTCACTGCATAGTGGCCTGAGCCTGGCTCCAGTCTATGTGGTTACTCCTTGGAGGGTGATACCAACAGCCCTTCCAGTCTCTCTCGCTGAACCCTCAGAGAAGTTATCGAGTTCGCTGCCTCCAAAGAAATAGCACACAACAGTCTGGTAGCACTTGGCTTTTTTTTTTAATAAAGCAAGAATATGTTTACTATCAAAGAACCTAGTGAAAGAAGAAATCAGTGATTACAAGTAAGAGTGAAAGAGAGAGGAAAGGTTACAAATAAAACAGAATGCGCTTTCTTGTAACTGTTAATTCTAATAAGTTCCAGTTAGTACCTCTGCAATTGTCTTGCATGTATCAGCTTTCATAGGTTCAAAGTGTATTTTACCCTATTGTCTGCTTAGAGATGGATGCAAAAATGATAAGTCTTTTTACTTTCCGTTATATTGTCCAAAACTCACCGTTTTGTCCACAGACTCAAGATGCACCCTGGTGTTCAGACTTGTGACACTCTTCCCTTTTCCCTCTTGATTTGTATGTAAAAGGGCTTCTGTAGTTTTGATCTCGCAATGCATAATTTACATTGGAGATAGCCAACCTCCAACATGTCTGGGAGACAACCTGTTTCTCCTTTTGTTTGGTAACAGACTTTGAGTACTGCTAAACTACAAGACATTTTGCATACCTTTTTTTCCAATTTTTTTGTCGGAAGAGGCTTTTCCAACGGGGCTAAATTTCGGGAAAAAACTCTCCAAAGCCCCCTTCTTCCTTGTGGAAGGAGGAATACAGGGGCTTTCGAAAGAGCACGTTTGCTCTTCCGGAAAAAAAAGCAGAAGAGCAAACGCGTTCCCTGGATGTGGCGGAGTTTTTTCGGGATACCTCCAGTATCCCGAAACCCCCACCCCCGCAGTCTAGCTGTACACTTAAGCATAGTATCAGTGAATATTCCTAATTCTACATATGTTATTACATACATTAGACAATGATAGTCATCACCACTGTTTCACCGGCATTCGTACAAGATCTTACTCAATATACTTTTATAGCAGTACAGTGATATTGTATCCAAACAGATGAAACAGTTGCTTATTCTTTGAGGTTCAGTCCTATTCTCCCTCTGAGGTATCTGGACCCTGACACAAGTCCAGAAAGAGTGTTCCATATTATCCACCTTTCCTCTCCTACTCCAAAGAGAAAACAAATCTGAAAGCCATAATTATAATCAGGTTATGTACTGTAACTTGGCAAGAATTGTATGGCTTGCTCTGTTGCTGTGCTTGTAGACTGATAGTCACTGTTTACTGATGATACATTTCTGTTAAATCTACTTTTGCCTAGAAATAGTTATGCTGCAACCTATTGTTAGTCCTTTATTTCCTGTGGCTCAGGTACATGTGTGGAAAATATCAGTGCAAAGAAAAAAACAAAACATGGATTTAAAGCAAATGCATTGAAATGTTATGTAACTAAATATTTTATTTCAACTTATCAGAAAACACATCAAAGTGCACTGCAAGTGCAGCAGAAAGCAGAGGCGATGCTTCAGGCTAATCATTATGATATGGATATGATCAGGGACTGCGCTGAGAAAGTTGCTTCTCATTGGCAACAACTGATGCTCAAGATGGAGGACCGTCTCAAACTTGTGAATGCTTCCGTTGCCTTCTATAAAACATCAGAGCAGGTATAGGAACTTTTGAAGACCCATGCTTTGCAGAATAATAAGGAATGTGTGGTATTTTATTATAAAAATACCTTTGCAGCTCAGGTGGCAGAGTTAATTATTTTTAGGGCTCAAGTTTATTTAAAAAATGCTAGCAGAAGTATTGGCATTTTAAAAATTTTATTTAGAACTTGGAAATGCTAACAGTGTTATATTAACTGAGGCTAGAAAAATGGAACTGGTTATAACCAAATTTCAGTATAGTCAGTGAAATTTTGTTTTCTGAATTGAGAAGAAAGCGAAACCCACACATAATTGATAAAACAGTGTGTTTGTAAAATGCTTAATTACAAATTATGTACATTAATAATAACAGTCAGGTTTGTCTTCTATTAGATTTTGTCTTTAATAGCAAGTCCGCTACATCTCAAATCCCCATCTACCCCACTTGACCTTTTTTTTTTTTTTTTTAATTTCACCCTTGTTTCAGATCAGAATTAGGTAACTGATTAATTTGGATTTTTCAGTTTCTGGAAAGGGCTTTTCTAAGAGAGAGTGTCTTACGTGCAGATATCCCCTCATGTAAGAGAGCACTTTTGATCGTAACTTGATTGAAATCTCATCATCATAGATAACTAATATTTTGCCCCCTATTTCATACTTTTCATATTCAACATGTTTTATCTGGAGAAGGCGGTAAGCAGTGAGGTGGTAAAGTTTGCGGATGATACTAAACTGTTTAAGGTAGTCAAGACAGAAGCAGACTGTGAAGAACTTCAAAAAGATCTCACCAAACTGAGTGACTGGGCAACAAAATGGCAAATGAAATTTAATGTGGATAAGTGTAAAGTAATGCACGTTGGAAAAAATAACCCCAACTATACGTACAGTATTATGGGGGCTAATTTGGCTATGACAAATCAGGAAAGAGATCTTGGAGTTATCGTGGATAGTTCTCTGAAAACTTCCACATAGTGTGCAGCGGCGGTCAAAAAGGCAAATGGGATGTTAGGAATTATTAAGAAAGGGATAGAAAATAAGACACAGAATATCTTACTGCCCCTGTATAAAAACTATGGTACACCCACATCTTGAATACTGTGTACAGATGTGGTCTCCTCACCTCAAAAAAGATATTTTGGCCTTGGAAAGGGTTCAGAAAAGGGCAACTAAAATGATTAGAGGTTTGGAACGGGTCCCATATGAAGAAAGGCTAAAGCGACTGGGACTTTTCAGTATAGAAAAGAGGAGACTGAGGGGGGATATGATAGAGGTATATAAAATCATGAGTGGTGTGGAGAGGGTGAATAAAGAAAAGTTATTTATTAGTTCCCTAAATAGAAGAACTAGAGGACACCAAATGAAATTAATGGGTAGCAGGTTTAAAACTAATAAAAGAAAGTTCTTCTTCACACAACGCATAGTCAACCTGTGGAACTCCTTGCCAGAGGAGGCTGTGAAGGCTAGGGCTATAAGGGTACGTCTAGACTACATGGGTCTGTTGACGGAGCCATGTAGATTAGTGTACTCGAAAAAGGGAAATGAAGCGGCAATTTAAATAATCGCCGCTTCATTTACATCAAAATGGCTGCCGCGCTGTGCTGATCAGCTATTTGGCAGCACAGCGCGTAGTCTGGATGCTCCGCAGTCAACAAGGGAAGCCATTCCACGAGGCATAACGGGGTGGTCGACAAGGGCTTCCCTTGTCTACCGCGGAGCGTCCAGACTACTGCGCTGTGCTGCCAAACAGCTGATCGGCACAGCGTGGCAGCCATTTTGATGTAAATGAAGCGGCGATTATTTAAATCGCCACTTCATTTCCCTATGTCTAGAAACCTAATCTACATGGCTCTGTCGACGGAGCCATGTAGTCTAGACATACCCTAACAGAGTTTAAAGAGAAGCTAGATAATTTCATGGAGGTTAGGTCCATAAAAGGCTATTAGCCAGGGGATAGAAATGGTGTCCCTGGCCTCTGTTTATCAGAGGCTGGAGATGAATGGCACGAGACAAATCGCTTGATCATTGTCTTCAGTCCACCGCCTCTGGGGCACCTGGTGCTGGCCACTGTCGGCAGACAGGCTACTGGGCTAGATGGACCTTTGGTCTGACCCAGTACGGCCATTCTTATGTTCTTATGAGTTTTAATCCATATCCTGTCCTGGGCAGAGAGTGGTGCTGTATCTCTGTTTTAGAGAAGAGAGATGAAAAACTGATAAATTAAAGATACAGTCAGCATTTATGTCAGATCTGGGATTAGATGTCTGGGGTTCTTAGTCTCAAATCTCTTGGCTCAAACTACTTCACAATGTTCAACTAGAGATATTTGTCTCCTTTTGGCTGGCAGGTGTGCAGTGTTCTGGAAAGTCTGGAGCAGGAATATAAGCGGGAAGAAGACTGGTGTGGGGGAGCGGACAAACTGGGTCCTAATTCTGAAACCGATCACGTGACCCCTATGATAAGCAAGCACCTTGAACAAAAAGAAGCATTTCTCAAGGTAAAAATATTGTTGGCTATGTGTTGGGAAACATGCAGTAACCCCCTCTTCTTCACATATCTAGAATGCACCTGTAAAACCCAGTGACACATGCATGGCTTCATGAGCTCCTGAATGGTGATTACACAGGAAATGGCATATTACTGTTTCTCGTGGTGATTAGAACATTGCCAAGTGCATAAAATTTGACAGTTTATGTAAATCGGGCATCCCCCATTGCGATAAAAAGGATTTGCTATTTTCAGCAGACACTGCTTCTTAGAGGACTTAAAAGCTACTTCTTTAAAAGAAGCAACAGCTGCTCACCACAGTGGCTACCCATGACTCAGAGCAGCTCCCAGCAGCACTAAAGCTGCAGTGGGGAAACCTGATTCTGTGCTGCTTTTTCTGTAGTATGTTGTAAGTTTCTCTTAAAGTCCAAATAATAGTCTACAGTAAAACTCCAAAACTCTCCAGTGCCACCAAGTTTTTGAGTATTACTGTTACAATTCTACTGTTAAAATGAAGGTGGTGTTTCATATTTATTAACCAAATTATAAATAAAAAATACTTTGGAAGAGGAGAGCCAGTTGGGAAGGGGGAAAGGTAGCAGGATGAGAATGGGGAGAGAATATTAGGAGAGGGAAGCAAAAGGGGATGAAGGCTGCTGTTTTCCAGAGAAGTAAGAAAACCTTAGAATGTAGTATAAGAAATTCAGTACACCAGCAATTTGTAGAAAAGATGAGGCAATAGAGGGTTTTGGGCCACTTGTATTCAATTTTTGCTAATAAGCAAGGTGACTTAGCAATAGTAATATGTCAGTGGCACTCGAAAATGGTGTTTGCTGGTTGTGATAGCCTTTACTTGTGGGACATGTGACTGCATGACAAATGCTATATTGTCAGTAAATTTACAGAATGGCCATCCTGTGGTATATTAAAGTAGTGACTATTGACAAATCAGAATAAAGGATCTCATTACTGGCTTTTATCACTTCCATTCTCTATCTTTGTCTGGTCATTGTTGCACTGTAATACTGATCCACAGTTGCTACTGATCCACAGTTGGGACTGAGCTAAGACAGCAACTAGAGGAAATAAAAAGCCATTTTGGAGGTCATTGGTTCATGTTTAACCTGCTTGGCTGACCCGGTCTTGTCGTTTAAAGAATGAGAAAATTGACTAAACAAGGAGTTGAAGATGGCTGGGGTATCGATGTTCATCAATCTTGCACATATTAAAGATAGACCTGTGGTATAACTCATGAGCGATAACAGACTACATGTAAAGCTTCTTAAAGACTTAACAATATACCTCACTGAAAACTTTAAAAGTCTCTTAGTGTTCGATACTGAGGTGCAAACACTACTGAAAGCATGAATTTTAGGGGTAGTGTCAAATGGAGCTCTCATATGCAAGTGTCTGAACTTTTGGTCTGTTAGGTGACTATGATCTGATAAATTACTGTCTCATTGATTTTTGTCATTGGTCATATCTGTGCTGCCTTTATCTCACCTTTTAAGGTAGTATTTTGGTCTCCAGCTTCATTACAAACAAAAGACACCAAGTCCATATATAGTGTTTGGTATATATTCAGAAGTTTAGGTTAAGAGAGCAGCTGTGTTGAGTCTTGGCAATGCAACTAGATTCTGGCTGTTTTGTTGCTGTTTGGTTTTAATGCTTCTGAGACCTTTAAAGGGCATGTCTTCTTTCAGCACTTTTGGTTTCATTTCAGCAGAGCAATTATTTTTTTCTGTATAAACTAATGCTGAATGTTTTACAATATCCAGGTGATTGCTAAAGGTTGTGCACTTGGTTTACATAATAAATAATTCTAATGGCAAATACATAAAAACTATCCACTCTGTGTACCTTGAGCTTCATTTAAAAGTATGGAAATGATCACTTTTAAGTAACTTCAGGTGGTAAATTATGTATAGTACTATTTAATGTGTAGTACCAGATAGCAGTACATCCAAAACTAGGTTATTTGCTTGGAAAATAACCATATTTTAACTGTTTGCTCTGTATAGAATAGGGTATAGTAAGCACCAAAAGTAGTGTGTGTATATATCCATGTGTCTGTGCATGCCCCTTCAAATGCAGCAATATCAAATGCTACCAAATCTTCTCATAGGCTTGTACGCTGGCCCGGAGGAATGCTGATGTCTTCCTGAAATATCTGCACAGGAATAGTGTAAACATGCCAGGGATGGTGACTCATATCAAAGCTCCTGAACAACAAGTCAAAAGTAAGTATTCTTTTAGGTATTTGGCCTTCATATGATGCAACAAGTCTGAGAAAATTAGGTTGAGTCCCTACCAGGGAGGATACAGTATTTTAGATTTAACCCACAACGTGAGTGATCACAAGTATCTCACTCAAATGAAGCTTGATTGCTCTCGACTTATATCTTTCAAATTTAATGTCATGTTTAGTTTACAATTGGAGACTTAAGTGCATTGCTATTCTTGAGCAAACAATAGTTTATTTTTGTATGGTGCTTTTCAAACAGAAATGTTGACAATTCCACAGCCAATGAGTCTATATAAGCACACTTGGTATTCTAGGATATACAGAATGCAATGGGAATTCTATGTCAGTAGAGTACAAGACTGGGCCCCTTGATGATCATACCTCTAACATGGGCCTACTGAAACTCTGGTCTAGTTTAAAGACAGTTGATTAATAATTGGGAGGCTCAGGTAGTAAGGTTTAATGGCTCTATTAAAGCTACAAGTGGGTGTGCAGTTGTGATGGAAGGGAAAAGATGTGTTGTTATATGAAGTTATTCAAGCTCAGAAAAAAATGAGGTAGGAGAAATGAAGTCGGAACGGGATGGAACTCAGAGAATGTTTTGAACAATAAGGAGCCTGAGGGGGTAGCCGAGTTAGTTTGTTACAGAAAAAACAACAAATGGTCTGGTAGCACTTTATAGATTAATGAAACATGTAGATCTGAAGAAGTGGGCTATGCCCCGCGAAAGCTCATGATACCATCTACGTGTTTCATTAGTCTATAAAGTGCTACCAGACCGTTTGAACAATAAGGATCATTCTGCAATAGAACCACACTTGAACTACAGCTAAATCTATTTGAGTCATAGAATAGACAAGTACAGTGTGTTCAAGTATTTCAGAAAGAAGGGTCGTCCTGTCATTGCACTGCACGTTGAAGAACTATCATTGGAGGATGAGGTATGAGAGGCAACTGTTACTAAGAGGGGGTTATAATTCAGGAGATGGAAATATGCAAAGCTGCTTGTCAGCAGCTGGATTGAATGCGCTTTAGTTATATAACTTTGGGCACTGTTTTACAATATCTCTTTCTGGCTCTTGGCATTCTAAAGAACTAATAGCATTAACCATACATAGCAAAGCACAGCCAAATGTCTCTCACTGACACACCATCTGTACAGTGTTCTGATACCATGGACTCCGTTCCAGTTAGCTTAAGTGGATCTTACATGCTGTGTATCACAATTGACTCCAATTACATAACTTTCAAGATGTCCATTTTTATGTAGTGTCCAGTTGGAAATGTTGTAATACATTGAAATGTCCCCAGTAATCTGGGAAATGTTTCAACAGGATGAGCATTTGAGAGCTGGTGGTAGGCGGATAGACTGTTAACAGAGAGGGGAAGAATGTAATCAAGGTAAACCTGACAGAAAAGTGGAATGGGAGCTCAGTAGGTGCAGTGGGTAGAGGTACAATTGTGGCTGGTACTGGCCTTTTTACCAGATTAGGAGGCGATAGTATTAATGGGCCAAGTTGTCCTGTTGACCATGTACTGTGCATTGACCCTGAATTAGTATTAACATTCCCTGTAAGTTGCACACAGCTATCCTGTATCTGCCATGCACATCACTAGCCTGGCAGTGCACCCAGTGTAGCAACAGACAGCTTCCCAGCACAGTTTGCTGCTTTGCTATCACAAAGCTTGCTTATTAACATCTTGTGGAGCTTTTGTGGAGGCAGCAGTTAGTGGATATTAGTGGATGCTTATAACAATTTTGGCTTTAATCTCTCTTAAGACAGGTTTACATTACGGAGACAGATTGATCTAAGATACACAACTTGAGTTACTTTAGTAGCATATCTCAAAACGATGATGCTTAGTTCTACCTACTGTGATGTCCTCACCTCTATGGTCAACAGAAAGAACTCTCCCATTGACTCCCCTTTCTCTCCTCCTCCTGGTGGAGCACCAGAGTCAACAGGAGAGCACTCAGAGGTCAATTCATTGTGTCTATACTAGGTGCTGGACTGATCACTGCCATTGTTGATCTAGTTCGCAGTGAAGACATGCCCTTAGTCTCAGTTCTCTAGCTGCAAAATGGGATAGTGCTGCCTAACCTTATAGGGTTTTTGTGACGATACATTGGTGTTTGTGAAGCACTGCTGTGAGAGCACCACCGACATCCAGAACAAAATCATTAATTTTATATTCAGTGCAGGGTTTGAGTGGTGCATTATGTAAAGCCTGCATCATACATTAAACTAGAAGGATAAAAATAAATATTCGGTAACTTCTAGTTCACTGAATGAAGAAGGGGTCGTATGGGGGAAAAATAGTATGTGATCATGTTATGGTGTCCTTTTACTTTACATTTGTGCATTCGCTAGTGCAAAGCCTCACTTTTACGTTGTTCTTGTAGCAAAAGTGAAAACAATACAACTAGTAGCACAACAGATAGCTGAGTTTCTATACTTGTTTCTTCTTTTCTGCTGGATCTAAATATAACATATGCATTTAAAGGTAGTATCATAATGTGTTTGCACATGCAAATTTAAGTTGCACGGGCAATCTTATTTCTGCCATTTCCTAACTTTGAACACTTGACTTTATTAAGGTTACAGTGTTATTTTAATCTGTCTCTTCTTGGAAAAGGTTTATAACACCTTACAATATATGGCTTTGAATCTATTTTTTCTGTATTTTTTCTATACTGTAATTTATTTTACATTGTGCAGATTTAATCATATGTAAAATAGGTCTCCAATGTTCTTGCCCATCTGTATAATCCTTCCTCAGCAATTGCTTTGTGGGCTGGCCTGAACAACTATGAAAATAAGTACCACTGCTTTGATTGCTGTGAATTTTGCTATTTGCCTAGTTGTTGATAAGCTATGTCCAAAGAAGCTGCTCAGTGTGCCTGAGCTTAGTTCCCACAGGCCGTGCACCTCCACTACTGAACTTAGCCCGCTCATTTAAAGTAACAGCAAAGCCGGTGATGGAGCTGATGTAGGTAAGACACTAAGGGCTCTGTCATGTTGCCGAGGATGGATGACTAGTATGAGCATAATGTGAATGAAAGTGATTCTAAGAATTTTGTGTACAGATGAGCAAGAGGAGAAATAAAATAGAGAATACAAGGAAAGAAGGATTGCACTATGGGAGATAAAACTGTAAGGCAGTTTAACTGTTGAAAATGTTAATTTCTAGTCACAAAAATAGAAATGTTATACGTAACTGGAAAACTAGGAGAATATAAGTGTAGCTCTCCCCTGAACCATAAACAGCTTGTGTACTCTCTCCCAGTCTTTCTGAAGGTATTATTTTCAAGTGAGAGGCTTAGGCCATGTCTTCACTATGCAGAAGATCGACATTGCCATGATCAATCTTTCGGAGTTCAATTTAAGCAGCTCTAGTAAAGAGTCACTAAATCAAACTCAGCGCTCCCATCTGAGCCGGTACTCCTGCTTCTCCCGAGGAGTAAGAGAAGCCAGTGGGAGCATTTGTTTCTGTCGACCTCCCACCGTGAAGACTGCACAGAAACTTGAATTAAGGTACATCAACTCTAGCTATGTAATTAACGTAGCTGGAGTTGACATACTTTAATTTGACCTTCCCATGTAGTGAAGACATGGCCAAAGTTTCATAGACTTTAAGATCGGAAGGGACCTTTATGATGATCTAGTCTGACCTCATGCACATTACAGGCTGCAGAACCTCACCTACCCATTCCTATAATAGACCCATAACCTCTGGTTGAGTTACCAAAGTCCTCAGATCATGGTTAAGAGATTCCAAGTGACACAGAATCCACAATTTACACTGATTTTAACCGCAAGTGACTTGTGCTCCATTCTGCAGTGCAGAGTGGGGGCCCTAAGGCCCAGGGGCTGGATGCAGCCCCCAGTTTGCCTAGATCCAGCCCCTGAGGCTCAGAGCAACCCTCTGCAATGGGGAGTCTGCACTGGTGCTCCAGCCCTCCTGCCGTCCCACCCTGGAGTTGGAACCCACAAAATCTACTAGCCTAGGCCTCCCTAGGCTCTGGTGTGTGAAGAGAATGTGAGAAGTGTCTTTCTCCTTCTCTGTTGGGGCCACGTCAGTGCGGGCTTGTTTGTTTGCTTCTCACTTGTGTGGGGTCCCCGATTGATTTTTCTGTGGGTCAGAGGAAGATGTAAGACCTCCAGGGTCTCAGTCCATCTGACCTGGGAGGAAATATGGTCATCAGTTAGACTCTCAGCATGTGGTCAAGACTTATCAGCCAGGCAGCTTGGAATGAATTCTCTGTAGTGACGCCTAGCCCTCCCCACATAATACCCCATCACCAGCCATGGGAAATATTTGCTGTCAGCAGCTGCAGATCGGCCAAATGCCATTGTAGGCAGTCTCATCATACTATCTCCTCTATATATTTATTTAGCTCAGTCTTGAAACCAGTAAGTTTTTTTTCCTCCCCTTGGAAAGCTGTTCCAGAACTTCACTCCCCTAATGGTTAGAAACCTTCATCTAACTTCAGGCCTAAATTTTTTGATGGCCAGTTTCTATCCAGTTGTTCTTGTCTCCCTCCCCAACTACTGTCTCCATCAGCATCAGGCCCCGTCCATCCTATGGCTTTTACCAGAACCAAGTTCTGTTTTAGTGTCCCTCCAGAATTTCCCCTTCTTCTTCGAGTGGTTGCTCATGTCCATTCCATGTAGGTTTGCGTGCTGCGTGCACGCGTTGTCGGAAGTTTTTTCCTTTAGCAGCACGCAGCAGGCCAGCAGGGGAGCCCCTGGAGTGGCGCTGCTCTATCAGCTAATATAACCCCTGCTGGCCCTCCACCCCTTCAGTTCCGTCTTTCCACTCACAAGGTCGTTGGAACCTGCTCTGCTCTTGCTCAGCAAGCGCTCCCAGCAGTTCTCACCCTTTTGTAGTTCTGTTGCTTGTTACTGCTAGTTCTTATCTCAGTTATAAATAGTTTAATTTGCTTTCAAGTGTTAGTAGTTTACTTACGTGCAACGCTTGCTTTGCGTCTCCCACGCATGCTGCGGGGCATGCCTGGGCCCCAAGGCTTCAAGCCCTGCAGTAAGTACCAGAAGCCTATGCCCTGCAAAGACCCCCTCAAAGCCTGCCTTAAGTGCCTTAGGGAAACTCATCTGTCGGAGGCCTGCACAATCTGTAAGGCTTTCAAGCCACGGACCAAGAGAGAACAAGAGTCCCGCCTGAACGTCATAGACACGGCTCTCCGCGTGGCACCGACAACCTGCAGTGCACCGGCTTCAGGAGGCACCAAGCCACTTGCTCACCTCGGCACCAGTCTTAGTCTCCGGTGCCACAGAAGAAACAGAGACCTAGCCGGATCTCATAACTCAGGACTTCAACAGGCTTCACCATCTGAACCTACAGTCCAGTCCCTCCACCTGATGACCTGGAAGCTCCATGGCTGACAGCAGCGGAGCTCCAGTGCTCGGAGCAGGTGCAGGAAGTCCTGCTGGGTAGTGGGAAGCCTTCCACTAGGTCCACCTACCTGACTAAATGGAAGCACTTCTCCATTTGGGCTGCTCAAAAGGGTATCTCCCTGACGGACGCCCTGGTCCTGCTGGTTCTGGGCTACCTCCTTGACCTTAGGGTCCAGGGACTGTCGTCCTCATCAATCAGGGTCCCCCTGGCAGTTATTTCCTCCTTTCACCCGGACTCTAGGGACACAACACTCTTTGAGCATCCCATAGTTCACAGATTTTTACGGGGTTTGAACAGGCTTTACCCGTGTGTGTCAGCCCAGCCCCCAGTGGGACGTAAACTTAGTTCTGTCCCAGTTCATGCGGCCCCCTTTAAGCCCCTAGCGACATGTTCGCTGATGCACCTCTCTTGGAAGGTGTCCTTCCTAGTGGCTATCATGTCGGTCAGGAGCGTGTCCAAACTGATGGTTCTCACATCAGATCCCCGTATACGGTATTCTTCAAGGACAGGGTCCAGTTACACCTCCACCCCAATTCCTTCCGAAGGTGGCGCCTCACTTTCATGTGTGTCAGGACATTTTTCTCCCTTTTTTTACCCAAAGCCCCATGCTTTGAGCAAGGAGCAGGCACTACACACATTAGATGTTAGGAGAGCTGTAGCCTTTTATTTAGAAAGAACAAAGCCCTTCCATAGGTCTCTACAGCTCTTCATAGCAAGAACTGCCAAAGGGGCATCCGGTCTCTGTGCAGAAGATCTCGTGGATCACGTCCTGTATCGAGTGCTAAGGGCTGTCTGGGATACCAGCTCCTCCCCTCACGGCCTACTCCACTAGGGCCCAGGCCTCCTCCATGCCTTTGTGGCTCAGGTCCTGATCCTGGACATCTGCAAGGCAGCCACGTGGTCTTCAGTCTACACTTTTGCCAATCATTATGCTCTGGCCCACCCAGGCCAAGGAGGACTCAGCCTTGTGTAAGGCTGTCCTCTGCTCAGTTGAAGGTTAGAACTCTGACCCTGCCTCCTAGGGCTATTGCTTTGGAGTCACCTACATGGAATGGACATGAGCAATCCCTCAAAGAAGAAAAAATGGTTACTTACTTTCATAACTGTTGTTCTTTGAGATTTGTTGCTCATGTCCATTCCAAATCCCGCCTGCTTCCCCTTCTTCAGAATAGTCCAGTAAGAAGGAACAGAGTGTGGAGGGCCAGCTGGGGTTATATTAGCAGAAATAGTGGTGCCACTCCAGGGGCTCCCCTGCTAGCCTGATGAGTACTGCTATGGGAAAAAACTTCCGCTGACGCGTGCATGCAGCGCACGCACACCTACGTGGAATGGACATGAGCAACACATCTCAAAGAACAACAGTTACGAAGGTAAGTAGCTGTTGTTTTTTTTTCTTTACCACAGTTGTGTGACAGTAAAATGCATCCAGTCTTTGCCACTAACAGAAAGGGAAAAAGGTTGGTTAACCAAATTGATGGGATGAAAAGTCAAATTAAGAATGGGAGTTAGGTGAGGATTCCTCTGGGCCTGCCATTTGAGCGAGAAGGAGAGATGTCTTCATAAACAGCAGAATTGCTTTTACATGCTTTGTTTCCAAGTATTAAATTCATTTTATTGAGACCAAATAGACTGTGAAATATTTGAACTGGTGCATAACTTATTTGACTGATAGTATGGCTATTGACTTTCAAAGGATATTAATTAATTTTATTTGAGATTTTAGTGGGTTTTCTGCATACGTAAAGTCTGAGCTGAATTAGAATATCAAAAGAAATAAATCTCTTAGCCTATTTATTCCTCAATTGTATGTTCATCCATGTGAATTTCATGACACCAGATACTTTATAGAACTCCAGAAATTTCAGATGGGAAATTATTATTGATTATGTTCAGCCTGAATGCTTAAATTCATCTTGTCTATTTGTCACCCTCCTCTCTTTCCTCACCAGCCCAGCAGAACTGACCTGGACGATATATCAAGTGCACTCTCTAGCAATGGAGCATTCTTCCTGAGAGAAAAGTCTGTTGTTTCAATTCCACATTTTGCTCAAACCACCAGTCTTTATTTTAACTAAATACATGTCCCTGTTTATGAAATATTTTTTTAAATTTGTGAAGGAAACTTTTGGTGCAGTTTTCAGTACAACACAGTAACTATTTGCAGAGCTTTATAGTTTCACAACTTCTCTTTATTACAAAATGAAGGACCATAATCTTCAGTTCATTTTTCTGTCCCTGCAGACATCTTAAATGAACTCTTCCAGAGGGAGAACCGTGTGCTGCATTACTGGACCATGAGAAAAAGGCGTCTTGACCAGTGTCAGCAGTATGTCGTCTTTGAAAGAAGTGCCAAACAGGTCAGGATTTTATTTAAGCATGTTTTCCATTGCCTACAAGTCAAATTCCATACAGATCAAGGTGTGGTTTATCGCCTGACTTTGAGGGGGTAGGTAGTTCTCATTAACAGTGGTACTCAGAACTTCTGAAAGGCAGGCTATTAAGAATCAAGATATGAAAACCGTAACCCACTCCTCCCTCAAAATAGAACACTGGAAAATAATAATAATAATCTCTCTCTCTCTCTCTCTCTCTCTCTCTCTCTCTAATATATATATATATATATATATAAAAAAAAATAAATAAAAAGTTTTTCCTGCTGCATGGCAGAATGACATCATGAGGCTCTCTGGCTGCGAAAGCAAAAGCTGCCAGAGAGAGGGTAGTTGGTGAGCATAGCGAGCAGTGGGCACAGTCCCCTAGTAATGAATACAAAATAAATTTTACTGGGGCAAATTTCGTTGGGCACGCCCCCGGCTGCCACAGGTCCCTGGCCTGAGTGGCTTCCTTGAGTGCCTGTGCGGCACTAAACAGGCAGCTTACAGGGAACTTAAGTAGAGAGATCCATTTAAAAAGAGAAATGATTTTTAAACCAAAAAAATAGAAGGGGAATTCCAAGGCAGAAGTAGTAATTGGAATGTTTTTTAATTTATTGAAATTGACAAGATAATACAGAAGATTCTTTCAAACACTCTGTAGACCTCTGAAGTTTAATTGTTTTTAAAAAAAAAAAAGTTGTCTCAACTGACTCAGGTGCTCCTGTATATTAACTTAGCCAAAGTTCAACTGATGAGGTTCCTTGTATTGTCATTCCAAAGTTTCAGGATTAGTAAGATGGCATACAACAGGGCCAATACATAGTTTCCAGACACCTTTTTTAAAAATGTCTCTCCAGAAACTAATTATCATCTTTCTGTGATTTCAACAATAAACAGAGAGGCTTAAAAATATTGGCTGTTGTCTCTACTTGGCTTCATTAAAAAGTAATGATATCCTTTTGAATGGCTTGCAAAGTATAAGGACAACAAATGGAATGTATGAAACTTAAATTATGTTGTGAAAAGTTTTCTTACTTGAATGCTTACCTGCTTCATACTTTTTTCAGGATCATTTGGGTGCTGTGTACCCATTGTAGTGCTGGATGTGCTAAATGTGCTTTAGTGTATCATTAAATTCAGAATACAAATAGGTGAGACCAACAATGCAAGTTAGGGGGTAGAGTAAAGCAGGAGTGGAGACGTTAAAGATAAATACTTCCTTAAAATCTACACAATTTAACAGTGTGGTAGATCATAAACTGAGCCTCAGCATAACAAGACTTAACACGTTTGCACTTGAAAAAAGATCATTATGACAGTGACATTGTTAGGTGGCATTGTTAAAGGTTTGTCAGCATTTCCACTGTCAATCCTGTTTTTCAGCTGTTTTCAATGGAGTTATTTCAAACAGTGCTGGGACTGCACATTGAAAGGCTGGTTGACAAAATTATATTGAAATAGATTTGATTTTGACTGAGAGACGATCAGAACCCACAGTTTTTATGGTTGCTGACTTTTCTGATTAGCTGTAGAGCAAAACGGCACAATTTGTAAGGTGGTGCTGATTGTGCCAGCATTTAGAAGTTTAGAGCCAACTTCATAAAGAGACCATTAATCCAGTTTCTAAATTTGCTTCCCACATTTCTCATATACAATCTTCTGTACCTTCACAAGGTAGTAGACTTAATTTTTACACAAAGTATCGATCCATTTACCTGATTAATGTGGAAATGTCATTGGAACAAACTCTTTGCCACCTTGTGAATTTCAAGCAAGAAATGTGGCAATTAAGAGTTGTTTTTTGGGTCTGTGCATACATGCGTGTATGTGCTTGTATACATACCTGTTTGTGCATTGGTTCAGAAAGTAGCCGGAATTCAAGTGCTTGTGCTGAGGTTACAAAATTGAATTTTGAACATCCCTGGGCAGGTGCACACTGAGCCAAGTGATATCTGCTAAAATAACCTACACAAGATAGCCAAGGTGTCTGATGCCCAAATTGTGGTATTATCCACAGTGTCAGGGAAATGAGGAAGAGCAGAGGAAAGGTTAAAATTCAGTTTTGACTATGTTGAGTGTAAGTTGCTAACTAAATGTCTAATGTCAGCATGCTTACTTCAAAAGTGCCAGGAGAAAATTGTTTGATTAATTCTTCCCTTATCATGACTTAATTAGGGAAACTCATGTTCGGCTGGAGGTGCACAAGTAATGTGTAAAATAAGAAACAGGAAGTGTTGGTTATAGGAGGGCTCCTGCTTCCTTAAGGAAAGGGGCTTAGTTTAATTTTATCAAAGTCTGGTCCTCTCCAGTAATGGTTTCAAGGTCCTGAGATGTAGGAAGCCAATAAAAACAAGAAGATTCCAAATGGAGGTGGTAATTCTGTGTTTTAAATATCAAGTTCTAAATATTGATGTAACAATGATAGTGGCTGACTTTTCATACCATTCTGTGCTGCAGTATTAACCCATGGCCAATAGAGTGAGTTAATGATATAGAATAATCTAGGATTTCACAATTAATTTCCTTAACTTCAGATCCCATTTTCGATGGAGGAGTATAAAGACTGGTACTCATTTCTCATGACATTTTATTAATGTCTGTTGTAGTGTAGATTCATGGTCAGGTTTTTTTCAGAAGTAAATTAAGTGAGTGCACAATTTAAAGTTAGTACACATCAGTTGTTAGAACATGCAACACCTGTGGAAAATGATTCACAATAGTGAGTGGGGGGGAAGTGATTAGGGTAGAATGTAAGCATCTTAGAGGGTGAATGTTTTAGACATTGCTTCTGACTAGTTTTCTGTCTTCACAATGTAATTTATGGACTTGAAGTACTCTTGGTAGGTAAAATGTAAATTGGTTTTAAGATACTATTCTTTCTCTGAGGCATGGGCTAACTGCTCAGAAGACCTTCTCTACCACTTCTCCAATCCCAACGTATATTACAACAAACTGGCAAATAACTAATTTCTTCTGTAGAGTTAAAGCAATTTCTGTTGAGTAAGGCATTTCACCAAAAATGTGATTTTTGTTTGTTTGTTTCTTTGTTTGCCCTCTTATGGGAAAAGGAATAGATGTTTGTAGTTTACTAATTAAGCTGCCAATTTAGTCAACTAATTGACTTGCCCTTTCAAGAAAGA
This sequence comes from Rafetus swinhoei, assembly GCA_019425775.1. Taxonomy (NCBI): domain Eukaryota; kingdom Metazoa; phylum Chordata; order Testudines; family Trionychidae; genus Rafetus; species Rafetus swinhoei. Next base: position 133,769,339 of record CM033424.1, on the reverse strand, counting down.
ATCCACTATATAATAGTGGATTTATTTGAAATATTTACACTAGTTTATCGGCTCTGTTCATCCTGACACTAGTAGACAGTTTTACTCTAAAAAGTACTTAATGGCTAGAGCCCTGTAAATCTGCAGATATTCACGTTGTACCCACGGGTGTGGATAAAGTCTGGAAATTCTACCAAGCAATATTCATTGGCCTGCACATACACAGTAGAGCTCCTTGTGCTCTTAAGAGCCAGTCTCTCTCCAGTTCCTTCTTACCATTCCATGGCCTGAATCTGAAACCCTGCATCTTTGGATTTCTCCAGCTTTTTCTTGTGATAGAACTTATAAATAGATTTGTAAATTACTTTTATACTTCATAGCTTTTTTATTAATATGCTTAGTTAGTGTAGCTTGTTCTTGCTTGTTCTGGGGGTTCCTCTCTCATAGTGTGGGACTATACCCAGAGTCTCAGGGTTCAAGAATTGGGTCTCCTGCCCTCGCTCCTGCTCAGTGAGCAACTGTTCCAATTCTGCCTCTCTTGCTTGGATGAAACTTGAATCTCTACAAGGGACAATAATTGTCACTCATATCAACCAAAAGCTTGTGAGTCTTGTTAGCTTCATCATATCTTATGGAAAAGACTTTGAGGCTCCACTTTGATCCAGCCCACAGAAACTCCCCCCCGTACATTGGCCCCAACAGATGAGCAGTGACTGTAAGCATAAACTTAGGAGTGGAGCTGTTAAGACCAAGGACTCTTCCTTGGGGATTTCTGTGAAAACAGGGTATGTTTTCATGGTCACAAGAACAAATCCTGGTCTAGGACTATCCACAAATGACATGAATCCTCCCTGAGCCTCTTAAATTCATGTGATTAATGTGTGGATTTAAGGAATAGGCATAGCAGAAAACCGTGATGCTGGAGGGTAAGGCACACAAGGATCTGTTGGTGACTCTGGCTTGGAAACACAAGAACCATTATCAGTCAAGGAGTGAGAGTCTGACTTGTCTTTGGTACCAGCTTGCTTGTCCAAGGACCATTCTACTTCCCAAGATGCACAAGTCCTGATCATTTGAACCTCCCAACATAGGGGCATACAGAGAGACATGGCACCAGAGGATAGCTTCCTCACTTATTTGCAGTCTCCCATCCTTTCCTTCCTGGCCTTTTTGAGGGACATAACCATGCTGGAGGATGATACTGCTTTGGTGCCTCAGGAACCATATAATCTCCACCTTTTGGGCAGGAGTGTCCCAGTACTGGTGGCCACACCATTTGAAGGATGCAGTGTTTGGACTTAGACAAGTAAGATGTTTTGGCTGCTCCTTAATCTCCCCAGAGTGAGCTAATAGGCCGTCAAAGAGATGTGGATGCTGTATCTCCAATGCCATGGGGTCCCACACAAATGGCTGACCCTTCTTTCTGGCCTCATTGGAGCTTGTGGAATCCCTATGGAAGATGCCCAGAACTCATCCAGGCATCTTACACACTTCTCATTCTCAGCACCCACTCTCTGAGTATGAGGAGAAGGTTGTGACCTTGATCTGCAGGTAGTGACAGGAATCTCATTCTCTTCTTCATATGAAGCAGTCAGTCCTTTCTCTCCATTTCCACCAGGCAATCACAGACAAAACCAGGAGCTACTGCAGTGGATTTCCAGTGACCTCTAGATAGTGTCAGAAGCGGTCCAGAGCCCATAATGCTATTTTGCAACCTGTCAGCCCAAATAAGGTGGTGTTTCCATTTAACAAAACCATCTCAGAGCTAGCTAGATTGGTCTGACACTCCAGCATCCAGCAACAGCATACCTAGAAGAATTTTATCCTCAGGACAGGAGCTAAATGTATTTTCTCCAGCCCAGCCTCCAACTCTCTGATGGTAGAGGCAGCTACCAAGAAGGCTATGTTGCAACATCAAATAACAGCTCTCACTGATAAGGTCCCACAGAGGTTGTACCTGCTGGGAAGAAAGGTCTTTTCCTTTGTGGTCCTGCAATTCCATATCGCTAACTGTAAGACATTGTTAGTGATTGTAACAATTATTCCGGGCTGGTGGTCATGAGTGACAAGCTGAGACGACGCGTTGGGGTTCCCCCGTCTCCTGCACCCCCGTAATGGCACGAACAGACTCCACCAGCCAGTAGAATAGAGGGAGTTTATTGCTTCTCCAGGATACAGCACAGCATCTGTCATCTGGTTACAGGAACTGCAGCTAAGAGGCCTCAGTGCCCCCCTTTGCGATGGGGGGTGGCTGGGCCCCACAATCCCAGCCCACTCCCCAGCTCCTTCCCTAGGCTGTCTCCTCCATGCTCCCAGACAGAAACTAACTCACCCTCTTCCAGCCCTGCCCCAGCCAGGGGCATTCCACCTTCCTTTGTTTCTCTCCTGGGGGTAGGTGGTCAGACAGGTTTGAAGACCCCTTTGCATAATGACTCATCCCCTGTCCTGCTGGGCTGTGGTGCAGACAGCAGCCAGGGGAGGTCACTCACAACCCACGACCCAGCATAGCAACCAGCAAGGTACACCCCACTACGTCACACAAGCCTCTGTGATGACAGAGCCCAATTTCAGTCCCTCATGGAGGAGTGCAAGTTAGTAGTAAGAACATCCCTTCAGGCTGCAGTGGAAGTAGCAGTATGGTATGGTTGTGAAGAGGGATTCTTCAATGTAGTCATTAAGGTTCCCCAGCGAGGTCCAGAATATCATATAGGACCTTCCCTTCAACAAGTCAAATCTATTCATTGAGTAAAGCTGTGAGTAAATCACCCTACTTTAAATTGATTCTAAGGACTCTGGCATTCAGGAGGAAACACCAGACAAACCTATATGCTGAGATTACCCCCTCCTAAAACATTTTAAAACCAGTGTCCAGGCAGGCATTCATGGAAGTGTCAGAAAATCAGAGGCGTTGCTTCTCAGGCCGCTCTATCAACACAACCTCCTGCAAAAGGCTATTTTTGAAGTCTTGGTCAAGACCTACTTACCACAACTGGTGCCACCAATCTCTTCCGCCGCCGTACTTTGGGGCCATCTCACATTCTCCACCCCTAACTGGAATTTGACAGTTACAGACAGGTGCAGGTAGTGATTTTAATTCTCGGGAATAAACTTTCAGAGAATATTCTCGAGAATGTTCTTGAGAATACTCTCCAATGCGAGAATTTTTGAGAATGTTCTCTTAAATACTTGTTAAATAGTTTTTAAAGAATTTTACTAATTTATAATAATGTCTTTCTTTAATAAAACTTCAAGAATCAGGAAAGTTTCCAATTGTTAAAATGAAAATTTGGGAAAGTAAAGAAAAAAAGACAGAGGTTTAAATTACTAGAACTTTTTTATTACAAATTTTCTGTTGCAGGATACAAATATTTTTAACTTTCTGAATTGAATATAAGTCTAATCAGAATCTGCACTTTCCGAATCTGACCCATATATTTCGATCTCTTCTTCTTCCTCATACATATCCTCTTCTTCGACTTCTTCTTTCTCTTCAGCATCATCAACTTCTTCTTCCTCATTTCTCTGGTTCTGTTTCCTTTTTTTCTCTTGGGGATTTCAATGGAGCATCGTTTGGGTTTTTAAGAAGCTTTATATTATGGGCTATGAATGTCAGCTTGCCTGTCCTTTCTTGTGTTAACTTGTTTCTTTTTGCATTATGAACGATACTGCAAGTACTGAAACTTCTTTCAGTTTCTGCCGTTGTTGGTGGCATATTCAATATGTTGATCGCTGCTTTCCCTAATTTTGATCCATAGCAAATACCTTTCCACCATGTTACTGCAGCTACTGAGCCGGCTGATTTTGTTACATATGATTTTTCAAAAAAAACCCTTCTTTAGCACGATGCTCAGCAATGACTTTTGCTGAGTGATCAGTGCCATACATTCTTGTGTCTAATTTATCGATGAATTCAGTTCCTTGTATTTGTTCATTTCTAGTAAGGCATTCACCATTGAATTTTGGATCTAGAATATTTGCAGCATAGTGAATGTCTTTTAGAGCCATATCTTTTCTTTTTTCAAAACTTTTCATCACATCCTGTTTTTCTTGTTTGGTAAGTGGATTTTTAATCCATTTAACAACAGGACTTATCAGTGCATGCAGTTTTTGGACCCATACCCAAAATACATCTTCATCCAGGTTTGAATTCCTGGTATGTTTGCTCACTTTAGTGTGTAAATCATCATGGACAGCAAGGCATTTTAAGACGTTTTTTGATTTCAATAAGCTTTTCAATATAAAATGGAACCCCACCTAGATTTAAGTGGCAATTTAAGTGCACAAGTTTGATTTTTCTCTTTTTGAAATGCAGTAAAATGAGCTCGTAAAACTTGTTAATTTCCTTCACAATAGTTTTACAGGTAGCTTCAGTTTCTTGAACGGATTTTAAGTTACTGATGTCACCAATTAACAAATTTAGTGTATGAGCAGTACAAGTGTACATAGCAATGTGATTGTATTTTTCTTTAAGCACTGATAAGGATTTCACCATTGCCGCAGCATTATCAGTGACGATGGCACCAAATTTTTCAGTGCCTATTTTTGTCATTATTTCTTCCATACGGAATGCCATATACTCAGTAGTATGGCGTTCAACATCGGTTGCCACTGTCTTGTAAAACACTGGTTGCGGTGTTGATATAATAACATTTATAACAGATTCATTTCTTCGGTTGCTCCAAGCATCACACTGCAGTGCAAGAGAAGAGGCTTCAGCAATTTTTGCTTTTATAAGAGCATCAACACGTTGATATTCAGCTTCCAAAAGTTTGTTAGAAAGTGTGTACCTGGATGGCATCTTGTAAGATGGTCTTAATTTTTGCATGAAAGTAATCCAATCTTCGTTTTGAACCAATGAAAGAGGTGATCCCAATGAGAACATAGCTCATGCAAAAAATTCATCCAAAACTTTGTTTTCAGTTTCATTCATAGAATCAAAGTAGCGACTTATAGAGTGAGACACCTTGGCTGAACTAGATGTGGAAGGTGGTGATGTAAATTCACTAGCACTATCACAGTGTTCTATAGATGCTGATGCAGTTGATGGTTGAGCTGATCTGCTTCTGGACTCCGAGAATTTTGTTGCCTTTTCCTTGATGTAAGCAGGAGTCTTCAAACAATTGGAAATATGCTTTCTCATCCTTGTCGCATTTCTGATGTATTCAGCCTTGCAGTACTTACATTCATATAACACTTCGTCTTTAACTGTTTTATGAAGGAAATAATCCCACACATCACTTTTAGGCTTAGTTCTTCTTTTCATACTGATGAAAACAGAATTACACCTTTCCCAAAAGAGAATAAATGTGTTATTGCCTCTTTATATACTTTTTGTGATGCTTCCAGAAGGTTCCATAACAGTCAGAGTTCCTGACTCATGAATGTTCTAGAAAGTGCCATAACATTCTGGAACGTTCTATAATGTTCTCAGACTATCTTGAATGATCAAGAAAGCTCTTTAGCATTCAGGGTGTTCTAAAAGTTGAATACAATATATTATTTCAAGAGGAACTGAAAAATTAGAAAATTCTCAAAAATTCTCGGGAAATAATCTTTTGGAGAATATTCTCGTTCTCGGAGAACAAGAGAATATTCTCCAGAGAATATTCTCACCTCACATCACTAGGTGCAGGAAATTATTCATCAAGGATATTCCATTGAGTTTCTCCCCCCCCCCCCCCCAAAAAAAATCCTTTTTCAAGTTCCCATTCTGGTACTGCTCTCACAAGCTGATTTTGTATCAAGAGACAGCCTTTCTGAGGGGCAATAGAGTGCACCTTGCTTCCATGTCACAAGACAAGGCTCTATTCCATGGTCCCTGATAAAGACACAGGGTGGAGACCCATTCAGGTCCTTTGGTAACTGAATGTCTTTGTTTGAAAGTTGAAATTCAAGATGGTCATGTTCAGCTCAATAATAGGGATGTGGTTTGTCGCGCCTATCATGAAGAATGGATACTTTTATGTAGACATTTATCCCTGCAACAGAAGACTCTTGACATTCACGGTAGACCAGAAAAATTTCCAGTTCAGAATCTTCCCTTTGGTCTAGCAGCAGCAAACATTTTCTCTGTGATGGTGGTCCAAATGAGATAGAAGAGTTAAACAGTTTTCCCATATCTGAACAATTGGTTCTGGGTAAGCTACTGCTGCCAAGAGGTCAAGTTGGTAACTAAGTTTCTGCTACATCTTCTAGCAGCTTTGGATATTTTCATGGACAAAGAAAAGTTCATTTTACTACCCACATGAATAATGACCTTCATCAGAGTGACACTGGGCTCTCTTTGCATGAGAGCTTTCCCTCCAACTATTACATTTCAATTAATGAGCAGTCTATAGCACAGATTATACACAGACTAATAACTAGGGTCATGTGCCGCTCACTTAAGCCACGTGGCTTCATGCACCAGTGTGGCACCAATTGCCTGAGTGATGTCTACAGGCCTGGCTGTAGTCCATCTACTCATCAGACAAGAGGAATCAACTCTAGAGGGTCTGTTCCTGTCAGAGTCATCACTTCTCTCACCTAGTGGTCGAACCTGAAGACCGTGAGAATGGTTGTCCCATCAATATTCCCGATCAAGTGCCACCATTGTAATGGATTCTTCCCTTCTGGCACGGGGTGCTCACCTGAGCAACCATACTGCCCAAGGTATTTGAATCCTGCAGAAGGCCAGACTGCATCTCCATATACTAGAACTGAGAGCAGTCAGCCCATCTTGCAAAGCCTTTCTCCTATTTATACATTCACTTCATGGCCAGTTGATGTCAGGGAACATTGCCATAGTCTTTTGCATAAAAATAGAGCAGAGCAAGTTCTCTTCCCTTTTACTTGAAAGTAATCAGGCTTTGGAACTAGTGCGTCCGAAACTGAATCCCTGTCAAAGCTACATACCTCCGAGGTGCGTCAAACTCCAGCAGGGAACATGAGCAGGCACTTCTCTGTTGCCCACAAGTGGGAAGTTCATGACTCTCTCCTGAGCAAATTAATCAATGAGTGGGGTACACCTCAATAGGGTCTCTTTGCTTCCTGAACAAACAGAAAACTTACCCAGTATTGTTGCAAGAGGAGCTGTGGGCCACAACTCTCAGGACAACAAAATCAGGTTATCATGGTCATACAGTCTCAGCTATGCCTTTTCTCCCATTCCCTTGCTGTCATAATTCTGAGAAAAATCCACCACAACAGAGCTAGGGTCATTCTCCTAGCACCCAATTGGCCCAGACCATTTTGGTTACAGAGCTCTCAAAAGTGTCAGCCTGGTTCCGAGATCAGGATCTGCTCTTCCCTGATCCTCCTGACTCAGGAATGGGGTGAAGTCAGATACTCCAACCCATACTTGCTCCATCCCATGGCCTGGAGTTTAGATGGATATTGAAAATAGAATGCTCCTGTTCAACATCTATTCGGGTTGACCTTAATCAAAGAAGGAAAAATTCAACTAGGACTTGCTCCTTAACTAAATGGAGACATTTCTCTATTTGGGTACAGCATAATCAGCCTTTTCTAGGCACTGCAGATGGTCTAGTCATTTTAGATTATCTCCTTCTGTAAAAATCTCAGGCCATATGCTCACTTCTGGTAGAGCTCGCAGTGATTAGTGTCTTTCGCCCTCTGATAAATGGATGTTCTGGTTTTGCCACCCAATTATAGTAAGACTCATGAGGGGCCTAGTAAGGAGCTTTCTGTCAGAGGTCAAACCTACACCTCAATGGGACGTTAATCTTGTCCTTTCAACATTCATCAGACCACAGTTTTAAACCTTTGACTCCATGTCCTTCATGTTGATGGAAGTTGCACTTTTAATTGCTCTCACTTGAGCCAGGAGAATGAGTGAGTTGGGAGCCCTCAAGGCAGAACCCTCCTCATGGTTTTTCACAGGGAGAAGGTATACATTAATCTTCATCCTAAATTCCTCTCCAAGGTTACTTTTGAATTCTGTGTAAGTATTAACTTACCTTTCCTTTTTCCTCAACCCCACTTTTCTGCCAATGAGATAAGACTAAGTCCCCTTGATCATAAAATCATAGGGTTGCAAGAGACCTCAGAAGGTCAAGTCCAACCCCCTGCTAAAAGCGGGACCAATCCCAACTAAATCATCCCAGCCCGGGCTTTGTCAAGCCGAGACTTAAAAACCTCTAGGAATGCAGATTCCACCGCCTCTCAAGGGAACCCATTCCAGTGCTTCATCACCTTCCTAGTGAAATAGGTGGCGTTTTTTTCCTAATATCCAACCTAAATCTCCCCTACTGCAACTTGAGAACATTGTTCTTCATTCTGTCATTTGTCACCACTGAGAACAGCCTCTCTCCATCCTCTTTGGAACTCACTTTGGGTAGTTGAAGACTGCCCTCCTCCCTCCTCCCTCTCCTCCCCCCCTTCTTTTCTGTAGACTAACCCCAAATCCCTGCTTAGCTAGTCGGTCCCCAGCCTGTAGCAGTGCTTGGGATTCTTCTGTCCCAAGTGCAGAACTTTGCACTTGTCCTTATTGAACCTCATCATATTTCTTTTGGCCCAATCCTCCAATTTGTCTAAGTTAGTCTGGACCCTATCTCTACTCTCCAACATATCTACCTCTTCCCCTAGCTTAGTGTCATCTGCGAACTTGCTGAGGGTGCAATCCATCCCCTCGTCCAGGTCATTAATAAAGATGCTGAACTAAACTGGCCCTAGAACCAGACCCTGGGCACTCCTCTTGATACCAACTTCCAGCCAGACATCAAGCTGTTGATCACTACCAACCCTGTAGGACATTGCAATACTTGATATATGCAGAGTGGCCACCTGAAGCTGCATCCACATGTTCGCTAGACATTATGTGCTAGTTCCTCTGGCAGCTGGAGCAGTAGTATCTGCAGTACTGCAAACATCTTTGCTGAAGACTTCCTCACATCCCTCCAGTCTGAGCACTGTTTGTTAGTCACCCATGTGTGGACTACACATTGAGACCAGCGCTTGACAAACAATTGGAGTTTATTTACCTATAACTGGAAGTTCTTCAAAGTGTGTGGTCCTTATCTGTATTCCATTACCCACCTTCCATCCCCTCTGCTTCGCATCCTGTTGGACTTGTGATAAATAGAGAGACTAGAGAAGTGTCAGCACACACTGCCTCTTGTAGTCTTGATCAAGAGTATAAGGAGATCTACTGTGGGCCACCAGATGCTGTTAGACTTTCCAGAGTCATGTACATGGCATGCATATATATCCATGTATGAAATACAAATAAGGATCACATATCTTAAGCATTTATGGTTACAGGTAAGTAAACTCCGTTTCATAGTTGTTGTTTCAGGTGAAGTGTAGAAGGAATAAAAGTAAAATATAGGTCTACCTATTAATTTTACTATGTGAGTATTTTTCTGTATATTGAGTACTTAAATTGATGTGTACTGAAATAGTATTATGTAAATTACCCTTCTATTAATTGTTTCTTGCTTTATTCAGGCTTTGGAATGGATCCATGACAATGGAGAGTTTTATTTATCCACGCATACCTCCACTGGTTCCAGTATCCATCACACTCAAGAGTTGTTAAAAGAACATGAAGAATTTCAGATCACTGCAAAGGTAAATAAAGAGCAATAGCAGGTGTATGGTTATCTCCATCTCCCTGTATTAGCTTTCTTATCTGTTTCCACTTGACATGATAGGAAGCAAAACATTGCTAATGTTACATTAGAAGATTTTGTTGGCCTTGCTTGAAAATAGAGAAAGAAAACTTCCTTTCGAGTCCTGAGCTTGGTTGGTTTTCAGGTCAAACATGGATGATTGGAACTTCACTCTTCCATCTTATTTTATGTGAACAAAATGCAGTAAGACTTCATATGTTCCAATTTGTGTGCTTCAAAATACTGAATATTTTACTAATGTGAGACAGTGGCACAAGATTAAAGCTTCACCCATTCAGGTATGTCCCTTACCTAGAATAACATATTGTAATGCAATATTTCTAGGCTTAGTTCTGTGCACACTGTGGCCACATGTGACACGAAGTCCCAAATGCAAACCTAACATTCCAGCACATATTGTGCCATATTAATTGTTGAGCTCTGGCACCAGTAACTGCAGAAGGGACTGGTTTCCCTAATTACCATGTTCTACTCCCCGTTTAAAAAGTTGCAGTTTGTTAAAACCTCTTGGCTCTCTAACCTGTGTGGAAAAAAATAGAGCCTCAAACTGGTAAAAAGGTGTTGGTTAAAGGAGGACACATGCTGGAGTCAGCTGGAAATTGAAAATGTCATGAGGGCACACAGGAAGGAAAGAGAGACTCTGATCACATTATAACTGGAAGGACCTAAGCATGCTTCCACACACACCAAGCCAATAGTCCACTCAAAGATTTGGTCCAGCCCTTTCAATGTTATACTCCTGTCACACTTTTGAGTATGTGACACAATTCTGCCTCTGTTATTGTCAGTGACAGTCCAAGGTTAAAGTATCATTGTAGTGTAGATCCCCTACGCATGTACAGCCATTGCCAGGAAGATGCATTGTCCTCATGTCTGAGCTTATGTCTTTGCAGGCTCAGGGCTAGTTTTTGTATTGTATATTGTACTGTGCTTAAATACCTTAATAGGGATCAGCGCCTTTCATGTCAGGAGCTGTAGAATCACCTAGGAAAGCATAGTCCTTTCCCTAAAAGTTTACCTTGCAGAAATGATATACTCTGTTTCCAGTCAAGAGAATTTCTAAAAGTTAAACAGCAGGCAGCACTCTCTGATTTTCTGTTCCTCAAAAATAAAATTGTGTCTGCTTTAAAACTCTTGGGTGGGATAAAGGGGAGAACCAGTTGCCTTTCATCACCCCTCCACTTGTTTTTAGTAATTAATTACACAAAATGAGCTCTCTCATTACAGGTACTTGGCAGTAACTTTACTTTTCAGTATTTTCCTGTTGTTTTTCACAGCAAACCAAAGAGAGGGTGAAGCTGTTGATACAGCTGGCTGATGGCTTTTGTGAAAAAGGGCATGCCCATGCAGCAGAGATTAAAAAATGTGTCACAGCAGTGGACAAGAGGTACAGAGACTTCTCTCTGCGCATGGAGAAATATAGGACCTCTTTAGAAAAAGCCCTGGGGATTTCTTCTGATTCAAATAAATCAGTAAGTGAGATTTCTGCATATACTAATAGAAGAATAAGCAAATACTTCCTTGTAGCTGATTAGATTGGCCATTGTTATTCCCTTTCTCCTCCCTTCACCACTTTTCTTTTTCTCCTTAATACAGAGCAAAAGCCTACAGCTGGATATAATCCCAGCTAGTGTTCCTGGGTCAGAGGTGAAACTGCGAGATGCTGCTCATGAGCTTAATGAAGAAAAGCGAAAATCTGCCCGCAGGAAAGAGTAATGCAGTCTTTACAGATACAAATCTATACATTACTGCTAGTGGAGCAACTGTCATATTTTTTACTTAAAAATTAGAATTAGCCACTGTATATAAGAACGTAGGAAAGGAGAGCACAGTACTACTTGGCATGTACCTCCCATAGTCTTGCATAGACTTATTCATTACCTTATTCCAATTTTGATTTCTTGACTATCTGGATTTAGAGAGCATTATTTAAAAAAAAAAAGAATTGGTAGAATTCCAGAAAAATTCACAAAAAATAAGTGGATAAGGAGGGAAATAGTAGTAATAAGGGTCAAAGTATTTGCAAAATAAGACTGTTAACATTTCAAATAAGTAACACAAATCCATAAAAGGTCAGGGTTTTTTTTCCTATGTTAATTGTCTTAAAATCCTTGTTGCTTCATTCCTTAATTTTTTTTTTCAATTTAAACTATACTAGTGGGAAACCATCTCCCCACAAAAAAGTCCTCCTGATGTTAATTAAGCTTTTAAATGCTTTTCTTGTAATATTGGAAACACAATAAACTCATTGGAAAGGAGAGAGCATATTCTGATTAGTGGGAAAGCATTCTCATGTGAGCTAGAAGGCTGAGATTTCATCTTTCATTCTTTTGTCATTTTTAAGGTTCATTATGGCTGAGCTAATTCAGACAGAAAAGGCTTACGTAAGAGATCTCCGGGAATGTATGGATGTAAGTGTATATTTTATGGGACAAGGTTTCCTTATGTATATCATTTTGCTTCTGAATTTCTTTAGCAGCCAAATGGTGTTAGTTTGTAATCATAGGGCCAAATTCTGAACTAATCTATGCCTCCTGCTAACTTGCTGGTGTCAACAACGGAGAAATTATCCCACATGCTTTTTTTCTCATTTTCTTTTATAACACTTTATTGCTCTTTGCTCAATTGAAAACACTTTAATGTATTCAGAAATGACTGTCCACTTTTGTTGGTTTTTGATCAGTTTGTTTTGTTAGTAGCAGAGATGAGCGAGCCTGTGTTAATTCTTTTATTATGTTTATCACGTGTTTCAGGACTGGCTGACTCTCTGAATAGAAATTCAGAGAGGTTCCATGGAAAAGTGCCCAGTAATTGTTTAACTCGAGCAAGTAATGCTCAGCAGTAGCTATTACACAAAATGAAAACTTCTGGAAACCAAATGTGACCTTAATTATAATAGTGTGAAGCACTGTTTGTTGTCAGGAAGATTGCACATTTTAAAAGATAAAGTCTCAAGGATCATATTTGATTGTCAGTTTCTGGCCTTGACTTTTTTAAGCTGCAGTGTATACACCAAACGTTGAATTTTTTTGTACTTTTCCCTGTGAGAACATTTACTTACAAACATAAAAAATTGCTACTGTTAGGGAACTTGATACATTTTCATGTGCCTTCTTCCTTCTGGTCAGACATATCTATGGGAAATGACCAGTGGCGTTGAGGAGATCCCTCCTGGCATTGTAAACAAAGAACACATTATCTTCGGAAATATGCAGGAAATCTATGAGTTCCATAATAAGTGAGTAACTTAGCTTACATGACAATGTTTACTAGCAAAGATTAACTGATCATTTCAGGTATTTCCCAATCAAAATATTGTGTGAATATATATATATGAATAAAGGACACTTTTCCACAGCAGTAACTCAAGGGTATTCCTCATGTTTGAATTACCTGCTTCAATGATAGAATTTTTTAGTAAATGTAAATATCTATATAGATCTATTTACAATAATCTTCTCTGGCCCAGATATGTCTTCTAATCTTGAATTTTTTCCGAAGCAACTTGAACACTTACGTAAAGTTCTAGATTGGTTGATTGCCTTGAAGAGATGGAGACCACTGATTCTACTTAGCACGGGCAGTGATTATACTAGGCTCATCATGTTCACCTGCCAGTGGGCCTCATTTCTGATTTTAGAAACCATTGCGACTGGTAGGGTTGCCAGGTGTCCGGTTTTTACCCGGACAGTCCGGTAATTGCGTCTTCTGTTTTTCTCGGACGGAAGGCTGGAGGGGACATTTTTCCCCTGCAGCGTTGGGTGGGGGCGGGGGGAGTATGGAGTGTGGAAATTTAAAGATGCAGGGACTTTTTTGCTCAACAAGTTTGGTCCTCCATGGTGGGGGTTTTTTTTTTTTCCTCAACCAATTTTTTCCCCTGCCATGTTCGGGATTTTTTGCAAAAGTATCTGGCAACCCTAGCTACTTAGGAGGAGGTAGTTCAGTCTCTTTTTCTGTTGTTCCTTGGCCCTTGTGTGAAAATTGCCAAAAAGGGTTTCCATTAGCACTGGTTATAAGGAGTTTAATATGGACACTTCCTCAGTATACATTTTTTTAACTCTTAATGATCCAGAAGCATTATGTTTAGCTGGCTTTTCTCACATTTTACCTCCCATTGTTTGTTAGATGCATTTACTGCATCTTGAATTACGTTTGATTGAAATATTTTTACGTTGCAGATCATGTAAGGCTGCGTGTTTGCCTGTTACGTGGCTTACCACCAGCCAGACCCTGATGGGTGCTTTTACAAGCTTTTGTAATAGAAATAGCAATAATGTCTAGCAGAAGATACCATTTTGTATATTATCTGAGGGATTCACAATAGTTACATTCTCTAATGATCTGCAAGGTACAATATCAATGTGCAGTATGTCATATCAAGAGAAAAATCTCAGACTTAATGAAATAATTCATACCAGAAACTTAGATCAATAACAAATTACGTGAAAGAGATGTTCCTTCCAGAGAAAGCCACTTGTTGGTTATGTTGTATGCACCTGTGTCTGCCCTTAAGTAACTTCCTAAGTAGTCTGTCTTGGTTATAGATAGCAGAGGATTTTTTTGCTTCATTGATTGGTGGCTTTGAGCGGGGAGGGCGGTAAGGCGGCTTCTGTTGCAGGGTCTGGCCTCCCTTCTCCGTAACTAGCTTTTTCTGACGTTTTAAAGATTGAACTGTTCCTGAGGATTAGGTGAGAGGACGTGAATTAGCTCCTTTCTGAAGGGAACAGCAACAGTTACTGCAATCAGTAGATAAACAGTGTTGTATTGAGTTTTTTACTGCTGTATTATCACCCACCATTTAAAATCTGTTGTTTGAAATGTGATATTTATTTATAGTGTCCTGGCACCCCAAATTCTCATCCATTGATAGTATCTTGATCCAGTTGCCAGTGTGCTGCTGGTATGAAAATTCCCTAACAATGTATCTGCTCGAACTTGAAATAAATGTTAGCTGTCCTAATGAAAACATGCCATGTTCCTTTGAATAGCGTTGTTTTCTTTTTTTCTCTCTCCCCATAGCATATTCTTAAAGGAGTTGGAGAAATATGAACAGTTACCAGAAGATGTTGGACACTGCTTCGTAACTTGGGTAATGAAATCATGATTAGTGTTAGAAGTAATGAATGAAATTGAGAGCAGAAGGAGATGGAGGCTTTTGCTTTGTGTAGTCTTTCTTCTTCTTGGAGGAAACAAACTACTGACTTTAAAAAGCCAATGTCTGCCAACAAATGCAAGAATACGGCTCCCATTGAAATGAGTTTGAGTTATATGCATTCACCTGAGGGCAGAATAGAGCTCTAAATCAACTTTCTCATTCCTTGTTATTATTTTGATTGTAATGTGTTTAAAGAGCCATCGTGGATAGCCATTGACCATGTTTGCAGAAAGTTAATTGGATGTGGATACAAATTTTGTATCTACCCAGCGCTCTATGCTGGGTATTTTCTCACAATGTTGGGATGACTTAGAAAAGAATCCCCAGTAGTTTGACTGGTTTCAGGCAGTAGAAATGCTCTTTGATAAGCTGTTTAAATTTGCATTTTGTTCTGCAGGCAGACAAGTTCCAAATGTATGTAACATATTGCAAAAATAAGCCAGATTCCACCCAGCTGATATTGGAGCATGCAGGAGCGTATTTTGATGTAAGTACTAGGCTCTTTGTGCATGTGTTAAAAATGTGGACGGGTTGTTTTTAATCATGCTGTGCTAATTACATTGGAATGCCTAAGAAATTGGACATCTACTAGTAACTTTCCATAATTAATAAATAACACTGATGATCCCAATTTTTAACATATAATCAGTAACAGAAAATGGTATAAGTCTTCGTCAGTGTTCCCTCTAAGCTCAGCAGCAGCACAGCTTCACAGGTGATGAATCAACCCTGCCCTGTCAGGAGCTCAGGGCTCCCATGCACAGAGCTGACTGACTGGGTGGGGCTGATTAATCACCTGTGAAGCTGTGCTGCCATGCAGCTTGGCGGGAACCCTGGTCTTCATACTTAAGAAATCAGAGAAGTGCCACAAAGAATGAAGCAATTTAGCAAATCAACTTTCAGAAAGGCCGTTTCTTGTTCGACAAGATTTTAAAATCAAAGCCACTCTGTCCTGTTGGAAAAAAAAAAAGTCAAGTAAATCTGAGAACTTTTATGTCTATGTAGGGATGTTAAGAAGCGGGTGTTCCACTAATCGTGTAGCCGATAGAATTTTTATCGACTACATGATTAGTTGATAAGGGAGGAACTCTGTCCCAGCTCACACCAGGTGTGGGAGCTCCCCCTGCTGCACTTCTGCAGTTTAGTAAGAGCCAAGCGGGCAGGCAGCCCGGCTTCTACTACATTTAAACTGCAGAACCGCAGTGTGGGTAGGTCCAGGGACTGAGCAAGCCCAGCTCGGTCCCAGCTTGTGCCGGGTCCAGGCACTACCCCCACTGCGGCTCTGAATTTTAAATGTAGTAAGAGCCAGGCAGGCAGATAGAGAGGCAGTGAGGGTGTGAGGGGGAAATGCAAGTAGAAAACTCAACTAACCAATAACCCTAGGCTTATCAGTTACTCGGCGACTTGCTTACGTCCCTGTGTCTGTGGTGTCTAATATGTAGTGCTGTGTTGCAATAAAATCAATTAAAATATAATTTTAAACAGTTGCTATTGCCTATCAAAGGAATTGGAAACATAGTTATGGCTGAATGTTCTGAAATGCAAATAGATTTTAACAGTTAAAACTCAGATATAAAAACTACAGTTTGAGGCAGATGCTGCACATTCTAAAAATGATGAATTTAGGGTAAAGAGTCTCCTGTCTAGTGCTTAGTACCTATGCTAGCAATTGCCCCTAACAGGTGTAGCTCACACAACTCTGCTGAGTGTTTATAGTTCTTCTTCGAGTGCTTGCTCATGTCCATTCCAATCAGGTGTGTGCGCGCCGCGTGCACAGAGTTGCGGAGCCTTTTCCCCTAGCAGTATCCATAAGGCCAGCACGGGGAGCCCCCTGGAGTGGCGCCGGTATATCGGGCATATATACACCTGCTGGCCCCTCACCCCCTCAGTTCCTTCTTACTGCCCGTGACGGTAGCTGGAGCATTCTAGACAATCAGTCTACCCCTAGCTTCTTTGTAATTAGTTAGTGTTCCTGTTAGTTTTTAGTATATAGTTGTAAATAGTTTTATTATAAGAGGGGCTGTTTATCCCCCACACCTCTCCTCAGCCGGGGAGGGGATGCCAGGGCCCCACAATTTTAAGCAGTGTGCATCCTGCCTTAAACCTATGCCCGGTGGCAACCCCCACGACTCCTGCCTAAGGTGCTTGGGGGAGACACACTCCATGCAGATCTGTAAAATCTGTAGGGGATTCAAGCCCAGAACTAGGAGAGAAAGAGATGCCAGACGGAAGAGGCACCTCATGGAGTCTACTCTGCAGCCGCTGGCACTGGAGGAGCCTCAGTTGGTGTGGGGCACCCCCTCCTCAGTTCCAGACGGTTCTACGGGCCCTGCGAAGCACAAGACCAAGGCTTCATGGCACCGCTCCCACTCTCTGGTACAGAGGAAACCGAAGGACTCTAGAGGAAGATCCCTGGACAGGAGGGGCCAAAAGGTGCGCCCAAAGGAGGGGCACTTGGCAGCGAAGACTCCTAAGGAGCCACGTAAGGAGTCGGGCCATACTCGCTCTTCCTTGAGGGGAGAAGCCAAAGGACCACTCCCAGAACTGAGGCCTTTGACCCCGGAAACCTTTAATGTCGCACGCAACCTTATAGCAGTGACCACTCAGGAGCCGCTGCTGTCTGCGGTACTGGACCTGCAATGCCTGAATGCCCCGGTACCTGTCGCTCCTACAGCACGCTGGGGAGCTACAGTGCTGGTGCCAACCTCAGCAGTGGCACCCTCCCAGTTCCCGGGACCCCCATCGTGCATGTGTCCCGCGACTTCTACCCCCTGGATTCCAGGACACTTCTCAGCACCACCACGGGGCATGGAGCCAGGGTTAGTGCAGTCCCTATCTACACCGGCTCCGCCGTTGATGTCGGCACCGTATCCAGTACCATACACGGCACCGTACCCAGCACCGACAGCGGCACCGGCACCAACAGCAGCACAGACAGCGACCCCACTGCTCATGCCGATCCCTGCACCAATTTCAACCCCGGCACCGAGCCATGCACCGTCCCCACTACCACCGGTGCCAGTCTCAACGCTGTTGACTCAGGCTACGATGCTGCCATTATCCACCATGTGGTCAGCGCTGGGAGCAGCTAATGTCCCGCCCCATCCAGCACTGCTGGGTCCGAATGCACAGACTACAGCATTGTGCCCCCGCATCAGAGGTGGATAAGTTGATGACTGCATCGACTTCCAGACCAACAGAGGCAGGTGACACAAGTGCCCATGGGCTTGCCCATCAGACTCACACGGGAGCTGGCATCAGTACGGGCAAGCCAGCATCAGGACGAGCCGATGGGGGTTGACACCATCTTGAGAGACTCCTCATCATCATCCCCTGATGAGGCCCCCGGAGACCCGGCTCCCTCGCTCCCGGCAATGGACGTGTGGGCACACCAAGAACTGTTGAGGAGGCTGGCAATGAACCTGACAGTGAGGGTAGAGGAAGTCCAACAAGAGACAGACCCAATGGTAGACATCCTCTCTGCCAGCGCCCCTGGGAGAATAGCATTGCCCCTTAACAGGACAGTAGAGAAACGGTCAAAAACATTATGGCTGACTCCTGCCTCCAGGAGTGTGGAGAAGCGTTATTTTGTTCCCCAAGTGGGCCACGAATATCTCTTTTCACACCCTCACCCAGGTCCAAGCAGCGGGACAGAGAGAGCACCAGGGTCCCCCGGGTCCTACTCCCAAAGCAAAAGAGCCCACGAAGTTAGACCTGTTGGGCAGAAAAACATACACCACCAGAGGATTACAACTGTGTATTGCTAACCAATAGGCCATGCTGGGAAAGTTCTCTTTTTAATACGTGGTCAGCCATGGACAAATTCAAGGACCGGCTTCCACAGGAGTCTCGCCAAGAATTTGCGGCCCTAACCAAGGAGGGCAAAATGGTGGCTTGTACGACCTTACAGGTGGCTCTCGATTCTGCCGACTCAGCGGCCAGAACAATGGCTACGGCCATTGTAATGAGGAGAAATGCATGGCTGCAGGTATCGGGAATTCCCCCTGAAGTGCAAACCACATTGCAGGACCTTCCATTCGAGGGGGGAAGGGGACTTTTCTCAGAACAAACGGGCTCTAAGCTGCACAGTCTAAAGGACCCAAAAGCAACTCTAAGGTCCCTGGGGATTCATAAGCCCGGGCCCTTAAGGAGACCGCTGAACCCCCGACCGGCTTCAAGACCATTCCCGCGAGGCTTCAATACAGATCGGGGAGGAGAAGAGGCCATGGTAACAGCCGACATGATCAATCCTGTGGTAGTCAGAGGGGTTCCAGGTCTGAACATGACAAGGGACCAACTACGTCCCAGGGGCACCAGTCCAAACCATCGGTTTGAAGGCACGGTAGAGGACAGTGCACCACTCCAACCCCTTTTTGTTTTCTGCCTCTCCCGTGTCTACCAGGCTTGATCAAGCATAACTTCGGATCAGTGGGTCCTGAGCCTGGTAGTAAAGGGATATTCTATCCCCTTTACGTCTACCCCCACCTCCGCCCCCCCTACCTATCCTTACCTCTTCAGGGACCCATCTCACGAATCCCTGCTAAGACAAGAGGTAACAAAACTCCTTCACCTCGGAGCAGTGGAGTCGGTCCCTCCAGAGTTAAGAGGCAGGGGCTGCTATTCCAGATATTTCCTTATCCCGAAAGCAAAGGGAGGTCTCTGTCCCATTCTAGACCTCAGAGCTCTAAGCGCATTCATAAAGAAAACGAAATTCAGAATGCTCACCCTATCCTTTATCATCCCTTCCCTCCAGAAGGGGGATTGGTATGCTGCCCTCGAGTTAAAGGATGCCTACTTCCATATCACCATTACTCCTGCGCACAGAAGGTTCCTGAGATTCGTAATGGGCACGGAACATTTCCAGTTCACACCCCTGCCCATCGGTCTATCCACAGCACCGAGAGTATTCACAAAATGCATGGCACCGGTTGCGGCTTTTATGAGGCACCAGGGAATACACGTCTTTCCTTACCTGGACGACTGGCTGATACAGGGATCTTCCCGAACGCAAGTGATGGGACGCATTGCAAATGCCAGAAGTCTGTTCCTCAAGCTGGGCCTCAT
Organism: Rafetus swinhoei; assembly: GCA_019425775.1. Taxonomy (NCBI): domain Eukaryota; kingdom Metazoa; phylum Chordata; order Testudines; family Trionychidae; genus Rafetus; species Rafetus swinhoei. Next base: position 133,749,509 of record CM033424.1, on the reverse strand, counting down.
AATAAACAAAGAAAAATCCACCACAATACTCACGCAAATAATAGAGTTTGTGGGAGCTTATTTAAACTCCATATTGGAGACGGCTTCTCTACCCAATCACAGATTCCAAACCCTGAGAGTGATGATCATAGCCCTTCACAAATCACGTATAACTATGGCCCGCAACTGCATGCGACTTTTGGGCCATATGGCAGCCTGCACATATGTGGTGACCCACGCCAGACTCAGGCTTCGTCCACTGCAGAGTTGACTACGGTCAATCCACCATCCGGTTCAGCACCCATTGGACATGGTAGTCACGATCCCGGAAGGGGTACTTCACTCCTTGAACTGGTGGATGCAGGAAGACATAGTATGTGCAGGGGTTCCTTTCACCAAACAAGTCCCATCTGTGCAACTGCTGACAGATGCATCGGACGCCGGGTGGGGAGCCCACCTAGGGACTCTCCGTATGCAGGGGTTATGGTCACCAACAGAGTTGAAATTGCACATAAACGTAAAAGAGCTCAGGGCTGTCAGACTAGCATGCCACACCTTCCTGCCCTACCTGGAGAACAGAGTAATGGAAGTGCTGACCGACAACACCACCACTATGTTCTACATCAACAGGCAGGGGGGCACTCGATCCTCCCTTCTGTGCAGGGAGGCCCTGTGGCTCTGGGAGACCTGTATCTCCAGGGACATCCACCTGCAGGCAACTTACCTTCCTGGATCCAGCAACACTCTTATCAGACAAATTCAGTCGGTCCTTTCAAGTCCATGAGTGGATGATCAGAAGGGACGTTTTAGAGGAAGTCTTCCGGAGCTGGGGCTATCCCCTTCTGGACCTTTTCGCCTCCAGGACCAATACCCAGTGCCTGAACTTCTGCTTCTTCATGGGACAGGGCACGGGGTCCCTAGGGGCTGCTCTGCACATAAACTGGCCACCCCAGCTCCTGTATGCATTCCCTCCCTTTCCGCTGATACAGGACACCCTTCTCAGGGTCAGACAATTAAGAGCAACGGTGATCGTGATAGCGCCGATGTGGCTGAGACAACACTGGTTCTCCATCCTGTGGGAGTTGTCAATAGAGGAACCAGTACACCTGCCTCTAGTCCCGAGTCTAATTACACAAGACCTGGGACAAGGAACCTTATGCTACCCCAACCGGACAGCCCTCCATCTCACAGGTTGGTTCCTGAGTGGCTCTCCGCACTAGAACGGGATTGTTCAGCAGAGGTCCAGAGAGTGTTACTGGAAAGTAGGAAACCATCCACGAGCCCTATAGGAAGCTAAATGGAAGAAATTCACGGCGAGGACACTGAGAAGGGGAATTGAACCGACCACGGCCAGTATTCCATTTATATTGGACTATCTGTTTATATCTCAGGAATCAGGGCCTTGCTACCTCCTCTTTGAGAGTATACCTCGCAGCAATCACAACTGTTCACCCGGGGGAGAGCGGGAGGTCAGTGTTCACCAATCATATGGTAAAGAGATTCATGAAAGGAATTGACAGACTTATTACCATATACACGCCCCCCCGGCCCCTCCCGGTTCCACCATGGGACTGTAATGTAGTCCTTAAGGGTCTCATGAGACCACCATTTGAGCTTCTTGCCACTTGTTCGCTAAAACACCTATCATGGAAGGTAGCGTTCTTAGTAGCGATAACCTCGGCTAGAAGGGTATCCGAGCTCCGAGCGCTGACCTCAGAGCCACCGTATACAGTCCTTTTCAAGGATAAAGTCCGACTACAACCTCACCCGGCCTTCCTTCCCAAAGTGGTAACCCACTTCCATACATCCCAGGACATTTACCTACCTGTGTTTTTTCCTAAGCCTCATTTGTCAGCTAGGGAGCAGACTTTACACTGTCTAAATGTGAGGAGGTCCATCGCTTTTTACATAGAAAGGACAAAAGACTTTCATAAATCTATACAGCTCTTTATTTCCATCGCAGAAAGAATGAAAGGATCCCCAATTTTGGCCCAGTGCCTACCATCATGGATTACCTCCTGTATTAGAGAATGCTGCTAGGGGGTGGGTAAGAAACTCCTCCCCACCCCCGCTAATTGCACATTCCACAAGGGCACAGGCGGCGTCCGTGGCATTTTTGGCTCAAGTGCCGATCATTGACATCTGTAGGGCAGCCACATGGTCCTCAGTCCATACATTTTCAGAACGTTACGCGATTATTCAGCAGGCCAAGGAAGATGCATCAGTAGGCAGGGCAGTGTTACAATCTGTGGACAAATAGACATTGTTACTCTCCAACCCCACTGCCTGGGATACAGCTTGGGAATCACCTGATTGGAATGGACATGAGCAAGCACTGGAAGAAGAAGAAAAGGTTACTTGCCTTGTAACTGTTGTTCTTCAAGATGTGTTGCTCATGTCCATTCCAAATCCCACCCACCTCCCCTTCGTGGGAGCTATTAGGCAAGAAGGAACTGAGGGGGTGAGGGTCAAGCAGGTGTATATATGCACCGCTATGCTGGCGCCACTCCAGGGGGCTCCCTGTGCTGGCCCTATGGATCCTGCTAGGGGAAAAGGCTTCGGAACTCCGTGCACGTGGCGCACACACACCTGATTGGAATGGACATGAGCAACACATCTCGAAGAACAACGGTTACAAGGTAAGTAACCTTTTCTTCTTTGGGTACGGTCCTTCTAGTAGATACAGTGTAGAATGGGGTAGGAGAGTCCAGTTCCTCTCACTCCATCAGCTTCCAACTTAAGGCCCTGCCAGGCTGATTCAGCTGCTCACTTGTTGGCATCTGATGTCTGCCTCAAGTTGGCTTCCCTGGGTGACTTTCTACCTAGGCATGCACCCCATCTGGCCACTGCCTGTGCCTGGGGAACATCACCTGCTTCCAGCCCTGCTTCCAGTTGCTGGGTGCCGTGGCTCCTACGCTCCTTGGCTCAGTGTGGGCTCAGTTCAGGTGGCAAAGCAGAGTCGTAGCCCAGAGCTGCACCATAAGCTATCCCGCTCACCCCCCGTGGCAGCTCAAGTCCCCCTCCCTCCCCGCGCGGTCCCTGTCCAATGAGGGGTTTATATAGCCCATCATAACTGTCAGTCCAGTTATGGCACCCCTTGCTTTTATATGGGAGTTCTTACCAGGGGTGTGCAATGTCCATTAAAGACAAGGGCAAAGCGGCAGCAACTGCTTCTGGACTTTCAGCACCTGAATTTCACTGAGGACTCATAATTGCCACATTAAAGGCCCTTTCCAAAAGGCCCTTGGCTAAAGAGTGCCTGGGTATTTAAGAATCAATTATGCTACTCCCTGCTGAAGTATGTACACTGAACCATCACTAGTGAAATGGATATTGGGAAGAATTATTTGTGCAAAGAGGAGAAAAAGGGGGCTTGTGATTTAAAAATCTTTACTGGTATCTGAACTGTATCCCAAAGAGATTTTGATAATACCACCAACACCATGAACATTTTAAAGACCCTTTGTGTTGTATTTCCATATAATGTATTTCTAATAAATGAAAATGAACATCTGTGTTTGGGGGAGAAAACTGGTTAGAGATGACCAAATAATGCTATCTAATGTGTAATTAGGCAACTTACATTGATGTAAAAAGTATGGAGATATGGATACATATTTGCACACAATGCTCAGGCATATAACACTCATATCTAAGCATTTAGACACTAAGACTGCATTGCATATTATAGGAATTGTGTTTCACCTTTATAAAGCCGTAAACCTAAGATCTCCTTTAAAAAGCAGATCTAGCATTTCCGCTTCAGACTAAAAAAACACTTGACTTCATATTTAGTAGAGAGGCATGTACCACATGCTGTGTGTGTGATTGTATTACAGTCATGGTTTAACAGCTCAAGGATTCAATAATTTGCTACTTTTAAATGAGTACAATTATCCTGTGGGTGTAAATTATGTTAACCTTTTGTGCCAAATTGACACAAAGCAATCAGTTAAACATTCAGTATTTGAAGTTCTTAAATAGCCTACTTTTATAACTGTTCTAGTGTAATGGAAGAATTCCTCTTGATGTAAATACTCAGCTTTCCTCTTAAAAATCTTGCCTACTGTTGCTGAGCTCTCTCTTTTCTGGTAAGTTGTCACTAAATTATATTTCATGCTCCCTCTGCTGGCATAGAAGCAGCAGTTAATGAAACATGTTTTCTTGAATTGGTTATACTTAAACTAGCAAACTATATGGCAAAACCTGTTCCCAAATGGATGTTGGCTATTGCCAGATGAAAACATCCAACAGCGTTTTCCCGTTTAACCAAAGTGACTTGGGAAATAATAATCTAAGTTCAAATGTCTTCACTCAGTGTTTCAGATCTAGAATCTTTGCGAGTCAGATGCAGGTCCTTTTTAAAAAATGCAATTGGCCAGAGAAGGCAAAAGAGTTTTTATATATAAGGGGGAGCAAATGGACTTAAACTATATGCTTTACCATTCTTTTTTTCTTTGCTAATTACAATGGAAAATACAGGTTCTGTATCAAAGGTAACACTGGTAGCTGGGTAACTTACTATTGTTTATACACATGACATTCACATTTGTTATTGTTTAATGCAGGAAATACAACAGCGACATGGATTGGCCAACTCTATCTCCTCTTACCTTATCAAACCTGTCCAGAGGATAACAAAATATCAGCTCCTTTTAAAGGTAGGTATCACATGAAAATTTTAGGACTGAATTGTCTGATGCTGCAGTTCTCATACAGGAAAACTCCTATCATAATTAGTAATATTGTTGCTTGCATAAGGCCTGATGCTGTAGCTGTTCAGTGAGCCTTACTGAAGACGAGTGCTTGGCGACAACAGAGGAACAGGTTACCGCAGGATTCTGTGCTTTCCTATTCAACTGTAACATCAGTGACCTGCCAACAGTGGAGTCACAAAAGTTCATTCACACAGACAACCTCTTTTGTGGTACCCAGACCCACGTGGTTTGTGAGCTTGATGCCACCTTAAACCAGGACATGGCAAAGTTAGCTGACTACTGTAGGACTTGGCACCTCCAGTCAAACATTGTAAAAAGAGTCTCCAGTTTGTTCCATCTTCATCACACCAGTGCACCCAGAGAACTGAATGGTTATCTGAATGGTCAGAAGATGAAGCATCATGTAGTATTGGTCTATCTAGGTGTGTCCTTAGGCTGCACATTACATTACCAGGCCCACCTGAAGAAGACAGCAGCTAAAGTTTAGATGTGCAACAGTCTTACCTTGCAGACATTAGCTCTTGCCACCTCATATTTGGTGGCAGAGTACTGTGCACAAGTGTGAAATTGATTGTCGCACACCAAACTGTTGGATTCGCAGTTACATGCCACCATGTGCATCATTTCTGGTACTTTGCATCCAACTTACTCCCAAGGCTTCCAGTTCTGAGCATTATTTCTCCTCCTCCTATCAATTGAGGTTGAAATGGCAAGTTGCTGGAGAAGGTACACGCCAATCCAAGCCTTTGCTGCACAATGGCCTTTTTAAATAACCAGCTGCACATTTGCCATCACATCGCAGATAATGGTCTCATCTGTCACGCTAGGACGTTAGGGTGGAAACACTCTGGCAAGAGGAATAGGTAGCCATTAAAATTCTCAACCAGCCCCTCATTGATGACGGCACAATTTGCTCACCTGGTTTTGATTTGCCCCATTACCAGTGGTCCCTATTGAGCAGGTTCCAGACCAGGCAAGTTCTCTTTGCAGCCAACCAATATCGCTGGGGCCTTCATGATATCGCCTTTTGTGCAGCTGCAGCACGACATAGGCCATGATGCACGCTGTCAATGAATGCTTGTTGACTATGTTCAGCGCTGGCCTAGAAGAACTGATGATATTGTCACTTGGCTAAACAAATAGGCATGTGCTGAATAAAGTTGTGAGCCTCAGGAACTGGAGCAACATCTTCAGTAAGAAAATGCTTAAACATGAAAAATGGTTCTAAAAAGCAATTTTCTGTTGAGATGCCTGAAAATGACGTATGACACCTATAAACCTGCCTAGTATCCTACTTCAATGCAAAAAAAAAAAAAAAACTTCATGGGTTTTTCTAGTTAAAAAAATAACCACCTAATATCCTTCCCAAGAGTTTGTGAATAGCTTCTAGAATGCTGTTGCATAAGCCTTTAGTTGTATTAATATTTTTTTTAGAGGGGGAAGAAAATGAGGACCAACCCGTATCCCCATGTAAATAAAAAAAATAAAAGCCAATTGAAAGTTAGGAATGAATGACAGTCTTCATTTATAGTTGTTTCATAATTAGTGAAGGAATGCAGTGGCAGGGTTGCAAGTTGGTTCAGGCTTGAATTGAAATTTGTGTTAAGAGTCCAGTGTAGGGCTGTTTGTGGTTGCATTTAATAATGCTAGAAGTGGCAAGCTTTTCTCATGAAATTTCAGCCTAAAATGCCAGAGCCAAAAAACACACTGGCATTGTCTGGCTTTCATCTGCACTGGTGAGAGTGCCTAGATTGGTTGTTTCCATGAGTTTTTGCCTGTTATCTGGATCAGAATCAGAAAATAGGCTAGGCTTCTTTCACTTTTGGAAGCAGCCTGTACCAAATACACAGAAGTGGGTGTAGTTGCAGCGTTCCTAATCCAAAACCCCTCCCTGTGCCTGAAATCTGAAGAGACTGTAAATCAAGGCTGTGGCATACATTTTGGCCCTATCTCCGGACTTCATGAAGTAGATCATATAAGGAGATATGCTGAAGAAAGGCTGGAAAAAATTAAGGCTGCCCATTTTCAAGGAAGTATCCAACTGAGAACATCAAGTTTATTTTTCTTCTTTCTGTGTTTCCAAGGATTTGTGCATTATCTCATGCTGTTCGTTTGCCTTATTTCTGCACCACTCCCTATACAGTTTATTTAAATTTAAATTGTGCCTCTCTCCAGCCATTTCATTCTGTTATGCTGTGTGGACATCAGCAAAGTGAAGCATCCCGATTATATGCTTCATGGAGGAGTTTTCTAATACACTGTTGCTTTGCTACTACCTGCACAGTGAAGTAAGGGAACAAAGCAGCATTTTAAAGAGGGGAAACAGGCAAAGGAAGGAGACTTGATAGATGTGAAAGAGCATAAATAAAAGCCACTAGGAAGAATGGCAAGAGCCAACAAATTAGTGGCAGTTGAAATTTCAGAGGGGTTGGTTATTTCCTCCACATAGTGGCCAAGTTGCTTTAGTCTCTTTTAGAACCTATGCCCAGAAAGTTCTTGAAGTATGTTTCAGCTTTCAGTGTTAAAGCCACATAATTCTGAAGTCTGCTTCTCTAATTTCTTGCATTTGTTGTGTTGACAGTTCTTAAATAGAAGTGAAGTAGCAAAAATAGGCTAAGAATGAGCAATAAGACAGCTTTATGTTTTAAAGGGAAAAGAAATTTTAGAAACATGCTGTAGCTAAGGAGAACCTGTGGTGATTAGCTACAAAATGGTCCAAGACTAAGAAAGGCCTGCCTTAGATGTAATTTCATTCTAAAATCAAGTGGGGACTCCACGTGGGCACAAGGATATGTACTGTTCCATCAGAATGCAGGATTATGGCCCTAGTTTCTAGTGCTCAAGCACATCTCTTTGACTGGTACATCATATACACATATGTTTTCAAGCAAACGTAAAACTTCTGGAAGATTTGCAAGTGTAATGTAACACTGTATAGGCCGTTTTATTGAATATTAGACATTAAAAATTTAATCACTTCATCAAAAGCTTGTTTCTTTACCACTATCGTATTAAAAGACACTCTAATATTTGGATCAGTTTACTTAATAATATATGAATGGTTAACTAAACAAATAGAATCGCTTGCTACCCATTCAGGCCACGTTTTGTGAATATGCATGCTACGCTGACACTTGAAGTCTGAGGGCAGCTGAAGGGTGTCTGGCAGGATGGCTTTGGTCACCAGAGCAAATTCTATTGTTTTTCTTTGTGCATTGTAGACACAGATGTTATGTTAATAATGACCTGCTGATCTTCTGCAGGAGCTGCTCACCTGCTGTGAAGAAGGTAAAGGTGAGATTAAAGATGGCCTGGAGGTAATGCTTAGTGTGCCAAAGCGAGCCAATGATGCCATGCACCTCAGCATGCTGGAAGGTAGAATTAAAACTTGCCAACATACATTTGTGTAATAAATTCTAATCTTATTTAAATATGGTTTGATGTCAGTGACATTAGGGCAAAAGTGGAAATTTGCTTAGTCGCTTTCACTTGCTAATGACATTGATATGTTTTCTTTCTTTTTTTTAACATGGATTTATTTGAATAATTTTTTTTATAAAAGTACTAGGTGCTGAGCCCCCTGCTCACTGTGCTCACCAACCCCACTCTCACAGGGGAGGGGAGGTAGGCAACCCTAGCCCTCCCCCCAGCCACCGGGGAGGGTCAGGCAGCTGCTGCGCCAGCCTGGGCACCTTCTCCCCCACATGCCAGCCTGGGTCCCTTCTCCCTCCTCCCCCTGCCCTCCCCAGCCCAGGGCCCCCTTCTCTTTCCCCCCAACTCTTAACCCCTACCCCTTGCTGACCACAGCGCACACTTGGCCCAGCTCTGACCCCGGCAGCCAGGGAAGCACAGGGGTGATTGCCTGCCCCACATAGGGCACAGTGAGGCACAGGTAGTGCCATGTGCATGTGGTGCTCTAGGGCACTGCAGCCTGCTGAGGCAAGGAAAGCAGCAGCACGGGGGGCCACTGTCCCTTTTCTCTCCATCCCCCGTGTGGTCCCGCCTGCGCTGCTCACTGCTCCAGCCCTGCCCAGAGAGCCCAGGGTAGGTTGGTGTGGCAGCTCCCCTGGGCGGCTCAGGGGTGCCCCTGGCATCTGCGCTAAGTACAGCAGCTAAGGACAGTGTGAGTCTCCGCAGGAGCAGCCAGACTCCAGGTGGTCGGGCACCGCGCTCTGCTCCCCAAGAGCCCGCTCCTGACACACAAGCCCAATTGGGAGCCCTGCTCCTAGTACCTGTCCCCGGGCTGCTGTCCTGAGCATTGTACCCTCCCCCCCCCCACTCCGGGGCTGTCATGGCTGCAATGTGGGGTATGCCAGCTACTGTGCCATCTTTCTTGGTCTTGAAAAAGCTCTGTGGGGTAGAGGAAAGGGAGTAGGGGCTTGGTTTAAATAGAAATTCCAAGTGGCAAGTGGAAGCAGGAAGATCAGGCTTGAGCAGGGAGAGAGGGAGGAGGCAGGCGGGACTCAGTGACGTGATGACATCACTCTGTCATCCCACAGGAAAACTTTTTTTTATATATTTAGAGAGAGAGAGAGAGAGAAGGTAGCCGATGACAAAAAGCAATAATATATCTGATTAAAAAGTGTTTTTTACATCTTGAAAAGGATCCATTTACTTAGAGTTGAAAAGTTTAATTTAGCTCTACAACTTAAGGATTCTGAGGGATCACACCTTGAGCTAAATAACCTCTGCTGCATTTCTCGTCCAGTGCCAGAACTTTTTTCGAAGTTCAAAAAAGAAAGTATGAAGAAAGTTCAAAAAAAAATTTAAATCCACCAGAGGTAGTTCTGGTCTATGTATCACGTAATAATCGCCAGGAGGTCGTTGCTTTCACATCTGTAAGCAGTCTGTTCCATAACTGACTTCTGGTTCAAAAAGAGTACATATTTTGACAGTTAAAAAAAAAAAGCAATATAAACCAGTTTAGTCTGAGAGAGCCAGAAAACATCATGTACATTCATAATATAGGAGGCATTAAATTTGGATTCAATTTCTTACATACGCTTTGAATTGACATTTGACCAAAGCCATTTCATAGTTTGTTCTTGGTCATGTATTGCTTAAAAAGATCCCACACATACTTGATAACTTTGATGGAATCTCTGTTACACAAAGCAACCGATCACGAAGACCGATAAGCCCATGACCACAGCAGATTTAAGTTGCACATAAAGGATTTATCACAGATGGTTTGGCTAGTATTTACATTTTCTTTGACACTATTGTTACTATAGAGTTGGACTCTGATTAAAAAAAAAACTGAAAACTCTTCAGATAAGATTTCCAAAATCTAAGTGACTTATGAGCACACAACACTCCTAAGCAATTACTTTTGAAAATCCTCCACTCCATATTCTTATGGAATTGCTAAAGTGAATGAAAGTTTGTGTGATCAGTCCCAAATTCCTTGTTAAACATGCAGTGTGATTTTTGAATGCTAAAAAAGCATTAATGCTCATCCTTTACCACTTAGAGCCTGTAGGCTGACTCTACAGAATATTCTAATGTGTCTTTCATGAAGCATATGTGTATAGTTATGAGTCATTCCATGGTAGATGAATCTAGTGAGTGAACACATTTCCTTTTATATCTCAAGAGGCTCCTAAATTAACATCCTAATCCAACTTCTTTCAGATACTCTTCATGTTGCTGCCCTTTACGATAAAGAATCCCTTTTGTATAATGGCTTAATAAAACACAAATTGTTGTGGTTCTGTACTTTGAGAAGCAAAGGTGTGTGTGTGTACAATGAAGACTGGAATAGTATTTCTCTATGTAAATTGTTTTATACTGTCATGGTAGTCTAGGCCCTGGTTGTCTGCAGCTGTGCTATATATTTTTTACACTTAAATGTATAGTAAATGTAAATTCACTGTTAAATGATGGAGAGGGGACTTGAATACATACCACTTTTGCTGTGATCTGTGACAGATTTCTGAGGTGTGTATTGTTTCTATAGCAGTTATTGACCTTTTATTTAAAAAAAAAAAAAAAAAAAAAAAAGATGTCATTGGCCTGGACTGAGAAATGCACTGGTTAAACTGTGCTTGCCAGAAATCTTTCTTCAAATTATGTTCCTCTTTTTTGAAAGAGATGAGCCTGACCATGCTCATAATAAGTACCCTAAATTCTAAGGATGTGTCAGTCCCAAGTAGGAATATGCAGCTCAGGTCAATCAGTTCCTTAGCATTATAGTTAGAATAAATCTAGCTGGACTTCTTGGAAAAAGAATGTGCAAATTTGTATTCGCTACTTTAAAATTGACTCCTGTTGTCCTGGCTTTCTCTCACATGAGGTTAAAGTCTTATCTGGCTTTAGGGGACTTGCAAACCATCCAACAAAATAGTTTTACAGACTTCAGCCTAAAGTGGCAGAATCCTTGTAAGAAAAGTTTTAACTTCATGATGGGGGTTGTATATGAGAAGCTGATTTTGGAGACGTGTCATTTGTGGCAGGAATCTTATCAGAACAGTTCACAAGACCTTTCAGCTATTGAATCGAAACACAAACTTGAGTTATGATTTCGTTTTGAACTGTAAAGCATACCCTAATCTCACGGAACCCCCTCTATTAAAAATACTAAATTTAATTAGAAAACAGAGGGTGATGGAATTATTTGATAAAGCATGGTATGTTTTTAGTGTTCCCACTTTTACTTTTCAGCTTCACCTTGTCTTTCTTTGCTGGTTTTGTAGGGTTTGATGAGAATATTGAATCTCAGGGAGAGCTCATCCTTCAGGAATCCTTCCAAGTTTGGGACCCCAAAACTTTAATCCGAAAGGGTCGTGAGAGGCACCTCTTCCTCTTTGAGATGTCCTTGGTCTTCAGTAAAGAGGTGAAGGACTCCAGTGGGAGGAGCAAGTACATATACAAGAGTAAATTGTTTGTAAGTATGAGAAAACAACAGAAGATTGTTGTGCCCAGAACATTCAAGAATTTTTATCCAACTGTAACCCAAAAGTTATAAGCAAGTGTATTCAGATGACTTAAGCATGACTTGGAAACATATCTTTAGCTCCCATTTCACTTTTTAAAGTAAGCAGTTAGGCTTACTATCTTGCTGTGTTTCTGAGAAGAACGGTTTGTTGAAATGGAGAAATTAGCCCTCATGGACCATGTGGAGGTGAAAATGAATTTTAGATTAATTCAGTCTATAACAGTTTTGTATTTATCCATTGTATAGGTGATTGTTATGTAGGATGCATTTTTATAAGACTAAATGAGTTTTTAAACATGGATTTAGCTGACACAGAATTAGTAGTCGTATTTAGTCGTTAGCCATTGCAGTTACAGAAACACCCAGATCTCCTGATCAGCTCTACAAAGATAAGAGTCTGTCGATTCTGAAAGACTTGCAGTCGGCATTATGGAACACAGAACTCCATAATAATAGCTTCAGTATTATGTTCTGGTCTTTCAGTCCAATTGAACACTGCCTGCAAACAGTACTTCATTGACTCCAGATAGTTCTGTTTATGATCTGTTGGAAAGACATAAACATAAATCATTGTTTTAATTTTATAAAATGCCCTTATCATATGTTTTGGCCAGAATTATAAAGTTTAAAAAACTGAGACTGGGATTTTTAAATGGAGCATAAGTTAGGTAGATAAGTATCTAATTTACTTTCTTTAGCAATCCTAGTCTAAACCAATAATTCAGACCAAAGTTCAAAATAGTACAAAGTATTCTCTCAGTTCCTACCCTGTCCACCCCACATGCCTATCAGCATCAATCACCTGCAAATCCTACCCTCTGGGACAGATTGGGAGAACAAGTACAATATGACCTAAACATCTGCTTTATTTAAGTGAGGCTGGTGTTAAATACCCTCATTGCGCAAAACCTACTTTGTGTCCCACATGAAGCTGACACAGGGAAATCATTAGCTTGAGCTCCTCGTGCGATCTCTGCTGCTAAGGCTTTACCTGGAAAGAAAAGCCACTTGTAGGACAAGTACTGAAAAATAAACTCTGTCCTTTGCAAGGCTGTCATGTCAGTTGTCAGCTTCTATTAGTAGCTCTCAGAGCCAGGGTGGCTGCTGGGAAAACACCATGAAAGCTGCTTCCCTACAAAAACCGCAACCTGTCACTGTACCTCAATTGTGACCTACTCAAAACACAAGAAAGCTCACCCCTCATTATCCTGTCCTCCAAATTTCCAGAGGGCATAGGCTACCAGTCATCTCCATCTGTAGGACCTTTATTGAGACAACTAAACTCTTTTGGGATCTAAACCATGGTTTGAAGTTTCTAGGGATGAGAAGTTGGTTTATTAGCCCATTGAATTTCATAAAGTTTCTTCCTTACCTAGCTAAATGTTAGGAAGCAAAATGAGATTTGTCATTATTACTGATATCTAAAACAATCCCAGAACTGAGCTTCCTGTCCAATGCAGATGTCTCATATTGCACTGTGCCAAATAAAGACTCTAAGGTGCAGTTTGTGTTGCTCTGCAGCATCCTGCCTGATAAGAGGAATAGAGCACATAAAATAAATTTACAAAAAAACTCTTAATATGCAACAGGAGGAACAGTTTGAAAATGTGAATGTAATAAGAGTTTGGAATCAGAGAACAGGTTTAGATGATAGAGTTCCTAGGACAATTTCTGCTCATGCACATAAATAATGTTCTGTAGCTTTCCTGTGAAATCTCAGCACTTTCTGTTTAAAATTAACCATCTTGTACCTGGCAAAGAAACAGATGTGTTGAGAGTTGATACCTAAATGCTTCGGTTTGCTGCCAAATTTTTCATACGTAATAGGAGAAGGCAGTGTATTATCTTCCTTGTGCCCAATCCTACATGACAGTCAATCTGTCCTTTGCCATTATTAGTCTGTGAGAGGGAAACATTGCTTGTGTTTATGGAATTAGTAATTATAAAGACAGAAGTAGGATTAGAGCTTGTGGAAAATTTTCTGCTTACACCGGTTTTGTCAAAAACCCATGTTCTGGGGGAAATTTTTCACATCAAGTGGTTGCTTTTCATGGAAAATATTAAATTTTCATAGAAAAATCAAAAACTTCTTGACTGAAAACTGATTATTTCCTTTTTCAGGTATTTAGATAGAAATTTGACATTTTCTGTAGACATTTTTGGCAAAAAAAAAAAAAAAAAAAACCCTAAATCCCTCTGTTTTTGTTTTGTTTTTGTTGAAAAATTCCATTTCTAACCAGATCTAATGAGGAAATCGTCAAGATAATACTCTGGGGATTAAGTTGTAGAAAGAGAGCAAAAGAAATAACAAGAAATATAAATGTACATTGCTTGTCTCAAAATCAGATTGATAACTGAATTACTAAGGTTGGACCTCCCTTAACCAGGGCACCTTGGTCCAGCAACATCTGTGGTCCGGCATGGACTACAGATGTTCATGGACCACAGAGCCCAGAAAGAGGGAGGTCTGGCAACGGCAACTCAGCCGGGAGTTCTGGCCCCAGCGGCTAGGGAGCTCGAGTCTGGCTGTGGACCTCTGGCCCCAGCCAGGGAGCTCTGGCCCAGGAGTTCTGGCTCCAGCAGCCAGGAAACTCCAGCCCCAGTGGCAGCCAGGGAGCTCTGGCCCCATCCCTCCACTCCCGCCCCAGCTGCGGAGCTAGGTACATGCTGAGCTCTGGCTGTGGCGCTCCGGCCCCAGCAGCAGCGGAGCCAGGGAGAGCCCCCAGCAGCAAAGGGGGCAGGCTGGAGCCTTGCCCAGTGGCAGCACAGCCATGAGAGGAGGGATTTTCCCTGGTCCAGCAAATCCCCTTGTTCGGGACCAGTCAGGTCCCGAGGGTGCTGGACCAGTGAGGTCCAACCTGTACATTTAACGACAAAAAAGTGAAAATAAAGGAATACCACCAACTGAAAAACATGCAGCTATTCTTTATCCAGCATTGTGACCAGCAATAGCTGAAATCACTGTCAAATAACTAAAAGGATTTAAGGCAGAAAATTTATTTTTCATTTTGTTTCAGTTTCACAGGGCACACTTTATAGCACTTTATGAATAAACAGTTTCTTGGACTAGATGGAGGAGAGACATTAGTTTGAAAAAATACAGAAAAATTGTATTTGTAAGTTTATAAAAATTGGCAGGACTTGGGGGCAAGTGCAGTACCTGTACTTACAGTCTTTCTAAATTATTTTTAAAACTTTACTAGAATGCAAGTTATTTTCTTAACTAAAATGTATACTTAGAACTTGCCTCTGAAAGTAAATTATTCCATTTCTTGTCTTAGTTTGAGACATGCAGTGGACTTCTATAATACTAAGGGTTTTTTGTTCTCCTCTTCAGATACTTTATTTCGTGTTTATATTTCTTTCTGTACTGAAATATTTCTTTCTGAAAAATTTTTCAGATTTTTCCCAATATTTCTGTCCTCTGAGTGAGCAGTATCTGAGGATGTGGCTTTTCAATACCAGTGTCCCTATGATACACACAGGATTGCTTTTCCAAATGTCACTAATGACTTCTTAAAATTAACTTTAAAAATACTTTTCTGATACTTTGAATTACAGTGTTACGTGTTAATATACCCTTCAGTATTTGCATGGTATAGCATGTTGGCACATGCAAAGATTGTTCATAGACCAATGAAATATATTTTACACTTTGAAATAAAAGTGTTTTACAGACATTAAGCACCCAGATGAGGTAAATAGGGCCCACTTTCCATATGTGGATGACAAAGCATTGAGTTGAACTGATTTGACCAAGGCCACAAAAGCAAGTAATGTTGAAATACTTTTAGAGAGAAAAAAAAAAAAAGTAGTGCCTCCCATGCTCTTGCTATCCAGGCACTCTGCAGTCAGTATGTTTATGCTAGTAGTGTTGTATGCATATAGGAAAAGAGTGTTTCCATTATGCATGTAACAATTAACTTTATATTACTTACACTTAAGCCATAACCCCACATAACAACCTTCAATTTTGACATTTCAAGAGTCAGACATCTTGCAATTTGATTTGTATTCCCTAATTTATGTTCTAGTTCCCTCGGATTAAATCTTTTTTGTATTGCTAAAGGAGAGACTAATGGACATTTTAGATCATACACCAAATGGAAAGAGAAAAACAAGTTATTGGATAGTAATTCTGTACAAGGTTCTGAAGCCAATACTTCATCTTTTATATTTTGGGTTCTTCAAGTAGATGCAGATATTATTCCAAGTAAGTGTATGCATATGCCAGAGCCTTTTGCTGACTAGATGCTCATGTCTTCTGCCTGTAGCTGCTCCTTTGGTTACATCAGGCAACATTGCCCTGACCCTTCTTCAATTCCTTCTCACTGCCTGTAAGATGCAGTCTGAGCTCTGTGCAGTTGTTGTTTCAGCTCTCACATTTTATCTCTTCCCCTAGTATTAGTGTTCATTGTAACTAGCTACTTAGCACAGTGGTAGTGGTAGTGCTCCTCGGTGATGCCCTCACAAAGGGTTCAAGGGTTGCCATTCGTGTGGGGTGGTGTTTCCTGACAATAGCCACTACAAACGTGGTGCTTGCTTTGCCTTGGCAAAGGGCACCTTAAGGAGCATTGTTTGATCTGTAGATTGTTCGAGAAAAGGACTCAGATGGTGGACTGTGCCCTATGCAATACCTGCTTGAACAGGCCATGAGGCCTGACCCAGTGACAAGACCTTCCTTGGACCACAGATCACCATCTAATTCAAGAAGCTGCAGGCTGTTACAGGTCAGCGGGCATCTCCGAAGAGGTGTAGAAGGAGTTCTCTGTTGTAGGCACCAAAGAGGCCGTCATGTGGGACTGATCAGGAGTGCACCATGTTCCAGAATGACTTCTCCCCCTTCCCTGAGAAGAATGTGGTTTGACACAGGTGTGTCTGACTCTTCCTCGGTACAGCCCATACCATCGACTCCGGGTCTGGCCTCTGTGTATCTGTTGAGTTCAGCACCAACAGTTTAAGTGATGTCAGCATACCAGGTTGTGGCAGACCTACTCTGCCTTTTGGTCCCATCCTCGCCACAGGTCCAAGACTTGGTGGGCCTGACACCTGTGATGGCCCTCAGTTGGAGCATGCCAACAAATCAGTACTTCATGCCAAAGCACCCATCTTGGTGTTAGTATCGACATGGTACCAGGGAGAGTACGAAGCTCCTCAGTACCAGGGCCTTCCTCTTCATTGGTACTGCAGACGGTTATGTGGATGTTGCCACCCCTGTCAACATCAAGGCATAGAGGTGCTCTAGTACTGTTTACACCAGGACAGACCTTGCCTACAGCACTGACCTTTTTGGCACAAGTGGTACCAACTACATCAGCAGTGCTGATCTTTGACATCCTTTCAGACTATTCCTGTTGGCTGTCTCTGAAGTAGGTCCTCCCATGTCTCTAGGGTTCAGGACTCCTCTGTTTCAGTCAGGCTTCTCATTCTCCCATTCCACTTCACCTGAGGGGTTTCGGAGGCCACCAGTAGACCAGTTTGACTTCCAAGATTGTCATGTGCCCTGTGGCTGAGATGGAGGCCCTTGGCCCAGCAAGTACTGACCACCAATGCCTCACCCATAGCATTGGCTGCCTTGGGCTCCGTGGGAAGCTCCTCACTCCCAGTCACCTTGCTTATTGTCTCAAGAGTGAGATTGCCTGCTCATGCAGTATTCGTGGCTGCCAGGGTTCCCCTTCCTGTGGGGCCACCAGAGTTTCCCTGTGTGGAAATGCTGCCTCAGGAGCCTCTGGTCCAACCTCATCCTCATTTATGGGCAATACAGTGTTGCCAGGTTCATTCTCCCCTGCCTTTCAGAGGACTTCAGGACTTTTTCTCAAGTAGCCTTGTCCCTGGGTTCTCAGATGGAGGTTTTTTTAGTAGAATACCCATAAATTGATGGACATGGTCCAGGCTGCTGCCCCTGGGATAGTGGCCCTCCAAATTAATAAGGCATTCATTGAGCCTAGGAGGTCTCTTTGGAGTACACTAACCTCAATATCACTGGTGGCTGAGCGTATTTTGTGTTGGTCACACCTGTCCCAGAGCTCTTAGATGGTCACAGCATTGACAGGGCTTGGAAGGGCAGTTTGAAGTCCTCCCTCAGGGATAGAAACTGAAAGGGCCTGGACCCCTCTAGTCAGGAAGATACTCATCATCACTACAGGTAAGGATTGTGTACCAGCAAACCTTAGTGCTAAATATGACTTCCTGAGTTTATTGGCTGTGGACAAATTTGAGGAGCAGTTGGCAGCTAAGGCTTTCCAAGATGAATTTCGGGCATTTCTCAATGTAGGCTGTTTGGTGGTTAAAATGTGTCTGCAATGTGCACTTCACTTCAGCCCAGGCCATGGCCTAAGCAATTACTATGCAGAGGGCTTCCTGGCTCCAGAACCCAGGGATCACATTGGAGGCCCATCTTGGCATTGAGGGCTTGCCATTTGATAGTTGAACCTTGTTTTGGACAAAACTGATTAAATCCTGCATTCTTTCATGGGCTACCTTGAAGTCTCTAGAGGGATATGCCCAATGCGGAGATGCCATTATTGGGCACAGCAACACTCCATATGGGCCCTTCCTCTCCAAGGAATAGAGAGAGATCTCATAAGAGGAAGCAGTAGAGTCTGACTGCTCTGCGCACCTGTCTTGAGTGCCTGCTAAGCACCCATTTTGACTCAGTGGGTCTAAAGCACTGTTCCAGTTGTTTATTTTTTTACTCCCTCCTCTTCATTCTTTTACAGGTGGGCCGGCCCTCTTTTACAGGGCCTCGATCTTTATAACATTCGACAGTTGGGACCTAGCTACTGTCAGATCAGGCTACAGAAAATAGCATTCTTGAAAGCCATTACCTCAGCCAGGAAGGTGTGTGAATTGCAGGCCCTGATGACTGAGCCTCCTTATATGCAGTTCCCCAGGGACAAGCTTACACTCCAGCCAGAACCAAAGTTTATATTCAGTGGTCTCTGAGTTTCATTTGAAACAAGCGGTGTATTTGCCTGAATTTTTACCTAAATTTCAATGCCCCCATATGTGAGAGGCTTTTAGCCTATTTGAATAAGACTGAATAGTGTTGTGCTTTGCCTGGCCTATTTATATCACATGTGAGCTGCATGAAAGCACAAGCAATCTCTGCACAGACCATCAAGAACAGGGGTGAGGAGCCAATGGCCCACGGGCTGGATCTGGCCTGCAGCTTGTCATTATCCAGTCCCCCACAAGGTTCAGGGCTCCCCACCTCTCCCAGCAGTGCAAGCCTGCGCTGGTACTCCAGCCACACGGGTGATGTCATGGCTGGAGCACCAGCTCCCAGGCAAGGAAAGCCATGGGCCAGATCCAGCCTGGCAGGGGGTAGGAGGCAGCTCTGTGCGCTACGGGGAAGCGCTCTGTGCAGGCACACCACCATCACTACTATTGGCCAGGAATTGTGGCCAGTGAGAGCAGTGGGGGGCAGTGCCTGCAGGGAATGCTTCCCTGCAGTGTGCAGAGTACGTGTGCCCCTCTGGAAGCTGCACCAGATAGTTAGTTACTGCAATCCCCTGTCCATTCCTGCCCCTTCCTCCTGCCCAGACCCCCCACTCCCATACCCTCACTCCCACCCACAGCCTCACCCTCCCTCTCTTCCAGACTCTAAACTCCTGCTTTCAGCCTGTTCCTGCACCATACTTCCTGCCAAGAGCCCTCACTCCTACACCTAGCCTGCTTCCCAGCAGCCTCCTCCCAGACACTAAACCCCTCATTTTTTGCTCAATTCTTAGATTCTAAAGGGGGGCCCACAAAATCCACTAGCCCCAGGCTCCCAGAAGGGTTAATCCAGTCCTGGGATAAGCCCTGAGCCTCGGTGCCTCCCCACCCTGCAAGGCTGCAGCTTGATGGGAGTGTCTTGTTTTTCCCTACTTTTTAATTGGGGGCTATGTCTGTGAGGGGTTTTTTTCCTCTCTTTCTCATTTGATGGGCAGGTCAGTTAGGGTTCTGGGTTGGGGGGGGTTGTTTGTTTGTTTTTTGCTTCTCACTTGTGTGTGGCCCCAACCCAGAAAAGGTCTACACCCCTGGTCTAGGAGGATAATGCAAAACTGTGTTTGAAATAGCATAAGCTACGCCCACCCCCAGCAGATACAGGCACATTCAGTGAGCGTGAAGACAACGTTGGTGGCATTCCTTAATGACATTTCCATACTGGACTTGCTGGGTGGCCACAGTTGTCCATAGATACATTTTTCTATGTACATAGATACATTTATGGACCATTATGCAATCACTACTTCTTCCAGAGCAGACGCTAATGTTGGAAGATCAGTCCTGAAGTCCTTATTCATGTAGACTCTGAGCCCTGCTTCCAAATGGAGGTACTGTTGCTGGTCACCTACCTGGAATGTAAATCTGCATCTACTCGAAGAAGAAATAGTTACTTACTGTAACTGGATATTCAAGATGAGATGCAGTCACTATTGCACGGCCCACCTGATATCCCCTCTCTGCATTGAAGTCTTCCCAGTGTACAGAAACTGAGAGGGTTTGGGTGGTACCACCTCATCCAGACAGGGATGGGCCACAGCCATGAGGCATGTATGCGACCCCTCTACAGAAACTGCTAGGCCGAAGTCTCCAGCTCTGGTGCATGCACGCACCTATTTGGAGTACATGTCTGCATCACATCTAAGAATGCTATGGTAAGTAACTTCACTTTGAGGTTACTTACATTGGAGGTGAACTTGGAAGTTATCCAATTTCTGAATTACTTCCTTTATAGTAGAGGAAAGGTAACACATTAGACGTGATTTCTTAGGTAGGAAAGAGATTAGAATTTTAAACATAAAGAAAACATTTCTATTGTTAACCTATGAATTTCCAGGCAAGAATACTATTCTTTACCTGCTATAATAATGGCTATGGTCTCTAACTGAAATCAGCAAGAACAGGAGCTGCTTAACTTGTAACCTGGGAAATTGATACTTTGAGTAATGAGGATGTCGGTGAAAAATCAGAACATAGAATTTCAATTACAAGTTTTTATTCCTTTGTATACTAATATTGGAAGCCGTTTGCTGAAAATTGTGGTATTTGTAAGCAAAAAAGCCAACAAATAGTGTTCTCAAAAATGCAAAAGTGCTGAAGAACTTTTAAATGCATAGAAGTATTTTGGGAATGTATGTTCAGCTTAACAGAATAGTTTCCATAAATCCTATGCAAAATTTGTCATGGAGTCCTAACCAATTTTTCTTACTTCCAGACTTCAGAGCTGGGTGTCACAGAGCATGTAGAAGGAGATCCATGCAAATTTGCACTGTGGGTAGGAAGGACACCAACTTCTGACAACAAAATTGTGCTTAAGGTAACTTTTCAGGAAGGTATTTGTGCTTCCTTATATCAGTTGTTTGAGTTGTTTAATTAGTTTTCTTTGCTTTTTTTTGCTCTTGCTTGAGGATTTAAAAGTGAAGGGTAGCCATGTTAGTCTGTAACTGAAAAAACTTTAAAAACTATGAATAATCCTTCAGCACCTGAGGCTACATCTAGACTGCACGCCTTTTTCGACAGAGTACTTTCGAAAAAAGGCGTTATTCCTCGTAAAATGAGGTTTTCCGCTGTCGACAAAACTGCCACGTTCTGTCGACTTACTGTTGACAGAACGCGGCCGTAGTGTAGATGCAGGTATAGTTTTGTCGACAAAACCTTGTAGTCTAGACACACCCTTAGAGACTAACAACAAATGTAGATGGTATTATAAGCTGATAATACCATCTGCATTTGTTGTTAGCCTCTAAGGTGCTGCAGGACCATTGGTTGTGTTTTTAAGTTTTTTGAGTATTTAAGCCAGACATTAACTGATAGATGCTGGGGAGAGAGTATCTTGTTACGGGGGAGTTTGCAGAAGGGGTCTGCACCGTCCCAGGGCAGAGTTAGTGTTGCAGGTCCTGGTCTGTGCTGTATAGGAGTCGTGGTAAAGGCAAGGTGAGTACCCATGGTTGATGGTATGTACCATTAAGTGACTTAACTCCTCATCACTTTGCTTTTGGGAGTTGCTGACCAACCGTTCCTTCACCGTCCCTGCACCTCCTGCCAGTCACGAACAGCTTTTTTACGGCATTCAGGTGGCTCCAGGAGGGATGGGGCTCACTCAGGTGAAGAGGCGGGATCAGGTTGGTGGCTTAGTGGAAAGGGTGGCATGGGGATGGGGCAAGAGCAAGAGGCAGGGTGTAGCAGGGGCGGGAAGAGGAAGGACAGTGGCTTGAAGGAAGGGATGGTGGGAAGGGGGTTGAGCACTCCCCAGCTAAAGGAAAAGTTGGCATCTATGAGACAGTTACCGTTTAGTAGAACAATTGAGGGATTACTTGTATGGTAAGAGCATATGGGGGCTATCACAGGAACTGTTATATTCTTAATCCATCCCCTTACTGGACGAAAAGGATTAAAACACTTGATTACTAAATCCAAATATGGAGTGTTATACAACAGGCATTTGATTTTAGTCATAAGACATTGGCCTGGAAACATTCTTACTCTGTTTGGAAGGTGAGAAATGAGACTAGTCCAGACTTACTAGACTGACAACACATTTTTTTTTTGGCTTTTGTAAAAACAAACAAAAATCCAACAACCTGCCATGTGGAAATTTAATTAAAGAATCTATGCAAAAGTCTGCCACCTTAAAAGCTCTTGCCACTAAGTTGATATTAGAGCAGACAACTCAGTGTTTCCATCCATCACCTCCCTTCTAAACCTTTTTTGGCACAACTAACTACCCAGTTAACAAGTTGTTTCCTGTTGCATTTTTAGATAACTTTTTGCAGCTCTGCTACATAAGCAACATCTTAAACGTTTTTTAGAGTTTTCCCTGAAAATATTTTTATAATCTAATTAATACTCTGTCTGATATTTTAAGGCAGGGGCCAGATATGGCTCTTCTGAAGCCACAGTTCAGCTCCTCTTTGCTCTCCCCACGCAGGGAGCCTGTGCTGGCGCTGCAGCCTTATGCCTCGCCACCCCATAACTGGAGCATCAGTGCAGCTTCCTGTGGGGAGGAGCGGGAGGAGAAAGCCCTGAGGCTCCGCGCCAAATCTGGCGTGCAGGGAACAAACAGGCTAGACATGGCTCAGTGCAATAGCATTTTCCTTCCCCCCTGCATGGAGGAAACCAGGAACCAAAGGTGGCTCCCTGCGCACTGATCATTTGTTCCCTCGGGTCACACTTCCTGCAGCCTCCCCTGCCAGCCCTTGCCAGAAACTTCCTGCCAGCGAAAGGGAGCAGCAGGAGGCATGTTACACATTGCTTGCCATGTGGCGTGAAAACAAGTGAGTGGCCCCCTCTGCCTCATGCCCAGACCACCTCCACTCACTCTCCCAGCCAGACACTACTTGCCCCCAGCTCCTTGGCCAAAACCCCCCTGCCCCGAGCCAGACACCCCGTGCCCTCTGGCCAAAATCCCCCCTGCCCAAAATCCCCTCTGCTGCTTGGCCAAACCCTCCCCCCCACCACCGCTCCCTGCCCAGAATCCCCCCTGTATTCTGCCCCCTTGGCCAAAATCCCCCCTGCCCTCTGTTCCCTGGCCAGGCACCTTCTGCCTCCTGGGCAGGCAGCCAGCCCCCAGCCTGCTCCTGCCCCCTGGCCAGACCTTGCACCCTCACCCCCTCCTACACCCCACCTCCTGCTCAGATCCTGTACTCCTGTTCCTATCCCATTCACTGGCTGCCCGGTCCCACACACTTAATGCCTCATTTTTGGCCCCAACCCAGAGCTAGGGGGGGCCACAAAATCCACTAATCCTAGAACTGCAGAAGAGTAAATCTGGCCTGAGGCCTTGAACCTCTCTGCCCCCTCCCCCCACCATGGGGCTGGAGCACCAGGGGAATGAGGTGTTTCAATTGGGAGTCAGTCACATCAGTGAGGGTTGAGGGGTTTTGGAGGGTGTTTTTCTTCTTTTTTGCTTTTCACGTGTGTGGTCCTCCATACAAAAAAGGTTCCCCACCCTGGCCATAAATAAAGGCAATGTTGAAACCTTTTGTGTTGGACATAATATTTTATTTTATTTAAAAATGAAGCGTGGCGTGGCCAACAAGCCTCCGATTGGGGCCCGGCCCCCATCTGGCTGCGTGTTGTAACACTCCTGCACCCCACCCCTCACCAACCCTGATCCCATCATACACCTGAACCACCTGCCCTGTGCCCCTCATACCCCCACGTCCCCAGACTCCTGCACCCCCGCACACCCCAACCTTGTGCCCTGAGTCTTATCATACACCCCCATCTCCTGCCCTGAGCCCCTCATACATCACCAGCCCCCTGCCATAAGATTGACAGAAGACAGCCTGAATGCTTGTATGAAGCTGTATTTGACCAGCTTCAAAGAAATGTGCAAAAAAGATGCAGTAGCAGAAGTCCCATTAACTAAAGTCTGGGAGTACAATGTTTCATTTGTGCTATCATTAATCAATATGTCAGTTATTAATAAGGTGTATATTTTCAGTCATGCAAACGGGCATTCTTATACGGCTCTTTGTTGACCACTTGTTCTGAATTTTTATGTAGTTTGGCTCTTTGCTTTGAAAAGACTGCCAGTCCCTGTTTTAAGGCATCCTCATCACTTTATTTTTTCAGACACAGTTGTTACTAGCCTCTGCCAATTTTTTTCCATGTTCTGTACAAAGATGCCTCTAACTAATTTGTCTTAGGTTGAAACTTTGTAGCTGTTCCAATATTGCCACTTCAAAAGAAGCTATGCTTCTTGGAAAGCTGTAAGCAAAAAAAAAACCAAAACTCCCTGTCTTCTATTGTTGAGGATGGAACAATTATGATGTATTAGAGGTTTATGATTCTGATGACAAAATAAGCAGGAGCTACAGGCTAATGCTTGAAAGTGAATTTTAGTAGGACCTCAGCCTTGTCTGAAATTGCAGTTACAGACAGCTCAGTTGAGATGTTAAGTGACCTGCTTGTGGCCATAAATAACAGTTATACCTGCAAATCGAGTGGATGGATACCAAATGCTATCTGTTGTACCATAAAAATGCAGGTGCTCAATTAGAGGCAGTTCTTGAGAATTTAGCCCTTAAACAGCGATGCTGCTGTTCTCGTACAAATATCAAGAAATGGGACAAGTAGTAGATAAAAAATAACACAGAAGTTAAATATCTCAATAAAACAATGACAGGCTATATTTAAAAGCAAGTAGACTTCACTTACAAATTAGTAACTGAGTAATAAATTCTAAGATATTATTACCATAAATGCTGACGTAATAGCAAGCAAGTACATCATGTCTTGCAACATATTCATACAGCGGCTGTAACACAACAAGGCATGACTTTGATTAGCGTCCCAGGGCACTTCACTATACAAACATATTTTGTTCAAAGCTGCAATGATTTAATTTTGATAAAACCATATTGGTAAATTCAGAAAACAAAAATAATGGAACTTGAAAGGGGGGAACAGCTAGTTTGAATTTTCTTTTAAAAATATTTTTGAAAATAAATGTTTGGAACCATACTTACACTTTTCCCCCTGTGTATATGTGTGGTTTGCTAGTGAACATAGGTCGTCTTAAACATAATGATGTATTTGTTTCTTTGCATATTAAAGGCTTCCAGTATAGAAAACAAACAAGACTGGATCAAACACATCCGGGAAGTGATACAAGAAAGAACCATTCATCTGAAAGGAGCATTGAAAGAGCCAATCCACATCCCCAAAACAGCTCCAACAACTAAGCAGAAAGGAAGGAGGTGAGAATTTGAATAAGTTATTATGGGGATCACTTTTAAAGTGCCCCATCGTGAAGTCTAACTGTAATGATGGAATTTTCTGTAAGGAGTACAGTGTTCCCATTGCATTCAGTGACTTATGCCAAGATAGAAGTCATTGTTGGCTAGTGTTATCTTCAAGTGTGGTCTTGGTAAATTAAGTTCCATTTGACCACAATGTTGAACGTGTTCAAATTTTTGCTCTAAATGCTCCCTTCCATCTTTCTGTGGTGCTGCTCTAAAAGGATGTGTTGTGTGAAGTCAGCGTTGTGTTCAGCAGCCCAGGAGGTGGGCATAGGCCAGATGTGCTCGTTAAACTTTTACAGTATGTGTTTTTTACTCAAGTTCCTTGTTTGTTTAAACCAGACTTCACACTTGGCAGTTTTGGTGGAATGGCTGACTGAGGGGGGTCATCTTACCAAAGTTCCTTATGTCTGGCTGCTGCTATACTTTTATACATTTTAAAGTGGACAAAAATAGTTAACTCAATTCATTACATGTTACAGTATAAAGAAAAGTAATTAAGCAAATGTTGGCATGCAAACTGCTCTGTCTTAGGCACCCACTGCTGTAATATCAGGATGCCTTCCATTAGGATTGCAGATAAGAACTGGCAGGCTGTGAAACAGATGTGCTAACCAAATTCTGACAATTGATTTGTATGTCTGCAGAGATGGAGAGGACCTGGACAGTCAGGGAGATGGCAGCAGCCAGCCTGATACTATTTCAATTGCATCACGAACCTCCCAGAACACACTAGACAGTGATAAGGTAAGAGGTATAAAGTGATATTCAATTTTTAACTTTTTTAAGCAAGTGGCATAAAGGTGAGACTAAAATGTTACCAAATGTTTATAGTTTCCCCTAAAGCATACTTCTGATAGTCTTTCTTCCTCCAGACTGGCTTCATGCAATAAAGAATATACATTTTAGTCCAGGGCTGGGCAAAATATTATCTGCAAGCTTGATTCAGCCCACCAAGCCGCCAGATCCGGCCCCTGAGAGCCTGAGCCTGCTCCCTTCCTACCCCACCCCCGCTCAACACTCAGGAAAACTGGCTGTAGTGCCATGTTTGTGTTTGTGAATGCTGAGAGCTTGGAGCAGGCCTGGGCAAAATACGGCCCGTGGGCCAGATCCAGCCTGCCAAGCCACCGGATCCAGTTTGTGGACACAGCAGGGAACCCCCAGGCAGGCTCCCTGCTTGCCCTGCATCCCCTACACGCTGCTCAGAAAAGAGGCTGCAGGGCTGTTTCTCTTTAAAATCTGTGAGCGCGGAGGGGAGGAGGGAAGGCTTAAAGCAGAACTCCTGCCGTCAGCACAGTCCCATTGGCTGACTTCTGGCCAGAGTGTGGCCAATGAGAGCTGCCTGTTTGAATAACAGGCAGCACATGAAACACCATGCCCCCCTTCCCCTCATACAAGCATATGGCTGCCTGTGCAAGCACTGGGCAGGCTGGCTGGCTGAGAAACTTGTTAAGCTCTGCAAGCATTTAGCTCTGCAGGCAGGCTTGTTGGGCTGCTGGCTGGTAAGTCTCCTGACCAGAGCCTGCCTCTGGAACCTCAGCCCCTCCCTCCTCCAACCATTTATCTCCCCCAGCCCCGCTCAACATACCCAAACCCTCTCCCCTCCTGCACCCACCATACTCCGTCCCAGATCTGGCACCCCAATCCTTTGCCCCAGATCACAATCCCCTCCTACCTTAGGTTACAACCTAAACTCCTGCACCCTCGTCCCCTGTCCTAGGTCACAACTGCCTCCTTCACCCAAACTCTCTCCCAGGCCCCACTCTGCCTCCTGCACCCCAATCCCTTACCCCAGCCTCCATCCCAGACCCCACACCTCCTCATTAATACCATGGAAGAGTGCAGCCCTCGACCACTTTCCAAAATCTTGGAGTGGCCCCCCCATCAAAAATTATTGCCCTTGGCTTGGAGAGAGGGGGCAGAGGTTTCTCACACTGCTTCTACCACCAGTAGCTCCCATTGGCTGGTTTCCGGCCAATAGCAGCTGTCCATTTGCAGGACTGGCAGCATGTGAAGTACCCTTCACCCCCGGGGCTCTCAGTGATTGCAACAACAAACTGCAGCAGCAACAAATGTGGCCCCTATAGCTGCTGTGAGCAGTACAGGGGCATGGAAGGCAGGGACCCTGGTTAAAGAACCTCTTGGGCTGCTGACTGGGAGCCATCCAGGTAAGGTCTCCCAGCCAGAGCCTGCCTCTGGCATCCCAGACCCTCCCTCCCCCAACCTTCTGCCCCCCTCCTGTACTCCTACCCCATATAACCTTCTGCATCCCTGCTCCAGCTCCCATATATCTTCCTAGATACTGTATCCCCTCCTACATCCCTCCATAGGTCACAACCCCCTCCCAGGCCTTGTGCCCCACTCCACTATCCCTGGTCACTGCCCAAATTCCTGTACCCCCTCCTGCACTCCTACCTCAGGTTACAGTCCCCTCCCAGATCCTGCACTCCCTCATCCTACACCCCTCCGCAGGCCAGACTCCTCTCCTGCACCCATATCTCACCCAGACTCTGCACTCCAGTCCCCTGTCCCAGGTCACAACCCAAACTCCTGCACCAGGTGACACTCCCCTCCCAGACCCTCACCCCTGTAACCAAGTTCACCACCCCAGGTCACAATCCCCTCCTTTACCCAAACTCCCTCCCAGATCCCACACCTTACCCCAAGCTCCCTTCTCCACCCGACCTCCATCCTGGACCCCCACACCTCCTTCATTAATTTAATGGAAGAGTGCAGCCCTTGACTACTTACCAAACTCTTGGAGTGGCCCCTCATCAAAAATTATTGCCCAGCTGTTTTAGACCTTGACAATGGGGCATCAAGGGCTTAACACCATATCTTCACTGTTTCGTTTATCTTAACTTACACTATTCATTTACTGCGCCCCAGAATCACTTGTAACTTTGACCAAAAGTCTGCATCTTAGTGAAGAGGAGATTTTAATCTGTGTATATATAAAATCAGATTTACCTTCAAAGTTGTCCCTAATCTCTCTGAATCTTTCTAAAAATATTCCTTGTGCCATTTGCAACAGCTAGGCAATACTGGCGTTTATGTCAAATAGAAATATCAACTAATACATGAGGTCAGTACAATAAAATAGTTTATAAAATATGAAGGAGTTTCCTACTGTCTAAATGTCATTGAATAGAGTGATTTATCTAAGACAAGCAGAAGTGAAGAAATCATCATAGGATAGCTAGGTGAGAGGGTTGTAAAGATTTCTTTTCTCCTGAAGATAACACAAAAAAAGACATGGGTTTCTGTACTGATGCAACAGTTCAAGTGTACGGGCAATTGAGACTTTTTATGCTGTATGAGAAAGCAAAGGAAACAGGAAAGGAAGTAAGTTCAGCTCCCTCAGAGATACTTAGAGCTGATATTCATTGAATCTGCTGGAGGAAAAAATCTTTTTGACTAGCTGCAATTGTCCCAGCAAATTGTAGTAATTGGTTACAGAGTTCATAGATCTTGGTGTGTAACTGAGCTCTCAAATGTTAGCCAGAAGCTTGCTACATATTTTCAAGGAAAAAGAGAGAGGAAAATGTCTCTAGCTGCTTTTGTTTGTGATATTTTCCTCTTCCATTTTGCATAAAAATCCACATTCTAATTTAAGTAGAAGTTGGATCTAGTGCACCTATACATCGTTCACAAAATTGTACTGTATATCCTAATGTTAATATACTAATATGCTCTGAGGGAGCAGACTAATGCATGGTATAGTCTTCAAACATAGTCTTTCCTTGATTAGGGAAATGGCTAACTGTTTGGATTCACTTCCACCTAATACACTTGTTTGCATCAATGTAATGTAGCATTTAGTGGGTATTAATGTAACTGAACTCATGGAGCTATAGGGTATAATATTAGCTGTCTTCCCCCTTGCCTGAATTTAGAATGCCTGTTAAGTGGGTTGTTGGTTAGAAGTTTCTGCACAGATGTTATAGGGTAAAAGGCAATCAACATTTTAAGGAGAATCCTGAGGGAAGTTCATTCAGCCAAGCCTCTTAATAATTCCCACATGATGAATGAAGTATTGCTGCGAAAGGAGGCTACAGATAAGCCACCCAGTTTCCCAGGGAATATTACATCATAAATAACAGAGAAGGGTGTTAGGTTATGCTGGGAATTAATTGCATCACCTCTTTTTTTTTTTTTTTTTTTTTTTGTCCAGTGAGTGCTTCAGTCAGTCATTGTTCATATTTGTTCCTGTCTTGGCCATAGGCTGGGGAAATAGCAACAGTATGTCATCTGGCTTTGGTGCGTTAACACAGTAGAACCTCGTTAGTTCACATTGATGACTAGGAGTCCAACTGCAAATGACTTGCTTGTATAATTTATTGAATATAAAGAAAAAGGAGGGAAATAATTTCTTAATTTACATTGACAGTTGTCACTGAGTGTTCGTATTTGCACTGAAAATGTCTGCTATAATTGGTAAAAATAATGAAATCTTAGCATAAAGATAGATCTCTCAAGCATGCTGATATTGAACCACTGCTAAAAAGTGCAGCGTTTTCCTTTTATTTGTGCAGATTTTCAAATGTATGTATTAGCCATATGCAGATGAGAGAGAGAAAAAGAAAAAGATGAAGAAAAAGACCTGCTATCAGGCAATCTGAAGTTTAGGGTGTTTAAAATTATTTTAAATGTGAGGCACAGCAAAAGGACATGAGGCAGGAAACTAGTGAAGTCTGTGAGGAATATGAATCATAAGTAATACACATTATTTCATCTAATGGGTGTGTAACTTACTAGTTACAGTTCACTTGGGGCTGAAACTTGGCACAAAATTTCTCAGCCCAAAACTTAAACAAAAAAAGGTTTAAATCATTTACAGAGTGAGTTAGTAAAAAGAAGAGTAGAGAGTTGAGACTTTAGGTACTTTAAATGCCATTCAGCCAAAAAGCTTATAGTATTCATAAATTAAAATTTACAGACTGGCTAGACTAGGTTATTTTAATTAAATTAGAAACAGATTAGTTAAAAATATCAATATGTAAAACACATATTTTACCTATTTTAAATAGTCATTGTCAGGTGGTGAAACTATTCCATGTTATATATTTACCTAAGTTTATTTATGTGCTCTTATTAAATTATGTCACATGAAAAACCACTTAGTAAATGCCCCCACGCTGCTCAACAGGTGAGTAGAACCACTCATGTTGTCCAATTGTATTGGAACTTATGATGAATAGGAGGAATGCTGGCCTTTTCTGAAGATCCCAGCATTCAGTGAACCAGGTAGCTAGATAGTGTTGGCAGGAAGCCAGGAGAACCAATAAGAAAAAAGTATTGAGATTTGAATTAGAAGATATACCTGCCTGATGTTTCTCTTTGTGTGAATTTTAAGACAGGAGTTTGGGGAACAAGACAATTTGAACCAGGCAGAACTACCATGCCTACAAAGAATACTGGGCATGGAAATGGATTGTACCTTGAAGCATGGATCTATGAGTAGCTAAGGAACGGAATGTCTATTTAGATACGTTCAGCTTGTTGTCTATGTTTTGTTATTTGGTTAAACTTCTCAGTGTTAAGTCCATTTGCCTCCCCCGTCCCCTCGACTCACCTCTCCACACACTGTGCTTTAAGCTACATCCCAGGGATGGAATTTCTCTGTTTTTAAATTGTTCTTTTCTCAGTTGCTTTAAGACACCTAGCAACCACAAGTATGCTTTACCAAGTATATTTTTGTCTTGTTAATAAAATCACCTTTTTTAGGTGATTTGTCTTGTGTCCTGGAAGGTAATAGGAAGTCTGTATATGCATGCCTAAGACTGAGAGGTCAACGATCAGAAATTGCAGTTTTTCTTTTTTTTCCAAGATTCCTGTTAGCCTAGCTGATGCCTATTGAGGGTGATCTTTATTCTTATCACCCCAAGCATGGAAAAAAGCACTGTGGTTCCTATATAAGTGTGGGCCTAGAACCCTGTATTGCCTTGATCTGCCTGTAAAAAGTTCCTTGGTATTTGTAATAGAAAGCTTCTGTGCTGGGGAGAAAACATGTGTGATAGTTTGATAGTTTGATTCCTGCATCAGCTGGCTCTTGGTTGCTAAACTACATGCTGTGTGACTTGCCAAATTGTTTGATAAGGATTGATCAGTCCTTATCTAAACCAAATTTTTTTTTACATCCCTGGCTGTTCTCTTTCTTCTTCGGGTAGCATTAATTTCAGATTTCTGGCCAAGAGCATACCTATCTTCCCCTTTCTTCTCCCATAGAAACACCGTTTAGGGAGAGGGCCTGAAGAAAGGTAGTTATGTAAGCTGGTCACAATTTAGGAGGGCAAGAGAAGGGGGCATGGCAAATTCCTGAAAGCATAGGCCTGGCCTATACTACAGAGTTAGATTGATTTTTTTATGTAAGACAATTTATGTTGACATAGCTCTCTGTAAGCGTCTATACTAAAATATAGTTCCCACTGATGTAACTCACTCAGTACACTGACTTAACCCCATCTACGTGAGAGGTGTGGCAATTAAATCAATGTAGTTGGGTTGATGCAGTGTCTGACACTGCATTGCTTACATCATCTCTTGCTGCCTTTCAGAAACCATTCCACAATGCCACTTGCTGGTAGTTAAATTGGAGCAAGCACTCCTGGTGAAGATACGCTCTGCCGACATAAGAAGCATAGTGTGGACGTGTAAAACTGATTCAATTACTGTGGTGGTTGTATGTTAACATACTTTAGGCCAACTAATTTTGTAGTGTAGACTTGTCAATATAAAGTGAGCTGCAGTTGCATCCCCAGACCACCTCCTTGAGATCTGAGAGCCTTTGGGCTCTGTCTTTCGATATTACTTCTAGATAGGTCTCTGGACTCAGTGCCGTCCATTCTTTTGGTTTCCATAATTGTGCACTTGAACACTGATGGAGAAATTCCTCTAAAATCTCCTTTTTCCTGTTGCCTTGTTTTGCTATAGTGATCTTTGAAAAGGTGTGTGCAAGTGAGAGTAACTTCAAATTATATAAAACAGGGGTGGGGAACATTTTGAGGGTTCAGGGCCACTGGCCCACAGGGAAAAAAAAATTCTCATGGCCCCTGACTGAGAAGGAGGAAGACACTCCCCACATTCCCCTTGCACACCAGAGCCTAGTGGGGCCCAGGCTAGTAGATTTTCTTTGCTCCAGCTCTGCAGCGGGTAGCAGGGGTGCTAGAGCACCAGCTCAGGCTCCCCAATGCTGATATAAATGACTGCAATCGTTTTGTTTCCTAGTCTGAAGTACTTATGTTGCAATCTTAGACCATGCTTACATTTGGGAAACCAGAATAACAAAAAACAGTTGTAGGAACATTTAGTACATCCACACCCTACATGACCCGAATACTTACATTTACTTCTACATTAGAGCTATATTGCACCAACTGGCCTGGAGCTGTTCCTGTATATGGCAAATTCTTCAGTCCCCCAGCTGAGTGTTTTCTTTCCCCTTGCCAGATCCCCTTCAGTAATATCTCCAATATTTCAGTATCTAATAGGCTTCCCACTTCTCAGCTCCTCCGTATATTATCAGCTTGTTGATACAGGGAAGAGATAGCAACCATTGAGCACTTACCTTCCAGCAGTGTCCTTGTCCCAACTCGGTCTTTTCCCACAGCACATTCTCCTAGCTGCCTTTTGGCCTATTTAATAATAATTTTTTTTCCTACCAGAAAATACTGGTTTAAAAAAAAAAAAAAAAAAGCACAAAATGTGAATCATGTACAACATATGTCCCATGGCTGGTTTGCCAAGGAAAATAACTTCCTTCCTCTTAAGAAAGATGAGTTTAGCCTTGCCTAGTATTCATTTCTCATCTTGTCTCTGACTTTTCAGGAACTTCCATATTTCAAACTTAGCTTCATCATTTATTTCATCAGGTCTTGCTGTTGCAGTTTACATAACAGGTTTCTTGAGCGAGAAAAATCAATTTATACAATATTTACAATCCCTTATGAATCTTAAACTGGGATTTAGATGTTTTCAAAGTCCTAAAGTCCTGAGTGTACATCAATTTCCACTTTCCTGCATGACATCTTTTCTTCACCCAATCCAGTCTAGAAATTCTTTCCAAAGCTGTCCCAGCTGTTGGAGCTGTATCTTTTATCAGGGACACCCCTTGTTCTTCAACTGTGTTTAAAGAGTGCTAAATTAATCTGCATTTTTATAAGATGCATTAGGGAGAATAAAGGGCAGAAACCATTTAAAAAGAAAAACCTTGACTAACAATGAAGGCAGGGTAGGGAAAATTAATGGGTATTGTCTCAAATGTTGATAGTCTAAAGTAAAAAATATTTTAATGTTCTTAAAAATGTATTTTCTTCTTCAAATGATTGCTCATGTCCATTTCATGTAGCTGTGTGCACAGTGCGCATGTGTCATCGGAAGATTTTCCCTTCGCAGTACCAGTTGGGTGAGCAGGAGAGCGCCTTGGAATGGCACCGATATATCAGTTAATATATACCCCTGCTGGCCCCCCAACCCCTCAGTTCCTTCTTACCGCTCCCGAAGGCCATTGGAACATGCTCTGATCTTGCTCTGCAAGCGCCTCATAGCAGTTGGTCTTAGTTGTTTATTCTGTTGTTAAAGTTGTTAAAGTTTTCACAGTTCATTGTTCTTTATCTAGCAGTTGATAGTCGTTAGTGGTTGTTAAGTGTAGTACTTGTACATAGTTTCAGGCGCAGGGCTCGCTTCATGTCCCCGGCACATCCAGCATTCCCAGGCCCCAAAACTTCAAGCCCTGCGAGAAGTGCCAGAAGCCTGTGCCCTGTGGGGACCCCCATAGAGCCTGCCTCAAGTGCCTCGGCGAAGCTCGTCTGTCTGAAGCCTATAAGATCTGCAAAGGCTTCAAGCCGCACACTAAACAAGAGAGGCAGTCCCGTCTCAAGATCATCTTAATAGAAGTGGCACTGCGTCCGGCACCGGGGTCCTATTCGGCACCAGCGACCCAAAGTGCACTGGCTTTGGTGCAGGAGGCACCTAGCCATTCGCACTCCTCTCTCGTGCTGCACAGGCCTCGGCACCAGTCTCAGTCTCCAGTACCAGAGAAAAGGAGGAGACCTAGCTGGGACAGGTCTCCTTCGAGGCATGCGCCCTCCGTGTGGTACTCTGACCATTGTGGTCGGGTCAACGCTGCTCCAGCCCACACAGAGATCCCAGTCCAGCGGTGGATCTCCAGGAGCCCTCCACTTTGGACACTTTTGAGGCTGCGAGGGACTTGATTGATTTAACATCATCCCCAACTGTGGCACTGGGCCTACCTCAAGAGCGGGATGTCAGATGGCACTGTGCCTCATCAGCAACACCCTATGCTCCAGCCCCAGGGGTGCGAGGGCACCACCACTCCACAGTGGCACCATCCACCTTGACACTGGTACCAGGTATGGCACCGATCCTGATGTCAACCCCGCCCCTGCCCCCCGTCTCTACTCAAGCACCAGCACCTGCTCTAGCACCGGAGTTAGCACTGGCCCAGGCACCATGCTGAGTGGCCTGGTACAGCCCTCAGCCAGGCGTCCCCCTCCCCTTCGGCACAGGGGGAAGCCTAAATCCACGGCACAGCATGCCCCACAGCAGGGGTCACCCACTGCCATGGCACCACCCTGGTCGAAGTCTGAGTCCTCGACTTACTGAGACATAGACTCGGTTTGGTTTTTGCGGGGTTCCAGATCGAGGTTACTGCACTGATCCTTCTCCTGCCATCGGTCCTGGCACTCCAGTACATCGGCGCACCCTTTTCAACAGCAGCCTTCGCCACAGCCCATTCCAGTACCGGGATTGAAACAGGACAACTGGGCCACTCTGAAGCCCCTCAGGATTCACACTTGGCCCCCCAGAAGTGTTTCCTCCTGGGTGGGAATCCCCCCAGACCTGCCCAACAGGGGTCAAGACCTGATTTCCCTTGCCGCAGTGAGAGGAATGGGAATGGCAGGAATAATGGGCGCCGTTCCTGCCCTCCCTGGGACCAGGGTCAGGGCCCCTCTAAGTCCCAGGGGCCCCGTCAGGGGTTTTGAGGACATGCCTGAGGACAGCCTACCAGCCTCCCCCCTTCCTGTTCCAGGATTGTTTATTTCCCTTCCGCCAGGCCTGGGGGTCCATTACCTCAGACCAATGGGGTTCTAGAGACTGCGGGGAGAGGATATTCTATCCCCTTCCTTTCACACACACCCCATCCCACTGCCCCGTCTCTCTTCAGGACCCCCATCACGAGCATTTCCTCTGGGAGGAGGTGCTGCAGCTCCTGAATCTCAGGGTGGTCAACCTGGTCCTCCAAGAGTTCACTGGCAGGGGATTCTCTTCCTGCTATTTTCCTGGTCCCCAAGGTGAAGGGAGGGTTTTGACCCATTCTAGACCTCAGGGATGTCAACGCCTTCATGGCCAAGGCCAAATTCCAGGTGGTGACCCTGGCATCGATCATCCCATCCCTGAATCTCAGAGAGTGGTACGCTGCCCTCGATCTGAAGGATGCTTACTTCCATATCTCGATCACTTCCCATCGCAGGTGGTTCTGGCGCTTTATTGTTGGTCAGGACCATTACCAGTTTACGGTCCTACCCTTGGGCCTGTCCACAGCCCCTTGGGTATTTCCAAAATGCGTGGCCATAGTTGCCACCGCCCTGAGGAAAAGTGTTTCCATACCTGGACGCGACTGGCTGGTTCGGGGTCTCTACTCAGACCAAGTACTGGCCCACATTGTCCTGATGTAAGTCTTTTTTCAGCTGGGCCGCCTTCTAAACGTAGCCAAGTCCACCCTGATCTCCACCCAGGTCATAGAGTTCGTGGGCGCATGGCTGGACTCCACGTCGGCCACGGCCTCCCTGCCCAGGTCACGTTTTCTGGCTATCAAGAATACTTGTCGTGTCACTGTGGGCATTTTGAATAAACACGGACAGGAACTGTATGCATCTGCCAGGCCTCATAGCTGGGCCTCATGTCATCCAGCACGCCAGACTCCGCATGTGTCCGTCTACTCTTGGGACAGAGTTGTGATGGTTTCCCCCGAAGTCCTCCGCTCTCTGAACTGGTGGACTCAGGAGGAGGTGGTCTATGCCCGAATACTGTTCTCCAGGCCTCTCCCTACCCTTTAGTTGGTGATGGACACGTCCAACACCAGGTGGGGGTTCACTCCAGCCATGTGAGGACCCAAGGTATGTCATCACGCAAAGGCCTCTCCCTTCACATCAGTGTCAGGGAGCTGAGGGCAGTCCGCCTTGCCTGTCCTTTCTCCCCAGGCTCAGGGGTGGGACAGCTATGATCCTGTCTGACAATACCTCGGTGGTTTCGTACATAAACAAGCAGGGTGGGGCCTGTTCCCTCCCCTATGTCAGGAAGCCCTCCAGCTCTGAGAGCATCCACCCAGTTGCTGCCTACCTACCGGGGTCTCAGAACACCCTCGCGGACCAGCTGAGCAGGTCTTTCTCTGGACACGAATGGTCCCTCGGGGCAGATGTGGGCCCGTCAGTATTTTCTGCAGGTGGCGGTTTCCTCTTCTGGACCTGTTTGCAACCCGCCAAAACAGGAAGTGCCCCAGGTTCTGCTCACTCATGGGTCTGGGTTGAGGGTCTGACCCCAGGAGCTGCTTTACGCCTTCCCGCCCTTCCTGTTGGTACACAATATGCTCCTACAGGTGCAGGAGGTCAGGGCCTTTCTGATACTCTTTGTGCCGGTGTGGCCGAGGTAGCACTGGTTCACATTCCTTTTGAGCCTGACTTGCGAGAGGCCAATAGCCCTCCTGCTAGACCCTGATGTGATAACACAGGACTTCAGCAGGCTCCGCCACCTGAACCTGCGGTCCCTGCACCTAATGGCCTGGAAGCTACATGGCTGACAGCAGCAGAACTGCAATGCTCAGAGAGGGTTTAGGAGGTCATGTTGGGAAGTGGGAAGCCCTCTACTAGGGCCACTTATCTGGCCAACTAGAAGTACTTCTCCATTTGGGCCACCCACCAAGGAGTTTCACCTAGGGACACTCAGGTCCTGGACTACCTTCTGGACCTTAGGGTTCAGGGACTATCCTCTTCGTCAATTAAAGTGCATTTGATGGCCATCTCCGCCTTCCACCTGGGTTCACGGGATAAGACGTTATTTGCGGACCTGATAGTCCATCGCTTCCTGAAGGGCTTGGATAGGCTTCACCCGCATATGCGTCAACCTGTACCTCAGTGGGACCTCAATCTAGTCCTGACCAAACTAATGGAGACCCCCTTCAAGACCCTAGCATCATGTTTGCTACTGTGCCTGTCGTGGAAGGTGTCCTTCCTGGTAGCTATCACATCAGCTAGTTGGGTGTCTGAGTTGAGGGCCGTAATGTTGGATCCTCCCTAAACAGTGTTCTTCAAGGATAAGGGCAGGTTATGCCCCCACCCAGCGTTCCTACCAAAGATGGAGTCTCATTCCCATGCCTCCCAGGACATTTTCCTCCAGCATTTTACCCTAAGCCCCATGTTTCGGGCAAAGAACGGGCTCTACACACTAGATGTCAGGAGAGCTTTAGTGTTTTATTTAGACAGTACAAGGCCCTTCCACAAGTCCCCTCAGTTGTTTGTAACAGCCAGTTTCTGCAAAGAGGATCTCTTCATGGATCACTTCCTGTATTAAGGAGTGCTACGAGTTGGCTGGGATGCCACCACCTCCCTTGACAGCCCCACTGCACTACAGCTCAGGCCTCTTCTACAGCCTTCGTAGCTCAGGTCCCTATCCTGGACATTTGTAGAGTGGCCACGTGGTCTTCTATCTACACCTTTGCCAATCATTATGCTCTGGCTCATCAAGCTAGGGAGGATGCAGCCCTGGGTAGGGCTGTCCTTTACTTAGTTGAAGGTTTGAACTCTGACCCTACTTCCTAGGGTTTCTGCTTTGGAATCATCTATATGGAATGAACATGAACAATCACTCGAAGAAGAAAAAACGGTTATTTACCTTTGTAACTGTTGTTCTTTGAGATGTGTTGCTCATGTCCATTCCAAATCCCGCCCGCCTCCCCTTCTTCGGAGTAGTCCAGTAAGAAGGAACAGATTGGGGGGAGGGCCAGCAGGGATATGTATTAGCTGATATATCGGTGCCACTTCAGGGGGCTCCCCTGCTGTTCCGATGGGTACTGCTAGGGGAAAATCTTCCAACAACGCGCGTGCGCTGTGCACACACACCTATGTGGAATGGACGTGAGCAACACATCTTGAAGAACCACAGTTATGAAAGTAACCAACCGTTTTTTCCATGCTGATGACTCATGTTTCCAGATGAGCTGGGTACTGCTGTTGTTGACCACTGTGGAAAAGACACCACTCTGGCTTTCATCTGCAAATGTTGTGCAGAGCTGAGAATACAGTGTCAGCATTGGCAGGTTGTAACCTAATGGTATATCTTGACTGCAATGAAACATCTGCAGCTGGCCTATGTCAGTTGACTCAGGCTTGTGGGGCTCAGGCTGCAGAGCTATAAAATTGCAGTGTAGGCTTTCTGACTTCAGCTAGAGCCTCAGCTCTGGGACTGGGGGTGGGGGCGAGTGTCTACCCTGAAATTTTATATCCCCATAGTTCAAGCCCCATGAGCCAGCAGATGCAAGCCGCAGGTGTTTTATTGCAGCATAACCATAGTCTTAGAGTCTAATGCAAAGGCTGTGTTGTTGGCATGAGTGTGATTGACTGACTGAGGAGAGCCAACCAACACTAATGTTTGTTGGTGCCCACATAGTTGGTCCATATTATCTTTGTTTTACTCCACTGTCCTAACACTCTCATAAGTTAAAATATTTAGATAACTTTTTGTTATCTAATGTCTGTTTAAGTAAGTGAGGGGAAAGAAGGAACATCTGTGTTGAAGCACAAAGCTGTAGATATTTGGATCGGTTGTCTTGACAAGATGCATGGTTCCCAAAAGCCACTGACCTATGCTTGGGATAGTTGGGAAGAAAGAATGTGCTTTTCATGAGAAAAAGTTTTGAGCCTTGCATTTGACACCTTATGAAGTCAGACTCTGTGGACTTTTTCTCAGACCCCTTCAGGCATACACATGTTTTCAATTGTTTCAGACTTAGTTTGTAGAGGTCTATAACATAAATCAGTGCCAGAAACCAAGGAAAGGCTCTTGACTTTTTCCCCTTTGGCATAACTTTGTGTGGACTAAAAGCTAATATAATGTAAAGGAAGAGGGGGGAGGGTAGGACGATATTTTTAGTGAGTGAGAAGGTAGCCTGTTCTGAAGCTATGCACCTAAACTTGAGAGCTGGGACTGTCTTGAAAGATGAAATAGAAGCTGTGTGATTAATTTCCAGCCAAAATCCAGTGGGGGGTAGTACAGGCTGATGTATTTTCCTTAATTATGAAAAACATAAGGCTTCTCTTTCCCTCCTAAGAAAAATCACTTATCACACACACACATCCAGGATTAGTTAACAAGATTGGCAGGTAGTGGTCATGAGAAAACTTTGCAGTTCTGCAGACTGACACTCACAGGTTATGTCCTGTGGATGTGTCAGAGATGGGGAAGGAAGGAAGGAATTAGCCTGTGTCTCTGGTGTCATGAGTTGCTTGGTAAACATTTTTCAAATTCTTATTTGGTGACAGAGCATTATCCTGGAGAAGAAAATTTCTATCTTACATTTGAGCCCAAGAAATTTTATTAAAACAGCTTTATAAGTAACAATCCAGATGTGTATTTAGGTATGGTTCTAAAGAGCACAGGGACTTACTGATATCAGGGTAAAAAAGAAATTTTAACTGTAGCAAAATTAGGCAAGCATGTTTCAAGGTTGTTAAATGTTTGTGTAATAACCTCTGCAGTTACATTTTCTAAAATAAGAATTATAAGGGAATATCTGTCTTTATTAATCTGAGTATAAACTGGAAGAATCATTCCCCCATGGAATTGCACAGTTAGCACCATGAAATAGGGGACTGTGTCTGAAATGTCTGATGTTTTCTACTATTGGAAGTTGCATAGCATCAAATGAAAACTAAATCTGTTCTAGTAGATGGTGTTATAATAGTGGTACTCATATACCAGGACTAAAAAAAGTACAACTAGAATATTAGTGCTGTAGGATTACTATTATAAATTAAAATCAACTTAAAGGTACATAAGGAAGTTGTGGTGCAACTAAGGAACTTAAATATGTTTATGTGCTTTCAGTTTATATTAAACAGGGTGATGCAGTAGAGGAGGGCTACTCATTATGGCTACCCATGGGCCATAATGATACTCACAGCGCATGCTGAGGGCTGCAACTTAAGTGTGGTTGCATATACGTGCAAATATATATGCAAATAGCTTCTTTCACATTGACAGCTTGAATACAAAGATTAAGGCAAGATTACACAACACACAGGCCCCATGTAAGTCAGTTCTGCTGATATTAATAAAATGCAATAATGAACCGATTTCCACCCATATGACAGCGCTTTAATGAGCAATGACAGTCCAGGAATTTAATTACTGAAATGCTTATCAACAGAAGACCATTATATTGACTACTTTTTTGTTTTGGCTCCCACCTGCGGGTCACATGTTGAGCCCCGCGTAAACCCAAACCGCACAGTGGGCCGCAAACAAACAGGCTGTGGGCTGCATGCGGCCTGCAGGCTGTGTGTTGAGTAGGCCTGCAGTAAATCATAGTTAATCTGGATTAAAATAATTTTCATGAAGTGCTTGGGGGGAGGGGGCAGTGAGGCATGCTGGGTTTTGCCAGCCCAGTTCATGTAGATCTGTATGAATCTGAAATCTTTTTTTGGTTGTTGGATGAAGTTAGGAAGGAGAGAGTTAAAAATCTTGAAAAACAGTTATTTTGGGATCAGTATCACAAAAGGATCCTACAATAGTTGATTCTCTCAAGAACCAGTGTGTGATGATCCCTGTGCTTAAAAATGTGACCCATATATTCGGAGACTGCATGGCTGTGTCTACATTGGCACCCTTTTCCGGAAAAGGGATGCTAATGAGACAAGTCGGAATTGCAAATGCCGCGGGGATTTAAATTTTCCCCGCGGCATTTGCATGAACATACTGCCGCTTTTTCTGGCTGAGGCTTTGTGGAAAGCGCCAGTCTAGGCGTGAGCTCTTTAAGCCTTTTCCAGAAGATCCCTTATTCCTGATTTTAAGAGGAATAAGGGATCTTCCGGAAAAGGCTTTATTTTCCGCAAGAGCCCGTCTGACTGGCGCTTTTTACTGCAAAGCTCGAGCCGGAAAAAGCTATAGCTTATAAATGAAGCGGGGATTTAAATCCCCGCTTCATTAGCAATTGCGATACGTCTAATTTGCATCCCTTTTACGGAAAAGGGATGCAGTCTAGACGTAGCCCATATGAAGTGTTTAATTACTGGAGAACTTGGAGGGAGGTAGAGAGCCACCAGGCTCCCAGCCTCCACACTGGGGCTGACTCTGCCAGCTCCTGGCACCTGCACTGGGGCTGGAGCTGGTGCTGGCTCTGCTGGGTTCCAGTCCTGAGGCTGGGGCTGGCTCTGCTGGCTCCCAGCTTTCCGCCCTTGGCAGGCTGCTTCCCGGGGAACCGGTTAACGGTTATCCCTTCCTGGCTTTAATCTGTCTCTGTACTAAGCCCAGGGGCAATAATGCAATAATGCACAAAAGACTTACTGTGATGGCTAAGACACCTTTAGTTGTGAGTGTTTGTGCTGTTATTGCACTAATATTTGCAGGGCTCCACCTGAGCATGGTTTCAATGGAAGAAGAGAGGGGGTTTCCTTTCTGCCTTGTGTAGAGTGATGAGTCGTCTTTTTTTGTCTTAAGTTTTCTCAAGATACCTAGGAAGGAAGCTACTCCCAAAGGCAAGCCTAGCGGCTTCACAATATCATTCACAGATCTTGGAATCGTTCCAGACAGTGAGTCGGAGGTGAAGGAGAGAGAAGGGTTTTATCTTGCCTGAAATCCTAAATAAACAGTCGTCCTTGTTTAAAAAAAACTGCAGTGCATCAGCCATACATTCTTTATTTGCTCTCTTTCCACAGTTGTCAGGTGGCTGCGAATTAACTGTGGTCATCCATGACTTCACAGCATGCAACAGCAATGAGCTGACAATCCGCCGTGGTCAGACAGTGGAGGTTCTAGAGAGGCCACATGACAAGCCTGATTGGTGTCTGGTACGAACCACAGATCGATCCCCTGCTGCGGAAGGGCTTGTTCCCTGTGGGTCGCTTTGCATTGCCCACTCCAGAAGCAGCATGGAGATGGAGGGTATATTTAACCACAAAGGTAAGTGAGAATGCATTTTATGTTCCAATTGTAGGCCTCATTGCAGCACTTCCGTTTTTTTAGGGGTTTTTTTGTTTGTTTGTTTTTGTTTTTAAGTAAAATACACACTGTTTAAGGCAGTATTTTTAAGCATTTCATTCTGTGCCTTTGGATTTTTATGTATTCTTGGTTAAGACTTTCTGGCTATAGAAGCCTATGGGTAAAACCTGTGTCCTGAGACATCTCAGGACCCACATTGTGCAACTCAGCATCTTGCATGTGAAGCGAAGAAGCAATGGGAGATTTAGAAGCCCTTAAGACAAGTTATAGCCTATTAAAATAAACTGAGTTGAATGTTGTGCTAGAGTAAAATGTGACATTGTGCTAAATCTGTGCCTCAGAAATTTAGAAGAAAAACATTTAACAGAAGAACAGTCTTGCCCTGCCTCAAAATAAAACATTAAGTTCAGCTGCTTAAAAAAAACTGTGCTGAAAATTCTTGTCACTCACAATACCAGTTAGCTATGTAAAATGTCAAGTGTTTCTTTCTCAACATTTTAAGAATTGTACTATGTGGTTTGCTTTGTTCAGCTTTGTCAATAACCTGTAAAGAAACTAATCATTAGACTTCAGCTCCAGTTATGTTGCATCCTGTTTACATATTTTTGTTCATAGTTGTCTGGGAAAACCTTTATATTTAAGGGCAGGCTCTGGTTTTCCAAAGGAATGATACTCTTTTTGGGAAATCAGGGGCAGTATGTCAGGCTGGCTGTAGCTTTTTATCACTTTTATTGGGGCTCCTGAAAAGCAGGTTTTTTGCAATGTGAATGTGATATTTCACTCTAGAAAAGAGAGTAATAACTTTTATTTTGTGTATTCTTGGATAAGTGGCTGTGGTGTTTAATCGCTCCCCCCAGGATGATTTTATACGTAATATCATTCTGGGAATGAATAATAACTGTTTACTTCTTGATTGGTGGTAATTGATTTCATCCCCAAATTAGGATGATATACAAAGTTTGTGCTCAGAAGCAAATAAGTGTATTGGAAAAGGCTGTTTGCTCATTTAAAAGAAGCTTTTTGAGTCTCTGGATTTAGAATACATAGTGAAATATAAGTTATGGGTCTAAATGCTTCATCACAGATGCGGTAGAAATCTAGAGAGCTTCTACATTGATAATACTGTATTCTAAGCAGTAGACCTGGTGAGAAATCAATTGCTGGAAAAAATTGATTGAAATGGTGTACTGTGCTATTGGAAAGCACTTTAATTTTTCTGACTTCATCTATTTTCCAGTCTTCTCTTCTCCTTCTGTGCCCCGACTTGTGCAGCAATATGGTTAGCTATAACAGGAAAGTCTTGGTGTTGCATACTTGGATGTGCAGTATGTGCAGCAGGATTTTTGTGTTTGAAGGATGATGTGTGAGAGAGAAGTTTTTGTCTCTATAGGTTGATAACGTCTTTTTGTCCTGTGGAATTCTGGATAAGAAAGTCTAGCAACCATTTGGATGATAAATTGATAAATATTTTTTGTTTCACTGGGCATTTCTTTCTTTAACTGGGAATGTGAAATCGTAATAACGTGTCACTGTTGATGAAGTTGAACCTTTGAAACAAGAGAATTCTTATTGGAAAGGGCAGACTGGATTGAACAAAAGGAGAATTCCAGTATGTGGTATGGGGAGTATTGAACTCGTTATAACGAGATTCATGAGGGATTGAATCCCTTGAATCAAAAAAACTACATTTTTGTTTGATAAATGAGATTACTCAGGATAATAGTCTGTGCCAATACATATTCCCCATTTTGAAGCTTTGCATTTGATTTTTCCTGAAGTGTAGTAATTTGAATGTGTCTTAATTGAATTTCATCTTGATTATTTCAGACCAATTTGCCAATTTATCAAGGTAATTTTGAATTAGAATTATCTCTCTAAAGTGCTTGCAACTTCTCTTAGCTTGGTGCCATATACAAATTTGATTAGCATACTCCTCATTCCATTATGCAGGTCATTAATGAAATATCTAATAGTACCAGATTCAGTTCTGACTTCTGTGGGACCCACCATATGGGACCTCAGCAAACCATTGATAACTTTTCTTTGAGTACAATCTTTCAACTAGTTTTGCACCCACTTGTAGCATTTTCCCTAGTTTTCTTCTGTGACTGTTATGTGGGACTGTCAGAAGCCTTGCTACAATCAAGATATATCACATCTGCTGTTTACCCACTACCCATTAGATGGGGAATCCTGTAAAAGAAAAATAAATAAGTTGGTTTGG
This sequence comes from Rafetus swinhoei, assembly GCA_019425775.1. Classification (NCBI taxonomy): domain Eukaryota; kingdom Metazoa; phylum Chordata; order Testudines; family Trionychidae; genus Rafetus; species Rafetus swinhoei. The sequence goes on along the minus strand of CM033424.1, from coordinate 133,704,683 downwards.
CATTATCGGTTATTGACACATCTATGCTTGCTAATTCTTATTATGCTATTATAGTCTAGGTGCTTACAAACTGATTATTTAATACTTTGTTAAACTGTCTTTCCAGGTATAAGAAGTTAGGTTTATTTCTCCCTGGGTCCTCTTTCTTCCCCTTTTTAAATATAGGTGCAATATTTGCCATCATCCTGTAGGGTCTCACCTCTTCTCAAAGATGATAGTTAATAATTTGAAGTTGGCTTTAGCTAATTGCTTACATGCTCTAGGATGGATTTCATTAGGCCCAGCTGATGTGAATTCATCTAACTTAGTGCTCTTTAACCTGTTCTTTCCTTATTCTGACTTGTACTCCCTCCCACTTTTTGTGAATATTAATTGTGTTATGTATCTAGTCACCCAGGTTTAGGGAAGACTGAGAAAATAGGTATTTCACATCTTAGCCTTTTTGTTCATTATTAGTTCTCTTTTCCCAATAAATAGGAGACTTTCTTTTAACTCTGCCTTTTATATCCTTTACTAGCTGTGACTCATTTTTTTCCTTAACCTTTCTGGTTTTGGCCTTATTGCTTTCTGCTATTCTTGTGTATCACTCCTTAGCAATTTGTCCATGTTTCCACATTTGATAGGATTCCTTTCTTGTTCTCAGGTCACTAAAGAGCTCCTGATGGAGCCATGTTACCTCTACAGTTTTTCCTGTCTTTTCTTTATGTTGGGATAATTCATTGTTGGGCTTTAATATTGTCTCTTTGGAAAAACTGCCAATTCTCGTCAACTTTTTTTCCCCCTTTTGTTTTCTTCCCATAGGAACTTACCTACCAATTCTGAATTTGCTAAAGTCTGCTTTAGAAGTCCTTTGTCCCTATTCTGCTGCTCTCACTCCTTGCCTTTCCCATAAAATAATGAAATCTGTCATTTCATGATTACTTTCACCGAGGTTGCGTTCCAACCTCAGACTGGCAACCAATTCCTCTCTGTTAGTCAGAATCAAGTCTAAATTGGCCCTCTGATTGCTTCCTCCACCTTCAGAAACAAGAAATTTTTTCTATTACATTCTAAGAACTTATTGGACAGTTCACATTTTGCCATGTTTACTTTTCCAACAGATGTCTGGGTAGCTATCTCCAGTTACTGTTTTGGATACTTCTGCTATTGGTTCTAGAAATGCATCCTTGATGTATCATGCAGCACTTCCCGTGAATGGAATTCCTGGACAGTCTAGATCCCTGTATACAAATAGCCATGAGATTTATCACTGCAAGTCTCTGATGCCAATTAATTGATACTTTAGTATGTATCCGACCTTTCGTTTGTCCTATTTATACCCCATAGTACTTGCGTTTGTGTATAGCTATCTGTGATATTGAGCGGATCCACACATACACATGCATGCTGGTTTCCCTCTTGTTGCTCCTGTGTGACCCTGTTGTAATTTTCCATTTCTCCCCAACTTCCAGCCCTCTGTCAAAGTCACCTTTTTATGACAGCCTGTGGGATTTTGTGACTTGCTCCCTTTGAAGCTAGCTTAATGGCCTCCCTGTAAGTGTGGTGAGGCTGCCTTGGAGAATTAGATTCTTTCCCTGGCCTTTGCCACAATGAGATATTGGGCAAGTCACTTAAACTACTTTCACAGGTGGTTACTAATTAAGTGTTCTTAATAGCCTGGGTGCCTGATGTGAGACTCCAGGCTCTGATTTACAGAAGTGTTTGATGAGTCACAGCTGTAACTGAAGCCAATGGGGGGCTATGATTGGAACATATCAAGTGCTTTAAAGTGCTGAATTCTCTGAAAAAATCTGGTCCTATGTAGTTCAGATTGGGCACCCAAAATTAGGGGATACTTCAGCCTTACTGTCTCTGTATCTCAGTCACCCATCTGAAAAATGGGAATAATACCAGCCCAACAAGTGGAAAATTGTGAAGCACACTGGTTCTGTAGTAATAGATAGCATAGGAAAGGCTTTGATGCTAATTTTTTCAGAGCAAAGTTTAAATAGTTGGCAGTAAATAAGTCATCAGGCCGCACACTGAACAAGGTTAAAACAAGACTTTGAATAGTTGCTTCTTCAGTGACCACCATCCATCCTGTGCACTGAATGAGGCAAGAATCATAGAAAAAATAGTGCAATCATGGATTGTATCATAATGCATATGCCCAAAGGGGCTGACTTTCAATCTAGTATTCTTTTTTGACATATTAAAGCGCATGTTTGAAATTGTATTATTATTTTAATGTAGTTTTTTCCTTGCATAATGCAAGAGCACACATGGGTTGAGGTTTTCTTAAGCTTCATTTTCTCTTTTCCCCCAGTCGGTCTTTCTTCTACAAGATCATGACACAGCCTGAAATATGAAACTTTATTTTCAATATTTTCTGAAATCAAGCCCAACATCTCCATGAAGACAGATTGTTAAAGTTCTTTTTATTTCCTGCAGTCATGACTTTTCAGGAAGCACTGAAAAATAGGCCTTAACAGTTTCCTACTTTTTATGTGATAGTTGGACATTTATAGGATGTCTAAAAATTAAAATGTGCTTCAGAGATTTCACATAGCCTTTTCTCTTCTAATATAAATAGCTAATTCCTGTGTTGCATTTATTTCATTTATATTTATATGTATATGTATATTTATATTTATATATTCATTCTCCAGGGGATTTCAGTGCCATCGAATATAAAAAGTCATGTTAGTTGTGGTTTAATTCTCAATTCACTATTGAAAATCTGGACTTCTGTGGTATTTGGAGAGCTAAAAGATTTAAGGAAAGCCTAGTGCTTGCAGCCAGTCTAAACACCCGTGGTGGTCAATCTACATTAAACAAAACACAGTACTGTGTCAAATTTTATTCAGGAGATATTAGAAAAAACTAGATGACCAAAACATTAAAACTACAGATTTTGGAGTTATCTGCACTGATGCAAGCTGTTGGCCTTGTTATTTTAAATAAAGCATGTTCATAGATTACAATATTGAAATGTCAGTAATACTGGGTAGGAAGTAGAAGTTACAAGAAGACTCTTGAATTTAGGTAATATTTTTATTAAATGTGAAAACAGGGTTTGAAACACATTGCAAGGAAAGGAGATTTAATTCATGTAGTGGATGTTCACTCACAAATGTTCTCTTTTAGAGATATCCAAGAGACAGCTTGATGCTCACTTTTTGCATACAAAAGCTATTTTTATAAGTTACTTATGCATTGCTATATGTTTGTTTTACTTGTAAATAACATAGCAAACACACACAAAAATAATAAAGGTTATACCTCTCTAGTCCTGCACCTCAGGACCTCACTGTTCCAAACCAGAAAATTTGCCAAACTATGGGAGGACAATATTATGGAGCAGCATTACCAACACTTCCACTGCTTACTGGAGTCTTACTCGAATTTACCCCAAAATGTCTTTTAATTAGCAGCACAGAACACTGAGAGCCAGGACCCGTGGCTGTAAACAAACATTATGGAACTGTGGAAAACTTGGCCACACCCATGATAAGTGGACATCCAGCTAACCAAAATCATGCCAGACCATAGATGTTGCTGGAAAAGAGTGTGCCAGATTAGAGAGGTTCAACCTGTGCTCAAATCCCTTATCTATCTATATCTATATCTAAAGAGTGTGTGCATCTATCTATCTGTCCATGAATCCATCTGTCTGTGAGCCTATTTGTTCAAGAACTCCTAAATGGTAAGAGCAAGCAACATCCAATTTGCTATGCAGCTTCCTCTAATTCTAATTTAAAGCAAGGTCAGGGTTTAGTTATGCCAGGGAAATGGGATGTGCCTGGAATGGGATTGTTTTCTATAACATGGAAAAGTAGGGTGCTGATAGGCGGGACAGTTATACTGCATAGTGACCATTGTGGGGCAGCGCGTGTAGGGGACAGCTATATTGAAGAGTTACCAAAAGGAAGAAAGTGGCCAGGCCCTTGTGCCTCCCTAGCTCTTGGCTACAGTGCCTGCCAACCCAGAGGAGCACTGCCAGGGCCTGGGGCACCACCTAGGAGGACCAAGGGGCAACTGGCAGCTGCATCACTGTCCTCGCTTGTAAGCAGCCCTGGTGAGCCCCCTTTCCCTGGGTCCTGCACCCCATGCCCTGAGCTCCCCCGGCAAATACCTCCCAGTCCCCTGCTCTGAGCCTCCCATCCCTTGCCCTGACTCCTTCATCCCTACCCTGTACCCTGAGCCCATCCCACACCCAACCCCCTGCCCTGACTCCTGCACCCCCTACACTGCCAACCTTCTGCCCTGAAGGACCCAAACAATAGCAGGTAAGTCTTCTAGTGATATATATAAATCAATTGGAGGAAAAAGACAATACATAAATGGACAGACTGGAAGAGAGGTAGTGAAATGATTGAATAATAGGTGGCCCAGGTTTATAAAGGGAAAATTACCGATTTAAAAATCACATTAATCTCTGAAAGGGTTTAACATTTAAGAAACAGGTAAAATAGGGGTGTGGGAAATTAACCTTTTTACTTTGTGTGTTTAATAGCATTTTTTCCCTATTCTGTTTCATTTTCCATATTGTTTGTGTACACCTTTCACACAGCAAATAATGTCTTTTAATAGTTAAATGTAATTGTAAACACACAAATATTGATAGGGAATTCAGGAGCAGAGCAGGGCTTGTAGTTGACTTTACTTTTACATGTTTAAATGGTTAGATTCCAAGCTGATAGTCCCTTAAAGTTTGGTAAGATAAGTGTGAGGATGCATTTGTGTTTTGTTGACTCAAGGCTGTATTGCTGCATAACTGGTAAAAACTGTGCAGTTTCCTCAACTTGTTCATAGTGGAAAAGGCAGATGATAACATATCGCACAGGTTATGGAACTGCCAGTTGCAGGATTTTTGTTTTAATTCTTGCTTTGCATCATAGTGTAACCTGATGGACATTCCTCTGTTTGTAGGATATTTTCTGAATATAAGCAGCAACACTTTCTTTGGGATTAAGAAAGGGGAAGAGTTGGAAAAATATTCCATGTTCAGTCCCATAGAGTAGTATAATGCAGTATAATCTCAAAACTTCTGAATTTCACCCCTAGACTCACTTGTGATTTGCACAGTTCTAATACTTGGAGGAATGGCTATAAATTATAATTAATTAAGGTAAAATATGACCAAGGGGTGGGCAAGGGCTTTCACAGCGATGACAGGGAAAAAAAAGAATGGCTTATGTTTGGGCCATAGGAAACAGGACAACATGTAGGACAAGGAGCCTATCTCTAAGAGTACGGCTAGACTTCAGGGGGTGTTTCAGGATACCAGAGGTATCCTGAAAAAACTATGCCACATCCAGGGAACGTGTTTGCTCTTCCGCTTTTTGGGGTTTGTTTGTTTTTTTTGCGGAAGAGCAAACACGCTCTTTCAGAAGCCCCTGTATTCCTCGTTCCATAAGGAAGAAGGGGGCTTTCGAAAGAGGGTTTTTTTTCCAAAATTTGGCCCAGTCTAGACAGGTCAAATTTTGGAAAAGCCTCTTCCAACAAAAGTATCCAAAAAAGGATCTTTTTCCGATAGATCCTCGCTGTCTAGCCATACCCTAACAGTGAAAATTGGAAGCCAGTGAGAGGGAATTCAAGGGGAGGGAGTGTAAATTAATAAAAACAGGAAAGTAAGATGACTTCAGCAATGTCATTTTATTTAGACTGAAATGGTAGGGAAAGATGCAGATAATGTTGTCAAAGTAATTAAGGTAAAGAAGACCAAGGCATGAAACACATTTAGGGATAGAATTAATAAGAAGGAAATAACTTGACACACACAGATATGAGGGAGCGTAGCAAAAAAAATTGAATATGAGAAAAGGATAGTTACAAATACGAGACACCAATTTTCCAAATTTGGAAGAGAGGTCTTGTGATGGGTTAACCAAATTCTAGTGTACACTATTATTTCTTTGAAGGGTTTTAATCCCATTTTTCTACCACATCCTACATACTACTTGAATCTTAACAGGTCCTAATACAGTTTTGGAAATTACATTTTTAATAGTTTGCTCTCTCTAGCAGAATTGTTTTCTAAATCACGTAGTAGATTATTTTTTATTAGTTTCCTTTTCTCAAATTGTGTATATCTGTGACATTTCAAATTTTCTCAGAAGTATTAACAGCCTTGATTTCTCCATTAACATATCTTTGAATCCTGAAAAGTTATATTTCAGTATTTCAACCCATGAGATTAGTCAACTGTGTCTACAGTTTATAAATTGCCGGTGTTCATGGGTATTAAAATGTGACTAAAAAGTTGGCTTTTCTAGACTTGAAAAGTGACAATGAAATCTTCCTATCCTATATGAAGTTAAATAACAAAGTATTACATTTAAGACAGAGCAGCCTACAGAGAAGATATTGTTAATACTGAGTTTGGTATATGCTTTAACATGCTTTTGGCATTAGGCAGCAGCCAATTTTTTAAATATTAGCTGGAAATCAGGATATAGAAAGCATCTGCTTCAGAACAGATGTATTTGCACAGCTGATCCTTTGGAGATATAAGCAACAATCCGGCAATTCTGGCTGGCTGCCTAGGATTTCCCCAGGGAATTAGTATTTTGCATATAATTAGCTTTATTCTCGTGGCAATTTTATGAAAAAATTTTCAGCTGGATTCAGATGTAGGATAGGTTGTAGCCATAAAATTTGGGGGGGGGGTTTCGGGGAGAGGGAGGCTACAGATGCCCTCAGTTTATTGCATTGGAGACAGAAGTCCTAGAACATTGATTGGTTTCTATGGAAGTCTTTCCAGGTGCTGCACTCTGCATTAATTAAGGTTGCTAAGAAAAGAGGCTGTTGAAAGTAGTTCCATCTTTTTATTATATACACGCCTTCACTTTGCCTTGCAGTACAGCTCATCTGATCAGTCTTAACAGATACTAAATTGGTGCTGCTACAGTAGATCAGATAGCATTATAAATGAAACACTATTGCCACTTTTTAATTGAAGAGTTTGTGCTTCAGGTAGCCACTGAAGTGTGCTGCTTTGAGCTTTCCAATATATGATTGAGCTTCTGATTTAGAGGATGCCTCACTGTTGTGATACACTCATTGCATTACTGTTCATTCAAGGTTTATTGGCATGATCAAAAAGTGGTGGTGCGCAGAAAATTACTGCTTAATGAATGTATTAATATGAATAATGCCTAGAATGGAAGAAGCAATGAGGATAAGACCAATTGCATAAACAGATGTTGCTCGAGAGACCCTTCCTAGTCTTAAGGAAACTATCCTTATACCAAATTTCTGAAGATTTTAAGTATGACCATGCTCTTCCTTGTTCTCGCCTTTTTGTAAAGCGCACAGTCACAGTAATTTATTTTTAGATGTGGTGAAAGTATCATCACTCATTTATAATTTTGATATGAACATGCCAGGGGAACCAAGGTGTCTGAAATAAAAATTAATTACCCCTAATAACTGAAGCACTTCAAATCTTCTGGCCCTTGGGGTATAAATCAGTTTATAGTGTACTCTTATACAGTATACTAAATACAGTATAGCAGCACTGAAATCCTTGTATAAAAGACACAATCTTGAATTTGTTGCATTACTTTGATAAACATGCCAGTTCAGTACATCTCCACTTGTAATTCCCCTTTCAGTGTGGTACTCACTCTAGGCTTGAAGCTCCTGAGCCATTACCTAGTCATCTCTCCCTCTCTCCTTACTGGACTATTTCTGACTGCACAAGTCCTTGCCTATACTGTGTTCTCCCTAGCAAAGTCGGGCAGCTCAGAAGATGGGACACAGTGCAGTTGCTCTTTCTAAGCAAGCACATTTATTCTTAAGGTGAAAAGCGTTATAGTGAAAAAAATAAAAGAATCAACATGCATGTCAGCAACCTTATCAGCAATTGCCCCAGCTCCCACAAGGTTTTTTTCCTGTGGTCACAAATTCATCACAGAATAAGAACCCTTGTTAATGAGTCAGTTATTCCTTAATACAGTTTGCCTTTGAACTGTCCTCGTGTAACAGGTGATCAGCGGAGTAAAGTTCTCCTGAGGATAAAGCTTCAAAGCCTGAGTCATTATGTTGAAGTTTGAAGTCCCCTCCTCCACCCTGAGGCATTCAGGTGACAGGACAAGGGCTTGGAGGTGTGTGGGGGGGCAAAGGGCTGAGGGCTAAGAGCTGGGTGCAGGAGTCAGGGTTGGAAAGGTGAGGAGGGGCACATGGGGGGGGGGGCGGTTGTAGGAGGGAGGGCAGGAGGGGCTGAAGCTGCTTGCTGTTCCCCTTCGTGTCCCTGTCAGGGAGCGATAACAAAGTGCACAGTTTGTCTGCCCCCTGCCCTGCCCATTTTTCTAGCATAGCCAAAGTTTACACTCTGGGGAGGCATCAGGTCGCTACGTGGCAGCTTGGCTTCCCTGGCCACCAGGGAGGGATGGGGCCGCAGCATGGCAGCCATGGCTCTCCTCATGGCCCAGAAGCCTCGGGCAGAAGGGGGAAGGGCCGAGGCTTGCCTTCCCCAGCTGGGCTTTTACCCGATGCCCATGTTAATGTGCATGTCTAACATCCATTTCTGGAGAGAGCATACTATGTCACAAGGTGCTCCATATACTGCTGTGTTACCCTCTATGCCATGCAGATATAGACACTTCTTATTAGGAAGGTTTACTGTCTAGAAGTTCAAAGAATACAGCTAAGAAGAAAAGGGTTAAGAAAAGTTGTTTTCAACTAACTTAAATACACTTGTAAAATATGATACTGGCACAGCACATGATATTTATTTGCCATATGGTTATCTGTTATATTTTTAATTTCTGCAAAGTGTTGCCATTTGAGCTGTGCAGATCTTTAGAGTTCTGTTTATTGTATTTGTCATCCGCTTTGGAACAGTTTGTCATATGGGAGAGTTTACTGCTTGAAACTATTAAGAGTAAGTTTAATCATGCAACTATAAGAAGCTACCAGACATGAATTCAGATTTTTATGCAAATGGTCTCATGCATGTTGGAACATAAGGGGAAAGAGTAAATTAGCTAATTGGAATGTACCAGTGCCACTGAAATGTGGCGTTGTTAGAGTTTCTAAAGATACAAAGAACTTGTGGACCTATAGCTCTCTTAATAAAGCTAGACAGTGGAAAGTAGTATAACATGTTTAGATCTGGATAGGAAACACTTCCAGTGTTTGGAACAATTCTGTATAAAGTCTTTAGAATTAGATGTAAAACTGATGTCCTGATGATTTGCATTTGTCGCAGTTCTCCATAGAACTTTTTTTGCAAGAGCTTTGGTATCCATGCCAAATTACATCTTAGAAAGATAATTAAATTCTGATGGTCTAAAAAAAAGTGTGTTTAAAGTGGCTGAAGTATTATTCCATTCTGACTTCTAATAGTGCTGTACAACAGCTAAACCAGATGCATTTCACCCCATAAGCAAGTGAAAGTAATTACTGTGTGTGTGTTTATACATAATGCAAATAGAATTGAATAATTCTTTGTATAAATATCTAATAATTTTGAAGAGTCAGTGATATTTTTGTTTGAGTAAAGCTCTCTGGTACCAATTTAAATAGCATCATTTTCCCTCTAGAGCATTTGAAAAGGTTGTGTGTAACTCTGGAACATAACTTCAGCTGGTGTCCAGCTGCTCAGAGTCTCTGGCTAGGCACTCTACTTTGGCCCTATGCTCTGCCAGATAAGTTTCCCCCTTGCTCTTACATAGATTATGGAGCACACAACACGCTGCCACCACAAAGGGAATGTTGTGATCGCTGAGGTCCAACTGAGTCAAGAGACTCCTAACCCTTCCCTTTAAACATTCAAATGCACATTCCACCAGCATTCTGCACCTGCTCAGCCTGTTGTTGAAATCCTCCTTGCTGGGATCCAGGCTGCCCGTGTTAGGGCTTTGTGAGCCACAGGAGCATGGGGTAGGCTGGGTCACCAAGGTTCACCATTGGCATTTCCACATCTCCTATGGCAATGTTCCTGTGTGGGGAAAAAAGTTCGGGCATGCATCTTTCTGAAGAGGCAGGAGTTCCAAAAGATGCGGGCATCATGCATCTTTCCCAACCATTCCACATCAATGTTGATGAAACAGCCCTTGTGATCCATTGGCTCCTGCAGCACCATGAAGAAGTTCCTCTTGCAGTTGATGTACTCCGAGGCAAGGTGATTGGGGGCCAAGATATTGATGTGTGTTCCATCTATACCCTGACCTCAGTTAGGGAAGTCCATCATTGCCAACCCATCCACTATGATGTCCACGTTTCCAGGATCACAACCCTCTGTAGAGGGATGTTATTGATCACCTTGGCTATTTGTGTAACAGCCCCAACCCCTGTAGATTTCCCCACTCCAAACTGATTTGCCACTGACCGGTGGCTGTCTGGGCATTGCAAGCTTCTATAGGGCAACTACCACATGCTTCTCTGCAGTCAGAGCAGGTCTTATTTGGGTAATCTGGTGCCTCCGGGCAGGGGCACATCATTCGCAAAGTTCCAAGAATGTGGCCTTCCACATTCAGAAGTTCTGCAGCCTCTGCTGATCATCTCATGTCTGCATCACAGTGCGGTCCCACCAGTCTGAGCTTGTCTCATGGCATTGGAAACACCATTCCACTGTGTCCAAAGGATGGACTAGAGGCTGCACTAGCATCAATGTCAGGCCTTGCATGACCAGGGCCTCCATGTCACGCTGAGCTTTGTCCTCTTCCTGGAGCAGCGACATGTGTACTCTCTCCAAGTAGAGCGCCATAGGCGCACCACAACATATGGCACCATTACGACGGCTTGCTTCACAGTGGGCTCCATGCTCACACTGCTATGACGTCTGCGCCTCCCCTTTATCACAGTGCCACAGACCACAGTGCCTCCCCTTTATCTCACGCAAGGGGGGAGGGACTAGATGAGTGCCTTATGGGATGCTGGCAACATGAGCCCCTCTAACCACCCGCTGCAGAGTTTTGGACCCCGTGGACACGATGAGCATAGTCTAGAAAGCAAAGCTGTTCACGGTGCCTTGCTCTCTGAGTCAACGATAGGCTCCCTGACAGGGACGCGCTACTTCAGACTACATTCAGTTCTTCCCCACAGAGAGGACACTGATTTTCAGTGTCGCAAAATTGGGTGGTAAGAAATCGACCATTTTATATTTTATATCGACCTTGCCTCATAGGGTAGACATGCCCTTTATGAATGTGAATATGCTACTCCATTCCCCTCATTGCTGTGACCAAGTCTATTTCCAATTAAAATGTAACTATAGTACTGCTATGCCACTCAGTGTCACCTTTTAAATCTATTGACCTGTACAAGTGTATTGATAAGTGAAAGTCAATGCTTAATCCAGTTGTTTTCTTTAGCACACTGATTTCTTTAGTTTTAAAGAATTCTGATGAATATCTTAAAAGAAAAAAAAACTAGGGACTTACTTGTTGCAAAGCCCTATTTAAAATAATAAAACAGTTCAGAGAGAAACTTTTGGGATAAGAATTTTGACTAATGGTAAAATTAGTCTACAGCACTTCATTAGGAGGGCAAAAGCATTCCTCACTTTGAACAACTCCTTTTTTTGGCACTCTCCCGTGGAGAAAGGAAGCTGTTTCTTTCCCCTTTGTTAAGCAATGTATGTTTGAGGAATAACATTCCTTTCAGTCATCCAAGGGAGTTTCAGTGTTTGAATTATCTGAAGCTGGTTTTGTTGTGGTTTTGCTGACAGTGACTGGAATCCTTCAAGCTGAACTGGCATTTGGCAGTGGTGACTGTGCTTAGAAGTCAAGAGTTTTCCCAAGTCTTATCTAGTTAAATGCAAGACAGGGATGCTGAAGCATTTAGTGTTTCTATGAAAGTTTGCTTCATACTTGAGAGTGGTATACAAGCTCCATTAACTTTTAAAATCTAAATTAGTCAGAAAATCAGTTACTAGCATAGTACTGTGCTATCATGATTGTGCCTGTATTATTGCAGACTTTTGCCATGCTTCTTGCATGCCTTGTGTGATCATAGAGATGAAAAACGAGATAGCGTCCATTCAGTGTGGATTCTATCTTTTGAAAAAGCAGATCGCTTTTTCGATGTGCTTTGGCAGTGTGAGCGCTCTCTTTCAGAAGAAGTTTTTCCGGAAGATCTTGTCCGGAAAAGCCTCTTCCAAAAGAAGCCTACAGTCTAGACATAGCCTCAGTGAGTTGGTGGCAGTTCTTTTTTACAACTTAGAAATTGAAATATTCTCATTGAAGAGGACAAATAGGAGTTTAAAAGAAACTTTTTTAAATTGTCTGACTGGGAGCCATTCTCAAGAATGAGAATGAAACAAAAAAAATTCCCTTCCATCAGTTTTCAGTTTAACCTTGTTTTCCATTTTGAGTAATTAAAAATAAATAAATAAAAAGAGATGGTGCATGTTTGGCTTTTTGTGAAAATAGTCATAATATGTTTAAAGATGGATATGTAAACGGATGTCCCAAAGAAGTGACATTTACACCATTCCCCCAAAATGCAGCTTCTGATTTTTACCTGACAAAAGGTTCTTTCCATTTGGCAGTCCCAAAAGGGAGGAACAGGAAATAATGTGTTGAATACATTTTGAAAGCAGCACTGTTCTCATCATTCCGTTCTTGTGATCTGCATGGTGTTATCTATCGGATAGAAGAGCAGAGAGGAGTTTTGTGAACAGGGCTATCTTTGTGTCTGGAACCTAAGAAACCATGTCTTAGTGGTTGCAGCTGTGCTGGGAGTACTGAAACTGTAGACACATTCTACAAAGAGGAAAAAACAACAATTAGACTCCTTTCACAATTTCTATTTTAATGTTAAGTTAAATGTACCTGAAAAGAGTCCACCTTTAGATTTATTTATTGAACTACTCTTGATTTCCATGATAGATTTGTGGTATTTTTGGGAGGATGTAGAGAGGAGAGTCTAAATTGGCAGAGTGGCAAGAAAGAATGAATTATGTGGGCTCATAAGCAAATGCTGTTTGTTACTTTAATGGGAAATGCATATTATAAATAAAATTCCTACTAGTTTGTGTAATATGAGATTTTAATCCAAGAGTTTAATAGTTGCAGCTTTATATGTCTGATCTGTAGTTTTTAGGCCTGGGTGGTCTTCTGTCTTCTGTCCAGTATGATATTGCACAATTCTAAATATTTATCTTCTCCCTCATGCAAAAACATGGATCAGAATTCTGATGCTGAAACACTGAAATAAAGTATTTGCCTTACTTGAGATAGCTTTAAAAATAACATTTTCAAAACATGGCATTTAGGTGCTAGAAAAACTGAATAATTCATTCCTAATGTAACTTGAAATAAAGACCTGGTTTCTAATAAGTAAAAATGAACTTAGAATATGTGCATTTCAGATTAATGGGAATCCTGTTAATTATGTATATTGATAACTTATAAATATATGAATTATTCTGTGAATTCAATGTATGATATATGGGAGAAAGCTTGCGTTTATGGATCTATCGGGCGTTGCTTGAATTTTGCACTGACTTTGGAAGAGGTATTTTAAACAGTCCTAAAGAGATACATTTAGTTATTCAATATACAGAAATAAAAGAAGAAGGATGGATATTCAATAAAAATGCTAGTAAAGACCTTTTAGCATTTAGATGAATCTCTGTACCTTGGCTTTTGAACAATTAATGCAAACTGTAATGTGTTTTACAATGGTTAAACTGAAGTGCAGTTTGTTTTGCAGATTGGGGTGATGTTTCTGTTAAGCTAGAGTCATGAGAATGTGAAACAAAATCAATTCAACTCTTCTAAGGTTGCCAATTGTCTTGTCACACAAATGCAAACATCCTTGCCTCCCCCTTCCTGAGGCCACATCCTCACTCACTTCATCTCTCCTTTGTTCGCTCTCTGTGACCTTCACTCATGTTCGCTGGGTTGGGACAAAGTGTTGGGGTATGGGCTCTGGCCTGAGCCAAAGGGAACAGAGTCTGAGAGGGGATTTGGCTGAGACTGAGGCAGGGGGTTGAGGTGCAGAAAGGAGTTTGGGTGTCGGAGGGGGTCAGGGCTACAGAGGAGGATGGGGTATAGGAGGGATGCAGAGTGTTATGTCCAGGAGGAGGCTTATGCTGGGGCAGTGGGTTCATGTGTGGGGGTGCTGGTTTTGGGAGGGAGCTCAGGGTTGGGGCAGGAGAGAGCCATGTTAGAGAGGGCTCCGGCCGGGTGGTCCTTACCTTGAGTTCCCTGACTGCCCTGGCACCAAACCACTCCCAAAAGCGTCTGGCATGTCCCTACGACCCTGGGGGTGGGAAGTCACATGACTTCATGCGATTCACCTGCCTGCAGACACTGCCCCTGCAACTCTCATTGGCCGTGGCTCCCAGCCAATGGGAGCTGTGGAAACAGTGTCTAGAGCAGAGGCAGTGCATAGAGCCACCTTACCCTCCACCCCCAAGGGCTGCAGGGACATAGCAGCCGCTTCCAGGTTAAGTGTGGAGCCAGGTGCGGTAGGAAGCCTGCCTTAGTCCCGCTATAGCTGTACCACCAGACTTTGGCAGTTTAAAATATGGATGTTAGGAAGCAAGTAGTTAGAATTTCTATCGACTACACAATTAGTTGATAAGGGAGGAACGCTCAGTCCCAGCTCGTGCCCAGTCCGGGAGCTACTCCCCATTGTGGCTCTGCAGTTTAAATGCAGTAGGAGCTGGGATACCTGCCTGCCTGGCTCTTACTATGTTTAAACTGCAGAGCCACAGCAGGGGTACCTCCCAGACCTGGTGTGAGCTGGGCTTACTCAGTCCTGGCTTGCGCCGGGTCCAGTAGCCCCTGTTCATGGTGGCGGGGGCCCAGCATGGAGCTGGGACCTCCCACAGAGCTGCTCCGTGGGATGCGGAGCAGCCTTTGCCCTCCCACCCCACACTGCTGCTTTTTTTAGAGGCAGCAGAGCAGGGGGAGGGGTAGACAGCACCACTGAGACAGTGCTGGGGGGAACCAACTTTTAAGCTGGCTCCCCCAAGCTGGCTCCCCACAGAGGCAGTAAGGGGGGATGCTAGTCAAGTAGTCGACTCAACTAACCGATAAGCCTAGGCATATCAGTTAGTTGACTACTAAACTACTCACTTACATCTGTAGTTTAAAAGCTCCCGGATTGGCTGCAGTAGCCTCCAGAAAATTAAACCCCATTCCAGGAGACTCCTGGCAAAAATGGGAGGATTGGCAACCTAAACACCTGCTCCTTATTTTATTTCAGAGTGGCTTTTTTTTTTTTTAAGGCTGAATACTTCCATCTTTATTCACAACTGTAAATTGTTTCAGGCCAGTCTCATTAAACAGAACTATTCACATAATGAGGTACGAAGGTGTCAAAATGTGGCCCCAAGTGGCTCTGCACATGAAGGAATACTTAACAAGGAATTAAACCCATGTTTGATTTAAAACTCTGTGCAAAGTTGATGCAAATATTTCTCTCTGTGTGTATCTCACACATGCTAAGTAAGATTGCCTGTGCTGTTCAATGTTTTGCTTTCTCCTCATTTTTTACTGTGTAGCCCCATACCTTAGGTACTCCTCCACATTATTCATAAAGCAAACCCTGCTCTGAAGACAGAATTATGAATTTCCCGTTTCTGTGGAACTCATCATTATATTATCAGAGTGCTTCACAAACGTTCATGAAATTTTTATTTTCACGGTATCCTTGTGGGATGAGGGCAATATTATTGATCCCCTTATACCATGTCTCTTCCAATCTTCCTCTGTCCCGATCTCTTTCACAGTTCCTCAACCCAGTCTCATTTTCTTCACCTACTCAGTCTGAGTTCCCCACCTTTTCTGACTCCTCAAGCAGCCTGTGTTTTCCCTTCCCATCTATTCCCAGTCTCCAGACAACCTCATCCACACTGGCTCACAGTTCATTTCCTTCCAACTTCTTTGTCCAGCTTTAGTTAGTGTTCGCCTGGCACCTTGTCCGAACTTCCTTTTCAGCTAAGTCCCAATTCCTTCTGACACATGCCCTGGCTGCTTATCAGATCTGTGCCTTGCCTTACTTCCAATGAAAATATATATAATAGTCAATGTAAAAAAAACAATAAAATATGAAATAAAAGTAATGTTGCTTATTTAGTCATATAGACAGTGAGGAGAATTAGGAGTCTTTTAACCTCTCTGAATTTAAAAAAAATCTAAATTAAGATACATTTGGCTTTACATTCTGGCCAACACAAATATTCATATAATTATGCTGCTATCTATTTCAAATCATGAGTAACATTTTATTGGCTGAACCTCTCTAGTTCAGCTCTCCGGTCTGGCAACATCCGTGGTCCAGCATAATTTTACTTAGCCAAATGTCCATTTATCATGAGTACAGCCAAGTTTTCCACAGTGCCATAAAACTTCTTTATATCCACCAGTCCTGACTCTGTGTTCTGTGCTCTTATTTAGCTCTGATTTACATCCAAATGTCTTCTAATAGTGCAGTAAGCAGTGGAAGTGGTGGTAATGCTGCTAGATAATATTGACTTCCTTTGGTTTGGCAAATTCTCTGGTTCAGCAAGGCCAGGTCCTGAGGGTGCCGGACTAGAAAGATTCAATTTGTATTGTCCTTTAGAACTCGATTCTACTGATGACTAGGATGTTAAATATCGATTAATTCAATAATCGTGTAACCACATCAAAATTTAGTGGTTACATGATTATTCAATAGTCCCCAGGGGTGGGGCCAGCAGCCAGTGTGCTCTGTATCAGAGGCAGCAGTGCAGGGTAGCAGGCAGGAGCCAGTCCGCAAGGGGAGCCAGTTTAAAAATGCATCCTGTGGAGCAGCCTCTGTCCTTAGTAGTGATGTGAGGTGAGAATATTCTCTGGAGAATATTCTCCGAGAACGAGAATATTCTGAGAATCTCCAAAAGATTATTTCCCAAGAATTTTTGAGAATTTTCTTTTTTCATTTCCTCTTGAAATAATATATTGTATTCAACTTTTAGAACACCCTGAATGTTAAAGAGCTTTCTTGATCGTTCAAGATAGTCTGAGAACATTATAGAATGTTCCAGAATGTTATGGCACTTTCTAGAACATTCATGAGTCAGGAATTCTAACTGTTATGGAACCTTCTGGAAGCATCACAAAAAGTATATAAAGAGGCAATAACTCATTTATTCTCTTTTGGGAAAGGTGTAATTCTGTTTTCATCAGTATGAAAAGAAGAACTAAGCCTAAAAGTGATGTGTGGGATTATTTCCTTCATAAAACAGTTAAAGACGAAGTGTTATATGAATGTAAGTACTGCAAGGCTGAATACATCAGAAATGCGACAAGGATATGAGAGCATATTTCCAATTGTTTGAAGACTCCTGCTTACATCAAGGAAAAGGCAACAAAATTCTCGGAGTCCAGAAGCAGATCAGCTCAACCATCAACTGCATCAGCATCTATAGAACACTGTGATAGTGCTAGTGAATTTACATCACCACCTTCCACATCTAGTTCAGCCAAGGTGTGTCACTCTATAAGTCGCTACTTTGATTCTATGAATGAAACTGAACACAAAGTTTTGGATGAATTTTTTGCACGAGCTATGTTCTCATCGGGATCGCCTCTTTCATTGGTTTAAAACGAAGATTGGATTACTTTCATGCAAAAATTAAGACCATCTTACAAGATGCCATTCAGGTACACACTTTCTAACAAACTTTTGGAAGCTGAATATCAACGTGTTGATGCTCTTATAAAAACAAAAATTGCTGAAGCCTCTTCTCTTGCACTTCAGTGTGATGCTTGGAGCAACCGAAGAAATGAATCTGTTATAAATGTTGTTATATCAACACCCCAACCAGTGTTTTACAAGACAGTGGCAACCGATGTTGAACGCCATACTACTGAGTATATGGCATTCCGTATGGAAGAAATAATGACAAAAATAGGCAGTGAAAAATTTGGTGTCATCGTCACTGATAATGCTGCGGCAATGGTGAAATCCTTATCAGTGCTTAAAGAAAAATACAATCACATTGCTATGTACACTTGTGCTGCTCATACACTAAATTTGTTAATTGGTGACATCAGTAACTTAAAATCCGTTCAAGAAACTGAAGCTACCTGTAAAGCTATTGTGAAGGAAATTAACAAGTTTTACGAGCTCATTTTACTGCATTTCAAAAAGAGAAAAATCAAACTTGTGCACTTAAATTGCCACTTAAAACTAGGTGGGGTTCCATTTTATATTGAAAAGCTTATTGAAATCAAAAAAGTCTTAAAATGCCTTGCTGTCCATGATGATTTACAGACTAAAGTGAGCAAACATACCAGAAATTCAAACCTGGATGAAGATGTATTTTGGGTACGGGTCCAAAAACTGCATGCACTGATAAATCCTGTTGTTAAATGGATTACGCTGCTTGAATCTGACCAGCCAAAAATGAACAAAGTTCCTGAATGTTTCAGGGAATTAAGCGATCATTTTGATAGGCTACTTCCCGAAAGTCCACTTACCAAACAAGAAAAACAGGATGTGATGAAAAGTTTTGAAAAAAGGAAAGATATGGCTCTAAAAGTCATTCACTATGCTGCAAATATTCTAGATCCAAAATTCAATGGTTAGTGCCTTACTAGAAATGAACAAATACAAGGAACTGAATTCATCGATAAATTAGACACAAGAATGTATGGCACTGATCACTCAGCAAAAGTCATTGCTGAGCATCGTGCTAAAGAAGGGGGTTTTTTAAAAAATCTTATGTAACAAAATCAGCTGGCTCAGTAGCTACAGTAACATGGTGGAAAGGTATTTGCTATGGATCAAAATTAGGGAAAGCAGCGATCAACATATTGAATATGCCACCAACAACGGCAGCAACTGAAAGAAGTTTCAGTACTTGCAGTATCGTTCATAATGCAAAAAGAAACAAGTTAACACAAGAAAGGACAGGCAAGCTGACATTCATAGCCCATAATATAAAGCTTCTTAAAAACCCAAATAATGCTCCGTTGAAATCACCAAGAGAAAAAAGGAAACAGAACCAGAGAAATGAGGAAGAAGAAGTTGATGATACTGAAGAGAGAGAAGTTGAAGAAGAGGATACGTATGAGGAAGAAGAAGAGATAGAAATATATGGGTCAGATTCGGAAAGTGCAGATTCTGATTAGACTTGTATTCAATCCATAAAGTTAAAAATATTTGTATCCTGCAACAGAAGATTTGTAATAAAAGTTCTAGTAATTTAAACCTCTGTCTTTTTTTCTTTACTTTCCCGAATTTTCATTTTAACAATTGGAAACTTTCCTGATTCTTGAAGTTTTATTAAAGAAAGACATTATTATAAATTAGTAAAATTCTTTAAAAACTATTTAACAAGTATTTAAGAGAAAATTCTCAAAAATTCTCGCATTGGAGAATATTCTCAAGAATATTCTCTGAAAGTTTATTCCCGAGAATTTAACATAACTAGTCCTCAGTGAGTCCGGGCTCACTGAAGACAGAGGCTGCAGAAGTATGCATCTCCCATACCATGGACAGTGGAGGCCCTTCAACCCAGCCTTTGGATAGAGGCTGCACCGACATCTGACAGAGTCCCATGATGCTGTCTCTGATAGAGGCAGCATCAAGAGAGCAGGGGCAGGCAGCTCTGTGTGAGCCAATACGCACAGGGAGCTCCTACCTACCCCCTCATCCTCCGCACTGCTGCCTTTCTATCAGAGGCAGCGGGGGTGGTGGTAGGTGGCTCCACAGGATCTGGTGCTTGTAGGGGGCCAGCTTAAAAGCCAGTTCCCCACAGGCGCTGGCTTCCTCATCCCCTCCCTGCTTGCTGCCTCCGTATCAGCATCCCTACTGATCACTATAGTCTCATGAAGTCAGTGAGACAGGATGGGGTCTTTTAACATGAGAGTGGACTATTTGTTTTTTATAATGCCACTTCAAGTCTTGGGGATGTAAACAATCTGGTCTTGTTTCTTTGCTCTTTTCCTTCTTACTCAAATTGGCTTGCTTCACATCTTTTGGATTGTGCTTCACAGGCTCATTTTATCTTTTCAATATGCTGCTCAGACTTTCATTTTGAGAATGGACTGAAGCAGAAATCTAAAAAGCACAGTGTTGCAGTGGGAAACTGCAAATGTTATTTGTATAGATTTCTAAGTGACTTTCTGAGCATGTGCTTTTGCCAATAAAAAGTAAATCTGTTTCCAATTAAAGTTACACTGCTGCACTGGACATAAGAATTTTGAAGCATGTCTGTACCAAAAATATACTTCCAGCTTGAAGACTACATTATCTCATATCAGTTCTAATAAACCTATTAACTTGCTCCCCAAATCTCACTTGAATATTCCTGTGTTACAATACAGAAAAAAAAAAAGTTAAGGATTTCCCTTCTAGTCTCCAAAGGAGCTTTCCTTTAGTGTGCACGAAGTTTGTGGGATTTGGGAAAATATTGGAGGAGAGGTAAAAAAAAAGTTAACCTTTTCCTTGCTGATATCTTAGGAAATACAGACTAAATAGCAGACCTATAACAATGAATACATAAACCATACAGTAATGTAAATAAATATCTCAATATGTTGGTGGGATTCATACATTCCTGAAGCTCTAAAATTGTACCTGTTCTGTAAGGCTATGTCTACACAGCAGTGTTATTTTGGAATAACTGACATTATTCTGAAATAACATAGTCCACATACACACAGCAAACTGTTATTTCGATGTAATGTCAATCTGGAGGACTGCTTACTCCGAGTCCTGTAACTCTCTGTACAAGGAGTAAGGGAAGTCAGAGGAAGAGTGCTCTAACTCGGACTTCTTGCAGTATAGACCAGGCCGAAATAAGCTATTTCGACTTAAGCTATGCAATTGACGTAGCTTAAGTTGTATAGATTATTTTGGCTTTAGCCCTGCTGTATAGACGTGTCCTAAGAAAAGTATCTTTTCCCTTGCCACAGGAACTCATTATTATTCAGTGGAATTTAGGCTCAGGTACTGACTATTAAGGAGGCTCAGATAGGGGAAACACTATTTTAAGATTTCAGCAGATACCTTTTTAAAAAAAAAATTAGAAGGGAAAAGAAACTGATTTTAAACCTGGTCCATGTGTCTGCTTAATATTAAAATCATGTTACTGTATATGTATAAAAGGTATGTTAAATGCTGATGGTAAGCTTATTGTTGGGGACTTTGGAGCCTTTCAGAAATGTACATCTGTTTATAGATGTTGCCTATTATCTCATCACATCATACCCTTTCCAGCATCATTGCCTCTGTCATTCACTTCCTCCTCACGCCATCAGTACCTTTTTCGGTACCACTTGTTGAACCTCTAAATTATTTTATGAGGCTGTGACATAAGAATTAAGCTACTGTTTTCTAAGTAACTTAACTCACTTGAGCCAGGGAGATGTTTACATACCTACTGAGTGACTGATAGTAACTTTACTTCTTACTCGCCTCAACCACATACCCCGCCTGCTGCTGGTCCCTTCGTTTGCATCCCATGTAAAATTAGATTGTAGGATTTCAGGGAAGGAACAAGTTTTCCTGTTTGCACAGTGAAGTTCCTGGGTGCAGGCTCTGGGGTGAGGCCAGAAATGAGGAGATTGAGGTGCGGGAGGGGGCTCTGGGCTGAGGAAAGGGATTGAGATGCAGGAAGGATGAGGGCTCTAGCTTGGTTTGTGGGGTGGGGCCAGGAATGAGGGGTTGGGGCGCAGGGGGATGAAGTTCAGACGTGCAGGCTCCAGGCCATGCTTACCTCAAGCAGCTCCTTAAACGGGGGCACAGCCAAGTGTCTCTGTACACTGACCTGGTTTACGTGTTTTCCAAAATTTGCTTGAGCCTCAATTAGGGTAGTTACGGTAGAGCATAATCCACTGCATCTGGCTGTTCCTGCATATGAAGCTGAAATCTGGAGTGCTGCTCAGAAGTGAGTCAGAGAACAGCATCCCTTGGAAGAGAAAGTAGCTGCTCTGAATGGGGCTAAAACAAATGAAAACTAACAGAGCTTCTTAAATCTGATAACTCTGATTTTTTTTGGGGGGGGGGGGGTTATTCTGTTGGTGAGAACATCTTCAGCAGAGTTTGTAGGAGTTCCTTCCTTGAACCAGAGATCTCAGAACAGCTGTTTACCATGCCGAACAGGGTTAAGCAGATAGACACTCTGGATTCTCTTCACTCTCTAAACCCTAGCTATTGTGGCAATGGGCAATCTGGCAACTGTAAATACTGGATCCTGGACCTAGGTAAATTATATATAAAGTAATTACCTAATTACAGAAGGTTTATGTAATATTTAATTGACTTTATTTTATAAAATGGAAGTGTGAAAATAAGAAATATTACCTTTGCTATATACACGCTGTCATGTGGTTGCAATTAGTTTGAAATGTTTAGTAGAATTCTTGTAAGATTGCTACTGTTAGACCAAGCGAGCCTTGTTTCTAATCTGCATTAATTATCACTGTTAAATTGAATGGTAACATTTTGGGTACAAAGCTTTTGGGAGATAATGGATGCAACAGACTAGTTAGACTGATGGCAAATTGTGAAAGATAATCAAATGCTATCTAGGAAGAAATGTCTTTTAATTGGTGATTGGGGGAATGAGTGCAAGGATGTAAGGGTCAGTAGTAAAGGAAAAATGCTTAAGTTAGGATGGAGGTCAGAAACACCACGGTTGTACCTGGAAAACTGTACTTGTCCCTGCTATTCTGACTCTAGTGTGCAGTTTAAAAAATAGAATAAACTTTTATGCAAAACATCTGGATTTTTTCAAGACAAATGTGATTGCTGGGCTGGTTATGCTACAAATTCTGGTAGTTTTTTATTCTGTTCACATACTTGCTTTCCTGCTTGCTATAAGCATTCACACACTAGAAGTGGGCAGCAAGAGGAAAGTAAGATGTGGTCCACCAATTGTCTATAGCCTTGTTTGTTTTGTGTGTTGAACTAAGAGGAGGCTAAGGGGAAATAATTAAAGAAACATATGAGAACAGCAGATAGAACGAATAAGAAGTTTAAACCTGCCATGGGCATCTGAAGATAAAGTGTTATGTTAATAGTACAATTTGACACAATTCACTAACTCTGAAAGATAGGAAGTGGGCATCTGTGATTCTGTTACTGCTCTGATGTGCAAAGGCCCCAGTGTTGGCAGTCTAGCTACTGTACATGCTGCACACAATCACGTTCTAAGTATCTTCCTTGGTAGTCTGCAGTGCCAGAGTTGTCATTGTTGATCATTCAGACTTTCAGATTTAAAAATAAATGAAAAGTACATTAAACTACTCTGCTTTTCTCTCCTCCTCTCTCGAGTCAAAAGCAGCCATCAAATTTCTTTGCAGCCAACAGTCAGGCCATGCCATCTTATGCTAGCTAGCTAAGGACACTAATTCTCCTTGGCAAGATGCTGCTAGCCCCCAGAACACTGAGTGCTTCATTGGCTTAATTTGTGCAGTTTTGTATCCATCCTCTATTGAGTTCGTGTTACTCTTGGTGTCTGCTGTGCAGCGTACCGTGTGTGTTGCTTCCAAGGTGCTCATAAAGAACAGGTTGTTTTTTTTAAATGGTGAATGTAATGAACTAGAGCAGTAAGACATTTTACATCAACCCATGATGTAAAATTTAAAAGTCTGTGACTTGTATATGAAAAGTTTTGTTTGCAAATGGTGGGCTCTGCATGTTACTTTTCAAATTAATGTTATTTCCACATACATTTTCCTGGTTGTAAATTGATAGTGTATTTTCATGAGCATTGTTGTAGCTGTATTGATCTCAGGGTATTAGAAAGACAAGTGGGTGAGGTAGCATCTTTTATCATGCCAAATTCTGTTGGGGAAAGGCAAGCTTTCAAGCTACACAGATACTTGAAATTAGCAGTAGGAACTGTGCAGTGTTCTCAGTAGAAATTTTGAACAACACTATTTTGTCTTAAGAATTCTTCAGAACTTGCGAAGCTTGAAACGTCCTTAAAATATTTGAGAGAACACTTTCATGGAATTTATAATGAACTCCCCATTAACATCGTGATCTTGTTCTTTCAAAATACGAAATCTGTAGTAAAAAGGAGGGGAAAGTGAATGCATTACTAAGCAGTGAATCAGAGACAGTATGGTCTTTTAAGAAAAGCATTAGAAAATAAACGACAGCAAATATTTAGACAATCCAATTCTGTTCCATTATTTAGGTCACTTAAGACTAAAATGTTTAGAAGATGTTGCCAATTTTAGGAATTTCTCACTAAAAACAAATTAGGATATAAACTCTCATAAAAATCCCACTCATTTCCATAAACATATAGATATACTAAAAAAAGAGGACTCTAGCTGAAAAGCAAACGTGACTGTGATTTGACTGTTGAGAAAAAGCATTAATTTCAGTTTTACTCCTAGAATTGAATATTAAAATTTAGTTTTTTCCCCAATTATCCTGTGAGCCAGAGAAAATTACAGGACACGTTTATTTCAGTCCCTAAATGGATCATGTGACTCCATATTTCAGTTTGGAAATTTTAAAAAGTGTTAAGAATGAAATCCAAGGAACAAATGTACAAAATGCATGATTTAACCTTAAAGTGCATTATACCCATAGGGGGAATTAAGAAGGGAGGTGAATTGGTTTTAATTTGTTTGGGAAGAAATGTTTTATATTTCATAATACATATCTACAGTGGAAAGCACAGGTCATTTAGCTCTACTTCAGCTAGCATATACGGATCAAATTAACTTCTTGTTTGATCACCCATAACACTTTATAGATAAAACCAATATTAACATAATTTATACATCCATAAATCAGGATAGTTTGACTGCAGAGTGTAATAGTTGGGAAAGCACATCCAAGAGAAAATAAGGATCTCGGGGGGTCTGGATTCAAGGAATACAGTGAGAGAAACCAGCGGCTTGGTGTAATTTTTGGATCTGTTCCAGTTCTGAAATATATGTAGCCTTTTAGAACACAGTTGAACATTATATATGTGTTGTATGCCCTCTTCCAGTTCACTCAAAGTAATCTTCAACACAAATCCTCTCAGAATTGCATGCATCTGTGTGCTGTGTAGCTGCATGTCTGAGGATAATTCTCTGCAGGCCTATGTGTCCTTCCCTGCTTTTGTCTCTACTGGGATTGTTTTAGGATTTCTAGGCACACAATTTTCAGGAAGGTTGAAATCTTACCTCAATAAATTAAGTATAAAGATCTTTATAGTTAATGCAAATCATCAGAAATAGGAAATTCATGCTCATTTGTTGGTTCACGAGTCCCAATTCACTGCAACCCTTAAAATGCTTATTGGTGCCTCCCTACCTATGCTCTCTCTCCCAGTCTTTGGAGGAGGTTTGTGGACCTTTCTGTGTGAACATTGGAAAACTGTTTTAATTCTTTTCCCCCTATACCACTTCCCCTATTAGCATTAGAGTGTTCAGTTCCCATTCTCTGGAGGTTGGAGACCCACCCTGAGCTGTAGATCTCAAATCTATATGGCTTGTGAGTCGTAGTAGCAAAAACAAGAAAATCATCTCCAATTAGCTTAGAATGTGGACACCTGTACATTTTATCGTGGCAATTTTGAGAATCCCTGTTCCCAGACACTTAGAAGAGTTTTTTAAACAAATTTTTAGGCTCCTGACTAACCTGCCAGTTTTGAGATTAAAGGGTGCATGGGGAGAGGGTGAAATTGAATGTATAGTGTATACTTTGTTGGAGTCTGATGAAAGGACTGGCGTATTAAGGAAAATAATAGTTTCCCCAGTGCATACTGTTGGGTATTTAGTTAAGAAGAATATTGCTATAATCACAAATGCATCATTTTCAGATTCTATCCTAAGAAGAATCTGTGTGGTTCTGACATGGAAAAATAAGATATTATAAGCAGCTGATACTAAGAAGGTTTCACAAAAGTTAAAAAAGCAAAAAAGGATGTTCGTGATACTTGCACAGTAGAAACTGCATTTTAGGCTATTTTCAGTAATAGAAAAGTCAGCCTGAGCTGACTAGTCACCACCTCTCTCATTTAGAAGGTGAAACAAATTTGTCTGAAATAGGCATGTGAAAGTTTAACCCATTAAACTGTAGGCGGGGGCTTCTCCAGCCCTTTGGGGGACCTGCCACAAACAAGGCTGCTCCAGGCCACTTTTGCCTGCAGTGGGCCCTAGAGCCTCGCAGACAGGGGTGCTCTGACATCCCACCTGGTGCAACACCTGCCTGTAGGCAGAAGGGGAGAGATATTCCAGCCCAGCAGCGGGTGGAGGGGGCACTCTAGCTGAGCTGGAGCCGTGCCCTGCCCCCCACTCACCTGCCTTTAATTGGTTAACCAGTATGTTTAACTGGCTAGCCAATTAAATGGGATTTTACATCCCTAGTCTAAAAGGAATACTTACAACTGAGTCTTTTGCAGCTTAGAGCATTGTATAGTGGTTGAGAGTTAGTGTCAAGTGGAGTAAGTTTAAGGTGAGTGTATTGACTTGAATAGCAAGGCAGAATGCACTAGCTTTCTATTCAATACTGTATATACTAAATTCCTTCATTAGGTTTGGTGTTTTCTGATATGTCTTTAAACTGTATTGCCGGTTTGCAAAAGAAGTACAAGTGGTGGCCTTTCATTCTGAAAAAATTCTTCCAGGTGCTTGGGAGAGAATAGTGGGTTCATGAACACTGTTGAATGTTTGACTCCATAGTACAGGTTGAACCTCCCTTGTCCAGCACCCTCAGGACCCGAGTGGTCTCAAGCAAGGAAACTTGCTGGACCAGGAGCGATCAGACATCTGGGCTCTCCTGGGGCTCCACTCCCGGCAGCTGCTCCAAGAGAACCAGGAGGGCTGACCTCCTCCGGCCCACCTGCCTGGCTTTGCTGCCACCAGCCTGCTCGTGGGGCTCTGCTCCCTGACCCTAGCCCCATGCAGGGTGGCAGCTGCTCTTGGGTTTCCCCGGCCCTTCATGGGGCAGCAGCTGCTCCCCGGTAGGGTTGCAAAATGGTTTAACCAAAAATACCGAACACCCCTCCTCCCCCCCCCCCCCCCAAAATAAAAACCCCACCACCACCGGGGAAAAAATTCTGTTGAGGGAAAAAGAAGGGAAGGGACCAAAGTTGTTGAGCATAAAAAAACAACTCCGAGAGTTAAGCAAAGAAAATACAAAAATTAAAACAGCATGGCCCCTTTAAGAAAAGTCTTTAGGCTTTTTGCCGGTGGTCATCTTGTTTTCTTGATTGGAGCCAGAAGGCAGCTTTCCTGTGGAACCAGGTAAGCGGGGAGGGTCCGGTGACCTGACGGGGGGGAGCAGAGGCTGGGCCCGGTTGCTGAGTATGTCATAGGGTTGCCAGGTGTCCAGTATTTTTGCCTCTTGGCAGGGAAAAAAAATCAGAAAATACCGGACATTTTAGGTGTCTGGTATTTTCTGATTTTTTTTTTTTTTTTTACTGGACAGGAGGCGAAAATACCAGACTGTCCGGATCAATACTGGACACCTGGCAACCCTACTCCGCGGTCCCCTGACCCCGCACAAGGCAACAGTCACTCTTGGGGCTCCCTGGCCCCGCTGACTTGCCCTTCACCAGGCTGCAGCTGCTCCTGGGGCTTCCTGCCTCTGTCCCCTATGGGGCGGCAGTCTT
This sequence comes from Rafetus swinhoei, assembly GCA_019425775.1. Classification (NCBI taxonomy): domain Eukaryota; kingdom Metazoa; phylum Chordata; order Testudines; family Trionychidae; genus Rafetus; species Rafetus swinhoei. The sequence goes on along the minus strand of CM033424.1, from coordinate 133,677,199 downwards.
TTCTGGTGCTCTCTACACCCAGGTCACTGGCCCTCCACACTGACCCAGATCAAACCGGATCTGCTCTTAGCCACTCTCAGCCTCTGCTGCTTGGGCTCTCTGGTCTTGCAAAATCTGTGGCCCTGCCAGACCATTGTTATTGCTGGACCAGAGAGTCCCGGACAAGAGGGGTTCAGAATCATAGAACTCTAGAACTGGAAGGGACCTTGAGAGGTTATCGAGTCCAGTCGCCTGCCCTCCCGGCAGGACCCAACACCTTCTAAACCATCCCTGATAGATGTCTATCTAACCTGCTCTTAAATATCTCCAGAGATGGAGATTCCACAACCTCCGTAGGCAATTTATCCCAGTGTTAAACCACCCCGACAGGAAGTTTTTCCTAATTTCCAACCTAACACTACAGCAAGGGAGGTTAAGCTTCTTGTCCTATCATCAGAGGCCAAGGAGAACAATTTTTCTCCCTCCTCCTTGTCACACCCTTTTAGATACCTGAAAATTGCTATCATGTCCCCTCTCAGTCTTCTCCTTTCCAAACTAAACAAGCCCAGTTCTTTCAATCTTCCCTCATAGCTCATGTTCTCTAGACTTTTAATCATTCTTGTTGCTCTTCTCTGGACCTTCTCCAATTTCTCCACATCTTTTTTGAAATGTGGTACCCAGAACTGAACACAAAACTACAATTGAGGCCTAATGAGCACAGAGTAGAGCGTAAGAATGACTTCTCATGTCTTGCTTACAACACTCCTGTTAATGCAGCCTAGAATCATGTTTGCTTTTTTTGCAACAGTGTCACGCTGTTGACTCATAATTAGCTTGTGGTCCACTCCTTCCTAGACAGTTGCTTCCCATTCTGTATGTGTGAAACTGATTGTCCCTTTGTAAGTAGAGTACTTTGCACTTGTCCTTATTAAAATTCAGACCTTTTTACCTCAGACCATTTCTCCAGTTTGTCCAGATCATTTTGTAATTATACCAATTAAAAGATCATAGTGTAATGATCTATGAGATTTCTCCATCCAGGCTTGACCTGTTTCCTTTTTCAGTTACTGGGGATGGGAAGGGTGGCATAATCCATCTACTCAGACTAAATTCACTCACACTGGGGCTCAAGAACATGGATATAACACATAATTTCAGTATTTGCAATTACTGTGTTCAGTAGTAAAATAAAAGGGGTGGAGTGAGAGAAGATGTTCCTCTTTACTGTATCTTACTGTCTGTAGGAAGCTTTACTTGATGTTTACATTTTTGTATTAATTTGTGTATGCATAGATCCTTCAAAATGAGAGTGTCACTCATAACAATGCTTAAGCGATTAAAAACCCTTTTCCTTAGGATGGCTTTTAATGTGTTGCTAAGAACTGAAGTGTATTTAAACTAAAGCATATTTCTGTCTTCTACGGCCCCATTCTGGGGCTACTCATCTCTATCTAGTAAGTTGACTTTAATGGATGTAGTGATGCTAAGCCCTTTACAAATGATGCTTAGTGCCTGTCAGGATCAGGCCTCTATTATCATGTAAGTGTTACAAGTTGCTTTAATGGGAGTCTTTTGACTGAGGTTAGTACAGCTCTTGGGGAACACACAGGGCTTCAATGAGAAGTCAGGGGTTTTGGTTAATGAATAAATTACCATCTACTATCTTTTATTATATAAGAATCCAAAAAGGAATAGAAGTATGTTCATTCGCTGCCCACTTGCTTCCTAAGAAAAATGCATTTCTGGTGCCTGAGTAGTTCCATTGCTTTAAAAAAGTGAATGTCATTTCACCCTCTAGTGCTGCTTGCCATAATACAATCAGTGTTGGTGTGAATTTATCACACACACTGCCTATTTAAGGGTTTATACAGTTAATCAGGGTTCAAGAAAAGTAATGGTCTTTTTTCTCTTTCCCTTTCTTTGTTTTCCTTTTTTCTTGCTTTCTTTGTCTGGTTCGCACCTCCTCTCTCATTGTTTCTTTGTGGTCACTTACTAGTTGTAATACTGAGTGGAGGGTATGGGGAAATGATTCAGTGAAGAAAGATACAGGGGATTTTTCTTCAGAACATGGACTTTGCTTTGAGCCATTCATGAAATACAATTTCAGAAAATGAGTCATGCAGCAAAATGTAGCATTTAACTTTCAGAGATGTGCTTTCTCACACCAAATAGGACCAGCAGTTAAAATACCCTGCTGGAAGATAATACATATAGTAATCAGGGCTTCTGGTTTCAATTTGCAATTTAGGTTCAGTTTTAAGTGTTGTAACTGTGCAAAAGTATAAAATAACTGCTCTTTCAATAATAGATTGCTGGTGGAGTGGGGTGCAGTCACAGAAGACCCCCTGGGATTGTTCCCTGTTGTGCTGATTATGCCACTGACACCGGCCACCGTGCTCTCTGGGGCTTCCCACCACCCTGTCCTCCTGGACCAGATCCTCTGGTCTCCCCCAGCCAAGGCACAGAATTGGTGTTACCGTACTCCTGAAGAGCAATGCAGACCCTAAAACACTCCAGCTCTGGGAGGATGCAGTCTTAGGGCACAGCACCCAGGAAACCAACCCCCAAAAGGGAACAACCCCCCCACAATAAATCCATCTTTCTCAGTGTAAAAGTTTTACACAGTGAAAGCTCTTTCAAGTAAGCCCCCTTTATCAATGAAAGAGGAGCTGCACACTGATTGTCCCCCCATTAAATACAAACAGTCGGCTTTAAGTGGTTGCAAGTGAAAACAAACAAATCAAGGCAAGTTACTAAACATGAAAAGAAAAGGCATAGCTCATTTTAATTCACTAAAAAACCTTTGCAAGCTGATTCTTACCCCCCAAGGAGCTGTCTTATTTCAAGCAAGTCTTCAAGCCAAAGATGAACTTTTACTCTGACTTGGATTTCTAGTTCTCTTTGTTTCCAAGACCTGATAACTTTCTCTTGCTTAAACAGTCTTCCCTCCAAGGTGGAAATCTTTTACAGAAGAAGAGGAGCCCTAGCTGGGTCGGGTCTCCTTTGAGGCATGTGCCCTCCGTGCGCCCCCTGGCAGGGTACATGGCACCGGCAAGCTTGGTACCCAGACCATTGAGGTCGGGTCGACACTGCTACAGCTCATGCAGAGATTCTATCGACTACTTGACTAGTCAGTTAACCGCAGTTTAACATCCTTACTCCATACTGTTTCCTTTGTCATCTGTTCTCTTGATTCCACTGGTGATATCATTAGAGAGCTTTTTGCATGTGCTATGACCTTCTTACAAGAGTTCTGAGTAGAGAGTTGCTACATTGAATCTACAGTCAGTCCTCTGCTGAAATCCAGACCATATGTTCGATACACATTTGACAGATAATATATTTGTTTTTCATCCCATTAATAAAAAAATTGAAGAATTTAATTCCCTTCTCAGAATCAACAGATGCTTGTCTGTGCATCAGGCATTCTTGGTCTTCGCTATCTGACTTTGTCTCATACATGTTGTACCTCCCTTAACCAGGACTCCCTGGTTCTGCAACATCCATGGTCCAGCCTCGACCACGGATGTTCCTGGACCATAGAGCCCAGAAAGAGGGAGGTCTGGCAGCCGGGCTGGAGCGCTGTAAGGGGCACCAGCAACTCAGCTGGGAACCCAAAGTGTGGGGGATGTTGGGAGGACAAGACAGGTGGTATGGCGGGGAATTCTGGTCCCAGCGGAGCTCCCTGGCCCCAGTGGCCAGGACCTTTAGTCTGGCTGTGGCCATGGACCTCCGGCCGCACCCAGGGAACTCCATCCCCAGCGGCCATGAAGCCACTATAGTGGCTACTGCTTCAGAACTAGTTGGACACCATGGCCTTAGGCGAGGTAGGCAATAATTTTAGAATGCGGGCCACTTCACAAATTTTTTAAATGGCCCTGGGCCATCCCGGAAGGGGCGGGATCTTGGGAAGAAGGGGCGAGGCCAGGACACTTCCCTGCTCCCCTGCCCACAGACCCTCATTGGCCGGAAGGGAGCGTGTGAAGTCTTTTCCCCCTGCTGCTCTCCCAGCACCTAGAGCAGTGGTCACCAACCACTAGACTGGGATCTACTGGTAGATCTTGGAGCCTTTGACAGGTGATCCTGACAGGTTTGGCCTTTAACATAACTGATATGTTAAATATCAGTTAATTTACTAGTAGGGTAGAGTGATGGGGCGGACAGAGCCCCATCATCCACTGGAGGCTGTTCAGCACCCTGGCCAGCAGCAGGGACAGTGGAGAGGGCCTCCAAGCAGGGCAGAAGTGCAGCCGGCCCTGCAGCCAGTCAGGGTTCGGCAGCCTGGTATATAAGGAGCTGCTGAGTGAAGGTCAGTTAGTTCCTTCCTGGAGCTCAACCTGGACAGAACTCTGGGCTGGCTGGGAGCATCAGCACCTGGGCCAGCGCCAAATGGGAGATGGACCTTTTCAATGAACCAAGGCTGGATCCTACAAGAGGAGGCTAGCCTGTGGCTGTGTGGAAGAACCCCAGGCAAGGGGAGAATCCTGGACCTTGACCGCCGAGTGGGCAAGGTCATTGTTGTGAACCCCCTTGTAGCCCCTAAGGGGCGCTCGCGGACAGGACTGAACCTGTTACAGGTATTCAATTCCTGTTACAGGAATTTCCATTGACTAGTCGATAGGCACTTCCACATTCCTCCTTTGAAATGTACAAGAGCCCCTGTTGGGGCTCTTGTACATTTCAAAGGAGGAATGTGGAACTCCGCATGTAGACTGGGGCCAGCGGGAAGTCCTGCTGTCTCCGGGCTGCATGTGGCATGCCAGCTTTGAAATGTAAAGAGTACCCAGCAGTGGCTCTTGTGCATTTCAAAGCAGAAGCACACTCATGGAGCCCAGGGTCACTGAGGGACTCAGAGTCCCCCCGCTGGCCCCAGGTTCCCTGTTGCGCTTCCAATTTGAAATGCCACGCGGAGCCCAGGGTCAGCTGGGGACTCCTTGCAGGAGGTTTAACGGTAGTTCGAATTAGGAGCTTTAATTTGAACTACCTAGTACATGCTGCGTGTAGCCGTGGGGCAGGTAGTTCGAACTACGGGGCATTTAAAAATGGCGGCGCCCGGGAACATGCAAATAAAGCCCGGGATATTTAAATCCTGGGCTTCATTTGCAAGTTCGAATGCCTACATTAGCCACGCTAGTTCAAACTAGGGTGGCAGTGTAGACATACCCTAGGTCCACAATAGTTCCCCACGTGGCGCTCTCCATGGTGCTGCTGCACCCTTAACTAGCCAGCCAGCCTCCCAATCTTCTCTCTTTCAGATCTTCACGGCAGCTGCCCACTGCTCTTTTCTGCAGCTCTTTTTATAGGCTTTTCTGGCTCCTGATTGGCTGGTTCCTCCACAGACACTTTAGTCTCTTTGGAGAACTTCTCTGTAGTCCTTTTCTGGCCTCAGGGCCTGGTTCACCCCATCACAGGCAGAGATACCCAAACTCTGGTGACTGGAGACTTTTCTCTTGGTCCACAAAGTTTTGACAGATCACATATTGTTTGCACCATCTTGATTCGAGTCACTAAATGTAATTAAGTCACCAAAGATTGAATAGAAATGTATAGTCATCAGAGGAACTTTCTGTAAAGGGACTGTTATCTAGGTGTTTTTGAATGGAAGATGACAAATGCCAATTGCAAGACCAAGATACTATTAAAATATGGGCCACACTATAGGGGGAAATCCTACATATGAATGTATTCAATAAAAACAGATTTCACCCCTAGTGTTTCATAAAATGTATGTTTCCTGTTTACCAAAAAGCTCCCCAAAATCCAGACTTAAATAGGAGAAAATGTGACCACTAAATGCCAAGAGTTGAATAGAATGCCCTACTGACTCACTCTTCTTAGCTATAAAAAACTGCCTAGTACTCAGTTGTATACAGGATTTTGGATTTGATTTTCTATAGCCGTGTGGTCTAAATTCCAGGGAGCAGAAACAGAACTCTTTCTGTCCATCTGGGAAAGTGGCCTGGGACAACATCCTGCTTTTTTAAAAAATGTCTCTGTTGGCATGTAAAACTATCCAGAAGGTGTGAAAGGGAAGAGGGCATCTTTGCATCTAAAATGTGTTGGTGTTTAAATCTTGTTTGGTGACACTGACATGTTAAAAGCTGCCTCTGTGTGTGTGTAAGATCTTAATTTTCACTGTTCTATTGAAAGAAGAAGGGAGAGGGGCTGAAAAACAAAGGACACAGACCCTTTAGATTTGTGCCACTAGTTTATTTTCTTCAGACACACAGAGTTTTGTGAACCATTTGCTATTATGAAATATTTTTTAAACTGTTTACCCACCTTCCAGATTATTATTGGAGGCTCATTATTATTGGAGGCTTCTAACGTGCCTTGTAAAAGTAGGCTGCGAAGCTGGATTCATAAAATACATATAAACCACCTACTTATTAACTAATACAGTCATAGGTTTATCATGAGAAGACATTTGTGACATTTTGTGCTTATTTTAGTGGTTGGGATTGTACACTCGCTAGTGAATAATTGGACATCATTTGAAAGAATTTCATACAATACCTCTGAAGAGGTGAAAGGAAAGAACCTTTAGAGCCTCCATTTTCTTTCTCGGTCTTGGTTAAAAATCCTAGACATGTTTCTGAATACCTGCCAGATATCTCCTCTCTTATTGAGGAGTGAGGGGGAAATTTTACATTTGCAAGCATAATCAAATGGCAATTGTGTGGTCCTTCTATAAAAAAGCAACTTCCAATTGATGCTTGTTAAATATGAAACATTTTAGTGTGTTTTGATTATATATTAAAATATTGATTTACAAAAGCATTCAGGGGAAACTCAGTAGCTTCAGGATCAAAATTCCAAATACAATCAATACTGATATAATCCAGATTACTACATTTCATGACTGCACCTATGTTCAAAGACATTGCCTCAATTCATTTCCTTGTGGAAAGGTGTCTACATTACTGAAGCCACATTTGGTACTTGGAAATTAGGAGTAAAATGGTTTTTGAAAGTTAAACCAGCCTGTTACTTTGGAGGTATTATTTTCAGATAAGGGTTGGGTTGGTGATAGGAGATTGGAGGCAGGCTAGGCTTTAAGTGCCATAGCCAGAGCAATATCTTTTCCATGGATAGGAAGTTGTTGGGGGTTTTTTCCTCTGTGTTTCTCAATCCGCCACCTTTCATTTCTTATACTCTGTTTTAGAAGATGGAAGTACCATTTATCCAAAGATCAGAAGTGAAAATGTTTTCCATTTCTAGAACAGTTTGCCACGACTGGTTACAATACATTGTGTTGTAATAGACTATTACCTCTTAAGAAAAAAGGTAAAAATATATGACCGCTCTAAATTTTGATGGTGAGCATTACTACTTGGCCACTCCAAAACAGCAGTAAGAAGTAAAATCCTCTGTTCTCTAATATACACATAGTTCTAAAAGTGATGGATTGAACTGTAGGTTTCCCATTAGAAAATGATATTTTGGTTTACAACATAAGGCAGCTATAATATATAGAAATGTCATGGAGCATATTTCAGTATAGTACATAACTTGAAAGGAACAGCTGGTTTAATAGAGCTGAATAGTCAATGTATTTGTATCACTGCAGATGATTTAGCATATTTTTCTTCAGCATATTGAATAATAGTTTCCAGTATGTTGTGGCCTGGCTTAAAAATGGTTCTAGGGAGACTACTACAGTGTTTTCATGGTAAGGGAAATTCACTCTCAAAGAGTTAAGGGGAAATTCCACATTTGCAAGCATAATAAAAATGGCAATTGTGTGGTAGTTCAGGTGGTAGTTGCTTTTTTATACAACTTCAGGTGGTAGTTGCTTTTTTATAGATGCTTGTTAAATATGAAACATTTTAATGTGCTTTGATTATATATTTAAAAAATTGGTTTACAAAAGCATTCATGGAAAACTCAGCAGGAGAGAAACACATTTGTGCCATTTAGGAAAGTTTTGAATGGTTGTACACATGGTAGATTAAGAACCTTTTACAACAAATGTAGGTCAGAGGTTAAAGCAGCTGCACTGTGTATGCATGTCTGTGAATAAAATATATTTCTGTACTCCTTTCTTGTGCCTTCCCAATGTCTCTTGCCGAATGAACTTTACCATGCAGCTGAGTTTTTTTTTTGGGTGAAGAGGGGTTACGGACTTGTGTCATGGATTTTTATTTTGGAAAAGATCAAAAACTTCTTTCTCCAGTATCTTATTGACATACTACAGGTTAGTGCTGGTTAGCTGCCTGTAATGCTTTTTTTTAATTGCTACAACTAAATTTTAATACATTAATTGGAAATAATGAGAATTTTTGACTATCTAGACAGCTTTCTTTCTAGTCAGACTGGTTCCTGGGTTCATTGGCAGCGGAGTTGTTGTTTGATTTAAGAATATTTAGATGGAGCAGACAATGCAACAATTGAACTCAGTTTGCTTTCTGAAGAGGGGGGGAATATGTTGCAGGTAGTATCCTGACCTTTAAATACTAAGACCATTACAATGCAATATGGAAATTATTAATGTGGAGTAGAAAATTTCAAGTCATCAACTAGCTGGACATGGTTCATTTTTTTTTTTTTTAAAGAGATTATATTAATCACAGATGTCCAAGTTCCAGGGTTGGTAAAGCTAGGAATAGAGAGAGTATTCCAGTTTCCCCTTGACCTCCAGTGAACACATGAATTCCTGAAGTTATCTTATCTCTTAGCTTGAGAGGGTCAGAATCCATCCTTTTTCTTTAGCCTTGTTTAAAAATTCATGAACTGTCTGTGAACTCTCTGACCTCATCAACAGAGAAATGTGATTTTTATTTCAAGATAGCGGAGAAGTGGAATTTAATTGACTTTCTTTTGTGTTTGAGTAGTTTAACAAAAAAGTGCAGTCATTCATAATTCAGAAAAGAAAAAAAACCTGAAAGTTTACTAACTTCCAGTGTAGTCTGTATTTGAACAGATAGTAAATTAAGTTTCATTAACTTATAGCAGAGATGGGCAACCTAGGCTAGTGAGTGGGCCTCATGAATGGCCCTCCTTCATCTCAGTGGGCCCGAAAATTCTCATATACAAGATGGTCTCCTGGTATACTGAAGTTTGCTGACTTCATTGCCTAGAATTTGTGGGATGTGCCAATTGAACCATAGTGGCGCTTTGACTAGATGCAGAGAGAGTACATGACAATCTTAGATAGATAGATAGATATTCCTACCTCTGTAACTTCCATTCCAATTCATCTGATGAAGTGAGTTTTAACCATGAAAGCTTATGACCTAATACATCTGTTAGTCTCTAAAATGTCACAGGACTCCTTGTTGTTCTTTGCAGATACAGACTAACATGGCTACCCCTCTGAGATAGTCAGCGTTGTGTGCAGTCAACACACAGCTCACTTCACATGACCTTGGTTTATGTTCATGTCACTTTACTAATACTGGTACAAAAAAAACCCATGTGGTCTGAAGCTCTGCATAGCTGGATCATTATGACTTTAATATGTAGGAATCTGTGTCCAAATTCAAGGATCTGGAATCCTAAGACTCCAGATAAGAGTTTTCCTTCCTAGTTGAGGAGGGGAAGAGTGTGGCTTGTGCCTCCCTGGGAACAGCCCTGGACACTGCTGATTCAGTGGCCAGATCAACGGCTGTAGTGGCAGCAAAGCACAGGAGCATTTGGTTGCAGTTCTCAGGGGCCTTGTCATGCAGTTTAACAAACTATGCAGGGTCTCCCATTTGAGGGATCTTTGTTCTTTTCAGAGCAAATGGGCACTAGATTGCATGGTCTCTAGGACTCAGAGGCAGTATTGAAATCTCTGGGACTTTATGTATCAGCAGGGCCAGGGATATGATATAGGCTGCAGCAAATGGACCATTACTTTTCTCAATCAGCCAGACAAGACTAGTGGAGGAGAAAGAGCAAGAGATTCAGATGTAGACCCCCAGCGTCCGTCTCCCTGGCAAGTCCTGCTCAGTCTGGCCTCAACACACAGGGTCTTCAAAACTTTCACTTTGATGAGATACTTGAGGTCAGTAATGCAATCCCCTCTGCATTGGATCCAGCTGTCCTCTTGTTCTCCAAAACCTTTCCTGCATCTGAGGTGCATGGACTCAGATGACTTCAGACCACCATATTCTCAGCACAGTAGAACTGGGTCATGTCATCCCATTTCTATTCACCACTCTCACTGTCCCTCTTTAGAAATCCTTCTTAGGAGCATCTTTGAAACAACAGTTCCACTCCTTCCTTTGGGTGGGTGCTGTGGAAGTGGTTCTTTTTAACATGAGCTGTAAAGGCTCCTGTTCCCATTATTTCCTAATTTCACAAGCCAAAGGGGTCTCAGACCCATTTTAGATCTGTGTTGTTTCAACGGGTATCTCAAGAACTTTAAAAGTTCTGCATGGTCTCTTTAGCTTACATCATTACCTTGCTAGATCCCAGGGACTAGTGTGCTGCCCTCAACATAAAGGATACCTATTACCACTCATTTTTTCTGGCCACAAAAGGTGCCTAAGATTGAAATGAATAAAATTTACCATCAGTTCCCAGTTCTTCCATTTGGCTTGTCCCTCCTGCAGCAAGTTTTCCAATGTTACCAAATGCATGGCAGTGGTAGCAGCCTTTCTCGGGGGGGAAAAAAGGGATCAGTGTATTTCCATACCTCAATGACTGGCTAGTCAAGGGCCAATCTAGAGCTGAAGTGGAAGCCAACATCCATCTTAATTGACCTTCAGTGCATTGAGTCTTCCATTGAATGGCCAGAAGTCCAGCCTTATCCTGGTCCAAAGGATGGAGTTTATCAGTGTTGTACTTGATTACAACTTATGGATGACTGGTTCCACTCAGATTCATAATAATGTGTCAACTCCTGTTCAGGCAAGTCAGTCAAGCCCCATCCATCCATGATTGCTGGTGCCCTCTGAGCACCTTCCCGTGCTTCCCAGCGTGGGCACTGATGTCAGATCTACCACCGGCAAAGACACTGATGGTGAACTCTTGACAACCAGGCGCACAGTCGCCATCTGTGTTGGCCACATTCGCACCGATCAGATCATCTTCTGTCAGCATCGGTAATCCATACACTAGCCATGCTGTCTGGATCAGGGGATCCTGCTGGTGGATATGGGAGAAAACAGTCTCCTTCCTTTATAGCTTCCTCCTCTCATTTGCCAGAAGAGGCCTTATTAAAGTCAACAGTGGCCCTTGCCCTAGAGAACTCCCAAATACTGCAACAGCTTTTACATCAGGTTTCCCAGAAGTTGGGTATCCAGGTGGAGGAGGTGGATGACAAAGCCAACCCAATGGATAACATACTAGCCCTCTTGGGACTGTTCATGATTGCATTGCCACTTATCAAAACCACAAAGACATCAAAAAACCCTGTGCCAAACTGGCTTTTTTGCAACTCACAGCTAAACACAATGAGCACCAATCCTTTGTCTCTTCCAAGGAGTATAAATATCTGTATTCTCATCCACAGCTGGACTCTTTGGTCCTAGTTCCCTTGGGGGCCTACATGGCTCAGCCTGGGTTCCTCGGTGGTGCCAGAGCAGTCCAATATCCGGGGCCCTGCAGTGGCCCTGGCTTCCTGACCCAGCCTTTCTCCTAGGGCAGGGTAGCCATGCCTTCCTCCTTGGGAGCTCGGGCAGAGCGTCTGGCTTGCTCTGCTGCTGGGCTCCATCTGAGTTCTCAGCTCCTGTTTTTATACTTCTGCCCCTCCTTTCTGCTTTCTGTGGGTGGAGCTGGATTGCTCTGGCACTACCCAACAAAGCGTCCTAGGGAGTGTTTCCCCATCCAGGTCAGCGGGAGGCCAAGCTGACTCGCTACAGTCTTCAACAATTTCCACCACCACAGCAAGAAGCTGCTTCAAGCTTTTCAGCCACATGTTTGCATGTACATACTTGATGTGACATGCCAGGCTGAAACTCAGGCCGCTGCAATCATGTCTGTCATCAGTCTATCACTCAGCCAGGGATGGCTTGGACAAGATAGTAACCCTTCTCGAGTGGTTAGACCTCAGCAGGTCATTTCAGGGCCATGGTCCCTTCAGTGGTCTCTTTGCCCAGACATTGTGAACTCAATGTTGCAGCACTGGCGCTTCCCCCCAATGGACCCTATTCGTCATGAAATACAATAGAAAGTGCCAGCATTTCTTCTCCTTCCGGAACCATAGCCTGGGATCCACCAGGGGTGTGTTCATCCTCTCGTGGAGAAGTCGTCTACTATATGCTTTCCTGCCCATACCACTTGTACACAAAGTCTTCCTCAAGATCAGTAGGGAACGGGCACAGGTCATATTGGTTGTGCAGCTTGGATTTGTCAGCATTAGTACACATCTCTTCTGGACGTGTCCATAGAGATCCCGATCATCCTACCACTCTTCCCAGACCTTCTGATGCAGGACTAAGGGTGCCTTGACATCGAGATCTGGAGTCGCTGCACCTTACAGTGTTGAAGCTCCATGGCTGAATCTAGCTGAACTTTCATGCTTGGACCAGGTCAGACAAGTCCTCTTTGAGAGCAGGAAACCCTTCATGGGAGCCATGTGCCTTGCCTAGTGGAAAAGATTCTCCATCTAGTCTGTGTAGCATGGTTCATCTCCAGCATTAGCTCTTATACTTTTTATCTTGGGCTATCTTTTCAACCTTTAAACTGCAGAATCTGTCGATGTCCTCCATAAGGGTCCATCTTGTGGCCTTATCTGCTTTCCAACCAGGTACACAACTTTGCTCAGTGTTTACCAACCCCTTGGTTAGCTGATTTCTAAAGGGCCTGGGCATTCTCTACCCTCAGGCTCGCCAACCAGTCCCTATCCCCTCCTGGGACCTTAACTTGGTTCTCTCCAAACAGATGGGTCCACCATTCAAACCACTGGCCACTTGCTCCCTACTTTACCTCTCTTACAAGGTGTTTTTCCTGTTGTAGTTAATTCTGTAAGGAGGCTATGGTAAACTTAGGGCCCTCATGTCGGAGCCCCATCATACAGTCTACTATAAGGAGAGGTGCAACTCTATCCACATCAAGCCTTTCTTCTCAAGGTGGTTTCTCATTTTCATATGAGCCAGGATATCTTCCTTCCAGTGTTTTACCCCAAACCACGCTCTAGCTTTAGAAAACCATCTCCACTCCCTCAATGTGCATAGAGTGCTGACCTTTTATATTGATAGGTCAAAGCCATTCAGAAATTTGCCCCAAATATTCATGGTGGTGGCTGACAGAAGAAAAGGCCACCCTCTATCATCTCAATGCATCTAATCATGAGTAGTGTTCTGTATCTAGGAATGCCACCCCCACTCACTACACACTCTACCAGAGCGCAGGCTTCTTCCGCAGTGCTCCTCGCTTAGATTCCTACCAGGAGATCTGTAGAACTGCAAGCTGGTCTTCAATGCACACTATGCAATTACGCATTAGGCTAGTGATGATGCAGCATTTGGGCAGGTCAATCAGAGCAGAATTCCATCCCCAGCTCCTGAACCATAGGCTTGTGAGTCACCTGATTGGAATGCACTTGAAGAAGCACTCGAAGAAAAACAGTTACTCACCTTCCATAATCGTTGTTCTTCAAGATGTGTTCATGTATGTTCCAATACCCACCCTCCTTCCCCTCTGTCGGAATAGCCAGTAAGAAGGAACTGAGGAGGGAAGGAGTCGGCACAGCCCTATATTGGGTGCTATGATGGTGCCTCTCCAGGGCTATCCTGCAGCTAGCTATTACGGGAAAATCTTTCAGTTACTGTGCATGTGTGCGCATGTATGCGCGCGCACACACACACACACACACACCCCTACCTGATTGGAATGGACATAAACAACACATCCCAAAGAACCCATTTTTTCTATGCAAACAGGCATGGAGGTACACACTCTTTTCCCTGTATCAGGAAGCAACCCCCTTGTGGCAGTTCTGCATCACTCATAACATCAATCAGAACCAGTTAGCAGACCTCAGCACGTATTTCTCCTCTCACCATGAGTGGTTTCTCTATCCAGACATCTTGAAGGACATCTGCCAATGGTTCTTATCGATCTGTTTGCCATAAGTTCTGCTCCCTGCAAGATCACAGTTCAGGATCCCTAACAGACATGTTCTTGTTGTCAGGGAAGGAGAAGGAGACTTCAGATAAACCCTAGTTAAATATCTGTCTCCTTCCCCTTCCCCTCCAATCCCTCCTTCACTCTCCTAAATAGATAAATAAATCAGTTTGTCACAGAAGTAAACAGAACATTTGTAATGCCTGTGCGCACTGGGACCTTCTGTATATGTTCATATGATTACTTGTAGCTGAGTTTTAAAAAAAAGAATACATTTTAAGATAACTTCCTTTTGCCCTTTTAAAAAAACGTTACTGAATTTGTGCACGTTACAAAATATGTAAATTTAGAGTACAGTAGGTAATACTCAGTAATAAAGAAGACAGGACTGTTGGGTAGGACAGTGACTTATAAATGTTTGTCAGCAAATGAGTGGTCATTTTTAATGCAGTGCTCTATGACTATGACATCAGTGTTGAGAGCCAATATATTCTTAATCGACATAATTATTTTTGATGCTCAAGTGTTCACATTTTAAAGGACCCCTAGACTTGACTAGATTTGATGAATCCAGGCATTTGATGAATGCCACATTATCAATGTAGATATTTCGTTTGTGCTGCATTTCTAGTCTCTTTGTTACCTGAAAGATATAATTAGAGTTGCCACCTACTATAGTGTAAATGAAGACTTTTTTGGTACATTTTTTCATGTATATTTCATAATTTTCCATCAGTATTTAAATTCTTTCTTTCTCTTGATTTTGAATTGTTTCATTGTTAATATTTTGTCTCTAAAATACTGTTCACATTTCCCCCTCAGACTCTCTTTCAGTCTCCAGTAATGATGCCAGTCCTCCTGCCTCAGTAACATCACTTCAGCCACATATGATTGGTGCACAGAGCTCTCCAGGCCCCAAACGCCCTGGCAACACCCTGAGAAAATGGCTTACCAGTCCAGTGAGGCGCCTTAGCAGTGGGAAGGCAGATGGGCATGTCAAGAAATTAGCACATAAACATAAGAAGAGTAGAGAAGTCCGCAAAAGTGCTGATACTGGCTCTCAGAAGGATTCAGATGATAGTGCTGCTACTCCACAAGATGAAACCATTGAAGAGGTTAGTGTTCAGGCAACTTTCTTATGGTTTGTAAATGCTAGACATGAGTCAAGTGCTCAGTTTTGGATGGTGAGTGATCTAGCAAGATAGTACAACAGCTTATATTGTTTCTGTTTGTTTTACTTGACCAAATCAAATTTGTACAAAAATCAAGTCATCTCAGCAAGGTCTCTTGCAACGTTCCCTCTAATTTTTTTTCCATTCATGTATGGAATAAATTGTGTTGTGTTCTGTAATTTATCAGGTGGTCTGGGGCACCGCTGTGAGGGTCAATTCATGGTGAATTGCTTAGAATCAGGGCTACTTACAGCCCAAATCTGGGGTCCTTCTCTATAAGGTACCAAACCAGTCACACAGAGCCCTTCAGCTGCCATTCTGGCCAGCCAGAAGTTATACAAGCCATCCCCTCAGACACTCCAGCTTTACCTGTGCCACAGTAAGCACCACACATTACACAGATGAGAGGTTATGAAAACAAATCTCACAAAATCTGAACAGGTTCTCCCAGTCCCAAAAAACCAGTCACAGATCAATTTACACCTCCGATCTTATCCAAAAGAGCACACTGGGCCAATCCTTTAGAATCTAAAATCTAAAGGTTTATTATAAGAAAGAAAAGGTTGAGAGTAGAATTGTTAAAGAAAGCACATTACATATATCAATCACCATGTTCTTGATGCAGGCTTTTAGCAGAGGTATAACAAACTTCTAGCTTAAAAGTCTCTGGAGTACATCCAATGTTAGGATGGGTCAACCAATCCTTCTTGGCTCTCTGTCCTTAGCAAAGGTGCTTCTGGAATGGAGGGCGGGAGTGAAGACCAAGATGGAGGCACCCCCAGGATACTTTTATAACCTTGCTCGTGTGGAGGGAAATCTATTGCTCTCCTGACTGATGGTGCCTCCCAAAATGGAGCTGATCACATGATCACTATGTCCTTTTTAGGCATGGATCCATAGGGTACCCAGGTATGTCCTTAGCCAAGGGGCCATTGTGTGTTCCTCAGGTGTCAGTTGGCAACCATTAAGAGCCCTTGTCCATGCAGCACTCACTGGGCCACCACCCCTCACAATAGGTGGGTGACACCTGCCGCTGTCTCCCAGACACACAACATGTAAAATATAAGTACAGAGCCCATCTTCATAACTTTACACACACAAATCATACAAGTATATGAGTAGCACTGACAGAATCAACATAGCATAAGCTTTCTTTAGACACCTCACATAGCCCACTTTGCACTGAATTTGGGGCAAATACATGACAGTGGGTGCAACAATGATTTGAATGTTCCTATTACAACACAATAATATGACATGCTCTGAGGCAAGTGCAGATATGTATTCTCAATAGAAATACATGCTGCAGGTTGTGGGTACTGTGGGCTCTCTGCTAACTAGTTGGGCGCCATTTGAAACCCTCTTGGGTGGCAGCCCAAAGCACTCCGCTTTCAGGGAGTCTCTTGTGGGTGTGTTTCAGTTTTACACAGCCATCAAGCCCATGTGTGCCTGAACTGTCATTTTCTGCTCAAGAAGAAGCCCTGTACTGGAATACAAAGGTTTATGCAATTCAGTGTTAAGAGTATAACAGAGTTGTGTGAGGAGAGCCCTCTAGTTGAAGAACAGAAAAAGGGAGGCAGGAAATCAGTTTTTAACCTCATTTCCTACCTCATTCACCAATAGGAAAAACTGACTTTCAGACATATACTAATGTCATCTGAGTAATATACTGATAATAGGCTATTTCATGCTTCCTTTTTCTCCCTTCCCACAGGACCAGGAGGATGCATAGGGAAGTGTTAACAACTTCTGTACACCCAGCAATTCTTGCGTTTCTGCCTTTAGAAATAATGCGTCTCTCATTAGTGCAGGGGTGGGCAATAATTTTTGAGGGGGAGCCACTTTACAAATTTCAGAAGTATCTGTGGGCCGACCCGGAAGGGGCAGGGCCTCGGGCAGAAGGTCATATTTGAATGACCTTCACATGTTTTAGCCCCCTTCTTAAGTACTACTCTTTCAGAAACAACTGTGCCACAGATTGTATTAAGAGCTGTTATAGAAAAGCCCAAAGGGGGGAAGAAAAATTGCATGTGTCACTAATGTAACATTTTCCAGTGAATACTTGATCATTTTAGTTTTGTAGCGCACACATCACTTTTTTGAAAAGGCATAAGGCACTGAAAATTAATACTTAGTCCTGCCATGAGTGCAGGGGACTAAACTAAATGTCTGAGGCCCCTTTCAGGCCTGTGATCCATGAAATAGTATCTAAGTCCCTGTTTTTCCACCCACCCACACTAAGCCTATTCAGTTAGGTTTTATGAGTTACAAAAGATTCCCACATTTGACTATAAAAATGGCATCTAGATATTTTTATCAAAACCAGTTGTAAAGAGAGAGGTTATTAGGCTACTTCTTGAAGGAAGCTGCTAAAATTTCCAATGATTAATTTTTTGAAACTCCTTGAAACACAGGAGCACTTCAGAACACACATTTTTTTTTTAATTAGAATATTTATTTAATGAAATGAATGTTATATGCATGTGGTTTATTAATTCATTAAAAAAACACTCACCAAATAAAACCATTAACCAGCCCAAACCAGATTTTTTTTCTGCTGTGTTCCTGGGCAAGATGGTGGTATTCTGTGTTCACAGATGGCTCAGTGTAGAAAGAGATCCTTCTCTCAAGGTAGTATTGGCAATTTTCTCAGATGTAGCCACACTCCATCATTTCTGAATATGGGGAAGAGTGCTAGTATGGTATCATTGTCCTGAGGTAGAGAGAAGGCAGTACAAGTCATTCCCTCTTACTAAGAAGGGAATTGCAGTATCCTGTAAGCTATTTTTGTCTCAGACCAAGGATTAAGGTCCTGTTCCTTGTGAATCTTAGAGGTGGGGGGTGTTTTTACCCATAAAACATTAAAAACTGTGTGTGTGGGGGGAGGGTCCGTGTTGACTGTTTAAAGGGCCAAGTGATGAAATGTAAGATTTTGTTAAAACATCCCATATTTTAATACTATTTTGTACTCCTATAGCACCTTTCCCTTTGAGGACATGAGTACTCTATGGATGCCACGTCTATAGTTACGTGGGTTACACCCATTTTACAGAGATTTAAACTGACCAGAATCAAAGTCATGGATAGAACCCAACAGTCAACTCCCAAGCCTCTGTCTATAACCTTTTTTGTAGTAAAACTCAGGCTGAAGTTCTTCTAAGTCACTTGTACTAAGTGCACCAGCCCAGTTGCCTTACTTCTTGAACTACAGGTTAGACCTCGCTGGGCTGAAAGTCATGTACCAAAAGAGGGGATTTGCCAGACTAGGGAAGGTCTGTCCCCTTGCGGCTGTGCTGCCACCGGGGCTAGGGCTTAGATCCGCAGCCACCTGGCTCTGCAGCTGAGGCAGAGGGACAGGGCCGGACCTCCGCGGCCCAGGCCAGAACTCCCTGGGTGCCATGGAGGCTGAAGTTCCCCGGTCGCAGGAGCCAGAATGCGGTCGGAACTCCATGGCTGGGGACAGGGCCAGTTTGGAAACTGTGTCTGTCTTTTTGAGACATTGGTCTGTTAGCTACCTCTAGGCTTGCTAGAGATGAGTCTCCATAGGTAGCCTGGCCTGCGTGAGACAGCTTCCACTGCCTCTAGTCTATGCATCCTACTGAGGTCTTGATCTCCATTGCAGAGAGGACGGAATGAGGGGCTGAGCAGTGGCACTCTCTCCAAATCCTCATCTTCTGGCATGCAGAGCTGTGGAGAGGAAGAAGGTGAAGAAGGAGCAGATGCTGTACCACTTCCCCCTCCAATGGCAATTCAGCAACACAGTCTACTCCAACCAGACTCCCAGGATGACAAGGTAAGAAGGGAAATAGGGAAATGTCACATGCTAAGAGAGACTGGTTATGTTTAAAGTGTCTTAAAGGGAGGATTTGCTGTGGAGAAAATGTGTGGAACATATATGATTATATGGGTGCAGTTAAAGATACAATTACAGGAACCTTACACAGTTGTTTAAAAAGGACCTTATAGGAAAGGTTGAGATGAGCAGTTGATCTTTGTGTGCATAAAGGACTTTTAAAACACACCCTTCTGAGTGACTTCACATCTTTGTAATACTTCATGCTTCTATACGCTCCTCTTCCACTAGTGAGGTGCTTTCGTGGGAATAGTTAACTTCCTAACTGAAATCTTTTTATCCTGTAGGTCAGTGTTTCCCAATTTTATTTGGCCGAGGAACCCTTTTCAGCTTTTCAGAATTTCAAGGAACCCCTAGGTTTGTCAAGCAAAAAAAAAAAAAGGAGGGGCGGGCGGGGGAGGAGAGAGGGACCCACCAATTCATGAAAATCACATTCCTTCCCCGAGACACCCCATCTCCCTTCCGTGAGGCCTTATCCGCTCTGTTCCCCTCCTCTCCATCACTTGCTATCCCCAGCCCTTATACCTGTCTCAACCTAGTGAGAGTGAGGTGTGGAGTGGGAATGAGGATTTGGGTGTGGGAAGGGGTGAGAAGTACAAGCTCTGGGAGGGAATTTGGATGCAGGAGAAGGGGCTGTTGGCTCGGGAGGGGGCTCTAGGCTGGGAGTGTTGGGCTCAGGTGGAAGGTTGGGTGCTGAGCAAGCCAGGGCTTGTGGATGTGAGGGTGCAGGAGTTTGGGCTGGATATGTGAGGGACTCAGGACAAGAAGTTTGTGAGTATGATGGGCTCAGGACACAGATTTGTGATGTGTGGATGGTGGAGGAATGTTGTGGCAGAAGACTGAGGATGTGGGGATGCAGGCGTTTGGGGATGTAAGAGGCTCAGGACAGGGGGTTCCAGTGTATGATGGGCTCAGATTTGGGGTCAGGTGGTGCAGGAGTGTTATGATGCTGCAGTGAAATGGGGTTTGGTCCCAATTGGGGCTTGTTGGCCTGGCTTCATTTTTAAATAAAATATTATGTCAAACTCAAAAGGTTTTAGCATTGTCTTTATATATGAGAGGGTGAGGAACCTGTTTTGAGTCAAAGGTCACTGACCCACAGAAAAGTCAGTTGGGGCCACATAAGTGAGATGCAAAAAAACCAAAACAAAAAGCTCCTCCAAAAACCCCAAGCCTCACTAATGTGGTCCCAAATGTGCTGGTGGGGGGTAGGGGACAGAGTGCTAGTGGGTGCTGGGGCTGGGGAGAAGGTGCTGCTGGGTGGAAGGATGCTGGCTCAGGTGGCAGGGTGCTGGGGCAGGCAGGTGGCAGGGTGCTGGGGTCAGGAACATGGTCCTGCTGGGCACTAGGGTGACTGGCAGGGTGCTGGGACAAGGAACAGGTGCTGCTGGGTGCTAGCGTGGATGGCAGGGTGCTGGGGCCAGGGCCAGGTGGTGCTGAGTCCTGGGGTGTGAGGCAAGGTGCTGGGGCCAGGGCGGTGCTAGGGTGGATGGCAGGGCTGCCAAGGAGCAGGATAGGGATGGGGTGCAGGATCTGGGAGGGAGCTGGGGGGCGGAAGGGGACAAGGTCTGGGTGGTAGGTAGGGTGCAGAAGCAGGCCGGATGTAGGGTGTCTGGCTACGAGGGTGCGAGGAGGGGACTTGGGTAGGAGTTGGACCTCCCTGATCTGGCACCCTCTAGACCTGACTGGTCCCAGATGAGGAATTTTTGGACCAGGGGAGGTCATTTCAGGGCTCCTGGTTTTCCCCCTTCCCCACTAGGCTTCTTTGCACCTCTATCCCCTGCAACCGAACTAAGCTGCCCACCCCTGCTGGTTCCCTGCACTTCCCCCAAAACCATCCCTCACAATCCAAGGGAGTGCAGCACCAGTTCCCTGCAGCCCTCACAGCCCAGCTGAGCTGCCCATCTGTTCTGTATGCCCTCCCCATCCACCTCAGCCCAGCTGAGCCCTGCACTGGTTCCCTGCATGCCTCCCCCACAGCACAGCTGAGCCCTGTTTCCCTGCACCTCCTCCAAGTCCCACAAAACTGCTGAGCCAAGAGCTGATTCCCTGCCCCTCCCTCCCCTTGAGTCTAGCCCCGGTTCCCGGCACCTCCCTCCTCCTGCAGCCAAACTGAGCTCTGAGCTACACACACCCCACCCCACAGCCCAGCCCAGCTCCCCAGACCTCCCCACTCTGCAACCCAGCTGAGCTCAATTTCCCTGCACCTTCCCCCAAACCATGTAGACATGCTGAGCCAGTGCTGATTCCCTGCCCCTGCCTTCCTCCCTCCCCTTGGCTGTGTCTACACTGGCACGATCTTGCGCCAAAGCGGCCGCTCTTGCGCAAAAATTTGCTGTCTGTCTACACTGGCCGTGTGTTCTTGCGCAAGTACACTAACGTTCTCATGTATGAAATCAGGGCTTCTTCCAAGAACTACGATGCTCCCGCTCAGGAATAAGCCCTTTGAGCAACTATTCTTGTGCAAGAGGCCAGTGTAGATAGGCAACATGAATTTCTTGAGCAAGAAAGCCCTATGGCTAAAATGGCCATCGGCACTTTCTTGGGCAAGAGAGTGTCCACACTGCCATAGATGCTCTTGTGCAAAAGCACAGTTCGCACATGGCAGTGTGGATGTGTTCTTGCAAGAAACAACCAGTGTAGACATAGCCTAAGAGTTTCCTCACATGAGCAAAATGAATTTTGTGTTGTGCACCAGTATTGAGTTCATGTGGCTTGTTTGGATGTGCCACCCAAGTTATTAATAAATATTTTTAAACCTCTACCTTTTCCCTCTGCTGCCATGTCTCCTCCCTTGCTCCATCAGCTCCCTGGTGCCTGCTGCCCCCACTCCTCACCCTCCTCTGCTGTCCTGACTCCTGCTCTTCTCACTGTCCTCAGCCCTCCTGTAACCTGCCCCCCTCCACCAGCCCTTCTCTCCTCCCTATGCCCACTTCTCCAGTAGCCCCATTCTGATCATGTGAGCTACCCCTCCTCATCCCCTCTTCTAACACCTCCCTCTACAAACCTGCCCTGCATCTCTCCTCTGATGGTGGTCCTCTACTGCAGGTGTCTGCCCTTCTGCTTCACCCCAGAATCCCTGGCACCTGCACCTTCTCTTACCCCTGCACCCTCCTGGTGCCTCCCCTTCCTTCACTTCTCCTGCCCCTTTGCTCCATTTTTCCCTGATGCCCACCCTCACCACCCTCTGCCCCCATTCCCTCATGCCCCTGTGCCCTCTCACATGACTTGCTCCATCCCAGCCTTCCTCATGCCCACCCCTTCTTTCAAGCCTTCTCCAGCACCTCCTCACCCCTCTAACCCCAATGCCCTTACCTTCTCCCCTCCCAGCATCACCCTGTCCCCTCCCACTGACACCTCTCCTCCTGCCCTTTTCCTCATTGTCTGCACTTGGCCCCTGCCATTTGTCTCTCCTCCACCCCTGTCCCTTTGGTGCCTTCCCTTCCCCTCCGCACAAGCACCTTCCTCTCCCAGCCCTTCCCCTTTCCCTCTACACAAGCCCTTTCCCTTCCCTTCCCTTCCCTTCCCTCTCTCTCCCTTTCCCTCTCCTGTACCTTCTGCCTTCCACTTTGTGGGGCCGGAGTCTGTGCTCCGAACCCGCAACTCAGCCATGTGGCGCAACACAGCGCCCAGCAAGTTTAAAATCCCGGGCCGTGACGTTACGTCACGTCCGGGCGTCTCCCCACCCACTGGTTTGAGCGTGCTGTGCAGGGCAGCAGCAGCCAGCAAGGGGGAGCTCAGGGAAGGTTGCGCACGGCAGGAACGGGTCCGGAGACGGGGATGGGGGAGAGACGCTCTGGGGCCGGGGTGGGAGGACGTGGGGGGAGGGACCCGCTCCAGCTCCAAATATTGCTGGAGCATGGGCACCATGAGCCCACACAACTCACCGCCCATGCCTCTGCTGGCTAGCCGGCTCTCTCACTCTCTTTTTCAGAGGGGGCCGGGAAGCGCTGGCTCCTCGCGGAACCCCTCGTTTTGCTCCGCGGAACCTCAGGGTTCCGCAGAGCACCAATTGGGAAACATTGCTGTAGGTAATTCATTAAACAGTTCTGTTAGCCTCAAAGTTGGAGTTTTTGTTAAAACCATTTTCCATTTGCATAGAAAGACTTTTTTTGTTGATGTAGACATAAAGTTAAATGTCCATTGTGAACACACCATCGCTTTGCTGAAGCATTACTAATCCTTGGTCCACATCAGTGACTTGCTATGCTAAACTATTCAGTTTAACAAGCAAAGCCAAGTTTAAATTGACAGTGCAGCACTGTATCTGAAACCACTAACTTGTAAGTTTTGGATAGAGATTGTAAATCTGCCAAATGAAACTTGTTTTCATATTGTGTGTGGGTTGGTTTTTTTTAATCTCTCAACACTCAAAGGCTGTACAATGTTCTATTTCAGTTTTCAACATGGAGCACATTTTTATGGGGCAGTTCAAAGCCTGAAAATAAAGGATTTTAAAATGGGAACTGTATTGATTTCTACAGCAAGGACCCCTCACCTCTAATATCACTTTGTCCCCCTTGTGCTGTTTAAAATGCTTAAGCATTGAAATCTTTGGTATGAGCTCATTGTTGGTGAGTTTCATTGGTGATTATTCACCATTCTGAGTAAAACATATTTTTCTCAACAGTTTTTTTTTTCCCTCTCCTTCACTCTTCTGTTGTTGTCTCCTGGGAATCTCAATCATAATTTAAGTAGACACTTTCAAGATTGCAGTGTGTTTTTTCCATGCACTGCATGCTCTGGTTTCCTGCTTTTTTTCTGACCTGTTCCAATACAGGAAATGATAAATGAATATATTGGAAAATACTGCTGAATCCAAATAAAAAAAGAATTATATTCTTTATTCTTAAAAAAAAAAAAAAAAAAAATCTCCTAGTTAGAAATTGTCTGACCCTGTGTGTGCTGGTGTTGGTTAGAATGTTTGAAAACTCTTGCTAGCAAGTTGCTAACATGATTTCTTAATGAGTATATTCAGTGATTGTGATACAAATAACTCATTAATATGACCCTTATTGCATAGGTGCATCTGCACTACAAATGCAGTTATATCCGAATATAGCCACATTGTAACGCCATTCACTTTGCATTTTTAGTGTAAATTGGACCTTTAGAACAGTGTTGGGTAATGCACTAAAAGATTTGCCGTTTGCCAGATGGCTCTGCTTGCAAAAAAAAGTGAAAGAAGATCTGCCTTGTGCATTTTCAATACTAGTGTAAGCAGGATATCCTTACATATTAATGAACTTGTTTTAATATGAATTCCTTGAAGGACAGAAACATGCCCCCGTAGTGTTTCTGTCCATCTCTAATACACTGAACTTTCTATATCCAGATATTAACTTTGTCTTGGATTCATGTTTAGATATAGGCTTTGTAAAGTTGTTTTAGTAGCATTTGGACATTGGGATTGTGACATCTGGCAGAATTTGCCTCAAAAGCCCTATTACATGTGAGCTTGCTCAGGTGTGGGCATAGATGCAAGCACCATGGTAGGAGGCCATGTTGATTTCTGTAATATCACTAAATAACAATCATTTTTTCATTAGCATCTGCTTGTACAGTACACATTCTTCTGTTTTGGAGAATCATTGCACAGTTCATTTATTGCATTGAATAGCAGCTTGTGAGCTTTTTGCATTTATTTTTGGATAAACAATATTGATGTTTCAATACAGTTGTTATATTGTAAAACTAATTATTTTTGTTTTTTGTTTTTCTCTTTTTGTAAACTTTGTAGCATTATGTTGATTTGTGTTCTGTCTCTGCTTTGGCTCAATTCCCCTACCTCTCCATTTAAAGTTTTTTGTGATTCCCTCACTCACCCTACCCAGTGTTCCTTTCTCAGTGAAGCAAACAAAAGCACACCTATATCTTTGTACTCCTTGTTTTCAATAATGGGGTTGAAAACCATAGTCAAGAGCTTTCTGTTTTAAATCATTATAAATGTAATTTCCATGTTTGTCCAACATGTTCAAAACATTTGCAGAACAGTTAAACCTGTGTTGCATGATGTATATCTGTCCTTTCCTTAATATGAAGTAAGGTTCATATTGTACCCTGTTCCTCTTCCCAGTTATTTAATGATACATGTAATCTGCAAACCAGCTCTGTGTTTGCTAATTACTGAAGCTGAATTTAATGGCCCTCTCCCAGACTCCTTTACCGTGAATACCTTTTATCCTCAGTTGTAGCTATAAACTGGCATCTTATAGCTTGTGAGGCCAGAGATCTTCTATACTCTGCACTTACGTTTGGGGAAAATGGATGAGACAGAGAATGGTGAGCTTGATTAACCCCATTCAATCTGGTAATATACCCCAGCTCCTTTTAGAAATGTAAATGTTCTTGATTTAATTTGTTAGTTTATTTATTTTTAATATGCTTCAAGGTTTCTGTGTTGTGATTATTTTTGAAGTTGCTTCTTAATATTTACAGAGTTGAAAAAATACTTAAATTGTTCATTGTCAGTCAGGTCAATCACTGCAGTCTGTGTAGCCTGAGAGACTTATAATAGTCAACAGTTGAAAGTTGTCCAAGGATATTTCCCAGATCTATAATATGCTAAATTGAATTATGAAGGTACATCCTACTATTTGAAATAGAATAGAACTGCATAGACAGCTTTCAATGTGTATCAAGGTGTATTTTTTTTAATGAATGTTCCAGTTGCATAAATTATAAGAAAACATTTATTCTTACATTAAAAGCCTTTGACAAACTAAACATGGTATTTTCCTTTTTTGTCATTGCACAGACATCTTCTCGATTATTGGTACGCCCCACCAGCTCTGAGACACCCAGTGCAGCAGAGTTAGTCAGCGCAATTGAGGAGCTCGTCAAAAGTAAAATGGTGAGACCAACTGGAAGATAAAAATGATTCAGAAACTAGGGCAACTCCTTGCTTCTCTACTTTATGGAACGGTCCAGCACACTTCCCTATGAATTCCAATATTTGACATCCTCCATTTTCAGAAGCAGTCTCATAATTTTATATTCATTAATATGTGA
The DNA here is from genome assembly GCA_019425775.1 of Rafetus swinhoei. Classification (NCBI taxonomy): domain Eukaryota; kingdom Metazoa; phylum Chordata; order Testudines; family Trionychidae; genus Rafetus; species Rafetus swinhoei. Next base: position 133,651,189 of record CM033424.1, on the reverse strand, counting down.
GCATATGTGGAATATACATGTATTCAGAGAAAAGATGATTAGTCAACACAAAACATAGTTAAGTTTATTTGTGTTGCAGTAGCATCTAGTAGCACAATCCAAGATCAGTATTACGCTTGCAATATCCTATACATAGACATACATAGTAGTCCCTGCCCCAAAAAATTTACAGTATAAATCTTGTCAAGGTACAAGTGAATGTAGCAAACCAAGCAGAGTATTAATTGTAAAGCTTCTATTTAAGATGTTTTTTTCATTATCTCACACTGGTTTGTTTGCTCACTCAAGTAAAATACATAAAAAATATGACAAGTTATTGCTATTTGAAGCGATATATTTAAGACTTTTTAAAAGCATACTCAGAGGGTAGCGTTAAAGTAATATAGAGCTTGGTTTTCAACAGAATACTTTTATCTCAGATTTTCAGGTGACACCCAGACTATTCCCAAACTCTTCTTTAATTGCAAAACCAGGACGTTACATTTCCTTTATATATATTCCTCTTGTTGAGGACAGTCCTGACTTCATTATAGTAATTTTTGATAGCCTGTGCATTCTTTCATAAGGTCTTTTGAGGTCTAGTTTTTTTCTTCATTATGCAGAAAAGGGTAGAGGCTTTATTTTAAAATGTAACACACTGGAAAACTAAATCAGGTTTTAATAAATAAAACTGTCTGTGATTGGCAATGCTTGCTTAGCACTACCAATTGTTTTAATGATTGCTGTATGTAGCCCCAAGTAGTGATATCATTCTTCCATTAGATTATTCACCAACAAAGATCAGTTTGTCCTCGTTTTTGGGCCATCTGTCTGTGAGGTCAAATCCTACTGGGTTTTTAATTATTTCAAAGTCTTAAATAGTGCATCTGATTCAGCAGGGTGCGGCTCAGCTGCATCTTACTGTAACATCAAGGGAAAACATAATAAATAGGGGCAGCCAGAACTAACCATATGGGTTGGAGATAACCTGGCTTAATCAATACTTTCTAGAACATTCCTTCACACAATCTCTGCTGTTGCAGAGATTTCCTTTCCTTTTCCAAAACCATACAAAATACTGCCTGCTGTCTGGCTTCCAAATATAGTAGAACTACACCCTCTATCAACGCTGAGTTTTGCCCTTCTGTTTGAGAGTTAATTTTGAAGAGTATATATAATGGTTACTATTGTATGTAATGCAGGGGTGAGGGGAAAAACTATGTTGTGAAACCAAAGGATTAAAGGTGATCTGCAATTTAAAAAAAAAAATTGGTCTTATGCATTTTTTATCTGTTTTGAAATGTATAGAAGATCTTAAAGATTAATAAGAGGGGTTGTTTTATTTTGGGGGGGGGGGGGTGGAGACTGTAGGGGATGGAGGTCTTAATGTGTATTGTTAGCTCTCCTACCTTCTTTGAAGGGGAGTGATTTCTCCAAATTGTTGCCATTCACTAAAGCAATCAAAAACTTTTATGAACAGTCAGTCTCAAAATTCCTTCCCTCTCATCTTACGTTCTGTCATCTTGGGTGGGGTCATAATTTCCATCAGTTGGTAAGTCATCAGTCTTCCGGGTTTCACAGTTTTTTATGCGGTTAGAATGTATTAATTATGAGAATTCTGCTAGATCTAGAGCCATAGTCTGGAGTTAGACCCATTATGCTAGAAGCTGTAGAAACCAAGAGTAAAACAGTCCCTGCCTTGAAAAGGTTAGCGTGTGTTTAAAAAAGAGAGAGAGAAAACAAATAAGCTGAAGAAAATTATCTTCCTAGACTGTTACTTCTATCTTATCAAAAAGAAGAGGGAGAGTTCATCTCTTTAGTGAACACGGGCTAGGTTTTTTTTCCTTTTGGTTTGTGAGTCCCTTTAATATTTTCTGCCCTTGTCATTTAAATGCAGTGGTGAGGGTCTAAATTGTTCTAGCTCTACTATCTCTATTAAAAATTTAGCATTTGCCAGTAGTTACTATGGATTTTTTTCCTGTGGGTAGAATAAGACAAGTAAATGTGGTAATAGGTTGACAAATTTTGACTTTTTAATGGCAGTCCTAGAATGTCATAAGAACAGCCATGCTGGGTTAGACCAAAGGTCCATCTAGCCCAGTATCCTGTCTTCCAACAGTGGCCAATGCCAGGTGCCCCAGAGGGAGGGAACACAACAGGTAATACTCACATGATCCCTCTCCTGTTATCCATTTCCAGCCTCTGACAGACAGAAGCTAGGGACACCATTCCTACCCATCCTGGCTAATAGCCATTGATGGACCGAACCTCCATGAATTTAGTTCCGTTTTTGAACCCTGTTAAAGTCCTAGTCTTCAAAACATCATTTGTCAAGGAGTTCCACAGGTTGACTGTGTGCTGCATGAAGAAAAACTTCCTTTTGTTTGTTTTAAACCTGCTACCTATTAATTTCATTTGGTGACCCCTAGTTCTTATGTTATGGAAATAAGTAACAAACTTTTCCTTATTTACTTTTTCTACACCAGTCATGATTTTATAGGCCTCTATCACATTCCCCCCTTAGTCTCCTCTTTTCTAAGATGAAAAGTCCCAGTCTTTATAATCTCACTTCATATAGCATCTGTTCCAAATGCCTAATCATTTTTGTTGCCCTTTCCTGAACCTATAGCAATGCCAATATATCTTTTTTAGGGTGAGGCGACCACATCAGTACACAGTATTCACGATGTGGACGCACTATGGTTTCATATAGAGGCAATAAGATATTCTCTGTCTTATTCTCTATCCCTTTTTAATGATTCCTCACATTCTGCTTGCTTTTTTGACGGCCGTTGCACATTGTGTGGATGTTTTCAGAGAACTATCCACAATGACTCCAAGATCTCTCTCTTGAGTAGTTGTAGCTAAATTAGTTCCCATCATATCGTATGTATAGTTGGGATTATTTTTTTCCAATGTGCATTACTGTACATTTATCAACATTTTGTTGTCCAATCACTTAGCTTTGTGAGATCTTTTTGAAGCTCTTCACAATCTGTTTTGGTCTTAACCATCTTGAGCAGCTTAGTATCATCTGCAAATTTTGCCACTTTGCTATTTACCTCTTTCTCCAGATCATTTATAAATAGGTTGAATAGGATTGGTCCCAGTATGGACCTTTAGGGGACACCGTCTCTCTTCATTCTAAAAACTGACCATTTATTCCTACCCTTTGTTTCCTGTCTTTTAACCAGTTACCAGTCCAGGAGAGGACCTTCCCTCTTATCCCATGACAACTTACTTTTACGTAAGAGCCTTTGAAGAGGGACCTTGTTCAAAGGCTTTCTGGAAAACTAAGTAGACTATATCCGCTGGATCCCCCTTGTCCACATATTTTTTGACTCTCTCAAAGAACTCTAGTAGATTGGTGAGGCATGATTTCTCTTTACAGAAACCATGTTGACTTTTCCCCCAACAAATTATGTTCATCTATATGTCTGACCATTTTATTCTTCACTATAGTTTCAGCTAATTTGGCCAGTAGTGACATTAGACTTACCAGTCTGTAACTGCCAGAATCACCTCTAGAGCCCTTTTTAAATATTGGTGTCACATTAGCTATCTTCCAATCTTTAGGTACAGAAGCTGATTTAAAGGACAGGTTACAAACCACAGTTAATAGTTCCACAATTTCACATTTGACTTTTCAGAACTCTTGGTTGAATGCCATCTGGTCCCAGTTACTTGTTACTGTTAAGTTTATCAGTTTGTTCCAAAACCTGCTCTAATGACACCTCAATCTGGGACAATTACTCAGATTTGTCACCTAACGAGAATGGCTCAGGTTTGGGAATCTCCCTAACATTCTCAGCGGTGAAGATCGAAGCAAAGAATTCATTTGGTTTCTCCACAATGACTTTATCATCTTTGAGTGCTCCTTTAGCATCTCAGTCATCCAAGGGTCTGGTCCCACTGGTTGTTTAGCTGGCTTCCTGCTTCTGATGTACTTAAAAACATTTTGATATTACTTTTTGAGTTTTTGGCCAGCTGTTCTTCAAACTCCTTTTTGGCTTTTCTTGTTATATTTTTACACTTAATGTAATAGAGTTTATGCTCCTTTCTATGTTTCTCACTAGGATTTAACTTCCACTTTCCAAATAAGATAATGTAAATATTTGAGCATACAAAAGAGGTTCTATTTTTTAATAACTGTAGTTGCGTGTTAATTTTTTGCAGTGCTTTGTGCATTTAAAGGCAGCGTGCATAGAAGGTAAGATGAATAAATTTTGCAACATTTTATTAACATACCTTTAGGCACTGGAAGATCGTCCGAGTTCACTGTTGGTAGATCAAGGTGACAGCAGCAGTCCATCTTTCAACCCTTCAGACAACTCCCTTCTCTCATCCTCGTCACCCATAGATGAGATGGAAGAAAGGAAATCCAGTTCTTTAAAAAGACGACAGTAAGACTGGCTTACAAATTTATATTTCCCCTCTGTTCTCAATAAGGTAACATTTATAAAGTCCTTTGCATCCTTTCAAAATAGTCTATTTTAACAGAAGAAGTAGTTCGTTTTCCCTTCCAGCTTGCATGTTAGGCAGCAAATGGATAATGCTTCCTGAAAATGAGTTGTTCAAAGAGAATTATCAGGCATATTATTTCTGGTACTAAGTTCACACACAAGTCTTGTCAAACATATAAGTCTTTTTCATGGAGGAGGAGGCTGGCTTTTAAATATTCTCAGGGATATCTTTAGTTTCCAAAAACCGTAAATAATTACTTTTTTTCTGAACCTGTCTTTCTTTACCTTGAACCCAATTGATAATTGGAAGATCCAGACATATTCTTTAGCATTTCCGCTGGTATTGAAAATTAATTGTATGTATGTTGGCATTAAAGTAATAAAGACATCTTCAGTATGCTTGCTTATGAATCTCATGCTGTTTATTGTGAGTCATATATTGGAATTCTTTTTAACTTTTTTAATGTTTCAATTGTCCTGATCCATGCAGCAGAAGTCCTAGCTGCTGCAGCTTTAGTTTGGTAAACACAAGAAGTAAGGATGCCCTGAAGATAGTGAAGTATCCAGATTTGGAAAGTCAAATATAAATTCTAATTTACCAAACGTACATTACTACAAACTTGGAAAATGCTGTATGCCCATTTCTCAATCCTTTTTAACAATTTTTGTCCACATCAGTACAGTTTTCTCCCTGAATGTTTTTTCACCTTTTCCTCTTCTTTGTAGCTATGTCTTACAGGAATTAGTGGAGACGGAACGAGATTACGTCCGAGATCTGGGTTATGTAGTTGAGGTATGTTAGTTCATCCGTTCTAAACTGCTTTTGTTAACCCCATTGCCAGTAGTCTTTGTAGCTTGCACACTACTCTGTTTGTTAGAAGAAAGAGTCTTCATTAAGTGAGGGTTTTTCTATAGGATTTTAAGAAAATTCAGGATTTGATATAGAATTCCCAGTGTCTCTCGTTCATGCTATTTCATGAATCCATTTTTTCCCTATAAGGGGATTAGTTGTTCTTCAAGTGATTGCTCATCTGCATTCCACAGTAGGTGTGCACACTTTCCACTTGCACCGGTACCAAAAGTTTTTCCCCTAGCATTATCCGTAGGGGAGTGCCTCTAGTGGTCCCTGGAGTGGTGCCTCCATGGCACGGTATAATGGGCTCTGTGTGTTCCCATTACCCTCACATCCTTCTTGCTATCAGTGAACTGCTTCACTCCAGCTAACCTCTGCAGCCTTCCCTCCCTTTTACTATTTTCTTGTTCCATGTAGATAGTTCCCTGTTGTACAGGTTGGACCTCCCTGGTCCGGCACCATCGGGACCTAACTGGTCCCGAAGGACAGAATTTGCCAGACCAGGGGAGGTGTCCCCTGCCACAGGCCCGAGACAGCTGGCCCCCTGTCTCTGGCCCCTTCTACTCTCACCCTAGCCAGGTTGTCTGCTCTGCTGCTGCCAGCCCCAACACTAGGCTGCCATGGGCAGCTGGGGTTCTCCAGTCCTGGCCCATGCAGCCACGTGTGGCCAGATTTCCCCAGCCCCATGCTGCCGTGGGTAGCCAGGCTTCTCTGGCCTCCCACCCCACACTGCTGCGGGCTGTCGGGGTTCTCCAGCCCAGAGCTGTCATGGGTGGCCAGGCTTCTACAGCTTCCAGCCCCATGCTGCCAGGGGCACCTGGGGGCCCCCGGCTCCATGCTGCCACAGGCTCCCAAACTCTGTAGACATGAGCAGGACTCTTAGCCACATTCAAGTGCCCTAAACGCTGAACACCCCACATGTGGTGCAGGAGATATTGACTCTGTCATTGCCAGCCACCCAGGTCTCTGTAGCTCCCTGGTCACAGGGCAAGCCTATGCTCAGACCTGCTGGGTCCCCATCCCAATGACACCAGATTCCATCGAGGGAAGGGTCCAGACACAGCTCTCCAGTGCACAATCATCAGGAATTGGACCAGGGCAGGCCAGCTCTTCTGACCCCTCTTTGTTGAACTGGAAACCCAGACACAGAGTCTCATAGCATGGCTCTCCGGCACAGGGGCACAGAACCTCAGACACACCCATTCCCCACCAGGATCAGGAACATTGATGATAAAGGTCGCCGTGCCCACGGTACCACCCGAGCAACAGTTTGCAAAAACAGGGGCCCCTCATATGGGCACCCATCTCCTCAAGTGTCAACTCATGTGGGAACCTACAGGCACCAGTCCCACTCCAATTTGCAGTCTGGGTCCTGAATATGGCACCGCTCGTACAGCATAGATCACCAGCCGTCACACATCCATCGACTGCAGCCGCTCCAGCAGCATCCATTTCAGGAAGGGCTCCTGGTCCCTGACACCAGATTCAAGGTTGCAAGCTTAGCTCTGAACTCGACGTGCCTACATGGAATCCTGTCACCGAGTAGTGGTAGCTCATACACCAGCCCTGCTTCCCTTCAGGGCTTCCAGACAGCACCAGAAAAACCCTTATCAGTGGGGCCTCCTGTACCAGTGGTGCTGCAGCCAGTGCCCAAAAGCAAATGTGCCCATTTTGATGAGATGGCCAGCACCATAGTGCCCTTGCAACCCATGGGTCCCCATCCCACCCTTCCCAAGTTGCCCATCCAGTGGCCAGGACTTTGGAAATGTCCTCCACTTCCCTTTCTCAGCCCCACATTGCAAGGAGGACCAAGCTCTGGAACCTCACTGCATCCCCTCTTGCTTTCCCTTAGAAGGAGACCTAGGCTCATCAAGATCTGTTGAAAAGCATGACCTCAAACCTTAACCTGCAGGCGGGGGAACTTGAGGAACTCTCAGGCTCCCTCTTCAATGTGCCCCGCGCCACAGCAATGGCCAGGGTGGCCTTACCACTTTGTGAAGGGCCTAAGGTAAACTCCATCTTCCCTGGCCTCTGTCCAAGAGGGCAGAATGGAAATACTGTGTGCCTTCCAAGGGCCACGAATACCTATATTCCCCTCCCCCTTTCCCCCGCCCCAGCTCTCTGGCGGTGGAAGCAGTAAATCACAGACAGCATCGGGGCAAGCCTACGGCAACCCCTAAGAATAAGGACTCCAGGAGACTGTAGTTATTTGGACGCAAGCTTTATTCATCATCCTGTAGCCAGCTGAGGAGGCAAACCACCAGGGCCTCCTGGGGCAGTATGATTTTTAACTTGTGGCAGAATGTATCCAAGTTTGAGGGCTCCCTTCCTGAAACCGACAGGAAGAGGTATAAGGCCCTCCTGGAGGAGGGTGCTGCAGCTGCCAGAGCAGCTCTCCAGGTGGCTTCAGACACAGTGGATATGGTGGCTCAGACCATGACCTCGGCAGTGATCTGTGCAGAGCATCAAGGGTTCTCCTGTCTGACCTGTCTGTAGAGGCTCAAAATTGGCTTCAGGATCTCCCATTTGATGGGAAAGCCCCGTTAGAGGAATAGACGGAGGTTAAGCTCCATGGGATTAAAGACTCGTGTGCAACACTGAAGACATTTGTTCTCGATGTTCTGACCCCTGCCTGCACAAAGTGTAAGCCCCAGCAGGCTCCAGGTCAAATGAGCCACTCCTGCCAGGAACCTGTGCATGAAATGTTCAGTAGCTATAAGAAACACTCATCTTGCTAGTCTCACAGCCTAGCCCCTCCAAGAGAAAGCAGATGTGACCATTTTGAGGAAGACATTGTGCTGGGACACTTGGGGGTGACTTACTGGTCTGCATAGAAGATCCAAATCTTCCCCTTTTTCCAACTGCCTTTCCTGGTTTTTCCTAGCGTCGGCATTGATAAGTTTGGACCTCCTAGTCCCCAGTGTCATCTCCCAGGGCTATACCCTCCAATTACTTTCTACCCCCTACCCACTTCTCCTCCCCGTCCCTCTTCAGCAACACCTCTTACAAGCATCACCTTAAGCAGGAGGTGCAACAGCTCCTACCACTGAAGGTTGTGGAAGTGGTCCCTGGGAAACACAGGAACAAGGGCTTCTACTCCTGCTATTTCCTTATCCCCAAGGCAAGGCAGGCCGCAGGCCTGATCTGAACTGTTACCTAGCAAGGCTAAAGGTTTGCATGGTCTTTCTTGCCTCGATCATCCCCTCCATGGATCCCAGAGACTGGTGCTCTGCCCTTGATCTTCAGGACGTGCACTTCCATGTTCCCATCTTTGAGGGCCAGAGGCACTTCCTTCGATTCTTGGTAGGTCAAGGACACTACCAGTTTGTGGTCCTCCTATTTGGACTGTTGACAGTGCCCAAGGTCTTTGCCAGTGCATGTGAGTGGTGGCCAATCAGGGCGTAGGCCTCCTCAGCAGCCTGGCTCACATCTCAATCCAGGACACTTATTGGGCAGCTGTGTGATTGTCAGTGCACATGTTCACTAGGCACTACGCCATCATCACCTAGACTAGAGATGGCACTGGGATCTGCAGAGCTGTGCTGCAACCTACTTGTTCCTCAGGCCGTACCCACCTCCCGGTGGATACTGCTTGGGAGTCACCTACTGTGGAATGCACACAAGCAATCACTAGAAGAAAAGACAGTTACCTGTTCCGTAGCTGGTGTTCAAGATCTGTTGCTCGTGCCCATTTCGCATCCCTCCCTTCCTTTACTGTTGGAGTCTCCAGCAAGAAGGAACCAAGGGTGGGAGGAGTGCACAGTGTTCCTTATACCGCTCCATGGGGGCGCCACTCCAGGGGACACTAGAGATGCTCTAAGTACCAAGGAGTACTGCTATGGGAAAAACTTCTGGCACCAGTGCCCATGGCAAGCAAGAACACCTTCAGTAGAATGGGCATGAGCAACACATCTCAAAGAACACCAGTTATGGAACAGGTAAGTCACTTCTTTGTCATTCATGTTTTAACAATGACTCCTAATAACGTCTGAAATAATATGCACAGTTTAATTGGGTTAGACAGTGTGCTCTAGTGAATAGACCGTCAGGAGACTTGGCATCTACAACTGATCCTGCTACTGCTCTAATGGGTGACATTAGGCAAATCTCTTCACCTCTTTGTATCCATTTCCCATTTGCAGAATTGAGATTATGACACTGGCTTGCTTTGTAAATTGCTTAGATTCTGTGATTTACTCATTTAGCTGGATCTAGGTATGTTCCAAAAAAATACCTTTTCTGCAAGTTTAGTCATATCCTTAGAGGAGACAGCTGAAAGTTCTGCCAACTAGATTAAAGGTCATCTCCTAGGTGAGGCAGCAGCCTAGTCCAGAGTGTTGAATAAATATTAGATACTCCAGGCCTTAAATGAATTAAACAGTTTAGTATGAATTCAACATGTGGGATCAAAGCATTGCTCTATATCAGTGTTTCTTAAACTGTGTTCGGCGGCACACCAGTGTGCCCGCGGAGAACAACAGATTCAAAATGGCCACCCTTGAAGGGGCAGGCGACCTTTTTTTGGCTCAGTAACTTCCCCCAGCCCTTTTTTTCTCTAACTTCCCCCCAACCCTTTTTCCCCCCGACTCTTTTTTTTTCTCACAAAAAATCCTTGGTGTTCCTTATAAAAAAAAAAATTATTGTTTGGTGTTCCTCAGTCTTAAAAAGTTTAAGAAACACTGCTCTATATGCTTGAGGTGCTTGAAGGTCAATGCTAATGTACAAGTCTTTAATATTCCGATTTAATGGTTGACAAATAACACTTTTTACTCTGGTTAAGTGGGAACTAGAAAGAAGGAAAATCTATTACAAATTTTGGTTCCAGATATTTTAAAAATTCTTCTTCCTGTAGATTTCTTACAGACATTGGTGAGAGACAATTTGTCAAATTCTTACTGGGGTCCCTCCAAATAATCTTGTATTTCTTTCATTTTATGCGTCCGTATGGCCGAAGGTGCTTTGAAAATTGTTTTATGAAACATAATATAAAGTAAAATAAGAGGAATGGACATCTTTTCAATAATTGTACACGGTCACAGAGCGAGGATGCTATGAGGAGATATATTTCCCTCAGTAGTTCAAATGGGACATCATAAAATTATTTGAGACCACAAGCTGGTCTTTGTAAACAGAAGGATTACCAGGGTAAATGTGAAAAGAAATACTTTTTAAAACTGGGAAATGTGAAACTTGCCAGTTTGATTGCATTTTGATCTTCATGTACTTGTTGGAAATGAAGATACACTGCAAAATTAAATAAAAAATCTGGCTAAATAACCATATTTAAGATTAATCTTATTTCAATAAAAATAATTAATTTAACAGCTAAATACACTGTTCCATGTAACGTTGGATTCTTTTGTCCTGTTAGTGACTTAAATAAGAGCTTGTGATGTAAAAATTCTTAAGCACCTTTAAAAGGGAGCGAAAGATACACACTGTTACAACCTGGACGTTTCACAAAAATTACCCGTGGATTGTTTCAGGGTTACATGGCACTTATGAAAGAAGACGGTGTACCTGATGACATGAAGGGGAAAGACAAGATTGTATTTGGCAACATTCACCAGATTTATGACTGGCACAGAGAGTATGTATGTTTTTAATTTGAGTTATCTGCTGCTGGTAGAAAATTATTTTACAGTGTACTGAATGCACACAGGAAAAAATCATATATCTATACAATACTAGATTTATTGCCAAAACCAGAAACAGATGGTGTTAAAAGTTTTAAGGGTTATAAAAACAAATAACAAAAGAAATTCACAACAGCTGGTCCTACACACTTACGGTTAAAATTAATTTCTGAGTTCAGACTATTCCTGTAGATGTATGGAGACTATTCAAAAATAAATATGTAAACATTTCAAGCATCTTGATTGATTTGTCTTGTATAGGTAACATTTATAGTGACTATTTAGTAGATCATATTAAAAAAGCAATAAGAAAAAGAAAAAATCCTGTATCTTATGCAGTAACATGCACTACTTAAATACTCTTCTGATAGTGAGAGGCTCTGCCAGGGCTGGGCAAAATACGGCCCATGGGCTGGATCCAGCCCACCGAGCTGTTGGATCCAGTCCACACGTGCAGTGGGAGCCTCAGTCAGGCTCTCTTCCTGCCCTGTCCCCACATGCTGCTCAGAAAAACTGGCTGCAGGGCCCCGTTTATCTGTGAATAGCTGTGAGCCTAGGAGCCTAGCCTAGCACAATCTTGCAGCTCTTATTGGCCAGTTTCCGGCCAATGGGAACTGCCTGTTTGAAGAACTGTACTGAGCAGCATGAAAGGCAGGGAACCTGTTGGGCTGCTGGCCAGCAGTCACCCAGGTAAGCATTTCCCATCCACAGCCTGCCTCTGGCATCCCAGTCCCTGCCTCCCCCCCAACCGTCTGCCCCCCAAACCCGTGCACCCACTCTTGCGCCCTAGTCTCCTGCCCCAGGTCACAGCCCCCTCCTTCACCCAAACTCACTCCCCGGGCTATGCTTTGAATTGTCCAAAACAGTTTTTATTCTGAAATTTCAGTGATGGTGTAGTTTTGAGCACCATCTATGATTGAGAAATGAGAATCAAAAGGATTGCAATGATGAAACACTGTGCTGCTTTTTTTTTTTTTCTTAATGTAACAATATCTCTTGCTTTGAAGCCCTGCAATATATTTTTATATAGGCTTCAGTTGCAGACAGGATACCCGCTAATCAAGGATCACAGCAGTGAAGAGAGTTACACAAAGTATACTTTTTTTTGCATTACCTGTTACCATATAACGTGATACAAGCTAAATGATTTCTTCTTTGTTCAGCTTCTTTTTAGGAGAATTGGAGAAGTGCCTTGAAGATCCAGAAAAACTGGGATCCCTGTTTGTTAAGCATGTAAGTTCAAACATCCTCTTTCAAGCAGCTAGTGCTAATGACTGATGTTACTAGTGACTAACCTTGTTATATAAAATACATATCTGTGGAGCAGCGCAGCTGAAAAGACAGTGGAACAAAACAACTCTGGATAAGAGGCAGACACACACACAGGTCAGGATTAGGTTAACAAGGAATCTAATTTTTGTTTGCAGTGCCTTTATAGGGAGAAACTTGCTAACGTGGCACCTGTCTCTTAACTCATTTTCAGCTCCTCTTTTAGGGGGCTGTAGTTTTATGACCATCCTTTCAAATCATAATGCAGTACTTACTGAGTAGTAATTATAGATGGAAAAAATATATTTGGCACTGGGAAGAACTGAGTGACCTATGCAGATTTTTTTTGCTCCCTCTCCAGTCTCACATCATATGTCTTCTGCAACGGGACTTCTGCCTCTTATATTGAAAGAAAAGGGCACAAGTTTAAGAGCCAAGGAATTCATGAATTTGAATTCTGGCTCTGACACTGCTTTTTTCTGCAGCCTTAGACAAGTCACTCACTGCTTTTTTCCTTCCTGTCTAGCTGTAAAATGGAAATCATAGCGTACTGCACCTGGATACCACACTAATCAGCAGCTTAGAAGTAATAATAATTCAAATGCCAATTTTATTAAATACTTTGACATTCAAAATATTATATACAACCAAATTGTCTGTTTTCCCATGACTTTATCATTCTTGATGTTGTAGTAAGAGTTGTATTTGTGTGGATGTTTGTGTATGTACAGTTACATTTTTGGGTCATATGTATCCAATTTTCAAGATATAATAACTCTTCTTATACAGATACGTCAAACTATTTGAGGATATTTTTTTAAATCTCTGATTAATTTCTTAGGTTTGATATGTTTCAAGTATACCTGTATATTTGCTCTTAATCCATAACTTACTCAACCAGAAGGCAGAATGACCCTTTTTATGTAAAAGTATACATTTAAATATGTATGCTTTTTTTATTTTACTCTATTTCAGCCTGTCTCTTTTTTTATTTTATTTTTATTTTATTTTTTTACTTTAGTACATTATATTTGTATGCCTCTGTTTGTCCTTCCTAGGAGAGAAGGTTGCACATGTACATAGTTTACTGCCAAAACAAACCAAAGTCTGAGCACATTGTCTCGGAATACATTGATACATTTTTTGAGGTAAGTCTGAGGAAAAAATAGACATTTTCAGGGTGGAAGTTGGGTTTCATTCCAGAACTCTCATAGTTGAGAGAGATTAGTACTGCCACTGCCGCTGCCGCTGCTACTGCCACTGCTACTCTCAGAAGGGGAGTGCTGATATTCAAATTTGAGATGAATTAATTGTTACCAAATGAATGAGCTTCACTTGTAGTAGGCCAAAGAGGATAGTTTTAATGCATTATACTTATTATTGAACAGTAGTGCAGACAGAGGAATGGATTACAATATGGATGCAAATGACAAATTTTGATTTCTTTATACTGTACTTTTGAGACTCATCAGAAGCTTTGATGCTGTACATAAAGCATTAGGTGTTAAGATAAAACCTTTAGCTCAAGGTTTTGCCTTATAAGTGTGTCATAGTAGCCTACCAGTTCTGCAGATCAACCCAGAGGGCCTTAAATAGGCAAAAAAAAATTTGCAGTAATAAAATAAATAAATTTAAAAGCAAACATTATGAATTATAAAGATAATTTCTTTCATAATTAGAAATAAAACCTCCTTGAGATACTGATTCTGTACTCATGACTCTGACAAAAGCACAGTTGAAGTCGGTGGGAATGTTTTATGAATAAACTCAGAATAAAATCTGTTCCATTCTCCATCATGCAAGAGTTCTTGATCTCTAGCTGGGTATAATGAAGGGTAGTTGAGGAAGTAAAATCTGCCTTTCACTGCCTGTCTGTGAGAGTTGTTTGAGGTTGCTAGTCCCTTTGAGGGTTGTCATTCCAGCCAGTGGAATGGAATAGTAGTTGAGTAATTGCATAGGTATTGCTGTCATTGGATCTGTGGAGAGGTGGTTTTGAAGCCTCATGCCTGGTTTATTCCTTTGTGGTCTGAGACAGAAATCCTTTCCGCAGCTCATAAGAGGTACAGGACCTTGTGTGACTGTTCTCCCAGCAGCTCGCTGCACACATTATCCTAAATCCTCTGCAGATAGCATCATATTAGTCTCCCCATGAGACCACCTTAAGGTCTCAGTTCTGCAAATGTTTGAAGCATTTGAGCATTACCATTTAATTTCATATACGTAAGCTTTTGCAGGTTTGGATCCAAACTGGGCCCCATGGTTATAAGAAAAGCTTTGAAAAGTCAGAACTTTGAATACTTTCAGAATAAAGATGGTAGAAATAAAACAGAGGAATGGCTTTTAAGGTTGTCACAAGAACATGAGAATTTGAAGCACAAATTCAAGATTAGATTAATTTCTGGTCTCATTTTAGCTCCATGACAATATAAGTACTGTTGTATATACCAATAAAACCAGTAAAATTTAAAGCTAACACTCTTCACTTTACAATCTTTAGGACTTAAAACAACGTCTCGGCCACAGACTTCAGCTCACAGACTTGCTAATAAAACCAGTGCAGCGAATTATGAAATACCAATTGTTACTCAAGGTGAGGTGATGCTGGGTACCCTTTCAGTGTAACCACCTTTACTAAAGGACTGGAGAGTCTTATTACTGTTGACTTTGGTTTTTTGGGTGATAGAATGTAAGTTGTGAAGGGGCCTCTTGGTACCTGACATAGGCTAGAAATTGTAATACTGTATTTCAGTTTGTTTCCTCTTTTGGGTTCACATAATTCTTTGAATAACAGTAAATAGCTTGGACACAAATTTGATACTGTTTAAACCAGTGTAACTCTTCAGTGTAGTGGAAGAGCTTAGGATTTGCACTAATGTGACTGAAGGAAACATTTGTTTGATTTTCCTCTGATTTTTTTAATCGCTTTTATTATTTTTAGCACCTTTTTTCTGAATGTTTGGTAAAATGTATTTTTGACCCATTCTACCAAGGAGGATTGATTGACTTAGTAAATATTGTTCAGTAATCCAAAATCAGATATGAAACCTAACACTAAAAACACACAACTCATGTCAGGAAGAGGCTTTGAAAAATTAAGTCTTTTTCTTATTTTCTTAAGAGCATCTTTTTGGAACATGTAATACTCACACAAATAAGAGTCAGTCCATTTTGTTCAGCTTTCTCTGTTTGCTGAAGAGCAGTTTGGACTTCAGATAATTTTGCCTTTTCCATTACAGGACTTCCTCAAATACTCTAAAAAAGCTAACCTTGACACAACAGAACTAGAGGTACTTTTGACATTTTCTTTATTGTCTTTCATATCATGCTCCGCACTTCTTTTATTTCCAGTGTGGCACCGAACAAGTCTATTTATATAAAACTACTGGTCTGTTTCAGCTCTAATTGTCCTGCAGATTAAATACACTAAACTATATTGTAAAGCCCCTGCTATCACACACACACTCCTCCACTGGAGAGTTACATTTTGAATCTTTCTCCTTGGCTTTAACAGAAAGCTGTAGAGGTCATGTGCATAGTACCAAAACGGTGCAACGACATGATGAATGTTGGCCGCCTGCAAGGATTTGATGTAAGTTGTCTTTTTTCTTAAAATGAACATACATTTCTGTTCTCCTTATGACATATTTCCAGATGAATTTATATCGTAGCTAGGATGGCTATGCGTTTCTCACTGTCTGTGACACAAATTTTTGCTCCTACTTATGTTGATGCAAAATAGGAAATGAGAATCTCTTCCCAAGAGCAGGTCAGCCTAGTACAGCATTTCACCCATGTTACAGAAAATGTGGCCAGTCTTGTTTCTAGCACTACTTGACTCCTATGTCAGTAAAATTGAACTAAGGAATTATCAGCATTGGAAATGTTTTCGTTATGATAGCATCATTCTGAAATTAACGTATTGCAAAAAATCAGTTGCATACATATGATTTAAGTTTTTGGGGTTAGTGCCTTTCTCTCATGTATCTATCAGCAAACATATACATAAAAACTACTTTGAATGATAAAAAAAAACCCAAAAACCTTGCAATGAGATTTTTTTCCCTTGAAGACTCTTAATTGTGGAGAGTTTCAGAAAAAGTAATGTATTAAATGAATTTGTTTCTGCTTCTGTTTTGTAGGGTAAAATTGTAGCCCAGGGTAAGCTCCTGTTGCAGGACACATTCCTGGTCACAGACCAGGACACAGGACTTCTGCCACGTTGCAAAGAAAGGCGTGTCTTCCTGTTTGAACAGATTGTCATATTCAGTGAGCCACTAGATAAAAAGAAAGGTTTCTCCATGCCGGGATTCTTGTTTAAAAACAGTATCAAGGTAACTGTTGTCTATGAGCATGATAGGGTTTGTGCAATGGGTACCAAGGTAATCATCTTTTGGTAATGGCCTACACAGTCGTGAACTCATGTCTTTACCAGTAAACCTAGAAAAATAGTAAGTGTCAAACTCTCTACTAAAAATACTTGCAAGCTTGTTGAGCAAAAAATAAAAGGGAACTGACCAGGGCAGCAAAACTTGATTGGGAGGGCTGGGTCGCCTCGCGCCTCCGCTTCCCCTCTGGAATTTCTTCACGCCCTCCCCAGCTTGGGAACCCATGCTCTACACCCATGGTGTCCATCCATTTCTAAAGCAGCTGTTGTAGCAAACTAGCCACACTCAACCAGCCAAATAGTCACATTGTTCAAGACACCTAGCCACACTCAACCAGTCAAATAGCCACATGTGACTAGTGTGTTGGACACCATGACTCTATACTAAAGGGCTGCGTCTCAACTTGGTGTTCACATCCTATCAGACGTAATTGCCCTTATAGTAGAAGGTGTATATCTTAAAGCTTGAAGGCAGTAACTCGAAAGTATTATTTGCAAGAAATCTCAGCCCAAGCCAGATGCAATGCTTGCCAGCAGTACTGAAATCTTGACTAGCTCATCTGTCAGATCATCTCTCTCGACTTCCACAGGTTAGTCCCTGAAACATTTTGGCATGACCCTGAAGCAGTAGTGTGCTGCTTTGAAATGCCCAGAAGTAATCTGACTGGGGACTTCTGAGCAATAGAGTAAAGTGGTATGTGCATGGGATGATCTGAATGGCTATACTGAGCTGTGGATTCAAGCTGTGCTTGTGATCCTACTCTGACTTGGCAGCTTGTACATCTTTGGAAATAGTTGCTTTTTTGCAGTGAAAGTTTTATAGACTGCAAATTAAAAATACAAATCTACTGCAGTATTTTTAATAAAAGGAAGGAGTGAAAGGAGGAGTCTGGTAAGGGGAATTTCACAGTGCTTACTCGGAATGGATCACTTTGACTTCTGTCCGACATGAAAAATGCTTTGGTGCCTTAATGACTAAGTGAGATCTTAAGTGGGGTGACAAGGATGACAAGTATTCATCATTAATTCTGAGTTTCATTTCATATTTTATTTTACGATAATCCTGACTACATTAAAAAATCATTATGTTGAATGTTCTAAAACTGTAGCAGTTCAAAGCTACTGTCTAGGGCATCTTTGTGGTATCTTTGCAATACAATTGGTACAGTAAATTTTTTTTCATTAAGGTGAGTTGTCTTTGCCTGGAGGAAAACGTGGACAGTGATCCTTGTAAATTTGCACTAACATCAAGAATGGGTGATGTCACAGAGACCTTTGTTTTGCATTCTGCCAGTCCAGGCATGCGCCAGTTGTGGATCCATGAAATCAACCAAATTCTGGAAAACCAGCGTAATTTTTTGAATGGTAAATTGTTTGTGTTAATCTTTCTGCCCCACGCTCCATATTGGATGCCCCAACTACTTGCTCTCCTTTATATTTCATCTGACCTAGTTCCAATAATACTCCAAAAGATTTTTCTTTCTGTCTTCTGGAGTGGCATGCATTCCAGCTGGGGAGAAACATGTCCAATGTTTTCACTTTCCAGCAAATGTCACCCCTCTATTACAACAATGGTATTTTGAACTTGGGTAGTGGCCAGTAATTGACTATTTCAAAGTGCTTTACAGGAAACAATTTAATGTCGCCAGGAAAAAGCTAGGAAAAGCTAGGAATTGCCACAGATCTCAAAAGGGCATGTTCACTGACATTTACGCTACCATTTCTGGTTTTGAAATGCTCATTCTTCCTCATTGTAGATTTTTTTCATTGTAAATTAACTGATTTGAAAATCCATGTAAAAAGACATGTTAGAAACAGGGTTTGGTGGTTAGAGCAGAGGAGTTGTGGCAGGTATTTACAGCTCAGCCACTGACTTGTGACCTAGGAGAAATTGCTTAACCTCTGGCCTCAGCTTCCCTGTCTGTTTGGGAAATATATTATTACCTACTCACTTGCCTTGCGGGGATGCTATGAAGCATTAATGTTTGTAAGGCATTTTGACATCAGTGGGTTAAAGGTGTTAGTAAGAGAAAAGATTTGTTGATCCAACTCTACAGCAGCATTAAGCGTATTCATATTTAACCTGCCCTCTTCTTGCTCCCTCTGCTCCTTTCCCTGTTTTAAATTTCAGCCTTGACATCACCAATTGAGTATCAGAAGAACCACAGTAGTGGTGGCGGTGGCAGCAGCAACAGCAGTGGCCCCAGCAGCTGTAGTGGAATTACCAGCTCCAGCCGTAGCAGGCCCTCCCGGATCCCCCAGCCTGTCAGACACCATTCCCCAGTCCTGGTCTCCTCTGCAGCCTCCGCCCAAGCAGAGGCAGACAAGATGTCAGGTATGTCCATTCATAATCCCTCCCTGCCACCCCACAGCACATCCCTAGAGACTGGCCTCAGCCAGCCAGGCAGGCACCCTCCCATTTCAGAAACGGATGGTCCTGAGAGAAAAGCTGAGCAGATTCCCAAGATGAAAGTTATTGAGAGCCCCAGGAAGACAGCTGGAAACGTT
This sequence comes from Rafetus swinhoei, assembly GCA_019425775.1. Taxonomy (NCBI): domain Eukaryota; kingdom Metazoa; phylum Chordata; order Testudines; family Trionychidae; genus Rafetus; species Rafetus swinhoei. The sequence goes on along the minus strand of CM033424.1, from coordinate 133,632,097 downwards.
TCTGGGTCAGCAGACGGAGCCCAGAAAGAATTGCGTGGGAGCTCGGAGGACAATCGCTCAAGGAGCAACATAGGATCTCTGACGCTTGGAAAGCCAAGGCCAGGAGCCATCTCTCCAATGAACTCTCCTCTCTCCACGACTTTCCCTTCTCCTCTTGGCAAGGAAACCTTTCCACCCAGCAGCCCCCTGCAGAAGGGCTCCTTTTGGAGCTCCATCCCAGCATCCCCTGCCAGCCGCCCTGGCTCCTTCACTTTCCCTGGGGACAATGACTCCCTCCAGCGCCAGGTCCACCGCCACTCTTCACACAGCAAGGACACAGACCGCATGAGCACATGCTCTTCGACCAGCGAGCAGTCAGTTCACTCCACCCAAAGTAATGGGGTAAGAGCGGAGCACCTCTGTCCTGCGAGCTCTTCTAAAACCTTCCCATGCTCCCCTTCTGTGCGTTACCATCACTCTCCATACTAACTTCTGGCTCTCCAGTGCTGCACTGCTCTGAAATAATCAACTGTTCCAGTATCTTCTCTACACAAACCAATAGAATATATATTCTGTGTCTGTGTGTGTATGCATAAACCAGACTTGTGATATGTATACAGACACAACACAACTGCTAACATTAGTTGTGACTTCCGCCTCTGCTGAAAACATAAATCACTAGTCTGATTCCTACTAACTTGCTCTCCTTGCTTTTTTATCTCTAATCTGAAGGCAGATAATTAACATGCTGAATATGGCAATGATATGGCCTCTCTTTGTGTGGCGCCAACAGCATTTTTAAAATTTCCAGTTGGCAGATTGTCTTGGGGCTTTTTTCCCCCACACACATTCAACCGTTTTTTAATTTTTCCTACATAGTTTTGACTTTGGTGAGGCATCCACGTGGGCTGCTTTCTATTACTCCTTTCAGCCTTAATTGAACTGCAGCACTCTTTTCACTCATCATTAAATCCCATTATCTGGTCAATGAAGTTTCCAAATATCAACTGAAAACACACAGACAAACAAACCAAAAAAACCCATCACCGTCAGCCGCCAAAAAGTTAGAAAGTGGAAATATTGACACCGTGCTTTTATTTCCCTATATAAAAGAAACTGTTAGGGCATCTGGAGATTCAGCCTTTTAGACTGCACTTTTTTGTGTGTGGGGAAAAAAGGGTTAACAGAATCCACATCCCCTGTTGACGTCCACCAGGAAATGCAACATAGCAGTCATGGGGCATGTGCAAATTTAATTCACAACAAATGAATGTCACTCACTATGAATGTGACAGGCATGTCACCATGCCTTTTACCAGCATTTGTTTTCCCTCACTAAGTGTTGTATTCACAAGTGTTTGTTTTTTCAGTACCTGTCACAGCTCCTACACAATACCAGTTGCAAATCACCTAACCTGCAATACTTTTTTGAACGCATGCACTTCTTGGTAGAATTGTTTAACATATAGCGCTCTCTTGACATTTTAATTCTTACATTTACCTTTGTAATAGCCTTGGAGGGGAAAAACTGTGCTTTGCATGTATTCTTTTTTATTTGATCTGATCTCCTTTCTGATTTTCATTTGGTTTGGCTTTGTCTTGCAGTTATCTTTTTCTTTAGTCTAGCAGAATGTTATATTAAGATAACTAGGGAAAATAGATGTCTTTTCAATAAATGAATAGAGGATTAATAAGATACTTTCATGTATAGTAAAGCAATCAACACCAACATAAAAGGAGGCCATAATTTCAGATCACTTGCTTCCTACAGTAGCCAATAGTATCTGAATATGCCTTCTCATAACTCAGCTTCTCTTTTAGCTTGATTATAGATGTTAGGTCATAATTTTACATTTATAACTTCATTGCCTCTAGTCATAAAGGGTGATAGCACCTGTTTTAATTTAGTGACTTGAATCTGTGGTCAACTAGTTGGAGAAAATGATCTGTGAGGGTTTATGTCCTTAAATTTGATGTAGTAATTTTGTGTGTGTGTACATATTTACACACACACCTCTATAGATACAGTTAAATTATATGTGAAAAATATACATAGACATGCACTCATGTATGCATGCATGTGTTTGTTTCATAATTAAAAAGGGGACAACCCTGGAAAACACATGAAATGAACCTTCTAGTCTGGCTCTTATAAAAGCTCAGAAAAATATCTATTCAAAACATAGATTTGTTCTTGGTAGGATTATCAAATATGTGGAAATAATTTTTTATTAAGCTTGGATTATGTGCTTGTATTATGAGAAAAAAGGAGGGGGACATAATATTTTGCAGATGTTCTCTTCCTAGGCTAGATTGCTGTGCAGTTTCTCTGGCAGTACTAGCAGTTTGCAAGTAGTTCTGGGGGGATGATTCACATAATTGGAATGTTAAAATCAATGGTTATAGCATATTAAGAAAGGAGAATGGAAATGACACGCTAGGTCAAAAAACAGCTGTTTCCGAGTCACTGAATATTCAAGAGAAAATGGTCTCTAATGCTTTATGGATCCGTGTGCAAGATGGGGAATTAGTTGGTGTTTCCTGCAGCCCCCCAAATCATATTAGGAAACAAAGTTAACCGATATATAAAGTAGGGGGTAAGCTGCATGATCATGGGAGACTTCATTTTAAATGACATATTCTGGAGGTGTCTTGATGCCAGTATTAAAATATCCTGGCAATCTCCTAATTCAAAAAAATGTTGCATCCAACATAGGAACATTGTATACTAGACCTCTTCTTGACAGATAAAGAGAAACTGATCACAGAACTAAAAATTAGTGAAAACTTAGATACAAATGATAATGACTTGATCACGTTTATAATCTACAAACAGAATAAAATCTAGATCACTAATATATATATGTACTTGATGCTATAATGGGGCCAGTTTTCACACAGCTGAAAACAATTACAAGACAATCAGCTTGGAGGAAGAATTTAATCAGGAACATATGAATGATAATGGGGAATTGTTAAGAGCACATGACCAGAGAGCCACAATCAAAAAAGAAGGCCATATTGTTTTTTTTAAAAATAACTGACCTGGTTTTTAGAGGAGGAGTGAAGTGTTATATACTATTCTCACATTTTTTTTTACTTATAAAAAATGTAAGAATAATATATAGCCAGTGGTTATAGAAGTGGATAGTTGATAGTAGTGAACATAAATCAGACATTAGAAACTGTAAAAGATCAGTAAGGGAATCAAAGGACTAGAAGGAGAAATCTATGACCATCAGAGTTAAGAATGATAAGAAGATACATTTTTAAGTATACTAGGAACAAAAAGAATCTTAATAGCATCAGCTCATCACTAGATAGAAATGGTAGAATTACCAATAATAATGCAGAAAAGGCAGAAGTGTTCAATAAATATTTCTCTTCTGTATTTGAATCGCTGCCAAAGTGATGCTCCACGTAGGACTTCTGTCAGGAGAGAGAACTTTTCTTGGCAAAAAAACCTTTTTAGTGTTATCTTTATCATATGAGTTACTGATCAGTCAATACAGCATTTGCTGTCCATGCTTATTAAGGAGAAAGGCAAAAAGTTCTGGTTATACCCATACAATGTGCAGTCCAAGACAGTAACTATATACTCTTCTAATGGTTGTATTTACTGACAGAATATGAGAAAAAGAACCTCCAAGCCTATGATACCCACAGATCAATTAATGCTCTATTTTTGGGGGGAGGGGAGGGAAATAGTTTTTTGTTTGTTTGTTTGTTTTTAACTAAAAAGTAGGTAATGTATCTCATCCTATACATTTAAAAATGAAGAAGAAGAAGAAAGCACACAAACAAAAATACCAGGCATTAATGTTTTTGAGAAACGCTAACAAAAGCCAATTAATTTTGCCCTTTTGTACCTTATTATATGTCGTATGCAAGATTAGACTACTGGTCTCTACAAATGGAGCAAGGTGGGATTCATCTGCTTCAATGCTGAATTACCCAGCTTTGATCAGGTTGGGTTCGAGCCTTAATTTTTGGTCTCTTTCAAATTGTGATTTAGAATGCCGCCTAATGGATAATCCCGTGTACTATAGTTTGCTTTTGTAGGTAGTAAAAAGACATGCTGTGAGGCTTCAATAAAACTGGGAACCACAGAATAATAAATAAAAGTAACAAATGAGGGGGGGAACCCCCATTTGTTCATCAGCTTTCTGTAATGGCAGGTAAAAGGTATATTCTGTGCGTGTAAATGACAAAGAATATAGTAAACCAGGCAAGTGCAAAAAGAAGGATAAACTCCTTGGCCTATATGTTGTTTAATATCACAGTACAATGTAATCTTCTGTATCCTCTGTTTGAACTCTAAACTTCATCACATTTTTCCCTTCCCTTCTTTATTCCTCCCCAATTAATACTACAGAGTGAAAGTAGCAGCAGTAGCAATATCTCCACCATGTTGGTGACACACGATTACACGGCAGTGAAGGAGGATGAGATAAATGTCTACCAAGGAGAGGTCGTGCAAATTTTAGCCAGCAACCAACAGAACATGTTTTTGGTGTTCAGAGCCGCCACTGACCAGTGCCCTGCAGCCGAGGGCTGGATTCCTGGCTATGTCTTGGGGCACACCAGTGCAGTCATCATTGATAACCATGATGGAACAATGAAGTGAGTGTCTGGTTTCTTCAGAAAAGAAGAGGGTTTACACATGTTTTCTTTTACTTGGACTTACTGCAAAAAGAGTTACAAATAAAACAGGAATTAAGCTGTCTAAACTAAAATTTTATGTGAACATCCAAAAGGAAATGGAAATCACATCTGATGAATTCTTGGAAGATATCTCATCTATCTGGGTGTCAGAAAAACTGATTTATAAGTTGGAAATTGGCTATGGTAGAAATGTATAAGAAATCCATGTAGGAATTTCCTTTATTACAAATGTTGTTTAGCTTTCCTGAAATGCCTAATTCTGCAATCCTATTTAGAATGTTCCCATAATAAAAAAATCGGGAGAGCTTAAATGGAAATTAAGGCATTCTTTAAATGGTGTAGTTTATTAAGAATTAGGTATTTCTATTAATAAGAATAATACACGATAGTTACATCAGTTAGGACGAGATGTGCTAGTTCTTATGCTTTAAGGCAGTGGTTCCCAACCTTTTTTATACCAGGGACTGGCAAACCCATTCACAAACTTTTGGTAGATAGGTAATATTTCATTTGCATATTTGCATATTCATTATGGAAATAATAAATATGCAAATAAATGTTAGGAGTCCGCCAAAAGCACCGGCCCCCACAGCTCCTCAGTGCCAGCTCTAACTCCTAGAGGCCCCCACCCCTCCACTACCCCCCAGCGCCAGCCACTTAGCCCAGAGTCCCCTGCACCCAACCCCACCCTGTGCCAGCCTCCCGCCCTCAGAGCCCTACAGTGCCAGCCCCATCCCAAACGCATCAGTGCCAGCCTCCTTTTTCCAGAGCCCCACTGCACCCTGTCCCCCAGAGCCCTCTCCAGTGCCAGCCCCCAGTCCCCAATATTAGCCCCATCCCCAGAACCCCTCAGGGCCGACCCCCAACCCCAGACCCTCCAAGCACTAGCTCCAGCCCTGGAATCCCCAGTGCCTGCCCCGCCTCCCTCACCTAGCCCTGCACTGCCTCCCAGCCACCAGCTGAGCGCTGCTGCCCAGGTCGTGGCTGCTCTAAGGCTGCTGTGCCAGGCTCCATGTGGCTCTTCCACCACACAGCAAAATGCTCTTCTGTGTCCAGGAGGAGACCCCGCCCCTGCTCAGCACTGGTTGTCTGAGAGGTGGGGCAGGACACGCCCAACAGCTGCAGCAGAAGCGGTGTCTCCAGAGCTGCTGTGGCCCGGCAGCCAGAGGTCCACGACCTAGTGGTTGCGAACCACTACTTTCAGGCACAAAGGTGGTTGTGTGCACGAAGCTATATTTCTCCCCATATGATATTATTGGAAAATTGGATACTATATGGGAGATTACATTTGTTTCTGAAACATCTGTCATTGGTCAATGATAGAGACAGGAGAGGTGGCCCATAGCTGTGTTTGACAGTTTTCATGATTTTATAGGTAGGAGATTCATAGGTAAGATTCCATAAATTAAAACACTTCTCATTGATCTTCTCATTTTTGTCTACAGTTTTAAGCAAACACAAAATGTCTCATACTTACCCTGCATCCTTCCACTTTATAACTTTTTGCAAATATAATTTTCCAATGCAAGTGAAGTTAAACACCACAATGCCATGATGAGGGTTCAAAAGAGTTGAACAAAATGTTAATTAATGTTCTGCCTTCAGGAAGTCAACATCTTGGCACACAGCACTCCGTTTAAGGAAAAAATCTGAGAAAAAAGACAAAGACGGCAAAAGGGAAGGCAAGCTAGAAAATGGTTATCGAAAATCCCGTGAAGGACTTGCCAATAAGGTTTCGGTTAAGGTAAATACTGTAAGGGTATGGTATTTCGCAAAAATGGTCCTGTGGGGCAATTTAAAATTAGTGGGTCAAATTCATCTTTTGTGTGACGTTGTTGACTTGAGTGGAATTAGACCAGGGAGGAATTTGGCTCAGTGTGTGTGGTTCTTAATGCTGTTTCTCCACATACAGAACATGTGGAAGTGGTTCTCCGGTTTGGGGCTATAATGCCATTCCAGAGTTATTATGGGAAGAGTGGCATGGATGCCAAAATACCGAGTTGCAGCTGTTTCTGGGCTTTTGTGGGTATGGCTAAAACCCATCACCATGCTAAATTGCTTTCATTTTAGACTGTATGAAATAAGATTGGTTATAAGAATGTTACTTTTAAGAAGTAATTAATTCAGTTTCTCCTTTTTTCAGCTTCTCAACCCCAATTACATTTATGATGGTAAGTTGTTTTAATAATTAAAAGCCATAGTAACTGGAGTGTGAGGAAAAACATACTTTGCATTGTATTTGCTGATGGGACTTTTGAGTGTAGGAGAAATCACTCCTCTTTGCATGTACTGTAATAGTAGATTTAAGAATTAAATCTTCCATTGGAACTTTGGTCATAATTCCACAATTAATAACAAATATATATTGTACTGCATTACACACTTTAAGAAATGTTTAAAGACACCACTGCTAACAAATTCCCATCTACTCCTTTCTTCTCCCTCTCCAGTATGGTTTATGCCTGAACAAAAAAAAGAGAGATGGATCTTACATTGAACACAGAAGCCTAGTAAAATCCAGGTTCTGTTAGACCAGGGGGAGAACATGATCTAGAGTTGAGAACCCTCTCCTAAGAATGTTATGCCTCCAATTCTGTCACCTTCAAACCTAGGGAATGGTAACAGGAATGCCTCAAATGAAAGGGCTGATCAGGAGATAGAGGCAGAGACAGGGACCAACCCATATTGGATTAAATCAATGTTTTGAATCAGATCTACAAGTAAACAGAAAGCCTATGTATTTGCTGAACTTTGCTAACATCATTCATTAGATTGAGTAGAGCATTCTGCACTCAGTCTGGCTTCTGAGTGATCTTCACATGTAAGTTCTAGCCAATAATCCACTTCTGAGGTGAAAATTGGTCTGGCCCAGATGTTGAAGATAACTTAATTTTGTAGAAGCGGCGAGGAGTCCTGTGGCACCTTATAGACTAACCGAAGTGTTGGAGCATAAGCTTTCGTGGGCAAAGACCCACTTCGTCAGATGCATGTAGTGGAAATTCCCAGAGGCAGGTATAAATATGCAGGCCAGAATCAGGCTGGAGATGACGAGGTGGATCCAATCAGGGAGGATGAGGCCCACTTCTAGTAGCTGATCTGGAGGTGTGAATTCCAAGAGAGGAGAAGCTGCTTTTGTAGTTAGCTAGCCATTCACAGTCTTTGTTTAATTCTGAGTTGATTGTGTCAAACTTGAAGATGAACTGTAGCTCAGCAGTTTCTCTTTGAAGTCTGGTCCTGAAGTTTTTGCTGCAGGATGGCTACCTTTAGATCTGCAATTGTGTGTCCAGGGAGATTGAAGTGTTCCCCTACAGGTTTTTGTATGTTGCCATTCCTAATATCTGATTTGTGTCCATTGATTCTTTTACGTAGGGACTGTCCAGTTTGGCCGATATATATAGCAGTGGGGCATTGTTGGCACATGATGTCATATATTACGTTAGTAGATGTGCAGGAGAATGAACCAGTGACAGTATGGCTGATCTGGTTAGGTCCTGTGATGGTGTTGCTGGTATATATATGTGGGCAGAGTTGGCACCGAGGTTTGTTGCATGGATTGGTTCCTGAGTTAGTTATTATGGTGCGGTGTGTAGTTGCTGGTGAGAATATGCTTCAGGTTGGCGGGTTGTCTGTGGGCAAGGACTGGCCTGCCTCCCAAGGCCTGTGAAAGCGAGGGATCATTGTCCAGGATGGGTTTTAGATCACTAATGATGCGTTGGAGAGGTTTTAGCTGAGGACTGTAGGTGATGGCCAGTGGTGTTCTGTTGGTTTCTTTCTTGGGCTTGTCCCGTAGCAGGAGGCTTCTGGGTACAAGTCTGGCTCTGTCAATCTGTCTCCTCACTTCCTCGTGTGGGTATCGTAGTTTACAGAATGCTTGTTGAAGATCTTGTAGGTGTAGGTCTCTGTCTGAGGGTTGGAGCATATGCGGTTGTACCTCAGTGCTTGGCTATAAACAATGGATCGTGTGGTGTGTCCGAGATGGAAGCTGGAGGCATGCAGGTAAGCATAGCGGTCGGTAGGCTTTCGGTATAGGGTGATGTTTATGTGACCGTCACTTATTTGCACCGTGGTGTCCAGGAAATGGACCTCCCGTGTAGACTGGTCCATACTGAGGTTGATGGTGGGGTGGAAGCTGTTGAAATCGTGGTGAAATTCTTCCAGAGTCTCCTTCCCATGGGTCCAGATGATGAAGATGTCATCGATGTAGCGTAGGTAGAGAAGGGGCGTAAGTGGGCGAGCTGAGGAAGCGTTGTTCCAGGTCAGCCATAAAAATGTTGGCGTATTGTGGGGCCATGCGGTGCCCATAGCAGTGCCACTGGTCTGGAGGTATATATTGTCACCAAATCTGAAGTAGTTGTGTGTGAGGATAAATTAGAGTTCAGCCACCAGTTGTGCTGTGGTATCATCAGGGATACTGTTCCTGACAGCTTGTATTCCATCTGCATGTGGGATGTTTGTGTAGAGAGCCTCCACATCCATGGTGGCTAGGATGGTGTTTTCTGGAAGATCACCAATGCATTGTAGTTTTCTCAGGAAATCAGTAGTGTCACGGAGGTAACTGGGAGTGCTGGTGGCATAGGGTCTGAGTAGAGAGTCCACGTAGCCAGACAGTCCTTCAGTGAGAGTGCCAGTGCCCGAGATGATGAGGCGTCCGGGATTTCCAGGTTTGTGGATCTTGGGTAATAGAACAACCCTGGTCGGAGCTCTAAGGGTGTGTCGATTTGTTCCTGTGCTTGTGTAGGGAGTGTCCTGAGCAGATGGTGCAGTTTCTTAGTGTATTCCTTAGTGGGATTTGAGGAAAGAGGCCTGTAGAACTTGGTATTGGAGAGTTGTCTGGCAGCCTTCTTTAGGTAGTCAGGCCTGTTCATGATGACAACAGCACTTCCTTTGTCAGCCTCTTTGATTATAATGTCAGAGTTGTTCCGGAGGCTGTGGATGGCATTGCGTTCTGCATGACTGAGGTTACCAGGCAAGCGATGCTGTTTTTCCACAATTTCTGCCTGTGCACGTCGGCGGAAGCATTCTATGTAGAGGTCCAGACTATCATTTTGACCCTCAGGAGGAATCCATGTGGAGTTCTTCTTCTTGTGCTGTTCAGTGTTCTGTTGGAAGTATTCCTTGAGACGGAAGTGTATGGCATAATCTCTCACTGTAGTCTGTGCAGTATGTAGATAGCAATGGATTTTTCACCTTCAGTCCATTTGGTATGATGTCCATCCATTTGCATTTGGAGAGAAAGATGATATCTGTTACTGATAGCCTACTTTTGCCATCTCCGTCTCAAGGAATACTTCCAACACAACACTGAACAGTGCACTGACACACAGATACCTTCCCACCAACAGCACAAGAAGAAGAACTCCACATGGACTCCTCCATGCTGCCTTTGCAGATTCAGAGTAACACGGCTACCCCTCTGATACTTAATTTTGTAGGTATCTCAGTTATCCTTTCTCATCCCTTGGGGCTACTTAGACTCTTTCTGACATGAGATTGGACTTGGTTTTAGATTAATGGAGTCACACATGCTAATGCTTCTTTAAATGATTTTAAAAAAAAACTTCAGCACATGCATTTAGATCACTCTGTAGTATTTACTAAGGAAACTCACTTCAGATAGTGTTTAGTTTTCAGTTAAATCTTTGTGGGTAGCCTAAAGGTTGCCCAAATTCATCCAGAGAATGGGAGACTAATTAAGGAGAAGAACTCTGCAGAGTCCCAGTTGCTTGGTCTAACTACCCGACAACATAGGTTTCAATTGGATGTATGGAACAAGTATTTCAAGGAGAGAGGGGCAGGCCCAAATACTAGGGATGTTAAAAAGCGGGTAATTGGGTAACCATGTAACCACTGAAAATCTCACCCATTGCGTGCACCACAGCACAGAGCAACAGCTGATTCCCCAGGAGCTGGTTTTTAAGACAGCTCCTGGTCCACACCATCTGCAGAGCCAGTAGCTGCTTCCCCAGGAGTGGGGCAGGAGCCTGCATGTAATTAAATGTTAATGGTAACTGATAAGCCCAGGCTGATTGGCTAACCGTTTAAATGGTTATTTTTACATCCCTAGTAAATATACTGCTTTATAGTAGAGTAGTGGGAAGGAAGGATGAAGGGGGGTAAACCTCAATCCACTAATTTAATTACTTTTCTTCTTCTAGTTCCCCCAGAGTTTATAATACCATTGAATGAGGTCACATGTGAGACAGGAGAGACCATCGTTTTTAGGTGTAAAGTCTGTGGTCGCCCCAAAGCTTCAACAACCTGGAAGGGCCCTGACCATAACACCCTAAGTAATGACAGTCACTACAGCATCTCATACAGGTACAGTAGTGTTCACTTGTCCCTTAGCATTCTTGTTTTCTTTTCAGTATACGGCATGGTCTTCAGTGCCATGTTGCATTTTCTATTCTATCCTCTCTCCAAAATAACTAAATTTTGTACAAATTCCTGTTTTATGTTTTGACTGCACATAATAGGCTTTAGCTGCCAATTCTCTAGTTTTCTGCTAATCCAGAAATCATGCAAACCATGTTGGGTATGTGTGTGTGCGCCTCCATGGTGCGTGTGTTTGTTTTGGCACAGGCTCATTAGAAGTACCTTTAGACTTCTTGAAAGTCTCAGAAATTAACTCTGGTCTCAGCAAGCAGCATTAATGCAGGATTTGTTCTGTGGGCGAACTAGAGGAGGGACTGTAGGGAAATGTAATGGAGTGTAGCTGACCTAAAGGTTTTATGATGAAATATTTCGTGTCTTTGTGAAACGCAAAGGATTCACTGCTGGAGGGCCTGTGATTCTTTACCCTAAGCATTGTTGATTTCCAAATGAAGGGTGAGTGTCTAAATGTCAAGTGTAGCCAATTTTGAAAAAAAACAGTTACAAGAATTTTAAAATACTCCCATTTCCTTATTTCTTCATGGCAATTGTTGTGGTTCCATCACACTGAGTGAGTGAGTGAGTGAGTGAGTTCATTTTTCTTCTCCCCTGCTGATGTTAGAAACCCATAATAAAGAAACCTGGTTAAAAGACAGGAAACAAAGGGCAGGAATACTGGTTAAAAGACAGGAAACAAAGGGTAGGAATAAATGGTAAATTTTCAGAATGGAGAGGGGTAACTAGTGGTGTCCCCCAAGGGTCAGTCCTAGGACCAATCCTGTTCAACTTATTCATAAATGATCTGGAGAAAGGGGTAAGCAGCGAGGTGGTAAAGTTTGCAGATGATACCAAACTGTTTAGGATAGTCAAGACAGAAGCAGACTGTGAGGGACTCCAAAAGATCTCACCAAACTGAGTGATTGGGCAACAAAATGGCAAATGAAATTTAATGTGGATAAGTGTAAAGTAATGCACATCGGGAAAAATAACCCCAACTATACGTACAGTATGATGGGGGCTAATTTGGCTACGACAAATCAGGAAAGAGATCTTGGAGTTATCGTGGACAGTTCTCTGAAAACTTCCACACAGTGTGCAGCGGCGGTCAAAAAGGCAAATAGGATGCTAGGAATTATTAAGAAAGGGTTAGAAAATAAGACCCAGAATATCTTACTGCCCCTGTATAAAACTATGGTATGCCCACATCTTGAATACTGTGTACAGATGTGGTCTCTCACCTCAAAAAGATATTTTGGCCTTGGAAAGGGTTCAGAAAAGGGCAACTAAAATGATTAGGGGTTTGGAACGGGTCCCATATGAGGAGAGGTTAAAGCGACTGGGACTTTTCAGTCTAGAAAAGAGGAGACTGAGGGGATATGCTAGAGGTATATAAAATCATGAGTGGTGTGGAGAGGCCGATAAAGAAAAGTTATTTATTAGTTCCTAAATAGAAGAACTAGAGGACACCAAATGAAATTAATGGGTAGCAGGTTTAAAACTAATAAAAGAAAGTTCTTCTTCACACAGCGTGTAGTCAGCCTGTGGAACTCCTTGCCAGAGGAGGCTGTGAAGGCTAGGACTATAATAGAGTTTAAAGAGAAGCTAGATAATTTCATGGAGGTTAGGTCCATAAAAGGCTATTAGCCAGGGGATAAAATGGTGTCCTTGGCCTCTGTTTGTCAGAGGCTGGAGAGGGATGGCAGGAGACAAATCGCTTGATCGTTGTCTTTGGTCCACCCTCTCTGGGGCACCTGGTGCTGGCCACTGTCTGCAGACAGGATACTGGGCTAGATGGACCTTTGGTCTGACCCAGTTCGGCCGTTCTTATGTTCATACAAACTGGGAGAATTGGCTAATAGGCTACGCCAAAATTGCTGTCAGATGCATAAAGTAAATATCCTCAATACATACAGATAAAATAATACTGAGTGGTGTTTATTGAATAAACTTTCAGTCATAGGAAATTTAAGTGATTCTTGCAAGTGAAAATTTTAATGCGTAAGTGAGATTTTCTGCTAGTTAGATGTTTATCCATTCCACCAAACTCTATCTCTGCTACAGAGAAGCATAATGCTGGAATAGAAGGGGGTTTGCAGGACATAGGCTCATTGGCAGACCTGAATAAGAAGCTGACACAGTGCTTAAACTTGACTCATCATATGGTTCTTAGTTTTCACTTTCATAGTCACTAAATTCCCTTATTTTTGGTATCTTTTTTTTTTTTTTTTTTTTTTTTTTAATTGAGGTGCTCATTGAATAAACTGAGAGTAAGGCTAATTAAATGCTGCTAGTCCTTTAAAAAAATAAAATGGTGTTTTCCTGGCACTAGATGGTCAAACAAATATTGTGGCAGAAAATATCGTTATGTTTTAAACTGTTGGATGACATGCAAATGCAAAAAGCTCCAGAGCACTGTGCTGAGGGAAGGTGTTACCGAGTTTGACAAAAAGGCAGTATTAAAGGATTCTGTAGGGGATTCTCTGACACAAACGTTGCTACAAAATGGGGACTTCCGGACAGCAGGAGAAATGAGAAATTCCTCATCTTCAGACCTCAGAGAGTTTGGGAGTGAGAGACTAGTTGTCAGATGAAGACTGACTCTAACATGAGTCTGTAAGATGTCACTCTGAAATGCTCAGCACTAGGATGTACTAGATTTTAGTGGAGTTGGTGCGTGTGTATTATAAGAGTGATGAATTTAAATGTAAGATGCATTGAGAGCTAGAGACTTTTGAACAGGGCATGGAGCTCACTGATTGATTCTAATGTGTTTTGTAGTGATTTAGGAGAGGCATCCTTGAAAATCATTGGTGTGACCACAGAAGACGATGGTATCTATACCTGCATAGCTGCAAACGATATGGGTTCGGTTTCATCTTCAGCCAGTCTACGAGTTTTAGGTGGGTTTCTCTCTTTTCATCTGATAACATTACCAGCAACTTTGGATTTCATAGGATGGTGATCCATTATCCACAATACATAGAAAACCTAGCCTCAGAGTTCATAGCATTTAGAGGTCATTTATGTCAACTCTTTTCATGGGGTGCACATTCCTTCATTAGTAGCCTCTACAAGACTGGACAGATTTCAGAAGTGAACTAGTTTGGGGCGCCCACAAATGGTAAGTCTGTGGAGAGAGCTCAGTTTATTCGTTACTTGTGTGGTTCCCAGCTTGGTCCAGTGAGACAGGAGTCCTGTAGTGATTTCCTTGTTACACTTTGCAACCACAGTGGCTACCAATACCAGTTAAGATCTGTGTTGAAATCACATTGTTATTAATCTATTTTAACACTGTCTGGGGGGGAAATTGTGTCATTTCTGAATCTTGCAAACCCACAGAAGATCAAATACCAGTACCATATCCCCTCTGTAGCCTTTTTTCAAAGCTCTTTCACTCTAAATAGTCCATCATCTCCTTATTTCTCAGATCCAAAAATCACACAATCCTCTTTACAGGACCCATCTAACACTTTAAAGCTATATCTTGCTTCAGAATCGGAAATCTGATTTTTAAAGCATGTATGTGGGCGATTAAAAGAAAACTAACATCATAAAACTGACTATTTTACTTGAGGACCTACTATAGTTATATATCACTGTGTAAAAAGGGATATTATTTTCTGGTTAGTTTAATATATGCCATTTACAGCATAAAGATACCAGTTTCAGCAATTTTCTAACAGAGTTCCTTTCTGAAACCACCCAGCAGTGGGGAAGCAAAAGACATTTTTAAAAATATGAAAAATAAAGTAAGATGGTAAAACCAGGTGACTTAGACAGATGTAGTGCTTGTAACTACTTGTCATTTTTGTAAATTACCATAGTCATGTTTTGTCATTGATTTTATTCTCCATCCTTTCCATAATCTAAAGCAAAAATGAAATACATCAAAAGACTGCTAATCCTACCCTTGACATACATATGCCAGCTAATATGGGGACTATAAAATAAACTCTGGCTTCTCAAAAACTTATGGGGGAGAGGGTTCAGGAGTTTTGTAGAGTAGCGTCTGGAAGCATAAGTCTCGGCTCTGAACGAACTGATTTCTTAAATAACCAAGTATCAAACCATTTAGCAGCAACAAAACCACTATGAATTGTATTGGCAATCAGTACAGATCCCATAACATGGGCTCCTGATACATAATTGTTTGCAATAAACCAGTCAAGGCATTTTTCACTAGCTTCAGATTTGAAATAATCTGTGTATGTAGCCCCATGTTGAACGTATTGCACCAGCCTGGTTTTAAGGTGATAATGAGAGTGGGCATAACTGGGGCAGACTAGGTCTTCACTAGAAAGGAAAGTCCTGCTTTTCTCACTAACTACCCGGGGGGGGGGGGGATTCTTGGCCAGTCCTTGGGTGTGCTGGAAGAGCCCAGAATTTAATAATACACCCAATTTACATACCTGTGTTTATAAAAGGCAGTTACATTCCCTTAATGAAGGTCCCCAGTATCAGTCCGATCTATTCTTCTGGTGGCTTTTTCAAACCCCCCTGGGATTATATCACACTTATCCAAATAAGTAACAGCCAACTGTTGTGGCTTAGCCATTCTTTGCTCTTTCTTGTTCTCTGCTAACACAGTTTTCTTTTGTAGACAGTTGTTTGTAGTAGTTTCCCTTAGTATTAGTAGTTACTGTTATTGTTATCCCAGGTGACATGCCCTGATCCCCAGACTTGTGAAATGTGCAGGCATCCTATGCTTGTTAGTGACCCTGCACAACTGTTGCCTCGGGTGTCTTAGCAATGGACACATCGGTGATAAAGTGCTGAATTTGCAAATTTGGACCAAATTTGGACCTGGACCAAAAAAAAAGGGGGGACTTTTACTTATGGGCTCTTCTGATGGAGTCCATGTTGACCTTTGGACTGGTGCAAAGGTCAGACTTGGTGCAGCATACCCCTCTGGAGCCATCCTCCAGCTAGCACTACACAGCCCCAGCTTCGACAACGGGGCGTTTTCCTCTGTCCCATAAAGAAAAGGAGAAGCAGGGAGGGGAAACAGGTCTTGTGGTGGATGTCTAGTCACCTCTGTTGGGAAGTCGGGTTCCAGTTCAGGTGGAGTGGCCCGGCCCA
Organism: Rafetus swinhoei; assembly: GCA_019425775.1. Classification (NCBI taxonomy): domain Eukaryota; kingdom Metazoa; phylum Chordata; order Testudines; family Trionychidae; genus Rafetus; species Rafetus swinhoei. The sequence continues at coordinate 133,616,005 of CM033424.1, read as the reverse complement.
GCCCCACTTGCCTGCACCGGGGAATAATGATGGTCTCTGGGACGTGGTGGTGCTGTAGACCCCGGAAGCCCCATGGGCGGCACAGGATATACTGGAGGTGCCAGTGTCCACAGCCCATGTTGGTCTCCTTCAGAGCTTCTCCCCTCTGGCCCTGTTCCCCACCTGTGGGTCCAGCCTGCCAGTGCTCCCCCTCGTGAAGCCTCCAAGCTTCAGACTTGGGGGAGGCAGGCATCGCAGACACCGCTAGAATCCTCTGACTCGGAGCGCCCCCACAGCCCCCTCAGGATGGTCCTGCTCACAGGCCTACCATACTTACCATTCTATGAAAGGAAGTCATGGGCCCTCTTGTTCCAGGTCTCTGGGCAATGCATGTGTGACTTTGGAAGCTGGCGTGGAGCATGAGTCCCTGTTACCAGGCCAGACACAGACTTCCATGGTGCCACTCCAGCATTCAGCACTGCATATTTGGAGATAGCAGCAAGGACAGTGGCCATGGCCCTGGAACCTGTGGGGATTCACCCAACTGTCCCAGGCTGCCTGGTCAGTTTCAGGGGCATCTTCGGCCTCGCTGTCCCAAACTCATAAGCAGATGCAAGCATCAGGGGAAGAGAGCCTCTGCTCCCAAAAGCTCCTCCTAAGCTGACCAGTGGAACTGCAGGAACAAGGAGTGGAGCCCCTGGCACCGGCATTGTTTTTGCCATCACAGCTTCCCCTTGTCTGGTGTTGCTGAACAGTGCAAAGGTGCAATTGGAACTCATCAAGAGAGTGGCCTCTAATCTGGGGATACAGGTGGAGGAGCTCAAGAAGCCAGCAGATGCCGCCTTTGACATGCACAACACCTCTGCCCCCACCTGGGTTGCCCGGAAAGGGGTTCTAAAGTTCACAAATGCCCTCTGGCAAACCCCCTTTTCCTTGAAACCCATTTCAAAGAGGGCTTAGTGTTTTGTGCCATCAAAGGGCCATATGTACCTCTATAGGCACGCAGGGGCGACACTGAAGAACAAAGACTCAAAAAGGCTACATTTGTTTGGATGAAAAATGTATTCATCTGCCAGCCTTCGGTTGCAGGTGGCAAATAGTCAGCCCTTCCTTGGTCACTGTGTTTTTAATATGTGATGGACCATCGTCAGATTTTGAGGGATCGCTTCGCAGGGCCTCAACGAGAGAGTTTCAGGCAATTCTCGACATGGGGACAGCAGCTGCCGGGACAGCTCTCCAGGTGACATCAGACACGGTGGACTTCACAGTGTGCACAATGACTTCGGCCATACCCACATGTCAAGTATCCTGGCTACTCCTCTTCAGGCTATCTGTGGAGGCTCATTAATCTCTCCAGGACTTCCCTTTCAATGGCCACTGACCCGGGGACTGTACCTCTCCAGGCCAGCCCATAAAAGGTTTTTACCCACAGCACCCTCCATGTCCAGGGAACCAGCTACATGAGGAGCCCCCTGGCTAAGAAAAGCAAGGGCTTTAAGCAGCAACCCAATCAGCCAGCGCCCTCAAACCAGCCAGGCTCAATACCTACCAAAACTCAAGCAGATACCTATGAAAGCTCAAGTTCAGTGTGGTCTCCTTAGTTTCCATGATTCCTGGATCCAGATCTAGGAGACTGGTATGCCACTCTCCACGTGAAGGACACATATTTCCTTGTGGCAGTCTTTCCAGTTCAGATGTTTTCGGTTTACAATGGGGTCCACTCACTATCAGTTTATGGGCCTCCCCTTTGGCCTGGCTAGAGCACCAAGGGTGTTTACCAAGTGCATGGTGGTAGTGGCAGCCTGCCCCAGGTGCCAGGATTGTCCAGATTTACTTTTACCTCAACAACTGGCTGGTCGAGGACAGCTCTAGGACCAATGTCCATCACAACATAGCAATTCTCCTAGATACCTGCCAGTGCCTGGGGCTCCTAGTCAACAACAAAAAGTCCGTGTTAATACCAGTTCAAAGAATAGGGTTCATCAGAGCGGTGCTCAACTTGACCCATACGAGAGCGAAAGCATTCCTGCCCCCAGACAGGTTCTAAGTCCTGGCAAATCTCATAGTGGAGATGTCCATGCCATGCTTGACCATGGCCGGAATCTGCTTGCACCTTTTGGGGCAGATGGCAGTGTGTCACACCTGACTCTGCATGCAGCTGCTCCAGCAATACCTGGCATCAACCTTCTCCCAATCCCAGAGCCACCTGGACAAAGTTGTCACAATTCCCCTGCCAGTACATATTGCACTGCAGTGGTAGAGTACTCCAGAGAATGTTCTGAAAGGAGTCCAATTTGACATCCTTACTCTCTCCCTCAAGTTGGTGTTGGATGCCTCGAATATCTGCTGGGGGTGCACCTTGGCAATCTCTGGACCCAAGGGTTATGGACACCAGAGGAAGCAAGGTCATATAGAAACATCAAGGAGCTCAGAGCAGTGTGGGGTCTTCCTGCCGCACATTGGGCAAAGTGGTGTGAGTCCTCAAAGACAACACAGCCTTGGTGTCCTACATCAATAGACAAGGAGGGACGTGCTTATTGGCTTTGTATCAGACAACACTTTTTCTCTGGAATCATCTCATCAGGGACTTCTCTTCACCCTACACTGTCATCTGCAGAGACCAGGTCCAGCTGTGGCCCTACACGGCCTTTGTGATGAAAGTTGTTTGTTCCTTCCATTTGGACCAGGACATATTCCTGCCTGTGTTCTGCCCCAAACCTCACAAGACAGTGGAAGAGAGGCATTTGCACATTCTGGACATCCAAAGGGCCTTGGCCTTTTACCTGGAATGTACTAAGTCCTTCCATAGGTCAACACAGCTATTCATCGAGATAGTCGATAGCCTGCTGGTTTCCACACAGCAGCTTTCCAACTGGATCATCTCGTGCATCCAGTCTTGCTATGGCTGGGTTCAGCAGAACTGTGCTGCAATCTATGTGACTGAATGCCTGCCTACCTACCTCCATACTGCTTGGAGTCACCTGTTGTGGAACAAACATGAGCAACCACTGTAAAAAAAAAAAAAAAATGTTGCTCATGAGCATTCCGTGACCCACCCTCCTTCCCTGCTGTTGGAGGTACTGCGAAGGGGAAATCTTCCGGCACCGGTGCATGTGGCAAGTACACACGCCTACTGTGGAATGGACATGAGCAGCACATCTCAAAGAACACCAGTTACAAAATGGGTAACTGTCTTTTAAAGTAGCTTTTGCTCCACTGTACTGTCAAAGTACTTGAATGCTCTGCAGCCCATGTTGCCTCACTTGTGCTTCCAGCCACTTCATTTTCAATTGACAGTACATTAATACCCTGGAGGAGAGCATTCTCTGCACAGAGGAATGTTTGCCCACAGTTAGCTTCTGGACACTTGGAGAGATGAGAATAGAGCCACTTAAGAACAATTTCACTCTCCCCTGCCTTCATCTGTAGGCAAAAACAGAAAACTTCATAATGAAAGGTATCAAAAGCTGCTGCAGGTTTTTAAAAAATCAGTGTAGAACTGCCAGCCATTTACTTACTGTTAGAATCAACCAGTGTAGTTTCTGCCCCACACGAGAGCTGGCACTGTGATGTGATCAGGGTAAAAAAAATCTTAGAACTCAAGAAACTGTTCGAGTGTCTGCCACAACTTGCTTGACAACCTTTCTCAAAAATAGAAGATTGAATAGCAGTTAGCAGTAAACCAGATGGGCAGCATCAAGCATTGGTGTCGGGACCATTAACCTTACAGTAGCAGCCTGCATCTCTATTCCTTCTCTGCTCCCTGAAGGGACATGCTGATAGTCTCAATAAGCAGGGGCCCCAGGGCCTCTCCCCATTAGGCTTCAACAGCCTGCAAAGACTCCTAGGTTGTAGGACAGAGCACCTGTATTTCTCCAGGGCTGCAGCATGTGATCTTAAAATCTGTCACAGTTCTTCACTCAGTTGAGACTTCAATCACCAGCCCTATAGCCAACTTCTTGCATCATCTTTTTCAGGTCACTTGTGTGATGACCTGTAGGACAAATCCAAGGGTGAAGGGCATTTACTGGCCATTAGAACATTATTTTTTTCTCCATTACGGAAATGAAGACCTACCAAACCATCATGAATGGTCAATCAGAAGAACAACTTTATACCTCAAGGGTTCCTGAAATCACTGACGCCACATAAACAGACCCATGGCCCTTCTAGGGTATATACATCCCAACCTCAAACCAAAAAAGACAACGATCAGTTCATGACAAAGGAGTATTCATCCCTTCAAAATCCACTTCCAAATAAGGCACCATTTTTTAGATTTTGTCCAGTGTACAGCCACCCAAAACAGTCTGATTATTTTCATGGCAGCTGTTAAATTCTGAGGTGTATCCCTTTTTCATATGGGTTGTTTAAATTACAGCTGAAAATATTTTTATACTAGAAATAATTCTACTTTATTTTTTCTGTTAAGGTCCTGGAAGTGATGGGATCATGGTAATCTGGAAAGACAACTTTGATTCCCTGTACAGTGAAGTGGTTGAGCTTGGCAGGTATGACTTGGGCCATTTCATTGTGAAAGTTGGTCAAAAATATGACACTGATTCAGATTATTTCTTTATGAAATTTTCTTAAAATTTACAAGTATTAGTTGCAATGATCAATTGAGAGTCAAACACAGAATTTCTTAGCCTGTGAAGAAAATGTAACACAATACTAAAATCCTAGCTTAAATACAAAAGCAATTTTTTATGCTGAAACTTTACTCATGGGCTAAATTAGAGGATGTGTTTTGTGAAACTGCTTATGTTTTATGAAAAATGGCACGTGTTCTCTGAACAATTGTACTTAAGAGCTCCATTAGATTATACAGCACTCCCTTAGGTAAGTATATTAGTCTTTCCAACAAACCCCCTCATTATCACCCAAGAATTAAAAAAAAAATTGGTCTGACAGCTAGTATATAGATGGAATTAATAAACTAAAATCCATTTGCATTGCTTAGTCATACTACCCTGGAACACAGATAAAATTCTGATTTTACTTTTCTGGAAATTTAAAAGAATTTTTTATTCCAGCTCATTAGTTACCAAGAAAAGTATTAATAAGTAATAATACTTAGTCTTTGAATGTAGTCAAACTACTTTTATTTACGCGCTATTGGACATGATCATAACTTTTGTCTTAGTAAAATGTTGTGCAGTTTCTGGTCCTTTAGCATTGCCCTCAGCTAATTCTTTTCCTTTTTAATTATTTTTCAGGGGCAGGTTTTCTGTTGTTAAGAAATGTGATCAGAAAGGAACCAAACGAGCAGTGGCCACTAAGTTTGTGAACAAGAAATTGATGAAACGAGACCAGGTTACCCATGAACTCGGAATCATGCAGAATCTCCAACATCCCCAGCTTATTGGCCTTCTAGATACCTTTGAGACTTCCACCAGCTACATCTTAGTATTAGAGATGTGTGTGGGCTCTAAGTAATATCATTTTATATATAAATATGTAATCTTCATGCAAGTGATTTCTTATGCCTGGGTATTGTAGTAGTTTGTGGATGATTTTGGAGAAGTTCAGGATGTCAGAGAACTTCTAGAATGCTTACATAAAGTCCTAGAACTCTCACGTTCTGTTTTTAGAGATGGCAATACTGTCTTAAGTTTTTTCCAAAATGTTCTTCTTGTCCATAATGGAAAGCAAAGACCCTGGCTGTTCACAAGAACCAATTCCCTCAACTAAAATCTCCTGTAAACTATTTCCCATCAGAATGACTTGCAAAGGAAGGGGAAGGATGATCACTGTGGTGCAGATCCTCTTAACCACCTCACTTTGAAGTTGTGTAAATGGCGCTGTGTGTGTGTGTGCGTGCATGCGTGCATACATACATACGTACATACGTATAGGAGTAAGATGTGGATGGAGTAAATATTATAAAATGTTGATGTGCTTGAAATTCTCATGTCACCTCCCTGTGTTGTTTCTCCGTTCCTGATGCATTTCAATATCAGCTGGAGTAGGTGATGGAAGGAAAATTTATTCCATAGCATCTTAATAAGATCAGCAGTTCCGTGTTTCCCTGTTCTGTGCCCCTCCACTCTCCTCATGCTCTTAAGGTTTTTTCCTCTGTATGAATGCAGTACATGCATGCAAGGTTCCATTATGTTGACATGCTATTCAAAGGGGTTCAGAATGCAGGTTCTTCACATATCTAATATGTACATGGTGTGCAAGACATTCAATAGAGATTACTGGTTTTAGGGACTTTAGGGTTTGAGACTTTCAGCACTTTGAGAATAAGGCATTGTGAATGTTTGTGTCTCAGACTGAGCACCAAAAATAGAGACACCGTAATGTTTTTATTGCATTTTTATGAGCTGTTTTCTGAGTTATGTTTAGAGGTTAGTATAGTGGAAAGTCAGTAGATTAAAACTATGTGAAATACGTCAGGGACCTTCTGATTAAAACTATGTGAAATATGTCAGGATCCTTAAACTGGAAATAGGATTTGCTGTGTTGCTCCAGTTTTAGGGAAATAAAATTTCGATTAATTGGCTAATCAAATGGTCAATGAAATTTACATCAATTAGTCGATAAGGGCGCCTCCGCCTTTGAAGTGTACATAAGAACATAAGAATGGCCGTACTGGGTCAGACCAAAGGTCCATCTAGCCCAGTAGCCTGTCTAGCGACAGTGGCCAGCACCAAGTGCCCCGGAGGGGGTGGACCAAAGACAATGATCAAGCAATTTGTCTCGTGCCATCCATCTCCAGCCTCTGACAAACAGAGGCCAGGGACACCATTCCTACCCCCTGGCTAATAGCCTTTTATGGACCTAACCTCCATGAATTTATCTAGCTTCTCTTTAAACTCTGTTATAGTTCTAGCCCTCACAGCCTCCTCTGGCAAGGAGTTCCACAGGTTGACTATGTGCTGTGTGAAGAACTTTCGCTTATTAGTTTTAAACCTGCTACCAATTAATTTCATTTGGTGTCCTCTAGTCCTTATATTATGGGAACTAATGAATAACTTTTCTTTATTCATCCTCTCCACACCACTCATGATTTTATATACTTCTGTCATATCCCCCCTCAGTCTCCTCTTTTCCAAACTGAAAAGTCCCAGTCGCTTTAGCCTCTCATCATATGTGACCTGTTCCAAACCCCTAATCATTTTAGTTGCCCTTTTCTGAACTCTTTCCAAGGCCAAAATATCTTTTTTGAGGTGAGGAGACCACAACTGTACACAGTACTCAAGATGTGGGCGCACCATAGTTTTATACAGAGCAGTAAGATATTCTGTATCTTATTTTCTATCCCTTTCTTAATAATTCCTAGCATCCTATTTGCCTTTTTGACCGCCGCTGCACACTGTGTGGAAGTTTTCAGAGAACTGTCCACGATAACTCCAAGATCTCTTTCCTGATTTGTCGTAGCCAAATTAGCCCCCATCATACTGTACGTATAGTTGGGGTTATTTTTTCCAACGTGCATTACTTTACACTTATCCACATTAAACTTCATTTGCCATTTTGTTGCCCAATCACTTAGTTTTGAGAGATCTTTTTTGAAGTTCTTCACAGTCTGCTTCTGTCTTGACTATCTTGAACAGTGTAGTATCATCCGCAAACTTTACCACCTCACTGCTTGCCCCTTTCTCTAGATCACTTATGAATAAGTTGAATAGGATTGGTCCTAGGACTGACCCTTGGGGGGACACCACTAGATACCCCTCTCCATTCTGAAAATTTACCATTTATTCCTACCCTTTGTTTCCTGTCTTTTAACCAGTTCTCAATCCATGAAAGGATCTTCCCTCTTATCCCATGGCCATGTAATTTACACAAGAGCCTTTGGTGAGGGACTTTGTCAAAGGCTTTCTGAAAATCTAAGTATACTATATCTACTGGATCCCCCTTGTCCACATGTTTGTTAACCCCTTCAAAGAACTCTAATAGATTAGTAAGACAGGATTTCCCTTTACAGAAACCATGTTGACTTTTGCCCAACAAATTATGTTCTTCTACGTGCCTAACAATTTTATTCTTTACTATTGTTTCAACTAATTTGCCTGGTACCGACGTTAGACTTACCGGTCTGTAATTGCCAGGATCGCCTCTAGAGTCCTTTTTAAATATTGGTGTCACATTAGCTATCTTCCAGTCAGTAGGTACGGAAGCCGATTAAAGGGATAGATTACAAACCACAGTTAACAGTTCTGCAATTTCCCATTTGAGTTCTTTTAGAACCCTTGGGTGAATGCCATCCGGTCCCAGTGATTTGTTACATTGCTACACTTCAAAGGTGAAAGTGCTGTGAGGAGCACAGGGCTTGAGTCCCCTGCTGGCCCCGTGCTCCCCGCAGCATTTCAAAACTGGGGAGTCCCCTACTAACCCTGTGTTCCCTGCGGCACTACCGCTTTGAAACGCCGCAGGGAGCCTGGTGTCTCACACCGCATGGCGCTTCAAAGCATCAGCACCACATGGAGCTCGGGGTCAGCGGGGGACTCCCAACTGGCCCCAGGCTGCACACGGGATTTCATAGCGGCAGCACCGCATAGAGCCTGGGGTCTGGCCCCGGGCTCCACACAGCGCTGCCACTTTGAAGCACCCCTATTTCTTCCCCCCCTCCCTTTGCTGCCTCTTTTTGATAGAGGCAGCAGGCGAGGGGGGGCAGGGGTGACTAATCATCTAGGCATTCACATCCCTATCCAGAATAGCTTCAGTTGAATAAAGCTGTCTGATCAAGATCATTGCTCTTGTGCTGCCTATATTCTACTAGTAATTTTTTGAAATTCACTATAGAATGAACATACAGATTAAAAATAACTAAAGCCTTGGGCTACATCTACACTGCAGGCTGTTCTTGCGCAAAAACTTGCGGAGCGTCTACACTGCACACGCGTTCTTGCACAAGTAAATTTACAGTAAAGCGTCAGAACAGAGGGCTTATTGCGCAAGAGTCATTCCTCTCCCCACAAAGAGTTATTCCTCTTCCCCCTCTTCTACTTCAAGAGCTCCTGCACAAGAAGGCAGTGTGGACAGGCAACAGGGGTTTCTTGCGCAAGAAACCCCAATGGCTAAAATGGCCATCAGAGCTTTCTTGCGCAAGAGAGCGTCCACACTGCCATGGATGCTCTTGTGCAAAAGCACATGGCAGTGTGGACGTGCTCTTGTGCAAGACCTTTTGCGCAAGAACTCTTGCACAAAACAGTTCTTGCGCAAGAAGCCTGTAGTGTAGACGTAGCCTTGCAGTTTTATGGGTATTTCTTTCATCTGGTTAAAACACTGCTTTTCCTTCTGTAGAGGCCCCCTTCCTAAGTATGCTTTAGAATAGTAATCCCTGAGTGGTGCAACATGATTAATGAAGACTGATTAATCCCAGGGGGAGTAGAATTTGTCATTTGATTGCAAGAAAAATAAAATTAAACTTCTATTTGGTAATGGTAACCAGGGTTCACGAATTGATGCTGTTTGTAAAGATAAGGATAATTTAACTTGAAAATGCTTTTTAAACGTTAAAATCAGCATATATAAATATAAACCATTGCTGTTTTCATATTACAATGAAATGCACCTTTATATTCAATAGGGCTGATCAGGGTCGCTTTCTAGACTGTGTTGTGCAATGGGGAAACCTCACTGAAGGGAAGATCAGGCTGTATCTGGGAGAGATTCTGGAAGCTGTACAGTATCTTCACAACTGCAGAATAGCACATCTGGACCTAAAGGTGAGGAGCCAAAGTTACACCTGGAATGTTACCAGAACAGATTGCCTTTTCTAGGTGACAGCTGCATACTCCAGACATAGAAAGCTCTGGCCATTGAGAGCCATGCAACCCCTTTGCTTTAAGCCATGCAATGCTCCATTGTAGGTTATAAGAAGTGGTGGGACTTGCCCCCCATGCACCCTAAGTTATTTTCAGCCTTTAAAAAGAAATCTCAAATGCCTCTGTGTCTTCCAACTTGGCTTGATGGCTGTTCATGTTCACCTTTGTTAGGATCTCTTTCCCTATATATGGTAACAAATTGTTAGACTTTGTAACATGCACTATTGATTTGTTTGCTTGTTTTTGTCTGGGGAGCTTGCTATAGAGATAATTTGAAACAGCAGAATCTGTTGTGTAAATTTGGTTAAAACATTGCTGCTCTTATGGCTCCAAATTCTCCATTTCTGTGTTTTATACTTTGTCTGCGGTGCGTGGGTGAAGGGCATCTGCTGCATCCTTGTTCCATCCCTCCGGGATATGATGTTTGTACCTGATCCATTTTGGTGGAAAATGCCTTGAAGGTTTCAAGATGGATTTGAGGCTTGTTACTGGCCCTTTCTCCTAGCCAGTCTCGGTTTAGATGGGGAAAACTGATGCCAGGAGATCCTCTGTGCCCGCAGAATCTTTTAGGCAGTAAAAGGCCTTGGACTCAATTCTGCAGATTTCATTCTTGATATGAAAAGAAGAAGGTAAAAGAGGCAAAACCCTCATGCCCCAGATTTCCCATCATCTTCAAAAACATTATTAATTTAAAAAATTGACTTGATCTACAGTTGTTGTGGGCTCAGAAAGTGTTTTTTCTGACCTGTTAACCGGTGGGGGGAAGGGCAGCTGCCCTGGGGCCAACAATTTTAAAAGGGCCTGGAGATCCCTGCCACCAGAGCCCCAGGCGGCCCATGCCAGGTGGCACTGAAAAGCTGGCTTGGCTGGGAGAGGCTAGTCCCGGCCCCGGCCCTTCTGTCCAAAGTCCTGCCCTTCTGGAGGCCCAGAACACTCACACTCACACTCTCACTCTCACTCGCTCACTCTGTCTGTCCACCCCTCTCTCTCTCTCTCTCTCTCTTTTTTACTTGGGGCCTGACAAAGTCTTTCAGCCACCCTGTGCATAGCTGAATTCCAAAGTGGGGCGTCTACTTGAAAGCCAGTTATAGGTCAGTAACTTTTCTCTAGTTCAAAACAAAATAAACATTCTACTTCCCCTCAGCAGCTTTTAGGAGTTGCTTGTAACAGTTCCTGTGGCTTCCACAGTGAAGCTGTAAGACAGTGTTTCTCAACCTTTTTTTATAAAGTACCCCTTTAAAAAAAAAAAATAAGTACCCCCAGTACCTACAGTTTTCAGACACACAATTTTTTTTCTACCATTGCATCACATGTGTTTAAACAACTTAATTGTAGCTGGGTGGGCGATGAAATTTTTGTGTATAAAATGTACACAAATAATAAAGTGCTGTAAAACTTACAACAAAAATTCAGTTTTCTCCAAATTTCAGTTGTGTTGACATACCTCCCCCCCCCAGACTTCTTTCTCTCGAGTACCCCAAGGGTATGCGTACCACTGGTTGAGAAACACTGCTCTAAGAGATCCTGATTTTAAACTTTAGTTCAGTTCAGCTATTTCTGTATTGTAAAATAAATGGTGACCCACGGAAATGTAAATGTTAAGAGAAACTTTGTTAGAAAAAAAAAATCTTTGACTTCCTACTCCAGTCTAAATATTCTATTTTTTGTTTTCTGTGTCACACTATTAGTGAAAAGTTGTTGGGTCTTCAAACTGCAGGTTTACAGAGTTCCAGTTTTCTGTGGGTCTCTGCAGAACTCTTATTGTGAAGTGAATTGTTGCCAACTGAGCAGGACTCTGTTTCCTGTGTCATGACTCTGCGAGAACCTAAAACTCAATGATCACATCTTCCAGGATGCTGCAGACTGTTGCAGAATTCTTTGCAAACTTTGAGGCGCTTGAGCGAACCATATGGGAACTTTGTGGAGCTAGCCCTGATAATCCACTGTGCTTGTAAATCTTTGCTGTGCCCCTCAACTGCCTGTGCTGGTTGGAAAGGAGTAGACTAAGGCTTTAGACGTGTGCCAGGCTTATTTGAAAGATGAATATGATTTTCCTCTTTGTATTTTATAGCCTGAAAACATTCTGGTGGATCAGAGTTCAGCTAAACCAACAATAAAACTGGCTGACTTTGGAGATGCCGTCCAGCTCAATACCACCTATTATATCCACCAGTTACTTGGGAACCCAGAGTTTGCAGCTCCTGAAATTATCCTTGGAAATCCTGTCTCACTAACCTCAGATGTTTGGAGCATCGGAGTGCTCACATATGTCCTTCTTAGTGGCGTCTCTCCTTTCCTGGATGAAAGTGTAGAGGAAACTTGCCTGAATATTTGCCGCTTAGACTTTAGTTTCCCAGATGACTACTTCAAAGGAGTTAGCCAAAAGGCCAAAGATTTTGTATGTTTTCTACTTCAGGATGACCCAGCTAAGCGTCCTTCTGCTGCATTGGTCCTTCAAGAGCAATGGCTGCAGCTGGGGAATAGCAAAAATGTTGACAGCATTGACATATCCAGACTGACTTCGTTCATTGAGCGGCGAAAACACCAGAATGATGTTCGACCCATTCGTAGCATTAAAAACTTCTTACAGAGCAGGCTCTTGCCAAGAGTTTGACCTCACTTGAAATTCTCTCTCATTCTCTTTCACCTGCCAATCCTACTGGAGATGGAAATCTCCTGCCAATCAGCTGTTGACTTGAATTTTGGAGACTAAAACAGAGCCAATCAGCTGCTAGAATGTTCGTGTGAAAATGCATTCCAAGTAACCCTGCACACAGTAGTACTTGGGACTAGCAATGCAAACTATGCTGAGGTGGAGGCCTATAGCATTGTACTCTGTGAAAGACAGTCAAGAGTATTACAGTAACAGTGTTTTATTCAGGTTTCTGCAAAAAAACACTTTTTTTAAAAAAACTAATAGAATTTTGCAAATGAACTTACCATTTTCAAGATTTGTTTGAGGAAATAAATGCCTATGTTCAAAGCACTGGGATTGACAAACAGACATGGACAAATACCAAATCACACCTGGAGAAGACTCACCAAATTGGCTGCCCATTGATATGGCCTCCATTGATGTCCATTTTTTCACTTGGTCCTAGAGCTTTCCAGTTGCCTCACCTGTATATATGTCACATAGCAGTGCACTGAGATCAGACTCTGCTTTTAAGTGCATCCAACCTCAAAATTTTTGCATAAAATAGAATGAATCATTTTGCTTTGATAAAATGTAGGCCTTACTTGTATATAGACTGTTACCTGCCTTCAGTCTGTAATTTTTCTCTCCCTCTCCCGCCTCCCTAAATGGTGGTATACCACTGTGCGGGTCTTCAGTTCAGGTCAGCCCTTGCTGTCCTATTCGAAAAGGACTTTGGGTTGGTGCCCAGCCTGCCAATCTTATTGTCGAGCAGTGTACAGCAGGATGAAAATACTGTAAATGCACTCATTTGGAATTTTGTTTTATTTCATATCATGTGCAATGTTGTGGCTTTAACATTTTATGCAACTATTTATGAAGACCTCTGTTGTAACTGTAATAAATATATAGAAAAAGCACATTCTTAGTACGGCAAGCTTTATGGTTTTGTTTGTGTGTTTGGAGTTTCTGGGTGGGTGAGGGAAGGGATATTGTATCATACTGTCATTAGTTTAATTATCAGATTTTAGTATAAAACTTAGAAAAGAACCTAGTGAGTTTTAAGGATTGTAAATAAATAAGTTAGGTATTCATAACCAGAATCACAAACTGGATAAGAAATAGGGTGAAATTTTTTTAAAAAAATATTATTATACTATTCAAAATGCCAAAGTATTACTTTCCCAAAACCAATCTCAACATTTACTACTTTTTAGAATTTTCAAATCTGCATTTACTGCTTTCTGTACAATAATTGAATGATTTTTTTTTTCCTCTTTGGCGAAGAAATAAATTCAAGCAGTAGTGGTCATGTGACCTGACGTAATGTAACTGTCTTATGTACTGTTTTTTAGATTGAGGTAATAGTAACGTGATGAAATATTTAAAAAGACAGAGTTTGGCTTTCTGGTCATCACAGATTTGACATGGATGTGTTGTCATCTATGTTTCTCTGTGCAAAATGCCTGTTTTAAATAAGGAAATTAAGCCTCCAACCCACACTAGTTAGATATGAGTTGTAAGCCATAAACTGGCTTTGGTTAGTTTTAAACTTTGCCACTTCCCTTGTATTCTATTTATTCCTTTTTGTTTGTTTTTTGTTTTGTAAAGTTGTACAGAAACTTTTTAAAAGAAAAATTAATTCAAGACTGGATGTGTCTTATTACCAACCTCATAACATCTTATTCATGTGTTATTTTCTTTTATTATTTCAGTTAAATTTTTACTTTTATTTTGCATGTATATTTCTTTGTACAGTGATGTGTTTAAACAGTATGATGTGATGTAAATATTTTATTTTACCATCAGTTATTTTAAAAAAAAAATTAAACATATTTGACATACTTGTCTGATCTCTCTTGTTTTAAAACCTTGTGATCTAGGCCTTGCTATATTTTAGTGGTGCTCTGCACTGAAGCTATGACATAGTTCTTTGTTACAGAATGAGATTTAAATTGCCTAGTGACTGTACCATTATTTTAAAGGCTAGGAATATGCCCCACAAAATACCATTTGCCCTTTACTTATAGGTATTGAGTGTTTTGGGGTATCTTAGTCTTCTTATGTGATAATTGGATTAGCTACCTTTCTGGGACCCGCTTGTCACTGCATTTTATATAGCTAGAGCAAATATGAATACAAGTCTTGCAGCCAGATTTCACCCAATTAAGGGCCACGTTGCCAATATATCAAGCAACCAAAGGAGTAAAATCATATAAAAATGGACTATGTTGTGTATTTTAGTAATTGTGTAGTTGCAACATTTTTTATTGATTACATGGTTACTAACATATTACCCAGGGGCGGGGCTGCCAGCCAGTACACTCCTGGACCCACTCCTGGGGAGACACTGCCACCTCACACTGCTGCCTCTGTATCAGCTCCCCACACAGACTGGCTCCCACCTGCCACCCTACACTGCTGCTTCTGATAGAGACAGCAGCATGGAGCGGCAGTAACCCCTGTCCATGGGGAGCCTGAGCACTCTATAGCATTAATCTGGAGCACACTACCAATGAGGAAAAGCCATTTTCACCCAAGGATGGTTTCATTATTACTGATATAACTCCATCTAGATCTGTGATAGGCAACCTAGGCTAGTGAGTGACCCCACTTTAGTGGCCATCCTTCATCAGTTGGTTGCAATACTGTTCTCACCAAGATGGCTTCCCAGGATAGGGTAAATTTAAAAAACAACAGATGGTCTGGTAGCACTTTATAGACTAACAAAACATGTAGATGGTATCATGAGCTTTCGTGGGCACAGCCCACTTCTTCAGATGACCGGAGTCGTCGTCATGACCATCTACATGTTTTGTTAGTCTATAAAGTGCTACCAGACTATTTGTTGTTCAAGTTTATCTTGTACAGACTAACTCGGCTACCCCCTGAAGCTTCAGGATAGGATAGTTTTGCTAGCTGCACTTGCATACCTAGAATTTGCGGGTGGTTCCAATGGAATTGTAGCAGCACTTCAGATGCAGAGGGAGCACATGACTTTCACAGTCAATGTTGTGCGCAATCAGCACACACCTCGGTTCACGTGCCCTTGCTTTACACGTGTGTCATTTTAGCGATTCTGATAGGGAAAAACAACAGGGACAGAAACCAGCAGAATTTGGCATCCCTGTGCATGGGCAGTGATCAACAAAATGTCTTGTGGCCCGCACATAGAACCCCAATGGGCTGCAGGTTGCCCACCATTGTTCTAAATCCTTCAAGGGATGCAGGTATAAACCTTTTGAATATGTACAATTCTACCTCTCCTTTTGCTCCTATCCTTACCTTATTTGCAATTCATGGGTAAATTGAAAGGTCATGAACTCCATATATGGCACTTCTGCATGTTAATGCATTGCATTCGTGATTTGCAGGATTGGCTACTGTCCAGCTTCAAAACCCAGTTGTTTCTCTGTCTTCCCTGTACACACTTCCCTTCCCCCACACCCAGCTTGCCGTGGAAATCCCAGAAATAAATATGCAGAATATTCAAAGAGATCTATCTGAAAGGTCAAATTGCCTGGGATGAGTTTCCATCCCAACCTGTTTCTATTATAAACACTCAAGCTCTCTGCTTGTTGATCTGGAACAGGAAGGAGGCCTGGCAATATACCCCAGTGGGGCAGAGAGTTGACCCAAAGAGAGCAGATGTAGACATTACTCACTTGGTCGGGGTCACTGACAAAAACACATTCCTTTAAAATAATTTTAGTGGCAGAGACCTCCAAATGTTGCTGGGGGTGCACACACCCTGCCCTGGATCTCCGCACAAGCTTAGATGCTCAGGCTTTACAAAGAGAATGTTCGTTTGTACCCCAGTGACTCCCCTGTGCACTCTGAAGGCTGAGCACTCCAAGACTGTTGTTTAGGGCGATTCAATGGGAATTTTCAGATGTGCTCACATTGACCCAAGTTTTGGAGGATTTCCACTTTGCAGACAGAGGTGTGAGTGTGGCATGTGTACATGTGATCTAGGTAGCTCAAATAATAGCTAGGAAGGCAAGGCAGCAGGGCCTGCACAAGCCCAGGTCCCTGAACTCAAGTGCATGCTGCTGCAGTTTCACTGCTAGTGTAGAACAAGCTAGGGTAAAACTAGGTTGGGTGTGACTGCACTTGTTGCTGTCATACCTCTGATTACAGTGTAGATGGACCTTTGCCCCCAAAGTAGCACAACTAGACCTGTGGAGCAAGTTAAGTCACTTAGACACTAGCACTCATTGGCTGATTTGCACACAATGTACCCGGAAATAGCACTGCAACCTGGCTAAGAAAAAAAGGCAAAAGAGCTTGGATGAGAGCAGCTAATATGGACCTTGTAGTCTAGGGCAGCGGTTTTCAAATTGTAGCAACCCAAGGACACGCATTTTTATTTAACATTTTTCACAGACCCCCCAATCTTCCTCAGCCCCCGGTCCCACTCCCACTCCACCCCTTCCCCCATCACCCAACCCCGGCTGCTCCTGTCCCTTCTCTTCCTGCCCTTTCCCCATGCATACCCTGTCTTCATTCCTCCCTCCCCCCCCTCCCCAGCGCCTCCAGCACACTGGGGAAGAGGCATGCAGGAGGGAGGCGGAGGAGTTGATTGGGGGGGCAGTGGTCAACTCCCCCTTCCCTCCTCTGTGGAGTTCTCTTACAGACCCCAGTTTGAGAAATGCTGGTCTAGGGCAATGCTCTAGGATATGGGGAGGGAAGGAGCCTTGCAGGATAGGATGGGGAGGCAGTGGGTATGGAAAAGGGTGCGATTTGGGGGTTGCATTTCTGTGTAGGTGCTGCACCGACCTCTGGCTGTAGGTAGAACCTCTAGATGTATTTTGACGAGAGGAATTGGCCATGACATAGAGTGGGGTGCCATTGCTTTCTGAGCAGGATTTGGAAGCCTGTGGGACCTTCCATGACTTTACTGAGTACATTGAGCCTGTGCCTCTGGGCTACATACATCTCTAAAGATTTGAACATTTTTGTAATGAGGTGCAGGGGGATCTGAAGAGAACTCCATAGGAGCCATGCCCTCCCAGTCCTAGGCGGGGGACCACTGAATTGGGCATGCTAGTTGGTCTTGCCTTCCACCATCCTGCTCTGCACTATTGCCTGGAAGCTGTCCTGACTGCCAGGGTGAGTTATCACATAGCCTTACCCGTGGGTGGAAATAGACACGTCTAGATAATGCATGAATTGTCGTATTGTCCACTTCCAGTCAGTGCTGAGTGTTGTAAATAACACTCCTAACCCTGAGGCCTCTTGAGTGGATAATGTCCCCAGAAATGGGAAAGATGCCAGCTTAGTCACAGCATCATATTAAAAGCTGAAGCTGCTGTTCATAGTTGTGGCCAGTTTTCCTAGATCCTGTTGTGACAGTACTGGTGTTACCCTGCCTCTGCTCTCCGAGTGGATCCAGTGTGTCCAGTTCCATTCCGGGTGAGCAGAGACGAAGCAGAGTTTCAGGTAGCTGCACAAGCCCTGCTGGTGGTACGATATGCTTCTGAGAAAGGCAAAGGATGCTCCTGGTTTGTCTACTACAGATTATCATGAGACACCATAGCCTGAGGGGGCAGAGATGGAAAAAATAGCATTGTGAACCCATTAGATGAAGGTAGTGCAGAGAGAGGTGCTGGTGTGCACAAGCATAGGAAGGAGGTGACAAAAACAGCTGGCTGGGGGAGGTCAGGCACCACAGCCAGCACATCCCATATGGCAGTCCATCAGAGAGGCAGCCAGACAACAACTTTCCTAGTGGGTGACATCGTACCAGGCAGGGTATCGTGCTGCGATATGGTATGTGCCAGATGATGTGGCATTGGGTGAGTGTGCTTAATGGGAAGCCAATGCCAGGGGAAAGCAGCAATGGTATTGATTAGAAGTCAGCTGCTACTGTTTTGTGAATAAGTGCCAAAATAGAAGGAACTCCATTTTGAACTTCTGTCAGTTGTGGCAGTGATTGAACTGGTGATGGAAGGGAGCCAGGAAGTGATCTAATTCCCACATCCCCTTCCTGTGTCTGTAGAGCAATGAGAGCCCCAGAATAACTTTTATTCTTGACATTCATTATTAACTTGCCTAGGGTGGAGTACAGGGGTAGCCATGGAGGTATAGAATTCTGCATTTTCCCAGACCAGACGTGTTGGTGAAGCCATGTTCCATCCCTTAGGTCAGCAGGGTGCAACCTGCCATTTTGTTTTCCCGGCTTGGCGCCCGACATACGCGCGTGGGGAGTGGCAGGGGAGCAGACTGGCGCTTAAAATTAAAGGGGCCACAACAAAATGTTCCTGGCGCCTTTTTTTTTTTTCCCCTGGGGGTCATGAATTAAAAAAGGTTGAGCACCACTGCCTTAGGTAAATGGCACCAGCATGACTTCTGAATGAACCTGTTGTACTGCAGCTAAGACAGGGAGTGCCCAATGAAAGGTTGCCAGCAGGGGTTCTCAACCTGGGAGCAGCCACCAGAAAACAGGACTCACCCTGCTCTTCCCACCTTTTTTAAAAGAAAGGGGAGGAGAGATCACACAGAAAAGGCTTGAGAACACTGCTATGGGCAAACTCTTGCTGTATTCTGGGGGGGTCAGCAGCTCTCCCCATAGCCCTCCCAAATGCCAGTAAGTACAAAGTAAAAGCTCTGATTTCTCCCCTCCCCCGCCTTTCCCATGGACGCACACAGGCACTCCATGCTTGGGCCCTAACACTCTTCCAGGGCCCCACGTGAAGTCTGGCAAGGTCTGCTCAGTCAGATCCCTTTGGGCACCAGGATCCACAGGTATTCACATATTTGGTTTGGGATTTTATGACTACCTGGTACATAGCTCATTCATCCAAGCTCACCTTGCGGCTCTCTGCAGTGCAACTCTTAGCTGATTCTGTTTGTACTGACTAGAAATGAGTAGCACAGCCTGACCAGCCATAGGGAGCTGCACCCCGTGCTGTAAGGGGGAGGCTGGGAAGTGACTGCAATGAGCTGGTGAGCTGGTAGGGAGAGGTGAGGAGGATTGCACATCTCTGCCTCGGCAAGCGAGGGAGGAGGATGTCAGCTTGTAGGATGTTCACCGGGTGCTAAACATGGCTAGAAAATGCATGGAGATGTAATGGAAGACATTGCCAACAAGAAAAAGAGGCAGATCCCTGTGCTGCCTGCGGGCATGTCTATACTAGGAAATGATTTCAAAATAATCACTCCCAAAATAACACACTGATTGGAGCTTGCAATGGATTTAAAGCCCCCAGAAGCACTCCGTGGAGAGCACCAGGAGGGCGGACACTTTCTGTGGCTGCTTGGTCAGGCAACCTGAGACATGTTCCACATGGGCTTCCACTGCTCCCTGTCAGCAGCTCACTGCTAGTGCTCCTCGTCGAGCCCTTGGACAAGGCAGGCCAACTGGTCCCACAGCAGGTCTTCCTGAGTTCACTTCCTCTGGCAGGTCCCATGGAGTTGCCAGGCTGGCATGGGAAGTGGTGGATGTGCCCAGCTGTGAAGAAAAGTGAGAAGGCCAGTCATCCCAGGAGACACGGTGCATGAAGCCCCGCCCTAATGTGTGAGCCAACATCAAAGGTCTCTGTTCAGACAATGTCAATGTGCTTCAAGCAAGGGCATCTGTTGCCTAGACAGCAGACACTTTCGGGCAGGGGCACAGACATCCCAGGGGGGAGACTCTCTACACCCATGGCCTAGGGACAAGCAGGCATAGGAAGGCAGACCCCCAGTCCTACCTACAGCCCCACTCCTTCTGCTGAACCCCCCTCCCCCCCCAGGGAGGGGAAAAGAAAGGAAGGGTGAGCGCATGCGTGCCCTGCTGCCCCCAGTCTGAGCACCAGGGAGGGAGGAGGCCACGCAGCCTGAGCCTCCCCAGCCCCAGAGCAAAACTCCGCCCCCCAGAATGCCTCTAGCAGGCAAAGCCTTCCCCTGCCCTGGCTACCAGACACCCACATGGGCTTGGTAGTGTGGATGGGATTGGTAGCTTGTTATTTTGAAATAAGAGGAGTTACTTTGAAATAACTCCCTAGTGTGGACCAGGGCTGTGAGAGGTCTCAGCAATGAGGCCTCCACATCAAGGAGAGACAAACTAAAAATCAGTTGAAAGAATGGGAATTTTCTGTGGAAAACTCCATCTGTTTTTGTGTTGAGAAAAAAACAAAATTAAAAAACCCACAACGAGCTGTTTAAAAAAAACACTGGCTGCAATACTCTCTACTTTTCAGTAGGAACAGTGGGCCAAATCCTGGGCTGATATAAATCAGGAACAATTCCACTAAAGTGCAGGTGATATGTTCCACTGAACAAATTCACCTGGGGGTAACTGGGAGCAGAACTGTGTACTCAGTACTGAGGCAATTGGGCTGCATCTGTAAGAAAGGGCAATTACCTTCCCCCACATTTCAGTCTGTCACTTCTCTAGTGACAATTTAGTGAGAAATAGTAATTCTGGTTTCCATCACTCCCACTGTGCATGGAACTTTGCTCCCTGCTGAGCTAACACTCTGCATCTGCTTTGCATGTCTGCTCCCAGCCAACTCAATATTTCTGTTTGCAGATCTTGTTTTGTTTAAAGAATGAAGTCTGGGGTCGGCATTTTGTGAGGAGGGAGACTTTTTTTAAATCCACTCAGACTTGATATGGTTTGAATGAGAGGAACCCACTTACACACTGTGGAATATAATGTCATTATTATTAAAGATCATAATTTTCTACAGATTTGTACAGAAAGAGTGTCTGTATGAATAAGCTACAGCATGTATGGTTCTATTTTCCATTTCTGGGGAGCATAAAGCAGTTTTCTCTGTGGCCAATGTTTCTTCCATATCAAACTATGAAAGAAAAGCTGTTTAACATGTTACTGACTCTCTCCAGGTATACTTTTAATTCTCTCAGAATAGTAATAGAGATGTAGCCGTGTTAGTCTGGTCTTGCTGAAACAAAAGACAGGACTATGCAGCACTTTAAAGACTAACAAGATGGTTTATTAGGTGATGAGCTTTCGTGGGCCAGACCCACTTCCTCAGATCAAATTGTGGAAGAAAATTGGCATGACCATATATACCAAAGGGATACAATCAAAAAAAAGTGAACACACATAAAAAGGACAAATCAGATTTTAGAACGGGGGTGGGGGGGGAAGGTTAGTGTCTATGAAATAATGATATATGGGGTGGTAATTGGGGAACAATTTTCATTTTTAAATGTTCCATTTGAATAAATGGGGGAAGAGTCGCTGTCACCTGCTGAAATGGCAGAAGAGTGGTTCTTGGGGAAGCCCTGGGAGTTGCATCATGTGTGGGGGTTTCTTTGGTGGCAGCAGAATGAGTGCTGGTGTGGTGTTTTTCTGACCCCCCGCCACAGAGACATGTTTGAAATGAAAAGGGTTCCTTTGGACTGTCCCTGGTGGGGGAAAGCAGGGTGACTTGTGTGGACAAAATGGTGTCGTGCACACTGTGCACGACACCATTTTGTCCATCAGGTAGAAAGCAGGTGTGTCTCACTGAGCATTCGCTCACCCCCACCACCCGCAGCTACGCATATACCTTCACCTAGTTTATTCCATCTCAGTGGTCCAATAGGATGCTTGACTGCCATGTACAGAGAGATCTGCAGGACCCATTGGCAAGGATCCATATCCACTGGCTTCACACACTCTCCATCCCCTTCTACTCTGCCCTCCTATTTTGGGCAATCCAGCAAGCATTTGGCCTGATGCCTACAATCACTGCTGTCATTTCTCAGCCTGCCAGTGGTGGTGATGCTGTTCCAGACAAGATAAATGACCTCAGAGTGTAAACCTGGCAGTACAGAGTCCCCCCAGAGAACTGTATGCAAATGCTATAGCACAGTGTTTCTCAACCTTTTTTTATAAAGTGCCCCTTTGTAAAAAATAAATAAATAAATAAATTATAAGTACCCCAAGTACCAACAATTTTCAGACATCCGCAATTTTTTTCCACCATTGCAACACATTTGTTTAAACAACTTAATCGTAACTTATTGGTTGAAAGAAATTGCCTATAGTCAATAAACTTGCCATCTTACTTATGATTGCACAAAAAGGATAAATAAAAAATAGATTAATATAAAATGTCCAATTTTTTATTCATACATATACATACATATGTATATATTTTTAGACAAACATCAATGAACAGTGATCAATAAAATTACAAGAAAAATTATAATTAATTTAAAGTGAAATTTGAGCTTGTTGGGATGAAATCAAATTTCCAGACCTGCTGTCATTTCAAACTGCTGAGGACCACAATTAAATAATTTTCTGGAGACACGACTGCTTAATTTAGTTTTTAATTCAGTCATAGCTGAAAAACTTGCCTCACATAAATAGGTTGATGCGAATGGGAGGAATTCTGTGAGAGCCATGTTATTCAGTTGTTTATATTCACCTTTCATTTTCTGCCAGAACACTGGAACATTGCCAAGTCCCATGCCTTGCATCTTTAGTACACTAGCAGTAGAAAACTCAAAAAGTTGCTCCTTCGTTTCTTCTGAAATCCCCGCTTTCTCAATAGCATTGTCAAAAAAATGGATTTAAAATCCAAAACTTCTGCTTATGTTCAGCTTCTTCAAAGCTCAGAAAATACTGTTCAAAATTTAATTCCAAATTTGTCAAATGTTCCTTTATTGATGTTTTGACATGTTCATCCAAAATAATTTCATTTTCCACACAAAATTCCAAAAGATATTGAAATGACGCAATTTCCAGATAAAGCATTATTTTTCCAGAATGCTAATTTTTTCTTGAATGCTTGTACTTTATCGTGCAAGATTGAGATAATTTGTATTAAATCCTTTTAACTATAGGTTCAAGTTACTGATTTTATCAAATATGTCACAAAGGTAGGCTAATCTGCAAATCCATAATTCGTCTTGAAAATATTGTACTAATTTGGATTTGATTTCTATGAGAAACTGCAACTTCAGCCTTTAGCTCAAATAGACAGTTGAACAATCTTCCACGTGACAACCATTGAATATTGGATTCAAGTAATACAGTAATATGTTCAGATCCCATAGCATGGCACAGTGATCGAAAAAGACATGAATTTAGAGCCCGCGACTTTATGAGGTTAATTGTCTTCACTGCAATCTCTAGCACAGAGTTTAAATCTTTATTCAGTTGTTTTGAAGCTAATGCTTCTCTGTGAATGATATAATGAGGCCACTTTACTGAAGAGTTTATAGTTTTTAATCGAGCAATAAGACCATTTTGTTGACCTACCATTGCTGCTGCTCTGTCTGCACATGCAGATATGCACCTCTGTGTATGATAATCCATGTTTCAAAAACTGTTCGTTTAACAAGTTAAAAAGTTCTTCCTCCATTGTTTTAGTGTCAAATTCTTTACAGCAGCATATTTGCTCACTTATTCCTTTTTCATCTTCGTCGTCAATGTATCTGACAAAAACCATTAATTGTGCGCAATTGGAAATATCTGTTGATTCGTCAAGTTGTAAAGCGAACTGTTTCTTCTGAAATTTTTTTCAGTAATTTGTTTTATTAAGTCTTCTGCCATCTCGTCAATTCTTCTTATTGTATCATTCGAATGCGGGATATTTTTAATTTTGATGACTTCTTTTTCACTAAGCATAATTTCAGCAATTCTGACAGAAGCCGGAATAACAAGCTTCTCAGCAATGGTACGTGGTTTCTTTGTTTTTGCTATCATTTGTGCGATTTCATAAGAAGCTTGTTGAGAGCTTTTTGTGTACACTTTCATAGCAGCACTAGATATATTGATACCTTCACATTTTCTTGTAAAATATTCAATTGATTTATCTTTATTGTTGGATGCTTTGTATTAAGGTATCGTTTCAACAGAGATGGTTTCATACAGTGGTTAGATAGATAGTCTCACAGTAAATCATGCAAAGTGGCAAAGGGGGTACACTTCCGTTTGTAGTGAACCCAAATTTAAGATATTCAGAATTGTAACTGCGTGTTTTGCTTATCTCAGAAGAATTTCCACTTCCACCACTGACGCGTGGTTTTTTCACTACAGGTTTTCCCGCCTAAAATGTTTCTGACATGGTTTCCTGTGAATTACCTTCTTCCAAATCTGCAGTTTTATTCTTTCTTTTCACAAGAAATTGGTCCATTTTAAGCCTTCAGTTTAAAAATTGCAAAATTCAAACACTCATCAAACGTCACCACGCAGTAACCCAATGCCCTTTCCCACCCACAGAGTGATATGTATTTACACTAAAAATGTAAGTTATCTACCAGCAGTAACTGATATGTGCACAATACTATCAGATCAAAAATATTACATGGACTCAAAACTTGGTTACCCAAAATTGCATCCCTCAAACTAGCAAGTTTGGACACACAAACTAGAATTCTGACACCGCGACCCAGAGCCACCTGCAGGGAAGGAGCAGAGCAATTGGGCGCATGGAGGGGCTCTGCAGACTGGCAGGGGCTCTGGGTCCCAGGGGAACTAGTCCCAGGGGGCAGGCAGTGCTTCGTGGGCTGTTTCTCCCTTGCCGGCTAGAGCTGGGGTTCCTGGCTCGGGCCTGCACCTGCTATTCCACAGAGCCGCTCAGCCTCGCTCCAATGAGCGGTGAGGGCAGCACCTGGGTGTAGTGGGCTGGGGCTGGTGCCCATCCAAAAGCACATGGGCAACAGAGGGGCACGGGGAGCCCACCAGGGATGCCACCGGTGCCGCATGGGGCAGCAGCCAGCCAGCCCCCACCCTGCCCTCCACCCCTTGAAACCCAGGCAGGGGGCGAGATCCAGCCTCTGCTCCGCCGGCTCCCAGCCCCAGTCCTGTCCAGTCCAGGCACTGAACTGCACACTGGGGACAGCAGCGGCTCCCAAGCCAGGGGTGCTGGGCTTCCAGCAGGCCTTTGAAGAGCCCGCTCCCGCCTCCCGGCCCTAAGGAGCAAGCGGCCCGCCAGTGCCGGGCTTGCTGCGTGGGGCTGTGCGCTCTCAGCCCAGCCCCACCCTAGCGTGCCACCCGAGGGCAACTGCCCCCCCAATTTCCCTCGCTATGCCACTGCTGCAGAGCCAGGCACCCCCACCCCCAACCCCATACCTGGGTCTCACCAAAGCTGTCGCCACGGCTGCTGCAGCCACGTGCTTCTCCCTCCAGGCACCGGGGCGCCTGCGCAGAGCAGCTGTTAACGTCCGGGCTTGAACATTCAATTTGACAGGCACGTGTGTTGATGAACTCCCCAGACTTCTTTCACATACCCCTAAGGGTTGAGAACACTGCGCTAGCAGGTTCCCCGCTAGTGTGAATTCACACAATCACTGTAGGCTGAGATTTTTTTCAAGCGGTCTCAGAGCTTCAGCTGCCCAGTGTCCATATTTTGTAGAGGGCTAAAATCAGTTACATATTGTCTGAATGTGAAACTTCGAGAGAAATTTTCCAAGCCACAAGAGGCCAGTTATAAACCATTTATAAAGAAACCCTTAATATAAAGTTTGTTTGAAGGCTGTTGGCATTATGATGGTCGAGTCTGCTCAGCAAAGCTATCATAGTGCTTGGTCAACAGAGACAACAGTCGTCTTTGCCTTGTCAACTGCAGCAGTGTCATAGCTTTTATTTCAGGGGGTAGGGAACCTAAGGCCTGGGTCCAGCCCCTGAGGCTCAGGGCTCCCCCTCCCCCAGCATTGGAGAGCCCACTCTGGCACTCCAGTCCCCCGGCCACCTCCCCACAGGGCTGAAGCAGACAAAATCTACTAGCCTGGGCTCCACCAGCCTCTGGTGTGCGAAGGGAATGTGGGGAGTGTCTTTCTCCTTCTCCTTGCGGAGCAGTCTGCCACTCCTCCAGCCATTGTTTGACTTTTCTCCTTTAAAAAACCCTCCGAATTTAATCGTAAAGATTATATCAATGCAATGTTAATGTCTGGCAATAGAAAGCCATGAAATGCACAAGTCAAAGTTGAATGCAGCATCCTCTCACACATATGCATTATGGGCATCTTTAATTCCATGAAGTTAGCTGAGATACACATGCAAGAAGTTTGTAGCAAAAAGAGTATTTTTAAAAGTGTGATCACATGACTAAACATTTGCAGTATGTATGTGCAGGGGATCAGAATGAAAGTTAGGCATGCAATCTTAATTTTCACATTTCCTGCCTTTTGTTTGCTTGACAGTCCAGGGCTGGTTATATTTCACTTTATTTGCATTTGACATTCTGTGACTTTAAATTAAATTAACATTTCATTTTTGTTGTTTATGTAACCCACACATCTCCTGGGTGTGGTTCACTGTCCCATGTAGTGGCAGTTAGATCACTTACATTTACACATTTGCCTTTGTACCAGATTGTTGTGTTTGCTTAAGGGGACTACATTATTTTATTGCTGAGTGTTTTCTCTGTGTGTGTCTGTCTCTCTCTCACACACACACCCCTGAAGGCCAAAGTCCATCTTCTGGCAATATTATCTGTACAGGAAAACACTATCTTTCCTCCCTACCACTATTACTATATGTCACTCACCAAATTTAAAAACTTGTTCTTGTGTTTAGTGTCAGACTGGCACATGAGGTGCAGCAGAGCCAGGACTGACTCTAACAGCCTAAGAGCAGCTCCTATCGTTTAGCTAGATGAGCACATGTAATGATGTACACCAGTACAAGAAACAAAATTCTGCTACTCAGTGTTTCAGCTGTCATGGTCAGTTCATGGCACAGTAACCCCAGTAGCAACAACATCAGCAATGCACAGAGCAGTAGCCAGCCACATGCGCAGCAACAAATTCAGCAGTGCTGCGCAGTACAACTTCCAGAAAGAAGTTCCAACGTATTTGGGAGTAACTGGTATTATTTGCAGTTGTAGTCAATAATTCATACTAAATGGAGTGGTTGGCAGGAACTTCCTACAGATCCAGCTTTTGGAATGTGTTTAAGAATGGGAAGTTTTATTTATCATCATTAACATTCAGCAACAGAAATGACCATACCATGAATTTTCCCCATTCTTTTAAAGCTAAGCATCTAATATTAGCAGACATGATAGTTATATGTTCAGTTCTTCATCAATTTTCTGCTGTGTCTCCAATGTATGTTGAAGACTTCCTTCCTCCACAGAAAAACAAGGCTGCAATGGATGGTCTCTTACCTCTGTTTCTGCCACATCTTTTCTCCAGCAATTTCTACCATGCAATTGCATTGTCGGTACTAAAATCTGCAGAACATTGAAATCCACAAATGTGGTGAATGTGTCATTTAAAAAAATAGCAAAATAAATAGCACCAGGCCTAATTTACTGATTGCATTGTTCATGTTGATAATTATTTTAATAAAAGCGTCCATAATGGGATTGACTTGAACCAGTTGCTGAATCTCCATTTGCTGCACTGGAGTGCCACAGAGACCAGGTATTTTGCAGAATCAATCCCACTTTCACATCTGATGAAGTGGGTCTTTGCCCACGAAAGCTTATGCTCCAATAAATCTGTTAGTCTATAAGGTGCCACAGGACTTCTCATTGTTTATGCAGATTCACACTAACACGGCTACCCCTCTGATACTTAATCCCACTTTCTGGGATTGAACAGGGCCTTGATTATGAGACTGACTGGTCTTGAGTAGTTTACCTCCTGTGAAATCTCAGAAGTGTAGTATAGCAATAGTGAAAGTGGAGATAGCTCTAAACTAGATCCTGCCCTTCTCCTGAACTTTGGGGAAAAGCTTTTATCTGCCCTGAAAATTCACAGTGAGAGTCTCTAACTAAAAGGGGCTGTAGAATTTTAAAAATGCTGAGGGCACTCTTCACAGAACATCATAGAAGATTATGGGTATTTGGGAGTATTGGGCCCTATTTATGAGCTTTCACCCCCCATGACATCAGTGTGCCTCACAAGCATCCCTTAATTATATCTTTGAGTTGAGCTAGGGAGGTATTTTTGCCCACCTTGTTTGCTTGTGGTAAAGTGACTTGCCAAGATCACATAGGAAATATGTTGCAGAGCCCGGAATACAGAAGTCAGTTCTGCTGATTCTAGGTCCAATACTTTAATTACAGAATCATTCTTTCTAGCTATGTTCCTTCCCTCCCTCCCTCCCCCCTCACCCCACCTTCTGTACTGAATCTGTTTTGTCAGTTTAATAATGTGTTCACTTTTTTCATTGTATTCCTTTGGTATATATGGTCATGACAATTCTCTTCCAGAATATGATCTGAGGAAGTAGGTCTGGCCCACGAAAGCTCATCACCTATTAAACCATCTTTTTAGTCTTTAAAGTGCTACATAGTTTTTCCTTTTGTTTTAGCAAGATCAGACTAACACAGCTACCTCTCTATTACTATCCTACATGCACAGACACCTGATAGCGTATCTCATGAAGGGCTTGCTGAGCTAGTTTCAGCTGTCAAGATTTTGATTTTTGACTGGCAGAATCTGCTAGCTAAGAGATGGGGGAAAAATTATTTAAAAGGCCTAAAACATGTACTTCTGCAACTCAGAATCAGGGAATCACTAAGGCTATGTCTACACAGAAGTGTTATTTTGGAATAACTGACATTATTCGGATATTATGTTATCCGAAATAACATAGTCTGTGTCCACACAGCAAGCAGTTATTTCAACATAATGTCAACATAGTGCCAAGCTGAAGGACTTCTTACTCCGACTCCTGTAACCCTTGCTGTGTGAGGAGTAAGGGAAGTTGGAGGAAGAGTGCTCTTTCTCGGACTTCCTGCTGTGCAGACAGCGCCAAAAAGCCAAAATAAGCTATTTCAACTTAAGCTATGCAATTGAGGTAGACGTTGTGTAGACGTGCCCTAATTGTACATGAAGAAGCTTATGAAGAAAATTATTCCTACAGCTTTGCTAATTAATTCCTCTGATCATTCATTCAACTAGACTTTTAGTGGGGCATATGCACCCTGGAGTCCATGTTATTTGCTGACTCATTCGCAAAAACCTCTTCCGCAAAAAGGATTGGAAGAAGATCTGCAAATGAGCGCTCCATTTGCATTTCCTCTTCCGCAAAACACCCAGGCTATGTCTACACTCGCGGCTTCTTGTGCAAGTAATATGCAAATGAGGCTAAGCGTGGAATATTGCCGAGCCTCATTTGCATACCTAATGAGCCACCATTTTTTTCAGAAGAGGCTCTTGCGCAAGAAGGAGCGTCTACACTGCCCCTTCTTGTGCAAGAAAAACCTCTTGCGCAATGCCGTTACACCTATTACTTGAGAGGAAGAACAGCATTGCGCAAGAGGGTTTTTCTTGTGCAAGAAGGGGCAGTGTAGACGCTCCTTCTTGCGCAAGAGCCTCTTCTGAAAAAATGGTGGCTCATAGTATGCAAATGAGGCTCGGCGATATTCACGCAACCTCATTTGCATATTACTGTGCAAGAAGCTGTAGACATAGCCCCACAGTGTACACGTAGCCCTAATGTCCGATCTAAACCTCCCTTGCTGCAGTTTAAGCCCATTGCTTTCTTGTCCTATCCTCAGAGGCTAAGAAAAACAATTTTTCTCCCTCCTCCTTGTGACACCCTTTTAGATACCTGAAAACTGCTATCATGTCCCCCCTCAGTCTTCTCCTTTCCAAACTAAACAAGCCCAATTCTTTCAGTCTTCCTTCATAGCTCATGTTCTCTAGACCTTTAATCATTCTTGTTGCTCTTCTCTGGACCTTCGCCAATTTCTCCACATCTTTCTTGAAATGTGGTGCCCAGAACTGGACACAATACAGATAGTAATTTGGTCTTGTGGCTGAAGCCCTTGTGTCTCCCCAGTGACAGCCAGTCCTTAGCATTAAGACATCCATTCTTCTTTGTATATTTATTTTATGTTTGTTGTTCGTATGAGTCATCATCTGAGAAGCTTGAAACCATTCTTGCTGAATGAGATTAGCTCTTCTCATGGCAAAGCAGCTG
Organism: Rafetus swinhoei; assembly: GCA_019425775.1. Taxonomy (NCBI): domain Eukaryota; kingdom Metazoa; phylum Chordata; order Testudines; family Trionychidae; genus Rafetus; species Rafetus swinhoei. The sequence goes on along the minus strand of CM033424.1, from coordinate 133,585,782 downwards.
CGTTTTATTTCTCTCTCTATCATCAGTCTTGCTGAGGGCAGAAATCTAAGTCACGCTGGAGAGTGTTTCTTGAGAAGGTGTGAGAAAGCGATTTGCTCTTCGTAAGAGTAGGAATGAGATCCAGCAACACCAGCATTCCAAACATTGGTTTGACAAGCTGTGACTCATAGCAAGTCAGCCAAAACTACACTATCTATTCTACTGCATCCCATGCGTTTTTGAGGATTCCTGTCTGAACCCTGCTAAGTAATTAATTGTAGCTGCCAACAAGCAAGCATTCACATTGTTTCTCTAGTGTCGCTCACTCTGGTGCCTACTGGGATTTGTTTAAAATGCCTGAGTGGTAGGATAATTTGCTGATGGGATGTTTTGGTTGCCTGAGTAAATTTCTCAATAGTTTCTAAGACTATTAAAATGTGCTAAATATTGGCACTGTGTGGGTTAACTCTTGCCCATTTAAAGGGATAGAAATTACAAGAACCTGCCAGAGCAAAGTTGCACGCTTACAGAAAGAGATTGACTCAGTCCTGATTTCACTTAAATCCATGGCAAACCTCATATAGGGGCAGGAGCAGACATCTGTATATTTAAAACTGTAGTTTAAAGTACTACTGCTCCCCTTGCCTCTGTTCATTACCTTAATACTGAACAAGCTGGCACATATACTAAGAAGTGCCCAAACCACCAGGGAAGCTGCTTGATATTGTTGTCTTTCCTTCAGACACCAGTGTCCCGCTGCTGCCACTAAGACCATCCCTCTTCTCAGTGTGTGTGTGGAGGGTGGGGTGGGGGGGGATCAGTGACATGTAAGCGTGTGAGCACACTTACACTCACAGCCTGGATAAAGCCTCTTTCAATGATCTCAGGGTATGTCCACACTTAACATGCCAGAGCTGCATGACTCTAGTACTTCCTGCTAGACTTCCTGCTCTGCTGATGGATTCTCCCATTGCTGTCATTAATCCACCTTCCTGAGAGGTGGTAGCCAGGGTTATTGAAGTATTCTGTCAACCTGGCATTTTCTACACAGGGACTTGTGTTGTCTTAATTATGCAGTGTGGATGTGGAGTTTTCCACACCTCTGAGTGATACAGTTATGCCAAACTAATTTTCTAGTATAGACCAGGCCTTAGGCCACACACCAATGCTATGTTCCCAGGAAACTATTCTTCAACAAGAACTTCCTTACTGTGTACAACAGATTCCGCTGCACAGATGCTTCCAGCACTAATAGGCTACATCTACACTATGAGTTTTCTCAGTGTAGATTAGCATTTTCTCATGCTTCATTTGCATACTCTCTTCCAATCTGTTTTTGCAGTGTGGACATTTCCTTTTTGCGCAAAAGCCCCTTCTGCCTCAAAAAAGGAGGTATAAGGATCTTGTGCAAAAAGGGGCTTTTGCACAAAAAGAAAACATCCACACTGCTTGTTTTTGCACAAAAACTCCTAGCGCAAAAACGGATCGGAAGAGATTATGCAAATTAAGCGCGAGAAAATGCTAATCCACGCTTCATTTGCATTGCCTCTTCCGACAAAACCCATAGTGTAGACGCAGTCTTACAGTCTTTCTTTAGAGACAAAAACTTGCTGGCTCACTAAGAAAGTGTTTGTAAGATTATGTGTAATTGCACCATCTTGACTCCTGCCTGCCATTACAACAAACACACCAAGCCCAATCTAGTGTCCCAAAACAATTGTCCTGTTAGACACCGTACCTGTGCCTGCCAGCCCCTTTTTTATCATAGATACATCTTCAGTGATGGTTCTTATGTATATTTCACTGAGTGTTGCCCATGAGCTCCATGCACCTGAGAGTGGAAGATTTTTGCTAGTGTGTCTGGTGGTTTGCACCCTCGGGCTTTGCCTTCTCATTTACCAAAATGAGGGTGGTAAGGACTGGGACAGACAGGGGCCTTGTCTATACTGGCATGTTTTGTCACCAAAAGCTGCCTCTTGTTGACAAAACAGTGAGAGCAAACACACTATAATGCAACTTTCGTTGGGAAAAAACACTGAATTTTGGTAACAAAAAACCTTCTATCCCTGAGAGAGACTTTTGTCTTTTCCCCGCCACTTATTGTCAACGAAGAGCCAGTGTAGACTCTGCTGGAAGGACAGTGTGGACTCTGCTGGACAAGATCTCCCCTCAATTGAATGATAGAGACATCACTCTTGAGGATATTGTTATGCTCCCAGATCTGGACTCTTGTATGTCGTTGACTCCTGTGCTCACAAAAGAGAACATGACACCACCAAGTGCAGGTATGGCATATGAGAGAGAGAGAGAGAGAGAGAGAGCGCCCTTTTTTTTCCTGACATCCACTAGCTGTGGCAGCTCAAAACTGATGTCACCACTCTTAAACTTTAAACCAAATTTTCCTCCTCTGATGAACTGGATGCTGGCATATGAGAGCCATCACCGCACTGAGGAAGAGGATTAGTCTGGATAGCAGGGTAGAATCTCTTTGCTCCCTCATAATCAGATAAAGCAGGGTACCTTCCTCAGGACTGATGGTACCCTATGCCATAGGAGCTTCCCCAGCCAAATTTTAATCCCCCTCACTGGTCTACTGAAGACCATTTTAGGTGTAATGCACAACATTTTAATAGGTGTTATGCAAAGGAAATGACTATAAATACATTATGTATATGGGTACTGGAAGTTTTGTTAACTGAATAAATTATGCTCTTCCTACAATTCTGTGCATCCATATTAGGCATCCCACAACATTGTGCAAAGCTGAAGTCAGCTTTGGAATTAAAGAATAGGAAACTTGTCAAAGCAAAGATTCATGAATACTTTGCAACAAGAACAGTTAAGGAGTACTTTCGTGGCTCATTAACTAGTCTGGAATGCAGTATCCAAAACAGGGATAAGAAAAGTACAGAACAAAACAAGTCAAAGAATTGTTACAAACTGGGTTTTAGAGGCATATAAAGATTTTTTTTAACTAAAAAAATCATAATATAAATACAACTAGCTGAAATGCATATCTTTGAAACACATGCCCTGTGTAAGATGAGCACGCCATAAATTTACTTTTCAGAAGCAGGTTATGTGTGTCTCCTTTTCATATTGTACTTTTTTGCCTTTAGACAATAAATTTGGCTCAGTTTGGCAATTTGTTCTCTTGAACATTTTCAAGAATGAACAAGTATGACCAAACAATTGGTTACACATTTTAGTGCATGTCTAAATGCCAAAAGGGAAAAAAGAAAAGAAACCATTGTAGCATGACTCAGAGATAGTATTTTTGTTGTCATTTTGTTTTTTGGTTTTGCCAAGTAGATATACCCTTTCTCACAGAAAGGACCTTCTTATCTATATCTAACATCAAACATCCCAATCCAGCTTCCCTTCAATTTGTCAATCTGGGGTTTAGATGAGTATCAAACCTAGCAAATACATATTCAGAAGCATAGAAAAACTTAAAAAACAACAAATAGTCTTGCAGCACCTTAAAGACTAACAATACTTGTAGATGGTATCATGAGCTTTCATGGGCACAGCCCACTTTCTCAGATGAATGGAGTTATTGAAGATCCAGTTTCAAAATACATAGGGGATAGGGGACAGGGGAGAAGGAACAAAAAGGAGAAGAAATAGTCAATTAGAGTGTCCATGCTACATGAAGCTGATAGAGAAGTTGCAAATTGTTCTTAAGTACCCATTGTTGGGTTTTTTTATGTCATTAGGATTTGAAATGTAGCGGGCCATCCAGCCAATGTTTTTCTTCATACCTTTGTGATAGGAATCAAACCTGTAAATGATGTTAAGTTCCCAGGCTTCCCTGTGTATTTGGCTTCTGGAACTGGCCTTCATTGGAATTCAAATTTAAGAACAATTTGCAACTTCTCTATCAGCTTCATGTAGCATGGAAACTCTAACTGACTATTTCTTTTCCCTTTTTTTCCTCCCCCCCCCCCAATACCTTATTTATTTCAAAACTGGACCTTTAATAATTCCATTCATCTGAAGAAGTGGGCTGTGCCCACGAAAGCTCATGATACCATCTACATGTTTTGTTAGTCTTTAAGGTGCTACTAGACTATTTGTTGTGTTTTAAGTTTTTCCAGTTACAGACTAACTTGGCTACCCCTCTGAAGTTTTTGAAAACATTCAGAAGCAGTCCTTGCCATCCTTAAGGATAGTAGGAAGGAGACCACTAGGAAATGCTTCATAGTTAAGTAGAAAGGGTTTCAATCTGGGCGCATGGTCATCAGCTAGAACAGCGGTGTGCAACCCAAGGGAGTTGTGGCTGTCTTCCGGGGGGGGGGGGGGGTGTTGCAGCACTGTGATTCAGGCTGGCCGGTATTTTCTTTTTTGCCGGCTTGGCGCCCTCCGTACATGCAGCGGGGGTGGGGGGAGCTGTAGGCAGTGGAGCAGCATTTAAAGGGGCCGCGCTTTTTCCTGGGGGTCACAAGTGCCAAAAGGTTGCACATTATTGAGCTAGAAAAATCCAAGATCCCTACTATTTTGGAATATCTTCTCCCTTTAAGCAACTCAAGTCTTTCCCTCAACTTCATAGAGGTTCATGTCATGGCTGTCAGTGCCTACCACCCTCTGGCAATGTCTAGACTGCAGGCTTCTCTCAGAAGAGGTCTTCCGAAAAAGCTTCTTCCAAAAGACAGTATCCACATATAACAGCTCATTGAAAAAGCGATGCGCTTTTTTGGAAAAAGAGCATCCAGACTGATTGGACGCTCTCTCGCATAAAAGGCCACCCGGAACCACTTCAGGCAAGGCTTTAGGTCACCAGTTGCTTCCGAGTGCTGGTGCCAGAGCCTTGCAGAGACATGCGCTTAAAGGGACCCCCTAGACAGCCGTTTCTCTGATTCTGCTGTGTGCTTGCTACCTCTTCGAGAGACAGCAAAGCTCTCATTGTGCCTGCTGTGGTTGCCCTGCTTTTGTGGACACCACAGCTTTTTCCTTTGTGCCATGGAGCCCGAGCTGCCCCTGGGCATGTGATGGCTCCACACAGCCATGCTGCAGTTTTTGCAGCACTTTCTGCCAGCTGCCTTCCTGGTCCTGCATGAGCATGACCCTGAGCTCATTCTGGGGACCCTCTCCCTGGGTGCAGGAGCTACACTCTGGCAACCGCACCCCACTGTGGAGAGGTGTTTTTGGAGGCTCGATACCAGTTTGGACTGGTGGGACCATCTGGTCATGGAGCAGTGGGACGACCAATAGTGGCTCCAAAACTTCCACATGCGGAAGACCACCTTTTTGGAGCTGTGTGCCTGGCTTGCCCCCCACCCTCCAGAGATATGACACCCACCTGCGGCCCGCCATCCCCCTGGAGAAGCGAGTTGCAATCGTCCTCTAGAAGCTCACCACCCCAGACAGCTACCGGTCAGTGAGCAACCAGTTCAGCATGAGGAAGTCCACCGTTGGGACCCTCCTCATGGAGGTAAGGCACTCTAGAGCTGCAGTCCCTGTGTGTGTGTGCGGGGGGGGAGTCCTGGAAAAGGGGGTCCCGAGGGAAAGAGGGAGTTTGGGGGGCAGGGGATGGAGTGGAGGTGGGTGAGAAGCCCTGTTCCCAGGGGGTTGTGCCACCACACCCTCACACAGCCCTGCTGCTAGGGGGGCAGCCTCATAGGGGGTGGCTCCTGGGGTGTTTGGGGGGGGGAGAGCGGGGAGATGGGCACCTCCCAAGGGCTCATGCACTCCATCTCTCATTCTCTGTTTTGTGTGTTTGTTTGTCTCCTTCTGCAGGTGGTGAGGACCATGAGTTTGACCCTGCTGCCCAGGGTCATCCGCCTAGAAAACCTGGACCCAATCGTGGCCAAATTTGCTGCCCTGGGGTTCCCAAACTGAGGTGGAGCGATTGATGGGACCCACATACTGATCCGTGCACTGGAGCATCAAGCTGCACACTACATAAATCGAAAGGGCTATTTCTCGATGGTGCTACAGGCCCTGGATGATCACCATGGACAGTTCACAGACATTTTTGTCGGGTGGTTGGGCAGAGCACACGATGCCTGCATGTTCAGAAATTCCAGCCTATGCGAAGCTGGAGGTGGGCACATTCTTCCCCTACCAGGAACTTGCCGTTGGGGACTGCAGATGCCATAGTGCATCGTGAGGGCTTATTCCCAGATGCCGTGGCTAATGAAGCCGTATACACAGGCCACCTTGACCCCAGCAGGGACCAATTTAATGTCCACCTCATCCAGGTCCAAATCCAAGTTGAGTGCACCTTTGGGCACCTCAAGGCACAATTCAGGTGCCTGCTGACCCACCTGGACATGGGGGAGCACAACATCCCTGAGGCAGTCCTCCACAACATTGTGGAGAGGAAGGGGGAGGCCTTCCTCCCGGGGTAGGGGGCAGACGCCAGCGGTGAGGGACAAGCCTTCCAGCAGCTTCGGACAGCTGCCATCCGCCAAGCTCATCAGGCTGAGCTGTGCATCTGGGAGGACTTGAGGGAGAGGTTCTCTCAAGCACCCCAGCAACTCTCCCCAGGGCCTCCCCAATAGGGGCCTTTGGCTTGCTGCAGAGGAGGGGGAATGGGCATAGCAAGGGGGACAGGAGAATGGAAGCCAGGAGCAGCGGCAACAGGTGGGTGTCCCATCATGCAGGATATGATGGCACACATGTTGTCACACCGCTGCATGAGCTGGTCCCATGCTCAGTTCCGCCACTCAGCGTCCTCGCGGACCTTCTGTGTCAGGGTCTGCTGCATGTTGCACAGGACGCTGACATGCTGGCGCATGAGGTCTTCCTGGACCCTGACATGCATTTGGGTCCCCCGGGCTCTGGTGGCGTGGCTTGCCCCTCAGTCCCGACTGGTCTGGCTGTGGAGAACATAAAGAGGGAAAGGCAGTCAATCATCCATGCAGACACTGTCCCTGAGGCCGTGCCCCTCCTTTGTGAACAGCAACCAACAGTCCTTGGGCCAGAGGAGGTGGATGTCCTGGAAGCAAGGCCTGCACAGCGGGCCCTGTCTCACAGGGGCCCTGAGTTACCCAGGGGACAGTGCTGCCTGCTTCCCAACCGCCCCCCCCCCCCACTCCCCCAGCCCATTGACAAGCAGGCAAGGGAAGTGTCCGGCCACAGTGGGATCCCCTCATGGGCAGCAGAGGAGCCAGGAGCAGCCTGGCCCTCCCTGGTGCCTGCATACACACCTGTGGCTTGCAGCGCTGCCTGCGAGAGAGTGGGTGGTACCTCGCACCTGCAGGTATGCTCACGTGCTGTGTGTGACACTCCTTGGTGTGTCTGGGGTCATGCCTGTGCCCTTGTGGCTAGCCTGCTTCCAGCCGTGGCAGGTGCTGGGAGGGCCCCTCCCCTGTGGCAGGATGTGTGGGGCCTCCCCTGAGCCTGGCAGCAGGATCCCACCCGTGCTCAGGGGCCCTGCCTGCTGCGTTCGTGTGCCGCACACTAACACTGCACGTGGTTGCACGTGCACAGACCACAGCACGATGTTCAGCTCAAGCGACACTTGTACCCCGTCCCCTGTGCACCCGCCTCCACCGCCCTGTGTGTGTGACAAACTGAGACCACTCACCTGAAGATCCCTCCCCGGCGTCCGAGCAGGCCTGGGAGATGTCCTGGTTGACCGGCACTGGTTCCGGGGGCAGGGTGACAGTATCAGTCTCCTCCTCCTCTTCTGGCTGGCCCGTCTCCTCCTGCTCGTCCTCCGCCGTGACCTCCGGCCGGGCGACAACAGGGGTCTGGAGGCTGGAGTCTATGACGACGGCTGGGGAAGATGTTTCCCCACCCCCAGGATCTGGTGTAGCTCCTGGTAATAGGGGCAGGTGTGGAGTCCTACCCCTGAGTGTGAGCTGCACTCTCTGGCCCAGACGTATCCCTGACAGAGCTCTTTCACCTTACTCCAGACCTGTTCCAAGGTCCATGCTGGGTGTCCACACTCTGCCAGGAATTTGGCCATGCACTCATAGATGTCAGCGTTTCGTCGCTTGGAGTGGAGATCCTACAAGGTGTCCTTGCCACGCAGCTTGAGGAGGGACAGGATCTCAGCTCCGGACCAGGAGAGTGCCCACCTCTTGGTCCCCCTCAGTGGGTCCTGGGACCCCTGTGACTGCTTCCTGTGAGGGCCAGGGGAGTCATGGGGGACTTGAGACTCTGCCATTGCTGGCAAGGCCTGTGGCAGGGAGAGCCACACGGTGAGGTGCTGCTCTCAGGGCGGCTTCCTGCCACAAGGCTTGTCCAGGGTGCCTGCAGCTTTAAGAGGGACAAGGAGACAGGAACTATAGAGTCCTGATTAATTTGGATGGAGTGTCCACCAGGGCATCTGTGTTATTTCCTGGAGGCCTCTTCTTTTGAAAAAAAAAACCCTCCTCCCCTTCCACACACGCCTTTTTCCGAAAGCTCTTTCGGAAAATGGCTTCTTCCTCATAGAAAGGGGAATACCAAAGCCAGAAAAACCCCTCTGGGTATGTCTACACAGCAAAGTTATTTCAAAATAACAGCCGTTATAACTTTACTAGCGTCTACACAGCCAAACCGCTATTTTGAAATTAATTCGAAATAGCGGAATGCTTATTTCAAATTTGGTAAACCTCATTCCATGAGGAATAACGCCAAATTTGAAATAGCTATTTCGAAATAAGTGCTGCATAGACACTTATTTCGAAATAGGGGGCCTCCAGCCTTCCCAGGGTGCCCTGGTGGCCACTCCAGCCTCCACCAAAAACACTCCTCTCCTTCCCCCTTTCCCAGAGCTCTCAAAGGGGTTGACTCTGGCCACAGTGCCTGTGCCAGCTCCAAGCCTGCCAGCCCAGAGCCAGCAGGCATTGCCCCTGCCCAGTGGCCCCAAAATATGAGCCAGCAAGCCACTGGCAGCCAGCCTTCCAGTGCTCCCCAGGAGCAGTCTGCCAGCTCCCAGGAGCCTGCCAGGGCCCGGAGAAGGCGGGTGCCTTCCTGGTGCAGGGTGGAGATCATGGACCTTATTCAGGTTTGGGGGGGATGCCCCCAATATCCATGAGCTCGGCACTAGACGGAGGAACACAGCCATCTATGGCAGGATAGCTGCCAGCCTGGCCACCACAGGCGAACCCAGGAGCAGGTTTGCATGACAATCAAGTTGGTCCGGCGAGACCCCAACCCTGAGCCCTGAGCTTCCCCTCCCCCTTCCAGCTCCCTCCTCCCAAGTTTCCCCCTCCCCTCTCCCACCCTCTCTTCTCCCCTCTCCCGTCTCCTTTCCCCAGTCTCACCAGAGTTTCATTCCCAGTTTTATTAAATAAAGAGAGTTTGTGTTCATGAAAATACGTGTATTTTATTTGACATCAGGAAGGGGGGTTAGGGAGGGGTACGTGGAAGGATGTGAGGGAGGAATGAGGCACAAGCCTCCAGTGGGGCAGACCAGGGAGGCTCTTAGTGCTCCTCAGGGTGGAAGCTCTCCCGCAGGGCCTCCTGAATACTGACAGCCCCCCGATGGACCTCCCAGATGGTAGTCTGCAGAAAGTGCAGCCAGGCTTGCAGCAACACGTCCAAGAGAAGCACCAGAGTGCCCAGGGGCGGCTCCGGCTCCATGCTGCAGAGTGCTGTGATGTCCCAAGTGAGGGCAACCAGAGCATGCAGAGACAAAATGCTTTGCTGTCCCTCATTGAGGTAGGCAAGCAAGCAGGGAAACCTGAGAACCGGCTGTCCAGGGGGGCGGTCCCTTTAAGCACAGGCCTCAGATAGCCTCAGGCAGCAGCCACACAAAGTAACTCCTGACCTGATGCTCTGCTGGACCTGGTTTCCGGACGGCCTTAAATGCCGTTCAGAGTCCACTCAGTGTGGATGCGCTATTTTGAAATAGCAAAACACTATTTTGAAATGCATTTTGTGTGTAGATGCATTATTTTATTTCAAATTAACTATTTCGAAATAAGATATTTCGAAATAACGCTGTAGTGTAGACATACCCTCTGTTCTTTTGATTAATTTTCGGAAGAACGTGACTGCAGTGTGCACGTAACGCAGGTTTTGTCAGAAAAACAGCCATTTTTCCGACAAAACTCTGTAGTGTAAACATACTCTCGGATTGATATCCACTTAGTTTTCACCCATCCTGTGACAGTATGTTTTCTAAAGGAACTTGTTAGAATTTTTCCTTCTGTGAGTAAGTCTACCCTGACATGGAACCTCAGTCTTGTTGCCTTAAAATTAATAAGGATTCAGAGCCAAGAGCTTCAAGTTGCTTAGCCTGGTTACCCATGAAAATCACCTTTCTAGTTGCCATCACATCAGCAAGAAGAGCAGATGAACTGGGAGCATGTCTGGTGGATCTACCACATGCAATCTTTCATAAGGATAAACTTTCTCTAGGGCTACACCGTAAATGTACTCCAAAGTGTATTTTCTGGTGAATCAGACAATCCATTTACACACCTTCTTGAAACCCTACACCACCAGTGAAAACAAAAGGCTTCATTCTCTGAACACTCTGACACCTCTTTGTCCTACTTCCAAAGAACAAAGCTGTTTAAGAAATCACTTAGACTATTTAGATCATTTGCAGAATGGGTGAGAGCAGATGCAATCTTCTCCCGAACACTTTCCAAGTGGATTTCAGGATGCAAGATGCTGTGTTGCAAGCTGATGCATATTACTCTGTCCCAGGGTGTGATAGATCCATCTACAAAGGCTTAGTCTGCCTCTGTAGCTTCTCTTCAAAATGTTCTTGTCAAAATCTGTAAAGCAGCAACATGGGATATGGTACTTACCTTTTTAAGACATAATGCCATAATGCTTCTGCACCTGATACATCTCTGGATACCACTGACAGCAGGTGCACTGCTATATCCAGAGATCTTCATATACCCCTCCTTAACAAGTGCTGCTTGTCAGTCACTCACAGGGGAATACATATAGGGATCATCACTCAAAGAGGAAAAAAATAGATCTATGTGCTATGGATAAGTATAGACGTGGCCGTAATGTTGTGCCTCTGTAGGATCAAAGGCAACTTATTCCAGTATCCTCTTCCAAAGGACAATAAGATAAGTTACACTACCACACAGTCAAATTCACACCCCAACCAAAGGGACCACAAGGGGAATTGTTATGGGTGGCAGAAGCATGCAGATAACAGCAGCCACAGGAATGTGGGGTTAAACAGAAGATATTTCCTTTTCAGCTTGTAAAATGGAGCTGGAAAGAAAATGAGCAAATGCACATATGCAGCTGTTCAGCAAGAAAGACTTCTTTTTAGTTTATGAACTATAATCGTCCATCTATAATAGTCCAACCTGAAAGATAGGAATGTCCTTCTCCACCCCCACTCCAAAGGCCTGCCCCAACCTCTTTATTATTTACCAATATTATGAACAACTGGTATTTTCCTTGTGTGTTTTTTTAAATAGGTCCAATTTGCCAGTGCTGCATTGCTACTGGTACACAGCAGAGCCTCCCAGTGCTTCCTATTCTCCCTTTCAGGGGCTTCCTCTCCCTTGATCTTGTTAGTCGTTAAAGTGCTGCATAGTCCTGTCTTTTGTTTCAGCTAGACCAGACTAACACGGCTACATCTCTATCACTTGATCTCACTGGGAATGGAAAAGATGTTACTCTCTTAAAACACTGAGGCTTTGTCTACACTGCAGGGTTTTTGCACAAGAAGCCTTTGTGCAAGAATTCTTGCGCAAAAACTTCTTGTGCAAAAGTGCTTCCACACCTCAAAGTGCATTGCTTTTGTGATACACTTTTGCGCAAGAGAGTGTCCACACTGCATGGACGCTCTTGCTCAAGAAAGCTCTGATGGCCATTCACAGAATGGCCATCAGAGAACCTGTGTTTTTTCAGATAGGCTCTTTTTGCGCAAGAAACCCCTGCGGAGCGGTCACACATGCTTTTGTATGCAAGAGCTGTAGTGCAAAAAGGAGTTATGCCTCATAGAAGGAGGTTCACCTACACCACAAAAAGCCCTCTGTTCTGTCGATTGTAGATTTTCTTGTGCAAAAACGCACTTGAGGTGTGGACACGCCGCAGGTTTTTGTGCAAAAATGGCTGATTTTGCACAAAAACCTTGTAGTGTAGACAGAGCCTGAGGTGCCTGGACTAGACAGCACAAAAGCTGTATGCTGCTCTGAAGGCCACAGCCTTCTCTTTCACCAGTTCCCCAGGCCCTTGTCCTGGGGTCTTACGAGTACTGCTCTGCTCCTCATGTACAGATTCAGGTACTTCCTCATGCCCCAGAACACAAAGAAGGGAACAGAGGTGAGAGGATCAACACTGACATGAAGGAGGGCAGAGAGTGAAAATAAATCCTAGGCCCAATAGCTGAGAAGGAATCCAGGCAAAACCATGACAATGTTGCTCAGGGAATGGGGAGGTGACTGCTAGAAAGGCAGAAAGAAAGGAGGTATACACTGAAGAAGTACAAGAGAGAAGAGGAACAGTGCAAAGAGAAACAGGAGAATGAAGAAATGGAGCAGCAAAAAGCAAGTACTCAGGAAGATACAGAAATGAGGTAGGAATCAAAAAAATGAGGGAGACAAATATAATGAAATGTTTCTCAAAGAAACCAAGAATGGGGTAAGAAGTCCAATAGGAGCTTTCAAAGACAATACCAGGGAACACAACAGGGTAAATATGACTTACTCCCACCATACCCTTTCGTGTAACACCCTGATATTTCTTACAGGAAAAAGAGGTGGAAGAAAGGAAAGAAAATGACTATCTGAAAAGCAGCAAAGGGTGCACTCTTTCCTCCCTTCCTCTCAGCTCTCAAATCCTCCCCACATAAACTTCCTTGATTCTCACCAGTGCGCCCCCTCCCACAATAGGTGTTCCAATTTCCCCCTTGATAAGCTGATCATCTGACTACAAGAGATCTGAAAACAAAAAACATTGCAGCAGATAAGTGTTCACAGACAGAAGGTGAGCTTTTACAGATACAAACTCTTTAGTGAAGGGGCATTGCTACCTTGTTATATAATGAGGCTACATCTACACTACATGCTTCTTACACAAAAACTCTTTTGCACAAGACTTTTTGCGCAAAAATTTCTTGTGCAAGAGCACGGCCACACCTCAAAGGAGGTTTACCGATGGCGGAAAAAGCCCTCTGTTCTGCCGTTTTACTCTTGATTTCCTTGCGCAAAAACGCATTTGAGGTGTGGACGCTCCATGGGTTTTTGCGCAAAAATATCTGGTTTTGCACAAAAACCTTGCAGTGTAGACATAGCCTGAGACAGGAAGAAGACTCAGCAGGCTTGCAGTCATAAGGCACATCCATTAGATGAGGGCTGGACAAAGCAGATCTTTACTTCGGTAAGATACAGAATCATAAGAAGAACAAAATGTCACGAATAAAAGTTTTTTTTATTCATTTCCATGCATGAATAATTTATTTAAGGTTGCAAGCAAGCACCCCCAATTCAAGCACATAGAAAGAGAGGAAGGTGCTCCTTTAAAAAGAACTGGTTAACATTATGTACATCATTAGTTATGCGAGAGTAATGAAATCTCACAGGGAGTGGAGGGTGTAAGATGGTTATTGACTGCAGAAGCCAGCATGATCTTACTTACAACACTGCTGAGTTGGCCTCTGTATTTCAGTTAGCTGGAAGTGGGAGGGTTTCCCCATTCCTCTGAAACATCAAGTATTTGTTACTTTCAGGAGCAGGAGACTGGACTGGATGAATCAGTAGGCTGAGCATGTCTTCCAATTGACCATTAAAAAAATAAAGAGGCTGACTGGTCTTAGAAAACCTAGGGAGCAAATAAACATATACCTCACAAGAGATTAATTTTCTAATACTTTAACAAAAATCACCCATTGAGATATATATATAGTTTGCAACATACACTGAAAGTGTGGTTGTCCCGTTAACCACCTCCCTTCACACTGACAATCATATCAGGTTCCTGAAGAAACTAAAGCAATGTTTTGCACAGACAGAAAATATTGAGAGAGAGAGAGAGAGAGAGAGAGGACTTTAATTGATTTAGTAGTAGGAAAGGAGGAGCAGCCATATAATTCTCTGAACTTTTGTCATGAGCCCCTTCAGACACCAGGGTTAAGCCATACTTCAAAAATTGCTGCCCTATAATCTTCAGGGAATATGGAAGATACACATTGATAGGGAGGTAACCAATGTGGCCTTTATAAATAGCTGAGTTGTGCTTGATTGGTTTTTTTTGTTCTTGTGGCTTGTGCATGGAGAAGCACTGCCTGTGAGACTTTGAAAAGTTTAGAGGAAGTGAAACAGGAAGTCTGGTCCTTTCTCACTTTGTTGATCTCTAAAGAGCTGAGTCTGTAAAGACGGGTTTTCTACAACTGACAAAACAACTTGAGGGGGAAAATCTCCTTGGAACAAGCCCAAGAGAGGAGATGTTGAGACAACTGGACAAAGGAGAAAGCAAGAGTAGAGTACAACTCACTGAACCTGAAAAAAGAAACAGAGTTCACCAATCATCAAAACAAAGTATTGGTGAGTTTCTGGAACTGAGTTCTAAATGCTGCAGTCTCTTCCAGATTCACTGTGAATAATTAGAGGAAGCTCTTGGTGTTGAGGACAATGTCCTCATTGGCACTGTTTATACATAGGGGTTTGACTACATGTTGCATTTCAAATGTAACAATAACGACTAATAGAGAGAGCCTAAAGACTGGAGCAAAGTTTAGGACCCTTAAACCGAGCAGATCATTTGTTATCAGGAAATAGATGTTTCCCACTGTTTCTATAGAACTGACCATGAAGATGCCTGCCTTTTTCTTGAGTTAATGCAGTTATGATACAGATTTTCTTACTTATATCCAGAGGAGAGAAACCAAACAGAGGGGAATGGAAAATGTAATGAAGGACAAAAAACAGTGAGATTATTTTTTTTAAAGACATAGTATATCAATGGCAGTAAAGACAGTTCAAATGCATTAATACTTGTGTAATATAACTTTCCATTTAAACAATTGCTGTGTTGCCACAAGGACAATATATGATCATAAATAGTAGAAGGTAATTCATGTGAGGAATGTGCCTTGGTGACAAGGTGTCTTTGAGACATTTTCTATAACAAGATGGTTTACCCTACCCAAAAGTTTATGTAAGTTTCCTTGCAAACTAGAACATGCAATGTTTTCATGTGTTAGCATCCCACAACCTGTTTGTAGAGATGTCTGAGTGTCTTGATGAGCTTGGGTATAACTCAGGACATCTCTGGTCAAGGACTTGAGGCATTGGATGTACACTAAGCTGAAATTTCAACTTGTTTACAAATGCCCACAATATCCTCTGAAAATCCCAGCAGCATTTTGACAGATAAAACACCACAGAGTTTCTTCAGTGTGGCATGCAAAAAACTTCTGCAATGGAAAATATGGGAAACAATGTCAAACTTTAGTCATTCTCAGGGATAGCCTTTACAGAATTGTGCTCGTCTCTTCTTGGAAGCCACATGTGTCTTTTAGGCAAACATTTGATATAGTGAAACTATTTTAAACTCATGGGTGTGATATTGGCTCCATCAGGGTTTAATTTCTTCATTAGTTCCCTCTGCAGTTTCCCAGACTTGTTTTGAGATGAAATTACCTTTCAGACAAGTTTCCTTGTCAGCAGAACAGTTCAATGAGATGTTTCCACCTCCAATCCATCAATAGCAGAAATTATTTTCTGGTTGGAAAAGGTCTATTCTGTTTTTGACTCAGGTGACTCTAGTTTAGATCTAGACTGCCTTGCTTTGATTAGTCTGACAATGGATAACTGTTACGCCAAACTGAATTGTATAACATCTTGAACTTTGTATCAGCAGGTAACAGGGAGCTAGGCTCAGCAACAGACTTGTTTAGTTAACTACTCCCTAGTGATAAGATTTTCTGTAAGAGCATGCTTAGTTTGATGGAAAGATCAGTAGGGAGCAGGCCGGTAATACAGTATCAAAGACCAATAGGGAGAAAGAAGAAGCTCCTACAACAGAGCCAGATGAGTGGCAGGTGCTATTAGAGACTCTCCACGACGGCTCTAGTGAAAAAGTTGAGGGAGAGAACCTAGGAAGGGGCTGTGGAAAAGGCCTAGAGACAGACATAGGTAGGAAATGATCTTCGGAGGTGATGCAAGAGGTGGACTTGGCCTGTTTGCTACAGGGCCCCAGGATGGGAACCCAGAGTAAAGGAAGGCCTGGGTTCCTCTATAGGGCCAACCAGGAAGAAGGTGTAAAAATCCCTTATCACAAGAGGTAGGACAATTGAGCCTGGAGACAGGGTGAAGATCAGCATGAGGTTGCTAGATGCCAATTTTTTTTTGTTGGACTTTCAATTTACATCCCAAAAAAGAAGGCAGAATTTGGCTGAAGGGCTAAATTATTAAAAACCCTGGAATCGTCTTATCCAAGAGGAGGAGACTGAAATACCTCTAGCTGGATGAGGGGAAACTGAAGCTCAGAGCATCAAGGACCATGGTGACCTTGACACTCATGTATTAGGTTTGGAGCCCAGAACTCCTATATTTTAATCTCCTGAATTATTTTCTTTGTTTCTTGAAGTTGTGAAAAGATGAGGGAGGGTGACTGGTTCAGAAGTACATCAGCTGGCGTTTTCTGATGGTATGCTGAAAAAGTCACATTCTGATGTTTTATAACATTTTAAAAACAAACAAACAAAAAAGATAAATTGGCACCTTCCACAGGAAGAAGAAAATTAATTGTTTCTATGTAAATTTCATTGTGTAGACTGGCCCTTAAAATTAATCCCTGTCTAGCTGCTAAACCTTGAGGTGGTGGGGTTGGGGGAGGGGAAGGGGTGAGGGGAGGGAAGAGAAAGGACATCTATGCCACTGAACAGGAACAGGTGAAATGTCACTAACTTGCTCCTTTGAGATAACCAACTTTAAATTTGCACTTCTATCTGCAAATTTTTTACCTACTTCTGTGACAAATAACACCTAAGCTTGCTGTAACTGAAAGTGATAGGAAGGGAGGGATTCTCTCTGTTTGACTGTTCAGTGTGCAGTTAAAGTTCTCTGTCTCTCTTTCTTTCTTTTTTTTTTTTTTTTTTTTTTTTTTTGGTGGGGAAAGAATTAAAATAATTTTAAACAATAGGAAAAGTTTGACCATAAAATAATAAACAGGAGGATTCAGGGGAATGTGCGGAAGGATATCTTTAACTCACCTTTTCAAATTTGACAAGGTGTTAAGTTAGTGGTACAGTATCGCCTTAAAAACCCACTGGCTATTTGCCACTAGGTGGGGTTTTTTCTTTCCTTTCCTTTCCTTCTTTCTTATGTTTCAAACAGTTACCCGCAGGAGTCAGAAAAGTCCACCATGCTTTCTGGGTTTTTCTCCTGTGCTTGGCTGGCTGGTTCTTGCTCACTCCCCAGGGTCTAATTGAACACCATAGTTGAAGCTGGGAAGGAATTTCCCCCATAGGTCAGACTGCCAGTGACCTTTGGGGTCTGTTTGTTTTTGTCTTTCTCTGAAGCAAGGAGTGTGGGTCAGTTGCTGGGATTAATTGCATATATTTAATTGGACCAGTTCCTTGCCATTACTGTCCCTTCACGTTCTCTGCTTGTGGCACATAATAGTATAATCTCCTGTGGCCTGTAATACTTTGGACTAATTTTGATTTTGGGATATCTCTGTATGTGTATGTGGGGACTGTGGTATGCAGGAAGTCAGGTAATTCAGGATCTGCTAATTCTTTCTGGTCCCAAACCACCTGTCTTCAGATTTTAAGGGAAATGTTGATTTGAAAGAAATAAGGAAAGGATCTTAGTGTGTCCTCCACAATTACTAGTCTCCCCAACAAACGATTTGGGGATCCTATTACTTTCCTACCAGGTTAGCTGGATCTGCCCATTAAGACTGGGGCAGTTCCAGGAAATACTAAGGTTCTCTGCCCCCACACCAGTTGCACCATTAGGGTACTGAAGTACCCAGCGCACCTGCAGAAAACCCTTGTGTGGGAGTGCGTCCATACTTGTGCCCGTGGCAGGGGCGCCTAGCTGTCCCCATAGCGCAGCCCCCGGCACGGCTAAAAAAGTGGGGCGCTGTGCTGGTACCCCCAGCCCTGAACCCTGCTTGCAGGAACGTCTTGGGCTGGGCTGGTAGGAGCCTGCTGCGGCTGGTGTGTGTGGCGGGGCTGCGATGCCGGAAATCCCTCTGCTCTAGACACAACGGCGAGGCTCGCTGTGCCTGCCCCTGCCGCTCGGCTGGGGAGCCGTCCACCCCCCAACAGAGGCGCAGGCCCAGCCGCGGGGGAGAGCGGCCCGCAGCGCGCTGCCCCAGCCAGCCAGGCCCTGCTGCCGCGCCGGGGAGTGGCAGCGGCTCCAGCTCCTCCTCAAGGGTGCGGCGGCGCCTTCTGCTCCCAGCGCGGCGGCCCGGAGCAGCGGCGGCGGCCCCGCAGGTGAGAGGCTCCCCCGGGGCGGCTTGTGCTTCGCGGCTGCGGAGGCTGCTCCGAGCTGGGGGAGGCGGCGGCGGCAGCAGCAGGCGGGGGGCTCCTTGCAGAAGGCGCCTCGGGGGTCCCCAGCGCGGCTCTCCCGCATCTGCCGCGCCCCAGCCAGCTCCTGCGCTGCCTGCACCAGCCGCCCCGCCGGGCGCTAGCGTGTTGCCGCCGCCCGAGGGTCCCCCAGTGGCTGCGTCCTGGGGTGGGCGGCTGGGGCGCGAGGGGGGTTCCCTAGGGAACGGGGGAGGCGAGTCCGGGCTCATGGCGAGGGACTACGGGGGGAGCCTTGGCTTTGGCCAAGCGGGAGGTTTTTCCTCCCTCTCTTCCAGGACCGGTGGCTGCCCCGCGCCCACAGCACTGGCTCCGGGGACGAGCTGGTTTCCTAGCATGCGTTGGACGGGGCAGGGAACGTAGTGCGATGTGTGGAGCTTGGGGTGCGGAGCGTTGCCCCTGCAGAGTTGGGGAGAGGGGTCGGGTCCTTCCCCTTATAGCCAAGCTGGGGGTGAAATCTGACTTCCAGTCCAAGGTGCGTTTCCCCTACCCACTGTTATGGGAGGTGCCTGAGGATGATGCCCAGAACATCCCAGTAAAACGATAAGGGCAAAGGGCTTTCTGTACATTAGACTTCCCACTACGGTTTAAAAAAAACCCATTTTGACCCATGCATTTGTATAATCTAGTGACTCGTCAAGGGGTTGGAGAACTGTTGATAGGAGATTAGATTCTTATACCGTTTTATGCTGGGTTATTTGAAGGCTCCTTGGCAAGAAATATAAATATTTGAAATTTCTCCAGAGATTTAAGAGAGACTTAATAATACTCAGCTTCCTTCCAATTGTGGTCTCTGTTTAAGAAACAAAATACTGCTCGAACTTAATAGACACAACATGGATTTGACTCTGGCCAGAGATGTGGAGGAAAACAGTTCCTTGTAAATATTGTAAGGTTCCAAGGGTGTGTGGGTGTGTATTTTTATGGCATTGGGGGGGAGGGGGCACTCCAGGAAGGGATTATATTTTTTTGGAAATGGGAATTCATTTAAAAACTTGAATGTTAGATTTTGAACGCTCCGAGGTTGTTGGCTTTTGGATACCCAGGTAAAAGTCCAAATTTGCATGATATTGAGTGTCCTCAACTCCCATCAGGGGAGGAAAGTGGGAGTGAGAGTTTGATTTCCAGAGTTGCCCATTGTCTGAGCAGCCAAAAGATGAACATGTTCCCCTTTGCCTCCTCCTATGTCAGAGATGGGTAATAATTTTTTATAATTTTCCACACAACATTTTGGAAAGTATTCAAGGGCTGCACTCTTCCATGATATTAATGGAGGAGGTCTGGAATGGAGGTTGGCTACAGAAGGGAGCTTGAGGTAAGGGATTGGGGTGCAGGAAGGAGAGTGGGGTCTGGGAGGGAGTTTAGGGGCAGTTGTGATCTAGGGCAGGGAACTGTGGTGCAGGGTTTTGGAATGTGACCTATGGCAGGAGGGGTTGTGATTTAGGGCAGGGACTGGGGTGCAGGGGTTTGGTTTGTGACCTAGAGGAACAGACTGGAGTGCAAGAGTTTGGGTTGAAACCTAGGGTAGAAGGGGATTGTGACCTGGGGCAGGGGGGGATTGGGGTGCCAGATATGGGAGGGGTGTATAGGTTCTGGAGTGGGGCAGAGGGTTTGGATATGTTAGGGTGGAGGGGGATATAAGGTTGGGGAAGGGAGGGCTAGGAGATTTACCAGTTAGCAGCCCGATCAGCCTGCCTGCAGAGCTAAATGTTTGCAGAGCTTAACTAGTTTCTCAGCCAGCCTGCCTGCACTTGCTGCACTGCCATGTGCTTGTATGAATAACTGGGTGGAGGGGGACATGGTGCTTCATGTACTGCCTGTTATTCAAATAGGCAGCTCCCATTAGCCAGTTTCTGGCTAGAAACCAGCCAATGGGATTGTGCTGGAGGTAGGAGTTACACCTGAAGCCTTCCCCTCCGATCTCACAGTTTTTAAAGAGAAACAGCCCTGCAGCCGTTTTTCTGAGCAGCATGCGAGGCTGTGAGGCAAGTAGGGAGCCTGCCTGGGGCTTCCTGCTGTGTCTGTGGGCTGGATCTGGTGGCTTGGCAGGCCGAATGTGTCCTGCAGGCTGTATTTTGTCCAGGCCTGTCCTAAGTGTTTTGAGTTACACTCGTAGTGAAGGCAGCACTTAATACCTTACAGCCTTGTGCCTATATTGACAGATCTCTTATGTTTCAGAAATCATTATCTTTCTGCTGTAGCAGTACAGCTTTAGAGTAGATTTCTGGTTTAATAATTACTCTTGGTCCATCTGTCTTATTACCCTGAGTCTGGACTGTTTCTCACTGGCCAACTGTTTGCTCACTAATTGAAATGTGAAAGTTGCTCTTACCTAGCTTTCAGTTTTAATTTCTGAAAGGTAGAAGGAAGAAATTCTTAAGCTATTCAATCAGTAAGAACAAATGTGGTTATTGTTATTCTGTCAGTGACTGATATTTGAAGATATATTTACTATTTTACCTTAGCCCCCGGAACTGCTGTTTTCACATTTTTCAATATATTGAAGCTGCAGTAATGTGTGAGAACTATTCAAGCTGGTGATTTCAATACCTGGGTTCTAAAATCTGTTTCTAAATTTCTGGAGCATGTCTCTTAGGACCTAAATGAGGTCTGTAATTGACAGTGACTAATGTTTAGTTATAGAGAATTTAAATGTGCATTACATGTACAGTGGAACAAAACATGCTTGTTATTTTAGAGGCACCATGAAGAAGCCAGTTTGCATAGCCAACATACACACGATTGCTAGACTCGATCCTTCCCCCCCCCCCCAATCCAATATACATAAAAGGGTATGCACATTTTTTTTGTTTTGTTTTTCTTGTTGGCAGAGAAGGAAAACACTAGAATTCGTTGTCAACATTTTCAAAGTTGAGAGCCTGACGCTAGACAACTAAATAAGTAAAAAAATTGGTCTGATTTTTCAGAGGTTCTGAACTCCCAAATATTCCATAGATTTCAATGACAAATCTGCATGATAAGCACCTCTAAAAATCAGGCCTCTGGTATAAAATGGATTTGAGTGCCTAATTGTAGGCACTTTACATTTAAACAATCTTAAGTATTTTTACTATAAAAAGGCCCTCTAGGCTAAGTCTTTACTCTTCAGTAGCTGAACCCTCCTTTTGGGAAGAAGAATTGCAGGATCCTGTGATATTAATTATGTATTGACACTTGCACTCTGCACAGAGTGGTATTATTTTTAACATTCAAAATATCTCTCAGCTGTTTCAGATTTCTCTTTTTATTTATTTTATTTTAACCACTATGTGACCTTTTAAAATATTTTTTTCAACTTGGCAGATGTGCATCTTTGGCCAGGCAGAATGTGTAGTCCATGCTCTTTGTCCTCGTTAGTGGCTAGATCAGAGATATATGGGTCTACTGTAACCCTGAGCTAACAGACCTGGTCCTTGGGCAGGGTTGCCCAGTCGGAGCCATTTGTATAGGCTCCCTGTTTGAGCAGGTCCCCAAAATGATGACAGATGGTCAGGCCACGTTTAAATGAGAACCATTGCAATGTGGTGCATGTCACAGCACCCCTTGGGTTAGGTGTGTTCCATCAGTCGTATGGAGAGTGATATGTTCCAAATTCCACTATGGCTGCGGTTGTCATCATTTCACTGGGACCCAGGAGATGTGCTGGCCTGGAGGTGGGCATGGGAGGTCAGAG
Organism: Rafetus swinhoei; assembly: GCA_019425775.1. NCBI lineage: Eukaryota > Metazoa > Chordata > Testudines > Trionychidae > Rafetus > Rafetus swinhoei. The sequence continues at coordinate 133,563,727 of CM033424.1, read as the reverse complement.
TTTCAGGATACCACTCCCTCCAGCATCCAGGCTAGAGTACAAGGGGACGCAAGACTGGGAGCAGACTTCCTGCCCCTCCTGGACTCAATCAGGGCAGAGTTCTCTCATCTCAGGACCTACACAGGCTTGAACCCTCTCTGACCCCACATTCCTTCCTTCTTAAATTCTTCCATCTCCGTGGTAATTTTATTTTGAAGAATGGAGGAGTACTATGTTTCAGATTCTCCCTCGACACCAACCTCCTCCCACCCCAAATAAACAAAACAAAAAAACAAAACCAGCCCACTGTTTGATTCATTATTTCTAGATTGTGGCCCCAGGTTGAGACCTAAAGACTACTGGCCAGGTGTGGCACTACAAACAGAAAGGGGAGACTTACAGCTCTTCTGATGGAACCAGCACTTGCTAATAGGCCTGTTAGGTTCCAAGCTACTGGACCTTAAATTGTCTGAAATGTATTTTAGATGCCTCCTTGCTTTTAGCCCTGAACAACTGGAACACTTATACTAATATAACCATGCTCCAGGAAGAGAGAGTCCAAAAATGATACCTATACATTTTTATTAAAAACAAATCAAAGAATTGTAAATAAGTGTATTTTGGTAAAATAGCATAATCATGCGATTGGCAATTATGAGTAATGCGGCTATTCAAACCTCTTATTGCACCATCATTTATACGCTATATATATTCTGTTCCGTGTTGCCAGTGACTAAGATAATGTTATTGGTCAGTGGATTGGGGAGTGGGCTGTACAAATGATATTATACAAAGACACAAATGCTCTACATTAACAATCATGATGAAATGTCATATATGTTGGGAATTGAGGTCTGCTAACCTTGCATATATATAATTATTTTATTTTTAAATAAATTTTTCAGAAGTATGTATTTCTCCAGACATGGGTATACATTTTTAACCCATGTCTGGTAATAATTCCATGGCTCTGAAAACACTGAGAGAAGGCACAAAGTGATTTTGTAGTTTTGTGCACGTGCAACAGTTGTACGAATGCAGCTACATCAGTATTATTCAATGGTACAATTCCCATAGTATGGATGCAGTTATTCTGGTATAAAGATATTAATGCGGTACTTTCACTGTAAAACTAGACATATTAACTGTGGAGCCTCTTTAATACCTTCATAACTGTTTCCTGAAGAACATAATCTGAGTTCTAATTGAGCTCTAATATGCCAATAAAACAAAACATTAATCTGAGCTACTCTCTGATACCTTTCCCTGCACTCTGTTGGCAATCTGCACCTCTCTTTTGACTTTGTTGTTCACTTGAGATATAGTGGACTAATTGTACTCTAATGCTGATGAAACTGCTTTCATCCATGCATGGAATAGCAAGGACATGTACTCTCAAATATCGTTGCTGGGATTCCATGCTTGACAAATACAGATTTTATGTGCATTATTACATCACTTGATGTCAGATTTGATATCATGGCACTTTCCAGAAAGATACCATAATAAGGCATTATTAAGTCTTTAAACCTTTTCATTACAATGAATCTGCCAGTATGTATTTTCCTATCACTATGAACAAAAAGTTTAAATCTGATTCAAAGAGTAAATCTGGTGCTCTCCTTCCCTGGCCATCTTTAATGGGTTTCAGAGAGTCAATTAGCACTATTATGTTTAATGTCATCATGCATACATATTTACACATTTACCTACAATTGGACAGCATAACCTTTGTTAATGCAGTGATCAGATAAAACAGTTAAAACCACACAAAATCATGCAGTGCAGGGATAATAACCAGTGGGAAACAGATGGCTTTTGCTGAGAGTTTCATGCCAGCTGTTGTAAACTTTCCCTCAATTTCTGGCTGGGAGAAGCAGACTAACATGCTCACAGCATCTGTGTTTCTTGCCAGCTTGTTAGTTTTTGCTGATATCTTGAGCAGTCACTGGCCACTCACTCCACCCTTATTTACCTTTTATAACAGAGATATCAAACTCCCAGCCTGTAGGCCATTCCTGGCCAGAGTGGTTGCACAATCTGGCTCAGGAGTCCCGCTGGGCCAGGATGAGGAGGGTCTCTTCATTCTTGTCCCCAAGTCCCGCATCATTGCCCTGCCCTCACCCCCATGGCACCCTGTCTCTCGAGGGATGCAGTTTTGGGGATTACCTGAGAGCGAGAGGGTCTGTCACAGGACAGAAGCAGTGATCAGGCCCCTTGTGCTCTCTGTGGATGCCGGTGGGAGCCAAGCGAGAGGGCAGGGCTGTGGTGTGAAGGGGTGGGTGTTCGGGGACAGGAACAGACAGGCCCTCCTCCCCCTCGCCTGCCAGGACTCCTGGGCCAGATTGTGCAACTATTCCAGTCAGGGATGGCTCATGGGCTGGGAGGTTGAGACCCCTACTATAAAAAGTAAATAAGGGTGGAGTGAGTGGCTAGTGACTGCCCAAGGTATCAGAAAAAACTAACAGGCAGGCAAGAAACACAAATGCTGTAAAGAGGTTAGTCTGCTTCTCCGAGCCAGAGATGGTCACAGCTGTGCTGAAGGAAAGTTGCAACAACCAGCATGGAAATTATAAGGTAAGCAAGCCCATGAATGTAGGGGCCTTTTTTTGTTGCTCCTATTTGCTGTGTACTTTGTTTAATAGCCTTTTGTTCTGTTTTCATTTCTTGCCACTTCCTGTTTTTCTTTTCATTCTTTGTAACTGTGGCGTGTTCATCAAAGTGTAGGTTTTCAAATGTAGTTAACGCCAGATACTGTTGGTGCTTAATAGTGCAGTTCAGCTCCGAAAAAAGATTTTGTAAATGCTGTGTTGCAGTATTCCAAGATTATTCACTCTCAGTAATTCCATATTAAATACGCTTAGTTTGAAAGTAAAAAGAAACACACAACCCTGCCTCAAACTGCTAGCCCTGCAAAATCAGGTTGGTATTCAGAACCAAACTTAATTAGAATCCATTGCTAGATGGAGCTGCAGGTCTCATTTATTATCCAGGCCTTCACAGCTGATTAAATCTTGGTTTCTAAGCTAATTGGTAAAGCTGCAGAGGCAGCAGGGGGTCATGGTCTTTTGGCTTCTTTTTATGGAGATCTTGAATGTCTCTATTTAATCCTTGTAAGATCTCCAGATACCAATAGTGATGCCAAATATTAAATTCCAGTGTACAAACTATTTCCATCAGGAGTTAAAGGGACACCATCAACTTAAATCTTAAAGGTGAAATCTTTATACTTGCCATAATTTCTGGCATTTTTTCTAGCAAGAGTGATTAAGAGAATCCGGGGGGGGGGGGGCATTTATTTCAGAATATTTTGTTCACTTTCCCTGGTATAGTAAAGTCAGTTCAACTTTTTATTTGTGTGGATTTTTTGCATAGGGACTGGGAGAAGAAAAAAACAGAAAAATGTAGACTAAAAACTGGAAGAAGACCTCATGAGAAAATGTTGCATCTGGCACTACTTTTAACTACTTTTAAAATTGTCTAGATTTCAAATTCATTATGTCCCTTTAGGTTTGAAGAGACAACACTAATCAAATCGAGCTGCCTCACTGTTATTTTTTCCTCTGCAATATTAACCAGAATAATTTTTTTAAAAAATTTACATTCTCTGTCATGAAAATATAGAGCCAGATTCTGTCAACCTTATTCACAGCAAGTAATGTCTGAGGGCTTGCCTGTAAGGGAAAAAAAAAACTGAAATAAGTGTGTCCACATGGTGAATTAGTGGTGTAATTATACTGCTTAGTTTTACTGGTATATTGATTTGTGTAGCGAGTCCATTCTGTGAGCAACCCACCATCCTGTGTCCCATTCTCCCTACCATTTCCTGGTAAAAGGGAGGTGGCTGGGTACACAAGATCATAAGAGTGGCAATATTTGGCCAGACCCCAGGTTTCTTGTAAGCTGCACAGCAGGCTATTTAGGACTGCACAAGCCACAGGCCCTGCCAGCCCAGCCCCTCCAGAATTGCCAGGGAAAGAGCCCCTCACCTGGCATGGTCTGAGCCCACTGGAACTGCCACAGCTGAGGAAAGGCACCCCTCACCTGATCCAGCCTAGGCCTGCTAGAAGCTGCTACGGAAAGGAGCCCCTCCCCTGGTGCAGCCTGGCCCTGTCAGGAGCTGCTGTGGCAGATGAAGGGAGCCTCTCTCCCAGTTTCGTCTGACCCTGCCAGAGCTGCCATGGCACAGAAGTGCTCCTCCCCCCAGCCCAAGTGCTGCTGCAGGGGGATATTCTTTCTCCCCACCATAGCCCCAGGGCAGCCTGCACCCCAAAGCGCTCATCCCCAGCCCCGCCCCATAGCCTGCACCCCCAACCAGAGCCCTCACGCCCTCTTCCTCACCCTGCACCCCAACCAGGGCTGCTGATGGGGAGGGAAAAAGGGGCAGCTGCCTGGGGCCTGGTGATTTAAAGAGTCCCGGGGGTCCTGGTTGCTGCCATCATGTTACTGGCAGCAGCCAGAGCCCTGAATCCTTTACATTGCTGTCAGAACCTCCAGCAACACTGCAGGGCCGGTTGGGGGAGGCTAACTCCAGTCATGCCCATTCAACCCAAGGGCCTAGATCTTCTGGGGCCTGGAGCTATCCCATGCACCAGCAATTCTAGGGGCCCAGCAATTCTGTCAGCAGCCCTGATCTCAACCTTCTTCCTCAGTCCTGAGCCCCTCCCCATGCCTTAATCCCCTCATCCCTTGCTCTACCCCAGAGCCCGCACCCAACCTCCCTGTCCTAGCTCCTTGAGCTTCCTCCCACACTCTGAACCCCATATCCTTACCCTGCCACATGAATTTTGTTATGTACACCAAAATGGAGGTGTTATGTCACACATCACCTCTATATTGGTACGCACAAAATTCATTCTGAACATGGATGAGAAAAGAGGGGGCACTGGTCAGGCTGATAGTCCATCTGTCCTACTATCCTCTCTGACAGCGGCCAGTGCCAGATGCTTCAGAGGGAATGAACAGAAATGGGGAATTTTGAGTGATCCATTTCCTGTCCTCCAGTCACAGCTTCTGTCAGTCAGAAGTTTAGGAACACCGGGAGCATGGGATTCTATCCCTTATCATCTTGGCTAATAGCTACTGATGGACCTATATTTAATTTTTTTCTGAACCCTGTTCTACTTTTGGCCTTACAGCATCCTGTGGCAACAAAGTAGTACTTCTTTACATTGTTTTAAACCTGTTTCATTGGGTAGATTGTTAAAATGAATACTTCCTTATTCATTTTATCCACACTATTCATGATTTATAGACATCTATCCACAGGTGCTAATTTTCTAACGTGCTTGGGGTTCTTTGTATCAGGCCCCATCCCCACTGCACCCCTCACCCAACGCCCCACTTCTTCCAGCCCTATTTCTCCCCTTCCCCAAGCACGCCCTGCCCTTGCTTCTCTCCCTCTCTCCCAGCACTTTCTGCACACTGCAGAACAGCTGATCCATGGTTGGCAGGAGGTATTGAGGGAGAGGAGGAGGCACTGACGGGAGGGTTGCCGCCAATCATTTTTTTCCATGGATGCCTTAGCATTTGCATTTATGACTGTATCACAGGGTGACCATGTTTCCCTATGCCAGCTACGGGATACCTGGTAAAATTGCTTGGATTTAAGTGAGTTCAATGGCAATTAATCAGAACTATGCAGCACAAACGTTCAAGATAATATTAAGTTGATTTAGCACCCATTAAAAAGAAATACTGCATCACTGTAACATTAATAATAGGTAACAATTAAAATATAAATACTTACAATTAAGTGGTTAATGGGTTGGAGCGATTCCTGGGCTCAGCCTGGCAAACACAGTCACCTCCCAGCAGGGCCAGTGAGTGTGCCCAGCAGGCAGGGTGTGGGGGAGTGGGTGTCTAGGAGGGTCTGCGGGGGTGCTGGAATGTGAGGTGACAGGAAAGGTGTGTGTTGGGGGATTAGGCAGTGGGGGTTTGTGGGCAGAGATGGTGTGCAGGATGCTATGTTTCTGGCAGTGCTCCTGGAGGCTCTGGCCATGGGAGGGATGTTGAGTTGGGGGGCTGTGGGGCAGGGCTCAAGGGCTCCTTGTCTTTATGTGGCACTGCACCCACCACTCCCATTCACCCCCTGCTCTGCCCCCCACTAGACCTTCTGAGTCCCAGGTTATATGACCCTTCCAGCAGCTACGTGTACCGTGCTCAGTCTGTCACTCCCCATATCCCATGCCTCCTCACCTGGCCCTGCATGCAGGGCACTGTAAGAAACACAGTTTCTCTTCTTCTCTGTTGGTTGCTGATTGATTGCTATGACTGGTAAGCTGGCTGCTCTGTCTTCTGCCAGATCATTTGGTGGTGGGTGGAAAGCATACAGCCTTTTGCCTCCCAGCCTTCCACAGGAGAGCATCAGTATCTTTTTAGGCCATGTGTCCAGTTCAAAATTATGTCAACCTAACTTCAGCATAGAACTAAAGCTGCTATTAAATCACTTGTGTATGCACACTTGGCTCTTTGTGTCAGCACTGTGCTTCTCACTAGGAGTGCTTGGATCAATGATTCTGTTAGTGTGGGGTATTGTACGACAGCTCCTGAAAGCTACTAATAGTTGACATAAGCATAACTGCATCAGCATTGACTCTACACTGCTCAGGGATGTGGTGTTACTAAATTGTCATAGGGAGGCACCTAGAGTAGTAGGAGCCAAATTTAAATGAAGACGCTTCCATAGGTAGGTTAACTCAAGGCAGCGTACATCACCCTAACCTTGTGTAGGCCAGGCTGAAGGAACGCTCAAGTTACTTATTGCTGTGTTGTTATAAATGTACCAGGAGAGGGATTTCACTGTATTTCAAAAGAGGCTATATCTGCTTTTTTGCTGAATCTCTCAATATAGTGTATTTAATAAAAAAAAGTCCTTTAATTTAGACGTAAAACTCAATGAGAAATTCAGTTTTATGTCTAAATTAAAGGACTTTTTCAACACTAGCAAAGTTAATGCCAGTGTGAGCCTCTCTGTAAAAATTGGAACTGGAACAGAAACCTTAGATGCCAGGAATTTGCTCAAATATATTTCTGCTGTTCTACAAAACATGTTACTTAAGGAAAAACTACTGGTTTAGTCCTTTTAATAATCCTGTTCTCCCCATTCAAAATCAAATGAGAGGGGTGTGTGTGTGTGTGTGTGTGTGTGTGTGTGTGTGTGTGTGTGTGTACACATACGTACATATATATAAAAGTCATAACAAGTTGGTTTTTTTCCTTCGCATCTTACTTGTTTTTGTTCCAATATGTTTGATTAATTTGCTGTGGATACTTTGAGCTGGATCAGCATTGGGTTTTCTTTGTACAATGGTGGGAAGACTTAGACAACCGAATGTGTCAGGTAGTGAACAACCAAGATGTTGATATAGTTAATGGAAGCTTATATTATCAACTTGCTGATTTTTTTTTTTTTTTTTTTTTTAAATCATGACTTCACCAGAAATGGAGGAAGGATAAAATAAATCACTGTAACTCTGTTAACTTCCCAGAACTTTTCCCCTCAAACAATGTGTGAACCTCATACAATTAGCTGCTTTGAAATTGTTTATAAAGAAGTGTCACCAGTTGTTTCTATAGATAATCAGAGCATATGCTATGCTTAGAGATTCCATAGAATATTCCACAACTATCTCTGGACCTTACTTAAAGATCAAATGTTTTGTTTTAGTTGTAGCAGTGAAAATGTTTGCTGCAGCTCTTGGAAGACAGTGTATTTTGAAATGTTATAGTAAATTTTGAATCTGTTTTACTATGTGCTGAGTACACATTATAAATTTTTTCTTTATCCCTTCAAAAGCAGCACTTCAAGGAGTTAACCCCCAGTCATGTCAGGTGAGCAGGTGTTTACTATAGCACTGTGAATATAAGGTATAGGATATTTGTCTGTCTTCATGTATTAAGCACATTCACAAGATCCAAGTGTGTTGCTGCATATACCCTATATGTGCTTGGGATGTTAAATTTCGATTAATCAACTAATCGAGTAGTCTCACTGCATCTCTTCCTTTGAAATGTACAAAAGCCGCCCACAGCTCTTGTACTTCAAAGGGAAAGGCACAACAGTCAGGACCAGCATGAGCGGGGACTGCTTCAGTCCTCACTTGTGCTGTTTCTCCGCTAGACTGCCTCCCCTGCCCCTCCCCCCCCCCGCTGTGGAGATGGTGCTGAGGGAGGAACTGGCTTTTAAGTCCGCTCCCCTCAGCACCAGCTCCTGTTTCTCCCCCCCTCCCCCCCCTTGTTGTCTCTCTCTGATAGAGGCAGCAGGGGTATGAGTGTGAGAGTGAGAGAGAGAGAGAAGCAACTAGTTGTATCACTATTTGACTATCCAATAAGCATATACTTATTAGGTAGTTGACTAGTTGATTACATCCTTAATATATGCTAAACCACTGAAGTGAGATGAAAGAGTTCTTTAGCACATTTATTTGATTTAGTATAGTTAATACAAATCAAGGTTGCTCACCTAATTGAATAGTGGCATCTAAAAATTTGGGGCACCACTGGTGTTAACATCCATCCACCCAACTTTTCCTATCCCTGTACTCTGCTTCCTCCGGAGAAGAGCTAGTTAACTTAAGAGTGAAAAGGCCTGCCAGAAATATTAGCAGAACATTGAACCTGTGAAAGAGCCATTCAAGTGGTAATGAAGCCATTTAATGGGTATTTGCCAACCCCAGGTATATGCTGTCAGTTTTTGTTAGTCTCTAAGGTGATGCAAGATTACTTGTTATTTTTTAAGGTTTTTTTCTGAATTTACTCTTAGGCTATGTCTACACTATAAGGAGCGTCCAAACCTCAAGCGCATTTTTGCGCAAGAAAATCAACAGAACAGAGGCCTTTTGCCAGTAGAGTTATTCCTCTCCCCAAGAGGAATAACTCCTTTTTGCACTACAGCTCTTCTGCAAAAAGGCAGGTGCGGATGCTCCGCAGGGGGTTTTGTGCAAGAAACCCCCATCAGAAAAAGCACAGGTGCTCTGATGGTCATTCACATTCTTGCGCAAGAGTGTCCATGCAGTATGGACGCTCTCTTTCGCAAAAGCATATCGCTTTTGCAATGTGCTTTGAAGTATGGACGCGCTTTTGCGCAAGATCTCTTCCGCAAAAGGCTTCTTGCACAAAAACCCTTCAGTGTAGACAAAGCCTTAGTCTACAGGACTGTAGATTACAATTTGCTATAAAATATTTCATTAATGTGTTGCTGAAGATTATAAAATCACTTTTCTAAAAAATTATCTCCCCTCTCCCTCTGGACTGCCATTGGGCATAGGACACCAGTTTAATAGTACTGTGTAGGGCCCCATAAATCCTAAAGACAGCTCTGGGCCCATTGAAATCAAGGAAACAACACAGATTTACATTATTTAAGGGTCTGGCCCACAATTCATACTGCATAGACAAGGCACTAACCAACATGCCTACAAGCAGCTCAGGGCCTCAGGAGTGAGTGGCTGTTCTTCTTGAGTAAGAGAAGCCTTTTAAAGTCAGATTACTCTTAAAATATGAACCTGAATGGTAATGCAAGAAAGTTATGGTCTGTTGCCTTTTTTGTTGATTAATGTTCATTATTACAGATGTGTTGATCCTGTGGTGGTAATGTGTTAATATTTGAAGCAGTTATTGGTAGAGCAATAGTTGTTAATAAATTATAGGAATTTACTAAATCTAAAACAGTGACAAATTCATCAATCAAGGAAGGTAGAATAAAGCTCTCTATAGCCACTCTGTGTTCATGTCCTTTTCTTCAGGGAAGGTTTATTAACAGAAGATGAAGTAATAATAGAGTGCTAGAGCACTCAAAATAATAGAGTGCTAGAGCTGTCCTGCTTTCTCCTGGCTGGGAAGTAAGGATGCATGCCTTTCCTGACTGGCTAATCCCCAGACTTCCTGCCAGATCATCAGAGAGGAATGTCTTCAGGGTCATAAATCAATCTTCATCTTTCTAAACTGAACCAAGAGTATTCTTTTCCATGGTTTCCTGTCACATAGTGCTAAATTGATCTTTTTCCATCTTGTGCTCCATCTGCAGATAACAACTGCCTTGTTCTTAAAGGGCTGGGTCTCCAAACAGGACATTGCTGCAATGTATGCATATGCCCAAGAAAAAGAAGTCAGTTTTCAAAATATCATAGTTTCCTTCAGTGTTGCCAACTTTCACAATTTTATTGTGAGCCTCACAGTATTTGTTGTTTTTCTCAAAACACCAACTTCCAGATTCACGTGATTAGATGAGAATCTCAGCTTTCATTTAAAAGGTAAGTTTCTATCCCTCATTGTTCCAGAGGAAAGCTTGAAAGCATGATCCATTTGCACCCTAAATGATCAGATATCAGAAGATAACTAAAATGAGCCCCCAAATTTATCATTTCTAATAAAAATCTCATAGGTTTTAAGACAATCTCATGGCTTTTGAGGATTTACTCATTCTGAATGCTTGGCAACACTGAATATAGTAAAATCATTAGTAGAAGGGGTGTAAACAGATATTGTGAAACTGTGAGATATTGTTCACTTTTTAATTTTTGTTTCAGGAAGGAATGAAGTGCAGTTCTGGACAGCAGCTATCAACCACTCCTTGTATATTGCATGGCAAAAAAATAGAGAGACAACTAATAATCGTCATGTCTTTTCTCGTTACTGCTCTCTGGTATTGCAGAAGGCTTTATGCATATTTAGCACAACTGTTGAAATGGTATGTTTTTACTACAGTGCCTTTTATTTTCAATAGTATCATTGGTCTTTCATTAAATATTTACTTTCTGCAAACTCTTTTTTGATAGTTGTTTTATCATTTGGATTTCAGGTGGAGTAGATATCTGCACAGAAAATTCAAAAGTAAACTCTTTTTGTTATCAATCTGAATTATAACTTTCCTCATCTTTAAATGCAAAAAAGTAGATATTTAACTAATCTGTGAATTAAATTTGGTTTAGAGAACCTCAGTGTACTGGCAGAAGTTGATCTGCTTGGTTATTGTGCAAGAGAATGGAAAGGAGAAACCAAGCAAGCCAAGCAGATGAAGGCGGTAAGAGTTTTAAAAGTTGACTCTATATATAAAGTTTGAAAAAGTACTGAGTTGGGAGAAAAATAAATAAATTCCATCCAATTTTATTCCATCCATCATAAGCAGATGTTTATGAGCAGTGTGACATATCAAATGAACTTCAAAAGAGGGGAGGGGGGAGCTCTCCTTATATACATTGTTCTCTGTATAGCCAGGAGGTATGCTCAAGGCAGCTCATTGAAAATAAAGTAGCCCTGAGCAGATCTGATTTGCACTGGGGGCCAAACTAATTCCCCAATAGCTCTGCGGGAACACAAACGTGGCATATAGCAACTTTTGTTTGCCTTGACTCTGGGAACGTCTAAACTACACCCCTCTTCCGACAGAGGGTTGCAGTTTAGACATAGCTTCTGGGTCCTGATCTTGAGCGTGGGTTCAGAAAACTAGACATGTCTTTAGTTAGTGAAGCAATGGACCTGATTCACTAACACTCTTTGTAGGATGAACAGTAGTTACAGAGTTTCTAACTTCTAACTGCAAAGAAACTAAACTAAGTTAATACAAAAGCTGAACTGACTATTTCAGTGAAACACACAAAAGATGCTTACCGCAAGTGTCCTAGTAGTACAAGTGGGGAGAGGTAATCTCTTCAGTACTGTAGCAGAGCTCAAGAAATGTTGTCTGCAAGATCAGTCCCAACATGTTGAATTACCCCCAGGCCCAGGAACTCAACCATAATGCTACAGAATCAAAAAGAAAGAGGCACCAGTTCTCTTTTGTCTTTTCGTTCAGCTGAACTACTGATCAGGGAAAAGAGGCAATGATATTTTACTGTTGGCCCACAATGTCTCCTTCTATATTTGGTTTTATTCTATTGTAAAAAAGTGAAAACATGAGAGTTTTTGTACCCTAGAACAACATGTATACAATCTACCTACAATACATTTCAGATGATCATTTTATTACACAGCCAAATCTCTAGACTACACTCAAGTATACATTGACTTAATGCTATTACGGTTTGTTTTAGTAATCTGTATATTAAAACCTGTTTGAAAATGTACTCTTCTGAAGGGCTTGAGTCAGTTTAATGACCACTGATTACTTCTAGTATTAACACTGTCGAAGAAAAATATAATGTGACTTTTAGTACAGTTAAAATCAAAATCCAGAGCATTGTGATTTCTCATCATATCCTTAACTCACTTTGCAAAGGTTTGTATGTGCAGTTAACTTACTGAAATAAGTCGTTTCACGTGCCTTAACTCTGACTTTTCTCAGGAAATGTGTGGGTTTGAGATAGGCACTTCCTAGAATTCCAACATGACTGCATTGAATATTTAATAAGGTGATACTGAGGGAAAACTTCTTTTGGTTGGCCTTTTGCGCAAGTATACCTGGGAATGTGATTATTAAGTGCATTTTTTTTTTTATGTGTAGCAATGATCCTCTCATCCCACTATTTGGAAAAGAGGCAGCAGGGGGCTAGCAACTAACAACCTGGCAATACTGGCATGCAGCCATTTTAAAGGATTGCCACTGATTCAGTTTGCAGAGGGAGGATGTCATTGTTTTAAATATATAACTGTGCTTTCTAGAATGCTGGAACATAAAATAGGCATTTGAGGGTTTAAAACATTTATTTTTTATCATCCCTTTGTTTTCCTGTCAGCCCAAGAATCAGGCCAAAAATTTCAATGGTCTCATTTTTGGCCTGTAGTTTGGTGGCATAATCAGTTACAGGTTTAAATATGGTGAAGATGCCAAACATGTTTATGGGTACAAATGCGTTTAGAAATTAGAAGCCATATTTGGCTATCTCAGTAATTGCCACTGATATGAAGAGTTGTGATTATGTCCCAGTTCCTTGTCTTACTGGACATTTTTTGAATTAGTTTATGCTATTGATGAATGCACCCATTTTTAATAAAAATCTTCAGAAAATGAATAGTGAATGTATAAATAGAGCCACTAATGGCTAAAGAAACATGATAAATCATTTTCTAGGGATCATGTAGGACTTAATAAATATTGGGGTTACCATTTAGCATTATAGCATTTTATGTTAGCAGTCTTCAGAGAGAAAATCAATTTAGTAATCCTGTGGCATTAACTTTGTTATGGAAGGGCTCCATCTGCTGTATGTTGCTAGGTACACAATTTTAGAGGAGAATACAATGTGGTGTGAACCTAGGATCCAAAATTTCTTTTAAAAATACTGGCATTATCATATAAAGTTCTGCTTACAAAAGTTGTAATCTTTTTCTCAGGCACCATGAAAACAAATCCCTAGCAATTCTGAGTGCCTGTGAAGCAATGTTTTATCAAAGATTAGGACTGTAGGTATTAGGCTGATAGCACCACTGTAGCCACAAAAATTTCCCACATCAAACCTTTTTGGCCGTAGCAGTTTGCTATCTGCCATTCATAACCTATGACCTGGTAAACATCAGTTTCAAGTTAAATAGATAGAGTATAAAATACTTATTAACTATGCTTTGAGTGATGCACACAAAGATCATTATAGAAATTGGAGAAGTATAGTGTCCGGACCATGTATAAACATATTGAAACAGATAGGAGGTATATACATCTATAGTGAAATCAAATGTCGCTAGGCCTTCTCCATTACCTTGTGCTAGTGTACATCGGCTGTAACTTCAGTGAGATCAGTAGTATTACTCCACTGTAAACAAAATTTGTATAGATCCCTAAGGACATCTCGAAATTAGCATCAAAGATAACTTTTCTCACAGGTTCATTCTAGGATTAAAGATACATGTTGTTCACTGTTGTTTTGGCTGTTTTTAGGCTTATAAAGAACTATTTTGGAGACATCACATTAAATATATACGACAAGTCCGAAGAGATAACTACAGTGCATTAAGGGCTGTGCTATTTCAGATATTCAGTCAAGGCATTTATTTTCCGCCATGGATGAAGGAGAGAGACATTTTAAAGGTATGTTTCAGTTGCTGAAGTCGTGTCCTTATGTTGTAGAAAGAGGATCTGATCCAACAACAACTTCTCTAAAACTGCTACACTCCATTGCAAGTATGAGCAGAGAGAATGTGAGGGAGAAAGAAAAGTTAAGTACCGTGCAAAAGTGGAAACAAGTCTGAAGTTTATTGGGTTCCCTCATTCTTAAGAGTACAAGAATAAATGAAGGGGGATGGGTAGGTATAATAACATGTCTGAGGGGGACACGGGTATAAGGGCTATCTCTGCTAATAAGGCATAATAATAAGCTGTGTCATCCCATTTTAAGCCTTATGCCTGCCATTGGAAATGAATTATTTACTTTTGGTACTGGGGGTACCTAGAGACCCCAATCTGGGATGAGGGCCCTATTGTGCTCTTTATTGTCTGGTTGCCTCTGAAAAAGGCCACAAAGGTACTTACAAAGCTGAAAGGTAATTAGAGTTTCAACATTAGCTAATGGTGGATGACTGAGGGTTTCTTTTTGACTGCCTGCGCGCGTGTGTGTGTAGAGTGCACTTTAGATTGCATATGCACTCTGTGAGCCCGGAATCAGAAAATTCTTCCCAACAGTGTCTGTTTAGTTCATGCCTGTGCTCTGCTCTGAGGGCAAAAAGGGGCTGCCAGACAGCTGCCCTTTCCGTTCCTTCTCACTGCTTGGAGTCTGGGATGGAGCCTTAGAGGTCTCTGCATTCTTTCAGCCTTTACCTATAAATAGTTTAGCTTAAATCTCAGGGAGTAACCCTGTTAGTCTGTATCTTCAAAAAGAATGAGGAGTCCAGTGGCACCTTAAAGATTAACAGATTTATTTGGACATGAGCTTTTGTGGGTTAAAACCCACTTCACGGTTTTTATCCATGAAAGTTTATGCCCAAATAAATCTGTGAGTCTTTAAGGTGCCACAGGACTCCTTGTAGTTTAGCTTAGTACATTTTGTGCCCTCATTGGGCACCTTTTGTATAGGGCAGTGATCCTTCCTTCTTCCCCTCCACTTCACTCTGAGGCATGGAGAATAAGCCAAAGGCTCCTGGCTAAGAGAGCTTTGTGGACTGCTAGGGGGCTTTCTGAGTAAATACAGTCCATGACTCTCCTTGTACCAACTGAGGGAGGCCATTATCCCTATCAAGTGCAGTACTTCTAGGTCATTTCCATGAGGGATGAGGTAGTCGAAGGAGATCTGTCTCATGATGTTTCTCATGGATAGGTCCATGAGAGCAGCTCCAGACTTTTGACTCCCTGTAAGTTTGTCTGAGGAAAGTATGAATGTGGCTTTGGCTGGTTCCAGGCCTCTTACCCCTGGTCCACAATTCCCTGTTGGCTCTGTCTTGGGTGATAAGGGCTGGGATTAAAGCAGAGGAAAGGAGAGACAAATGCTCTCATATAAATAAGGGGAAGTGCCTTGTCCATGTCCTCTAAGAAGAAATAGAAGTTCTCTTCCCTCCCCAAATTGGGGAAAGCCTTGTACTCGGGTTTAGTATCATTTGGCACTATGAAAGATCAGCCTAGGGCAGTGGTTCTCAAACATTTTGACCTGTGGACCACCTGGCTCAATGTAAACCTTTCCGCAGACCATCAGTTGCTAATGGAAACTCACTGTTAATTACATAATTATGCCCAAGCCATTTTCCTAGTGCTGCAGCTAGGTAGAACGGTTTAATTTAAATTATGAAACATTCAGTGTTTTAACCATCTCATGTTAGTTTATCAAACTTCATTTTAAATAAAGTAAAATATTAATGTATGTCCAACACAAAAGGTTTCAGTGTTTTCTTTATTTATGGCAGGGGTGAGGAAACTTTTTTGGTTCGGGGGCCACTGACCCACGGAAAAATCAGCTGGGGACCACACAAATGAGAAGCAAAAAAACTCCTCCAAAAAACTCCAACCCCCACTGATGTGGCCCCTAACTGAGACTTTACTCCTCTAGCATTCCAGCCCCACAGGGTGAGGGGAAGAGACAGTGAGCAGCTTGATCTGCCTCTCTCTGCAAGCCAGGTCTGGCGGGAAAGGTCGGGGCTTTCTTCACCTCCTCCCACCATGCCCTCCAAGCTGTAACCTGAAGCTTTTGCTGCAGCCTCACAGCTGCACGGTGACCGCAAGGCTTGAGCAGGAGCGTGGGCTCCCAGCTGCATGGGGGAAAAGGGGCTGAGCTCAAGCCATGGATCACGTGGAAGGCGACTGCGAACCATTAGTGGTCTGTGGACCGCACTTTGAGAACCACTGGCCTAAGGCATCGACTAAGGACAAGGCTCCGATTGGGACCTGTACTTTGGCACCTCCAGCATACAAATCCAGACCAACACCCTGGGCTCCAGTGACCACTGGACTGTCTGCCATTACAGCAGAGAAGGAGGTGAGCCTATCAGCTCCAGCTCTCTGTTTGGCACTGGATAACCTTCTGATTCTCAAGGAACTAGTGTCACTGTTGCTGTTCAGAGATCTGCCAAGATGCCACTCGATACTAGCCTGTACTCAATCACTGAGCTGGGGTCAAAACTTTCGCCAGTTCTGTTGACTAATAGGGACAGAGGATCACCACCTCCTGGTATGAGATCTCCCCCATTGGACTCGGACTCGAATCCATTGACTCTGTAGATACCAGGAACATGAGGCCCATTCCCAAACTACTCCCCAAGGTGATTTTTGTGAGGATAAAGCCCAGATAGGACACTGGGAATCTCTGAGTTTCACAGTTCTCCCAGCCCAGGGAATAGTAACCCTCTATGTATTGGAGCTTCAGGGGGTAGCCGAGTTAGTCTGTTAGGGTGTGTCTAGACTACATGGTTTTGTCGACAAAAGTGGCCTTTTGTCGACAAAACTATACCTGCGTCTACACTACCGCCACGTTATGTCGACAGTAAGTCGACAGAACGTGGCAGTTTTGTCGACGGCGGTAAACCTCATTCTACGAGGAATAACACCTTTGTCGACAGAGTTATGTCGATAAAAGGTAAGTGTGGACGCAGGGAAGAATTTATATCGACAATAAAGGCCTCCAGGAAGAAGCCCTGGTGGACACTCCTGCCACAGCTTTCAACTCTATTGTTCCTGCCTGCAGCCATCTTTAAAAGGCATAGGCACCCAGGATTACCATTCTGGCAGCAAGCCACCTCCACCCAGGACCCTGAGACCGTGCAGCTCTGTCCGGTCAGGAAACTCGGAGCCATGTCCCAGAAACAAGTCCCCCAAGACTCCCCTGGCCCTTCCAGGGACACATTCCCCCCAGGAAGCCAGGGGCACCAAATGCCGGGCACCCTCCTGGTCTGGGTCCGAGATTAAAGCCCTCTTGGAGCTGTGGTCTGAGTAGGAGGCTCTTCAGCTCCCACAGTCCAGGTGCAGGAACGCGGACATCTATGCCAGATTGGCAGATGGCCTGGCAAGGAAAGGCCACCACCCCCGCACCGTACCCCAAGTCAGAGCCAAGGTCAAGGAGCTGCGGCAGGGGTACATCAGGGCCCGTGAGCGCAGCTCCCGCTCCGGGGAAATGGCACACTACTGTGCCTACTACGAGGACCTGGACCGGATCCTGGGGGCAGGGGAACCCCTGCCTCCTGAGAGGCTTGTGGAGTCTGGGTTGGAGACCCCTGTGCAGCAGTGGCCGCAACTCCAGGCAGACAACCAGGAGCTCCAAGAGGAGGAGGAGGAGGAGGAGGAAGACAGCACCAGGAGCACCCTGGAGCCAGACGCCCACGCTCAACAGGCCTCCCAGACAACTTTAGACACTGGGGAGGGAACAGCAGGTGAGTGCTGTGAGGGTCCAACACACACAGGGCAGAGCAGGCGGGAGCAAAGTGGATGGTGCAGTGCTGTGACATGTCATGCTGATCACAGCCTGGGGGGGGGGGAGGGGGGGAACACACCCATGGCCGCCCTCAGGGAGGGCTGTCCTACCCCTGTACTCGCATGGCTGCGAGGCACCACCTGCTCCTGCAGGCAGTGATGCCAGGTGCAGGCATGGGTTGGGGACGCTGGGATTGCCACACAGCTTCAGGCCTCTCAGCACTCTGCGGGAACCCCAACTGTGGCCTGACACTTGTTTGTGCTGCTTGGCCATGGGCTGTGTGTGAGGGGGGCAGGATGGTGGCCTGCACACCTTCTGGGCTCCAGAGAGGCCGTGGCTGCTGACCAGGCCACACCATGCCTTACTGAGACTCACATGAGCATCCTCTGACCCTAGGACAGGCACTGCCTGCTGAGAAGGAGGAAAGTGTGGGCATGCATGACTGACGACTTTTCCCTCTTGTCCTCCACAGCCAGACCAGCTGACCAGGAGGGGGGCGCCACACCTGCCCCACCACCCAGACGGCTGCAGGGAACCCGGCGGCACTGGCGCACATACTTGGACCTGGTGCACCAGCACATCTTGGTCCTGCAAGGGATGCAGGACACATTTAACTGGAGGATGGAGGCAGAGGCAGAATGGCGCAGGCACTTGCTGGAGGAATTTGCCCAGCAGTGCATTGATATTTGCGCTGCGATCCGGGAGGCCATGGCCTTCCCCGGTCCTGTGCCTGGTCCTGCCCTCCCCTCAGCCTCTGCCATCCCAGACCCAGGTACAGCCCCACCTCCTGCCCAGCTCCCTACTGTCCCAGCCCGCATGCGTGGCCATGTGCGAGAAGGCCTCTGCAGCCAAAGTGCCAGGGGCTCCTCATCAAGGCACCCTCAGCCCTGAGCCTCCTCCCCCCCCTTCCAGGTTGACATTCCCCATTCCCACTTGTGAGAGTCACTGAGGGAAGCACTTTACTTTGTTTACAAACACTTTATTTTTCTGAACAAAAGAGCATTTTAGTTTTTCAAAAAACCAACAGTGAAATAAACTGTAAACATTTTTTCACCACCACCTGTCTCTGTTCTCAGTGTGTGATGAATGAGTTCAATGTGTGAATGTGGGGCCAGGAGGGGTTTTGAGGAGGAAGGCACCGGGGGCATGGGGCACTCCCACATTTGGAGGGACCTGGGGAAAATCATTGGCCTCCTTGGGAGAATTGCTCCCTCAGGGCTTCTCGAATGTGCAAGCCCAGCTGGTGGGCTTGCCGGATGGCAGCTATCCGGGGCTGCTTAAAGTGCCTCCCCTCCTCATCAGCCCGTGTCCCCCATGCAGGAAGGAAGGCCTCCCCTTTCCTCTCCACTAGGGTGTGCAACACACAGCATGCTGCAACCACATCAGGGATGTTGTGTTCCCCCATGTCCAGCCGAGTGAGCAGGCATCTAAATCTGCCCTTCAGATGGCCAAAGGCACACTCCACCTGGAAGCGAGCCCGATTCAGGCGGGAGTTAAACAGTTCCCTGCTCGCATCCAGGTGGCCAGTGTAGGGCTTCATGAGCCAGGGTATAAGGGGGTGCGCCGCGTCGGCCACGATGCACGTAGCCATGTGCACATCCCCAACTACATAGTTCCTCTCCGGGAAAAATGCCCCAGCCTGCGGTATAGGTAGGAGTTCCGGAATATGCGGGCATCATGTGCCTGGCCTGACCACCCGACACAAATGTCTGTGAATTGTCCCTAGTGGTCAACCAGGGCCTGCAGCACCGTGGAAAAGTAGCCCCTTCTATTAATATACTGTGCTCCTCAATGGGGTGGTGCGCTGATCGGGATGTGAGTCCCGTTGAGTGCTCCACCGCAGTTCGGAAAACCCAGCTGTGCAAATCCGGCCAAGATAGTATCCAGGTCTCCGAGGCGGACAGTCCTGTGAAGCAGCTCCGAATTGATGGCCGTCACCACCTGCAGAAAGGGACAAATACAAACACACATAACAGGACATTAGAGCAGTTGCGTGAGCTGATGAGAAGTGCTCCCACCCCTCCCCTCCCAGACCCTGAGAGTCCCGCCTCAGGCAACCCCCCCCATGTCCCCCGCACCACCGCAGGGTGAGGCCAGGCAGGCTTCTACCACTCCCACCTCATCCCCCATTCCCTGTGTCTGGTCCTAACCATCCCCCTTATCCACCTGCCCCCGGCCCCATGGACTGTCCCCTGAGACTGACTTACCTCCATCAAGACAGCCCCAACAGTAGACCCTCCCCCCAGGCCAAACTGATGTCCCACGGAGCGGTAGTTGTTGGGGGTGGCCAGCTTCCACAGAGCAATAGCGACACGCTTCTCCAGGCATATGGCGGCCTGCAAGCAGGTGTCCTGGCATTGCAGGGCGGGGGCAAGCCAGGCACAGAGCTCCTGGAAGGTGGACTTCCGCATCCGGAAGTTTCGGAGCCACTGGTCATCGTCCCACTGCTGCGTAACAAGCCAGTCCTACCAGTCAGAACTGGTGTCCAGCCTCCAGACTCGCCTCTCTCCAGGAATAAGTTTGGGGGCAAGGGCAGTAGGGTGCAGCCTGAGGGAGGGGCTCAAAGCTGGGCTCTGAATCCAGCTCTGCTGCAAATGTCGTGATGCTCTCATGAAGATGCAGCAGAACTTCCATCATCACAGTATGGGGCCATCGCCTGCCCAGGGGGGGAGAGAAAGAAAAAGGGAGGGGGGGTGGGAGACAGAGCATCATTAAGTATCTGGAGAACGGGTACTTAAACCTAAGCAGATAATAATCAAAGTCAATAGATAGATTCCTAAAACAGGAAAGATACCACTCAGGGAGCCGATAGCACCATCAGTGGTTATTAAGTAGATAGAGTCCCCACCAGCCCATATCACGATTGAGTCCATTAGCATGTGAATTGAATTTGTGGATGAACTGGGATTCCAGGGCTTCTCTGAGTATTTGGCTTGTAGAGCTGGTTTGTGACAAGACAGCTATTTGCAGGTCTGTCAGACTGCGGTTAGGCAAGCTGAAATGCTCACCAACAGGCTTCTGTATATTCCCTTTGGCTGCGTCTAGACTGGCAAGTTTTTCCACAAAAGCGGTCGCTTTTGCAGAAAAACTTGCCAGCTGTCTACACTGGCCGCTTGAATTTGCGCAAGAACACTGACGATCTAATGTATGATTGTCAGTGTTCTTGCGCAAATACTTTGCTGCTCCCGTTCGGGAAAAAGCCCTCTTGCGCAAATGTATTTGTGCAAGAGGGCCAGTGTAGACAGCTCAGAACTGTTTTGCGCAAAAAAGCCCCGATGGTGAAAATGGCGATCGAGGCTTTCTTGCGCAAAACCGCGTCTAAATTGGCACGGACGCTTTTCCGCAAAAAATGCTTTTGCGCAAAAGCGTCCGTGACAATCTAGACGCTCTTTTCCGCAAATGCTTTTAACGGAAAAACTTCCATTTCCGGATGTGGAGCATAAGGAGAGTATGGGTGCATACATGGAACAAGTGGCCACCGCTAGGAAGAATTCTCTGGGTCTGGGTGGATAGAGCTCATATGCACTACACATCACTATATCTCATAGAATTCCAGTTATCATAAGATAAGTCATCTTTCCTTTTTTTAAAGCTATAGGCTGGGGGGTTTAGTCTTCTGCAGGCTATGGTTTATCATTTAAAACATACCTACTCTATACCTAACTTAATAACAATATTATATTCTACTCGTTACAATAATGATCTCTACCCTATTGTATTTTTACAGCTCCCTGAAAAACTTCTGTATTCACAAGGCTGCAACTGGATTCAGCAATATAGTTTTGGTCCAGAAAGATACACAGGCCCCAATGTATTTGGAAAATTACGTAAATGTATTGAAACATTAAAGACACAGGTGAATATTTAGGAAATGGAAGAAATGTTAGAAGGGTGGAATGAGACTGAAAATGGAAATCATTTACTGCTACAGAAGTATCGGCTTTCTGCTCAAAACATTACTTCTGTATAATCTGTCAGATGTTACTGGTTTTAAGTATGGGCATAAGTATGTCCTTATATCTGTTGGCCATTGCTATTTTGGTCTTTACATGGTCATTTTTAATTCTACTCTGTATCTTTTTTACTTGGTTTATCAGCAAATTATCTTATGTCTTTTGAGACCCTGTTGCTTGTTACGTGCCTGACTACACCTCTGCCCCCTTTCAGATCTCTCAGAGCATCCATATCTGGGATTGTAGGTCTCTTTGCTTTTCTCTGTCCTGGGGTAGAAGCTTGTGATTAGGGTCCTTATTACATTACCTCATTCATGCCAAGTACTTTTCATAGAATCACACAAGTGTTGGACTAGAAGAGACCTCAATAGGTCATCTAGTTTAGTTCCCCGCACTCAAATCTGGACTTACCTAATTAGACCATTCCTGATGGGTGTTTGTCTAATCTGTTCTTAAAAACCTCCAGTGATGGAGATTCCACAACCTCCCTTGCAGGACGACATTTCAGAATTTGGTTGGGGGAGGAATGACCTGTGCATGCTTCGATATTAGGAGGCAGAGTGAGGGCATGGAGGGCACAGAGTGAGATCAGTGGCTTCAGCAGTGTTACTGAACATGCTCAGTACAAGTCAAGCAGCAAATCTGGGGGAGGAGGAACCAACCCTGTTTGCCCTTCCCCCTCTCCCCTCCCACACACATTGCCTCTTTTTAGGGGCTACTAAGGTATTTGAAAACTCTAGCTTTTTTGCCAGATAATTTAGCAATTAGCTGGCAGGAGCCACAGTATCTAATTCCTATATAAAAGAATGAAAGAAAATTAAATAAATATTAGACCTATTCAGCTCTAATACTGACATCTTGTGGCAAGTCACTTAAGGAATGCTGGTTAGGCTCAACATTTAAATATATATTCTCACTTTGTTACTAACTCTGCGGGGGGGGGCAGGGGGGGGGCGAAGAGATAGACAGAGAGAGAGACTGTCAGGATTCCCGGACTCTATCTTGGCTCTAGGAGGGAAGTGGTGTTTAGTAGGTTACAGCAGGAGGCAAATACATCTGGGTCCTATGTAAGAACCTCAGAATGGTCATACTGGGTCAGACCAAAGATCCATCTAGCCCAGTATCCTGTTTTCCAACAGTGACCAATGTAAGGTGCTTCAGAAGCCATGAACAGAAGAGGCATTCATCAAATGATCCATCCTGTGCCCATTCCCAGCTTCTGGCAAACAGAAGCTAGGGACACCATCTCTGCCCATCATGGCTAGTAGCCATTGATGCACCCATCCCCCTTAAAATTATTTTGTTCCTATTACAACCCTGTTTATAGTCTGAAGCTTCACCATCCCTGACAAAGAGTTCAAGAGATTCACCGTGAAGAAATAATTTAGTTTGTTTGTTTTAAATTTGCTGCCTATAAATTTCATTGAGTGACCTTGCTGACTGCTGTGAGTCAGTGGCCCCCAATTCCCCCAAAAAAGGTTTGCCACTCCTGCCTTATATGGAAGCTGTTCCTTACCCCTAATAATTTCTGTTGCCCTTCTCTCTGTACCTTTTCCAAATCCAGTGTATCTTTTTATAGATGGAGAGACCAGACCTGTATGCTGTATTCAAGATGTGGGCATACCATGACTTTATATAGAGGCAATATGATATTTTCTGTCTTATTCTCTATTCCTTTCCTAATGATTCCTAATATTCTTTTAGCTTTTAAATTGCGACTGCACATTGAGGAGATGTTTTCCGGGAACTATTCTAAGATCTCTCTCTTAAGTGGTAACAGCTAATTTAGATCCCATCATTTTTGTATGTCTGATTGGGATTATATTTTCCCATGTGCGTTACTTTGCATTAATCAGCATTAAAATCCATCTGCCATTGTGTTGTCCAGCCACCCAGTTTTGTGAGGTCACTGTAACTCTTTGCAGTCAGCTTTGGACATAACTATTTTAAGTTTGTATCATCTGCAAATTTTACCACTCACTGTTTACCCCTTTTTTAAAATCATTTATGAGTAAGTTGAACAACACTGGTCCTAATACCACTGGTGCGTACCACTGTTTATTCCTAGCTTTTGTTTTCTATCTTGTAAGTGGAGTATCTGGCAATGTTTTCATGGTCATCTAATGACTCTTCAGTTACTTGAACCACAACAAGCCTTTTGTTATCTTAATCGCCCTGCCTCTCTCTATTTATAAACAAATTTCCTGCCCCAAAGGCAAAGCTGAGAGCAGTTAAGAGCTGGGTCAGGGCATGTGCTTTAAGCAGACCTCAAGTATGAAATTAAGGGGTTCAAACCTCTAGGGCAGGGTTTCCCAACCTGTGGGTCACCATTACATTTCAAAAGGGTCACCAAGTGTCTCCCCAGGTGGCTCTACCTCCCACTTCCCCCCGGTTTTTAATTGCCTTGGGTCACCAAGTCTTCCAGAATTGTCAAAATGGGTCCCCATCTGGAAAAGGTTGTGAACCGCGGCTCTAGGGGGAGGCTGTAGCCCCCTCAGCCTCTCCCTAAATGGTGCCCCTGCTCCCTAAGCTATTTGTTCTAGTGCTTAACTACCCTGAGAGGAAGTTTTTCTTAATATCCAGCCTAAGCTTCCTTTGCTGCAATTTAAGTCCATTACGTCTTGTCTTAGATGTTAAGTACAATATTTTTTCACCCACTTTCTAACAACCTTTTTTGTGTTACTGTTATCATGTCTCCCCTCTGTTTCCTCTTCTCCAAATTAAACAAACCGATTTTTTCCAGTCTTTCCTCATAAGCCATGTTTTCTAGACCTTTAATCATTTTTGTTGTTCTCCTCTGGGCTGCCTCCAATTTGTCCACAACAATGTTCAAACTGTGAACTTATCAGCATGGAGTAGAGGATATCTTGTCTTCTCATGTCTTGTTTACAACACTCCTACCATTTCTACATTTTCTGTTATTGTCTTTCCTGTCCTTAATTTTCTTCTTACTACTGATTTATTTGTACAATATTTTCTTGTTGCCTTTCATGTCTATAGCTAATTTAATCTCATTTTGTGCCTTGGCATTTCTAATTTTGTCCCTACATACTTGTTTATATGCATCTTTTGTAATTTTAATATCATTTTAATATATATTCTTATTTTGTTACTAACTGTGGGGGAAGGGAGAGGAACAGACTGTCAGGATTCCTGGGCTCTATCATCGCTCTGAGAGGGAAGTGAGGTCTAGTGGGATGTAGCAGGTTACTTTTTGTGGGACTCTTTTTTAAAGTTACTGATCTTAGAAGGATTCCTGGTTACGCCAGGGTGGTCTCTTGCCATATTTCTTATTTTTCCTATGCAGTGGGTTAGTTTGCTCTTTTGCCCTTAATGCCTCTGAAAAACTGCCAAGTCTTTGGAACTTTTTTTCCTTTAGACTTGCTTCCCATGGGATCTTATCTACCAATTCAATTAGTTTTCTAAGTCTGCTTTTTTGAAACCCATTGCATTTATTGTGTTGTTTTCCCTCCTAACATTCCTTAGAATCATAAGATATCATTTCATGATCACTTTCATCCAAGCTGCCTTCCACTTTCAGATTCCAGTTGGTTTCTTCCTATTTGTCCAAATCAAATTTAAAATATCCTCTTCCCTAGTAGTTTTCTCTCCATCTTCTGAAATTAAAAAAAAATTGTCTCCAGGCCAAGAACTTGTTGGGTAATTTACTCCCTGTTGTGTTATTTTCGCAACAAATATTGGCCTAGAGTAGACCCTTACTAAGACATGTCTTGTTTTTTACCTATTTTATCTTTACCCAGAGACTTTCTACAAGTCTGTCTCTTATCTCTATCTCAGTCTTAATCCAAGTATGTACATCTTTTGTCCCTTTTATCACCTTGGAGTTCCAACTGGTCTCAGGCACCTGTGTTTCTTCCCCTTGGGAACCTGTGATCAATGATACCGTGACCAGCAACCCTTTTAAAGCAAAGTATACAGTGTAAAGTATACAAAGCATTAAAGGAAAAGAAAGGAGTTTAAAACAACAATCAGCCTCCTTACCTGTACCCAATTTGCTACAATTCCATAAGGGCAATTTAGGCACATGTGTTTTCAGGCATGTCCATGGGTCCCTGTGAATGTTTTTTATTGTCTGGCTTTACTCATCCTCCAGAAGGGGAAACCGTTGCCTGTCTCTGGCCAGCTGTGTAGCTGCCCTCTGCTCTGCCTCTGGCCCACAGTTCACACAGCTCCCACCTGGTGCCTCCTGCCTGCTCCCCCACCAATTTCCATGCCCTACTCCTGCCCTCCACAGCCCTACTCCTGACCCCGTGGCCTTGCAGCCTTGAGCCCCATAGTGTGTTTGCTCATGCTGCATAGGGCACTAGGAATCATAAGAATAATGAGGAGTCCTGTGGCACCTTAGAGACTAATAGATTTATTAGGGCATGAGCTTTCATTGGTAAAACTCACTTCATTTAATCGATCTGTTAGTCTGCAAGGTGCCACAAGAATCATTGTTTTTGCAGATATAGACTAATATGGCTACCCCTCAGAGGAATCATATGGACAGCTGATCGTCGGCACAGCGCGGTGGCCATTTTTATTTTAATGAAGCGGGGATTATTTAAATTCCTTGTTTCTTTGACTATGCTGAATAAACTATTTTACATGGCTCCGTCGATGGAGCCATGTAGTCTAGACGTAGCCTAAAAGCCAGTCAGTGCTTCCACTAATTTTTACTTTAGTTATGATAATGGTTAATGGCACTCAGTGATTATTGTCTTTTTAATCCTTGTCCAAACACAGTTAGCATTAAAATATATAACACACAAAACATATATCAGTGATGAGGTAAACAGCTGATTTGAATTTCTTGTGTATGCTTTGTAGTGGACTGAAATAAGCGGTGTTAAAGATCATGATGAAAGAGGAAACATGTGCAATATCCTTTTCTCTGATGAAAACAAGGAATATAAATTGTATGAGGCTATAAAATTCATCATGCTTTTCCAAGTTGTGGAAGCCTATGATCAGATGAAGAGTGAGCAGAAACGTGTACCCATCCTTTTTAGCCTCCTTTTTGCTCGTGATACCTCATCTGACCCTTTGAGTTTCATGATGAATCATCTGAATTCCATAGGGGACACAGGTGGTCTGGAGCAGGTAATGGTGTGAATAAAAATTAAATTCTAGCAGTCTGTATTTTCTGAAGGATTCGAATTTGGGAATATTTTGAATTCTTATACATTGATTTGATATTCTTAGTTTAATACTAGGGCTGGATGAAAAGTACATTGTTTTTAGAGCATCTAGACTGTTTATAAATTTGGGTAGAATTTGGAAAATAGTTTCAGCCAGAAGGAAACTGGGAGACAAAGTTTGGAAATGTTGAATCATTTTGTTTTGACATTTTGTAAATAAGCTGTTTTGACATCTGAACAAAATGTCATATATAATCAACATTTTCTAACAATGTATTTGACCCCAAATAATTTTTGAGGGGGGGAGGGGAGAAAAACAAAACAGTAGTTTTGGTTTGAAATAATTTTTTTCAGTTCAGTGATTGAATCAAAATATAAGCTATTTGCTCAGCTCTATTTAATGCATCATCCATGATGGAATTATTTTATTTTTTAAAAACTTCCTAGAGAAAAGGCAGTTTAAAAAGGGAGGGGGGACTGTTAAGTATCTCCAAAATAAAATGTCTTGGGGAAATATTTATACAAATTACTAAAAGCAGTGATATCACTGATATAAAAAATAATTGTTTTAGATAACAATATCATGCATGTTTGACATACTTCAGATTTTGCAACTGTTTTTTTTTTTTCAATATAAGCTTTTCATATAGGCCACTTTAGAAAGTATATTTGCCCTCCAAGAGATATCTCCTTTGATTACTTATCAGCTCTGGTTGTGGGAAGTTCTTGCTGTTGCAATTCTTAGTCCACTCTTATTATTACAGAGGTAAACAAGTTAAATGTCTTACTCTAAACATCAGAGCATCTTTAAAGTGTGGGTTATCTTCCCCCCCCCCCCCATTTACCTCTTATAAATGTATAAACAAATGTTTACATCATTTTTCCTCCTTAGGTTGAAATGTTTCTTCTTGGATATTTACTCGAAGTAAAGATAAGAGTTTACAGGCTGAATAAGTTTAACACTGAAGAGTTTCAAGTCAGCTATCCAGAGGAGTATCACAGGGACTGGCAGGAAATCTCTCTTCTAACTGAGGATGACCATCACTATCACATCCCCATTATCAGAATATGAGATTGATTTCTAACCATGCGGTACAAGAAGTGACCATCATTTTTAAACCAAGTCCTTTGATGGCAACAGCAGGATTTCAAGTAACATAAAATAATGACTACAGGACACATAGATGTGTTGTGCATTACCTTACAATGCTAAATGATACCTATTCTTAAAGAAGGGTGTTTCAGCATTCCCAAGCCACTGACTTGGGAGAGAAACAAAGGCAATAATAACAATAAATTACTTGCAGTAGAGCTTTATTCAGTATATACTCTTCCCTCTGTCTTCCCCTCTCCTTCTTTTTGGAAGGGTCAGATTTTAATGTTACCCATCCAAAGTATGCAAAGGGTTTTCTTTGCAATTGGTTTGAGAAGGCTGTGTGCTGCAGTTCATTTACAAATGCTGCCTTTTCACAAAAATGTTCTCTCTCCATACATTATATACATTTAGCAGGACTTGCATTTCCTAAGATTTTTGTATATGAGATTTACTACCTTGGACTTTCCTTAATCTTGACATCAAGTTTACTTCTAGTTTTGTTAAGCAGTGTCCAGTATAACAAGCAAATTGTCTTAAAGTGTGCTGAAATAACTGTTCCCACCTATGTTCAGTGCTTTTTTTTTGTGATGGTATGCACCTATTTTCTCTGCATAACTTAAATGAATTGCATTCCCCTCGAGCGTACCGGCACCTCTGTTTCCAAGTGAAGCCCACTTGGGACACGCAGCTCTTAAAGGGGCCGCAATGGCATTTTGGGCCTTGGCGTGGCTTGCTTTTTTTTTTTTTTTTTTTTTTTGCTTTTGCTTAACAACTTTCCCCCCCCGGGAGTACCGGCACCTTTTTTCTTACAAAAAAAGCACTGCCTATGTTCATTAAAAAGATGACTGCTGTGAAGAAAGGGAGATACCAGATGCGTTAAAAAAAAGCAAGGATTGCTGTCTCATATAGGGGAGCTAGACACATTCTCATAATCTAAGAGAGTGAACTGCAATTAGACCATTTTATAAAGTTAGGAAGTTTAACTTTAATGAAAATTAAAATAACAGTTTTGCAATATGTATGTTTATGGCACATGGACATTATCCTAACTAAGCTGAAAATTATTTGAGTCACTTCACTAATAAGAGAATATTTAAAGAGAAGAGTTTTTAATAAGAAACAAACAACTTCTCTTTAAATAATATTGACATCATTGCCAAAGACACATGTAGTGTTTCTCTTATTCTCACAGGAAATAATTTACCAGAAAGAAATGAGGAGTCAGATCCTCAGGAACTATACCAGTTATATGTACTTTTAGGATAAAGAGACTGATCTATTCCTTTCTGAAATGAAAAGCCACATTTTCCCATATATTTCTTGCATATATGTATATATATTTATGAAATAAACATAGATTTGTTGAGTACTGTAATTGTTTTGTTTCCTGAAAGTTTTACTGGCTCAGATGGTTTGTTCAATAATTTGTAGTTTCTAATTAAAACTGTGTTGCATAATTTTTTTCATCTTACCAAAAAAACCACATTTCTGATTGTTTTATTTATTAAAAAACTTTCTCCTGAATCAACATGTTGCTCTTTTGTTTTGGTTTTGGTCTGTGTGGGGAGAAGTTTAAAAAGTGCTGATAGTAGCATACTGTTCGTATTTGCTGAATACCAACAATATACTCATTGCTGTACTTATGTGAACAGCAGTGGCCCAGTCCCCAGAAAGGTTATAATGTAGTTCCCATGCAGACAAATATGTGTACATAAAATGCAATTCTGCAGAAGTATTTGCTATACTTTTATGAGTGTTTAGAAAGTTTGTCTATCTATAGTATCTAGACGATAATTATGACTAGCAATATAGAAGTACTATAACTGAAGAATGAATTATGAAAAAAATTACATTTGTGCTAGAGATGTAAAACCCTGTTTAATTAGTTATCTGGTTAAATGTTAAGTTTAACTGGTTAACTGGTTAAACGGGGTGGGCAGGCTGGAGCGCGCCCACTTATAGCACACCAGAGGCTGCTCTGGAGTACCCCTTGCCTGCAATGGACCCCACAGGGCTGAAGCAGCCCCCTGCCTATGGTGAGTGGGGGGGCTTCTCCAGCCCCCACTGATTAACCATTAACATCCCTGAGTTCTATTAACTTTGAATACACAACTTTCCACACACACACACACACACACACACACACACACACACACAACCAGTTCTGAAGCAGTAGTCACTATAGTGGCTACTGCTATAGCAAACTAGTCACTATTAACCACCCAAATGGCCACATTGTTCAAGCCACCTAGTCACACTCAACCTGCCAAACAGCCACATGTGGCTAGTGGCTAGCATGTTGGACACCATGGTCTTATGCTAAAGTGCATGAGGGCCCTATTGAATAGTTTAGAAAACAATGTGGGATGAAAATCAAATCAGTTAAAATATAGCTGCAAGGCTGGCAATTCTTTAATAGTATAGAACCCTATGGAATAGTCTTCAATAGTTTTATTAAAACAAAGATTAATGGCTAATATGCAAATACCCCCAAAAAACAAGTAGTCCTGTAGCACCTTAGAGACTAACAAATATATATATAGTATCATGAGCTTTTGTGGGCACAGCCCATTTCTTTTTTATTAGTCTCTAAGGTGCTACAGGACTACCGGTACTCTTTTTTTTAAGCTACAGACTAACATGTCTACCCTTCTGAACTGCAAATACTCAGTTACCTATTGACTTAAAGGAAGCTGACTGTACCATTAAGAGGTGGTAGGAAGGAGCAGGAGGGCAGATGTCAGGAAGCGTAAAAAGCAGAAAAAGGTCCTTCAGATAGGTTTATCCAAATCTTTAAGAAGCCTGTGATGCAGAAATAGCAGAGGTGCTTCCTGTTGCCTTTTATGTATACTTGGGGGCTGCGTTTCACTCTGTGATACTTGGAGCAGCACCTTCCACTAATTCCTCCACCTTTGGGGGACCTAGTAGCTACCAGAGCAGGATTTATTTGGCTTGTGAAACTTGTAAAATTTTCTATGTGCATTGATTGTCTTACTTCCTTGACTCCTAGTTTAACAGGACGGAGGCCCTGGGGGTGTATGCATATGTTCCACTCCACATCTTACTAGTCTTTTAAAACTGTCAGCTGTAGGTGTAGCTCATGGGCCTGCTACTAGTCATATGCTGTAATGGACAGGAGGAGTGCTGGCCAGAATCTGGTGACTAAGGGGTTAAACTCAGGTAGTTAGCAAGGGGCTTGGCAGGAAGCCAGAAAAACTAATAGGAATAAAGAGCTGAAATGTGAATTGTATAAGGTACCTTGCCTGATTTCTTTGTGTGGGAGAGTTAAAACAGGAGTTGGGGGAGACAGAATGATTTAAACCCAAACAGGACTACCATGCCTCCAAGGAATTTGGGGCATGGAGGTGGACTAAACCAAGAAAAGATTGGGAGTAAGTAAAGAAAAAGTGAATCTAGTTGTGATCAGAGTATTTTCTCTATTTGGTGGTTTGGTTTGAGCTACTCTGTGTGAATCTATGCCCACCTCTCCCCCACATTTACCATCTAAACGTTTTTCCCAGAGATTTTCTGTTTTAATTTGTTTTCCTTAGTTGCTCTGTAACATCTAGCAACCAAGTATGCTTTATCAAGTATATCTTTTGTTTTGTAATAAAAATCACTTTTTTAAGGTGATGATTTGATTCTTGTGTCCTGGAAGATACAGGAGGTCTATCTGCCTGTGTGTGTCTGCATGCTTCAGACTGAGAGGTCAGCTACCAGAGACTACAGCTTGTTTTTCTCTTTTGAAGCTATTTTGGGGCAAAAGAGCTTGGAGTACCCCTGGGGTGAATTCAAGTGTTCACCCCAGTTTTTAGGGATAAAAATCACTTGATGATGGCAGTTACCCCCTGAAAACCTGTGCATTTGTGATTCTGGAGAAAGTTTTTGTACCCAGTGCCTGTAGTGGCAAGATATATTTAAAGTCTTTGTGGGCCCCCACCTCCTGCACTCGAAGAGCCAGAGTGGGAAACAGCACTGACATACTCCCTATATGCAATTGGATGTAAGGCTTTCTGCCTCTTAGGGTATGTTTGTACTTCAGCCTCTACATGTGCCCAGGTGTGCCCAAACTCCCTATTGTCCACATGTCATGGGGGAGGGGACACACACACATTGCCATGGCACCTCCTACCAGTAGCCCTGGGAATGAGCTCGTTAGCCTGCAGGGCGCCTCCCTCTAGCTGTGTCTCCCCCTGTCCTCACTCCACGCTCTCCCTTCTGGACCCATGTTGATCCCAGACCACAGCATCCCTTTCGGGACTCTGCCCTCTGGTAGTGCCCACTCCAGTGTCTCTCAGCCCCCTTCCAGTGGGGATTATCAGTCTCTGCACTTTGGGGTTCCTCCACTCCTAGGCAATGTCTACACTGGCGCGATCTTGCGCCAGAAGTATGCAAATGAGGCTAAGCGTGGAATATCACCACGCCTCATTTATCTACGAGCTGTTATTTTTGCAGAAGAGTTTGCGCCTGAAGGAGCGTTTACACTGCCCTTCTTCACAGCCTTCTGGCGCAATGCCGTTATTCCTGAAAATAATCAGTGTAACGGCATTGCGCAAGAGGGTTTTTCTTGCGCAAGAAGGGGCAGTGTAGACAGCTCCTTCTAGCGCAAGAGCCTCTTCTGCAAAAATGGCAGCTCATTAGATATGCAAATGAGGCTCAGCAATATTCCACACGTAGCCTCATTTGCATACTTCTGGCACAACAACCCATCAGTGTAGACATAGCCCTAGTGAACACCCAGTTCCCTGTACCCACCTTACCTCAGTGACCCACTGTTAATCTTCATCTAGCCCCTGCCCCAGGGGCAAACTGCAGTCTACTCATTGGCAGGGGGGTGTGGACCTTTCTAGCATAGCTGCCCCCCTGCAGCCCAGTACACTCGGGCCTTGTCTCTAGCCCTGTACCCTGGGAGAGAGCCACGCAGGGCTACCCAGCTCTGCATGTCTTTCCCTCACACTAGTCTGTCTCAGGAAGCCCCCCAGCTTTCCTGGCAGCCATGTCCCTCCTGCTCCCCAGCAAGAGTCTGTCCCTCTTTGTCTCCCAGAGCCCTTACGTATACAGCCCACAGCTGGGCCCTAATCGGCAATATCAGCCTCAGCTGTGGGCTTTGCTCCCCGCCCTCTCCCAGGGCTGGGTTTTAGCCTTAAAGGGCCAATGCAGAGCACATGCCCCATTACACCACACTCAAGCTTCTGAAGCACATATCTCACGGCAAGTAGAGCTCAAGCTGGCTAGATATATAAGAAGATTGAGAGGTGCCCTGATTATGGTGTAGAAGTACCTTCATGGAGAGAAAATGAGTTAATCAAAGTGCTCTTCAGTCTAGTCAGGACAGGCACAACAAGAGCCAACAGCTGTCAATTGGAGGAAGAGAAATTCAAATGAGAAGTAAGGCACACATTTTGGACATTAAGGGAGATGAACTACAGGAAAAAATTACCAAGGGACAAGGTGGATTCTCTTTCTTGATGGCTTTACATCCCCACTGGTTGTCTTTCTGTAAGGTGTGTTTTAGTGAAACATAAGATATTGGGCTTTGCATGGGGGCAAGTATGTGAAATTTCATGGCCTTAGAAATAGAGGCCAGATTAGGGAATATAATGACCTATGAATCTATGAAAAACTTAGTGTGTGTGGAGGGGTGAGGAACAGACTCTTCTGTTTTACTGGATAGCCTGCTTGCTCCACAGAATCAATAATGAGTGAGTGCGGTCATCCAGGCAGCAGCTCAAACATCTAAGGGTCTGGTCAGAGACAGACATCAGCCCTGCAAGGGAGAGGTGGGTGTGGCAGGGACTTCACAAGGGCCCTTGGCAGGAACTCAGCCTACTGGGCAAAAGTGGTAAGGAGGCTGTGACCTCACAGAGCTCCCTGGCATCATCCAAGCAGGATGGGGAGGCAGTGCAGGGGGAACCTCAGAGATCTCAGTAACCTTGCTACATCAAGCTTCCTGTTCACGCTCTCGCCTGGAGAACTAAGAGAGGATTTGTGGTCATGTACCTGTGAGCTAAGGAGGGAGATTCTAAGGGAGTTTTCTTCTTTCTATGTGGATTTTGAAGAAAGCAGACATCCCCTTGTGTAGAAGGAAAATTCTCAGTGAGGTTAGGAACCTGTTCAGTCTGATCCGTACATTGCCAGCCGAGCTGTAGGCTCAGAAAACACAAAGTGAGTTGGCAGAAAAATGTTCCATCTAGGACTCTGCCCCTTAGTAACTGGCTAACAAATAGGTTTCAAAATGTAATTGTAAAGGAGGAATCATCATTACTGCCCTTCTAGTTAATATGTACAGTTGTATCTCTAGGAACAAAACATATGGCTGGAGGTACAAAATGCGGAACACTGTCCTGGGAAGCTGTGATCCTGAAAAAGACTTTGGGCATGGTGGCTAATCAGCTGACCATGAGCTCCCAGTGCAGGGGTGGGCAGTAATTTTTGTAGGGTAGGCTACTTCACAAATTTTGATATGTAATCACGGGCTGGCTCTGGGGCTCCCCAGAAGGTGCGTGTGCTGCTTTTGAGTGATTGCTCATGTCCATTCCATGTAGGTGTGCGTGCTGCGTGCACGCGTCATTGGAAGTTTTTTCCTTCGCAGTGCCTGTTGGGCCAGCAGGGGAGCACCTGGAGTGGCGCCAGTATGTCAGCTAATATAACCCCTGCTGGCCCTCCACCTCCTCAGTCCCTTCTTACTGCTCATGACGGTCATTGGAACCTGCTCTGCTCTTGCTCTGCAAGCACCTCTTAGCAGTTCTTTTTGTTGTTTTAGTAGTTAGTTAAACTACTGAAATGAACTGAATTGTTTTTATCTAAAGGGTTTTTTAGCTGTTAAGTGTTGTACTTAAAGCTAAGTACCCTGGCACGGGGCACACTTCCCGTGCCCGGTGCATCCACGGGAAGTGTGCCTGGCGGGGCATGCCCAGGCCCCACAGCTTCAAGCCCTGTGAGAAGTGCCAGAAATCTATGCTCTATGGCCGTGGTCACCAACAGGTCGATCGATCGCGAGGCCTCAACCAGTCGATCGCGAGACGTCCGGCCCCCCCCGCATTTTCCTCCCACCCCTGAGAAGCCCCACTGCCTACCTCCAGTGAAAATGGAGGTAGTGCCGGCTTCCCGTGGGTGGACGGAAGTCCCACAGCTTAGCGCCACTTCCAGGGGTTCCGGAAGTGTGCTGGCTGCTCTGCCGGGCGCGCTGTGGGAGGGGGCGTTGGCCCCGGAGGAGGCGCATGGCGACTTCCCTGCACTGGCACAGGAGGGGTGAGTTGGCCCTGGGGCAGGCACGCACAGGGTTTCTCTGCGCCGTGGGGGGCATGTTTCAGCCCCGGGGCAGGCGTGCGCGGGGGTTTCGGCCCTGGGGCAGGCACGCGGCGGGGTTTCCCTGTGCCACGGGGGGGCCGGGGAGGAGTGTTTCTGCCCCGGGGCAGGCACACGCTGGGTTTCCCTGCACCACGGGGGGCCCGGAGGAGGCACGTGCCGGCTTCCCTCTGGGGGGGCGGGGGGAATCCTGGGAGGAGGCAGATGCAGGGGACTCTGCCTCCACTGGCACCCTGTCCCCACTCTCCTGGCCCCTGTTCCCACTCTCCACTCCCCAGTTCCCTCTCCCCTGCCCCCACTCCCCAGTTCCCTCTCCCCAGCCACAGAACTCTGTCCCCGCTCCCCTGTCCCGAGCCACAGAACTTTGTCCCCACTGGCACTCTGTCCCCAGCTGCAGAAACCTGTCCTCTGCCCTCCCAGGACCCTGTTCCCTCTCCTCTGCCCCCAGCCGCAGAACTCTGTCCCCACTGGCACCCTGTCCCCTGCCAAAGCACCCACTAGCACCCTTCCTCAGTACTATGTCCCCTATTCCCACCGACACAGTTGGGGCCACATTAGTGAAGCTTGTGGGGAGGGTGGTTGGAGGAGGTTTTTTTTGCATCTCACTTGTGTGGCCCCAACTGATTTTTCTTGGGTCAGTGACCCGTGACTCAAAACAGGTTCCCTGCCCTTCTCAGAAATAAAGACAATACAGAAACTTTTTGTTTGACATAGTATTTTATTTAAAAATGAAGCCTGGCCAACAAACC
This sequence comes from Rafetus swinhoei, assembly GCA_019425775.1. Classification (NCBI taxonomy): domain Eukaryota; kingdom Metazoa; phylum Chordata; order Testudines; family Trionychidae; genus Rafetus; species Rafetus swinhoei. The sequence continues at coordinate 133,527,736 of CM033424.1, read as the reverse complement.
CCAAATTGGGGCCAAGCCCCATCTGGCCACAGCATCATAACACTCCTGCACTCCCCTTTCCTCCAGACCCTACATCTGAGCCTATCATACACTGGAACCCCTGCCCTGAGCCCTCACATACCCCAACCCAAATTCCTGAACCTCACATCCAGAAGTCTGTGGCTTGCTTAGTACCCTAACCCTACATCTGACCCCAACACTGCCTGGCCTGGCACCCCGTTCTCGAGCCAGCGTCCCCTTATCCACCTTCTCCTGCATCCAGATTTCCTCCCAGAGCTTGCATCTCTCACCCCTTCCCCACCCAAATCCCATTCCCACCCCAGAGCCTACACATCCTGTCTCAACCCAGCGAGGGTACGGATAGACTGCAGGAGTTTTTCAGGATTCCAGAGATATCCCAGAAAAACCCTTCTGCATCCAGGGATGCATTTGTTCTTCCGCTTCTTTTAGTGGAAGAGCAAACATGATCTTTCAGTCACCCCTATATTCCTCTTTCCATGAGGAATAAGGGGGCTTCCAAAAGAAGGGGTTTTTCTGACATTTGGTCCAGTCTAGACAGGCCAAATGTTGGGAAAACATCTTCCTACAAAAGAATTGGGGAAAAAAAGCAGCAGTATAAGGGTTGGGGATAGCAAGTGATGGAGAGGGGGAGAATAGAGAGGGCGGGGCTTTAAGGAAGGGGCAGGGCTTCAAGGAAGGGGCGGGGCAGTAGATCTTGGCTTGTTCTGTCATTTAAAAAGTGATCTTGGGTGTAAAAAGGTTGGAGACCACTGCTCTATGGGGACCCTCATGCAGCTTGTCTTAAGTGGGCCTTTTCCAGGCACTTGTCTGAGGCCTGTAAGATCTGTAGGGCCTTCAAGCCACGTACCAAGTGAGAAAGGGAGTCTCGCTTGAAGATTATCCTGATGGAGGCAGCCTTATGTCCAGCACCAGCGTCCAATCCAGCACTGACAACCCAGAACACACCGGCATCGGTGCGTGAAGCTTCTAGAGACTCTCGCACCTCCCTGGCACCGCGCAGGCCTTGGCACCAGTTGTAGTCCCCAGTGCCTCAAAAGAAGAGGCCTACCAGGGGCAGGTCTCCCTCGAGGCATGTACCCTCTGTGCACTCTCAAGTGGGGCAGGTGGCACCAATGGGCACGGCACCAGGACCATCACGGTCAGATGGGCACTGCTCCAGTCCACGCCAAGACACCAGCCTGGCAGGGGCCTTTCCGGAGCCCTCCACTCCGGATACCTTTGAGACAGCAAGAGAGTTAATTGAGCTGATCTCTTCCCCATCCCCAGACCCAGCCAAGGAGTGAGGATCTAGATGGCACCACCCCACAGCCTTGGCACCCAGTGCTCCGGCCCCAGATGCTAGAGGGCCCCATCATCCTGCCCCAGGGCCAATAACCTTAACCCCAGCCCCAGGTGCAGCACCGACTCCACCTTCAGCACCAGCCATATCCCCCATCCCTTCCCAGGCACCGACATCAGAGTCGGCACCCGGCACAGGGGATTTGGGTGGCACTGTCAGCAGCATCAGGTCCTGCAGCTGCCAGCCCTTCTCCTTCGGGTGCATCGGCACTGCCACCAGCCATGCTTCCACCTCCTCCTCTGCGCTGGGGGAAATCAGAGTCGATGGCTCGGTTCACTCCATCCGGGAGGTCGCCAGCTGCTACTGTCACCACACCGTCATGGTTGACCTCGGAGTATTCAACAGATTCCGAGGCCGAATTGGTCCGGTTGTCCCAGGGTTCCAGGTCTCGATCCAGACACGGGTCCTACTCCAACCATCGTTCACAGCACCGTAGTGCATTGGTGCACCAGCAGCAGCAGTGGCCTCAGCCTATCCCAGTGCCAGCGTTACAGCAGCACTGGCCACCTCAAGTGCAGGCCCCAACCCAATGGCCTTTTTGGACTCCCTGGGCCTACCATCAGAGCTGGGGAGCAGGCCCATCCAGACCAGAGTCAGTCTTCTTGGGGCCGAGGGTTCCCCCCTCGGCAACCTCACTGACCCGCTCCCCGACGTCGGGTCAGTCCCTTCTCCCAGTCCAGATTTCCCTGGAGCGTCACCAGGAAAGGGTGCCTTCCACCACTCAGCCCTTTACTGTGGCCTCTTCTGTGGTCTCACAAGCCCCATCTCAAACTCGTGATCCGGAGGTGGTGGGCACAAAGGGGTCCTCATCCTCCTCACCTGATGAGGCGCTTGGTGGCTCTCTCCTTTCCATGCCGTCCATGAACTCGAGGTCTCATCAGGAACTTCTTCACTGATTGGCTCAGATTGCAACTCCAGGTGAAGAGGGTGTTGGAGGATTCAGACCCTACAGTCGACATCCTGCAAACCGACACCTCTACCAGAGTGGCCCTGCTGATTAATAAGACTGGGACCAAGATCACAAAGACTCCCTGGCAGACCCCAGACAAGAGGGTTGAGCTGAGATATTTCGTTCCATAGGAGGAGAACAAACATCTTTTTTCTCACCTGCCTCCAGGGTTCCTGGTTGTTTAGGTGGTGAACCAGAGGGAGAGGCAGGGCCAGCAAGACACCACCGCCAGAACATGGAGGTCAAGAAAATGGACCTTTTGGGCAGAAAGGCCTACGCATCTGGGGGTCTTCAACTTCACATGGCGGACCAGCAGGTTATGCTGAGTCGCTATGCATACAACACCTGGGCAAACATGAGCCAGTTTGCCAAGCTGGTCCCTAGGGAATCTTGGGCTCTTATTTCAGAGCCCTAGTAGAAGAGGGCAGGGTGGTCTCCTGGGCTGCTGTCCAGGCCGCCCTGGATGCAGCCAATGCAGCAGCTCATACCATAGCCATGGAGCTGGTTCTGCATCACAGCTCTTGGCTGCAGGTGCCCCCGAGCTCCAGACCACCATTCAAGACCTTCCGTTTGAGGTTTCATCTCTCTTCTCCGAACAGACCAACCAATACCTGCACGGTCTGAAGGACACCCAGGCTACCTTAAAGTCCCTGGGAATTCATAACCCAGTCAATCAATGGCATTCCCTGTCGGGCAGGAACGCCCTTAGGCCCTCTCAGCAGGGTACCCACCCCGATTTCTCCCGCCACAGAGGGAGAAACGGTAATGGGAGGAATGGCAGACACCAAACCTGCCTAGCCCTGGACCATGACCAGGGCCCATCCAACAAGTCCCCAGGGCCCCGTCAAGGGGTTTGAGGGTATGCTCGAGGACAGCTTACCAGCCACACCTTTCCCATTCAGGGACCAGTTAGTCTCTTTCTACCAGGACTGGGAATCCATTGGGTCCTGGAAATTGTGGGGGGGGACACCATCCCCTTCCTTTCGATCCCTCCCTCCCATATCCCCTGCCCCATCCCTCTTCAGGGACCCCTCTCATGAGCATCTCCTCCAGGATGAGGTACAGCAGGTCTAATCCCTTGGGGTGGCTGAAGCAGTTCCCAGGGTTTCCTGGGCAAGGGTTTCTACTCCTGGCACTTCCTGGTTCCCAAGGCCAAGCAAGGGTTTTGGCCTATCCTAGCCCTCCTGGATCTCAATGCCTTTATCGCCAAGGCCAAATTCAAGATGGTTACTCTGGCGTCTATCATTCCCTCGCTACATCACGAAGACTGGTATGCTGCCCTCGATCTAAAAGATGCTTCTTTTGATATTTCCATTGCATCGCACCACAGGTGGTTCCTCTGCTTTATGGTAGGCCAAGACCACTGTCAGTTTATGGCCCTTCCTTTTGGCCTTTCCATAGCCCTTTGAGTCTTCACAAAGTGTATGGCCGTTGTGCCTGCTGCACAGAGAAAGCAGGGTGTCTTGGTGTTTCCCTACCTGGACAACTGGCTCCTTCAAGGTTCTTTGCTGGATCAGCTGCTAGCCCACATCACTCTTGTGCAAGACCTTTTTGGTGAGTTGGGGCTGCTCCTAAACGTGGCCAAGTCGACCCTGGTTCCCACTCAGGTCATAGAGTTTGTGGGGGCTCACCTGGACTCGGTGTCAGCCGTGGCCTCCTTTCCCAGTTCCCACTTCCTGGCGATCAAGGTGGCTGTCCAGGGCATACGGGAGTTCCCGATGACCACAGCCAGATCTTGAATGGCCTCCTGGAGTTGATGGCTGCATGCACCTACGTCATTCAACACACCAGGCTTCGCATGCACCCACTACAGATGTGGCTTGCATAGGTTCACAACTTGTCCCTGCACTCTTGGGTTAGTGCAGTGACAGTTCCACCCTATGTCCTGTGTTCTCTAGACTGGTGGACCCAGGAGGAGGTGATCTGTGCCAGAGTCCTGTTCTCCAAACCTCTGCAAACCCTCAGGTTAGTGATGGATGCATCCAACACTGTTGGGGGGAGGGGATGCACTTCGGAGGCATGCGGACCTAAGGTATGTGCTCAAGGGATGACCTCTCCTTGCATATCAATGTTGGGGAGCTGCAGGCAGTCCGCCTCACCTGTGTTGCCTTTCTCCCTCAGCTAAGGGGGAAAACGATCCTTATACTCTCCGACAATATGTCGGGAGTCGCCTATATCAACAGGCAGGGCCTGCCCTCCCCTGTCAGGAAGCCCTTCAGCTCTGGGAGCTATGCATCGGGGTGAATATTCACCTGGTTGCCTCCTATCTCCTGGGTTCCCAGAACATTCTGGCAGATTGGCTGAGCAGGTCCTTCGCCAGCCATGAGTGGTCCCTCAGAGGGAACCTGGCCCTCCAAGTCTTCTGCAAGTGGAGGCTTCCCCTTCTGGACCTGTTTGCCACCAGGCAGAAGAGGAAGTGCCTGAGGTTCTGTTCCCTCATGGGTCGGGAGTGGGGCTCCATAGGAGATGCACTCCTTACCCCCTAGGCTGAGGGTCTACTTTATGCGTTCCCACCTTCAAGCCCCTGGCGACATGCTCGCTGCTGCACCTTTCTTGGAAGGTGTCTTTTCTGGTGGCTGAGGGCCAACCATGTGTCTTAGCTGAGGGCCCTCACCTCGGACCCCCCGTACATGGTTTTATTTAAGGATAAGGTCAGATTACGCCCCCACCCCAAAGCTGGTGTCTCATTTTTTATGTGTCCCAAGATATTGTCACGAATCATGGGTAGTGTGAATAGTTAGCTTGAGTGCATGAGTGAATTAACAGTAAGTGAGCTGAAGAGAGGCCATGCTGAGGTCCGAGCAATAGCCCTGAAGGATTATGGACTTGTTTACAACTTTGAGAAAAGAACTGTGTAAGAAGAAGACACAAAAAGACTGTGTGTGCTGAGGAGACAAAATGGTACAGAAGGAGGCAACGTTCCCAGATAAGGAGTAACAAGGGAGAGACCTAGTCAAGGACATTCTATTGTTTATCACTTGTGGTCAGGCAAGCAAAATAGGGTGGTGTAAGCAGGATGTTCCAAGATCGGTTGTGAGAACACCCGCAGAAGAGGGGGTGAGGGTGCAGCCTATGGAGATCACCCCACCCAGACCCGGACTGTGTGTAACCAATGGATATTATGCCACATGGACTGATTTCCCCTTCCCCGAGGGGTTATATAACATGCCATTTTGCCCCATGAGCTGGAGTCCATCGATTCGGCATATTGGGGTGATGTGCATGTTGGACTTCCGCTTCTACCAAATTAACCAACATTACCTGGGATTTAGCCAGCCCCAGAGGATGAGTGGTGTTTGTGAGTGTGTGTGTTACTATTGCATTAAGAATTAGGCTGCTAAATTGGGTTAAGGATTATATTTAGATTGTTTTTTTTTATTCCATTTAAATATTGCTTTTAATGCCTTTTAATGCTTGTGATTCCTTTTTAATGTCTTTTAATTGCTTAGTACTAAATCTATATTCATATATGGCTGTGTCTACACTGCACCCCTTTTCTGGAAAAGGGATGCAGATGAGACAAGTCGGAATTGCAAATGAAGCGGGGATTTAAATTTTCCCGCTTCATTTGTATAAACATACTGCCGCTTTTTCTGGCTCGGAGCTTTGACGGAAAAGCGCCAGTCAAACGCGCTCTTGCGGAAAATAAAGCCTTTTTCCAAAGATCCTTATTTCTCTTAAAATCAGAAATAAGGGATCTTTCGGAAAAGGCTTTATTTTCCGCAAGAGCCGCTAGACTGGCGCTTTTTCCACAAAGCTCCGAGCCGAAAAAGCGTAGTTTATACAAATGAAGCGGGAAAATTTAAATCCCCGCTTCATTTGCAATTCCGACTTGTCTCATCTGCATCCCTTTTCCGGAAAAGGGGTGCAGTGTAGATACAGCCACCGTGCTTTAAAAACTGCTCCTGAATTGCTTGTAATAAAACTCGTTAAAGGTATAGTTGAAATACTGTGGGAGCCTCTTTTGTTCTGTGAACCCTGTACCGAACGTGTATTGTGATTCGGCCTGATCAACCGGATCACGGAGCCCTCTTGTGACAATATTTTCCTCTCAGTTTTTTATCCCAAGCCCCATGCTTCAAGTAAGGAGCAGGCGTTATGCACGTTGATGTTAGAAGAGCTTTAGCCTTTTATCTGGAAAGATCAAAGCCCTTCCATACGTCCTCACAGTTCTTTGTAGCAATTGCAGAGAGGTTGCAGGGGGTAGCTGGTCTCTGCAGAGAGGATCTCTTCATGGATCACGTCCTGATTCAAGGAGTGTTATGCCAACCTCTCCCCTCACAGTCCACTCCACCAGGGCTGAGGCCTCCTTTACAGCATTCATGGCCCAGGTCCCAATCCTGGACATCTGCTGGGCTGCCACATGGTCTTCCATCCACACTTTCACCCATCTTTATGCACTGGGTGTTCAGGCAAGGGAGGACACAGCCTTGGGCAGGGCTGTCCTCCATTCAGTTGAAGGTTAAAACTCTGACCCCGCCTCCTAGGGTTTCTGCGTTGGAGTCACCTAAATGGAATGAACATGAGCAACCACTCGAAGAAGAGAGAACGGTTACTTACCTTAGCAACTGTTGTTCTTCGAGATGTGTTGCTCATGTCCATTCCAAATCCCACCCACCTCCCCTTCGTCAGAGTAGTCCAGTAAGAAGGAACCGAGGGGGTGGAGGGCCAGCAGGGATATATATTTGCTGATATAGTGGCACCAGTCCAGGGGCTCTCCTGCTGGCCCAATGGCTACTGCTAAGGGAAAATCTTCCAACGACATGTGCATGCAGTGCGCACACCTCTACATGGAATGGACATGAGCAATACATCTCGAAGAACAACAGTTACGAAGGTAAGTAACCATTTTGCAGTGGGCAGAAAGGGTGGGACTGGAGCCACAGAGAGACAGAGAGTGTGAGTGTGACAGAGACACTTTGCGTGAAAGACAGACTTTGTAACACAGATTGTGTGTGTGTGGCACAGAAAAAGTGCCGTGCAGACTGGGTGTGTGTGACAGTGACAGACTGTGCGTGCTGGCTGCAGGGTAAGTTTCTGAGAGAAGCCGTGCACTGTCTCTAAGGGAAATGTGTCCTGCTCTGTTGTCTCCCCAGGCTGCACTCCTCTGAGTCACTTACCATCCACACTTCAGATTGGAGCAGCTCTGCTGTGTGTGTCCCACTCCCCAACCCCTGCTCTGCAGAGATGGGGTGTGGGGCAAGTGGACACCCTGACTTGAGCACTCCCCTTTCTTCTCCCCTCTGCACAGCTAGCAGGAGAATCCTGGGAGCAGCTCTACTGTAGGATGGAGCAAGTTGGGGGGGAAAGGGCAGCTGACCACACACTGCCGGCTGTAAGTATGTACCTCTGCTAATCAGCTGGGCGGGCTGGAGAGAAATGCTTGGTGGGCTGCATCTGACCTCTGTCCCAGTGGGACACGGTGGTCAAAAAAGCAAAAGTGACTGCTGGACACATACATTGCAGTATCTCAGGTAGAAGAACAGAGCTTAAATATATGCCCACCAACGGGGCAGTGGAGGTATCTGCCCTAGGGCCTCACGATTCAAAAATGCTCAGGGTCCAGGCCACTTTAAATCTCTGCTGGAGCCCCAGGAGGCTTGCTCCAAGTGGCGCTGAGGGCTGGTGCGGCCGAGATGCGGTGCACGCTGGGTAGTGCTGTCCTGGTCCTGCCCCTTCCACTCAGGGCCTCGCCCCTTCGAGGGAGCATGGAGTGCCCCCCTCACAACAAGCCACATTAATGATTAAAGGATTGAAAAACATGCCTTATGATGACAGATTGAACTTGTGGAGTCCATTTAGCTCAGTGGTATCAAACCTTTTTAAGCACTTTTTGAATTAAAATCAATCGAGGATCTACTTCAAACCCACATATCCTTGTCCCACCCCACCCCTTCTCTAAGGCCCTGCCTTGCTCACTCTGGAGATCGGGTACGGGGGCAGTGGAAGGGGATATCCTGACATCAGTGGCCCCCCTTTTCTGCCTCACTTGCTCTGCTGGGCGTGGAAGAAGCTCCCAGGTGGCAGCTCCAAGGCAGTGGGGGGTAGTATTACCAGATGATTTCAAAAAAATACCGGACACACTTGATCTCAGATTTGGGGAAGGGAGGCTGGCCGGGAGGGGAGCAGGGCTGGCTAGGAGGAGGTCGGGGGGAGTGGAGCTGGCCAGGGGAGATCAAGGATGGGGTGGGGAACAGCTGGTGGGAAGCAGGGCTGGCCAGGAAGGGACTGGAGGGGGAAGCAGGGCTGGCCGGCGGGGGAGAAGGGGGAGCCCAGACACACACACAGATCCCAGGGTACTGCCCGTCCCGCGCATGGTCCCGGCGGGGCGCACGAGCGAGTCCGGCCCCGGGGATTCCATCCCGGCCCTGCCCTCCTCCTCTCTCCTGTGTAGTTGCGTGCTGCCTGGCTGGTAGACATGCTTATGCAGTGTGAGCGCGTCTACTAGCCAGGCAGTACGCAACTACGTACTGATGCTCATGATAACAGTAAAACTTACTTAATTAGAAAATACTGAACATTTATAGAGAAAGAGGGGAGAGAAGGGTCCCCGGGGGGTTGTGCTGTCCCACCCTCACACAGCCTTGCTGTTGTGGAGCAGCCTCATAGGGGGTGATTCCTGGGGTGTTTGAGTAGGGGAAGGGGGGCAGGCACCTCCCCAGGGCTCAGGCACTCCCCCTCTCTTATTCTCTGTTTTGTGTGTTTGTCTCCTTCTGCAGGTGGTGAGGGCCATCAACTCCATCCTGCTGCACAGGGTCATCCGCCTGCAAGACCTGGACCCAGTCATCACAGGATTTGCCACCCTGGGCTTCCTTAACTGTGGTGGGCTGATCGATGGAACCCACATCTCAGTCTGCACACCAACTCATTGAGTGGCCCAATACATAAACTGCAAGGGCTACTTCTGGATGGTGCTGCTGGCCCTGGTCAACCACCACGGACAGTTCAGGGACATTTTTGTCGGGTGGTCGAGCAGGGTGCGCAACGCCCATATATTTAGAAACTCCAGCCTCTATGGGAAGCTGGAGGCTGGCACATTCTTCCCCCGGCGTGACTTTTGGTTTGGGGACATGCAGATGCCACTGTGCATTGTGGGGTACGTGGCCTACCCCCTGATGCCATAGCTGATGAAGCTGTACACTGGGCACCTGGACCCTAGCAGGGACCAATTCAATGTCCACGTCAGCCGATCCGAATCCAGGTGGAGTGTGCCTTCGGCCACTTCAAGGCATGGTTCAGGTGCCTCCTCACCCGCCTCAATGTGGGGGAGCACAACATCCCTGAGGTGGCATCGGCATGTTGTGTCCTCCACAACATTGTGGAGAGGAAAGAGGGAGGCCTTCCTACCGGGGTGGGGGACAGAGGCCAGCAGTGAAGGGAGGGCCTTCGAGCAACCACACACATCTGCCATCCGCCAGGCCCATCATTTGGGGGTGCGCATCCGGGAGGCCTTGAGGGTGAGTATCTCTCAAGGACCCCAGTAACTTTCCCAGGGCCTCACCACTAGGGGCCTGTGCCTTGCTCCAATATTCCTTTTCTACCACAACCCCTCCCTTCCCTTCAGTCTCAATAAACACACCTGTTTTGATTTGAACAAACCAAACTTTGCATTTTTTTTTCAATAAAATAAACTGGGGAGGAGGGGGGTCTCGGGGCTGGGAGTGGCGTGTGGGGTGGCTGGAAGTGCTACTCTGGGGACCTCTGTGAACTTGGGGTTGGGTGTGGCCTGGGACACAGGGGGATGGGCAGGAGGAGGGGCTGCAGCAGGGTCAGGGATGGCAGGGGGAGGGGGAAGAGACATCTCTTGGTGGGCAGGGGGAGGGCGAATGGACATCACTTGGGGGGAGGGGAAATGGGCATAGCGGGGGGGGACAGGAGAGTGGGAGGCAGGAACAGGGACAGCACTGGGTGTGCCATCATTTCCCACATGATGGCACACATGGTATCGCTCTGCTGCACAAGCTGGCCCCAGATGCGGCTCCACCACTCAGTGTACTCCCGGATCTTCTGCGCCAGGGTTTGCTGCACGTTGTGCAGGATGCCCACATGCTGCCTCAGGAGGTCCTCCTGGACCCTCGTGCGCTTTCAGCTCCCCCAGGGTCAGGCAGCTGCCTCGGCTGGCGTGGATCGCCCCTCAGCAGCAGCTGGTCCAGCTGTGGAGAATAAAGAGGGGGAGGCGGTCCATTATCCATGCACACACTGTCCCTGAGACCATGTCCTCCTCTGTGAGCAACAACCAACAATCCTCAGGCTAGAGGATGGGGATGGCCCAGGAGCAAGGCCATGTGTAGCCTGCACAGCAGGCCCCGCCTCACAGGGGCCCCAGGGTGCCCAGGGGACCATGCGGCTCACTTCCCCTCCCCCCATGGACAAGCAGGCAAGGCAAGTGTCCAGCCACAGTGGGAGCCCATGGACAACGTGGCTTTCCATGGGACCCGCACCCACACCTGTGCCTGGCAGCACTGTCCGCGGGATCGGGTGGTGCTTCGTGTGTGCAGGCATGCCCATGTGCTGTGTGCGGCATTCCTTGGTCTGTGTGGGGGCGTGCCTGCACCCTAGGGCCCAGCCTGCTTCCAGCTGTGGCTGGTGGTGGGAGGGTGTCCCCCAAACCCTGCAGTGGTCAGAGGTGTGTGGGACCATCCTGAGCCTGTGAGCAGGATCCCAGGGGTGCTCCGGGGCTGCCTCCTGATGCCACGTGGCACAGACTGTCGCTGTACGGGCTTCCATGTGCACCAACTGCAGCACGCTGTCCAGGCTGACAAGGCCAAGTGACAATCGCACCCCATCCCCGCTGCACCCATCTCCCCTGCCCTGTGTGTGTGTGTGGAAAAAGGGGAGCACTCATCTGATGATCCCTCCCCGCCGTCAGAGGATGCCTGTGACACGCCCAGGCCCTGGGGTACCGGCTAGAGGGTCAGAGTCACGGTACTGGCCGTGTCCTCCTCCTTCTGCCCCTGCTGTCCCTCGTCCTCCTCCTCTTCCTCCTCAGTGAGCTCCAGGCAGGTGACAACAGGCGTCTCAAGCCCTGAGTCCATCACCACTGGTGGGGAAAAGGCTTCTCTAACCCCCGGACCTGGTGGAGCTCCTGGAAGTAGGGGCAGGAGTGGGGTCCGGCCCCAGAGCAAGAGCTGCACTACCTGGCCCTAGCATAGCCCTGGCAGAGCTCCTTCACCTTACTCCGGACCTGTTCTAAGGTCCGGGGGGAGCGGTGTCCCCTCTCCACCAGGGCCTCGGCTATGCGCTCATAGATGTCAGTATTCCTGCACTGGAAGCAGAGATACTGTAGGGTCTACTCCTCCCCCCACAGCTCGAGGAGGGACAGGCTCTCCGCTCCAGACCAGGAGGGGCATGCTATTTGCTACCTTTGGCAGGGTCCTGGGAGCTCTGGTGTTGCTCCCTGTGAGGGCCAGGGGAGTCTTGGGGGCTTGTGCCTGGGCCATGGGTGGCAATGCCTGTGGCAGGGAGAGCCACACAGTCAAGTACTGCTTCCAGGGCTGGCTTCATGCCACAAGCCTCGTCCACGGTGCCTGCAGCTTTAAGAGCTGGCATGAGAAAGGAACTATAGAGTTGTGATTAGTTTGGATGGAGTATCCACTAGGGCACCTGTGTTATTTCCTGGAGGCCTCTTCTTTAAAAAAAAAAAAAAAAAAAGAAGCCTCTTCCACATCCACGCCTTTTTTCCAAAAGAGCTCTTTCAGTAAAAGGCTTCTTCTACCTTGCAGAAAGAGGTTTACCGCTTTTGGAAAAACCCCTCTGTTCTTTCAACTTTCTGTCAAAAGAACGCAATAGCAGTGTGGACGTAAGTGTAGTTTTCCCAGAAAAACGCTGCAGTATAGACATACCAAGAAAAACAGATGGCAGCAGGAGACAGAAGGGTGCTGACATTTCTAACCCATGGTGGGATTTTTGCACACAACAACAACTACACACTGTCTTTTTAGCTCAAAGAGTTCAAACACGCTTCACCTGCTCAAATCTTTCTATTGCTGGGAGTTAGTGAAATGTCTACATCCCCGTTATGCCAATGATGAGGAAACTGAGGTAAAGAGAAAGGAAGTGACCTACCCATAGTAACACAACAAGGTTGTGGCAGAACCAGAAAGAAAAACATAAGAAAAAAGGTTTTATTAAAATGCATTTAAAAGGAACTGATTTCTTCAGTTAATGAACTGAAATGATACATTTTAGTCATCATGTCCTTCTAGATTTATAAGCTAGTAACTCTCATCCCCTCACACCTAGTTTGTATTCATAGACTGAAAGAGGAAAAGTTTGTCTGATTTATCAGCTCCCAGTGGCTTTCTTAAATTCCAGTTGAATGAAACTATTCAAATACACTGAAATGAAGAAAATATTTTTTGCACCGTTGAAGGATGCTACTGCTCTCCAACGCTGCATTAGTATTTCAGCTAACTTTGGTTCCAAGGGCTTCACCAGCACTTCAATGCTTTGACTGTCTTGAAAACTTGGCGGTGAACACGTTAATGTTCTTTTTATTCTTCTTTTTAAATTATTTTAAGTGATTGTCATAAACGTAGCTCTTAACATAGGTTGTCACTTTCAAATTCCAGAACCCACCCCTGCAATCAGCCCTGGTGCCCACTCTGCCCACACATCTACACAAGCAATTTCATCACTGGACCCAACCACATCAGCCATCAAATCAGAGGCTCATTTAACTGCACATCCACTAATGTGATTTATGCCAGCAAATGCCAGCAATGCCCCACTGCAAGGTATATTGGCCAAACTGGAGCGTCTCTATGGGAAAGAATTAATGGACACAAATCAGATATCCGAAAAGGCAACACACAAAAACCTGTTGGAGAACACTTTAATCTTCCTGGACACTCATTAATGGATCTCCAAGTCGCCGTTTTGTTTCAGACCAATTCCACAAGCCAAATACATAGAGAAGGGTTGGAACTTAACTTCATTCACAAGTTTAATTCTTACGCAAATGGTATGAATCGGGATATTGGATGGCTCGCACATTATGAACCAACCAACCAATGAAGGTGTTAATGGTTCTTGATGTCCGTGTAGAATCTGGTGTTGGTCATCTCCCTTTCCAAGTGCAAACTAATGGTTCTTATCAGCCTCTTGTAACTATTTAGTCTTTAAGGTGCTACTAGACTATTTATTGTTTTTTAAACTTTTCCTGTTACAGACTAACTTGGCTACTCCTCTGAAGAGCATCTACTCACTGTCCCTTTTTTTTCTTCCTCCCCTTCATTTTTTTCCCTTCTCCCCCCACTCCCTCTTTCCCTTATTCATTCTTGGTTCTGGACTTCCAACATTTCTGTCATCTAACGAAGTGGGTTGTGCCCACGAAAGCTCACGATACCATCTACATGTTTAGTTAGTCTTTAAGGGACTATTTGTTGTTTTTTAAATAACAAAGTAAAGATTGGATTAACCAATTAAAACAATACTGTATAACAAGTATTGTATTTTAAATGCATAATGTATAGTTAATTGTAGGAGAACTACGTAATCTATAGTATAAACACCACAACATAAAACACTTCAGCCCGAAACTGAGTCATTTCTGGAAGTTGCAATAGTGGAATAGAACGTGATTTTTCAGTATTTTTACCATCTAACAGTTAAATTAAATAGTGATAGAAATGTAGCCGTGTTAGTCTGGTGTAGCTGAAACAAAAAAACAGGACTATGTAGCACTTTAAAGACTAACATTTACCTCCCCCCCCCTCAATCCCCCCTTCTGTTCTGAAATTTGATTTGTCCTTTTCATATGTGTTCATTTTTTTAAATTGTATCCTTTGGTATATATGGTTGTGACAATTTTCTTCCACTATTTGATCTGAGGAAGTGGGTCTGGCCCACGAAAGCTCATCATCTAATAAACCATCTTGTTAGTCTTTAAAGTGCTACATCGTCCTGTCTTTTGTTTAAATTAAATAGAGAGACTAACTTGGTATATTTGAATAAGCTATTTCTGAAACAGCAGTGTGTGTATTTGATAACAATAGTGAAGTGCAGTAGATGGGCTCAGTATTTACATAGCCACTTGAAGTGTACTTTGTTAGTGATTCCTCTGCGGGAAGGTGACGGCAGCACATGATAGGGGTATATGAGGTCTGTGGCTGTAATAAGAAAAGTTTTTACTAGTTACTCTTCACAGATGAGACCCATACACAGCAACTATAAAACCCAATGTGATACAAAAAATAACACTGCTCTACAGCCAAAATGCTTCTGAAATAAATGTAGTCAAACTTTACTAATTCTGGGCCACTGAGAATGAAAATGATGCTTAAAATTGTTGATTGGCTCTAGTTTTCAAGATATGCTATTGGGTCAGTATATATGACCCTTGACTTGGGAATGGTGGAGGATAAGTGAGTTATAAAGGGAAGGGATCTCAATTTAAACCAGAAATGACTAAAATACATCTTTGACTGGATCTATGAATAAATCTATGACTGGGTTTGGACAGTACTTGCTTTTAGGCAAAACAATGAATGATGCAATCTGAAGCTGGTATTTCATACATGATATGAATTGCATCATGTTATTCCTAGAAGTCATGGATGATGCAATCATAACGAAGCTTACATCACTCTGCTGAACAAATTGCCCTATATCAGCTCTAGAAATCATACAGTGTCGTGCCTCTTATTTGTCAGTGTTTGATTTTGCAAAGGGACACATTTCTGTTTAGCCAAAGTGAGCAGAGATGCCTCAGACTGTGTGAACAGTGCAGATAACTTCTGCTATGTTTGTGGTGAAGTGACTTTTGCATCACAAAAGCGCAGTATAACCACTATGGTTAAGAAAGCCTATCACCTTTATTTTGGCTGCAAAATTGGAGATCAGGACAAGAGGTGGGCCCCACACATATGCTGCAACACTTGTGCAACAAATCTTCGCCAGTGGTTGAACAGGAAAAGGAAATCTGTGCCTTTTGCAGTGCCAATGATTTGGAGAGAGCCAACAGATCTTACCAGCAATTGTTACTTCTGCATGGTGCCTCCAGTTGGGAAAGGTGTGTCAAAGAAGAAAAAGTGGACTGTGCATTATCCAAACATTCCACCAGCTATATGCCCAGTACCTCACGGAGAAGGACTGCCGGTTCCTGATGCACCAGAATCATTCTCACTTGAGTCAGACGAGGAAGAGGAAGAGGATGAGGATGAAACTTCTGGTCCTGAACCATCAATGTCACAGGAACCACATCTTCTCCCATCCTCCTCCTCTGAACCACACCTCATAACACAAGGTGAACTGAATGACCTTGTCAGGGATTTGGAACTACCCAAGAGTAAGGCAGAGCTGTTGGGCTCCAGACTACAGCAGTGGAATCTCCTGGCAGGTGATGTTAGGGTTTCCATGTTCCGTGACCGTCAAAAGGATCTTGTCCCATTCTTCTTCATGGAAGGTGATCTTGTAGCCTGCAACAACATCGATGGTGTGATGGCAGCCCTCAACATCGTTCACGATCCAGATGAGTGGAGACTGTTCATTGATTCATCGAAGACGAGTCTTAAAGCTGTTTTGCTGCATAATGGCAATGTTTTGCCATCAATTCCAGTTGGTCATGCAGTCCATATGAAGGAAACCTATGACAACATGAATCAACTTTTGAGGTGCATAAACTATGACCAACATCAGTGGCAGCTTTGTGGCGATTTGAAGGTTGTTGCTTTCTTGCTTGGCCTGCAGACTGGATACACAAAGTACTGCTGTTTTCTCTGCGAATGGGATAGTCGTGCAAGAGATTCCCACTACATCAAGATAGATTGGCCACTCCGACAGTCATTGGAGCCTGGGAGGAAAAGTGTTCAGCATCCACCACTTGTTGAATCAAGGAAGATTTTGTTACCACCCTTACACATCAAGCTGGGTCTGATGAAGAACTTTGTCAAGGCCATGGACAAAACACAAGCAGCTTTCAAGTACCTCCGTGGAAAATTTCCAAGGTTAAGTGAAGCTAAGATAAAGGAAGGTGTCTTTGTTGGTCCTCAGATTCGTGAACTTCTTCGAGATGATGCATTTGACCATGCACTGCGTGGCAAGGAAAAGACGGCATGGAAAGCCTTCCAGTTAGTGGCAATAAATTTTCTCGAAACAACAAGGCAGACAACTACAGGTTGTTGGTGGAAAACCTCCTCAAGGCATACAAAAGCCTTGGTTGCAACATGTCACTAAAGATACATTTTTGCATTCTCATCTAGATTTTTTCCACCGAACTGTGGAGCAGTGAGCGGCGAGCACGGGCAGTGATTTTCACCAGGACATTGCAACAATGGAGAAACGCTATCAGGGCAAATGGAGCCCATCAATGCTTGCAGACTATTGCTGACAGTGACAAGAGATGCTCCATTTAATGAATACAAGAGACAAGCCAAGAAGCGCGAGTAGACACTGAATAGGACTAAACTATGTACATAATAGTTTTTTGCCTTTTGTTTCATAATAAATTTTATTTATATAACCCTTTTGCTAATTTTTAAAGTGTTATATAAACAGGACAGGGAAATATTATCATGTAAAGCAACCATAAACACATGAAAAGACGTAGGTTTACAATTTATGATTAAAACGCTACTATCTACACAATATACATAGATGTAAAATGTAAAAACTTAAATATCTTGGAAACAGTAGCCAATCAGTTGTTTTAATTGTCATATTTGAATTCAGCACATCAAAATACATAATAAATAGCACATTTTATCTCTGAAGCAGACGACTTCTAAAAAATTGTAGACCAGTGTAATTAGTGGGGCTGACGTTGAAGTAAGTCGCAGTAGATGAAAAAGCGAAAGTGAAAGTGATTACAGATAGAAACTAGTAGGAATTTAAGCCGAGACAAGACAAAGCATGAAGAAATATATGTTCCTGTTTATATCTGATTGGTGATTTAGGTTGAAAAATGGAGGTAATTGCAAGCATGCACAGCAAGCAAGGCCAGTGGAAAACCAAATAAGGTACAAAACTGCCTCTGTTTTAATACTCTGTAAGGGGAGATCAAAATCTGCAATCATTTTTGTCTGAGAATTCAGGTTTGAATCTGGGAGACACAAGAAGGAAATGTGAATGCAGAGACTATATTATTCAGGATGGGAACAGAGACAAAATAAACGGGAGTCAGGTAGCACCTAGCTCTCTGCAGCAGTTTAAGTATAAAGAATAGTTTTATACCTTTAAAAATGAAACCATTTTAGTCTCAAATAATAAGAAACAAGTTGGGTGGCCTAAACATTAGTTTCTGTATTTGGAGGTGCAGTCTTTTGAACAAATAAAGATTTTTCGAAGGGACTAAACAAACAAATATATTTATTATGATTCCAGAGGGGTTTTTTTATTCAAAATTTAGTAAACCCTCAGGATAAGGAGCCAATAATGTCTACAAAATATTTTACTAAAAACTTTTGTCTGGTAGAATTTTGAAGGAAAAATTGGATGTAAAGAGTAATCAAGGGAAGTAGATGAGAAGCAATCATTGAAGATATTTGTGTAACTTGGAGGGGGGAGAATGTTTTCCCCTATGAGAGCTCTTTTCCCTTTCAACATCAACTAATGCTAGCCTCACTTTTAATCAGACTTTTTCTAGTTACTCTCTCCTGCAAGATTGCTCCGATTGTGGGAGTGAAGCTGGAGCTGAGTGGTGCTGCTATTATTGCTTTCTGTTTTTCTCTTTGTTTGATATAAGGATGTGTTTTGTTTGTTTTAGGTTTGGTGTTGGCTGAGGGGGCAGTTTTGGATAGTTTTGGCCTTGCAGGTTAGGTCTTGCTGCCACTCCTTTGAATGCCCAGCCATGGGGTGCAGACACCATCCATCTCCCAGATTAGGAGGTTCTTGAGCTAGGTGATGATCAGCACAGCTTCCATGAAGGAGTGTGCCCTGGTTAGGGGAAAATAAAGCACTTGTAAGAACAGAATGTTTGCCTCTTGTATGAGCAAAGCTGTTTGTTAGCACACTGAACCTTGTTATTCTGATTGCTGTGTAATGAAATGCCTCTGTGTCCTTGTTTTGCCTCCCTCTACCTCAGCTGTTAGCATCACCATTTCTCATGTGTTCCCTTTCTCAGGAAGTTGAGATGCTGACCAGAGACTTTACAAGGCCAGTCCCATTAGAAGAATCCCTTGGCCTATAAAGCTCCAGCAGGGCCTGTCCTTTCACAGAGAGGTTTTTGAATGTTGCTTCTAAATCTTGGGAAGCTTCCCTGCAGTGTAGAATTGGATCGACGATATTATGCTGGTGGCTGAGGTGGTAGCTTGCTTCTCAGAGTGAGCCTGGCACATTTCATGAAGTGGTGTTCTGAGAAGAACCAGGAAGCCAATAGGAAGTGTGCACCTTGAACCAGAGGTGAAAGTAAGCAGGTGTGCCCTGGTGTGCATCTCCAGCAAGAGCTGGCTGAGCTGTAGCAAAAGCCAGCAGGGGAGCTATTTAAAGAGCTGGCAGGGACCTGGGTTGCAATAGGAACCTGTAAGAAATGTTAAGTTACTTTCACCACTGCCTGGGACTGAGGCAACATCTATAAAGGCTCTGGGCACATCTGTGAGTCATCTGAATGAAGCCCCACACTGACTAAAAAGACTAACAGCAGGGGGAGCCCTGTGCTTTGAAACTGTTGCAAAGAGGTCTATTTAGTCTCTGGACTGGGCAAGCAGTGTTCTAGGAGCAACCCTAGCACATTCTAGTGTGCTGCTGAGGGCAGCATTTTGGTGGGATGGGAGGATTTCCAAACTGTCAGTATCCACCCAGTTCTTCTTAATGCTGTCTGTGCCTGAGTCATGCTGACTCTGGGTGTGGGACCAATGGGGATGATGTCCTCTTGGACTATCTGCGCCCTGAACTCGAGATGCCACTAGCCTAATATGAGTTTGTCTGTTTGGTATACTGTGAGACATGATCTATCTGAATTTGATCGGACAGAAAGTGATTACTCAAGGGCATGTTTCCTTAATCAGTAATAATGTCAGGGACGAGTGGCCATGTGGTTTATTTCCTGTTCAGTTGCCTTCCTCTACCTCAACTATTAGCATCACCATTTCTCATGTGTTCCCTTTCTCAGGGAGTTGAGATGCTGACCAGAGACTTTACAAGGCCAGTCCCATTAGAAGAATCCCTTGGGCTATAAAGCTCCAGCAGGGCCTGGATTTCTCTGTCCTGCCTCTACCTTTTCTCCTCCACAATGAGTGGCTGATCTGGTGGACAATATAACTAGAGCCCTGGAAATCCGTGGATATCTGCTTTATATCCACCAAGCACTTTATAGAATTTCCATAAATAATAGCAGGTGAGATAATGTATGTAATATAGCAAGGGAAGACAGATACCTGTAGGTAAGGTTTGAAATTATTCCAGGTTGATGGAGAGATACACAGAAAGTCATTTTTGATAGCAGGTGCAGCAGAAATGACCTCACTTGGAAAGGAGGAAACCATGTTGAATGAAATCCTGAAGATGTACAGCCTGCCAGGTTAGATGCTTGTACTAGGCAGGCAGGGTGGAGAACTAGGGGTTTGGAAGTCAGATTATTTAGAGCTCCTAGACCTGCATTATTAAATTCCTTTTGCAAGCTTTTTTGTTCAATCAGTGATTCCAGACAGCTGTGTAAATTTGCTATGGAGCGTTACTTATGTTAACCAATGGCAATTCCTATTTAATGAAATGTGAACAGTACCTCTCAGCCTACATGCTAGATTGATGACTCCCCTTCTCTTTTGTGATGATTTTGACTGCACATTGGTAAGATTATTTCTAATATGTTTTAAAAATATTCAAGAAATGGCAGATTATAAATGCAACTGCTATTTTGTTTTTCTGGAGCAGTATTTTAGCTCACCGTTGAAAAGATGAAAGATGCATCTTCTAAAAATGGATAATTTTGAAGAATCTTTTAAATATATTAGACTTGTTTTTAGGTTGGAGAAATAGATGAAGCAACTTAATAAAGTGCTAAATAATGGTGAAACATTTGAAACATTATTAGAGGCCTCTGAGGCACTTGTCAAGGATAATGTTTATGAAAAGGAAAAATGTTGAGAACACAATGAAACATAAGCTAAAGAATATTGTATTTTCTTCACACTTTGGGTTGCAAGCCACAATCCTGAAAAATATTTTCAGGATATTCTAAAGATTTTTAGACAGGGAATACTTTTTACTAATCACACTAAAATGTTTTCCTTTTCTTTCTAATACATTTCCTGTATTCTATATTTTTTTCGGATGGAATTTGGGAAACAGGTTTCCAGAGAATTTTATTTTTTTCTCATAAAAATTGATTATTGCAATTGTTTAAACTATTTAATGGTGAGAAATTCTACAGGAGAAATGTCCACTCTTTCACATTCCATTGTCTATCCATAATTTGCATGTTATATTGGTGTGGATCATGCTTTCTGATTGTAGCCTTGCAACTGGAGTGCACACTGTCTTCTTTTAGGACTATGGAATAGCTGAATGTAAAAGACACAGTGAGATAGATCTATAGAAATGTACAACTCAAATATTATAACCTGCATCAATAAGAATACATTGGTTTTTAAAAAGTCTTTTTGCGTTGCACATCTTTTCAACTAGCCTTTTATACAGCATCTAGAACAGGTTTTGGCTGACACTGAACAGTGAAGTATTTTTTTTTAAATCAGCAGATATAGTATTAAATAGCAAATTGTCACTGTGTATAGAAATTACTATTTATCTTTAGCACAAAAAGTGGAAGGCAAATCTTTCTGGAAACAGATTTGCAAAATTATATCAAATTGAAAAATAAAAAGGAAAAAAAGTGTATGAATCACAATGTGTAATGTATCTTACATTGCACACTTTATATCAGTTAGGGGGTATTTCCCATCTATTTTCAGTCAGCGGCATTCCCCAGAAGTCATAAATAGAATTAGTCACTCCTGGAGTTTCAAACTGTGCTCCACAAGACTTTAGAGCAACTTTTAAGTAGTATACAGGAGCCATTTTAATGAGGCAAGCCATAAAATGGATTAAATAAGGTAAATTTAAATAATTAGAACTACTAGTTTCTTTGCTGGTATCACTTTAAGTGAAAGCTCAGGCCTGTGTCTCAACTAAGCAGAAATTAACAAGTGCAGGATGCTGACTCACCAAAGTTACTGTGGTTTTATTTGGCTTATGAGAGCATATCAGGGCCATAAAATTTAGCCATAGTATTCTCTGAATTTTGCATTGTTCAGCACTGCACGTGTTAATGTCTTAAACTTTAAAATTGTACTAATGCCATTTGATGAGTGTTTGAGCCAATCCCTCTACTTTCATGAAACTACTTGTAATATAAATACATTAACTTTTTCTAAAATCATATGAGACATTGCAACTGACATCCAACTTGCTGTCTACTCTGCATATATATTCAAGCTTCCATGGAATTTTTCAGAGGAGAAATGGCTTGTGTCATTGGCCAAAACTGAGCTCTCCCCACAACAAATATCTAGTCCTGGCTGCTGCCTTTCATCTATCAGCTGTTTTCATGTCAGCAGCACTGTGGGTATATAATATTTAAAAAATCAGTCTCTTTCAGGAGGAAAGATTGCTATTTTGCATAAATAGCAAATATGATATTGAAATATTATTTCAATTGTATGGCACTCATCACCATGTTTATCTGGGCACCCTACAAAGCTTGAGTTGAGACAGTTAATGAAGCATCATGCTTCCCTACAGCTTTACCAGTTAGCTAGAAAAAAAAAAGATTTAAGCAGTTGTGACCACTTAGGCAAAAATATGTTACCACAGTATTTATTTCAGTTCTCACATCATTGATTTCTTCTTTCTCTCTTCCTTCTCCTAATTGTGTGTGGCTTTTCTTTTCTTTTCTTTCCTTTTTTTTTTTAAATGTGTGTTGTGGCATGTGCTTTTGTTAGTGAAGACAATGCCAAACAAGGATGCATTGTTCTTGGACTAGAAGATAGTGAACAATAAAATAGTTATTAGAGCCAGAACCGAGTGCTTTCACTGCCTTCCCTTATCGACTAATCGTGTAGTCGATTAAAAACTCTGTCGACTACACGACTAACAAATCACCCACTTCTTAACATTCCTAGCATGCAATGTGATTGTTTTGCATCAAATGAAAAGGGAGGGAAGGGTGTGAGATTGCAGGGACAGTTACACTCGTGAATGGCCACAGGGGAGCAGCAAGCACAAGGGACAGGTATATTCATGAAGCACAGGGGACAGGTATACTCACCAAGCACCCGACCCTCGCAGAACAGATGCTTGCTGACAGCATGGCTCCTGCCACCCAGCCTGGCCCTGGTGAGAAGTTCTGGGTGGCCAGCATGGCACCGATCCCAGGAAGCAGCTGCTGGCTGCCACACAGTCCCTGCTGCCCCTGGGTGACTGTGCCCCTCCCCCCCCAACTGCTCCTGGGCTGGTGCTGGGGACAAGTCTCCAGGTGGCCTGTGTGGCTTTCCCCTCCCTGCCTGGGCCATTGCTAGGGACAAGCCACCGGGTGCCCTGCTTGGCTCCCCTCACCCTGACTCGGCCCCCTGAGACAAGCCTCTGGGCAGCCTGCATGGCCCTCTGCTGCCCAGGTCAGCACCAGGGACAGGTCATCGGGAGGCCTTTGTCCCCACCACCACCCAGCCCTGGGGACAACCCATCAGGCAGCCTGCATGACCGCCTGTGCTGGCATTGGGGTCAAGCAGCCACGTGCCCTGTGCCCGCCTCCCCACAGAAGCCACCCAGGCCAGCCTCAGGGAGAAGTCCGTGGGAGGCCTGCATGGCCCCCCTTTACCCTGGGCCGGCCCTGACTTCGTCCCCAGGCAACACTGGGTAAATTTTCTATTAAAGCATATGGGTGATTGCATCAATGGGAGGCATCCTTGACTGGTTGGTGAGGGCAGCAGGGGCAGAAGCAAGGGGTCCAACTGGTCATTCTTTCCATCTAAAATTCCCAGTGCAGCATGGTATTCTTTCCTCCTTCTGTCCTAAATTATTATTTAACATTGCTTGGTGCTCTTCAACAACTACTGCATTTGAACTTTAAGGTTAATTTTCAGTGGCAGGCTAACATGATTCCTTATTTCCTGTCCCACTGGAATGTGACTTTTTTTTTTTTTAATGTGAGAAGGTAGGAATGATGAAAAGTACTGTTGCAAACTATATGATGATCTGCAACCCTTATTCTTGTGAAATGTATCATGGGATTTCCAATTACTTGCAGTCAGGGCCAGCCCTAACCAATCGGCGGCCCTGGGTGACCGTCCGGCTCGCCCATAGGGTTGGCCAGATGGTTTAAAAAAAATACCGGAAAAAATGTGTCAAGTAAAGAAAGAAAGAAAGGGTCGGGGAGTAACCAGGGAAACCTGGGCAGAGGATTCGGAAGGTCGGGCCGAAATGCGGTTGCGGCCCACCCCTAAGACCAGCTCTGCTTGCAGTAGCCAGAACTTACGGTGCATCTGTCATCTAAAAAGTGGGACACCCAGCAACACAGGACCACCTGTCATCAAGAGAGAACAGTATCACCTATGGAATAACTACTAGCATTTTCTGCAAATAGCTGGCGTTCCTAGACCCACCTTTACTTAGTTTGAAATCTGATGAGATCCCAGGCTAGAGAGGAAAAGTTTCAACTGTGAAATAGATACAGTCAAGGGTGGAATTTAAGGAGGGTAGGGGGGCAGTAGCCATGTGCTCCAGGATGCAGCTTGCTTTTCATCATCAACAATGAGCTCCCTTCACCAGCCAGGTGTGAGAGGAATGCACAGAATGCAAGCACTTTCCCCTCACTCCATGATAGTCCCGGGAATTTGATGAGAAGCAGGCTACATCCCGGAGCGCATGGCTGCTGCCCCCCACTCTCCCCAAATTCCGCCCTTGGTTACAGTCTAAACGTGTTTGAAATGTACTGTGTGTGAATAGCATAATGCAACCTATTTTTTGCAATTATTGATCTTACATAACATTAGTTTGGCAAATAATGTGCTTAATCTACTATATATTTGAGTTTGCCTATGAGTAAGCAAGTCAGTGAGCAAGCAAGTTTAGTTAGGAGTGTTTCTGACATTTATTCATTCTGCTTTAAGGGTCAGTGAACTAATATATTTGGGTTATTATTCAGTTATTGAAGGCATGGTGATTTATACAAGAATATTGTTCTACTAGTGATTTGTGACCATTAATAAACACTGAATTATCATGTGGCAATTATTCAGGTCTTTAATGTGCTGCTTAATGAGATAACTAGCAAGTGAAAAAGATTACAGAACACATTGTGTATGTGGTATGTTCACAACCACAGCAAATGGCAGTCTAATGTAATCACAAAATTTGCAAATGGAATCTTTCCAGGCTTCAATATAGTAAATTGGGGGGAGGGGCAATAAGTGGCCTGCAGGCTGGATGCAGTTCACCATAGTCAACCCCAGAAGGCTGGTGGCACTTTATTTCCCTGCATGGCTGCAGGTACAGACACTCATAGCTCCCATTGGCCACGGATCACTGTTCACAGCCAATGGGAGCTGCAGGAAGTGGTGTAGTGGTCTGCACCACTTCCTGCAGCTCCCACTGGCTGGGAACGACGGTCTGTGGCCAGTGAGAACTGTAAGGGGCTGTAGCTGCGGACACACAGGTAAATAAAGCTCCAGCAGCTTATTGCCCACCCCTGTAGTAGATTCCATCAGTGACGATATAGAAGTATTACTAGTTTACATACACTATTTCTCATTTACAGTCCCATTTCTCATTTACGGTTAAGAATTACCTACCTTGAATCCTCCTGCAGTTAAGCTCCACTTAATGAGGTTCTCAGTACTCCATTTTGGACAACTGTCAACAACTTAGCCTATACTCCCATATGTGTGTTACTGTTAAAATGTTGGTGGTGACAGAATGGCAATAAAGACGACATCTCAAGAAAATAATAGAAATCTTAGAAAATGTTGACTTTAATAATTCTAATGCCATTGAAATATGTTTATTTCTAGAAACATGGGGAACATTTGGACCAATTGGAATGGCTGCTGGAGAAGGACTAACCCAGCATTAGCAAATTATGAACAGAAAACCATGTTAAAAGAGAGGAGTAGGACCAACAGTTGTTCAAACCAAGAAGTTCCACAGCAAGGCCATCTACAATCATGTGAAGGGGAAGTGAACAGAGATTTAATCCAAGAAGAGCAATATAATGAAGTTTCTGAAGATTCTGACAAATTAAGGTAATGTTTTGAGGGGTTTTTGTTACACATTTACTTTAATAAATACATTTTAACATCCCTAGTCCACCTTGTATTCTGGGGGAATGCCACGCTTTCTAGAAACATAGTGTGTGGCAGTTACTGCACATGTTCTGGATTTGTTTACAAACCGCTATAGCAGGAATGGGGAACCTATGGCCCACAGGGTGGATTCAGCCTGCAGCTTGCCTTGATCCGGTACATGGGCTCTGCCTGGTGGTGGGAGGAAGTGGCATGGTGCCAGGAATGGCAGCGCAAAGAAGCTCTGTCCGATGTGCTGGCTTGCAAGCTCCACCCTTGTAGCTCCAATAGGCCGGGATTACTGGCCAATGGGAGTGGCAAGAGGCGGTGCCTGCTAGCAGAGAGCAGCAAGAGCTCTCTCATCTGTGCCCCCTCGGGAGCTGTGCCCCCCCAGAGCCTAGGTGGGCCCCACAAAATCAGTACCCAAAGGAATTAATCTGGCCCTAGGGGGAAGCCCTGAACCTTGGCACCCTTACCCCACAGGGTTGGAGTGCAAGG
Organism: Rafetus swinhoei; assembly: GCA_019425775.1. Classification (NCBI taxonomy): domain Eukaryota; kingdom Metazoa; phylum Chordata; order Testudines; family Trionychidae; genus Rafetus; species Rafetus swinhoei. Next base: position 133,501,719 of record CM033424.1, on the reverse strand, counting down.
ATTGCATGAATGAGGAGAGTGTCTCTTTTTTTTCCCAGCTTATCAGTCGCGGGACTTGTGGGCAGTGCATTATAGAAGTCAGGAGGGAGTTGAGAGATAGAAGCTTAGGCAGGGACAGAGACAGTGGGGTGGCACGTGCAGTTTCCCCTGAGCTCTGGGTCTGCAGAAGGAGGGGGAGGCATGTTGAATCACTCTTGCAGGGAAACCATAGACTGTTAGAACTGGAAGGGACCTCATGGCAGGATGAAGCACCATCTAGATCATCTCTGATCAGGGCCAGCCTTAGGGCCGGGCAAACTGGGCCCATGCCAGGGCGCCGTAGCCAGAGGGTGAGAGGAAAGTGGACATGGGTGTTGCTCGGCAAAGGGGGTGGAGGGTATTGGGCAGGGTAGCAGTGTGGCGGGGCATGCTGGAAGCTCAGGGCTGGCCGGGGTGGATGAGAGTTTTGCGGGGCCCCGGGCAGCACAATTTCCGCGGGGCCCCCCTTTGGAGAAAAAATAGAAAAAAGGCGTCAAATGCGCAAATTGAAGGCTATTTTCATATTAAATGTGAATTGGATAAATTTGATAGAAACTTAATTTAGTTGGATAATTTTTATTTTAATTATATTGTAAGTCATTCTTAAACAAAATTCTGCATTAATAATTAAAAATTTTCATTTGTATTTAAGTCTCCTCCCCCTCCTGCCTCTCTCTCTCTCTCTCTTCTCCTCCTCCTCCTCCTGCCTCACTGTCTCTCTTTCTCTTCCCCTCCTGCCTCACTCTCTCTCTTTCTCTTCTCCTCCTGCCTCACTCTCTCTTTCTCTTCTCTTTAGTCCTCCCCCTCCTGCCTCTCACTCACGGAGCCCAAACCCGCGCGACGTCCTGGCTGAGTGGCGCAGAACTCAGCCAAGCGCCACGGCGGGAGGCGAAGGGGGGTGGGGCGGTGATGTACATGGCCAGGGGGCGGGACCTGGAGCCTCTGTCACGCCCTTCGCCTCCTGCCCTGTGGCCGTGTACATCACCACCCCATTCCCCTTTGCCTCCCGCCGTGGTGCTCGGCTGAGTTCTGCACCGCTCAGCCAGGACGCCGCGCGGGAGCAAGCGGCTCAAGCAGCCGTTTGGGCCTTGCACGGCGGCTTGGCGCGGGACCTATTGCAGCATGGGGCCTGGGGCAGCTGCCCCGCTCGCCCTGCCCTATATCCTCTGCTGGGGCTGGGGCTGGCGTTGGGGGCACAGGTGGGAGGAAAGAGCAAGGGTTGGGATGAAGGGGCACTGTGCAGAGGCTGGGGCAAAAGGGGTACAATGCAGGGGTTAGTGGAAAAAGGGGGCACAGAAGAAGGGACAGGGGTTTGGGAGCCTATGGATGCCATGGGAAATGGGTGGTACAATGCCCATATACATCAGGGGCACCAAAACACAAGTTTGCCCAAGGCGTCATTTCCCCTGAAGCCAACCCTGTCCCTGAAAGATGTCTGTCTAACCTGCCCTTAAATAGCTCCAGAGATGGAGATTCCACAACCTCCCTAGGCAACTTATTCCAGTGTTTAATCACCTTGACAGTTAGGAATGTTTTCCTAATGTCCAACCTAAACCTTCCTTGCTGCAGTTTGTCTATTGCTTCTTGTCCTGTCATCAGAGGCCAAGGAGAAAATTTTTTCTCCCTCCTTGTGACACTCCTTCAGGTACTTGAAAACTGCTATCATGTCCCCTCTCAGTCTTCTCTTTTCCAAACTAAACAAACCCAGTTCTCTCAGTCTTCCCTCATAGATTATGTCTTCTAGACCTTTAATAATTTTTGTTGCAGAAAACAAGAGTGCTCTGAATAAAGAATGATTAGAAAGGACAGAAATGAGAGCCTGTTTGGGTGATACAGAGCCTGATATGTCTGGGAGAAAACATCCAAGCCAGACCTGGGCTGCAGCAATGGGGTAATGGGTAGGGAGGCAAAGAAGCAATTGTGCAATGCAAATGTAATAGAGTAAGTTGTTTCAAATGTTTTGAGATAAATGGATATCTCATCTGTGTCAGAGGCAGCAGAGTTTGGTGGAGGCTGAGAGATCCACCTGGGATCCAGAGAAAGAAACAGGCTGATGCTGGGTCCTGGGGCTTGTATGGAGTTTCTTGTGTGCTGCTGTCTCCTTCCCACAGGGCATGTGGGGAACTGCAGCTGCAGCCTGGGAATCCTCTGGCTCCCTTTCCTCCCCCATGGCGGAATCAAATGAAATAAAAATATTAAATGAATCAACATGTTCAATAGAATCGCTATGGATAGTAATTCCATGCTCCAAAAATAAGAAATTAGCAGTAGGGATATATTACCGACCACCTGACCAGGACAGGGATACTGACATTGAAATGCTGAGGGAGATTAGAGAGGCTACCAAAACAAAGAACTCTATAATAATGGGGATTTTAATTACCCCCATATTGACTGGATACATGTCACCTCAGGAAGAGAAGCTGAGATAAAATTTCTCAATGGCTTAAATGACTGCTTCTTGGAGCAGCTAGTGCAGGAACCCACAAGGAGAGGCAATTCTCGATTTAGTCCTGAGTGGAGCGCAGGATCAGGTCAGGAAATAACCGTTACAGGACCGCTTGGGAATAGTGACCATAATATAATAACATTCAACATTCCTGTGGTGGGAAGAACACCGCAGCAGACCAGCACCCTGGCATTTAATTTCAAAAGGGAATTACACAAAAATGAGGAGGTTAGTTAAACAGAAATTAAAAGGCACAGTGACTAGAGCCAAATCCTGCAAGCTGCATGGAAACTTTTAAAGACACCATAATAGAGGCCCAACTTAAATGTATACCCCAAATAAAAAAACATAGCAAGAGACCTAAAAAGAGTCACCGTGGCTTAACCACCATGTAAAAGAAGCAGTGAGGACAAAAGGCATCTTTTAAGAAGTGGAAGTCAATCCTAGTGAGATAAATAGAAAGGAACATAAACACTGTCAAATCAAGTGTAAAAATGTAATAAGAAAAGCAAAAAGATTTTGAGGAACAGCTAGCCAAAAACTCAAAAGAAATAACAAAATGTTTTTAAGTACATTAGAAGCAGGAAGCCTGCTAAAAACCTGTGGGTCCCCTAGGCGATAGAACTATAAAAGGCGCAATCAAGGATGATAAAGCCATTGCGGAGAAACTAAATGATTTCTTTGCTTCAGTCTTCACAGCTGAGGATGTTGGGAGATTCCCAAATCTGCACCGTCCTTTGTGGGTGATGAATCTGAGGAACTGTCCGGATTGAAGTGTCATTAGAGGAGGTTTTGGAACAAATAGAAAAACTTAATGTTAACAAATCTCCGGGACCGGATGGCATTCATCCAAGGGTTCTAAAAGAACTCAAATGGGAAATTGCTGAACTATTATCTGTGGTTTGTAACCTATCCCTTAAATCGGCTTCCGTACCTAATGACTGGAAGGTAGCCAACGTGACACCAATATTTAAAAAGGGCTCTAGGCGATCCGGGCAATTACAGACCGGTAAGTCTAACTTCGTACCGGGCAAATTAGTGAAACAATAGTAAAGAATAAAATTGTGAAGCATGTAGAAGAACATAATTTGTTGGACAAAAGTCAACATGGGTTCTGTAAAGGGAAATCCTGTCTTACTAATCTATTAGAGTTCTTTGAAGGGGTTAACAAACATGCGGACAAGGGGATCCAGTAGATATAGTATACTTAGATTTCCAGAAAGCCTTTGACAAGGTCCCTCACCAAAGGCTCTTGTGTAAATTACATGGCCATGGGATAAGAGGAAGGTCCTTTCTTGGATTGAGAACTGGTTAAAAGACAGGAAACAAAGGGTAGGAATAAATGGTAAATTTTCAGAATGGAGAGGGGTAACTAGTGGTGTCCCCAAGGGTCAGTCCTAGGACCAATCCTGTTCAACTTATTCATAAATGATCTGGAGAAAGGGGTAAGCAGTGAGGTGGTAAAGTTTGCGGATGATACCAAACTGTTTAGGATAGTCAAGACAGAAGCAGACTGTAAGGGACTCCAAGAAGATCTCACCAAACTGAGTGATTGGGCAACAAAATGGCAAATGAAATTTAATGTGGATAAGTGTAAAGTAATGCACATTGGGAAAAATAACCCCAACTATACGTACAGTATGATGGGGGCTAATTTAGCTACGACAAATCAGGAAAGAGATCTTGGAGTTATCGTGGACAGTTCTCTGAAAACTTCCACACAGTGTGCAGCGCGGTCAAAAAGGCAAATAGGATGCTAGGTATTATTAAGAAAGGGATAGAAAATAAGACCCGGAATATTTTACTGCCCCTGTATAAAACTATGGTACGCCCACATCTTGAATACTGTGTACAGATGTGGTCTCCTCACCTCAAAAAGATATTTTGGCCTTGGAAAGGGTTCAGAAAGGGCAACTAAAATGATTAGGGGTTTGGAACGGGTCCCATATGAGGAGAGGTTAAGCGACTGGGACTTTTCAGTTTAGAAAAGAGGAGACTGAGGGGATATGATAGAGGTGTATAAAATCATGAGTGGTGTGGAGGGCCGATAAAGAAAAGTTATTTATTAGTTCCTAAATAGAAGAACTAGAGGACACCAAATGAAATTAATGGGTAGCAGGTTTAAAACTAATAAAAGAAAGTTCTTCTTCACACAGCGTGTAGTCAGCATGTGGAACTCCTTGCCAGAGGAGGCTGTGAAGGCTAGGACTATAACAGAGTTTAAAGAGAAGCTAGATAATTTCATGGAGGTTAGGTCCATAAAAGGCTATTAGCCAGGGGATAAAATGGTGTCCTTGGCCTCTGTTTGACAGAGGCTGGAGAGGATGGCAGGAGACAAAGCGCTTGATCATTGTCTTTGGTCCACCTCTGGGGCACCTGGTGCTGGCCACTGTCGGCAGACAGGATACTGGGCTAGATGGACCTTTGGTCTGACCCGGTACGGCCGTTCTTATGTTCTTATGTTCTTATGGCAGTGTTGTCTTATGTGCGATCAAGAATCTGCTGGATCTAGAAACTCTTTGTGGTGACCGTGACGGGGTGTGGTCACAGAAGACTCTTTGGGGTTGCTTTCCCATGTGTGATAAAGCTGCCTTGCTCTCTGGGGCTTCTCACCACCCAGTTCTGCTGGGCCAGATCTTAGACATGAGATCACTGCCCCCCTACGTCCCTGAAAAGCAGCGCAGACACTAAATTATTTCAGCTCTGAGGAGAATGCAGTTTCAGGCACATCATCCAGGAAACCAACCCTCAAGTGGGATCAGAACCCCAAATAAACGATTCAGGGAAGCCCCCTTTAACAATGAAAGGAGGATGTACACACTGATGGCTCTCCCAAGTAACAATTATTTACACTAGGCTTGATAGTAAATAAAAGTAATTGTATTAAGTACAAATAGTAGAATTTAAGAGGTTGCAAGTGAAAATGGACTGTGTAAAGTAGATTACAAATTTAAAATAAGATAAAATGGATAGCTAGTTCTAGTTTGGGGGTCAGAGTGGACCCACAAGTTAAACATGAATCAACAGTGTGACTGTTGGGGAAAAAAAAGCGAACATGATTCTGGGATGCATTAACAGGAGTGTTGTGAGCAAGACACGAGAAGTAATTCTTCTACTCTACTCTGAGCTGATTAGGCCTTGATTGGAGTATTGTGTCCAGTTCTGGGCACATTTCAAGAAGGATGTGGAGAAATTGGAGAAGGTCCAGAGAAGAACAACAAAAATGATTTAAGGTCTAGAAAACATGAGCTATGAGGGAAGAGTAAAAGAATTGGGCTTGTTTAGTTTAGAAAAAGAGAAGACTGAGAAGGGATGATAACAGTTTTCAAGTATCTAAAAGGGTGTTACGAGGAGGAGGGAGAAAATTTGTTCTCCTTAGCCTCTGATGATCATACAAGAACCAGTAGGCTTAAATTGCAGCGAGGGAGTTCAGATTGGACATTAGGAAAAACTTCCTAACTGTCAAGGTGGTTAAACACTGGAATAAATTGCCTAGGGAGATTGTGGAATGTCCATCTTTGGAGATATTTAAGAGCAGGTTAGACAAACATGTAACAGGGATGATCTAGATGGTGCTTGGTCCTGCCATGAGGGCAGGGAACTGGACTTGATGACCTCTAGAGGTCCCTTCCAGTTCTAGTAATCTGTGATTCTATAACACTTCCCCTAAAAGGCTATGTCTATACTGCGCTGTTTTGTGCAAGAAATATGCAAATGAGGCGAAGCATGGAATATCACCATGCCTCATTTGCATAATTAATGAGGCACTGCTTTTTGTGCAAGAGGCTTTTGCGCAAAAAGGAGCTGTCTACACTGCTTCTTTTTGCACAAACCCCCCCCACCACAACTTGAGACTATTGCTCCTTGTTCTGTCATCTGTCACTACTGTGAACAGCCTTTCTCCGTCCTCTTTGGAACCTCCCTTCAGGAAGTTGAAGGCTGCTATCAAATCCCCCCTCATTCTTCTCTTCTGCAGACTAAACAAACCCAATTCCCTCAGCCTCTCCTCATAGGTCCTGTGCTCCAGCCCCTTATCATTTTGGTCGCCCTCCGCTGGACCCTCTCCAATGCATCCACACCCTTTCTATAGTGGAGGGCCCAGAACTGGACACAATACTCCAGATGTGGCCTCACCAGAGCCGAATAAAGGGGAATAATCACTTCTCTGGATCTGCTGGCAATGCTCCTCCTAATGCACCCTAATATGCCATTAGCCCTCTTGGCTACAAGGGCACACTGTTCACTCATATCCAGCTTCTCATCCACTGTAATCCCCAGGTCCTTTTCTGCAGAACTGCTACTTAGCCAGTCGGTCCCCAGCCTGTAACAATGCTTGGGATTCTTCCGTCTGAAGTGCAGGACTCTACACTTGTCCTTGTTGAACCTCATCAGATTTCTTTTGGCCCAATCCTCTAATCTGTCCAGGTCACTCTGGACCCTATCCCTGCCCTCCAGTGTATCTGCCTTTCCCCCTAGCTTAGTGTCATCTGTGAACTTGCTGAGGGTGCAATCCATCCCCTCATCCAGGTCATTAATAAAGATGTTTGAAAAAAACTGGTCCTAGAACAGATCCTTGGAGCACTCCGTTAGAAACTGACTGCCAACTGACATCGAGCCATTGATCACTACCCGTTGGGCCCGACAGTCTAGCCAGCTTTCTATCCATCTTACAGTTCATTTATCCAATCCATACTCCCCTAACTTGCTGGCAAGAATATTGTGGGAGACCATACCAAAAGCTTTGCTAAAATCAATGTATATCACATCCGCTGACTTTCCTGTATCCACAGAGCCAGTTCCATCATAGAAGCTAATCAAATTGGTCAGGCACAACTTGCCCTTCGTGAATCCATCTTGACTATTCCTGATCACTTTCCCCTCTTCCAAGTGCTTCAAAATGGATTCCTTGAGGACCCCATCCATGATTTTTCCGGGGACTGAGGTAAGGTTGACTGGTCTGTAGTTCCCTGGATCATCCTTCTTCCCTTTTTAAAAGATGGGCACTACATCTGCCTTTTTCCAATCATCCGGGATCTCTCCCGATCTCCATGAGTTTTCAAAGATAATGGCCAAAGGCTCCACAATGACATTTGCCAATTCCCTCCGTACCCTCGGATGCATTAAATCTGGGCCCATGGATTTGTGTATGTCTAGCTTTTCTAAATAGTTCCTAACTTGTTCTTTCCCCACCAAGGGCTGTCCACCTCCTTCCCATGCTGCGTTGCCTAGTGCATTTGTCTGGGAGCTGACCTTGTCCGTGAAGACAGAAGCAAAGAAAGCATTGAGTACTTCAGCTTTTCCCACATCATCTGTCACTAGGTTACCTCTCTCGTCCAGTAAGGGCCCCACACCCTCTCTGATGACCCTCTTATTGCTAACATGCCTGTAGAAACCTTTCTTGTTATCCTTCACATCCCTTGCTAGCTGCAATTCCAATTGCGCTTTCGCCTTCCTGATATTCTCAAGCAATATATTTATACTCCTCCCTAGTCATCTATCTAAGTTTCCATTTCTTGTAAGCTTCCTTTTTGTGTTTAAGCTTGCCAAGGATGTCCCTAGTAAGTCAATCTGGTCTCCTACCATATTTGCTTTTTTTTGCTGTGCATCAGGATGGTTTCTTCCTGTGCCTTTAATAAGGCTTCTTTAAAATGCTGCCTGCTCTTCTGGACTCCTTTCCCCTTCATGTTAGCATCCCAGGGAATCCACCCCCATCAGTTCTCTGAGGGTATGTCTACACTAGCTCGTTAGTTCGAGCTAGGTAGGCAAATGAGAACAACGGTTGCAAATGAAGCCGGGATTTAAATATCCCGGGCTTCATTTTGCATGTTCAGCGCCGCCATTTTAAATCCCCTTAGTCGAACTCCGTGCCCGGCGGCTGCGCGGCACGGAGTAGTGGTCAATTAGAGATCCTAATTGAACTGCTACTCCTCATTCCACGAGGAGTAACGGTAGTTTGAATTAGGATCTCTGGTCGAACTACCTACTCCGTGCCGCGTGTAGCACGGAGTTCGACTAAGATTTAAAATGGCGCGCTGAATGCAAATGAAGCCCGGGATATTTAAATCCCGGGCTTCATTTGCAACTCCGGTTGCCCTCATTTGCCTACCTAGCTCGAACTAACGAGCTAGTGTAGACATACCCTGAGGGAGTCAAAGTCTGCTTTTCTGAAGTCCAGGGTGTATATTTTGCTACTCCCCTTTCTTCCTTACATACACCAAAATAAGATATACAGGGTATCCCCGCTATAAGTTGCCCCGGTATACATCCATTCTGCACTAAAGTTGTTGGCACTTGTAGGAACTGATGCATTATAAATCCTCCCATTCCCCCCCCCCTTCTTAAGTTGTGGAACAATTTGCGGAAATGGAAGTCAGTTGTGGGAAAATAATTCCCCACTTTGTTTCGCTGTAAGTCTAAGTGTTTTGGAACATATCTTGGACTTAGAGCAAAGACAGCCTGTTCAGGTCCAGCATATCAATACAGTAAGATTGATAGGTTATATGAGGTATTTTGTCCAAAGCATCTTCCAGTTATACATATTTGGATCCATAAGTGCATTTCATAAAGTGGGTACCATAAAGGGGGTCGGTCACAGCGGCCACTGCCTGTCTCTGGGATGCAGTGGGGACAGGTGCTTACTGGTCTGAGAGTGTGAGGATAATAGCTATGGTTTTTTCAGCCCTGTTGTCACTTTGTGTTTTCACACTTGCAGGGAAGTATGTGTGTGTGAGGCAATAATTAATTAGTGGCCCCTCGGAGCAATTTTCAAGTCGTTTTTCCCATGTTGTTCAGTTTGGTTATTAGTGATGGGGACCTACCGCGGGCAGTGTGTACGAGGACACCAGTGCAGACCGGAGTTTACTGAGAACAACCCCCTCCCCCTCTTGGTACAAAAGTCCCTGTGGCAGTAGTTCCGGGTGTGCCAGAGCTTTGAGCGCGCCGCCTCGTCAGACAACGCTGGCCCGATCCCCTCAGGGCTGGCCGGCAGTGTTTCTATAGCGTGTTGCCAGCTTTTCCCAGGCCAGTGCTAAACATTTCCCAAATCTGATGAAAAATTCCCAGATTATTTTTTATATGTTATAAAGGCTATTTTATGTATAATTAATTCATTGGTTTTATTATATATATATATATATATATATAATTATTAACTCAAAATATACAACAATAATATTGATGATTTTATGATGCTCTCTATAATTAAAAATATAATTTTATTACATTTGCCCTTTATTCAGCTCTGGTGAGGCCACATCTGGAGTACTGTGTCCAGTTCTGGGCCCCCCACTACAAAAAGGATGTGGACGCATTGGAGAGGGTTCAGCGGAGGGCAACGAAAATGATTAGGGGGCTGGAGCATATGACCTATGAGGAGAGGCTGAGGGAGTTGGGTCTGTTTAGTCTGCAGAAGCGAAGAGTGAGGGGGGATTTGATAGCAGCCTTCAACTTCCTGAAGGGAGGTTCCAAAGAGGATGGAGAAAGGCTGTTCTCAGTAGTGACAGATAGCAGAACAAGGAACAATGGTCTCAAGTTGTGGTGGGAGAGGTCCAGATTGGATATTAGGAAAAACTATTTCACTAGGAGAATGGTGAAGCACTGGAATGGGTTATCTAGGGAAGTAGTGGAGTCTCCATCCCTAGAGGTGTTTAAGTCGTGGCTTGACAAAACTCTGGCTGGGTTGCTTTAGTTGGGATTGGTCCTGCCTATAGCAGGGGGCTGGACTTGATGTACTTCTGAGGTCTCTTCCAGCTCTATGGTTCTAAAGCTGAAGTTTTCATCCAAAAACCATATTTTTTTATATATCCAAATATTCTTAATTACTTCATGGATGGTATTTCATAAAATGAAAGAATAATAAAACATTTTAATTATTTTACTCCTGAAAGATAAAATCAGTACAGTACACACTTCTGAAAACATTTCAGTTATATGATAAAGGAACTCGACAAATATAAAACATTTTCGTTTAATATAAAATGAATAGAATATTTAATACATACTTAACTATCACGATGAGTTTTACTCATCAGATGAGTCATGACTTGACTCCTCACTAGAAATGTTATCACCATCATTAATATTTTTATCAGTCTGACCGCCAGTTTTTCTGGCATATCCATATTCGTACATATTTTTATTATGTAAACTTAAATGCTTCTTTGTAATTACAAAACTAGAACATTTTGTTTTTATTTTTGCTTTAAAAGCTGCTCTGACAATTATACTAGAATTAAGTGTTTTAGTTTTCGTTACTCCTTTTCTTAGTTTTAATGTCTGTAACCATTGAAAAAATTCTCTCACATTCTGTATTTGAATGTGGCAATGCTAAAACCTTTTGAGCTAATTTACAAATGTTTGAAAATATAAATTTTCCAGAAAAATATTTCATTTTAGAAATTTCATGCCACATTTCATCAATAGGCTTATTCTTTACACATTCAGTTTGATTTGATTCTAAAGAAAATGGCAAGGCTCTGAGTTCACTCTGAGCAGAGTTCACATCTATCTTAAATATTGCACAAAATTTTGAGGTATCTTTTTTTTCTCTTTATCTACATCAACATTAAGACAAATTTTAGGATCTATACATCCAACCTCTGAGAAAACAACTGAGTCAAGTGGCAGCCTGCGCTGCATTTCTTGACAAGTGATGTAATAATGCTGAATCACATTTCTTACATTCATAGCTACAGTAGGATCAATACATTTTAAGTACTCCTCACACTCTGGATCAATATACATTTCATTAATTTTGATAAAATTAAAGGGATGTGACACATTAACTTTCGTTAATTCACCTTTTAGGAAATATGGTTTTAAGTAATTTGTTGCAATTACTTTGAAAAGTTTCACTGACTCTGGTTTAATGCAACAAATGAGTGGAGATTTGCTTTGAAAGAGAGCATTGAATTTGTTCATGTAATCCAAAACATATTTCAAAAATAGTAGGTAGGCTTTAAGTTCTGGATTACACATTGCATCATATATTTCTTTTGCTTTTGGACTTTTTTGATGGACACACTCAAGTTGTATATAGTTAAACAGGGCATCCTACAACACGAATATTCTGTTTACACAAGGGTGTTCAGCTAACCACCTTGTTTGACTTGGTTTTAACACAGATCACTTTAAATGGAGAAAATATTCAACCATCTCCTCAATTTTTTCTTTCTTTTTAACACTATGTGCTGGATAGTTAGTGATATTTGTTATAAACTGCTCTACGAAATCAGGCAAAACTGTAGAAGCTGAACTTGATATCAGGGCTGATGTACGCAAATACATCTCAGCAAAACAACATTTGGAACATCCTCTCTAAGTTTAGAGAAAAAGGAATGCTTTGCTCCTACCATCAAATTTGCACCATCACAAGCAATACCCAAAATATTATTCAATGGGATATTTTTTTGAACATTGACTCCTTGAATTTAGTATAAACGCCTTCTGCTGTACAATTTTTAGCATCAAGTTCAATGAGTTCTAATAACTGACAGGCACCCCTATTGCCCAATGGAGAGCAGTTTTTGATCAATCTGAATCGTCCGCAAATTTTTTATTCCAAAGGAACGACATAATGAACAGAAATTTTACGTTCACTGAAACTTTCCCAGGATTTAACAGATTTTCAAGAAAATTCCCAATTTCCCCTTTGACACATTTTACTCAAAGATTCCCAGCACGTGGGGCATTCCCCGGGCTGTAGGGACGCTGCGGGGCGCGCCGGTGCCGGCAGCGTAACGCGCGAGGGCGGCGCGCGGCCAGCTGGCTCCAGCGCCCCCTGGCCTAGCCTGGGTCTGCCCCGCGCACTGGAGGTTGGGTGTGACGTGCCCGCTGGCACTTCTGACGTCAGACGCACGCCACCAGCTGGGCTGCGGGTGCGTCAGGCGGGTTCCGGGCGCCTGGGGGCGGATGTGCTCCTCGCTCAGCGCCCCGCCCCCAGCGTGCGTGCGACGCTAAGCGAACGCTGTCGGCGGAAGCGCTCCCGGCCCGCGCCGCACTCCACCCCCTTCTGCTGGCGGGCGGGGTCGGGGCGGCGTCTCGCGGGGAAGTGGCCGCGCCCCGAGAGCCCGGCTGCTGCGCGCGGCGGTGTCGGGGCTGCTGGCCCGGCGCCCGGGGCTCGAGCTGGCGCGGGGACAGCGCTGCCCGGAGCCACGTAAGAGCGACTGGGTCGGGCGCGTGTTGCGCGTTGCCCGGGGCCTGGGCCGGTCTGGCGGGCTCTGAGCTGCGTCTTTGTTGCTTTATGCCCCTCTGCGCCGGCGCGCGCACGGGGCCGGGGGTCTCAAGGCGGCAGCGTTTCGCAGTCAGCTGCTTAGCACCTGCGAGCTCCATGGCCCGTGGCCCGAGCGCGTGCAGCGAGTCGCCCCGCGCATCCGGGCGCTCTCCTGCCGATTCCGGGCCGCCGATCGTTACAAGTAGGCTACGCGCTCAGTCCTCGCCGCGCCCACTTCACTTAGTCTCGGTCTAGTAATGGAAGCACAGAGCTGTCATGCTGCTTAGCCAGAGGATATCTGCTGTGTTGGTCAGTAAGACTCAACTAATAGAAGTAGGGCATCCTGCCTGTGGATAAGTGTGTGAAGGGTACGTATGAAAACAAGAGAAAGATGTTTTAGGGTTGTCAGAGGAGTAACTACACCCCCTCTCATTTTTAGTGGAGATACTTTTGCGTGTACATATTTTACCTACTGCTATTGCAAGGTGCAAGTTATTCTGAAGATTACGATAACTAAAATAGTTAAGTGAATGCAGGCTTTTTTCCCCCATCTGGTTGAGTTTGAATATAGTCAGTTTCACTGTCTATATTCAATTTGCCCTGTTTGGGGACTTCACATAGCTTTTGAGAGAGACACTTTTTTAAAAAAAATATTGGGAGAACAAAAAAAGACAGTGGAGGCCATGGAAATTCTGGTATCTGAAATGTTAAATTTTTAAAGCCGATTAGTTTTCAGAAACTGTAGTTAATAGTTATAGACTTCATGCCCTCAGAGTTCACAACCTGAAGCTATGGAGAGGTAAACACTTAGAATAAAATGGTGTCTGCTTATCAAATTTAGTAGAATATCTAGATTTTCAGAAATGTCCTGTAGGAGTTGGACTAAGATTTATTAATTGAGAGACTGCTAAATGGTAGAGGGTGGTAAAAGGCACAAAGATAAAGGAAACAATAGGAGAGGTGCAATGTGTAAAGCAGGGAAAAGTGTACAGGAAATAAGGACAGAAATGTCAGGAAAAAGGTGCAGTCATGTCTATGATAAATACATTTTACAATAGCAGAGGCGATCTCAGGTTTTGTTTTTTATTTGGTACAAATATATTTTTCTGTGATCTCATAAAGCTTTTAGAATTCCTTTTCTGGATTAACTTAAAACTGGAATGGATAAAGAAATGGAATAGTGATTCTTAAACTTGAGTATGTCTCTTGGTTAATCCTAATGGCCTTTCAGAGGCTACTTGGTATTTGGAAGGGCAGGTGTCTGAGAGGAACTTCATGTTGAGTGGTAGTCCATAAAAAGACAATTTTTAGAATCCTGTCAGCAAACAAACACTAGCTAAGAATCTTGTACTGGCTAGATGATCTACTACATCTTTGTATCCACATTTTCTGATTAACTGTTTTTGCTTTGTATGCTGGAAAATGATCCATTAACTTTACATTCAGGATAACCAAGAGATATTTTGTGTCAGAATATTGTACCATTTGCAAAAATATACTTATTAATTCACATGAATATACTTTATGTATTTCAAAGCCAGGGTATGTTTCCATGGAAGACAAGTAAGTCCACTGGCTCTTTGGCTAGTGGAGAAGAGACACAGAAGAAAGATACTGCAGTGATAAATTTGACTAGACGTGAAAAGGAAAAATGTATTTCCATTGATGAACCTTCTTCAGCAAGTGCAGCTGGTGGCCAGGAGAAACCTGCCTTAGAAACCAAAAAAGAATGTGTCCATAAAAGACATGGAAAAGCTGCTCAGGTACATGATCTGAGCACATTGCAGGCTAATCATGATTTTTATAAAAACTGTGAAGTAAAGATGCCTGTGTCAAGCACCTCTTCAGCAACAGAGTCATCTGTAGACAAGTGAGTTTTTATCAAAAGTTTGCTGTAAAATGAGATTTTTATTTCAGTTTTGAATATTAATGTAAGTCAAATAGGTATACATTCTAAAGGAATTACTAGCTGTGTGGGGGTCACTGGTGGTGTTTATTGTTGCATGGCACCTACCTTGAATCTTTCACTTCCTGAGTTACAGTGAATTGGCTGTATCTAGCAGTCCCCTGTGGCTAATCTAGTTGAACTGCCGATGAGCTTTAAAGACCTTTTAGGTTCGATTCAGGGTCTTGAGAATTGTAGGAATACATGGCAACTCTGTAAACCAGGAACGGGGAACCCTTTTTCTATCACGAGCCATTGACCCACAAAAAAAATTGATCATGGGCTAGGAATGTCAACATGTAGTGGATTACACGATTAATTGATAAGCTTGGGCTTATTGGCTAATCCTATGGACTACACGCACTCTTTCCCCCTTGCTGCCTCTGTATCAGAGGCAGCAAGCGGGGAGATGGGAACTGATACTCACGGGGAGCCGACGCCTACTCCCCTCCACTGCTTTCCACAGAGGCAGTAGTGCGGGAGGAGCAGGCATGAGTTGGCACGTGTGGGGAGCCAGCTTTTAAACCAGCTCTGCACAGCCGTCTGCCTCCCACAGAGGCAGGGGAGCAGGATGAGAGGCAGGAGCTGGCACATGTGGAGAGCTGTCTTTTAAGCCATCTCCCCAGGAACACTGGCTCTTGCCTGCCTCCTCCCCGGCACGTGTAAGCGTGTAATTGCTAAAATTTCCAGTGAATTACACATTTACACAAATACCCAATAGTTAACATCCCTATTGTGGGCCATACACAGCCCTGCGTGGTGGGGTGGAGGTACATGGAGGCTTGGGGCTTTCCCCCCACAGTGGGGTGAATCAGCGCTCACCACTCCAGCCCCACAGGGGGTTATGGAGGCAGAGGGTGGGACCAGAAATGAGGGGTTCAAGATATATGAAGGAGCTCTGGGCTTTGGCAGGGAGTGAGTGTTTGGGATGGAGTGGGGGCTCTGGTCATGAGGGCCTTAGGGCAGGGAGTAGGAGTGTGGGAGGGAGTTTAGGATTTGGGCTATGGCTAGACAGCACTTACCTCAGGTGGCTCCTGGTTGGGGCAGCAGAGCTATGGCAGGCTCCTTTCCTGCTCTGGCTCTGTACTGCTCCAGGAAGTGGCCGGCATGGGGCCCAGTGGCTCTGCGTGGTCCACGCTGCCTGCACCTAGAGCAGGGGTTGGCAACCTTTTCAAAGCAAAGAGCCAAACTACACCAAAATTCAGAACAAGTGGTCAACAAAGAGCCATATAAGAATGCCCGTTTGCATGACTGAAAATATACATCTTAATATTATTGATGATTGACATAATGATTAATGATAGCATAAATTAAACCTTGTACTCACAGACTTTGTTTAATGGGACTTGTGCTGCTACATCTTTTTTGCATATTTCTTAGAAGTTTACATCGTAACTGTGCCCATTCAGGCTGTCTTCTGACAATCTTATGGCGGGGGGCTGGTGATATGGGGGTGCAGGAGTCTGGGTTGGAGTTTATGAGGGGGCTCAAGATGGGGTTTGGGTATATTATGGACTCAGGGTACAAGATTGGAGTGTGGGGGGTGCAGAAGTTTTATGGCAGGGGGCTGGAGATGTGTGGGTGCAGGAGTCTGGGTTGTGGTGTATGAGGGGGTTTGGCTGTATGGTGGACTTAGGGTTGGGTTTTGTGGAGGATTGTGGGAGTGTTATGATGCTGTGGCCAGATAGGGGGCTGGACCCCAGTTGGAGGCTTGTTGGGCAGGCTTCATTTTTAAATAAAGGCCAACACAAAATATTTCAACATTGTCTATGGCAGGAGTGGGGAACCTGTTTTAGGTCAGGGGCCACTGACCCACAGAAAGATTAGTCAGGGACCATACAACTGAGAGAAGCTCCAAAACTCCTCCAATCCACTCCAAACCACCCCAACCCTCACTGCTGTGGCCCCCAACTGAAACACCTTATTCCCCTGGTGCTCCAGCCCCATGGTGAGGGGAGGGGCAGGGAAGACTGAGGTTCAAGGCCTCAAGCCAGATTTACTCTTCTGGGGTTCTAGGGTTAGTGGATTTCTGCCCCCAAGGCTCTGGGGTAGGACCAAAAATGAGGAGTTAAGTGTGCAGGACAGGGTTGCCAGTGAATGGGGTAGGGATGAGGTGCAGGATCTGGGTGGGAGATAGGGTGCAAGAGGGGGTGAGGGCTGGGTGGGAGTTAGGGTGCAGGAATGGGCTGGGGGCAGGGTGTCTGGCCTGGGGAAGGGACGGGGGTAGGGTTGTGGGGTTTGGGCATAATATGGTGGGGGAGCCATTTACTTGTTTTCATGCCATGTTGCAGGCACTGTGTAACATGACCTCCTGCTGCTTCCATTCTCTAAGGAAGCCTCCAGGAAGTGCTTCCCTGCAAGGCTGTCCTCCAGCTTGGGAAAGGAAAATGGCAGCAGGTGGAGCCATTTTTGCCTTTGCTTGTTCCCCACTTGCTGGATCTGGTGCGGAGGCTTGGGTCTTTCTCCCTCCATACTCCCTCCCCTCAGGAAGCCGGCGCTGGCATTCCAATCTTGCAGGGGGCTGCGAGGCTGTAGTGCCAGCGCGGGCTACCTGCTGCAGGGGGGAGCTGGGACTCCAAAAGAGCCATATCTGGCTCAAGAACCATAGATTGCCAACTCCTGATCTAGAGGCACTGCCCCCTAGCTCCCATTGGCTGCAGTTTCCTAACTGATTTACTAAAAAAGATCTCCTTAAAAATTAAATATAATTAACTGTATTGAAAATGCAATAAAACAGGAGTTACCTCCCACCCCCCGAAACTTCATACAATATTTTGAAAACTGTGGTCTCAGTCCCTGGCAACGTTTGTTTGTGTAGTAGTCCTGTTGAAGTAAATGGAGACTAAAATTGTTGCAGGATTGGGCCATTGTTTCCCTCCCATTTGTAGTTTTGTTTTTTTAAATCATCGGGGGGGTTTCTTTCTCTTGGCTGTCTGACATTTCATTGTGTGCCCAACTTCTCATCCTTGCAATTTCTCCTCTTTGCACTTGAGTTATATCATACATTAAGATTTCTACAAATATCTGGGAGTTTTTATCTTTACGTGTACATCAGGCAGTTTTCTCCCACTTTTAAAGTTCTTGAATACTATTTTTTCTTCATGACTGTTTTTACAATAGAACAAAATCGGCATCATCTAAGTGTTAATAAGAATATAGTAAAACGAGAAGTCTTGTGGCACCTTATAAGAATATAGTGTTTGAATTTAAACTAATTTTTTAAATTTACAGCCTGTTAGTGTTCTTGTTCTATTCAGGTAATTTTCTTCCTTTTATGCCCATTGTATTCCCAAGTTTTCTAATGATACCTGTTTTGAGAAGAAATTTCTCTTATCCTTTAGACTGGAATACAAACAGAAATTGCAGCGAATGCAATAATTTTGCGTGCACTCAATTTAAAAGTTTTTTTCCACTTATAATTGTAAAGCAAGTGCTGCTCGCACCAATTTTGCAAGCAGAAAGTGGGATAATACTGTAAAATAATTGGATGTTACCTTACCCTGAGGTCAACTAAGTACTACATTCAAAATCATTCCGGGGGGGGGGAGGGGAACCTTTTCGTTTAGACTAAGTCAGACACTGGAAACTTAGAAGTGTCAGAACTTAGGGCTGATTTACACTACAAAGCTAGGTAGATGTATTCAGTAAAAACAACAAATAGTTTAGTAGACCTTAAAGACTAACAAAACATGTAGATGGTATTATGAGCTTTTGTGGGCACAACCCACTTCTTCAGATGACTTCTAATACTCCAGTCATCTGAAGAAGTGGTTGTGCCTATGAAAGGCTCATGATACCATCTACATGTTTTGTTAGTCATTAAAGTGCTCCTAGACTATTCATTGTTTTTGAAGTTTTTCCTGTTATAGACTAACTTGGCTACCCCTCTGAAACTGATGTATTGAGTGGTAGGCCAGATTTGCAATGAGTGTCTCCAGGCTGCCCAGTCCTTCCCGTTGACCTAAAAGGCTTTTAAAATGAACCTCTGTACTTCACCTGAATTAGTGGAATAAAGCATGAAGCAAAGGTTTCACGACCTCCCTAGGTAACCCATTCCAGTGCTTCACCACCGAAATAAGGGCATTGTAAACACTGTGTATTGTAGTTTGGAGTTACTAACCTCCAGGTGATGATACAGAGTGCTCCCTTGTGAACACTCTGGCAAGCACTTTGAACTCCAGTACTCTTCAGCCAGGTGAGTAAGAAAAATCTCAGGAACTTTTGAATGTTCGTTTCCCGTTGAGCAGTGTGGGGAACTCAACCTGGATAGCTGCACGTGCATGCCCATTGTCACAAATGCCTCCAGCATGGAGCATTCAGGAGACACTGATAAGGGTAGCAGTACAACTGATTCTATAAACAATCTCATTCCCACAATCCAAAGTTCTGCATGCAGCGTATCCTGTGCACGGAATTGAAAAAATAACACGTAATCATGTAACTAAGGAGTGTCCTAATGGATATGTACTGGAAAGCAGAATTAAGATTGCTTAGCAATTGAATGTTTGTAAATGTCAGAATTTCAGCTGGTCAGCTTTACATCCTAAATAGTATTCTTTTAATATAGGTCTCTTACATGTAACTTACCAAACTTTTTTAAATCAAAAAGGTAAAACCAAATTGTATTATGTTCAGTAGTAACATGACTTCCTCCCAGAAGGGAAATGGTAACTCAAAGTTTTTATGTCAGCCAAACTGAGTGAGATTTCCCAGGACAAAGAAAAGGCTTCAGAGCTTTCTCCCTGCTGCAAATTTGAGGAGAGTGTGATGGACACTTGCAAGTATCTTTTATAATGGAAGGAGTTAGGAAGCCTACTCTGTAATAGAAGCAAAATACAGGACTATGTAGCACTTTAAAGACTAACAAGATGGTTTATTAGATGATGAGCTTTCGTGGGCCAGACCCACTTCCTCAGATCAAATAGTGGAAGAAAATAGTCACAACCATATATACCAAAGGATACAATTAAAAAAAATGAACACATATGAAAAGGACAAATCACATTTCAGAACAGAAGGGGGATGCGGGGTGAGATAAATGTCTGTGAGCTAATGGTATTAGAGGTGATAATTGGGGAAGCTATCTTTGTAATGGGTAAGATAGTTAGCGTCTTTGTTGAGACCCACGCGTACTATCTTACCCATTACAAAGAGAGCTTCCCCAATTATCACCTCTAATAACATTAGCTCACAGACATTTACCTCCCCTCTCCCCTCCCCCTTCCCCGCATCCTCCTTGTGTTCTGAAATGTGATTTGTCCTTTTCATATGTGTTCATTTTTTTTAATTGTATCCTTTGGTATATATGGTTGTGACTATTTTCTTCCACTATTTGATCTGAGGAAGTGGGTCTGGCCCACGAAAGCTCATCATCTAATAAACCATCTTGTTAGTCTTTAAAGTGCTACATTGTCCTGTATTTTGCTTCAGCTACACCAGACTAACACGGCTACCTTTCTATCACTATTCTACTCTGTAATAGATGAGGCTGATATTGACCCATGTATGTAGGTTTCCAAAGAATTTACAGAGCTTTACAATTATCACCTTAAAATCAAAAGGTGGTAAACTTGTTAATGTCTAATTACAGATATTTGATGAAATACTATTTAAAGCCATTGTGCCTCTTGATTGTGGATTGATCTCTAGGAATTCATAAGGTTGTCTGAACCCTTCTCAGCAAGTATACTGAAAAAAGGAGCCTGTCTATGATATTTCTGTGTAAATGTGTTGTTTTACCATATAACACGGCTACATCTCTATTACATATATAGTTATCTATTTTCAGATTCCTAGGTGGCAGCTGGTGGAGACTATACTCTAAATATAATGAGAATGAGAATCTATTTGATGTAATTAACAGCTTCCCCCCTCTCCCAGACAACTCAGTCTTATCAAGATCTGTCACTGAAGAACAATTCTGTCTGTTTATAATCAATTTATACTGTTGCTTGAACCTTCAGAGAGAAGATTTATGGCTCTGAGTATACCTAGTTAAAATCAGAATCATAGGGTTTGAAGTGACCTCAGAAGGTAGAGTCCAACCCCAACTAAATCACCCCAACCAGGGCTTTGTCAAACTGAGACTTAGAAATCTGCAGGAATGGAGGTTTCACCACCTCCCTAGGCAACCCATTCCAGTGCTTCACCGCCCTCCTAGTGAAATAATTTTTCCTAATATCCAATTTAGATTTTTCACTGGAACTTGAGATCATTCCTCCTCGTTCTGTCATCTGACACCACTGTAAACAGCCTCTCTCCATCCTAGTATTTAAAAGCAATTAACATTCAAATGCTTACAATTGGGTGTCTTTCAAGGTTGCTTGGGCCTCCTTGAAGAATTTTGGCTGAGCCCTTCTTTATATGTAACATTGATAATCAGTTCTGTCAGATATGAGATTAAAATTCATAAGCATAGATGTCAACTTGGAAACCAAATTGTATTGGCTATGCAGACTTGCAGTCATTCAGTTTCGAGCTTTAGTAAAGTCTAAATTGAAGCTGTTGTAGGTCTTCTCTACAGATGAAATTTGACTAGACACGGCTGTGGCCAAGCAGTTGAGGTTAAATTCTTTTTCTGGCTAGTAGGGAGCAGTAGTTTCTTTTTCCTCCCTGAAAACAAAGTTTATACTTGTATCATAAAATTGTGTAACAGCTGTTTATACATTATTATTTTCAGAATAAAAAGATCCCTCCCCACTGTAATCATGAAAACTGCCCTAAAGCTCTGATTAAACTGTAAACACAGTTTTGGTTAGCATGTTCAGACTGGTGTGAAGAGGAGTAATGAGTTAGGCCATGAAGGTATTTCAGAAATTGTAGTTTATTTTTGTAAGGGAAGTGGGCATAGAGTTGAATAAAAATGAAATAAAAAGTTACAAATAACAGTGTTAAGACTATAACACAAACTGTAACAGAAAACCTATTCAGCTATTGCCTGATCCTATAAATCCAATTGTTGTACCTTTTTCCTTCTATCCTTCAGTTTTCTGTCTTGTTGTCAGGGTGTAAGCTCTTCAGGGCAGGAGACCACCTTTGTTTTTGTTAGAACAGCACCAAGCATATCGTGGCACTGTACTGGATGCTAATTAATAGTAAATAGGAGCGTAGATTAGAACAGTGGTCACCAACCAGTCATTCGGGATCTACTGGTACATCTTGGAGCCTCTGACAGGTGATCCTTACTGGTTTGGCCAAGAGGCTATTATCAAGTGCCAGCACTTCAGCAGTGCGGGGTGGGGCAGCTGTACTTTGCCTTGGAGCTGTTCCCTCAGGAGCCTCCTGCTTTCTGTGCAGGGCAGGGGAAGGAGAGGAGAGGTGCTGATGTCAAGGTGCCCCTCCCACTCTGTATCCTATCTCCACAAAGCAGAGAGGGGGCACAACAGGACTTGGGATGGAGTTTGCTGGCTGCTCTAGTGAGTGGGCCAGGGCCAGGGCCAGGGTAGGGGTGAGTCTGCCTTAGTCCCAGTGCACCACCAACCAGGAGCCACCTGAGGTAAGCAAGTGGCCCAGCTGGAGCCTACATCCTGAAACCCTACCCCACTCATGAACCCCCTCCTGCACCGCAGGCCCCTGCCCCAGCCCCGAGCACCCCTGCATGCAAACACCCTCCCAGAGCTTGCACTTGCCTGCCCCAGGCTCAGCTCAGATCCCCACACACTCCAAATCCCTTAATCCCAGACCAGAGCCTGTACCCCAATCCTCTGCCCCAGCCTGGTGAAAGGGAGGGAGGATGGAGTGAGCAGGGGCGGGGCCTCGGAGAAGGGGCAGGAAAGAGGTGGGGCAAGGGTATTTTATATTTGAGGTAGATCTTGGATTGCATTTAAATTCAAAAAGTGATCTTGTGCTTAAAAAGGTTGGAGACCACTACATTAGAATAAATGCTAGTTGTGACTAATGCATAGCAGCCTTGTACATTTTTCTTGCTTTTTTAAAGCAGTGGAAGGGGTGTTAAGATTTTGAAGTGGAGAATAAAGTATTTATTTCCATTATAGTAAAGAGCATATGAGTAGATAATATGCTTGATGGTAAATATTCATGAAGTTTTCTAATATTGAGATTGTGTTAGTCATATGATTATGTAATTATATGCTGGATGCCTGGCAGAATCAGGGTTAAAGAAATATGCAATGCATCAGTCATTTAAGACATACTTTTGTCTTTCAAGTTCATGACATCCAAATCAATCATGGATTACTAGCTCCAATTCATTATGACACGTTAGCATGCTTTTTACTCTCCTTCAATCCTAGTAGTGCCTATGCATGAGGTTAAGGTAAGTGTTGTATTTTAAACATTATATATTTTTACAATAGTAAAATATACTCTTCCCACATGATAAATAACAGTAATTAAAGTCTTTCAAACATAGCTAGTGTTGGCCATGATTGTAAAAATGAAGAATTGAAAAATAATTACAGAATAAAAAGGGGGCTTATTTTACCATTCCATGCAGTCTTCAATGTGGTTCACATCACCAGCAGAGCACATGTTAAGACAGGAGGCAGTAATCTGTTACTAGCATGGATGTCATAGAACTGAGACTATGATCTATTGGTGAGCATTCACTACATAATTAAGATTTTATTTCCTTTATCTACATTTATTATGAATTTTAATCTTAAAACATTGATTTGAATTACTGCCTATGGTGGGGTAAATGGAGTAAACATTAATGCTGATAAGACCTATGGTGTTACATGAAGTGTGTATCAATGTTATTTCAGTGAGGAGGACATGTACCGTGATGCAGAAGAAATAGAGAGAGAAAAAGTATTACCTGTTTGTGAGACAGGCTCCTCAGGTACATGTATATGGCATTACACACACACACGTAGTAGAATATCTTATTATAATATTCACATATCTAGTTTTGTTGCCCTCATTTGCACAGCTCTTGTGCTCAACTTTATCTGTGTAAATATGATGGAGGCTACTGCTTACATTTGAATGCAATGCACATTTTCACCCAGTGAAAACTATTTAATATAAAATAATGTGGGCTATAATCAGATTGTTCAGGTCTACCTGTTCTGCATCTCTTTCGCTCTCAGAAAATGTCCTTACATCCAATTGAAAGTGTTGATGATGGTTGACATTTGTGTGTTGTGCTTGTATGTGTGTAACAGGGCTTGACAAATTTATCAAATGCTACTAGCTAATAGGCAACATGAAAGTTCCCACCACTGGAAGTTACAGACACTGTTACTCATTGCTAGAGCATCAGTGCCATCATCTATTTGGAATGAAAGTTTGTGGAGTGTCCAGGAAGAGTTGTGTTCCTCAGCTCTCCTTGGGGAAACAAACTTCTCCTACCATTCTTGGCTAGTAAGTGTTTGATAAATGTGGGGTACTTGCATCTCTGGCTCTTGTCTTTTAGAGGGTAGGGAGGCAAGCTTTCCCCTCCATTCTCTGGCTGCTGAGATGTTTTACCAGTCTCCTATTTCCTTCTCATACCGTTTTTGTGTGCGGAGAGGGAAAAGAGGGAGATTCTGGGGTATATTCCTTGCTGGATCACATCATAATTTTTGCTTGCTCTCAGCATTTTTGAGCATTTATTCTTCTTATACTAACAGATGATGATCTTTTTATAATTAGCTATGGGCTGTACTACATTAACGTCTCTAAATAGCACTGGTTTTATTTTTGACTAAAATAGAGTATATTGATTGATTAAGTACAACCACTACATATTGTAGTTCTGTTTTACTCTTTTCCTTAAAGTATATTATGTGTGATCAATCTTGGCAGAAAACAAACTCAGCGTTGCACCTGAAATGGACATCATAGAATATTGCCGAAAAGAATGGAGAGGAAATACACCAGTGGCAAAACGTATGAAAAAGGTATAACTGTTTTTTTCGTGGAAGGTTTTTCTGTAATTTTTCTCAAAATAGGCCCATAGCCTAGAAAATTTAAATGCCTGATGCTTTTATGTTGGAATTGGCTGATAAGTATGAGTTGTATGCTGTTCACAAAAGTTTAATCATTAAATTTAACTATTAAAGGCAGTGACTGTCAGTTTTGAGAGAGACTTTGCTTATTAAGGTTTTATATCTACAAAGGGTACTTCAGTGTTTTCATTACAGAATGTATCAGTTAGTGGTACTGAGTCATTGAGATGCTCTTGCCCACCAATTTTAACAAATGGCTGCCAATACTTTGATTGCAGTTTTGAAAGCAACTGAAACTGGGTGGATAACCTGAAATAACTTCACAAAAGAAAAGTTTCAGACTCTAGCCTAAGCCTTAAATTCTTTTGAAAAACTGCTGATTTTTTTTTTTCATGTTCTCTTGCTTATATTAATATATTTTTGGTATGTAGCATCACTTTCAGGTAGACCTAGAATAGCAAAATGTAAATAATGAATGTGTCTGAATTTTTGGAATTTATGGTTTTGATTGCTAAATAGTTTGCAAAATCATTAACAGAATCCAGAGTAGATTTATAAAATACATTATTTTCTTTTAAATGAGAGAGACATTTTACTTCAGAGTTCAAAGGTAGTCTCATGTCAGTAAGCTGATGAGAGCTCACTGTAGCTATAAATACCATTGCCTGTATGTAGTAGGAAGAATACAAACTCTTTTAGGCACGTCTGCATACCTGTAGGCTCAATGGACTGTGATCAATCCAGCGGGGTTCATTTTTAGCGCATTTAAATCGACCACCAAGAGGTCTCCTGTTGACTCTGTTACTCCACCAGTAGGCAGAGTTGTGAGAGCATCAGTTGCTAAGTTACTGCAGTGAAGGAATTGTGGTAATAAGTACATTGACTTTAGCTACAGTACTCATCGCCTGCTGTAGTGTAGACTAGGCCTATAACTTAGGGTGGTCTTACATGAGCAATGGGGGACCTGCTCTTTAGCTTAGTTTCAGTTCTTCAGCCTTGTTTTCTCAATATGAACAAATAACAATCAGGTATTTTGAGGGGGGGAGAAATTTACCACAAGACTTCAAATGTGCGCACTTCTTTGCTGGAGGGATAATGAGAGAGAATGAATCTCACATGACAAATGTTGGCCATGTTGCTTAGTGCACTACTAAAAGATACTCATGCTATGGTGTAGGATAGAATAAAAATTTAGAACTGTTTGTTTTAAACTCTATTTATTTTTTAAAATCTTGAATCTAAACACACTGCTTTTTTTGAGGTCCTAAACAGTTTTAAAAGCTATTTTTAAAATAGTAAAAAACCTTTTTGTTGACCTTAAGTACTTGTTTAGTACTTTACAGGGGGCTATGAATGTCATTTAGGCCATAGTCTATTCTTGCAACTTCTTGCAAGATATAAGAGCAGAATTTGACCCATTGAATGAAATTTGTACTGTTGCTGGGCTTCTTGGTCAGGTCTGAACTGAAAATACAAAATGAGAGCAGAATTGATTGAAAGGTATCATGCTTCAGGATAATTTCTCTTGTTGTGTTTAGTGAGTGCTTTGGTAGTATGCCCTCCAATTGTGTGACTAGCAATATTGGCTCAGGAAAAGAAAACAAGAACATTCTTTTGGTCATTTAAAATGATTTCTCTCTTCAGCATATTCCAAAACAGACTCTGTGTTACTGGAGCAGAAATAAGTCATGAAGCTTTAAATAAAAAAAGTCTGTGCTTAGGTGTGGTAGTTTTGTGTGTAAACAAGACACAGCTCTATGGAAATTTTGCTTAGTAATAGCTGAACTAAAGCAAGATAGTCCTGCCATGAGGGCAGGGGACTGGACTCGATGACCTCTCGAGGTCCCTTCCAGTCCTAGTATTCTATGATTCTATTCTATTCTATTCCAAGGATGACAGAAACAGGGTGTCAAAACACTGTCTGCTGCATTTACTAAAGGATTGTATGCTATGCATGTATCTCCTTATTTCAACAGAAATAAAAGGTCGGCTTAGAGTGGGGGTGGGCAATAATTTTAGATCGGGGGCCACTTCAGAAATTTTGGAAGTGGCCCCGGACTGCCCTGGAAAGGGCGGGGCCTCAGGCAGAGGGAGTGGGGCCAGGACACTGATTGGCCTGGGGGTGTGGGAAGTGGTGAAGTCTCCCCCCCCCCAAGAGAACCGCCAGCTGTTCTGAGCAACTGGCTGTTCCCTCTAGGTGCCCGAGCCCCTGGTGGCGGGAAGAGACTTTGCATGCTCCCCCCACCCTCAGGTCAATCAGGGCTTAGGGGCAGAGGGAGCATGGGAAGTCTCTCACTCCCTGCCCCTACCCTGCAAGGGGGCGCTGCTCTTAGAGTCAACCCTGGAAGTTGACTCTAAGCGCTGTGTGCCCCTGGTGGGGGAGACTTCACACACTTCCCCGTCCCCAGGCCCTGGTTGGCCTGGTAGCAGGGGAGAGGTAGGGCATCCGCAGGCTGGATGAACCCGCTTGAGCGGGCTGGATTCGGCCTATGGAGGCCCTTTTGCCCACCCCTGGCATAGGGTCATTCAAGGTTTTTTCTCCTGTCAGTCTGTGTATAATTTTAAAGCACCCATCGTTATAGTTCTCAGCACTGTCATGCAGAGTATCTCCTGCTAGTGGGACAGCCATCTGCATCCTATTTTTGGCTTATGTTGTTGTAGTTTTCTGTCTTGGCAAGAACAGTATTAAATTGTGTTCACAACCTTTTTTTGTAACTTCTCCTTTTCCCTCCAAAACCAGGAAAGGTTACTCTTTGAGGGCAGGGAGGAGAAATCTGACAAAGTGGTGCTTGGGCAAAGTAAAAGGTAGCAGAGCAAATGGTATGATTGAAAAATGATGGGGGAAATTAAGATACTGTATTGACTTGCTATCATTCATTAGCTCTCAATTTTTGAATGATTTTTTTGAAGAATCTACTTTTTAACGTGTAAAATTAACAGTTTTGTTAATTTTAATGTTGTTACACTGGAGTCCTCTATATTTACACAGAAATGTGCCTCTGGCAATGTCAATGCCTGTGTCTACACGCTTATTTGCCAGTGAGCTTCAACTCTGCATTGGTGAGGACTCCTGCAGGTTGTAAGTAACTGGTTCAGAATCGTTCTATGCATTTTAATTAACGTGTCGATTCTGATGCTGATATTTCATAAGGTTCAAATAGGTAGAATTTTCAAAAGTGCCCAAGACTCAGGAGCACAGATCCCAAGTGAAAGTCTGTGACTTGTGCGCCTTAAGTCATTTAAGCAGTTCCCCGAACATTCTAATAAACTCCTACTTTTAATTATGGGCATGATTTCTTTTGCTTCTATTGCTGTTTGAGTTCTCAAAGGCATTTGAATTTTTTGTAGACTACTAGGCCAAGTGCTATTGATGGTTAAATGGATCTGTAATTTGGTCATTTAATTTGAGCAATTATGTCAGGACTAATAAATGAGAGATTGATGCACAGTTACTGCAATTTATTTTCTATTCTTTTACAGGGCTATGAAGCAGTTTCTCAGAAATTTACCTCTATAAGGAGAGTGAGAGGTGATAACTATTGTGCTCTCAGAGCAACGTTGTTCCAGGCACTGAGCCAAGCTTCTGAACTTCCTCACTGGCTTCAGAGTGAGGACTTAATATTGGTATGTTTCAAACTTACATCTCCTGTTAGGGAGAAAATGTTAGTTCTTTCTTTATTGGGCACTTTTATGGCCTCATTGCTGTACTGCATGAGCAGCGCAAAGCACTGATGAATCTATCGCCACCACGTTCTGGTGAAATTGGGATGTCATGAGTTCAGAGCGAACTGCACCAATATTTTTTTCTGTGGTCTTTTTCCAGGAGTGCTCAGGCAGGGCTCCAGTCTCCAGCATTCACATATCTCTGGGTAGAGACCCTTGTCCTAATTCCTTCTGGTGGTGATTTCATAAGGCTCCGCAGCAGCCTGCCATATGTGTGATATCCCTAGCAAGCTAGCCTTCCTTCAAGGCCAGCAACAGGGCTTTGCTTTCTCTCCAAGGGCTATGAATACTCAATTGCCAGCATTTATAAGTTACCATGCAGCTTTCTCAGCCTGCAAAAGCTTTGTACAGAATACATATAAAAGTTCCTGTGTGCTTATCAATAAACATACCAGAACATAAGCACATAAACATATTCTGTCTTATTGCCTGATAGGCCAACATCCGTCCAATCCATTACAAGAGAGTTGGTCCCTTGGACAGTGCTCAGACTCATTTGCTGGATCAGAAGAAAGGCCCTCTATCTTTTATACCAAAGTCATTTTCTTTTGAATCTCTGGGAAATTCAGTTGATCCAGTATTTGCAACACCCTCTAGAGATGTAGTCTCAGGCCAAGTCTACACTGGTGGAGAAAATCAATGCAAAATATGCAACTCCAACTACATGTATTGCATAGCTGGAGTCGACATGCCTTGTACTGATTTTTCTGGGGCTATTTAAATTTGGAATGTCACTGTCTTCTAACTGTAGCGATCCTGACCCAAAAAGGAGTTATGGGGGAGCCACAAAGTTTTATTGTGTGTGTGTTGGAGGGGGCGGGTGTTGCAGTACTGCTACTCTTCCGCACTTGTGTGGTGGTGGCTCTGCCTTCAGACCTGGACAGCTAGACAGTGGTGGCGGATGGCTGGGAGCTCAGCTCTGAAGGCAGAGCTGCCACTAGCAGCAGCAGAGAAGAATGGCCTGGTACGTTATTGCTGGGCTTACTTATGCGCTGCTGTCTGTAGAGCTGGGCCCTCAGTCGGCAGCTGCGACTCTCTGGCCACCCAGCTCTAAAGACAGGAGTGCAGAAGCAGGATTGCCAGGGTGTATTATTGCTACCCTTATTTCTGTGCTGCTGTTGGCCGAGTGCCACCCTCAGAGGGTCAACAGCCACCACTCTCTGGCTGTTGAGCTTTGAAGGAAGAGCAAAAGTAAGGGTGACAGTGCCATGACCCCTTTAAAATATACTTGCAACCCCCATCTTGCAACAGGAACATAGGCCTCCTCTGTGAAATCTGTATAGTACAGGATAAAAGCACAACCCTCTTCCCCGAATTTCACTATCTGTGATGCATTTTTCATGAACATGCATTTTAGGGATGTAAAAGAGTACTGTAGTCAGTTAGTCTAGCCTTGGCTTATTATTGGGTAGTCAAGTTGACTACTTGCATTTCTCCTTCCCCTTTGCTGCCTCTATATCAGGCAGCAAGGGTGAGGGGAAGCAGGAGCTGGTGCTGGGGGAGCTGGCTTAAAAGCCAGTTCCCCCCAGCACCGTCTCTGCAGTGCATGGGAAGTGAGTCTGGGGAGGCAGTGGTGCTGTGGCTCTGCCTTTTAAATGTAGTAAGAGCCGCCCAGCTCTTCCTATGCTAAAAGGCAGAGTTGCAGCATGGGACCCGGCACCAGCCAGACCTACCCCTGCTGTGGCTCTACAGTTTAAATGTAGTAGGAGCTGGGCTGCCTGTGCACCCAGCTGCTTCTACATTTATATTGCAGGGCCACAGCGACCCCCTGTACTTTGTATTGAGTATATGATCAGTCATTTACTCACTACTTAACATCCTTAGTGCATTTGGGAGGGTTCTACCTATGATGCGCTAATGTAAGTCTAGCCAAATTATTTGACAGTTGAATAGTGCTCGTTACTGTGCTATTGTGATACATTCCAGTTGCTTCATTAATGAGGCAAATTGAAAGTACCCTTAGACTTCCTCAGTTGCCCATTTTATGTTTTGAATGTCACTTGCATCTTGTGTTTTTAATACAAGTGCATTCAGTATTACAAATAGTAAAGCGATATTTCATGTTGCTTTTGTTCAGTTATAGATGAGTATTTTAATAGCAGAACTGTTTTGTCATAGTCTCAGTTCCCTAATTCTGCACTACTTTTGAGACAATAAAGCTCTAATCCCTTTACTTAAATCCAGTTTTAAAACTTCCAAAGTGTGATAACTGTATCAGAGTACGTCTGCTGAAATGCTGTTTTGTAACTTCTGACAGCAATACTCTATGGATTATAGAAAAGGAAAATAAAATTTTGGGGATTCTTTGACTGATTTGTCTCGTTATGTAGTGAATTATAGTTACTTTAGGTTGTCTATGCACACAGATATTTTTCCGTAGTAGTGTCTGTGGTCCGCATATGTGCCTCCCTTCCCCTGGTACTCCGCACCAAGGGAATAGAAGAGTTTGCCAACAGTCACTATCTTCATCTTAGAGCCCAAAAGGAACTGAGTTTCAGTGTTTGTGTTGACTTGAGCTTTTTCTGTAAATAGCTTTTACAACTTTCATAGCTAGCTGTAGGAGTTTGTTCCTTGTGTTGGAACACCCTAGCAGGACAGAGAGCCATTTCAATATTCCACTGTGCTCTGAACTTCCAGCGGTTGCAGGAGAATATGCCAAAGATCCCCAGCTTTAAAAATCACTCTGAGACGCAAGTCTTTTCTGGTCACACAGAGTCACAAACCCTGTCTGCGCCCCTTGGGGGAAGCACTTGTCCTGTCAAGGTATGGCATCTACAGATTGTTTCTAAGCAAAAAATAAGCAGCCCAGGGAGTTTCTGCTACCAAGCTTGCTCGTGGAGGAGGCCATGAAGGCAGAGCCTTGCTGTATGTCAGCCTGAGGTAAGGTAGGAACAGCTCCTCTTCTACTGTCCTGGGAAGTTCCTAGATTTTAGGCTCCAAGAGACACTTGAGAGCAGAGCCAAGATAGGGAGGGGAGATGTAAGCATGCCCAAGAAAGCAAAGATTGGGAGGGGGGTTACCCCTGCAAGCCTTTAAAAAGAGGCAGAAATTCTTTGTCTCTTACCAAGTCATCAGAAGCATCATACTCGTACTGGGATGACCTGGTATATGAGAGGACTGGACTGGGACTTCTTCGAAGAGCAAAACTGCAGAACCCTGTGGTATTGGGGTTATTACTTTGATGAGGTTGTGGTTGTAGTCACAGCATCCTCTTCTTCTGTGACCTGAATTGTGGTGCTATGTCCACTGACTCCAGTATGCTTCTCTGCTCCAGAAGACCATCTGTTTCTTAGAATCAGTCACCTCTCCTCAGTGCCTGGCCACAGGACTTCAGCTAGTACCAATATCGCTACAGCAGTGGTCCCCAACCTTTTGGGGCTGCCCGGGGGCCGGGGCCGTGCATGCGCCGGGCGCCCGAGGTGCAAGAATGGCTCGGGCCGGCCCTGGTCACTAGGCGGGCGCTCATAAATGCCCCGGCGGGCACCCTGGCACCTGCGGATGCTGTGTTGGGGACCACTGCACTACAGTCTCTGTCCCTGAGTAGAGATTGAGCCAGACTGTCCCTGGTACCAACAAGTAGAGGTCATCACTGCCTCTAGTACTGATGGCTTACCCTCAGGATCTGGGATCAGAATCACTGGAGTTGGATGATAGTTGGAGGGAATCCTTGACAAAATTAATCCCAGCCAGAACATCAGATGTCCTTAGGGCACCTCACTAGTCTTGTACAAAAGAATTTTCCTTCCACAATTCCAGCAGAATGGCAAAGAGGAGCAACAGGAGCAGGAGGCATTTGTGCCGGTGAATATCGCTTCTCCCAAGGAGAAGGAAGTGATTCCAGCTTCCTTGCTGCACCCTGATGATCTTATGGCCTTTCTCAGCAAATGGACAGAATTGCTTCAGTTACCTCTGGAAGAGGTCCAGGAAGCAACACACAAACTGCTGGTCATTTCACATAGCTTGGGTCAGAACAATACTATATTGTTATACTGATGAGGCTATCATCAAGACCACCAGTGCAAACACCCACCACAATCTCAGTGTGCTCCAAGTGAGCTGAAAAGAGACTTTCAGTTTTTCAGAGGGTTGGAATTCTGTCCTCCTCCTCCAGACTCATTCGTAGTATGTGGCTGCCAAGTGTAGTTACTGACAGACAGCTCCATGTGTGAGAGAGAAGCTTGGTCTCTTTGCTATAAAGACATATTTCTCAGCCCCTCTGAAGTTCCAAGTCCCAAACTGTCGAGCTCTGATGGCAAAGTATGATTTTGTCATCTGTGTCCTGTTGGGTGGGTTCACTGATACGTGCCTTAGGACACTAGAGACCGGTTTCAGGCGCTTGATGAAGGAAAGCTGCTAATAGATGGGCACTTCAGACTGCCCTAAATACAGTGATTATGATGGTGAGATTCCTAGTAACTGCTGTAGCAATGAAACATCATGGCTCTCCTTGGAAATCTCTGAGGAGGCTGAACTGACAGTGGAAGACGCTCTGTTTGAGAGCATCACTCTTTTCAGTGCTAAGACTGATAGGGTTCTTTCAACAGCTGGAGAGAGTTGAGTTCCATTGTGATGGCTGGGTATTTATGCACCTGGAGTCAAGAGGAACACACTAAGTTGCATCTCAGATGACCAGCCCTGTCTTTTATCATCAGTGACCATAAAAACTGCATAGATCGCATGGATACTGCTAGGGAAAAATCATTGGTCTTGGGTGAACACATAACTTGAAGTAACTGAAGTGCACTGCGTTAGGGACAACACATCTTGAACTCAAGTGACTACAAGGTGAGTAAATCATACTCCTACGCTGTTGTGGAAAAATTTACATACTTAAGAAATAAGGATGTCTGCACATGTGGCTGCTAACATCTTCTAAATTATCTCTTCCTTTTTCTTTCAAGGAAAATCTTAAACCAAGACTGCCTGTCTTTGATCATATGTTAGCTGCTGCTAGAGGTGGAATATGTATTTCTTTGGATTATTACTTTTCTCAAGCTACTTGAAATTGACTTAGAACCAAGTTTTGAATATTATTTTGGCTCAGTGGTATTTGACAATTTTTGGACATAAGGGGTGCTTATGATAAGGTTTTAAGAAACCCCTTAAGGGCTGGTAGAGCATGCTGACCAGAATAAAAAAGGATTAAATAGAAGGCAAGAATTGATTACAGTAGTTTTACAATTTTCTAAAACTTTTTGCCTTCAAGAATATCACACACTAAAATATTCATAATACAGGGGACCCTTTGTCTGGTCTTACCCTTTTTTACGTGGCCTAAGTGGTCTCTTAATTGGTGGGTGTTATGCCACTAGCAGAATCCTCATCCCTATTCAGTCACGAAAAACACAGTTTTGGTGACACAGCTTCCATCCCTATGAAAGATTTTATTTTCTTCTCCCTTTATTGTTGATAAACATCCAGTGTAGACACCATGATCTCCTCCCCTCCCCACTCTTTTACTGGCCTCCAGGAAATCTCCCACAATCCCCATACTGCTGCTCTGGTCAGTAGTTTGAAATATGCCCTGCAGCCAGGTAAACAACAATCCATCCCCCTCTCTTGCAAGCCCTGGGAATTTTAAAGTCCATTTCTTGCTTCCTGGTTTCGTGTGGAGAGATCTCATGGCATCTTCCAAGTTGACCATGGCTGGCTATCACTCCAAGTACTCTCCAGCTTGGACCATCATGGAACTATTGCATATGATTATTATATGGAGAGAGGAGTCTGTTCAGTCCCAGCTTCGATTTGAGGCACAGGAATTGGAACACGTATGGGCACATTTCTTGAGGCTTTTGCAAAAAAGGCTATGATTGGGACATGCTGCAGTGAAGAGCAAAGTTAAAGGAGCTTTGGCAGGTATATCCTTAGGCAAAGAGGCAAGCTGTCACTCTGGTGCTGCACTTAAGACCTGATGTTTCTTTCTGTAAAAAGTTGGGTGCTATCCTTGGTGGTGAACCTACTTCCACCATCAAGAGCCCCATGGATACTTCAGAGGGCAGGGAGGCAGCAGAAAGGGGACTTAACCTGGAGGGTGAAATTATTGATGGAAGAGGTGGAGCTAGATGAGGATGTAGAGCTCTTGGCAGGGTTGCTCAGTGGGTCAGGCAGCCAGGAACTATTCTCCACATACGTGAGTTGTATCTAGAGCAGGACAGAAGCAGCAAGCATGCATTAGTTGTACCTTGGTTTCCCTGCTTAACTTCAGCAGTGACATGCCTGCTAGAATTAAACCCACATGTGGAAAAGCGTGGGATACATTTAGAATGAGTTCCCTGCAAGCTGCACTGCAAGCCCTGCAAAAACTATTTTCTTTTGTTGAGATGCTAGCCCCACCCAATGTTCCCTCTAATTTTTTCCTTCTGTATGTGGATTTTTTCCATCCAGGTGCAGAATAAATTACATGTGCACCAAGGCATGTGCAATGGCATGCCACCAGGAGAAACAAGCCTAGCTGCTCATGCTCTGCTCTGCTAATCAGTTGGGTGGCATTGGAATCTCTGCTTAGCAGCTGCACAAGCTTACAGAGAATACTGCTCCTTCCCCTCAGTCCCGCTATAGAGGGACCTCCAGCATATCTTCCACCTGCCAAAGGCACATTTGACAGCCATGAAGTATCTTCTCAGACTGTTCTTATAATACTCCCTACTGCTGTCCAGTGCCCTGTGTAAAGTTTCATGAGCCAGCGCTGTGTGGAGTAAGCTGCGTCTGCCAGGATTAGTGTGTGCATTTTCATATCCCCCCACTGTAATCTTGTACTCTGGAAAAAGTCTCCGCTCCCAGCTTTCCGTATAGGCCAGTGTTTCTGAAGATATGTGCATCATGCACCTTTCCAGACCATCCCTCATTGATGTCTGTGAAACGCCCATGATGATCTACAAGTACCCGAAACACCATGGAGCAGTACCCCTTCCTGTTGATATGCTTTGTTGCAGGTGGTCTGGTGCTAAAATTGGAATGTGTGTGCTGTCTATTGCCTCACCACCTCTTGGGACACCTATCTCTGTAAAGCCATCCACCATTTCATGCACATTTCCCAGATTCATGATCCTCCACTGCAGGATATGATTTATTGCCCTGTGCACTTGCAGTAATACAGTCCCAATGGTAGACTTCCCCACTCCAAATAGATTTGCAGCTGACTGACAGCAATCAGAAGTTGCCAGCTTCCAGACAGCAATCGCCACATGCTTTTCTATCAAGAGGGTAGCTCTTATTCTGGTGTCCTTGCACCACAGGTCTGGGACCAGCTCAGCACACAGCTCCAGGAAGGCTGTTTTACGCATCCTAAAGTTCTGTAGCCACTGCTCTTCACCCCACACTTGCATGATGATGCAATCCCACCAATCAGTGCTGGTTTCCTTAGCTTAAAAGTGATGGTCTACCTTATCCAACTGCTCTGTGAATGCCAAAAGCAACGATAGGTTGCTGCTGTCTGTATCGTAAAGAATATTGAGTACCTGTAAGTCTTCCTCTGTCAGTAACTTCACAGTTGCCTGCACTGCCATCTCCTCATGATTACCTAACAGCGCATGCAAGAGAAGTGTGGAACCCATCCTTTCTCGCTGAAGAAGCTGGAGTGCACGACAAAGCCTGGCAGTTTGAAAAATGGGGTGGAAGGAAAGCAGAAATCCCTCGAGGGCTTGGGATCATGCAAAATATCCTGTCAGGCACTGCCTTGTTTCCAAGACGTGCTGCCCTCCGCTCCACCTTCCCACAATACCTAATGCATACACACATGCATTGCTCATGCTGTCTATGATGTAGACAATGTGGGCATGATCGTGCAACAGTGGAAGCAAGAGTGAACACCCTTTGGTGATTTTGCTTTTGTGGATTTTTTTTTAATGTCGATCTTTTTTTTTTTTTTTTTTTTTTTTTTTTCCCTCCACAACTTTGTAGTGTAGACAAGTCCTTAATTAAACTTGTGCCATTGGAAAGAATCTGTGGCTTGTTCATGGCCTGGTAATGATCTTATTTTCCACTTGCTGCTTTAATTCCAGCTCTTATCCAGCAAGTGATGCAGTGAGCCCATTCTTTTTAAAAAAAGTGGTGCTGTAGACTTTTGTACACAACAGTCTTTCTGAAGAATATGAGGGTCCTGTTGTTAGCAGCAATATCTTCAGTAATATAATCACAACTTGACTATTTTATTTCCAGGATTTGACTTACGTTGCTGCTTTTCCTTTCTCAACTTTGTAGCTTCCAGAAAAGCTGCTGAGCAAATATGACTGGATCAAACAGTGGCAACTCAGACAGAAACTGGGCAGGAAGATGGGAGAACTAAGTGATGAAATTAAAGACTACTTAATACTTCTAAAGAAGAAGGTTGGATAAATTATATGTTCACTTTCCTTATGAGTTATAAATATGTATGTTTATGTTTAGCTCTCCATCAAGTCAACTTACCCTTTCTAGAATAATAATTTTAATTGTAATTACTTAAATTAGTAGATTTATGACACTAATTAAAGGCAATAGAAAATGGAATGTAGAATTTTAAACCTTAGAATTCACCCCTTCCGCTTTGAGGCACAGTACTACTTTGCCTAAGGGTACCAAAAAGTAGGAAGACTTAACCTGCTGCTGGAGCAGTTTTCTCAAAATATTCCTGCATACGGTTAGGGAACTGATAAAACTTGTATGTCAGGATGAACATAATATACACACATTGAAGGCGGCAGCTTGAGACAATTACTGCAGCCTAGTAAGTGTTGCACTAACTTAGAGCCACAGCTTGTATTGTATAAAACCACTAGGTCAGGTAGCACTCCTGCTAGGGTGACTCATCCTTTCACTCTACTTTGGTAGTTAATTGTATTCCAAGTATGAGAGCTCATTGGGAGAAGAGCTGTGTGCTTTCTGGATGAGACCTTGCAGTTTAAAGACATTTCTAGTTTTCATTGGCATTAAAAAGCCCGTGTTTCTAAGGAGTTGGAGTTTTGTCCTGGCACCCTACTACAATATTTTCCATCCACCCCCTCACTGCTGCTTTTGTGCCCTTCACTGCCATTCCACCATAACTTCACCTTGCTATTGTACTTGATCCCAGGGCTGAAGGGATGTCCTACATTTTATGTAGTACAAGGTAAAGTGTGTTTAGAAGCCTTAAGGGTGAAAAATGCTACATAAATGTAAGATACCAGAAGGGTGTGATGAACTACACTTGATCACTAGTTGGCATTTTTAATTAATTTTCCTGTATTTCCTAATTTGTGGGAACTTTATCTTTTTCCTTCTTGGATTAGCTGATGCATAGACTGCTAAACCTGATAATTTTATAACTATAAATACATAGTTATAGGTTCACTTTCACTATTTTGTTTTCTGTTTACCATACATCCTTAGTTAAAGCAGAGGTTTGTTCCCTATTGGACAGATGCTCTTACCACCTGAGGTAGTGGGGTGATGGAAGGAGTCTCTTCATACTAAAATGATCCTTTACTTATTATTAGCATGTTTATGTATGTACCTATAGCCATTATAGCATCTATCATTTGTCTAACCTTTCCCGAGTGCTGTACTCTTTATAGATTAGCATTTGATTTGTTTACAATATTACAGTAGAGAATCTGCATAGGAGAATGTTTTGATATATTCTTTGTACATATGTTTAAATTTTTATTTTAAACATTTTAAATTTACTACTTCAAATGCTAATGTTTGATTATGTATATTTATACAGTTCCTGTGAGAATATTAGCAAAACAACTACAGCCCAGGGGGTATTTTGAAATGCAGAGAGAGTATGAAAACTATAGGTTTTATGTTATAGCCAATGAAAAGGTTACTTGTCTCTCTCCTATCAGAATCAATCTCTTCAGACCTTTATTTTTCTTTCCATTGATCGTGGCATCATCAGATACTTGCTTCTATGGGGGAGGGAACCCCCAGTAAGTACAGATATGGAAGGATTTAAAATAAATTGAATTAAAAATGGGCATGAGAGATCCTTTTATAAGTCCAGTGTATCTGTAGCTATGAGTAGCTATGCTGAAAATGTGGTAATTTATATTTCTGTTTGCAGTTATGAATATACTACCACTTACGTTGATAATCCTATGCTTGCTTTTATAGTGGGAGACTATGAGCGAAATGAAAAGTCCTGTAGAGAGGCAAGCAGCTTGTGATGAATTGTTTACAAATGAAGAGGAGGAGTACAGTCTCTATGAAGCGGTAAAATTTTTGATGCTGAACACAGCCATTGAATTATATGATGAAGATAAAAAAGGAAAGAAAGTACCTGTGTTCTCATGGCTGCTGTTTGCCCGGGATACATCCAGCAACCCCAGTCAGCTAATGAATAATCACTTGAATCAAATAGGTCACACTGGAGGTCTTGAGCAGGTAAGAAGAGCTATGTATACATTCTAGTGTATGTGGCAGTTTTCTTGTGTCTTAGGGCTTTCTTGCTGTGGTAGGAGCAGAACTAACTAGAGCATGAAAATATTGCATGAAATGCTTTGAGAAATCAACCAAGCTGCAGCACTTTAAGTTTGTGGTTTGATGCAGGTAAAGATAACTGCTCACTAAATGGAATAATAGCAGTATTTGTTAATGGCTCAGCTTCTGTGCTCATAAATGTAAACCCCTGGCTTCTGGGGCATATAACTCTTGGATAATTTTGCTTATACTTTTATACACGTAGGATTTTTAGTGAAGTAAATGAAGAATTAGATGAATGTCTTGCATGATTCTTATTATACTAGAACAGGCCACTAGTTTAATTATTTTAAATGGTAATTTAAATGTCAAAAGATAAAAGTATACCTGAAAATATAGCATCGAATTAATTACATAAGACAAACCTATGAAACAAGAACTGTATAATAAATCCTGTGTGTGTGTGTGTGTGTGTGTGTGTGTGTGTGAGATATTTTTACTGATCTTTATTACTTGAAAAATGATGTAATAAGTTCTTGAGAAATTGCTGCTATGTCAATGAACTGTGACTTAATGTGTATGTTACAATAACTGGTTACTTAAGATGTTGGAGTGAAAGGTAGTACAAATATTTTTAAAAAATTAGGGATCCTGACCTCAAAAGACAGGATTCTTCAAATCAGTGGAACTGCCCTCATAAGTGTAGTTGAGGGATAAAAGTCCTAAGTGCAGTGCTGAAATGTGTATGTGTTATCAGTAATAACTAAGGGCTGGGTCTTGATCCCATTTAAGTTTTGTACTAAACTTTAATTGACTTGTATGGGAAGAATGCTAGGCTACCACTTGCACAGCTGACTTTACTTACAAAGATGGAACTATCAAACCTACCTTTAATAAGTTGACTTATCTTGAGGTCTAGCTTTGTCACCCTTGCTTACATTGAGTTGTACTCGACTCTGATTTCAGTCGGATTACTATCAATGTGACTGTGGCTGTGACTGTTGTTAGAACTGGATATGACTGGTTCCGTAGGAGTGCAGGTGGTACGGAACAGGGCATTTCTTCCTCTACTACCTCTTATTCATGCAGACAACAGGCCTAATATGCTGAGCCTGAGGTTAATGCTTCTGACAGTGCTAGTCTGAAATGGGTTGGTGACAATGGCCCTAAACTGAATGCATACACAAATTTACCAACAACTGCTCCAACTGGCAGAATTGGCTGGGTGTAAATGTGAGTGGGTGCCCACAGTAGCTTCAAGTATGGTGGTGGTGCAATAGTAATGCTCCCCCCAGCATTTCCTGGAGAAGTACAATACCTTACAGAGCGTTTACTGAGCAACATAGCTGTGTACTGCTGTCATTGGGGCTGAAGAGCTATGCCTTGCAGCACAGTAGAATTCTGTTAAGGTTATT
Source organism: Rafetus swinhoei (assembly GCA_019425775.1). Lineage (NCBI taxonomy): Eukaryota > Metazoa > Chordata > Testudines > Trionychidae > Rafetus > Rafetus swinhoei. The sequence goes on along the minus strand of CM033424.1, from coordinate 133,461,686 downwards.
TTCCCCCATTTCACTTTGTTGAGGGACATTAAACTATCTAAAAAATTGGGACTGAATGCATAGGCATTCTCATTTTTTAATATCCTATTTCTTTTATAATGAGAATTTTACTGCTTTTAACATGTACAGTGCCAGAAACTAATGTCCTGAAATAATGGAACGCATTCAGCACAGGCAGCATCAGTCAGGTTTCCCCTTGCTCTCTTACAGTTCTCTTGCATGGGGAAACTCTGAGCTTCATTCTCTGTTCTAAGGGTTCTCTAATACAGAATTACACTCCTGGAAAAACTTAAACAGCGAAAGGTCCTGCAGCACCTTAGCGACTAACAAAAAATGTAGATGGTATCGTGAACTTTCATGGGCATAACTGAAGGAAGTGGGTTGTGCCCACGAAAGCTCATGATACCATCTACATGTTTTGCTTGGTTGCTAAGGTTCTGCAGGACCATTCATTGTTGTGTTTAAGTTTTTCAGTTACAGACTAACACAGCTACTCCTCTGAGACTCCTGAAAAATACAGTAGTATTGTGCATTACATTCTAACTGATTTTTTTTTTTTTAACCTAGGTGGAAATGTTTCTTCTTGCATATGCTCTCCAGTATTCCATAAGAGTGTATCGACTGTATAAATACAGCACTGATGAATTCATCACACTTTATCCCAATGATCCAGAGGAGGACTGGCCTGTGGTGACACTTATAACAGAAGATGACAGACATTATAATATTCCAGTCAGAATGTGTGAAGAGACTAGCTTGTAAACAAGATATTTTGGCAGATTGATCAATTTGATATCCAAGTCTGGTCTGGATATTAAATTTCCAACACTATTTTGAAATAAAGTCATGATGAGATTTATGTGATAAAACCTATTGGACCTTGAGTTACAAAGGTTTGAACTGAAATGCCAAATTGGATCTCTGTAGCAGGCTTACTTTGGGCTGGCAGGCCAAATGGGCTTGCCCATAACTCGAGAATCCCCCAAGTTGGTCTTGTGGGTGGATCATGGGCATGGTAGCTGAGCTGGTCTGTTGTTCCTTTGTGCTCTCTAGGGTCTCTATATTGGGGGAGGGGAGAAGGTATGGCGACTTAGGCTCTCCCTCTCCATCAGGTCCCAACCCAAGGGGAGAGGAGCATCTTTTGGTTATACTCTAGACCAGCTTCCCCAAGCCACTTCTCACCTTCCAGTTCTCTCTTCATTTTGGAGAATGCTTGCAGCTTGCTGGCCTCCTCCAGCTGAGAGTTCCCAGTTAGTCTCAGCAGTTCAAATAGTCAGAGCACGCTCACTTCTCTATGTCCAGTTACTCTCCCTTGTCAGGGAGCAGGGAAGGGAATAGGGTCATGCCTGCAGCCTCCCAGGTATGTCTTACCCACAGTACAGACCCTTCTGTGGATTGTTCGGTATCAGAAGTTGCAATCTGGCTTCCTTTACGCAGACAGCCCCTTTTTCCCCGCTTAATTATTGGAGTCGCCATTTAAGCTGGTCCTCCTTTTGGAGCATGCTCTGCGGTTGCTCAGGGGCAGGCCCTAGCAGACCCTATACTGCTCCATTACTCCCTTAGCCTTTGTGTGCTGTCTGTAAACCCCATCACAACCTCCCTTTTAAAGAACAGCTGATTAAGAAAATAAAGTTGGTTTCTTTTGTGTAAATGAATTTTCATGGTGCTCTCTGGAACAAATTTCCTAAATGGATTATGCATAATAAAAGAATATAAAACTTTTTAACTAGGAAGCAGGTATAACGGAAATAATAACTTTTTTTTCTGAAAGGGCACGGCAGAGAGACTTGGTAAGTGGGGTTACGGAGTAGTTTTCCTGTAAGTCAACGGTTTGGATCCTACTCAGCTCTGTATTGTCTCAAAGTCATTAACATGTGGTGGCATTTTGGTAATGTATGAAATAAACTAGCGTCAGTCCAGTTCCTAATGAAACATGTCCCTATCACAAAAGCAGTTCTCATAATTGGCATATTTATGGGAATTCTCGGCAGAGGTTAAAGATTTGAATGGCTCTGGAGAGTTCACTAGAAACGTTGGCTATGCGTGAGCCAATGGGCATGCAATGTGAATCTAACCGTACTGTTGCTTCTGTGGCTGGTTGGTGTTTTTTTTTTTTTTTTGTGGGCCAGCCATTCTAACAAATGTTAGAAAATCGTGTAACTATAACCACACTGTGGGATACTGCTGCATTAATCTTCCAGGTCCTTTTTTTAAATCCTAGTCATGGAATTGGTTTAAAGCTGAAATATGGGCTGCAAATGATCAGAATAGGAGGAGTGGTAGTTGAGAATCTGTCCCCTTCTAGGAAGCAGTTTTGACCCAGTAGGCTTGGACCCTGTAGGCTGATTTTATTTAAAGGTCTACTAAAAACCCAGCAATATAGAAAATTCAGTTGTGCTGTTCCATTTAAATGAACTTAAGTTTTAACTAATTTTGCATAACAACTGCTTTTTAAAAACAGCCTAAGTCAGTTTATATGAGCGTTAAGTTTTTCATTTTAAATTGTGAGGCTGACTTCTGCTGTTAGTCCTTCCTGATTTTCACCAGCATAAAGGAGGGCAAAATCTGGTGCCCACTTGACAGGAATATGGGATCATACAGTTGAAGTGTTTTTTAAAATCTAGTACTTAAGGGCTTCTGAGTGTAATATGATTTACAGTATGTATAGACCACACTTGGATATCTCACACAAACAAATAATTTTTACCTACCCTATTGAAAATTATTAGCATGATGGTGTGTTAGAAAGTGCCTGGAAATTGTAAAGACTGTACATAACAAGCATTGTGATAAATAATATGTTGAGCTCAAACAGGGCGCTTAAGGCTTACTGGTAGCATGAGAGTTACTAATAGCAAAGACAGTCATTTACACAGTTTCCATTTGTTGTTACTTTGACTGGACTTTGTAATGGGGGGAAGTAATGCAAGTTTTTTTAAATTAATTTTTCTGTCTTGAACATTGGTGTCTTTTTGTTTTTTAAGAAGAGCTAAAATGTATGCACCTAAACCAAACACTTAAACCCCCCCTTGCTTTAAATCACAGTTTTTGTGTGGGGGGGGAGGGGAGGGTGTTGAGATTGCACCATAAATATGCCTGCAAGACTTATTTTTATTTTGTCCTCACCTGGAACATGAAATATTGTGTGTGGGTATACATTCACAAGCCCTTAAAATAATCTAAGCTAGATTCTGCAATTTAGAGTACTTCAGCATTGTTTCTTAGCAAAAATTTGTAAGGAAATTAACAGTCCTCCATTGCAATGTAGATGCCAAAAGTATTCTAAAAAGCAACAAGTCCCACCCTCTCACTCTGGACATAAAGCATTACCCTCAGAACTGCAAAACTCCACAAAAGGGGGCCTGGAATTTGCAGGCACCCAGATGCTTTCTTTGAAAGGAGAGTGCCTGTTAAAAGGTCCTCAGTTGGAGACTGGTTAAGGTCCTTTTCCCTAGTCCTTTAACAACTCTCTCAATCAGTGGTAGTGGTGGCCAGCAGGTTACATCCAGCTCGTCAGGGTAATCTGATTGTGGAGCTGTGAGGTATTTTGCTGATATCCATCCACAGGCACTGCTCCCTGCAGCAGTGATTCTCTGCTCCTGACCAACATGAGCGGCAAGAAGCAACATGTACCATCTTCCAGGTGCTGCCCTCACAGCTCCCATCGGCTGGGAGCAGACAACTGTGGCCACTGGGAGCTGTGAAGGATGGTGCCTGTAGCCAGGCGATGTCACCAGAATCAGATGACTTCAGTGGGCTGCAATTTGCCCACTGTTGCTCTAAATCATTGTCCTCTACTACTACACAGTGAGAAGAAACAATTTGTTTGCTCGCTTATTGGCCTCTCCAGAAATGCGGGTGGGATACTTCACTGGAGATGTGACATGTAACTCAGAGGACAATTATTTGCTACAAACAGTTTGAGGCTCTCACTGACTTCAAATTAGGTATAGTCATCTGGCAAGCTCACACCCTTAGCTGGAAAGCAATTGAAAGTGTCTGAATTAACATCTCCAACAAAGAGTATATTTTACTTATTTGGCACAAACGGGAGATCGTTGTTACATTCTTGGATGTCAGACTAAGAAATTAAAGGAATCTGAATCGTACAGAAATTTTGAACTTTACTCAAAGTAAAATTAGAGTATGAAAGCTATTTGACAATCTTGGAGCACAAATCCAAAAAAGAGGAAAGCATTGATCATTTCTTTAACAATGCAAAAACATATCTCTGTTAAATACATAAACAGCACTCCATTTTAATGCAATATATACTTTATGCTGGCTTTAACAGTCACTTAAAGATCAAAGGCTGCACAAACATTTTTTATCTTGATTTTTTTTTTTAAAGTTACCCTACAGATTTGAAGCAAAACAAAATCTGGTTATTAAACAAAACGGACAACTACAGCATATGTACAGATTAGATAAGGGTTTTCTTTTTGTTAAATCACCTGGATTTCTACATGTGACACACAATGTATGAGGTAACTTTTTCAATTTCTAGGATCCCTGTACTATCCTTTCAAATAGTGCTCTGACTTGACACCTAAAGTCTTTGGAAAATTGACTTGTTTAAACAATGTCTACAGTGGTGGCTTCTTGCGCAAGAACAGCTGTTCTCGTACAAAAACTTGCCACGTGTCTACACTGCATGCACGTTCTTGTGCAAGTAAATTTACAGTCTAGCGTCAGAAAACAGGGCTTCTTCTGGAAGAGTTCTTCCTCTCCCCCTGAGGAATAAGCTCTCTTGCGCAAGAGGGCAGTGTAGACAGGCAACATGAATTTCTTGCACAAGAAACCCCTATGGCTAAAATGGCCATCGGAGCTTTCTTGCACAAGTGAGCATCCACACTGCCATAGACGCTCTTGCGCAAAAGCACATGCTAGTGTAGACGCGCTCTTGTGGAAGCCTTTTTGCACAAGAACTCTTCCGCAAAACAGTTCTTGTGCAAGAAGCTGCCAGTGTAGATGTAGCCTAAGGGTTGCCGTTCATTAAAAGTCTTTGAACTTGGACTCAAAAGTATCTGGCCCTGAAAGACTTCTTGTGGTGCACATCTGAAATGAAATTATGAAATACACATCTGCCTGGTGTTAGCATTTAGCTTTCTTTGAATCATGCAGCAATGTACAAATTAAGCTCTTTCCCTAGAAATATGTTAAGTGCATAGAACTGGGGCATATTCCTATTGTAGCATCCCTTAAAGCAGTAGACTCCAACCTTTTTAAGCACAAGATCACTCTTTGAATTTGTAACTCTAGGATGGCGCTTAAACCCAAGTACCCCTGCCCCACCCCTTCTCTCAGGCCCTGCCCGCACCCCATGTCTTTGCTGAGGCCCTGCCCTCCTTATTCTGTGAAGGTGGGATACACAGAGTGACATCAGCACCCCCCTGCTGCTGTCTGTCTCCCCCACCCTGCATAACAAGAAGGCTCCCAGAGAGCAGCTCTGGGCAGGAGCAGCAGGGCCATGGGGGGAAGGGGAGGGGCAGCTGAAGTGATGGCACTTAACCTCCCAGCCAAACTAGTCGGGGTCAGCAGCTCCATGCTGGACCAGTAGATTCTGCTCTATGGGGTGGTGACCACTGCCTTAAAAGTATGGCCTGCTGGCCAGCCTGGCATTTTTCCCCATTTTGTCATGGTGTTGCCAAAACCCCAGCTTTTCAACGATGGCCTCATGACAAAAGCTGTGTATGTCCCCTCCCCTTGCACGAGCAGGCAGTTCAGAAGTAGCAACACTCTTCAGTGGGAAGTTCATCATACGCTTGTAAGCGACTACTCGAGTAGTCAAGTCAACTACCCATAAGCTTAGGCTTATCGGGTAGTCCAGTCACTACTTGCTGCCTTTGTTTCAGCCAGCTTAAAAGCCAGTTCCCCCAGCCTGGTCTCCATGGTGCGGGAGAGGGAGGCAGAGCCGCAGTGGTCCCAGAGCCAGCACAACCCAGGATTGCTTAGGCCCAGCTCACATGGCCCCTGGGAACTAGCTCTAATGTGGCTCTGCAGTTTAAATGTAGTAAGAGCTAGGCTGCCTGTGCACTTCACTCCTACTACAGTTAAACCGCAGAGCGACAGCAAGGTTAGCGAGCACTCCCCAATCAACTAATTGAGTAGGCAACAAATTCCATTGATCACTCGATTAGCTAATTAAGCACTACTTAACATCCGTACTGTGTGTGCTACTCCTCTCTTTAAAATACTTATTGTGAGGCACCTGCCACTGAGCTAAAAACAAGTCAGTTTTTGAGACTCCAAAGGCACAATTAGAACACAAGAATGTTAATTTATTTACAGGCATTGCTGTGGTGCTGCTCCTTGTCATTTCCCAGTACCCCACCACCACTAGCGCCCTTAAGATGTCAACCTGCCTTAAACGCTTTACTGAAACTGATAGCTGCTAGGAGTCATTTCTCGCCGAGCACTTTAATAGCACCTGTCCTGACAGACCATACTGATTCCTTGCTGTGAAATTGGAGCGATTCTCCCCCTTCACATCCATCAGTAGGAGGTAAGGCTAGGTTATGGCTCCCCTGCACAAGAGCATGATGAGTGGAGGGAGGTTATGTGGAACTTGCTTCCTAGAGAGAAGGGGCAGCTGCAACATCTGCCCTTATATTGTCCACCCATAAAGCTGGGGTTGTCTAATACCGGCAGTGAAGTCAGGCACCCAGCAAAGGAATGATAAAGGAGGGGGTCTTTGTGTATGGCCTTACTCCAATGGCCAGTGTAGATTCTGCACACTTGTAGAGTAGCGTAGCTCCTTCACTCTAGACTGAGATAGCCAGAATATCCCTAGGGCTAGGGAGAGCTCCTAGAGGGCACTGTCCATCCCCCTAAAACAAGCTCCAGCTGTAAAAATCCAGAATTGGATCCCTCAGTGTTTAATTGTAGCTCAGGGTTGGAATTCTAAAAGCTGGGGCTATGAGTGCTCCTGAGTTCTGTGTCAGAAATAACATGAGCCGTGAGAGGAGATACAGGCATAATCCCAACTGCTAGGCTGAGCCCTCTTGTTAAAAGGGAAGGTTTTCCCTACATCCTCTGAAGAGCTGGCTCCAGGAAAGAACCCTACTCAAATTGCAGGTGGGGATGGAAGGGCAATGCCTGAAGCAGCCAAGGGAAGAAAAAAAATTGTGTGTCTTAAGCACTCTTCAAAAGTGATCAATTCCCAGCTTCCTAGGAGGGTGGTGAAGCACTGGAATGGGTTACCTAGGGTGATGGTGGACTCTCCATCCCTAGAGGTTTTTAAGTTTTGGCTTCACAAAGCCCTGGCTGGGTTGATTTAGTTGGGATTGGTCCTGCCTTGGGCAGGGGGCTGGACTTGATGATCTCCTGAGGTCTTTTCCAGCTCTAGGATTCTTCTCCCAAGGCCTGCTAGGAGGAGTGTCCACCTTTTTCAGCAGACAGATTTACTAGCCCAAATCCCACAGATCTGTTATCAGAAGCGCATCTAAGAGTTGCACCCTGACATTCCATTTCCTGCTCAAAAACTGACCGATCAAAACTTTACTAAAGTGGTAGTGGGGTTATAAAACACCACCCATCATTCTCATTTCTTTATTCTTCTCAATTAAAAAATAGAGGCTGGGGTCCTAGCCTTGTGTGTTTGCTATACAGTAAAATACAATATATTGCAGCAAGCTCAGGTCAAGTCTTGAGTTAAGCAAAGTGCACTTCCAACTCGATTACTTAAAAACAGTGACTAATCAAAAATAGCTTGTTGATACAGACTAATGTACCATCACTTTTTTGAAGATCATGGTTTTATAAATATAGTCTATCTGCAAATGAGGTGAACAAATCAGTAACTGCTAAGAAAACATCAAAGTTACTTATGGTAGCCTCTCCATTTCACCGATAGCTCAGGGGGAAAAAAAACCACCTCATTTCTTAGCCTTTACATGCCAGCTCTACCATCGTTACATTAGCACAGCTCTTGAAGAAACATCATTAAGTTCAGTGATATGGTGTCCATCCTTAGCGCACTCATGCACATACACTCCACAGGATCATTCTAGTTCAAAGTTATGTTATTTCAAAAGAATTGTCAACCTTTTTTTTCTTGTGCTTGGCGGTAAAGCAGCTATTACTCCAACTATAAAATAAGGCGCATACTAATATTTTTAGTTGTCTTTGGTACCTGATTTATTCCTCCCCCCGCACATAGTGGAGTCTTTATTATGTGTTTGGGGGGATTGAAAAGGGAAAAAATAATGACAAGATTGCTTGTGGAAATGAGGTTTCTCTCTCATTTTCTAGGTATCCTGTTATGCTCAGTCACAAATGAACATTTTCAGAAATGTTCTTTTAAAAGTAACATTGGCCCCTGGAACCCAAATGATATATGAAATGGAAATGAAATTGAGTAGCTTATTTCAAAATTTGGCACTGTCTACACAGCACTTATTTCGAAATAAGTTGATATTCCACTGACTTCCTTAATCCTCGTACAACAAGGTTTACAGGAAGTCAGAGTAAGAAGCCCGTTATTTCAAATGTATTTCAAAATAATGGGCTTCTTGTGTAGACAGGGCATAACGGATGTTATTCCAAAATAACACTGCTGTGTAGACATGCCCTTAGCTGCTCCTTTTTTGGTGGCTTTCTCTAACAGAAACAAGGAAGGGAAGATTCTGAAGATGACAAACAACAGATAAATTAGTGACAAACTACTAATAAATATAAGAGACCTTGAGCTGAGCCAATAATACACTCTGACAAGATCTTGTATTGCTAAAGAGCAGTATGTTCCCTGATGGGGTCCAAAATCTGTAAAAGCATATAGAAAGCAACAGTATATTTCTTTTATATTTTGCCCATGAATTTCTTGGTGATTATTGAAAGTTGAGATTGATAGCTGGAGTATTTGTGTTTGCCCTGTCAGATGTAAGTAACTGTGTCACAGCTGTTATGATTGTACCTCTGTGTCATGACACTGCATCAGTGTGTGACTGAATCAGGTCTCAGCTCCCAACATAAGTGTGTGAGCATCTACTTCCTATGGACAGGAGATGAGTAAGACCATAGACTACTGAGATTGTCCCAAATATAGAGTGATGGGTAGTGGAAACTCTTGTCAATGGGGATTTGCAGGGCTTGATATTATTCATTTATTTGAACTTGTGGTGGTAACAGTCTGATTTTAAAAACAAAATAAAATTTTTGAAAAACGGTAAGGACCAATGACAATAGTGCCACGTGAGATGTAATGGTAGGCTAATCGTGGGATCTGGGAAAAGCCCATGTTCCATTTCAATAGAAAATCAGTAGGTTTTTGCCTTCTGCTTGATCTAACATTAACACGTCATTCCCCAAACCACATAAAGTTTTGCTTGCAAACTGTAAAGGCTTTAACTTTTGGCCTAGTATAATTCTGCCTGAGTATCAGAGTGCAATGCTTAAGCCCTGTTCTTGCCAAACGCTATGGCTCAGTCAGTATTAATACCACAGCATTCATGTAGTTTGTATTCATGCATCAATAGCCTCTATTACAGGGATGGGAAATAATTTTTGATGGAGGGGGGCGCCACCCCAAGATTTTGGAAAGTGGTCAAAAGCCGCACTCTTCCAAGATATTAATGGAGGAGACGTGGGGTCTAGGATGGAGGTTGTGTGCAGAAGGGAGCTTGGGGTAAGGGATTGGGGTGCAGGAGGGAAAGTGGGGTCTGTGACCTAGGGCAGGGCCTGAGGTGCAGGGGTTGGGTTGCAACTTCAGGTACAAGGGGATATTGATCTAGGGTACAAGAGGATTGGGATGCCGGATGTGGGAGGGGGGTATGGGTGCAGGAGGGGCAGAGGGTTTGGATATGCTGAGTGTGTGGGGGGGGGGGGGGGCAGGAGACTTACCAGCCAGCAGCCCTACCAGCCTGCCTGTAGAGCTAAATGCTTGCAGAGCTTAACAAGTTTCTCAGCCAGCCAGCCTGGCAGCTGCACTAGCAGTTGTGCTTGTGTGAATAACTGAGCAGGAAGGGAAGGGGGGCGTGGTGCTTTGTACGTTGCCTGTTATTCAAACAGGCAGCTCCTATGGCCAGTTTCTGGCCAGAAGCCGGCCAATGGGGTTGTGCTGGGGGTAGGAGTTACGCTTTAAGCTTTCCCCCCCTCCGTACTCACAGTTTTTAAAGAGAAACAGCAGCCCCACAGTTGCTTTTCTGAGCAGTGTGCAGGGCAAGCAGGGGAGCTTGCCGGGAGCTCCCTGCTACATCCGCAGGCCAGATCTGGTGGCTTGGCCATATTTTGCCCAGGCCTGTTCTATTAGCTACGTCTTGGTAGTAATTATAAACAAACATAAAGGGGTTAGGGAGGTACTGTCCATTGCTGATGAAACTGTAAATTAAGCACTGATAACCCACAGCTCTGTTTAATCTGTCACATTAGGAAAATAAAATGCTTAGCAGAACTGACACTTTCATTTTATAAATTCTCAAATCCCTGCAAGATGACTTTAAATGAACAGAGAATTTTGTAGCCTACCAGTTTCAGAGAGAATCTGTAGCTGCTTCTAATCAAAGCAAAATCAAGCCCTACCAATAATCCAGTAGTGCACTCTAACCTGAGCAGTGTGACGCAGCTGAAATTGCCTCCTGCCACCAATGATGGGCCATTTCTAAGTACTGGTCACCAGGCTCTAACAAAGCAGAAATCAAAGCCATCTCACCATGCTGTTTAAATAACAGAAGCCACCCTTCAAAACGTTGGATTTGAACAAGTAATCTTAAAAACGATTAGTGCTTCTCATTCATGGCGGCTTGCCATGCTCTCTTGGTGTCATCAGCTGACTGCCTATTTTAGACCCCTTGTGCGTCTGTGAGATGCTGCCATGACTCAGCAGAAAATAATACTAAAGCAGACAGCAGGATTTGTTCCTCAAAAGGAAATAGTTATAAGACAGCAAAATAAGCAAAAAAGAAAACCTGCAATCTTCTGTAATTCCCCCATCCTATGTCCCTGCCTGTGGAGGGACATAGCTATCAGGCAGACAATTTACTTATCTTCCTTGCACATCTGTGCCACTAAAGGGGAAGTTGAGCTGTTTACTGGGAACCATGTGATATCCCATCACGCACTTCCAGGTAATCTAGTCTAGATCCTTCTTTATCAAGCCCATGGTTTAGTAAGTGTGAGAAAGCTGCCATGAGCGTAACACACATTCCTTCAGTATCAGAGAATCTGTAAAGGAAGAGCTCAAAGTATAATAACCCTGTGTATATATTAAATATCCACAAATATCTAAAAATCATCAGCACTCATCTCTTGTTTTTAGTCATGTAAAGCATGTTCAGTCTTAAGCTTGAGCTGTAGAATAGAAACCAGTTTTGTTCTTCTTGTGTTATGGTTTAATATTAATAATTTAACAATTTCCAACACATATATGAAAAGGCTAGCATCTCTCTACAGATTCACTCATGAAACGACTGTACCCTAGTTCTTCAAGGGGATAACCCTTGCCACAGCAACAGCAATAGCATAATAATGCGTAGGGGAGGCTACTTGAATTCAACAAAGTCCTTTTAGAAAAGAAAAGGTATTGGGTAAAATTTTCAGACACTTAAATGATTCTAAACTATGGACTTTCAATGAGAGTTCGGTGCAAAACAATCTTTTGAAAATTTTACCCATGAAAAATGCCAAAAATAGTGCAGAAGAGCGTGTTTTACATAATCCTCCTATGGGTGTCCATACAATTGACGTGTTCATTGCAGTACAGACTAGATAGCCCACTGTTTCATGATGTTCTAAATTAAATTATGTAGTGTAGAAACATGTCTAATTCTGCAATAATACAATTTAAGGAAATGCACAACACATTGGAAATGGTATCAAATAGTCATTACACAAGCCATGCAGTGCTATAAAAGTACATCTGAAATCTAGCTCAAACCCTTCTTTCCCTTGATCACTGATTTTTCTAGATTCATCATACAAGGAATATTGAACATTTTCTCCTCATTTGAAAGTCACTACAATGATACTAGCTGAACACATTCAGTTGTGTCATCAAGATTCTGGTATTTGCATATGCTAAAACTTGTAGCTAAACAAAAAGCTTTAGAATTTAAATATTCATTTTTTAATTTTTACTGTTTTTATGGAATTTTTAACTACATAAATATTTAAAGCTCACAACTATTCAAAAATACTGCTGCTTAAATTTCTAGTCAGGTACCAGCAGAAATATCACAATAAATTATTTTCTTAGTTTAGCTCTGCTTTTGTCAAAAACACTGTATGTTGCAAATTTGAACCCAGATGTATCAGAGAAAACAAAACTATGGCAATAGAGATTAGACCTTGAACTGGTCACTGTAATTACATCAATCTATATACAGGGCATATACACATGGCTGTGTGAGTCTACACTCATGAATTAAGTTATATGTGCACTGTCTAATACTGTACAAAGTTGGTGAATTTATTTCTTCTACTATAAGAAATAGTGGGGAAAAAAAACTCCTAATAGCATTAAAACCAATACTCATTTCGTTTCACCTCTCCCGTGGCACCATTTTCAATAGCAATGGACTGATTTTTGCAACTCTCATTCAAAATTTCATTTTTTATCTTATTGCAGTTGTACGTATAACAAACAGTACAAACGATGCAAATAAAATGCAATGTTCATTGATACAATATGTTTCACTACTGGTATAACCAGTATATGAGAAAACATTGTATTGTATTAGAAAATTTTTTTACTGAACTTGGAACAATAGGAAGTGTATTGTAACCTAAAATAAATTACACATAATATACAATATATATATTTATACACAGATATGTATATATACACATATTGATATAACGTTTAAAATAATAATTTTAGAGTTGATCAGTTCGCTGAAGCATAAGGACTACCAAGTAAGTAATGCAGAAACTAAATTTGTCCATAATTAAATAATAATTAACTTCTAAAACTTACAAAAATATACTTTGCTAAATAAGATTTAAATTCATAATTTACGGATGTATCATATAGGATGAAATTCATCCTAATACACATCACTCATACGAAGGTCCTCTATGATATTTAAGCCGTACTTAAGTCTAACAATGCCCACCTTCTTTACACTGCACAGCATTTCAACACTTATTCGTGTGGTGAGCAGTTGTCCTCATTCCCATGAAACTCCTCTCACAAGGGCTACTCAGTGTGAGCAAGAATTGTAGAATTGGATTCTTAATGTGGGACTTCACCATCGTGGCAGGCACACAAATTTCTCCCACACTGATTCGGATTTACTTTTTATAGGGAATCAGGTTAAAGAAATCTCCCTATATATTTAGTACGGCTGCACGTATTAAGGGGCTACACTCTAAGTTATATGTATGTTTTTGAACAGATTGTAGAAATAATTGTGTAGCAAACTGTACTTTAAAAATTAATTGTACACAGAACTTATGATCAGTGGACCAGAACTTTGGTAAAACTTTTCTTCACCTTCTCCCTTTGGAGAGATGGGCACATGTACATTGCAATAAAACACCCCTGGTGTCAGGTGATGGGGCTTACAGGGTCTGGGCTAAGGGGCCATAAATGTGATGTAAACCTTCGGGCTTGGGTTCCAGCCCCAAAATCTACCTGAAACCGTACAGTGGCACACCCAAATCCCAAGGCTACATCTAGACTGCAGGCTTCGTTTGGAAGAAGCTTTTCCGGAAGAGATCTTCCGGAAAAACTTTTTTTGAAAGAGAGCGTCCACACAGCCAAAGTGCACCAAAAAAGCGATCTGCTTTTTCAAAAGATAGCCTCCAATCAGTGTGGACGCTAACTTGCATTTCAGTTGTGATTACTGTGGACAGAGTGGCCACTGGAGCACCTGTGCTTTTTCCTGGAGGCCTCTTTCGAAAAAACACTCTTCTGCATCCACACACGTCTTTTTCTGAAAAAGCTTATTCGAAAAAAGGCTTCTTCCTCATAGAAAGAGGTTTACCACTGTTGGAAAAACCCCTCCGTTCTTTCGACTTTCTGTCGAAAGAACGCCATAACAGTGTGGACATAAGTATAATTTTTTCCAGAAAAACTCTGCAGTGTAGGCATACCCCAAGTCAGCTAACACAGACTAGCTGCGGATGTTTTACTGCAGTGTAGACGTATACACATGCACCACTCCACCAACTGTGGCATCCTCTTCCGGAAAGGCGAATGGAAACTGGTTATATGGAAATGATATGTAAGACTTGGGAACAATGGTCTATAAAACTTCTTAATGTGTACCATTTTGGAAAAATCTTCCCCCTCAGATAATTTAATGAAGGCTAAAGAGCATTTTTGTCCTGTATTTCTCGCATCCCTTTTATTATTTTTATATACCATTTGCTCATTGGAACTCATGCCTTCCTACCTTGTTTTGTAATAATATACAGCATAACATTGAATGATGAGTGAAAACAAATCATAATGGCCCACCACAGTACATTTGTTTAGATAGCAAAATCATTGTCAAGCAAATGAAATAAAGCTGCATTTTCAAAGGCTGGGTTTTTTTTAAAAAAAATACTCAACAACAAAAGAAAAAAAATGGAAAGAGAGAAGAAAGAACGGCAGCAGAGTCAATGACACAGACACAGAGGGCTTTGGTTGACAAATGCAGATTGTCCAAAGAAGATGAATGCGTGAGGAAAATGCCCTTTTGTATGATGCAGCCATATCTTTTGAGTTTGCATGGAGCAAGAAAACAAATTCAATTGACCAAGCAAAAGCAAAGACCTTTCTTTAGGTCCCTCATTAGTGTGAGCATACTCAGTATGCTAGAGAATTTATCTGAAGCCTTTTAAATCAAGGCCTCTTCATTACAAAAATAAAAACAAAAAAATAAGTATGAGAGAAGAAAAGATGCTGAAGTGTCATTCTATTTGTCCCTGCAGAGAACAATCAGGTCCCATTTATTATTCATTCTCTTCTCTCATTTCTACAATGTCTGTCATTTCTTCTATCTGTGGTATGTCAGTCATTGCTGAGTCTTCGCCTTCTGCAGCTGTCTCATTTTCATTCCGCTTCTTTTTCTGGGTCAAAAAGAGGTTGTACTCATAAGCATACGGCCATCTATACTGTTCATTGTACCTTAGCTCAATCCTACAAATGTCAGGCCTTATCAGAAGGAATGTGGTCTAATGTTTAAAATACAACATTCCTGGCTTCCAACTGTTGGTATACTACTGATTTGTCATGTTAATTTGGAAACTTCCTTTAACCTCCCCATGGATCTATTTTGTTCTCTGAAACACAGGTATTATTGTTGCCTCTCTTGGGTGTTGTGAGACAAATGTTTGAGGATAACTGTAGGGAAAACACTGTACATAAAGTTAAAGGTGGTGTTCTAAATTCCAAAATGTCACAAGACAAGAGCACAAGTAGTAAAAATAATGACATCTACTAGTACTGCAACATTCCTCTCAAAAGGCAAAAGCTGGGGAGAGGGCAGGGGAAGCATTTGAACAAGGCTTTGTGTCCCATACCTTTACCCAGAGGAAATCTAGGTCAGCAGGAAGTTAAGTCATCTGTCCAAGCTCACAACATCAATGGCTCAGCTGGGAACAGAACTTAGAATTCCTGTGTCCTAGTTCAGAATACTTAGTATTGTCCCTATGAGAAAGTGACAAAAGCAACAGCCAAATTTATGGAGTGTTTACCTACTGACCCAAGCTCTCTACTGACAGGAGGAGCTACTGTCAGTATGAGGCAGGCCACTTGTATTCCCAGCACTTTGCTGTTGAGCACAGGTGGCTTAATGTTGTTTTTTTCAAGGCAGTCCTATGATTCGTGCAGCATGTTTTGCATGAGTAAATCTAAGATGCCTCAGCTCCAATATGAAAGAAGCTAAAGCATCTGTTCCTTATTTGTTTCTCAGCAGGCTGCCCAATCTTTATGGAAAAGATCTGTAAAACTCTCCTGTCAAACCCACTGAAATTACTGATTCAGCTGAGTAAGATTGCCTTGGTATTGTATACAGAAAACTGGCTTATGGCTCTCAAACATTTTACCTATATTTAATCTTTTAGCTTAAAATAAACTGATATGCAAAGCTACTGTTGGCTGTGCAATTACCACATTGGCTGGTGAAGAGATCATTTCAGATTCACTGGACTTGTAACATTTATACCTGTCAGGCAAATGTGGTCATCCAGGTGCAGTTGTTACCACTTCATTACACTACAAAAATAAAGTACTTAGTCTGAAAATTGTGGCGGTCAAAAATACTGTAGGAGATGTGACAATGCAAATAATAAAATTATTAGCATAAACAGAAATTTGTTGTGAACTACAAGCCAAGAATAGTTTGGGATATATGACTTCTCAATATTGCTAGTGAACAAGATTAAGCACAGAGAAACAAAGGTTTTCTATTTATCCACATGTTTACTGCAACATGGGGTAATGTGAATTTCTCTGTTTTGCTGCTGGGCATCCAGCCTGTTCTTAACTTCCATCAAGGAGTGTGTAGTTCATAAGCTTTTAGGTAGGTTCTGATTTCATAATTTTTTGACAAAAGCAAAAGTGGTAAAAGTGAGTAGGACTTTTTGATTTTTTAGCCCTACATGGAAATTTCTAGTTTTTTTTTTTTTAAAGCAGCAAGGATATTTTCTTTACACTCCCTTCTCTCTACTCCCCCGGTTCTGTCTAGCTAATTGTATGATTAATGCTGTGCTACTTTTAATTGGAGTTACGTGCTAAATATCTCGTGCAGCATTCTGAAAAACATATCTGTAAGGGCTCAATCCTGCAGGCAATCTTATGCATGTGGGAAACCATCCTTATGTGGGGATTCCCATTGGCCCTGATCCTGCAAATATTCCTACCAATGCATAACTTTTTCATACGAGTCCTCACTGAAATCAGAGGATCTAGTCATGTGAAAAAACTGAAATAAAGAGTGGTCCTGCAGCACCTTAGAGATTAACACAAAATATAGATGGTATCATGTGCTTTCATAGGCACAACCCACTTCTTCAGATGAATGGAGTAAAGGGTCCAGTCCCTGGAAGAAGTGGGTTGTGCCCATGAAAGCTCATGATACCATTTACATTTTGTGTTAGTCTCTAAGGTATTGCAGAACTATTTGTTGTTTTTTAAATTTTTTTCAGTTACAGACTAACATGACTACCCCTATGAGACTTCTAGTCATGTGAGTAAAGTTAAATGTCAGGATATATTGGACAGAGGCAACTGGAAGATGCATGAACACTCTGTATCAGAAAGATTCTCACTTGCTTAAAACTTGCAAGTTCAAGCCTATACATTGTATATATGTGTGTTTGTGTCCATGAAAGTGAAAACCCATTTCCATCCAGTTAAGTGAATATTTTATTCAGGGTAAAAATAAAGCTAGCACTTTTGTGCCTACCTTCTATGTGGTCTTTACACAAAAATTGTGTTTTCTATATAACTTGTCATTTTGCATAGTAATTATCCATGTTTATCATGGTCACTGGATTCTATACAACAGCGTTTCTTAAACTGTGTTCCGCGGTACACTGGTGTGCGGCCAGGCAGTTGGAGGTGGGTCTTGGAGAACAACAGAGTTCAAAATGGCCACCCTTAAAGGGGCAGGCAACTTTTTTTTTTGCTCAACTTTCCCCCAGCCCTTTTTTTATTGAGCAATCAATCAATCAATCCATCCTTAGTGTTCCTCATAAAAAAATATTGTTTGGTGTTCCTTGGTCTTAAAAAGTTTAAGAAACACCGCTATACAATCAATTTCCTACCTGTTTCCGACAGACGTAGCAAGCTGCTATTGCAACCATGGTAGATTCTCCTACAAAACCAGCTAAAAGTGATCCTACTCCTAGGGTGGCTCCATGGACCCTGAGAATGGCAAAAAGAAAAGGTAGGGTTTAAAAAAAATAAAAATAGAAAATTACAAGTTCAGTAAAATACTGAACCAATATATTTTAATGAATGATTTCTATATAACGTAAAATGTGGCAGGTATTTAATATTCTCTGGAGTAAAAATCTAAGTGGTGGTACTCAGAATAATTGATATTTTACAGTAGCATTTGCTTCCTAAATAGTCTAATTGTCCAATATAATCTTTTATTGCCCCAAAACAAGAGAGAAAACCAAATTCTGCCCCAAGGCTAAATATAGAATTTAATTTAGAATGACAGCTCTATTGTAAAAAGTAACTTAAAAAAAAAAGAATCTATAAAAAAGATGCCATTCCCTATGTAACTATTGCCAAGATTTTTCAAAAAAAATGTCTATATAATTCTAGTAAGTTTTCATAGCAGCCTGTGGATATTGGTCTTTCTAAACAGCCTCTATTAGCATCTGTAGAACTTTCAAAAAGAGCCAATAGTTACCTGTCTAGCTAGAGATAGCATGTGGCTAGCACTTTGGAAGTGATCATTTACAGGAGTTTGAAATTATCTTGGTTTTGTTTTAGTCTCTATCTTTGATGGAAACATGTAGAATTAAATAATGGCAGCTATTAAATTAAATGGGGATGGGTGGGGAGACTGGCTCCATTAGAGCTGTGCTCAGTGGAGTAATTTACCCTAAGTAAGGCAGCACAATGAGACTAGTGATGAGGACGATGATGCGCAGCACTGAGCTGGGCGCCAATACAAATGTCTTCTTTAGTGTCATGAGCCAGCCAGTCAAGTGTGCTCTGACTGTCACTGTAAGAAAAGAGGAAGAAAAAACAATCAAAATATGGAACAGAAAATGAAGGAAGAGAGTTTTTCATGTTAATGATGCTGCTGATCTCTTCTGGAAAGCGCTTTGAGATTTGCTGGTGAAAAGCACTAGTGAAGAGCTGAGGATTATTATTGTTAATAATACTATTTATTTAGATTTTAGCATCAAAAATAGAAACAATATCACCCTTGTTTATAACTGATTTGCCCAAAGTCCAGAATTGTTTTGGTGTAAAAAGCCATCAGAGGCACAGCGAATTTCCCTTAGTGTGAAAATGTCCTGTTAAAAACATTTCACAATAAGATAGTTTGACTCCATTAAAAAAAAAAGTGTGTGTGTGTGACATTAAGACAAATATATCTTAAATACATATTCCATATGGTAGGTGCATTCTTCTCATTAAAAATGCATAACACCCTTTTATGTCAGGAAGAAAAGATACCTGTCTGTCATGTGGGGAACAGACCCCATGAATTAGAACTTCATACATGGAAATTATAATCCTTATAGATCTTTGCTTTTTTATATATAAATACCCCTATTGGAGGACTCTATATAATGTAGCAATAGCACACCTAGGCTATAAAGTTTACATGTCATCATTATCATATTTGAAGCAAATATTTTGGTTAGTAGTGTAATAAACATTCACGAAAACAGGAAAGAGAGCATTCAGTTTTATTGTTTGCACTGCAGTAGGATTTGTACACCCTGTTCAGTAACAAGGTGTATTGCTACTGTGTATTTGTCCAAGACGCGGTGCAAACACACAGTAACTCTTGGCCAGACACACACAGTGCACAATGCATATTCTCAGGCATGTAGAACTGATACACATCGGCTTTTAGTTTTCCCACTGAGCCCATTTAAGACATGTACATACATTAATTTTGTCTCTGTCTACTGACAGACCCTTGCTACACCTTGCTGCATTTTTACCTGGAATTGGGAAAAAGGAGAAGATGCGCAAAGGAATGACACACAGCTCTGCAAAGGCAAAATCGACTCCAATTATGTCAACTAAAATCTTCTCTGATGCACTCGGAGTCCAAAACATCAAAAAGCATAGCTGGAAAAGAGAATTGCACACACAAAATTAGGAAGCTTGCACACCAAAGCAAGGAAGGAGAGCAACAGGAGTTCAGATGCTAATCTACATCCTTAACTGATTACACTGCTCTACAGCCAAAATGCTTCTGAAATAAATGTAGTCAAACTTTACTAATTCTGCGCCACTGAGAACGAAAATGATGCTTAAAATTGTTGATTGTCTCTAGTTTTCAGGATATGCTATTGGGTCAGTATATTCGACCCTTGACTTGGGAATGGCGGAGGATAAGTGAGTTATAAAGAGAAGGGATCTCAATTTAAACCAGAAATGACTAAAATACATCTTTGACTGGATCTATGAATAAATCTATGAGTGGGTTTGGACAGTACTTGCTTTTTAGGCAAAACAATGAATGATGCAATCTGAAGCTGGTATTGCTTCATACATGATATGAATTGCATCATGTTATTCCTAGAAGACATGGATGATGCAATCATAACGAAGCTTACATCACTCTGCTGAACAAATTGCCCTATATCAGCTCTAGAAATCATACAGTGTCGTGCTCTCTTATTTGTCAGTGTTTGATTTTGCAAAGGGACACATTTCTGTTTAGCCAAAGTGAGCAGAGATGCCTCGTACTTGTGTGAACAGTGCAGATAACTTCTGCTATGTTTGTGGTGAAGTGACTTTTGCATCACAAAAGCGCAGTATAACCACTATGGTTAAGAAAGCCTATCACCTTTATTTTGGCTGCAAAATTGGAGATCAGGACAAGAGGTGGGCCCCACACATATGCTGCAACACTTGTGCAACAAATCTTCCCCAGTGGTTGAACAGGAAAAGGAAATCTATGCCTTTTGCAGTGCCAATGATTTGGAGAGAGCCAACAGATCATACCAGCAATTGTTACTTCTGCATGGTGCCTCCAGTTGGGAAAGGTGTGTCAAAGAAGAAAAAGTGGACTGTGCATTATCCAAACATTCCATCAGCTATCGCCCAGTACCTCACGGAGAAGGACTGCGGTTCCTGATGCACCAGAATCATTCTCACTTGAGTCAGGCGAGGAAGAGGAAGAGGATGAAACTTCTGGTCCTGAACCATCAATGTCACAGGACCCACCACATTTTCTCCCATCCTCCTCCTCTGAACCACACCTCATAACACAAGGTGAACTGAATGACCTTGTCAGGGATTTGGAACTACCCAAGAGTAAGGCAGAGCTGTTGGGCTCCAGACTACAGCAGTGGAATCTCCTGGCAGGTGATGTTAGGGTTTCCATGTTCCGTGACCGTCAAAAGGATCTTGTCCATTCTTCTTCATGGAAGGTGATCTTGTAGCCTGCAACAACATCGATGGTGTGATGGCAGCCCTCAACATCGTTCACGATCCAGATAGTGGAGACTGTTCATTGATTCATCGAAGACGAGTCTTAAAGCTGTTTTGCTGCATAATGGCAATGTTTTGCCATCAATTCCAGTTGGTCATGCAGTCCATATGAAGGAAACCTATGACAACATGAAACAACTTTTGAGGTGCATAAACTATGACCAACATCAGTGGCAGCTTTGTGGCGATTTGAAGGTTGTTGCTCTCTTGCTTGGCCTGCAGACTGGATACACAAAGTACTGCTGTTTTCTCTGCGAATGGGATAGTCGTGCAAGAGATTCCCACTACATCAAGATAGATTGGCCACTCCGACAGTCATTGGAGCCTGGGAGGAAAAGTGTTCAGCATCCACCACTTGTTGAATCAAGGAAGATTTTGTTACCACCCTTACACATCAAGCTGGGTCTGATGAAGAACTTTGTCAAGGCCATGGACAAAACACAAGCAGCTTTCAAGTACCTCCGTGGAAAATTTCCAAGGTTAAGTGAAGCTAAGATAAAGGAAGGTGTCTTTGTTGGTCCTCAGATTCGTGAACTTCTTCGAGATGATGCATTTGACCATGCACTGCGTGGCAAGGAAAAAGGCATGGAAAGCCTTCCAGTTAGTGGCAATAAATTTTCTCGGAAACAACAAGGCAGACAACTACAGGTTGTTGGTGGAAAACCTCCTCAAGGCATACAAAAGCCTTGGTTGCAACATGTCACTAAAGATACATTTTTTGCATTCTCATCTAGATTTTTTTCCACCGAACTGCGGAGCAGTGAGCGACGAGCACGGCGAGTGATTTTCACCAGGACATTGCAACAATGGAGAAACGCTATCAGGGCAAATGGAGCCCATCAATGCTTGCAGACTATTGCTGGACAGTGACAAGAGATGCTCCATTTAATGAATACAAGAGACAAGCCAAGAAGCGCCGAGTAGACACTGAATAGGACTCAAGTATGTACATAATAGTTTTTTGCCTCTTGTTTCATAATAAATTTTATTTATATAACCCTTTTGCTGATTTTTAAAGTGTTACATAAACAGGACAGGTGAAATATTATCATGTAAAGCAACCATAAACACATGAAAAGACGTAGGTTTACAATTTATGATTAAAACTCTACTATCTACATAATATACATAGATGTAAAATGTAAAAACTTAAATATCTTTTAAACTTAAAACTGAAATCCAGGACCTCTATGGTGGCATTCTCGGAAATGCTTCCAGTTCCACGCACAGGGCCAGGTAGGCAGGCAGAGATTCAGAATCTCAATGCGTGGATGAGACGATGGTGTAGGGAAGAGGGGTTTGGATTTATTAGGAACTGGGGACACTTTTGGGAGAGGGGAGCCTATACAGGAAGGATGGGCTCCACCTAAACCAGGGTGGAACCAGACTGCTGGCACTAAACATTAAAAGGCCGTAGAGCAGTTTTAAACTGAGAGATGGGGAAAGCCGATTGGTGTGGAGATGCACGTAAATCGGAGGGAGACTTCTCTTAGAGGAGAATCCATTGATAGAGATTCTCTAAGCTGTAGTCAGAGAGAGAGGAGGGGAGAGGGCAAACCATGGGCCAGAGCAGACAAACAACCACGTACAAAGGAATCCAATGCATCAGGGAAGGGCAGACAAATAAGCAGTGGCAAATTTTTAAAGTGCTTCTACACAAATGCTAGGAGTCTGACTAATAAGATGGGTGAACTAGAGTACCTAGTATTAAATGAGGAGATTGACATAATAGGCATCACTGAAACCTGGTGGAATGAGGAAAATCTGTGGGACACAATCATACCGGGATATAAAATATATCGAAAGGATAGAGCAGGCCGGGTGGGTGGAGTGGCACTGTATGTGAAAGATAATGTAGAATCAAATGAAATAAAAATATTAAATGAATCAACATGTTCAATAGAATCGCTATGGATAGTAATTCCATGCTCCAAAAATAAGAAATTAGCAGTAGGGATATATTGACCACCTGACCAGGACAGGGATACTGACATTGAAATGCTGAGGAGAGTAGAGAGGCTACCAAAATAAAGAACTCTATAATAATGGGGATTTTAATTACCCCCATATTGACTGGATACATGTCACCTCAGGAAGAGAAGCGGAGATAAAATTTCTCAATGGCTTAAATGACTGCTTCTTGGAGCAGCTGGTGCAGGAACCCACAAGGGGAGAGGCAATTCTTGATTTAGTCCTGAGTGGAGCGCAGGATCAGGTCCAGGAAATAACCGTTACAGGACCGCTTGGGAATAGTGACCATAATATAACAACATTCAACATTCCTGTGGTGGGAAGAACACCTCAGCAGACCAGCACCCTGGCATTTAATTTCAAAAAGGGGAATTACACAAAAATGAGGAGGTTAGTTAAACAGAAATTAAAAGGCACAGTGACTAGAGCCAAATCCTGCAAGCTGCATGGAAACTTTTAAAGACACCATAATAGAGGCCCAACTTAAATGTATACCCCAAATAAAAAACATAGCAAGAGACCTAAAAAAGAGTCACCGTGGCTTAACCACCATGTAAAAGAAGCAGTGAGGGACAAAAAGGCATCTTTTAAGAAGTGGAAGTCCAATCCTAGTGAGATAAATAGAAAGGAACATAAACACTGTCAAATCAAGTGTAAAAATGTAATAAGAAAAGCAAAAAAGATTTTGAGGAACAGCTAGCCAAAAACTCAAAAGAAATAACAAAATGTTTTTAAGTACATTAGAAGCAGGAAGCCTGCTAAAAACCTGTGGGTCCCCTAGACGATCGAACTATAAAAGGCGCAATCAAGGATGATAAAGCCATTGTGGAGAAACTAAATGATTTCTTTGCTTCAGTCTTCACGGCTGAGGACATTGGGGAGATTCCCAAATCTGGACCGTCCTTTGTGGGTTATGAATCTGAGGAACTGTCCCGGATTGAAGTGTCATTAGAGGAGGTTTTGGAACAAATAGAAAAACTTAATGTTAACAAATCTCCGGGACCGGATGGCATTCATCCAAGGGTTCTAAAAGAACTCAAATGGGAAATTGCTGAACTATTATCTGTGGTTTGTAACCTATCCCTTAAATCGGCTTCCGTACCTAATGACTGGAAGGTAGCCAACGTGACACCAATATTTAAAAAGGGCTCTAGAGGCGATCCGGGCAATTACAGACCGGTAAGTCTAACTTCGTACCTGGCAAATTAGTCAAACAATAGTAAAGAATAAAATTGTGAAGCATGTAGAAGAACATAATTTGTTGGACAAAAGTCAACATGGTTTCTGTAAAGGAAATCCTGTTTTACTAATCTATTAGAGTTCTTTGAAGGGGTTAACAAACATGCGGACAAGGGGATCCAGTAGATATAGTATACTTAGATTTCCAGAAAGCCTTTGACAAGGTCCCTCACCAAAGGCTCTTGTGTAAATTACATGGCCATGGGATAAGAGGAAGGTCCTTTCTTGGATTGAGAACTGGTTAAAAGACAGGAAACAAAGGGTAGGAATAAATGGTAAATTTTCAGAATGGAGAGGGGTAACTAGTGGTGTCCCCAAGGGTCAGTCCTAGGACCAATCCTGTTCAACTTATTCATAAATGATCTGGAGAAAGGGTAAGCAGTGAGGTGGTAAAGTTTGCAGATGATACCAAACTGTTTAGGATAGTCAAGACAGAAGCAGACTGTAAGGACTCCAAGAAGATCTCACCAAACTGAGTGATTGGGCAACAAAATGGCAAATGAAATTTAATGTGGATAAGTGTAAAGTAATGCACATTGGGAAAAATAACCCCAACTGTACAGTATGATGGGGGCTAACTTGGCTACGACAAATCAGGAAAGAGATCTTGGAGTTATCGTGGACAGTTCTCTGAAAACTTCCACACAGTGTGCAGCGGCGATCAAAAAGGCAAATAGGATGCTAGGAATTATTAAGAAAGGGATAGAAAATAAGACCCAGAATATCTTACTGCCCCTGTATAAAACTATGGTACGCCCACATCTTGAATACTGTGTACAGATGTGGTCTCCTCACCTCAAAAAGATATTTTGGCCTTGGAAAAGGTTCAGAAAGGGCAACTAAAATGATTAGGGGTTTGGAACGGGTCCCATATGAGGAGAGGTTAAAGCGACTGGGACTTTTCAGTTTAGAAAGAGAGGAGACTGAGGGGATATGCTAGAGGTATATAAAATCATGAGTTGTGTGGAGAGGGCCGATAAAGAAAAGTTATTTATTAGTTCCCTAAATAGAAGAACTAGAGGACACCAAATGAAATTAATGGGTAGCAGGTTTAAAACTAATAAAAGAAAGTTCTTCTTCACACAGCGTGTAGTCAGCCTGTGGAACTGCTTGCCAGAGCAGGCTGTGAAGGCTGGGACTGTAACAGAGTTTAAAGAGAAGCTAGATAATTTCATGGAGGTTAGGTCCATAAAAGGCTATTAGCCAGGGGATAAAATGGTGTCCTTGGCCTCTGTTTGTCAGAGGCTGGAGAGGGATGGCAGGAGACAAACCGCTTGATCATTGTCTTCGGTCCACCCCCTCTGGGGCACCTGGTGCTGGCCACTGTCGGCAGACAGGATACTGGGCTAGATGGACCTTTGGTCTGACCCGGTACGGCCGTTCTTATGTTCATCTTGGAAACAGTAGCCAATCAGTTGTTTTAATGTCATATTTGAATTCAGCACATCAAAATACATAATAAATAGCACATTTTATCTCTGAAGCAGACGACTTCTAAAAAAATTGTAGACCAGTGTTATGTAAGCATTTTCTGTGTTAAATGGAGGAAGAGCTAGGTGTAAGTACAACAATATTTGGTATTTCTACTGTATTCAAAGATCTGTAGTATCTAAGGATCTCAGAGGAGGTTATAAACATTAACGAATTAAGTCCCTCCTTGTAAGACTGGCAAAAATTATTGGTACAGATGGGTAAACTGAAATACAGGAAGGTTAAGTAATCTGCTCAAGACCACATGATGAATTGATAATCTAGACTTTTCCAGTGATGACTCCTAGCTACTCTCTTTAACTATTAGCTACAATGCTGACTCTTTACATATAAACTAGTAACAGAAATGGAGCAATATAGCATACCAGGCAAATCCCAGGCTCCAGCAGGTTATGATTCAGTCATAAATTAATAATTGATACACAGGACAATTTAATAAACTGTACCTTTACAATGTTTGGATTCTAGAATTCCTGGCTTCTTTGCACATAAGGGGCTAGCTAGACACTAATCTAAAGTAGAAAAGGTTGGGAGAAGTCTTCCAAGGAACTGTTCCGCTTACCAAGAGTAAGTACAATCCCTACACCTGGTGAAGTGCTAGGCATTCACTGCTCGCATTGACTTCAAACGAAGTTATGGGTGGTTAGTGGCTCTGAATACCGGGCCCCAAATGCTTTTACCACAAAGTGTAAAGCAGAGTAAGAAAAACAAAATAGATTCAGAAATTGCAAACTTTCTGACCTTCCCTGAAATTAATCAAATGAGAGCACTGGGGGAAAAAAAAACACTATCACAAGTTCTTCCCGAAGTCCTAGAGGAATTTTGTTTTGAGGACTGTATTCATATTATCCTCCTGAAGGGTGATGGATACAATTTCAAGTGGCTCTTAAGTATCGGAATGCAATAAATTCCTAGCTACCTCCTCCTTTAACTGCATGGGGAGGGAGTGGATGGGGCTTAAATGAGATAGAGGATCCCATTTCAAACTTCCTGTATGTTTCACATCTCAGGTGAGTGCTCTAAACACTGGGCTAAGAGCTATAAGATGGGCACCACAGCTGCTCTCCAGGCTGTTATGGGTGGAGTGAGACAGCTATCCAACTCATTTTCACAAGAAACAACTTAGGGGCCTACATTACCAGACTCCAGGAAAGGGGTTCCCAGCTGCGCCTCCCTGCAGCCTGGACTTTTGCATTAACACTGTGAATATGTGAGGGTTGGACAAACCCCTCTCATCATCTCCTCCTCCTGGCTAACTTAAGCAGCACCTCACCTAGCCTTCTGGTTTCTGTGGGTGGCATTATTATGCACCTCTCTTGGCCAGTCATCGTAGGGGGGAGCATAAGTACCTAACTCAGGCTTTGAGGATTACTGTGTTGCTGTAATTTTTGAGGTGCCTAAAAGCTAGACATTGCAATGCTCAGTGTCCCTATGGCCAAGGAGCTTTGTGAATGTGGGCCTAATTTTTTTTTTTTTTAAGTATTTTGCAGCAGTGATTTAAGCCTATTTCACAGCCTATCTTGAATTATCTGTTGAAAAATAAGTGTAAAGAGTAAGATGGAAGAAAGAAATGAGTAAAAGGTTGCTAATGTGAAAAGTGGAGATTTTCTGCTTCAGCTGGCATCTCTCTCGCGGGCAAGCAGCTTGAAAATTCAGCATCAGAGCAGAAGTGATCTAATAACCAATGAGAATGGAGAGGTTTGCATGTGCACAGTACAAACACTAATAGCTGCATAGTGACTGTGAATTCCTGCACTGTGGCCATCATTAGCAAGAGTGCTGTGATTTGCATATTGTATAGTTACAGTTATTGGGAAACAGCATAAAGTAACTATGCAGGAGAGCTTTCTGCATTAGACTTCATAGGTAACTTAGGGCAGACACAAATCAACCCTTTTATTTTATTGCCCATGCTCAGACACCCACAATGAAGAGAAATAGCCATAAAGTGAATTGTTCTTTATCGCCGCTGAAAAATCAAAGTTTGAACAATGAAGTTTTAATTGCACTAACTTCAAAGCTTTTTTCTTCTTAGACACAGATAGCTGGTCACCTTGAAGATGACCTTGCTATTAGAAAACCAGGGACTGAACTACAAAGAACATACACAATTAATGGAAGTCAAATGTTTAACTTTTTCCTCAAATATTCCTTTAAAAGTTACGGTAATTGTATTATGTTTAAAAAAGAAATAAAACGTATGAAATGATAAAAGATTGAAATAAATTCAATTCTCTCCAGTAAAAGTTCTCTCAATCAAACTCACTACTCATGGCAAGCAATTTTTCTCCTTTCATGGTAAAAGAACATATTTTAAAACCAGCTGAATTTTGCAGATGACAAAAGCTGTAATTTTTAATAGCAGTATAACCTCTAGCTAAAACTGAAGCATTCTAGAAAAATTAAGCAAATGTAATCTACCCTAACATCTTCAAAGATTTATAGCAGCATAATTCCCTAAAGATATAGAGAGCAATTTCTACTTTCTAAATGAAACAGGAATTTTTCAGTCATACAGTTTTTAATCGTTTGGAAAATCTGTCATCCCTGTATTCAAAAGTGTTGTCAAAAGTGACAACCTGACTGTAACTTCAATGCCAGATCTTGGTTCCAGAGCTCAGGAACACATCTAAGACATCAAAGAAAAACTATTCCTATGAATTTAACAAATTAGAATGAAATAACTATCATTCTTGTATTGCATATTAGTGCTGTCTACTGTACTACACAGCGTAATGCTGTTCCTACAAGATTGGTACATCATTTCCTACACTGAATAGTGGCACTTGCACATTAGTTGCACAAGACAAAGTATAAGCTATCATCAAAGAACAGCTCATTCTTTCACCAAAAGTATCTCAAATTGTATCTTAATGTGGCTAAAAGGAGAAAAATCATTTTTTCTTTAGTTCTAGAATTACTGTATTGTTCAAAAATACTACACTCAGGGTCCAGTTTTGCTCCCACTAAAGTTAATGGAAATTTTTTATTGACAAAATGAGAGCAGGATCAGGACTATAAGCCCTACGCTGCATACGGTCAGGTGTATGTTTACATAACAACAATGAGAAGTTCACCTGAAATCAATTCACGGTGGAAAAGTTAAATGTACTACTCATAGCAGTATATTTGAACATGAACATAAGTGTTTGCAGGATGAGGGCTGAAAGCAGTAAAGCTACAAAGAACTGAAGCTTCTTTACTAATAATGTCCTACCATGCAAGCTAGCTTCCTAGATTTTTAGCTTTGTAAAACCAAGGGTAATGTTTATTATATTTGCTACATACCTACAGTGGGCCAAGCGGCATGTAGAACACAGAGGAAAATAGTCCCTTCCTTATAGATCTTACATTTTAAACAGAAACAACAGCTGGAGACTTAAATCATTGTAGGACATACACAAACTTCTTCCCCAATGTGCCTATTACAGCTATGACGTGTCTTTTTCTGACCATGTCTTTATTAGTCAATGAGCTTAATAAATGTGTATGGTGACTGTCAATCAGCATAACAGGTGTATGCATAGAGATGATGTGAATCACTAAGCACAGAGTGAAACTTGTTTAGGCTGAAAGCTTATTATTATTGGAGTAACACCTTTGTGGAGATCAAGCAACAGCATGAATTTTTTTATCTTACGGTAGGTATTGTGGCAAGGCACTTCCTCCGTCTGGCTAGACGTAGCACTTTGCCCTCTGGTAGCGGTGGGGCCTGGGGTAAACCAGTCCTATTCTGGACTATGTGTGTGTTCCCGCTCTGTTTATTTAACAATATTGCCAAGGCTACCCATGGGACAGCCCAAGGAGCTCTCCTCCAAACACTCCCCCCCCACCAATTTACAAAACACAAAACAAAGGGCAATACCTTTCCCCGCACTCTTGCCAGGGTTTCAATGGCTAGACGTGGTAGATTTGCTCTTGATTCTTGGTGTTCAGGTTGTAGAATTTTATAGTCAACGTACCCAACGGCTTTTATTACTTCATGTGGCCCCTACCACATGGCCAGGAGGTTGCTTTCAACTGTGGAGACAAGCACCATCACACAGTCTCCTGTTTGGGATTTCTGAAACTTCGCTCAGTGATTTTAATTGGTCTGTTAGGTCTCTTGAGCTATTTCTATATGTTTCCGTACTATGGGGGTGACTTAGGCTATTTGGTTCCACATCTGCATCACATGCTCAATGATGTTCCTCCTCTGGTTGTATTGTTCTTCCCAGTCGTCCTTGGTAATGTCCAGTATATCACAAGGGTGTTGACCATATAGCAGAGCAAAGGGGAAAACTCTGTAGAAATCTGGGGAACCTCCCTGATAGCAAACATCAGGTAAGATTGGAAAGTATTCTATTTTTTCCATCCTGCCTCATCTATTTCCTTATCATGTTCTTCAGTGTCCTATTAAAATGTTCAATGAGGCCGTCCATCGGTGGATGGTAGATTGAGGTTCACTGATATGTGGAGCATTGCACATGCCTTTCATCAATTTTGACACAAAGGGGGTTCCTTGATCCATCAAGATTTCTTTGGTTATCTCAGTCAGAGGAAATTTGAAATCAACTATAATCTGGGATATGGTATGTTGTAGGAGTATGGCTTCTGAATATCGGGTGGAATAGTTCAGAATAACAAACACATTCTGATAGGGCTGAGCCATCTTCTCCAGTGGGCCTATCAAGTCTATGGCTATCCTTTTGAATATGACTTCAATAACAGGGTAGTGGTACTACAAAGACTTTACATGTGATTGCGAGCCATGTAATTGGCATTTTGAGCACTAAGCACAATATAGTCAGATCTCCACATAAACTCCTGGCCAAAAAACAAACAAAACAAACAAAAAACTTTGTCAGATTCAATTGTGGAAGAAGCTGCTCTTCCTCTCGTTCTTGTATTTGGACTACTCTATATGAGAGGTCCTTTTATCATGAAATATGGCCCTGACCTTTGGTTCCCCTCCACTGGGATTTCCTTCACCTCAACTATCTCTTTCTAACATTGTGCTACAATGGATCATTGGCTTGTTCTGGATTATTGGCTGCAGTTGTTCTGCCAAAATTCTTAAATAAGAACCCAACATATTCAAATTCAAGGGGATCTATTTCTATTTCATCTCTAGGACTGGTCTCAGTGGAACTGGGTCTAGCTTCAGGCTTGTTAATGATCTGAGTCTACCCTCCCCCACCAGTTGGATAAGACGGCTTACCTAAAAGTGTGGCCTTTTGGTTCTGGGCCTGGTTCTCAATCTTTTGTTCATCTTCCTTTCTCACCTCGCTTTCTAGGGGCTACCTAGTTGCAGAGAAAAGTCCTGGGCTAATTCAGAGAAAACTGGGAGAGGGCTATCTACTGGGGCCACAGTATCAATCCTGGGATCACTACTGTCCGCTGACTCATCCACCAGAAGTAGGTTTCCAAACGCTGGGAAATGTCATCCTATGGAGGACTGGATATGGGTGCGCAGGGACCATCACCTCAATTATGTTTGTTGTGCTATCCTGAACTTCAAATTGTTTAGAGATAGCCAGATAGTAATTGACAGCCACAGGTACATAGGTTATTCCAGTGAATTTGGCCTGAGAAAGCTGGTTTCACCGCACTAATTTCCCTGAGACTAATGTGACGGCACTTCCTGAGTCCACTTATGAAGCAGTCTCTATGCCATTCATCTGAACTGGCTGTCTGTATATATATGTGGGGACATCATGACTTCTAAAAGGGTAATCAAGCCACATGGATCTTCACAATAAGTCAGGCTGCACTGCATGGGTGCCTTAATGTTAAGACATTGGGCAGCTACATATCATCATCCTCCACAGGCATAACACCTCTATCCTGCTCAGGACATCCTACTATTGTTTGGCCATTGAGTCTTACTCCAAGACCCTTTCTCTCAAGTTCATGAAGTCCTTTTGCTGTTCTTCAAAATCTTTCCTCCCCATTATAATTCTACAGTCTGGGCCTTCTGGGTGGAGTCTTGTCTCTTAATCCAGCAAATCTCTTCCCCAGTAACCTGAGAAAGTTCCTTGAAAGTTCTATAAAGGCAATTAAATCATCAGAAGAGGAAGGGTCATTTTGGCTTACCCTTCCCTTGTAGATCCGGTGAAAGTCCTCTCATGAGCCTGTCCTACACTAAGACTTCTATAATCACCTCTGTGCTGTGGATCTTGGGGCACACCCACTTCCCTGTTAGATGGATCAGGCCAAAGAGTGATGCACTCTGTGCTTTGTTGTTCCTGGTGCCTCTACTTGTGGAATCTCCAGGACCCATCAACTTGGACCTTACCAGTATCTCAGCCTTCAACTGTGAGTAATCTGTAGCGGCTTCTGCTGCCATGTCCTAGTAGGTCTTCTAGGCCTCTCCGCACAGGAAAGAAGAGAAGATGTTAGCCCACTGGTCAAGGGGCCAGGCTTCATGCAGGACCATTCTTTCAAAGGTGAGAAGGTATGACTCCATATCACCTTCCACCATCATCTGTTGTAGGTAACTGTTGGCCCTTAGAAATCAAGTGCAATCATGGCCATGTGTCAGAGTAGTCAGGGACTTGAGCTGGTTCAAGACCTCCTGCAGGGTGATTTGATCCTAGGCTGTTTGGCTCATCAGCAGTTGATACATTTCCTACAGTAGCTGCACCAACACCTGTTGGGTGGCCACCTGGACCCTGGAAGTGTCTTGTACTGCTGTGGCTTGCACTGGTGCCCTCACTACATTGTTCATTTTAGGGGTGCTACATCTTGCCCCAAGATGATTCACTGTACCAACAACCCCAGTCCTGACATCAAGATCGAGTGTGGTAAGGCACTTCCTCCCTCCCACCAGACTTAGCACTTCCTACTCTGGTGGTAGCAGGGCCACTCTGGACAGCATTTATCTTGCCCCTTTGTTTGCTTATCAGAAGTGCTTTTTTTGTGACGGTGCTGCCTGGTACACAGTACCGGCACCTCCAGTCAGAGCTCAGCAACTTTTTCCTTGAAGTACCAGCACCTTTTTTTTTTTAAAACAGAAAAAGCACTGCTTATCAGTATTATCAAGGTAGGCCTCGGGGCAGGCCCAAGGAGCGAGCGCTCTTCCACCAACTAAAAGAAACAGGTTTACAAACATGTCTAAGCAGGCATTCCATTATTTTCCTCTGTAGGGAGGAGAGCAGCCTCTTATCCTGGAGAGGCCCAACTCCTTTCTGCCACTGAGCTTGCAGCACCTGGCCCTTCCCTCACCTCCCCCACTTTACGGCAGAGAAAATCTCGAACTACAAGTGCTCAAACTAATCCATTCCCTCAGGGTGCGTCTACACAGCGGCACTAGCCTGAAATAAACAACGCAATTTGAACTATGCAAATTGTGTACCTTATTTTAAGCTTATTTCAAAATAGAGCGCTATTCCGACAAGTCCCTTAATCTTCGTGGAATGAGGTTTACCAGGATGTCAGAATAGCGTGCCCATTATTTCGATTAAGTTTTTGAAATAAAAGGAATGCTGTCAAGATGTGAAAAGCGCTATTTCAGAATACCGGAAGCATCCTGGAATAGCACCGCAGTGTAGACGTACCTTCAGACACAGTACATGCATTTGACCTGCAATTTAAACACTGATGTATGAAAACTCCAGTACAAAAATATTGCTGAGATTTCATTTCAGAGCCTGGATGAGCAAAGTCACTGGTTTCCAAGAATTTCTAGCACACACAGCCTATAGGCCCCACACCTCTTAGAATGTACTTAGAATGTGCCAGCAGAGGTTACTTGACCTGAAAGACCCCTTAATTAAGAAGTTATTGTGAAAACCTAACCAAGATAACTGCCAGGTGTATGTGGGGCTTGCTTTTGTACATCTATGGATAAACAAAAGCCACAAAAGAGAATTTTCCTGGAAATGGCAAAGTACAAGTACAGTAGTTATAAACTGAGCTATATTGTAATCTCCAATCAGAAAATCCTCAGCCATCTGACAACGGTACAACATGACTCAGCATTTCTCAAACATTTGCATGACCCATGTCATTCATGTTTTCTAATTTGGAGCACAAGCCAAAATAACATTTGACAGTACGTGCACTCCATCACTTAGCATATCGTTGCTATTGTCTTTCCATTGCATCAACAGAGCCTAATGTCATCTTATTTCACAGGAAACAGCCATCAAAAGATTAGATTAAATTAGATTTCCAGAGTTTTGTGTCTAGCAAATACAGACTGCTGACGTGTTCAGATTATGATACTCATTCTAAAAATTAATCCTCTTTGTCAGGCCTTAAATCTCTCATGACCTAAAAAAGTAGTTGGATATAGCATTCTAACAACAGGGGAGGCAAGTTGTACTTGATACACTTGGGGGAAGTCTGGAATGACTGCATGACGAAGTTGTAAAGTGTAAGTATTTTCTTGTTCAGTCTTATTCTACATGTGTACAGAATAAACCAATTATATATAAACTAAAATAGATTAAGGACCTCAAATCATCTGAAGAGTGCAACAACTCCACAAGATGTCCTTGAGTTTTATATTTTGCTTGGGTAACTGTGTTATTCAGAAGGGATATAAAATAATATACGGCCAGTTTCCTATTGGCTAGATTACTAAATGGTCTCTCTTTCACATAAGATAAATTCCAGGTCATTCAATTCCCTTTCAAGAAGTTGACATCCACATGAAAGAGATACTGAAGAGCAGAGAGGGTGAGACTTTTTTTTTTTTAAAAGGAAAAAACAACAAATGGTCTGGTAGCACTTTATAGACTAACAAAACATGTAGATGGTATCATGAGCTTTCGTGGGCACCGCCCACTTCTTCAGATTACCGGAGATGATTCTGGTCATCTGAAGAAGTTGGCAGTGCCCATGAAAGTGCATGATGCCATCTACATGTTTTGTTAGTCTATAAAGTGCTACCAGACCATTTGTTGTTTTTTCCAGTACAGACTAAATTTGGGCTACCCCTGGGAAGCTTTTTTTTTTTTTTTTTTTTTTTTTTAAAAGGACGTTCTAGTTGCAGACTCTGTCAGCCACTAAGATGTGTGTCTTACTCTAACTTGCGTACATATGAAGGTCTGAATATGACCCTTAAGTCTGATATCCATTTATGCAAGATATCCAGAGAGCACTGTAATCTTAGAGAATGTTTTTTTTTTCTTGGTCAGCTATAAAGCCAGTGTGCAGCAGCCAGCTTCAAAGAACTTTGAAACTTTAAGCCTCCTTCAAATGCTAATGGGGTGATGTAGCTTATGGTTAATATCTTATAAATACCTATTTTAAAGTGGAAATAAATAGATTGTTTTACATAGATTGAAATTTCAAGTAAAAACTATGTTGAGCAATAATGCACCTTTAGTACTACAACATTATTCATATTTGCTGTCATTAAGCCAAATATTCTGAATCCATTTCACCCTGTAATTAGTAACACTGATGCAACCTTACACATAGCTGTACAATTACACCAATATTAAAAACAATTCCTACTGCCTGCTAAAGTGCTCATGGTACTACACAATCACCCCTAATAAGGTTAATAACCATCATTTTATAAGGCTATTGTCATACATGGCTTCTTCAAACGGAAAGGGCTCTAAATATGAAGATAACAGTGGTACTGTACTAATTTAGCAAAGCTGATAATCATTTTGCACATTGCCACAGACCAATACATTTCAAACTCTAGGTACTATCACATCAAAGGTGGCTGACACGAAACATGTTGGTAGAATCGTAGCATAAATACGCATCAGGAAGAGGTTCCAAAGATCTCAAATCAAAGCCCAACATTAAGAGTTTTAAAATATTAAGAGAAGGTGTGTATTTTAAGTCAATCCAGTACTTTATGGGTCAGTCTTCTATGAACTGAAGGGCAAAGGGTTCCTCTAAATCTTGTGTTATGTTTTGAAATACATTTTAATGAGGCAGAATATTGGTAGCTTTGGCCATATAAGAAATATGTAGAATAAATCAAGAAACATGCATGTTTGCAACAGAAAGACCAGAATAAAATCCCAGCACATTTATGTTCATCTACAATATGGCAAACACTCATGGAGACAATACTTATTAATGGATGAATTCCCTGCAAAAAGTTTGCCCATAGAGCTGAGTATCCTCAGAATCTCTCTTCACTAAGTGCTGGGCTAAGGAAAAAATAACTGTCAAATACAAAAAATGTCAAGCAGTAGAGGGAACCAAAGGCACAGGGTGCCAATGCAGGAATGCGCTGTAGCAATATAACTTTTCCTTCCAAAGTAGTGGTTTTCACGTGCACAGATTCTTATCCTTCTCTGACTTTGCTAATACCATACTGCCACATAGGAGGAAGGTTACTGGCAGAACAAAACCTGGTTCCAGCAGCTGTATAGTAACTTTATTTCTGTTAGTATTAACATTGTCAAGAATGATGCTACTGCACAGGCTTCCTCTGCTTTGTGATTATTGCTGAACTAGTTCACTAATGTGTGAAAGATGTATGAATGCTGTGTGTGACTTTTTAAACAAGGGAACATTTATCCAGGTGGTTCTTATAAAAGTTTGAATAAGCCAAAGGTGGAGGACACCTGAAGTCTCTTTCAAAACTCTGAACGTCAGAATTTAGACACTGAAATGGTAGATCATGATGCTCCTGAAGTTTTCTAAGTTTGGCGTATTGTAATACACCCTTCAAATCAGCTCAGCAGTAATGTATGGGATTCACTCCTGTCACCCCTCACAATTACGATGCTTGAGCAGATACACACTACAATGAAAAGTGTCTGATCCTCCATCTTCCTCTTGTTCTACTCACCCACGTATTATAGACTTTTTAAATGAAAAATAAGCCAATGAGATAGCGAAGTTACTCACCTCGGGTGCAGTAACTGTCGTTCTTCGAAGTGGTGTCCCCGTGGGTGCTCCACTATGGGTGCTGGGCTTGCCCCGGCGCCGCAGACGGAAGCTTGTCATGAGCAGTGTTCGGCCGGACCACGCATGTGCCGCAGGCTCGCGGCTTTCGCGCTCTTTCTGTCGCGCGGTCCGGCCCCCCGCCAGTTCCTCGAAACCGCCTCGGAGTCTGTAAGAGACAAGAGCAGAGAGAGAGAGGACTCCTAAGCGGGGAGGAGGGTGGGTAGTGGAGCACCTGCGGGGACACCACCTCGAAGAACGACAGTTACTGCACCAGAGGTGAGTAACTCCGCTTTCTTCTTCGGGGATGTCCCCGCGGGTGCTCCACTATGGGTGACTGCGTAGCAGTAGTCGCCAAAACGGAAGGAGGGCAAGGAGTCCCTATTTATCCACCATGGAGAGTACCGCAGTCACCACTGCCCCATCTGAGTGAGAGAGTAGAGAAATAGAATAGTCCTTAGTGAAAGTCTCATGAGAGGACCAAGTCGCCGTACTGCAAATGTCCTTCAGAGATACCCCTCTATGAAACGCTGTAGATGTGGCCATGGCTCTAGTGGAGTGAGCGCGTGGTTGGGACGGGAGGGGTAAACCTTTCATTGCGTACGATTGCACTATGCATGAGGTTACGAGATTGGAAATTCTCTGGGAAGATAGGCGTTGACCCTTTGACCTGTGTGCCAAGGAGACGAATAAATAGTCCGTAAGTCTGAAAGATTTAGTGCGATCTATGTAGAATGCTAAGGCCCTGCGGATGTCCAAGGAGTGTAGGGCCGCCTCTCGCGGTGAGGCATGGGGCTTCGGGAAAAAGGTTGGCAAGATGACTGGTTCGTTAACATGGAAATGGGAGACAATCTTGGGTATGAACCTTGGATGTAATCTCAAGACTACTCCATCCTTACGGAAAATTGTATATGGTGGGGTGGCCATCATGGCGGAAAGCTCGCTAACCCTGCGTGCAGACGTTATGGCGAGCAGGAAAATCGTTTTCAGAGTGAGGAATTGTAAGGATACGGTCGCCAGAGGCTTGAATGGTGGCCTCATTAGGGCGTCGAGTACTACCTCTAGGCTCCACACAGGTGGAACTGGGCTGCGTGGTGGGTCCATGTTGATAAGGCCCTTGAGAACTCTTTTAGTCGTAGGATGGGCGAAGATAGAAACGCCATCTATCGGTGATGTGAATGCTGATATTGCTGCGAGGTGCACCCTGATGGAGGCTAACGCGAGACCCTTGTTCTTTAGGTGCAGTGCGTAGTCCAGTGCGGAGGAAATCGACGGACATGTCGGATCGTGGTGGTTCGAGGTACACCAGGAGGAGTATCTGCGCCATTTGTGAAGGTAAGTTTTCCTCGTGGTTTGTTGCCTACTGTGTACTAGGATGTGTTGGACTGGGACGGAGCAGAGAGACTCGAATGGAGTCAGCCAGTTAGGAACCATGCTGTTAGGTTCAGCATTTGTATCTGGGGGTGTTTCAGGCGTCCTCGGTCTTGTGTGAGGAGGTCGTGGAGAGGCGGAAGGTGGATCGGTGTCCGCACAGAGAGACGGTTCAGGAAGGGAAACCAGTGCTGGTGAGGCCAATCTGGGGCTATGAGGATTAGTGTAGCCTTGTCCGCCTCCAGCTTCTTAAGGACTTTGGGAATGAGAGGTATGGGGGGAAATGCATAAAGGAGGGGTCCATGCCAAGTCACGAGGAAGGCGTCCCCCAGGGATGCGCGGCCCAGGCCCGCTCTGGTGCAGAACTTGAGGCATTTTGTGTTGGCGGGAGTTGCGAAGAGGTCCACTCGGGGAGTACCCCAACGTTGGAAGATGTCGCGTAATTCGCCGTCGTGCATTTCCCATTCGTGTTTCGTATGGAAGTGTCTGCTCAGGAAATCTGCCGTCACGTTTGTGGTGCCAGGTAAGTAAGATGCCATAGGAGTTACCCCATGGCGAATGCACCAGTTCCAAAAGCAGATGGCTTCCGTGCATAGCGAACGGGAGCGAGCGCCGCCCTGGTGATTTACGTAGTACATGGCTGTGATGTTGTCCGTAAGTATCCTCACCGTGGTGTTCTGAATGTAGATGAGGAAGGATTTGCATGCGTTGAAAATAGCACGTAGCTCTAGGAGGTTTATGTGTAGCCTTGCTTCTTGTGGGGACCATTGGCCTTGTACCGAAAGGGAGCCCATGTGGGCCCCCCAGCCTAGTAGGGAGGCATCTGTTGTGATTTGGTGGAGAGGCTCCTGCGGATGGAATGGTACACCTGACAGCAGGTGTGTGGGGCTGGTCCACCATAGGAGTGATTGGAGAACGCCAGGTGGCGGTGTTACCGGCCTGTGGAGATCGTATCTGGTGTGGTGGTATACGAGAGACAGCCAGTACTGAAGGGCACGCAGATGTAGTCTGGCGTATTTCACCACGTACGTTGTGGCGGCCATGTGGCCCATGAGTCTGAGGCATGTGATGAGTGGAACGGTAGGGCTCATGGTGATGGTGCAAATGAGGTCTTGGATGGCTTGAAACCTCTGTAAGGGTAGGAACGCTCTGTCGGCAAGTGAGTCCAGGTGGGCTCCAATGAACTCGATGTCCTGAGTGGGGTGCAAGACGGACTTCTGCTCATTGAGGAGGAGTCCGGGCGATCGAAAGACTTGCCTCGTGAGGTGAACCATGTGGGAGACCTCGTGTGCAGAAGGGCCTTTGAGCAGGCAATCGTCCAGATAAGGGAAGATGAGTACCCCTTGGCATCGGAGAAAGGCCGTGACCACAGATAGGACCTTTGAAAACACCCTGGGGGCTGAGGATAGTCCGAAGGGGAGGACTTTGTATTGAAAATGGTCCTCCGCCACGACGAAGCGCAAGAATCTCCTGTGAGCAGGGTGGATAGGGACGTGGAAATAGGTGTCCTGGAAGTCGAGGGCGGCAAACCAGTCCTGTGGATTTAAAATAGGGATTATGGCAGCTAGCGTCGTCATTTTGAATTGTTGTTTCCTGAGATATTTGTTCAAACGGCGGAGGTCTAGGATAGGGCACCAACCTCCGGACCTTTTCTGGGTGAGGAAATAGTGTGAGTAAAAGCCCCTGTTCCTGAAGTCCTTTGGAACTGGCTCTATAGCACCCAGAGAGAGAAGGCGGTCGACCTCTAGTCGGAGGAGGGTCTCGTGAGAGGGGTCCCCGAAGAGGGACGGGGTGGGAGGGGTGGTTGGTGGGATGGCTATGAAGGGGATAGGATAGCCAAACTGAACAATCTCAAGGACCCATTTGTCCGTGGTGATTTTTGCCCATTGATGTAGAAAGGGTCTTAGACGGTGGTGGAATAGCTGGGTTAGATGATTCGCAGTGCTGCCTGTGACTGTCTGCTGGTTTGAGGTGAGGGGCTCTAGACCTCTGTTGAGCTGCGTCGACTACTAAGGAGTTAGCCTGTGGATGGGCAAAGAGGAATTCCATGCCCTTTGGTGGCACGAAATATTTCTTGTCGGCTCTTTTGTTGGTGGGGAGAGCCGACACTGGAGCATGCCACACTTCGTCAGCCAGTTCCAGGATGCCTTCGTCCAGAGGGATGGCCAGGCGTGAGCTATGCCGCGGTTGGAGATTCCTGAAAAGCTTGTGTTGCTTATCTTTGAGCTCTTGCAGCGGGATCTCTTGTGTAATAGCTACTCGCTTAAACAATTCTTGGAACTGACGGAGGTCGTCCGGTGGAGAGCTGTCGCCGGGGGTCACTGCATCCTCCGGAGGAGATGAATCCGGGATGGAAGACCCCAAAGTATGGTGCATGAAGGGAGTATGTTCCGGCTCTGATGAGTGGTGAGATGGTGATGGTGCGTGGTGCGGAGGAGTAAGGGGAGCCGGGGTTGGAGAGCGCCTGCGTGAAGCGTAGTCAAAGGCGGATCGTGGTCGGCAAGAATACCTGCTACGAGAATGTCGAGAGTCGCGGTCGTCGCGATGGTATGTGCCATGCCGCGGTGAACAGTCATCATGGAAGCTAGAGCGGCTGCAATACCGATAATGGTACGGGGAGCAGGGCGAACAGGAGTGGAGGTGTGACGCCCTGGAGGAAGCAGAGAGACGTCTGTAGTGGTGCCTGCAATGAGGAGATGCAGCAGCCAGAAACGGGGAAGGCAGTCTTGAAGAGGCACGAGGAGAGCCATACCGGTGAGAAGACCGGCGTGGGGACCGGAGTGCCGGCAGAGGAGAGGACAGTGCCGGGGAGAGGAAGCGAGAGCGGGAGCAGCTGCAGCGGCATGGAGAACGGAGAGCAGCAGGGCTCCGGGGTGGTTGAGTTGCGGCATGCGCTGAAGCGCTAGCCGCTGAATTGCTCTGCTCATGGTGCGGAGGAGCAGGAGCGATCGGTACCGCGCCGGCAGCAGAACGGGTCGGCGCCGTGTAGTCCGGCGCCGTGCGGTGATTCAAAGGTGGTGCCAGGGCCGGTGTCGGGGCCGGTGCTGTGGTGGGGTCCGAGGCTGCTCTCGGCGCTGGCTCAGCGCTCGGCGCCGGAGTAAGGAGAAGAAGCTGAACTGATGCCGCCTGGGGAGCCAGCGTTTGGGAAGGCTCCCGTGGCCGCTTAGGTTTTGAAGCCGCCGAGGCAGGGGGACGTGGCTTTACAATGCCAGACGTCCCAGGTGTCTCTGCCTGGTTCTCCCTGCCATTAAAGGCAGCTGGCAGGGATCTCGCTGGGGACAGACTCGGTTTCTTTTGAAGTCCCGTAGTGGGGGAGGAAGCCCGGCGTTTGTGTGGCTGCTGATTAGCAGCTTGCTGCGGTTGCAGGGCTGTGTCGAAGAGGAGCATGCGAAGGCGCCTCTCCCTATCTTTCCTGGCCCTGGAGGTGAGCCTTGAACAATGGGTACACTTCTGGGGGATGTGAGACTCCCCCAGGCAACGGATACACTCTGCATGGCCGTCCGAGGCTGGCATTGCCTCCCGGCAGGAGCCGCATTTTTTAAACCTGGTCCCTGACATTTTGCCAGTAGCCTGCCTCTTCTTTTCTTTCTTTCTTTCTTTTTTTTTTTTTTTTTTTTTTTAAAAACAGCAGGTAGTTGTTGAAAGCTGATAGCCTGGTAATGACTCTGCCCTGCTATCTTTGTTCCTTTTATCTTTACAGTCTCTCTCTCTTTTTTTTTTTTTTTTTTTTAAGGTGAACGCAACTATATACAGTGGAGTTGACAGGAGAACAGCTGAGAGGCGGGAGGTAAGAGCGGTTTCTGTTTTTTACTCCCGATAGTTCTTTCTTTGTCCTTCCTCTCTTTGCTTTTTAAGAGAAAGAGAGGGGAGAGGGAGGAAAAGGGGGATTTTATGTACAAAGGAGAACTATAAACAGTCTAGTTCTGTGAGGTGAGGAGCGCGGTTCCAAGCGTCTGCAGCCTGAGGCGGTGAAGAGGAACTGGCGGGGGGCCAGACCACGCGACAGAAAGAGCGCGAAAGCTGTGAGCCCGCGGCACATGCGTGGTCCGGCCGAACACTGCTCATGACAAGCTTCCGTCTGCGGCGCCGGGGCAAGCCCAGCACCCATAGTGGAGCACCCATGGGGACATCCCCGAAGAAGAAATCAGTGTTTCTCTCTCTGGTCTAAACAGAAGCTCCCTGTTTTCAGAAAAAAGGTAAGTAGAGAGACATGGATGGTGTGCAACCATCCACTCTCTCAAAATTAGGATTTTGACAAGTTCACCATAGATAGCCAAACTTCTTATTGACTGGGAAGGAATACTTCATCTGTGTTTGAGATGGCATTTGGAAACCTGATAACAGTTAATATTTACAGCAGTAAGAACAAGTGAGGAAACCAAAAAGTGGTGGTGAAGGAAAAAGCCTCTTTTGAGTCAGTATGTTTAGCAAAACTTTATTTTCAGAACTGCTACTCTGTCCAGAACAGGAGAGGAAAATAACATGGTGAAAACAAGCTGATTCTCTGCATGTTGCACTGTTCTAGAACTGGATTCTTCCTGAAGTTGACAGAATGTTTCAAAAAGTAGGTCAGTGAGAGCACAGAGCTTGCCCTGGCAGTCAACAAACAAATTATGCCACAAAGATGCAAGTTCCAATTATAATGTATAACTTAGCATCTCCTTGGCATAATGAGGTTTGACTAAGGCTCTGCCTGAATAAGACGCAAAAGAAAGTTTACCCATATTAATTTCATTTCATTTCTCTGGCTTTGTAATGCTGCTTTTTGGAGACTGTGGTTGGGTTTGTCAGTGTGCTGGGTCAGGTTATAGGCAAGTTGAGCAGACTGGTTAAGGTGTTATGTAAGAAGTTATGATTTGGTCCTCTGTGCCTCCCCTTAATTTTTGACCTCTTGCCCATAACCAACTGCACTCTAATCCATCTGTACATTGTTAGTTACAGAGTCATGATATGGATAAATTCCTAGTTTTTCCTGTGATGCACTAAATACTTGAGAATGATCTGTTACAGGGAAAAAATGAAAGGTAGATTTTCAATATGTAAATTTTTTTCACAAAGTAAAATGTATCAATTCACTGTGTATGTAGCTGAGGTTTGACCTTTTGACTGCTCTCTCTCTCTCACTGAATGTCACTAAGTATTGGCAACACAGCCAGTAGATCAGGCCTGGGCAAAATACCCTTCACGGGTTGGATCCAGCCCACAGACGCAGCGGGGAGACTTAGGCAGACTCCCTGCTTGTCCTGTGCCCCCCCACCGCTCAGAAAAGTGGCTGTCGCAGCTGCTTCTCTTTCACAGCTGTGAGCCTGGGGAAAGGGGGAGTGGTGCTTCATGTGCTGCTCCCACCCCCCAGCACAATGTCATTGACCAGTTTTGAAAAGCATCCTGCTCCTCTCCTCAGGCTTGTA
Source organism: Rafetus swinhoei (assembly GCA_019425775.1). NCBI lineage: Eukaryota > Metazoa > Chordata > Testudines > Trionychidae > Rafetus > Rafetus swinhoei. The sequence goes on along the minus strand of CM033424.1, from coordinate 133,418,288 downwards.
GCTGTTCAAAAACCACATGGCCCCTGCAGCCAGTGCTGGGGCAGAGCAGGCAGGAAGTCAAGCAGGTAACTCTCCCAGCCAGAGCCTGCCTCTGGCACCCCAACACTTTGCCCACTGACCCCACATAACCCAAACTCTCTGCCCCCACCTACTCCAATATCCCCTCCCAGATCCTGCACCCTGATCTCCTATCCTAGGTCACAACACAAACCCCTGCACCCCTCTCCTATATTGCAGTCCCCTACCCCAAGTCACAATTGCCTCCTTCACCCAAACTCCCTCCTACACCCCAATCCCTTATTATAATCTCCCTTCTGCGCCCAGCCTCCATCCAAGCCCCCCCCCACCTCTATTAACATGGAAGAATGCAGCCCTTGACCATTTTCCAAATTCTTGGGGTGGCCTCCAATCAAAAATTATTGCCCACCCCAGTTGTAGATACTGAGCATATCCCTTCATTTTGCTTCTTTAAACAAGTGACAAATATTTCTGCAATGTAGCCTTATGGGATAGCAGTGGTACAGAGACTAAACAGAGTATTTGGATCCTTAGAATTAACAGTATTGCATTGCTCTTGTCACCAAATTTCTAATTTAGCCAGACTTCCCTCCTGCTGTACCCTATTTGGTACTAGAAACAGAGAATAAAGTAGACACAGGAAGGAAGTATTGCCTATCCCTGACAAACACATGTGGCTACTCTGAAGATTTGCACTTCCCATCGAGGGGGAAACTATTTAAGGTGGAACAAGGAAGGGTAATTCTTTTCAAGAACGAAAAAAAGGGAAAATACACTAAATATTATGGCTAACTCTGTAATGCTGACACCTACAGGAGGGTCTCAAATTAGCTGAGGAAGAAACATTGCTTGATACTATTTAAAACTAGACTGGATGAGTAGATTATCAAGGAGGAGGAATCATACTGTGCAAGAACAGTGGTATAGAGAGGGTGATGATGGGGCTAGAGCAGGATATAAAAAAATCCATCATTATGTTTAGTGACCTTCTGAAGAAAGGCATTTCAATTATGCCTGTACTCTGAACATTGCATAATCAAAACAATTATACTTGCATTTCTAAAAATACACACAAATCACACTCCTTTTAGTTGTACTCCAGGCCTTTTTTAAAGTAATAAATAAATAAAAATCATAAAAGCTTGCTCTAACTGCATGAGTGCCATCCATTTAAAGGAGTTTACTTTCAAATAACCCTTCATCAGTGAACTAACACAGTCATTGAAAATAACAGGCTGGAACTATAATGTTGCAAATTTGGCTCATCTCCCAGGTAATTTTTATTACACAAACATCGCAGCAGTAATTCTGCCATTTAAAAAAAATCTCTCTTATTTCTTTGCTTCTGTATTTACAATTTGATTTTTCAAGAATTATCCATTCTGTATATCACCTGAGAATATTAAGGATTAGCAGAAACAGAGATGATTAATCTAACTATTTTGAAATAATATTTCTACACAAAGTATGCTGTCATGTTTCCTGCTAGTTTGTATAGTATTGTTAACCCATTTATCCTACTTAAAACAACCTTAAATCAGATTGCACAATGCATTCCAGCCTTTATTGCACAAAGACGACGAAGTACTTGGAATACCAGCATGTGATGTTAAATACCAAACCATATGTACTTAATGTTTTGCATCCAATGAGTCGTGCCATCTCATTACATGAAATACAGACAGTAAATGCTGCTTACATGGCATTGGGCTATAGAGATGGCAAAGATCTATTACAGTGGTTCTCAAACTGCAGTTGGCTCGAGCTCAGGTCTCCCCTTCCACCTACTTCTCCCCCGCAGCAAGGAGCCCATGTTGGCACTTCAGCATCGTGCCCTCACTAGCTTTCCCTGGGGGGGGAGGGGAAGGAAGGAGCCCCGGAGCCTCCCTGCTAGATCTGCTTCGTGGGGAAGAAGCCGAGTGAAGCGGAGCCAGAAGCGACTCCACATGCTGCTGCTCTCCCTTCACCTTCCCCGGCTGGGGAAACAGACAGCAGCGCACTGACATGCTTACTAGAGGCTTTCCCTGCTACTCCCATTGGCCAGAATCCAGCCAATGGGAGTAGCCTGAGACAATGCCTGGGAGAGGTGTGGGGCACAAAAGCAAGCAAGTGCTCCCTCGTGCCCAGTCCCTGTTCTCCACACTGCCCCCTGCCAGCTCCTGCACCCTCCTCTTGGGCCAAACATCCTACCCCTAACCTGCTCCTGCACCCTCCCTCCTGGCCACACACGGTACCTTCCCTTGCTCTTGCCCCCTCCCACCTGCCCAGACACCCTACTTCCAGCCCGCTCCTGCCCCCCTGCTCCCACCCAGACCTCGCACCCTCATCCCCTCCTGAACTCCACCTCCCACCCAGACCTCGCACCCTCACCCCCTCCTGCACCCCACCTTGCATCCAAACCTTGCACCCTCACCTGTACTCCACCTCCTGCACTCTCACCCCATCAAAAAATCCACTAACTCCAAAACCCCAGAAGAATAAATCTGGCCCATGGAAAGTCCTGAATCTCAGTCCTCTCTGTCCATCCCTCTTGCCCCCTGGGGCTGGAGTACCAGAGGAGTAAGGTGTCTCAGTTGGAGGCCATATCAATGAGGGTTGGGGGTTTTGGAGGTGTTTTTTTGCTTCTCATTTGTGGGGTCCCTGACTGATTTTTCTGTGGGTTAGTGGCCCCGATACAAAAAAAGTTCCGCACTCCTGCCATAAATAAAGAAAACATGGAAACCTTTTGTGTTGGACATAAATTCATATTTTACTTTATTTAAATGAAGTCTGATAAACTAACATGAGAAAGTTAAGTGCTTAATCTGTTTAATAATTTAACATTTCCTTTCTTACTGGTTAAATTAAACCATTCTCCCTAGCTGCAACACTAGCAAAATGGCTTGGGTGCAACTATGTAATTAACGGCAAGTTTCCATTAGCAACTGGTGTTACACGGAAAGGTTTGCAATGAGCCAGGTGGGCCATGGGCCAAAAAGTTTGAGACCCACTGATCTATTAGAAGCCACGCTTGATGACCTGTCTCCCAGATGCATATGGTTAGTGACTACAAAGACATGTAAAAGTAGAAGACACAAGAAGAAGGCTAATGGCATATTAGGTTTCATTAGGAGGAGCATTGCCAGCAGATCTGGAGAAGTGATTATTCCCCTTTCTTCGGCTCTGGTGAGGCCACACCTGGAGTATTGTGTCCAGTTCTGGGCTCCCCGCTATAGAAAGGATGTGGACGCATTGGGGAAGGTCCAGCGGAGGGCGACCAAACTGATTAGGGGGCTGGAACGCATGACCTATGAGGAGAGACTGAGGAATTTGGGTTTGTTTAGTCTGCAGGAGAGAAGAGTGAGGGGGGATTTGATAGCAGCCTTCAGCTTCCTGAAGGGAGGTTCCAAAGAGGATGGAGAAAGGCTGTTCACAATGGTGACAGATGGCAGAACAAGAAGCAATGGGCTCAAGTTACAGTGGGAGAGGTCTATGTTGGATATTAGAAAAAGCTATTTCACTAGGAGAGTGGTGAAGCACTGGAATGCGTTACCTCGGGAGGTGGTGGAATCTCCATCCTTAGAGGTTTTTAAGTCTCGGCTTGATAAAGCCCTGGCTGGGTTGATTTAGTTGGGATTGGTCCTGCCTTGGGCAGGGGCCTGGACTTGATGACCTCCTGAGGTCTCTTCCAGCTCTATGATTCTATGACAACACTATACCGACAACATTCTAGAAATGCAATGTAAGAAATCATCATTCTACTGATTACCAGCAAATCACATGCCATGATTCTGTTGATGTATTAAAGTTACCCTACTTACAAGTCATGAGGTGCCTGTCTCCATTAAGTCAACTAACACAATCATTGCTCTTCATTCAGAATTCCAGAGCATCATCACCCTTACTGTAAAAACTTTTATCTTGATACTTGTTTATCTTTGTAGTGAGTTGCTTTGCTTAGGACTTTGTCACCGTGGTTCAAAGAACTTTTGTACACCCTCCGCCCCCGCTGTTCACTACCCCTTCATTTACTACATTTAATTTCCCCGCTACAGCCCACATAAGTACATATCCTCAGGTGAAAGTGATTAGTAATTTTTGAGTGGCCAACTTGAGTCATCTTTTAAAGGGTGGGTGTTCAGCACTCAATATAAATCAAATCTCTTTAAGTAGGGTGCCAAAAAAACGGATATTATCAACCCACCAGCCTCATTTGAAAATGCTGTCCTTACTTTTTTAATCCTATCAAATTGAACCCTAGGCTTGTTCTTGCTTCATCAGAAGCTTCATCCCTCCCTCTCAGCTGCAATGATTAAGTGGAGAATGCTTCTGGACACCCAGGGAATATGTGGTGCTAGTATTAAGGAAAGGGAATCTCTAGCTCTTTCAATTCTCCCTCTGGTGGTAGCCAGGTGCATTGGAATTGCTAGGGAGAAGGCAGGAGTTTATCCCAGCTAACATGCCAGGACTCCCCTTGGAGCTCTTGTCACTCTGAGTGTAGGGCCTATTAGGACTTGCATGTCACTCTGACTTCACTTTCGGTCAGTATGTGCACAACCTGGTCACCTAGATGACCAGATACCAATTCACTCCACTCACTGGACTCTCAGAGTTGGAGCTATTGTTATTACTATTCTTGGATTTCTGTGACAGTTAAAACACTTGAACCTCCATACTCCAGGTGTCCCTAATCCAGGAACACCTGAGGTATGGAAGAGGCAGCGGCTCTGCACGTTGTAGCTCCCTTTCCACCCCAGCGGAGGGAACAGCAGCGCGCAGAGCTGCTTCTCCTGAGGCTTTCCCCCACTCCTCCCATAGCTGAGGGAAGAGGGAGGGTGGTGCCTGGGAACAGCAGACAGCACAGATCCACGTAAGCATCCCACCTCCACCCCCTCATGCCCAGACCCCGCAGCATTCTGTGTGACCTGGTAAGATCTTTAATCCGGCATACCCTGTTAATTGATATTAACATCTACTTTACCACTTTACGTAATATGTCACAGTTATTCTCACTTCGGCTGAAATCAAGATTTAATGTACAGACACAAAATTACAAAGTTTTTTGGAGATATGTTTTATTAAAGAATCAGATAATTATCAGACATCCGGCAACACTGCAGACTGCTCCCACCCTTGTGCCAAGGTTAGGCGAGTACGTACTCGCGTAGATTAGTAGATAGTTAGATTAGTATGTGTTTATTTTCAACCTTGTAACGTGTAGCCTCGTTACTTCCCAACAATTAATGTTGTAGAACTAACGCTATGGCACATACCAAATTTCACTGATATATCTATATTAAAGCATTTTTGAGATATTAATTAAAAACTTGGAAAATATTTTGAATATTTTTACCGCAAAATTTCATAAGAAAAACTAACTTGCTATTTATAAATAAATAAATAAATAAATAAATAAATAAATAAAAATATATATTAATTATGTATATTAAAAATACTTCTTACTTCATTAAAACTGCAAGAAGCATGTTGAAATATTAAAATATACTTTAATAATAATTTTGTGTAAAAAGAAAATGCGATCCTTTTTGTCCAGAAAATCCAAAATAAATTCGAAGTACCTTAAGTGGTTAAGATATCACAAGCAGGTACATTATAAAAAAATGTAATGCTTTTGTTCATTGCTTTTCAAAGATGAACATTTGGATGCGGTAGCAGCACAAAAAGATTTGGCCATGGCTTCAACAAAAAAATCAAATCTGCCCCCCATGATTGATAGCCGATTTATGGAAAAGGATCTCAACAACGTCTTTACTTTTGAATTTGAAAAGCCCAAATTTGGGCTTTTGGGAAAAGCAAAGAAGAAATCGCAACGCAAGGTGGAAAAGGAAATGAATGGCGAGCTCAAACCATGTAGCTTCAAGACAAGTGAAGCAAGTGTGAAAAGTTTCAACCTTTGGTGGCATGTAAAACGTAACCATCCTGAAAACTATGCAGCTCTGGTTACAAAAAAGGACCAGGAAGATGAGGCAAAACAGAAAGCTGACGTGGCTAAACGATGTTCATCTGGCTCTTTGAAAACTCCTGGAGAAAAGATTTTTTGCGAAGCTTCATCTGAAAAGAAACCCAAAATTTGAGCAAACAAAACTTGACTCATATTTGAAGTCCTCAAAGGTTACAGTCACCATGGATGCCAATACTTTCCGTGAAGGGCTGATGGAAATGGTTTGCTTGAGTTCAACACTGCTCACACCTTCAGGCTAAAGAACAAAGGATTCCAAAAAATTGCAGGTGAAATGGATTGGCAGCTTTACGCTTCAACAGACGGGCACGATGTTCGTCATTTAGTTGTCAGCACAGCTGAGTCTGGTCGCAAAGAGCTCAAGAAAGCTTTGGAGAAAAATTGTGCTACCTGAAAATGGATGCGGCAACCTGTGGAAACAGAGATTTCCTTGCAATCAATGCTCAGTACTACGAAGAAGGAAAAGATAAAGCTGTGGTAAAAACCTTGGACATATTTGACCCTGAAGGGCATCACAATTCTTCCTACGTGAAAAGTCAAGTAAAAGCTATTTTAGAAAAATTTGGGATCAGTGAAATGCAAGTGCTGAGCATCTGTGTTGACAATGCAGCAAACATGACGTGTGCTGTCAAAAATTTCAGCGAGGACAATGAAACCATTTCTACCTCTGAGAACAGGGATGTGGACAGAACTGAAGCTATTTTGCCTGATGAAGGAACTAAAGGAATGGATGAAATCGAACTCAACATGGATGCTGCTGCGCAATGGGTTAATGACCCTAGCCTCATACTTCCAACATGGCTTCATGAGGACGACTCAAAAGTCCAACTGATGAGGTGTGGTATTCACACTCTTCAGTTGGCAATCTGGGATGGACTGAACAAAGAACATGCGAAGAAATTTCTGGCAAAAATTCGACAAGTCGTTGTCAAACTACAAACCCGAAGTATTTGAAGTGTTCTGCTTGATCTACATAGGGTCACTCAATCATTGGATACTGTGACTCGCTGGGGTTCAACATTTGTGATGATTGATCAGCTTCTCGCTTTTCAATCTTACTGTGAACAGGTGGCTGCTGCTGGAACAAGAGAACTCAAGTTAAGAAAAGCTGAATGGGATGAAGTGAAGAACCTGCGAGACCTCTTGGCAAAGCCAAACCAAACAACCGTGAATCTTCAAGCTGTCAATGTAACCCAGGGAGGAATGGTGGAAACTGTCAAAATTCTTGCAAGAAAATGGTGGACAAATTGCAGAAGGAATTCTATCCTCCATGCAGAAACGCGAAGAGAAGCTTTTTGACAATATTCATTTCCTTGCTGGATTTATGTTGTCCCACGGTATTGGATTCTTCTTATCTCCAGGGAAATACCAAAGACAAAGGAAGGGCTCCTTGATATTGCTTGATGACTCAAAAAACAAAATCTATTGCTACATTTGAACTCGGTGAAAGAGGTTGAAGAAAATGAAACACAACAAAAGGAGTCATCAACAATTGAATTTGCGGTTTTGGAAAGTTCACATCCTTCAGAAATAGCAGGCTGTTCTCAAACTTCCATCTCCACTCTGAACTTGTTCGAGCATCCATCCCTGAGATGTCTTCAACCATCACAAGGAAATGGAAATAATTCAAGCACCAATTCTTCAGAAGATGACGACTTCGAAAAGGAATTGGATAAACAAGAAAGATGCTGGCGAGTTTCTGCGATTCATAATTGTAATGAAGCATTATTCGAGAGAAACTTTCGGGAAGATTGTGAGGCGATGGAGTCTATTGGTAGACTAAAAGTTAAGTCGGTTTTTGAGGCCATTCACAGCTACCCACACCTCATTCAGGATGCCTGTAGAATTGCTTCGAGCATGCCAACAACTCAAGCTAGTGTAGAGCGACTGTTTTCGGCTTTAACGTTAATTTTAAATGATCTGCAGCAGGCTATGAAAGATGACTTGATGGCTGCAATAATTTTTTACAGATTGAATTATGAATGATTCTAGTTTGTATCATTGTTGATGACATTTAAATTGTTTTAAAACTCTGAATAAAAATAATGTTTTTTCAAAATTACAGTATGGACTTTTTTATTTAGTTAAAAATTACTTTGAGTTGGAGCGCGGAGCGGAGCTGGAGCAGTCACTATTGGTGCCAGAGCGGAGCTGGAGCAGAGCAATTCAAAAATTTGATTGCTCCAAATCCCTAGAAATTAATATTGTGAATACAGAATTCCCCCGTCCTCCTGAAATGAGCTGTGGTCCTGCTGGCCACCACTAGGGGCAGCTAGACCTGGCAGAGCCTTGCTTGCACATAGAAGCCACTGCTGGTGAAGGGAATTGGAGGGTTCCTAGCAGCTGCAAGCCTCCCTAGGCTCTGAGAGGTACAGGGAGGGAGTCCAGGCTGGGTGTGCCAATGGTATGGTTCGGGGGGGAGGGAGCAGGGAGTGGGGGTATTTGGGCCAAGGGAGGTCTTTGAGCGGGCTCGGGGCAGAGTGCTGTGGATGTCTGGCCCCTGAATACACTATGGGGCAGGAGAGAGCAGAGAAACAGGAACTAGGTTATCATAGGGGTTCCTTTAACTCTCCACTCCTGAGGGAATTTTTGTGTGTGTCTGCATTATTATCAACTTGCTTGCTGGCAAGTATTTTGAAATAAATTACTATAATAATTTAAACTGGTGTGATTATGTAGTTTTATTTTGACAAATAAAAATTAGTCTAATAAAATGTGCAGATTTTTAAAATATTTTGCACAGAATTTTTTTGGGGGTGCAGAATTCTCCCAGTGTTAACGGAGTAATACATGCATAGCAAGACAGCAAAATATCTTACTGCAGTTTTAAAGAACTCCCCCTTCCCTTGACAGATTTGATGGAAGATATGTGTGTCTGTCTAAACATCTGGAAATCTCAGACATGAACCAATAGCTTTATTAACTCTCTTACTAATAGTAATCTGAGCAACTAAGATAACGGTTAGGCTGGCGTGAGTGATACTGAGGCATTTTTCCTAAACTCCTGACTACAAATTGGACAAAAGATTGAATGTTACAGGATTTACTCAAATCAGCTATAAATTAAATGTCTCTGCAGTGAGTAAGCAAGTGATAGCTTTGGACTTATCAAAGAGAACACTGGAAGAGCGTGGGGGGAATTCATGGTAAGTTGAAAAGCTGATGAAGTAATTCTATTTAAACAGGAACGTGAGTTGATATGAAACAGAGGCTCATCTACTATAGCGAGATGTTGGGCTGCAAAGCTGTCATCCAGTTATAGGTACAGGCGACCCCCAACTTATGACCGCCTGACATACAACCCCCCGCATTTACGACTGCCTTGCTCCAGTTGCTGCCTTCCCCCGGCACAGCCCCCCACCGGCTCTCGGAGCATTGCGCCTTGCCCTCTTCCCCCGGCACAGCCCTCAGCTGGCTCTGGGAGCAGCGCGCCTTGCTGTCTTTCCATGGCACAGCCTCCAGCCGGCTCTAGGAGTAGTTCGCACCGCTCTCTGGGAGCTGCTCACGCTGCAGACTAAAACTCCCAGGAAGCAAAGTGGGCCAGGAACAGAACCCCCATTTTTATCATTGCGCCTATGGGAAAAAAGGGTTCGACTGAGGACGGTTCTCCAGGAACCAATTAGGCCGTAAGCACGGGGGTCGCCTGTATTAGGTCTACATCAGTGTTCTCTTTAATCTTTTCCATCCATGTGCAGAATTCTTCCACCTTAGTGTGGAATAATTTTTTATGTGCATCAAGGCATGTGCAAGTGTAGAAACAAAACCTAGCTATTCTAATTAGCTGGGTGCTATTCTAATTAGCTGGGTGGCATCTGAATTTCTCCTGAGAAGTTGCATAAGCGTCCAGCTTACAGGGAACACTGGTGTATACAGCAATATTTTAAAGAAAATATGCTTTGAAAAGACACCCTATATGCATTTGGTATGGATGTGTTCCAATTCCAGTCTTGAATTCACACCAGTAAAAATAAAATCAGAATCTGGTCTACAATACCTGTAGATATGAACAGTGGCTTTGCCTGTGGCCGGTAAAGTCCTCCCTACTGACATCCCTTACTACTTACGGAGTTAATGTCTATAATGCACTTTGCAATTCCTAGCTCAGAGGCACCACTGAAGTATAAAACAGTTATTTCTGTAATAAATGTCTTCTGTTTTCAGTCACAGGAGTGAGAGATGCTTGTATCTGCCGAGTGACCCAGAGACAATCATTTACAATCTCGGAGTAAACAGACACATGTACAGAATAGACAGACAATATTTGCCTGGCTTACTAGGTGCTATGAAGGTAAACAAAGGTTTTCAAAGTGCTTGGGAGCACAAAAGCAAAGTTCCTCATTCTGAGAGACTGAAGACTTTTCTACTTGGCCGTATAATTCAGTCTTTGAAAAGTCACCCTGGTTCACATTAACTTAGTCCTCTTCAAATACCAAAGCTTTGTTTTCACTACAAAAAAAAGAGGGGGTACTCTTAATTCAATTTAGCAGAGTCAAAGTAAAATCCTAGTGAAAACTACAAACTGCCTTACCTTCCCAAGGATTTTAACCTCAACTCAGCTAATTTTTTTTGCAGTGAAGACACAACTTTAATAGTTGAGCTGATAGTCTGACACCCTTTAATAGCAGAGTGTGTGAACATGTCACCCAGCGTTATTGTCCAGACAGAAGTTACTAGCCAGAGAATGTTTCCAGTACACTGCTGGATATACAACTGTCCTGTGCTGCTACAATTCCACTCTCTAAACATTGCAAAGGACCATCAGCGCCATTCCACTATAAAAAAAGTAAACAGGCAGGGGGAGGCTCACTTAGGAATCCAATAGAATCTTTCACCTTTAATTAGGCATAGTAGCAGAGCAAGTGTGAACCTATGGGATAACAAACACTGCCTAACTCCTAAATGCTAACTCCTATAAAAACATTGAATTCAAGATGGAAATTCATTGTCAAAAATTATTAATATACAATTGATTGACTGCATCTACTTATTAATGCAGAGAGGAGAAGGTGGCTGGAAATGTTGTCATGGGGCTATATGACAGGTGGAGGTGAAACACCAATTGTTTTTCAAGTGCTTAAATAACTATAACCTACAATGAATAATAATAAAAAAAACTATTCCAGAGTCATTTTAGAACTTTCATTATAATCTTCTGTGCCAGACAGTGATCTTTTAGGCAGATATAGACTGTAAAATGGTGACGGATTCACAACTTAAAAGTATCAATCACATGCATTAACCCTTTCATTAATTTTATCAAAGAAAAGTAAAAAACATAAAAGCAATAGTTTTTTATGAAACTGAAATAGTTCCAAGACAAACATAAAAATTAGTGCACAGTTTGAATTGTCTGTCTTCCCTAACTAGCCATTAAATCTTGCCAACATACAGAAAGGAAAGAAAATCAAGCGGCAATTCCTAACACGAGAGTTTTGTTTCTTACACAAGGTTAGCCAATTAATTATAATGTATAGCAGGGGTCGGCAACCTATTGGCTCCTGAGCCAAATATGGCTCACTAGGGAGCCAGATATGGCTCTTTTAGAGCCCCAACTCACTTCCCCCTAATTACCCCCCAGCAAGGAGCCAGCACTGGTGCTATAGCCTTACGGTCCCTCCGCAATATTGGAATACCAGTGCAAGCTTCCTGTGGGGAGAAAGGGGGTGGGTGAAGGAAGCCCTAAGCCTCCCCACCAGAGCCAGCGTGTGGAGAACAAACGGAGTAAAAAATGGTTCTGTGAGCCGCCCTTTTCCTTCCCCTGGTGTGCGGGAACCCAGGAACCAAAAATGGCTCCATACGCACTGCCATTTTCTTTCCCCCAGAAACACTTCCTGCAGGCTTCCCCTGCGAATGGGAGCAGCAGGAGGCATGTTACATACATTGTGAAAGCAAGTAAGGGCCCCCTGCCCCAACCCTCATGCCCAAGCCCCACACCTCCCCTCACTCACCCCTCTCCACCAGACACTCTGCCCCCCAGCCAGACAGCCTACCCCCAGTCCGCTCCTGTCCCCTTCCTCCTGGACAGACAGCTGTTAGGATTGAAAGCAATTTAACACAGCCTACTCACAGTCTGCTCCTGCCCCCTCTCATGCCAGACCTCATACACTCTTACAGCCCACCTCCCGCCCTGCAGATCTCCTGCACCCCCATCCCTATCCCATTCACTGGCAGCCCTGTCCTGCACATTTAACTCCTCATTTTTGGCCCCACCCCAGAGTCAAGGGAGGCCCTCAAAATCCACCAATCCTGGAACCCCAGAAGAGTAAATCTGGCCTGAGGCCTTGAACTTTAGTCCTCCCCCACCATGGGTCTGAAGCATCAGGGGAGTGAGTGCTGGGGGCCACATCAGTGAAGGTTGGAGGTTTTTGGAGGTTTGGTTTTGTTTTGGTTTTTTTTGCTTCTCACTTGTGTGGTCCCTGACTGATTTTTCTGTGGGTCAGTGGTGCTGACCCAAAAAATGTTCTCCACCCTGGCCATAAAGAAAGACAATGTTGAAACCTTTTGTGTTAGACATAATATTTTATTTTATTTAAAAATGAAGCCTGGCCAACAAGCCCGCAATTGGGGCCCAGCCCCATCTGGCCACAGCATCATAACACTCCTGCACCCCCCCAGACCCCAAACCTGAGCCCATCATACAACTGAACCCCTGGTCCTGAGCTCCTCATACCTCCACATCCCCAAACTCCTGCACCCACACTACACCCCCAGAGTCCTGCACCCCCACATCCCAGGTCCTCTGCCATAACACTCCTATACTCCTACACACCCCAATTCCCTGCCTTGAGTCCATCATACACCTGAACCCCCTGCCCTGAGCCCTCATACACTCCAACCCGGACTCCTGCACCCCCACATCCCCAGCCCCTGCCATAAGATTGACAGAAGACAGCCTGAATGCGTGCATGAAGCTGGATTTGACCAGTTATGATGTAAACTTCAAAGAAATGTGCAAAAAGATGCAGCTTAATTATCCTCTTACACACCCAGCTCACTTATAAACAGAACTGCTGTTGAGTCCACAGCCACAGAATGTGCCAGCTGGAGAGGAGGAAAATGCAAAGCAAGACTGAATTAACTTCTATGACAACACTGTTTTTTTCTACAGCTCAAGCTGTTTCTAACAAAATAGAGTTTAAAGCCATGAGGACTGCACAGTTCTCTTGGCATCCATTCTGCCAGATTAATCCAGAGAGGTACACAGTGCACCACCCTGAGATATCATAACACAAGCTTCTAACACTGTACATGGAAGTGAACTGTGGTGACACATGGTACAACTAAGCACCTGAAATCAGGACCTTTTCTTAAGGGTTAGGACAGGGGTGACTGGTACCTTTGGGAGGTGGGGCAAAGGGCTGCTCAAAGGGGCATGGAAGGGACATGGAGGGGCATCCCAGTTAACAATTAGATTTTTGGCAGGAGCACAGAGAGAAGTGGTGCATCTCCTGAGCGCTACCATGAGTTACCTCTGGGTTAGGATTCATGTTATGTGACTTGCTCAAAACTGCTTTAAATGGGAGGCATCCTATTTCACACTTCAGAAATGTATCCTTAAATATACCCAGTCCATCTCAGCTGACATTACTAAGTTGGCAGGTGTATCTGAACTGAATCAAAGTATTCAGTAACTGTTGCTTTTTACAGTGTTTGCAGCCTACACAGTAAGAAAACAGGGATGTTTTTAAAGCAAGACAGTTTGGGGTCTGAGATTCCTTTTATTACTTCCTTATCACCAACCTCTGTGCCTGGGTAGCAGTGACTGTTCTCCAGCCAAGTAAGTCTGGAGTTGGCTCTACACTTGAGGCAGTCTCTTGAATGACAGTGATCCCAGACCCTTGCTGAGGAGGAAAAAAAGTTCACCTTTCAACATGAATCTTACATGTCTGGGTCAGCATGCTGCCTTTCCTCCCCCACCCCACTATTCTTCATTCCTACTGTAAGCACACAGGGCCTATTTTGCTGTCAGGTACAGCAAACTCACTGACTTGCCTACCACTGGAACATGTGTACCTGGGGGCAGAGTTGGGCCCTAAAAATGTAGGTGAAGAGCAGCAAAAGATCAAGTCAGTTAGCTTCTGCCTTCTAAAACAAACCCTCTGCCCTTTGAATGCAAATAGTGATGCACCAAAAGAAAATTACACTAAATTGGAAAGCCTGAAAGCTAAGATGCAGATGATCAAACACAGTTAATCATGGCTCAGGTGCCAACAGATCATACTATAGAGGGCTAGCGTAACTTCGACTGCAGGTTCTGCTCCTTTCTTTGTATTAGCTACACAACAAAAGCCTATGTTAGTTAGGAAAGAGATCCCTTAGGAAATGGTGGTATGATTAAAAAAAAAAATAGAACAAGGGATTGGCCCTGTTACTGCATCTCAGGCTACCTCTGAGAAATCTGAATCTCTGGTGAATGTTTCAGACTCTAGAGAAGCCACTACTGTTCTGAGAAAAGTTCTTGTTTAGTATCAGTTTACTCATTCCATTTTAATAGCTGGCTCCTTACAGTGGCTGTGCCAAGTTTTCCAAGCCCAGAACAAGGATGAGGAATAGAGTTCTTGCGTGCTACCCTAAAATGAGAGGACAAGAAAGCTTTATAAAGAAGAAGTACAACATTGTAGTACTTTGAAGAAGACTTCATTATAAGTCCTGTATTGCAAATACCTGATTCTGGAACAGATCTTTCCTAAAATAAGGGCTGTGTAAAATCAATGCACCAGGCTTTGCAGTTGAGTTTCAACTGAGCTTAGGTTATATGTGGAAAATGAGCATGGTGGTCTAGGTCTAGAATCCCCTCACAACTGAGCAGAAACAGACAAGAGGCCTAGGCCTGAAACAGGGGAGCTACAGACCAAGGCGTATCCAATGCCATCAATTTAAAATTCCTTGTTGCTAACATCAGCAAGCCTCTGAATGGCTTAGATGCACTAAAAAAAAAAGTCCTTAGGCTAATTGTTTCCCTCCTTGCTCACCCATCCCTTTGATATTAAATACCTGAGTTTCAATGGCCTATCAGACACATGCGCGCTAAAAATAGGACTACAGGGAGGGAGCTGCAGCTGGCTCTTAATCAGAGGTCTCATTAATCTGATTAATCAGACAGGTTCTTATTTATGGCAAATCCAACAGCTGTTCCCTATCTATTTCTGTTCTCCGCAGCCTTTAAATGAAAGCGCTTGTCAAATGAAACCTTGTAATGAAATCTGTATAAATGCCCAGACATCTTCCGCTAAACAATATTACTAATTACAGTTTCACTGTGTAAGTGGCTTTAACAAATCCCAGCACCAAATCTGTATCAAGATGCTCTGCCTCAGGCTGTCAGTGTTGATATTATTACCAAAGCACTGGTTTAGCAGTGAGGGAAAGGCTCTTGCCATTTCCTCATTCCCACCACTGGACACGTGGTCCATCTCACTGAAACCGGGGATGCCCCAGGGCACTCTGTTTGGAACCTGCTTTCTTACAGGGTTACCATATCCATCTCCCTTGTCTGATGGATTCCTTTCCAAACCAAACCAAACCAAACCAAACCAAACCAGAGAGAGACTCATTCAGGTAGACGGATCTGTGTTCAGCCAGCCTGGAAAGAACTGTCCCCCCTCTTCCTCCATGTTTGCGCACTATGGAAACATGCCGCACAACCATAGGCAGTCCTCCCATTAGCCTCAATATATTGCTGTATGGCTGGTCCAGGGGAACAGAGCAGTTACCAACGGTGATGGAAACAGCTCTTCCTCAGATACTGAAACAGCTACTTGGAGCAGTTTGAAATGGCTGCAGCATTATGCAAATTTGGAGCTCAACACTACAAATACTTAAATCAATATAATTAAATATATTTCCTCATGTTAAGTCACATTAAAGTCCTATGTGCACGTTTTCAGAATCAGGCCACTGAATTGAATCAGGCTTGTAAGGTGGCTTTCTCTATAGTTTAGCCCTAATAGACAGACTCTCTCAGGAAATAGCACACCAGACAAGAGAGACTAACTTGGACATGCATTCCACTAATGGTTCTACTTTTTGGTTGGGTTTATTGGTGAATATTAGGGATGTTAGCAGGTAATAGAACAGTCGAGTAACCACATGAATTCTTATCACTTACTCGACTATTCTATGGTCCCCGGGGGTAGGGCTGGCAGCCAGTGTATTCCGGTCCCACTCCTGGGGAGCCCCCTGCCACTCCAGGCGGCTGCCTCTGTATCAGAGGCAGCAGCACAGGGAGCCAGTTTTAAAATCAGCTCCCTGCGCAGACCGGCTGCCTGCTGCCCCTCACTGATAGAGGCAGCAGCGTGGGGTGGCAGCAGCCCCTGTCCATGGGGGTCTGAGCTTTCCACAGCCGGAGGCTACTGGAGTGGGGAGAAGGCTATGGCAAAGCAGCCTTTGTCCATGGTGGCCTGGGTTGGCGCAGACAGAGGCTGGTCTGGCACCATTCACTGTCCACTGATAGAGGCAGCGGGGGGAGGGAGATGCAAATAGTTGAGAAGATTAACTGAGAAGCTTAGGCTTACCAGTTAATCATATACTCGTCTACTTGTTTACATCCCTAGTGAATATCCTAGGTAACATTGCACAAATAAAAATGGCCAAGAAAAACAATGGTGCGACAGGGTGTGGTCACAGAAGACCCCCTTGGGGCTGCTTGCTGGTGTGCTGATAAAGCAGGGCTGGGCAATATGTGGCTCAGGGACCAGATCCAGCCCACCTGACACTTTGCTCCTGCCCATGGACTGCATCTGGCTGCTTTCTAGTTCTATCCTGCTCCCCCATGCCACTGAATTTCCAAGAGGTGGCACAGGCAGCAGGGTCCTATTTAAATGGCTCCCAGCTCCCGTCACAGTGCTACCCTGGCAGGCGCTGGAGCTGCAGTAACCTGGGCGACTAGTTCCCTTCCGCCCCAGGCCCCCGCCTTCGGGGGCGAGGGGGGGAGCCAGCTCGTGACCATGTAGCAAAATTCATTAAGAGGCTCCCCTGCAAAAATGATTGCCTGCCCATGATAAAGCCACTGACACCTGCCTTCTTGCTCTCTGGGGTGCCTCACCACCTTCTCCTGCTGGGCCAGATCTCCTGCTCTCTGCTACAGTCACAAACTACAAACTCATGCTAGCACAGATGAATATACAGAGAGAGATGGCTGACTGGTACCATTTTTACTGCTGTCCATGTACCTTTGTGCTAAATTTTGAAAACAGTTTCTATCTGTAGTTCTGCAGTTGCAGTTGTGCAGTTCTTAGTGTGCACAACAATTAGCAGCCTTCAACAGTAGGCTTCTGACAACGAAACAACTTGATTATTTTGGGCACAAATCACTTGCATCTAAAAATCAGATTTAAAAAATCCTGTGATACTATAAAAAATAGAGTTGTATAGTTTAAGAAGTACCCAGTGTTAACGAAGCCAAGAAATAGAAAGCTTAAAGCAGAACTTGAATGGAAATGCAGATTAATAAGGGAAAAGAGATACAATGAAAAATAGCCTTCATGCACCATAAAAATCTTTTCCAATATGCAGGGTTTGAGTTGTAAATTATGAACAAAGGGTACTCACCTTTCTTTTATCTTTTATTGTACATCAAAGACAGAGTAACTAAATATATTAATTAGGGTAAATGAGTTATTTTGCCATGGTGAGTTCACATGTCAGACACAGCTACCAGAGACTCAAGAATTTGAATGTTGGTCTTATTCAAGTTAAACTATGGGTGCAGAGCATCAACTGTTTTTTTTCACTCTTCAACCTAGGTGAACGAGCAGCTAATCGTTGCCCTCTGGAAGAAATACAGAATTCCTTGCCCTTTATCTCTGCAGACTTATTTTAAAAGAAAAAATGTGTAAGTGCTACAATGGTGCCTACAAAACAGTGGTTCCCAACCTTTTTTATACTGTGGACTGGTAAACTCATCCAAAAATGGTTGGTGGACCGGCACTGAAATATTTGTAACTTCATTATGGTAATTAATTTATTTGCATATTGCATATTCATTATCAAGCAAATCAAAGAAGGGAGGGACACGATGGTTAACAAGAATCTGAAAAACTGCTACACGTACACATTTAAAAAAAACCAATAAAATAATTGCTAATACTTGTTAAAGAGTATTTGCCAGTCCAAACCTTTTGCCTCACTTGCACCAGAATTAAAGAGGCAGTAGTTAACAGGTCTGACAGTGGTGACACATTTTGCACATTCATATTTTCCTATGCACTTAATAATGCAAAATAATGGGTGTACCTATTGGCTGGGAGCAGCTAGAAGCCACGGGGAGGCTCTCACTGAGCAGGGGGGAGGAGAACGGGCTTGCAGGGGCAGGTGCAGTCTACACGGTACTTGTCCCCGCTAGCCAGGGCAGCTGCGCTCCACGCAGCTCCGCCAGCCCAGCCTTGTAGCGGCCGCTGGAGTTAGAACGAGGTCCATGATGAGGCTCCCCCAGTAGGGACAGCTTCACGACTGTCCTGGATCCAGTCGCAGCACATCTGGCTGCCCGCAGCCCCAATCACCCTAGTGCTGCATTGATAAGTGGGCAGGAAGGGAATTCCCTGGGGAACCCTTCATAGGCACAGAGAGTAATGGCTTCATAGGCACAGAGAGTAATGCTCCGAGTATGCTGATGACATTCTGGTAATGTGAATTTGCAGCTTCACACACGTGTAGTAACTTTTTGCTTTAGACAGCTGATGAATGACTCCTTACCGTTAACGACAGAGCCATGCAGACAAAAGTGAACTTCTTGATATGTGTTGCTGTGACCGTGCTGCTGGTATTCACCAGTTTATTGCTCGGGTTATTCTAGGGTGAGAGAAAGAAAGAGATAACAAGTATTAAGTTGGCTCCAGACTGCTGTGGAGCTGACAGCATCAGGGTCATAACAGATCTGACTGTGTGCATAGTTCTTACTTTAAAAAAAAAAAATTTAGCTTCCAAACAAGACACTTGCATAAGCCACAGAATATTTTTCCATGTGAAATGATAATCAAATGATCTCTCACACTCTTTACTAATTGCTTCAGTCTGCCAAACAGTAATGCTCTTTTAAAAGCATTGGTGATTCTGCCTAAAGGATACTGGTTTGGTGTTAGGAACTTTAAGCAAAGATAGCCAAGGACACTATCACAGCCAGGAAAAATTTCCCCTTCCTCCCGATCAACACAAAGTCACAGAGCATATATACAGCAATACAACCACCCCTAACTCAATACAGATTCAATTAGCCAGGGAGTGGTTAATATAAACAAAGATCTTGGAACACCTGGCTCTGCTAATTAAGTCTAATGAACTATATGTAAGCAGAACAGTTAGATCTTTCATCCTGCACACAGGTTCTGCACTCACATCACAGTGGCAAGTGTATTTAAACAAACAAGCAAACCCCTCAAAGCATCCAAAACCAACAAATGAAATGAAAGATTTCATACTATTGCCTGGGAACCATAAATTAAATTAGGGGCAACCAAAGGCCTGGGAGCTGGATGTGGCCCCTTGCTTGCCTGGATTGAGCCCCTGAGGCTCAGGAGTCCCCCCAGCATTGGGGAGCCTGTGCTGCCCCCCGCCCCACACGGCTGGAGCACACAAAATCTACTAGGCTGGGTCCCCCGAGACTCTGGTGTGTGAGGGGAATGTGGGAAGGGTCTTTCTCCTACTCAGTCAGGGGCCATGTCAGTTGGGGGGGGGGGTGTTAAACGTCTCACTTGTGTGCAGCCCCGGACTGATTCTTCTGTGGGTCAGTGACCCCCAACCCAAAAAAGGTTCCCCACCCCCTGAATTAAATAAATGAGTTATGATAGGGGAGCACAGAAACCCACAAGCAGAGCATTTCTAGAACAGTGGCTGCAGAATCATTTATCGGAGTGACTATTTGGCCACTTTAGATATGTGGGTAGGCACCAGAAGAGATAAGAACTCTGCTGCAGAACATTTATTTAGTCTGGATGTAGTTTTTCAAAGTGATTACATAACTTATGGAACCTGATTCTGCACTGGGATGATCAAGTTGCACTTTGGTGCCCAAATACAAATTGGAAACTTGTACAAAACCACTTCTAACAACCAATGGAACTTGTTTGTGCCCAACACTTCTAATTAATTTTGAAAGAGAGCTAGACAAATGAACGAGTGCAATGGTATGATAGCTTTGCTGTGGCTGGTCAGAGGCTGAACACAGCTAACTTGAGCCTTATTTTTAACTTATGTTTCATGTTCCTAAAAGTGCATGCTTTGGCATTTCAATTGGCTACCTGGAAGGATCCAGAAGGAATTCCTTCTCCCACATCCTCAGGTATGCTTCCTCTGAAGCATCAGAGATGACCACAGCTGGAGATGGGACACTGAACAGAAAGGACCAAATCTATGAGGTGGCACAGAGCATTCTCTCTCTCTCTCTCTCTCTCTCCTCTCCGATGGTTCTTGCTCACATGTGCAGGGTCTAAATGATCATCACATGTGGGGTCAGGAAAGGATTTCCTGCCAGGTCAGATTGACAGTGGACTTGTTTTTTTTTCAACTTTCTCTGTACAGTGTGGGTCACTGGCCAGGATTTTCTGGATAGATCTCACTTAATATTTTTCCTGCCATTACAAGGACCTTGATCCCTTCTCTTCTCTGACTGTGACACAATAGTCTAGGCTCCATCTTGATTATGACAAAAGACTGGTTGCATGCATGCATAGCAGCTGCAACCCATTTGAAAGGTCTGAAAATTACAGGTGAGGTTTTGGAAGAATTTTGAAGAAGAGATTCTGGCTGGATTCATTTGAGAAACCTTTATCTTAAGAAACAATAGCTCCCAAAAGGTGAAAGAACATGAGCAGAATATACAACAATTATTTTTCTTGGCCCTCTGAAGTGTGCGTGTATGTATTATATAGCAAATCCTCCTCCCCCCAGAAACAATAGCTTAGACATTCATCATCAGAGAACAGATTTAAAAAAAAAAAAAAAGAATGGATCCTTTATATCCAGCCTGCATCATGCTACATTACTCTTCAAATATGTAATTTCAAATCTAAATTGACTTTGCAATTAGATCATACCTGGTTGATTCCTATTCTAACTTCCCAGAACTTGTCCTTCTGGATACCACCAGCTGACTGTGATTAATCATACAGTCTTCACCTTGAACTGTTGACTCTCAGTGTTACCAAATACCAAATGAGTGTTAAAGACTAGGGACGTTAAATATTGGTTAACTGAATAGTCGAGTAACCTCATGAATTCTTATCGGTTAGTCGACTATTCTATAGTCCCCAGGGGGTGGGGCTGGCAGCAGCGTGAGGTACCGGGGGGAACGAGTCTGCAAGGGGAGCCAGTTTAAAAAACAGCTCCTCTTACAGACAGGCTGCTTGTTGCCCTGTACTGCTGCCTCTGATAAAGAGACAGCAGTGCAGGGTGGCAGCAACCTCATGTCTGGGGGGCGGGTCCTGAGCTCCCAGACCCAGCACGAATCAGAACTGAGCTGGGCTGCCTGCCCACCCGGCTCCTAATACTTTAAATGCAGAGCCCCAGCGGGGTAGGTCTGGCATGGGCCAGAGCTGAACTGGGCTGCAGGCCAGCCTGTCTCTGTGTGCGCGCGTCAGTCAAAAGCTTATAGGTTAATGCTAATCGGTTAATCAACTACACTATTACATCCCTATTATAGACCCATAAAAATGTAGGACTAGCAGGAATCTTGAGTCCAGCACCCCATACGAAGACAGGACCAAATGAATTTAGACCATCACCGTCAGGGGTTTGTCTAACCTCTACATAAAAACCATCAGTGATAAGGATTTCACAATCTTCCTCAATACCCTATTGCAGAACTTGATTACCCTTATAGTTAGAAAATTTTTCCTAATATGTAACCAGTCTTCTTTGCTGCAGATTAAGCCTTTTACATCTTGTCTTACCCTAGGTGGACATGGAGACCAACTGATTGCTTTTCTCTCTGTAGCAAACCTTAACATATTTAAAGACTTATCAGGCCCCACTCAGTCTTCTCCTCTCAAAACTAAATATGCCCAGGTTTTTAAACCTTTCTTTACAGGGTGAGCTTTCTAAATTTTTAAATAATTTTTGTTGCTCTCCTCTGGATTCTCACCAATTTGTCCACATCTTTCTAAAAGATATGGCATTCAAAACTGGACACTATATTCCAACTGAGGCCTCACCAGTTCTGAGTACAATGAAGGGATTACCTCCTTAACCTTACAAGGAATGCTTATGTCATCCATGGATTATATTTTTGGCTTTATTGCAACAACATTGCATTATTAACTCCTTCAATTTTGATCCACAATAAACTCCAGATTCTTTCTTGCAGTTACTCCCCATTCCCTTCTGTATGTTTGATTTTTCCTTCCTAAGTGTTACACTTTGTATCTGTCTTTCCTGAATTTAATCTTGTTAATTTCAGAGCAATTCTCCAATTTGTCAAAGTCCTTTTGCATTCTAACCTTGTCCTCCAAAATACTTATAACTCCTCCCAGCTTGGAGTTATCTGTAAATTGTATAAATATATTTTCCACTTCACCTACAACTGTTCAATGAAATTCAATAATGAAATTATTGAATGGTGAAGTTTTTTTTTTGGTTTGGTTTGGTTTTTGTTTTGTTTTTTTTAAAGAAACTGAAAGCTCGCTATTGTCCAAATTCTGGTTTCACTGCAGTCAATAGCAAACCTCTTATCAAGTTTAGTGGACTGGGACAAAAGGAATTCAGGAGTGTATAAGCAACTGGGGAATGGAGAGTTTGGATATCAGATTTTGAATGTTATAGAACACAGTTATCCATCATCATGTAAATTAAGTGTTGGGGTAGGTATATAGTCTTTTACCAACATCAAGTCAGAGCAAAATGTAATTCAGCCTAAAATGCCAGGTTGTTTTTTTTTTTTTTTAATTCTGTTTTGTTTCTTCAAATCTATTCCAGGAGCATTCATGGAGTCCTCATGTAAGTTGCTGAATGCCAGTGAAAATTCTTATTCAGTTAAATCCATAATATATGGAATGCCTGCTTGTCTTAGCCTATGAAGTAACCTTTGCTTAACATTTAATAGGAGCAAATTAAGCTAATCCAAACTGCAGAAATAATGTCGTGTCAACAGAACAGCCTAACTTTGAAGATGATGCTCTGTCCTTCATCAGAGAAACAGTTAAATTAAGTATTATTAAATAGCTACCACTGAAGTTTTCAAAAAAATTACAAATACAGCATTTATTTATATTCAAGACAAACAAAAAACATCCAGAACTTTAAACCCAGGAAACTGGTTAAAACGAGAGGTAAGACAAATACTTGATATAACAGAAAGGCATAATTAATATTAATTCACAGTTTAGGATTTTCTAAGATGTTAAAACAAAATTATGTATCTATAACAAAATTACAGATACAAAAATAAAATTAGAGGTCCAAAAATACATCAGTCACCTAATTCAAAAAGACCTGAGTATATGGAATTGGATGTGAATTCTGGAAGTGGCAACATTTGTAGAGGATACAAAAACTCTTAAAATAGTTAAGTTCAAAGCTGATTGTGAAGAGTTACAAAGGGATCTCACAAAATTGGGTAACTGGATGGAAAAAAATGCAGATGAAATTCAGTGTTGATAAGTACAAAGTAAAGCACACTGGAAAATAATCCAAACTAGACGGATAAAATAATAGGGTTTAAATTAGTTGCTATCACTCAAGAAAGAGATTTTTGAGTCATTGTGGATCGTTCTCTGAAAATATCCACACTGTGCAGTGGCAGTCAAAACAACTACCAGAATGTTAGGTACCATTAGGAAAGGGAGAGATTATAAAATATCAATGCCATTATATAAATCCATGGGATCACCCACACCTTGAATACTGCATATAGTTCTGGTCATCCCATCTCAAAAAAGATGTTTGAGACGAGGTCTACATTAGGGGGCGTATTAAGATATGCACCTCTAGCTGAGTGAATAGCATAGCTGGAGTCAACACAATTTAGTTTGAATTTCCATGGCATCCCCACTGTGGGAGGTTGACAGGAGAAACTCCCTCATCAACTTCCTTTCCTCCTCATGACACAGAGTACTGGAGTCGACGGGGGCACAATTAGTGGTCACTTTAGCAGGTCCTTACTAAACCCGCTAAAATCGAACCTTAGGAGATTGATCTCCGCAGCGCTGATCTCCTGGTAATTGGAGACAAAGCCTTAGACTTGGAAAAGGAGCAGGAACAAGTAACAAAAATGATTAGTAGATGGAACAGCCTCCATGAGGAAAAACTAAGAAGACTGGAACTATTCGTCTTAGAAAAGAGACAATTAAGGAGGGGTATGATAGAGGGCTACAAAATCATGAATGGCATAGAGAAAGTGAACAGGGAAGTTTTATTTAGGCATTCGCTCTAACACAAGAACCAGGGGACCCCCAGTGAAATAAACAGGTAGTAGGTGTACATCAAACGACACACAGTCAATCCATGGAACTTGTTGCCATGCTATGCTGTGAAGGACAAAAATATTCCTGGTTTAAAAAATTATTAGATAAGTTCATGGAGGAATAGTCCATCAATGGGTTTTAGCCAAGATGGTCAGGGATGCAATCCCATCATCTGAGTGTCCCTAAACCTCCAAATGCTAAAAATGCATGTGGCACTGCCTGTTGTTGGAAAACCAGATACTGGGCTAGACAGACCATTGGTCTGACACAGTTTATAAATATACATATGTAATCAAGAAGGAATACAAAATGAGGAGATTAGTGTGAATCTTCTCCCCTTTCATGTCTTTTGCACTAGTGTAACTTCTGCCTTCTAATTACCCTTAATTTATAGTGATCTAAATAAAAAT
The DNA here is from genome assembly GCA_019425775.1 of Rafetus swinhoei. NCBI lineage: Eukaryota > Metazoa > Chordata > Testudines > Trionychidae > Rafetus > Rafetus swinhoei. The sequence continues at coordinate 133,393,509 of CM033424.1, read as the reverse complement.
TAAAAAATCAGGCCCAGAATCACTACGTAATGTAGTCAAACAGTACTACAAAGTATTTATCACTATCACACAGCACAAGCACTCACCTTGTCAAAAGCAGGATACACAGCTCTTATTTCTGTCAACCAGCCGTACGGCATGTGTCCCACAGGGTATGTTGCTGTCAGAATTGCCACAGCCTACAAAAGGAGAAAAGAGAACACACTTATACTTCAAATCTTCAGACAGCGTAGATAAACTAACTTTTTATCCAATTTTCAGTTACTATTGACCTCAGGGCAACCAGAGACAGACAAACAAAGTGGGCAATCACTACATCAGGAAAACAATCATAACAACAGTTATTCTACGATGCGTTTCGGACTCATGGAAAATTCAAGCGGGGCGAAACTATATGACTTAACTGGGTGCTTTTGCTATCACAATAGCACTCTGATTATATTTTAGCTTTTTAAAAACTGTTTATTTGCTCATCAATTTTTTTTCCCCCTTTACCACCATGTTGATTAATTATTTGATCTAGTGAGGCTTAAAGCAGTACACTGTTTTTCTATTAATTCTATACCATGATCTTCATTTTTCATGCAATTTTGTTTTAATAAGAACATAAGTAACAATTATTTAATTCAAAAAATTGCAGCAATGTAATTTGAAAGCCTGCAGACTGACTCAGTTTGGATGTCAGATAGATTGTTTCAGACTAGAGGGCCCCTAGAGACAGACAAAAATAATCCTAGATCACTCTTTTTAACACTAGAACCAGCTCATTACCTAAAATCTAAGAAAACTAAGTCCTCGAGTACTTTTGCAAGTATCATTTAATAAATGACACACACACACAAAAAACCCACCCAACATCTCAACAGATTTTAACATTGCTTTGTGCTGCTGATTATGTTTCCTTTGTTTCTGAGGAAAAAGTCACATTCTATATCAATGAAACATTTTCAAACATTGAAACTGCTATGGAGGCCAGTGAGATTTTCCAATACTGATCTGACCACTGTTGGCCCTGATAAGATGGGGCAATAAAAATGCCCGCCATTTCAGCAGTATCCTTCCCAACTGATGTATCTTGGTTCACATGGGAAGATAGTTTAGGGAGATTTTCTTTAGGCTCCTTCTAATGTTGCCTTGAAACAAGCAAAGTGTCCCCCTACTTTTCCTATTACTCGGAACCAAAGCACATGTCAGTCAGACTTTGACTCCCTCAGGAAACATAGGCAGGATTCCCTGGGATGCTTACATAAAGGGGAAAGGAGTCCAGGAGAGCTGGCAGTATTTTACAGAAACCTTATTGAAGGCACAGGAACAAGCCATCCTGATGCGCAGTAAGAAAAACAAATATGGTAGGCAAACAGCTTGGCTTATCAGTAAAATCCTTGGCAAGCTTAAACACAAAAAGGGAGTTTACAAGAAGTGGAAACTTGGACAGATGACTAGGGAGGAATATAAATATATTGCTCGAGCATGCAGGGGAGTAATCAGGAAGGCGAAAGCGCAATTGGAATTGCAGCTAGCAAGGGACGTGAAAGGTAACAAGAAAGGTTTCTACAGGCATGTTAGCAATAAGAGGGTGATCAGAGACGGTGTGGGGCCCTTACTGGATGAGGGAGATAACCTAGTGGGAAAGCTCAATGCTTTTTTTGCTTCTGTCTTCACAGACAAAGTGAGCTTCCAGACTACTGCACAGGGCAACACAGTATGGGAAGGAGGTGGGCAACCCTTGGTGGAGAAAGTTTAAGAACCATTTAGAAAAATTAGACACATACAAATCCATGGGACCAAATTTAATGAATCCATGGATGCTGAGGGATTTGGCAGATGTCACTGCAGAGCCATTGGCCATTATCTTTGAAAACTCATGGGCTATGTCTACACCAGCAGCTTCTTGCACAAGAACATCTTGCGCAAGGGTTCTTTTGCAAGAAGTCTTGCGCAAGAAAACGTCCACACTGCCATGTGTGAGCTGTGCTTTTGCGCTAGAGCGTCCATGGCAGTGTGGACGCTCTCTTGCGCAAGACAGCTCTGATGGCCATTTTAGCCATAGAGCTTTCTTGTGCAAGAAATCCCTGCCGAACATCCACACTGCCCTCTCGTGCAAGACGTCCTGCGCAAGAGGGCTTACACCTGTTAAAAAAGAGCATAGCTCTTGCGCAAGAAGCCCTCTCTTACCACGCCGTACTGTAAATTTCCTTGCGCAAGAGCGGGTGGGCAGTGTGGATGCTCTGCAGATTCTTGCGCAAGAAGCCACAAGTGTAGACATAGCCAACGAGATTGGGGGAGGACCCAGATTAGGCACGTTAAATATCAGTTAACTGAATAGTTGATTAATCAATGATGTCTTGTTTGCTTTTAGCATCTTGGGGAAAATGAGCACTTAGCTGAACAGGAATGCATTTGAGAATATTTCCCTGTTTCTGTGGATGAGAGGAAAATACAACCAGAGATGCTATATATGGATGCCTGCTTCCTTAGCAAACATAAGCAAGGGTGGTTTCTTTTCAGCACAACCGTAAAACATTTCAGTGCAAAATGGCACCCATCTTCCCAGGGATTCACATACCTCTGTGGCCGCAGAGCTGCCACCCAGGTCCCGTGAGACAAAAAGGTTGACAATGGGTCTACTGATTCGCTGAGTTGCCAAAATTAATGCCAAAGGCCACCAAAAACTCAGCATCTTCCTTACTGTAGCATCTCCCTGCAGTGTAAGAGAAACAAAGTCTCTTTTAAAACAAACAGGCTGGAGAGAACCAAAAGCACAACGAAAGGATTTTTCTTGCTTTTCCACACATCAGTCAACTCGTCAAATTCAAAAGCATTCCAGAGCCCGAGTCTAGAAAAGGAATGCCACATAAAAATGCAATCTCCCACATTAGTGATACAGAATTAATGTTAGCCAGGCATTCTTAACAGCACTACTAGATCTGAATAATCGATGTACAATGCATTTGCATAATTAGTCCTGGCAATCAGTTAAGGGTTTGTGAATTACTGCAAGTCAAAGAAAAAGAAGTGTTCAGACAGCTACCTCACTCAGGGGGAATTTCTCAGGGTGCCAGTTTCCAATGTCATCTTGCTAGCACCTTTGCTGTGCTCATGATCCTATATACGAATACAACATTACCGGGAATGTGTTTAGCACTGCCATAGAGGAACGGACATAAGGGTACACGGTACCACTCTCACGCAGAAAACTGACAGCTGCCATGTACACTGCTATTGAATTGGTATGCAAAAGGGTGTATATTTGAAATAAAGTATTATGTGCTTTTTTTAATCTGAGGGACAGAGAGATGATGATCCTCATAAATGCTAGGTAACATGATTGCACAGTAAGTCCTACCAGACATTCAGACATACCCCCATCTCAGGCCCACTGGTGTCAGGAATAATGTCGTGTATGTTCCTGTAGTATCCCAGGCATAAGGTGGTACATCGGACCAGTGCCCCCATGTACAAGGACAAGATTGGGATAAGGAGAGGCTCTCTGCATTCCAAGTGACTGTGAAGTAGAATAGCTACAAAAACAACCTAAAAGAGAAAAAAAGTAGGGGGAAGGGGGAGACAAGTAGACAGGTTAGGGGTTTTCTATTTTAAATAAGGGGCCCAGTATTCCTTGTTGTACCCAAAATCATGTTTGATACTGCTACACTGATGCAGACTACATTGTGGTAGTGCCTACAGGCCCTAGCCAGAGATCAGCTCCCCGCTGCACTAGGCACTATACAAACAAATGGAATAAAGATAGTAGTCCATGTCCCAGAAAATTCACATTGAAGATCTGACTCGAGGCCATAAGTGGGCAAATCAATGGTAATGGGGTTAGGTGCAGGATAGGTAACCATAAAGATAGCTGTGGTTGCCTGCATTTAGTCTTGGTGTTGATAATTTCTAGGTAGCCAGCAATCTAACCATGTGGTATTGAGCCATTTCTATAGTGGGTATGTTTACAATATTAATTTTAAGTGCCTTTTTTTTAAAGTTATATTAAAAAGAACACTGACTTCTTGGACACTTTAAGCAAGACAAATATGATTTTTCAGTATTTAAAATTCAGTGTTTAAAAGGGATTCTCATTTCAACCAACTTTGCACTGGTTTCAAGCAAGATAGCTGAGTTTTCTCTTGAACTACCAGAACTGCCTTGCCATAATTCTAAACTGGTAAACTTTAACACCAAATCCCAGGAACACATCAGGCTTCTGTGAGAATCAACCCCATTACACTTCCTGGATGTTAGCATTTTAAAATTACAACCTTAACTCATTGAGGCTGAGCATCAAAGTTAAACTCCACATGTCTTCAATGGGGAAAATTGGGAAACCTGTTGATGTGGTGAATGAAAGAACTGACAATGACTCTACTGGCAGGGGCTCGGACTACAGTGAGTTCTGAATGGCGCTGGGCTTGCTTACTAAATACTTTGTTCTGAGGTATTAAATACATCTTTCTCTCATTTGTTTTATACGGTGTGCAGAAGACACATTACTTAATGTGTAATGCTGTTTATATGAGGATTGCAAAACCGCTGATTTAGGATGCTAAGGAAATTTTTTCAATGAAGTTGCTTATCCAAAAATGCACAAGAGAGAAAACAATTAGAGGACTCAGGACAAAAGACATTAACCATATCTTCATGACTGCAGGTAACAAAGTTCTTATTAAACAGGTGATATTACTGCTTATGTTGATATTACTGATTTACTTGGGGTTGGTCCTGCTTTGGGCACGGGGTTGGACTTGATGACTTCCTAAGGTCTCTTCCAACTCTGTGATTCTATGTTCACTTTGCTAGTGTCTACTGATACAGGGAAGTTCCAGTAATCAGAGATTTTTGCCTTTCTTGAGATGCTCTTGTCCCGTCAGTATTCTGCTATGGCAAGAAGATAAGATATGGTGGCTTTCATTTTTAATACAGGTTGTACCTCCCTTAACTGGGACTCTCTGGTCCGTCAACATCCATGGTCCGGCAGGACCATGGGTGTTCCAGGACCACAGAGCCCAGGTACAGATAGGTCTGGCTGTGGGGCAAGAGTGTGGCAGGGGTGCTGGCGACTCAGCCAGGAGCCCCATGTCAGCGAGGGGAGAGGGTGCAGCAGGGAGTTCTGGCTCCAGAGGCTGAGCAGCAGTGCGGGGCGGGGGGGAGGGGGGAAGTGGAGGGCAGCCCCAGCCAGGGAGCTCTGGCCCCAACTGCGCAGCTCTGGCCCCGGCCACGGCCAGGGAGGCATGGCTGGGCAGGCAGCAGTGGGGCTGGACTGGAGCCCTAGCTGGGACCTCCCCTGGTCTGGCAAATCCCCTCATTCGAGACTGGTCTAGTTCCAAAGGTGCCGAACCAGGGAGGTCCAACCTGTAGTTAACTTGCCTTTGTGCAAAGCATGTATGTGTCTAAAATGGTGCTAAATGAATACAGTAGTGCTGTAATTTCTTTGTTCAGGTCCGAATGACTAGACAAAATGCAAAACCATGGAGAATGAGGCCTAGCAAGCTATGCTCTGTTTTCATACCATGGTCTTATACCACTGACTTCCAAAGTCACTCTAGAATGAGCTCAGAGTCAGACTTAAGTGGATTTCTTTGGTATTAAGTTTTCTTGTTGTAATTACTTCTAACTTACATAAATTGCAGAAATTTCACTCTACATGGTATATAGTGAAAAATGAAACTCCATCTTAGGGTAACAACCCACAAGGTTTCACACTTTAGTGTACGATTGTTTTTATTTAATAGAGGGAAGGTGATCTAGAAAACTGAACAAAGGATTTGAAAACCGGAGCTCTTGCGTTTTGATTCCCTCTGTCTTTGTAAAAGCCACTTGCTCTCTCTCCCTGCCTTCACTTTACCCACCACTAAATGAGTATGACAACACTGGCTATGTACCTCTTGCTGTGAAGCTAAATTTATGCAAAAGTTTAAGTGCTTTAAAAATGAGAACTGTAATACTGGTACTTAATATCAAACATGAATTTAAATTACTTGACATGATGGATGTCTAGTAAATTGCACAATGAAGGGGACATGTGTAACACATCACTGACATAATGGAACTTGAAACAATGCAAGACTCTTCCCAATAATGCACTGCAGCACCTAAGGGGTTAAATTAAGTTCTGACTGCAGTTTTGAACATAAAACATTCCTGGCCTGTAAAAAGAAGATTGCTTGCTGAGCTATTCTCCTGCTTGGGAGCTGGCACATGTTATTGCAGCAGAGCTGCAATTTCACAAAGTTAATCAACAAGTGCATCACTGAGAGATAAAGGGAAAACTGGAGAAACAAGTATTTATTTTTACTGCCATAGAGTTTAGAGGCTCCACTCTAAATTTTAGCCCTGTTATGCTAGGTGCTGTACAAAATATGGCAGAAGACCGTCCCTCCCCCAAAGAGCTTGAATCTTGAGTAACAGTCATCTAAAGGTACCATATCCTAGAATATGAGGTAATCATTGTGATTCACTGAACTCCTATCCTTTGAGGAAGCGCATAGCTGCAGTGGGACATTATGCCAAGCCATCCTGCTTCCCCATACCTGGGGCAGGGCCGGCTCAAGCCATTCATGCGCGGCCCCGCCCCGGCGCATGGCACACCTTACAGCTGCAATCGGGCACGCGGTGCCTGATGACAGCTCTACGGGGCGCTGCATGCACACGGTACTTGATGGCAGCTCTAAGGGGCGCCGCGCGGCTCCCGGCCCTGGGCGCGCGGCGCCCCATACAGCTGCCATCAGGCGTTCCCCATAGGTTGGCGCCCTGGGCAGCTGCCTGGCTAGCCCCGGGCAGCTGCCTGGCTAGCCCCCCCCCCCTTAATCCGGCCCTGACCTGGGGTTATCTGATTTGTGTGGAAATGAGATCAACCTCAGCCACAACTGCCACTGAGGGGCCTCTATGTACTGTGGACTGCTGAAGTACAGCATGCTCTAGGCACAACCCCATGTCCTCCAGCTTTCTGGGAGGAAAGCGTAAAGCAGGCTGTAAGCCATTGAGGAGTCTTGACATGCTGGGGGAAATCTCAAATGCTTGTGTAGAGCAGCTATCAGACTCCACTACATAACTGGAGCAGCAAAAAGGATCCATAGTGTGGGCAGGATCTGACCCAGAGTACAGCAGAAACAACGGTTGCTGAGAGGAGTTATTACCTGAGCTATGACATCTGAAATGGAGGCACATCCCACAAGGAAACTGTGTTTGTGTTTTAAGAGAATGCCAGCATGGGTCCAAGCCTGTAAAGGACAGAACTTTGTTTAGAAAACATCTAACATGGATACATCTATTAGCTTCAAATTCCAGGCTCTGACTACTTTATTACAGCCAAGCTTCATACAAACCATTTATGAAGCTCTTTTCTACCATTTGAGTCAGCATCTAATGTGAGTCTGAACAAATCTAGGCCAATAACACAGAAAAGACACTGCAACTTTTAACTCTGCCAGGACTGAGAGAGGGGACCAGTTTAAATAACTGTACAGTAACTGCTGAGAAGGGAAGAATGAGAAGCCACCTTTATTCCTGGTATGTTTGTGTGGCGGGGAGGAGGGGAAGAGATGTTATTACAGTTCTAATAAATCCAAGTTAATAGGTTCTCTTTTTATTCACCAGCTTTTATCTTGTACAAAATGTAGCTGAGATCTCATTGGCCAATGAGTATACTGAATATTGCTACAAAATCCTGCCTTTACGAAGTAACTCATTGATGCCACTTCTTTTCATACTTAATTATTTGGAGAAAGTGAGTATGGCATAGATATACATCAGTATCATATAGGGATGTTAAATTTAGTTTAAGCAACTAATCGACTAGTCGATGGAATTTTCTTCGACTGGTCAATTAGTTGATAAGCGGGGGAGCCACAGCGGGGAGTGAACCCCACTGTGGCTCTGCCTTTTAAATATATCAAGAGCTGGCAGGTTTTTAATACATTTTAAAGGCTGGTGTGCAGCACTGGGGACCCTGCATGAGCTGGGACAGCTGATTCACAGCTTGCGCTGGGTCCTCCCCCACTGTGCTTCTGCTTTTTAAATGTATTAAGAACCAGCAGGCTCTTAATACATTTAAAAAGCAGAGGCACAGCATCTGAGCCTGAGCCCGAGCAGGGAATCAGCTGATTTCCTGCTCGCTCCTGGTCCCCACTACACCTTTGCCTGCCTCCCCCCCATGGAGACGGTGCTGGGGGGGAGCCAGCTTTTAAGCCGGCTCCCCCCCCCTCGATAAAGGTAGCGGGGGGGGGGGGGGAAGAGAACTGACTAGTCAAGGGACTAGTCGACTATCCAATAAGCTTATGATACATCCCTAGTATCATAGACTGCAAAATATTTAATAGGGAAGAGGAATTATTTTCATGCATTATTCAATGTGTCTCCAAATACCCATCAAAGAGTTGGCTTCTATAAACTGGGAACATCATAAAGAGAAGTTAGTTAAATTCAGTTATGAGCCATATACTCACCATGGCATCCATAAAAGGGAAGGCAGCAAGATAAAGGAAGGCCCTTCTAGTTTTACTTCCCACTGATTCATCCACATGGTGCAGCTTATTAATAATGTAATATCCCAAATCACTATATGCTGCAGAAATACAAGAATGGCAACAATTAATTTGGTTAAACTGACAGATTCTGACTGAGATGTTCTAGCCCAGTGGTCCCCAACCTTTTGGGGCTGCCGGGCGCCCGGGGGCGGGGGTTGCTCACGTGCTGGGCGCCTGGGGCTGGCACCGCGCATGCGTCGCACGCCGGGGGCGGGGCCGGCCCAGATCATTCCACGGGTGCACTTAAATGCCCCAGCGGGCACCATGGCGCCCGCGGGCACCGCGTTGGGAATCACTGTTCTAGCCTCTAGTCTAGATGCTTCTGAAAATCCCAGCTTCTCTTCCTAATCAGGGTTTTTTGTAGTGTCTTAGAAATACAGCCTTTCAATATATTTTTTTCAGATACGTATTAAAGAATAAGCTTATAAGTGCTTTTAGAAGTATAAAGCATATACTGTCAGTGTTCTAGGATACCATTACCTATAAAACATGTACAAAACAGTGCCCACATGATAAATTATAAAGGAATGCAACAAACTGCATTTATTGCCATGTGATGATCTTCCCTTCATCTTGTCTGCTAGTCATTTCTATTGACACTTGCTCTAACATTGCAAAACCTCTGAGGCAGCCTCAGGTGGCTGCCACTTTCTTTCCCAGGTTTAAGGGCTTACATATCACCAGGCTAGAAATGGATTCTGTGTCCTTCTGAAAACTGTACAATTTCCACTTTTCAGAGGGCAACGCACCTGTCTCTAGCCCAGGTTCATTCTTAGGGAAGAGCTATTTTTAAGAAGTTAGCGAAGGTTGCTCAGAATGTCCCAATTCTAAAATGTGACAACTTCCTTTTCATATAAGGCCAATATAGCTGGACTATAGTTTGACTTACAGGCAAGGAAAGAAAAAAAAACCCCAGTAATTGTTAAAAACACTATAAAGAAGAATAACTTACATTTAAAAAAAAAAAAGGTTAGAGAAGAAGATTAAGGTTGACAAATCATGTGTTCAGTTATGTTGCATGAGCATGAACATCCATAATTTGGCCCCCTTAAGCATAAGTATTATACAGTTTCACTTACAAGATCATATGCTATTATTTAATTTTTTTGCACAAACTTCACAATTTATACATTATCCAAATCAATATGTCTTATTACCAGTGGTTCCATTCAGCTTTGTTCTAGCCTAAAACCTGCTATCCTAATGGCAGATTACTTTAGAAGGGAGGGTATTTGCTGACACTGTCACAAAACCCAGTTTTGTTGAAGGGCTTGAGGCACCAATGTTCTATTTAATATAGAACAATGTTTGAGGGCAGTTCAAAGGTACTGAGGATAGCATTGTTTTGCAACTACTGAGTGATAACATGGTCACAAGGTTAGGGAATTCAAAGAAAGGTTTATTGTTCATTATAACACTCTTCTAAGATGATGGACAAATAATGACAACGAGAACTAGTGATAGAAACAGGAATGGGAGCAACATATTTCCAGGAGCTTGGCAAAACAAAGCAAGATAAACAAGTAAAACCTCAATTTTATATTTGTTTTCTAGTCCTTTCTAAAGTTCTGTTATCTACATTATCATGGCTAGGCTTGCAATCGGTCAGATCACCCTAGTAATCTCCAAGTTGCTTAGCTGCACTTTTGTGTCACTCCCAAACAAACAATAAGCCTAACTGCCTACCTCTCACATCCACCGGGAGTGCTGAAATTTGTGAATACTGGGAGCCGTGGCAGTGAGCTCCCCAGCCGCCGTAGTGAGCTCCACACAGCTCCTGTAACAATATGGTTTTTCTATAGCCATATTGGAATGTCTGTAGCCATAATGGAAGGCCTAAAGCAGGGGCAGGCAATTTTTAAAAGGGGGCCACTTCAGAAATTCTGAAGTGGCCCCAGGCTACCCTGGAAGGGGCAGGGCCTCAGGTGGAAGGAGTGGGGCCAGGAGACTTCTTGTGTTTCCCCCCAACCCTGATTGGCCTGGGGGCCGGGAGCATGCAAAGGTCCCCCACACCAAAGGCACACGGCAGCTAGAAATAAAAGCTGGCTGTTTCAAAACAGGCGACATGTCTCTCTTGCCACTGCATGCTCTTGCGGGGGTGAGGAGAATTCACACACTCCCCCATCCCCAGGTCCTGACTGGCCTGGGGGTGGGGCAGCAGCAGGGTGGCTGGGGGATGGATCCAGTGGCTTGGTGAGCCGGCTCCGGCCCATGGAGGTCCCTTTGCTCACCCCCTGGCCTAAAGCCTTCCTCTGCAGCCAGAGTGAAGAGCAGCAGCCGTTAGCTGTAAAGCTTGAAGTCACATACTCACACTATCTAAATTGCATTAAAATAGTGTCACACCAGGCTGTTAAGGGGATCCTGTCCTAATGGCACCCACTGTCCCCAGATAAAGAAATAGATATCAAGATGGGTAGAGAAAACTTAGCTTAACAGCATTTCATCTGTCAAGAAACTGTTTATCAATAGTTGAGGTTGTGGAATCCTCATTCTATGATTGTCGTCCTCACTTTCCTCTTGTTTGTCTATATGATCTCTGTTTGGTTTAGAACGGTTTCTGTCTGCTGTATAATTAATTTTGCTAGGTGTAAATCAACTAAGGTGGTGGAGTATGATTGGTTAAGTAATTGTTACAGAATGTTATGATTGGTTAGTAAAATTATACTAAAATAATTGGTTAAAGTATAGCTAAGCAGGACTCAAGTTTCACTATATAAACTGAGGTCCAAGGAGAAGACCAGCAGGAAAAGGGAACAAGGAAGGAAAAGAGGAAAGGAAGAAATTACTAAGGAACAGCAAGAAGGAGGGAAGACCTGAAAGAAGAACTCACCTCCTAAGACACAGCCTAAGACCAGAGCTGCCAGAACTCCTCTGCACGACCATGACGTGCAGCAGCTAGGATTCCGAGAGACTGACCTTGCCTGGCCAACAGGGGAAGTCTGTCTGCCTGTATCAGGATTGGTGAGCATGACACTGTGTGCTTAGCATGTGTATTCTGCTTGGTTGGTAGTTGTCAATAAATAGAGAATAAGAATATTACTGTGTAAGGCTCTTTCAGTGGCAAAAGATCCTGCAGACCCACAGGAAGTTATGCCCTGAGCCCTAGGAATTGGGTAAGGGTGGGTGTCCCTAAAGTGTGGAAGGGATAAGGAAAATTGTGTAAGTAAAACTCCTGAACTCACCATTGGGGCATGAGCTATGGGGAACTCCCCATGGGGGGCCATGAGCTGTGGGGAATTCACTGTGGCTCCTGGCAGCGGGGAGAGCTCACTGTGGCTCCTGACCCCCTTCTCCTTTCCCCAGCTAGGACAGAAGACCGACGCAGAACCACGAATAGCAATTCTGAGAATCATGAGGGTCTCCTATAGCCATCCACCATTGGGGGCATTTGTTATAAGAGCAATGTGCAGGCTGTCACAAAGGAAACAACAAGAACCCTTCCAGCAGAGGCTATCATTGATGTTTAGACAAAGCCACACATGTAAATATTAGCTTTATTGGGGAAAAAAATCCACACCTGGCTTTGGATTAATGGATACATTCTCTGATGTACAGTGCATCTTCCTACTTTGATGCTCATTTTAAAATTAAAAACTGTTCTTGGAGACTTGTGAAATAAAAATCTGTGCTTCTTGTCATCAGGTAGATGTGCCATAAAGTTGGAATGTTATTTTAGCTCTTCAAAATCTGGAAATGCCTTAAGATTTCTTAGACAGCTTTATACCTCATAACACTGAAGATACAGCTGTTCTAAGCTTACTTTAAAGCTTCATTTTAACTGGTCCAAAAATCCACCAAATTTGAGATTGTGCTCCCTCCATTCCTTCTCTGCTCTGTGATTATGTTCTTGATGAGAAAATGACTAAGTTAATTAGCAGAAATGTAAATTGTTAGTGTTAGCTACTACTACCACAACATCCATCTCAGGATGTCAATACATCATACCCTTTCTACAAGTTCTGTCTTATCTCCGCAAAGTAGGTAAGGTTGATGATTACTGTAATGATAGGCTAGGTCAGGGGTGGGGAATCTAAGGCCTAGGTGCCAGATACAGTACCCAGCTTGCCTGGATCCAGCCCCAGGAGCTCTGGGCTCCTTCTCACAACTGGAGAACCTGTGCTGACACTCCAGCCCCTGCTGCCCCTTCTCTGACTTTTCTGTGAGTTAGTGGCCCCACAACCAGTATTCCCTCTAAACTGCACTGCAGCAGAGCTTCACAGGTGAGTGGAGCCCTGAGCCTCTGACTGGGCGGGGTTGATTAATCACTTGTGAAGCTGTGCTGCCCTGCAGGTTAGAGGGAACAATGCTCCCAACCCCCCCTCAAAATTCCCCCCACCCCTGGGCTAGTTGATTAGAACAGCAGAAATCACACCAGAAATCTCATGAAAAGTAAGAGTGGAGGTACATGGATAACTTGACTCATGGTGAATTCAGCGTTCCCAGTCTCTTCCATGCTACATGTGGCAGACTGTTTGGTAGGAACTGATCAGCTGGGGATGTGTCAAACTTGACTGATCACAAAAATGTTTCAGTTAATCTTCATTCACACACTGTATTTTTGGCACTAGCAACTATTGATACTGTTTGCTAGAAACCAGGCTCTTGATCCTTCATTCACAAATCACTATGTGTGTGGTTTGTCCCATGGAATCCAGGGGGACTACTTATAACTCTAAAGCCAATCATCTGGTAGGTGCTTACAGGTGAGGGGCCCATGTCTGCAACCACAATGGAAAATGAATGGTAATGCTATGAGCTTCTAGGGGACTCAGCCTGCCATCTGTAGGCCTGGCTGCTGAAGTTGCTAAAGCTAACAAGTGGCACTTCTTCTGCCTCACCAGGAGCACAATGGTGGTAGTGTGCATTTGCCACACAAAAGGTATGAGAGGTGTCTACTTAGTCACAGAGACTATGACTGTCTGTCAATCTTATAACTTCAGCAAAGGAGAATGTAACACACATATTCAAATGAAAAGAAATGGCCAGAGCATTATTCCAGCATCCTCAAACGCCTGCTGAGAAGGGGTGAATTAAAAGGAAGCCTGTGCCAAAATAGGAATTCCGATAAGCAGAGCCTTGGTCATACACAAAATATGAATCAGCATCCGATCTGCAAACATGGTCAGATTTGTGCAGCTCTATTGCTATGGGATTAATTGTGCAATTGTGTTTATAGCAAAGTGGAAGATGCAAAATGGCCTATTATGGGGCTAGTATTAAACACATTAGTATAGAACAATGGCCAAGCATCTGATAAAATGGAGAATTGTAATATAAATTAATCCCCTTTGACAAGTTTAATATTGGTAAGATGTAGCAAATTTCTGTATGCATGCAAGAAATGAGATTGCTGCTATATTATATTCCTTCTCTCGTAGCACACTGTTCCTTCCCAGATACTATGCCTACAAAACACCCAGAAGTCAGTCACAGCTTGTTTATACCCTGAGTATGTAACAGACTTCCCACAGTTATACTTCAGTTAACGGGTGGTGGCGGCTGACCCCAAAACATCACAAGGCAAAGAACAGAGCACACACTTCAATGCCTAGGTCTAAACTGAAATGGCCAGTGGAAACATAGTTTTGTGGCTAACGTACTAGACTGGGACTTTAAATGGGAAATAAATGTGGTTTTAATTCTTACTTCAGACATCCTTTTCCTGGGTGACCCTGGCCAAGTCACTGACTTTCCTCATTATTACTTGCCCAGGGTGTGTTGTGGAAACGGTTAGTGAGGCTCTCATAATATGGTGAGGTGGGAGGTGTAAATACAAGATACACATAGCTTTTGGATGTGAGTCTGGGTTGTTTGGCTCAGTTGGACACCCACACAGAGGATTCCTGTGGCTCATGTGAGAGGGTAGTAAAGAGATCCTGGTGTATAAGGAAGTATGAATCACAGGATTGAAGCAGTCTGTTCTTTTCTGGCATTATAAAAGAGGGAGAGGGGGCTGCTTTTTTCCCAGGAGTTTTGACTGAGTGCTGCTAATAGACTCAATCATAGCTGTAAGTGTGCATTTCCTCCTCCACTGCCACTTGTCTTTTTCCCCTCTGACTTTTCTCAGCCTCCCTCTTCTTGCTCCCTTGGACTTTTTGTTTTTCAATGGTTGAATCTCACACTCCATGAATGACAGTCAAGTTTTCCTCCCTCCTCCTTCACACACAGACTACATGAAAGAATCTCACTGTAGTGTGGAGATTTTATTTTATTTGTTGAGCTTCAATATCTTGCGCCTTTTGCTTCCTGGAAGAGGTATGTGACTATCTCACAGCTGCCAAAGACCACCAGCCTATCTGGCAAAGTTGCCTGACTGTCACTTTGTTCCTTCTCTTTCCCTGACTCTGGAGGTTGTGCATCTGTGGGTCAGAAAGGGAGAAGTAGGTTATAAAACATGTTCAAAGGCAACTTGAAACAACTTGGCAGCATCACACAATTATTTCTAGGAATCTGACTATTGTCATGGTCTTGAATCCTCCTCCACTCTCAGATCTGATCTGCCCATATTTTCAGGCACACACATGCTAAAATACTACAATATAGTTTCAATTCTGCCACCATGAGCAGTTGGAAGGTTGAATGAAGCCCTTTCATTCAGAACCTTAATGTTTGGCAAGTATATTTATCTTGATTTTTTTCCTCGTTTATAAATGGAAACATTGGGTGTCAGGTGTTCAGATCACAGCAATGCTCTGTATTTCAGCAAACCTAATGAAACCAGCATGTTTTGGAATGACTACTCACAGAGATCTCTGACCAAAAGCCTCACATAACTAAGAATCAATCAATCAATCAATCAATCTATAGCCCTCAGCTCAGAAACCGGGATGATGTACTTTGAATCAGCAAGAACCCATATGGCTTAAAACGCAAAATGAGAAGAGACAGAAAAATGAAATCTTTCCCCAGATGGTAAAATTGCCCTCTATTCAACCTGGTCCCAAACAGGTGAACATGGGCAACTGAAAGACTCTCTCAAGGCTGGGGAAATACCCAAGCCAAGAAATGTTATGGCAGATCTCGCAAATGAATAACAGTTTACAACACTGAACAGTCTTCAGTGCAAAATCCTGACCCGCCAACGTGCTCTGAGATGGCCTCTGGATGTCAGGAAGATCAATGAATTAATTTCACTGATGGTTTTTCAACTTTTTAAATTAGTGACAGGTTGACCCTGGCATAGGGCTATTGCAGCCAATGAGCACATTGCCTGCATATGGGCATAACAACAACAAAAGAGTAAGGGTAGCCCTTTAATTAACATGTCAGCGATACAACAAGGTCCATAGTCTTAACACTGGGTGTCTGTTTCTGTGTGTTTAAAGGGTTATAAAGACACTAAGCATGATTAAAAGGTGGCACCAAGCCAGGAGATAACAAATGAGTGGACATCTCTGTTCTTCAATTAAGTTCTTATGCAAATACAGGGCCCATGTGCTGTCTTGCAGAGAGTGTGGTGGTTGGGATGCTGACAGCCTGACAATTAACAATAGGTGTCATATGCAGGCCAGCCTCTGTAGATCCACATATTGCCTTTAAACACTTGCCAGTTCCCAGACAATTGCAGTCTCCCAGGTGACTGTCCAAGTCTATTCATGCTCCCTACATTCCTTCCTAATTCCCACCCACGCCCACCCTGCGCCCCACACGCGTAGATATAAGGAATGCCAAACACTATACCTGTTCGAGACTTCCCTTCCTTCCTGCTGGTCAGTCTCCTTGTTGCAGGGGCTACACCAGTCTCCATTCTGTGAGGTGCACTGAAGATTGTTTAGGACACCAGACCTGGTACAGCTCTTAAAGATACTTGAGATCCAATTTCTGCTAGGCTCTTAGTTGTGGTCTAATATCCTCTGATACAAAACCTTCTTGGCCTTGAATATTCCATCACACTGGCTGACAATCAGTTCAATATCATATTTGTTGGGGCTCTCAGAAATCTGCAAATATTGTTAATTTCTTGCAATTTCAGGTCTATTTGTATATTCTTCCTGGTCCAGAGTGCAATCGGGGTCCTGGTCTCACTTGCCAATGGCTTCTTGGATTTGCAAGAGGTGATGTTTGTAGTAGCTGGTGGAAGAGCTTAGCTAACTACCAGAAATGGATAGTGAAGTGTTGACTACACCTAATAGAAGGTAATCCTGGTTGTTTTGAAATCAGCTTGCCTGGTCCTCTTTACTACAGAATTTAGCCTTTTGAAATGGCTGGTAGGGGGGAAAAGATATTAAGGGTCTACTACTTGTGATGTGAATGGCAAAGGCAGTAGGAAGTCCTGACTGAAGGGAAAAAAAACACTTCTTGTAGCACATTGGGATGGCCTCCTGCAGAAAAGAACTAGACAAACCCCATCTGCAGTATGACAGTGCTATATCCTGATTCCAGCCTGATAACTGTGCTACTGCTAAACACTGATGATACCAGCCAGTGGTAAGTTGAGCAACCATAAAATGGTGGTAGTGATGGGTATTAGTGGATGAGAAAGATCTAAAGATGGAATCTATCATTCTAAAACCGTAATATTTTGTAGTCTGGACCAAACTCCAGCCACAAGAAAATCCACAGCTCCCTCCCACACCTAGAAATAAAAAATTAGGAGAACTGCATGGAAAGCAGTTTGCTGGAATGGAATGAAGAAGCAAAGTCAACCAACCAGTCACCCAGGTTGCAGGGTATCTTAGTAAATAGTGAGAAAGTCTTACCTATCAAGGTGTGAAACACAGCAGCCACTGCACCAGCCACAACCATGCACAAAACTGCTTTGGTCCTGTCTCGTTTGCTGTTCACAAACACTAAACCCACATTCTTGAAGTCACTCATTGGACCCGTGAAGAATTTCATGAGGGAATAGGCCAGCCCGTAGCTGGCCAGCATTTCCACAGCATCTTCCTTAACAGCTGCGATACCCCTGTTCAAGGCCTGTTGAAATACATAAAAACAACATTTTAAAATGTAGACAGTCTCTGGAAAACAATATGCTGCAGGCGGTTTCCATAAAAACCAACAATTTACCAACAATTTAAGTCATTTTGCATTGACTTGAATTCCTTTGGATCCTGAATGAAAAGAAATAAAAAGTGATTTTTAAACATCAAAATAAAACTGGCAAAGTGCATATGAAATCTTTTGCCAGCATGTATGCTTTCAATTTACTGCTCTGCACAGCTCTATTGTGAGGCAGACAATAGTTGTTCCAATTTACAAGGGCTGCCGACAGTGCTGGGGAAGACAGGACAGGGAGCCTAGGGCCTGGTGATTTTAAAGGGCCACGGGCTACCAGCTGCCACTACAGTGAGCCCTTTAAAATTGCTGCCACAGCCTTGGGCAGTATGGGCCAGGCAGTGCTGAAGGGCTAGTTGGGGGAGGCTAGTCCCCAGCCACTCCCCATCCCTAGCTTAGGGGCCCCTGCAATTCTGTCAATAGCCATGCAATTTACTATGGTCAGTAAGAAACTACAGAGAATTTAAATACCTGAAATGTTTCATGAAATAAGTAAAATATCAATAACTTATTTGTAAAATGATCAATATAAGGATGTTCCATTTGCAATGCAATCTTTGAACAATTCTACTAAGTGAAATTGATAACTATGCAGAAGGCCAAAAAGTCTTATGTGAGGACTTTGGTGTGACTTGAGAAAAATGTAGTCCAGGTTAGTCTTCTGCACAGGAGAGTAAAATTGAAGCTGATCCATAATGATGTACTGAAATTACTTGGGCCTTAAAAAAGTCCATTTCACTGTAGAAGTAGGTGGACTGTATTCATGTTGACCATGAGGGTACTTGATTCTACATCATGGTATTGTTTTTCATTAAACTAAGCCAAATGTAAATGTGACCAATATGTTGGTGTTCCTGCTATATAATTTTCTAGGTTTAAAACAGAGACCTTGCACTTCTTTTTATTAAAAATAATACTGGAACACAAAATATTTGTATGTCAAGCTATTCTTATTCTGAATAGTTTAGCAAATACTTTGCAGATATTGAGGAAAAAAGTGTCCCACAGCCCAAATCTCCAATAATTTAGTGGATTACCTTTCTAGCTAACCTGAACCAAAAGAAAAATGTGACAACATTTTCCTCAGAACTCAGGAAAAGCACATTTTAATTGTGTTGATTAAATGTGGCAGTTATAAATTTTGCCTTCAGTTGCATAGCACTAGTATTCAGTAAATTGCTAAAACAGAATTAGACTCAAAAAGCCTAAAGGATGGAATATGACTTATTTCATAGTAATTTAGTTCTTACAGGTCACAAATGATAAATATGACAGGTCCACAAAGAACTAACCAATCATGAACATCTTTTACCTCTACCTTGACTCCAAAACTGCAGTGTCTTCCACTTACATTCCACCCTGGCACTGAGCTTTTTTTGAATGTAAAATATTTAAATTTGAATATCATAAGATTACCAGTTTCAAGCCTTAGCATTTCAATATCACAGTTCTGTGCAAAGCACATACAAGCAAGTAATTCTCACTGGAGTCAACAGAAATTGCTTCTGCATGTTCGAGGGCAGCATTTAGCCTCTTATTTTTTTGTCTTTTCAATCTCACTGTAAGATGCTTTATTGCCACTTGATAAAAATAAATCTGTGTCTCCAGCATGACATAAAACTTCAGCAATTTCTCCATACTAGATGTCCATCAAAACTGTCTCTCGAATTACACTATGCACTAAACATGATAAAAAAGTTTATGTATTTTTCAGCCTTCTCTCCTCCCTCCTATTGTTACTTCTGGGGCCTGCACTGAAGAGTAAACCAAACCCAAAAAATGGCTTCCTGGACACAGAGAGGTACATAACATTATGCACATTGTTTGCTTATTCCCCAGGAATCCTGCAGAAAAAGCTGGTGGCAGCCATTTACCATGTCCAGGGTCAAGTCCTTACCCTGTTTGAGTCCCTCTAATAGCTGCATAAAAAAGGAAGGATGTTAAAACTGTTTCAGAGCTTTAAACTTACACCTTGGCCACTTACGTGGGACTCTGGTATCAGGGGCTATGCTGTTAAAGCCTGAGCTTCCCAGATACAGAGTCTGGGCAGGAAAGCTCTCTGTGGTAGGAACCAGCAGTTAGAACCAATCCCAGAATGAAGCAGATCTCTTGCAAGCACCTTTCTTACTGAATTCCACCAGGGCAACAGCAGACATTGGTACTGGTAGGGGCTTCCCTAGTGGATGGAGGATTCCTAAAGGATGTGATTAATGCATTTGAGGACATATTGGTCATATAGATAGCCTGCTGACACACCTATAGTGCAGCTGGTCTGACTTGTGGCAGGACCTGAAATAATCCCACCTGACAGCGATAAGCCTTTCCTAGTGAGCGTGAAGGATAAATAACTTCTGCAGAATGAGAAGCTTTCACTTACAAAGTTTTCCTTTGACTCTCACTGATTCTTGTCTTGGAATGGGTGCTCTCATACCTACCTACCTGTGAATGGAGTATGCAGAACCTACACTGACCAAGAAGGGGTTAATGTGAGCCTGTGGACCCAATCAGGTCCATCCTGCTTCACCTGTACAAGGTGTCAGGCCTGGAGGGAGGAATCAAAAGAGGAAAGGCCAATTAAGTAATGGCTAACTGGGAGAGGCAACTTCTCAGCTAGCTCTCTGAAGGAAGGGCTATCCGGGGCCAGAATATAGCCAGAGTTTCCTAAGGGTCAGAGACTCGTTGGGGCGGATGGGCCTGGTGTGGCACTTCCCATTTATTTTGTTCTCCATCACTTTTTGTCTTCCCATTTCTTGGGCCCAGTTGATGAGTCAGTCCAACAAGAGGCTGCGAGAGGCCTAGCTGTGGGCCATGGGAGGAAGCAGCCCAGGGATACAGCACAGTCTGAACAAACCAACCTTCTCTGCTTTATTCAAGGTTCCTGAGCGGGCTCGCAGCCAGAGAAGAAAGTAGACCTGGTTTTCCCTACTAATTCACCTAGTGGCATGAAGACCTCAGAGCCAAGGTTCCCGCATGATGCTGCAAACATACGACTGCTAGACTTGGTTTACCCTGGAAAGTGGAGTGGCTGTCAGCAGAAGAGGCCTCCATACCATGCTCATCACAAGGCGGCACAGCTGTGCTGACAGCACACTTCTTCCACATACTTCCTCAGAGCTGGTGGGAGGCTCAAATGATGTTTGTGAAGTACATTGTACTGGTTGTCGAAGTAGACATTTCTTTCACTTCAACAGGCATCAGATCTTTCCTTGCCTCTGCCAGCACTGCTACTAACAGGGTAAATTTCCATCTCTTAGATGGAAATCAACAGCGGGTGCCTACTATATTCTTTGAAGGGCACTATTTGACTTATTTTTCTCTTCTCACCCATTGGTTGCTTGCAGCAAACTATTTCTGGTGGTTCTAATATTCAAAGCAAAAGCTAAAGCATTCAGGGCACTCTGTGACCTAAATTAATCCTGGCACTTGCAAACAAAGCTGCATATATTTTGAGGCATAATTTACCATAGCAGGTACTTCCATCATGTTAAGATTAGTATTTGTTGCCAAGGCCTATGCTGGAGGGTAATGACTAGATCACGGAGAGGACAGTAGTTTATCTGCCAATCTGTGCACTTAGTTGAGACTCATGCCTATCAGTGGTTACCCAGATGGAAAGAGCCGTCCAATCTGAGCCAAATGTGCCCATAAAATGCCAGGGAGAATATGATCTTTGAGAAAGCTAGCTAACAGGAATGGACAAAAGTAAGTGACTCTAGAGTGGAAATCTGCTCCCCCACCTTTTAAGACAGAGCTCAGACATTTTCTGTGAAAACAAATTACAAAAAAGTAAACACCTGAACTGCCATGGGGTTCTGCCCCCCCCCCACCAACACAAACCCTGTGCACCAGGTAAAGTAAAGGATCCTTACTTTGTTAGAGGGATATTGCCATTTAGTTGTTCTACTGAGGAACAGCTGTCCAACACGATAAAATCCCTCTAAGTTTAGTCATGAAAAAGTAATGTCAATAAACAAGCCACTGGAAAAAAAGTCTTTCCTGTGGAAGACCACTTTAGAAAACTTACAGTAAATGTAACTGTCTACTAGCTACTTAGTTTCAGTAACTCCCTCCAGACAAACCACTCGTTTTGACTGATGTATTTCAGCAATTTCTTTTTCCATTTTCTCTTTAAAGAGATGGATGGACAAAGGATTCAATCACAGCTTTCAAACTCTGAACAAGAAATCTCTTATACCCTTCCACACCACATACCTTGCCATTTGCTTACCTAAGCTGTTGATCTTATGTCATATTTGATATCATTAAAGCAACGGGAAAACCCAGAAACTCCAAGAGCTTATACTGTGCATCATGTTACAGATAAGAATGTTTGCTTGGTTCCAGGACATGAAAACACTGGCAGCATTTGGTAATCTTCCAATTTAATTTCCTGCTAGAACTCCAATAACATCTCTTTTTAACAAGTCATAAACCAAGGAATCTTTCCCACTTCTTGTTGTATCACTGATTGCAGGTTCTGTACATGCTTTGTGTGCACAAAATCATTGACAACACTGAACAAACAGCATCTGCATTCCATATTTTTCCCAAACAAGTTACAATCTGTGTCCAAAAAGATCAACATGTCATGTAAGATGAATCACAAGCTTTTCAAAAGGTATTTAGGCTTTGCTGTGCTCAGCACTGTAATGCTTAACTGCCTGGGTGCCTGCATTTCATTTTCAAAAGTGACTTAGGCACTTCTCATTTTTGAAAATGAGAATTTGGCTCCCATCAGTGAGTAGTTAACCCTGAATGGAGCAATGTCTAAATACTACTAAAATCTGGGCTGAAGGCACTTATTGTAGGTTGACCACAAACCATGCATCATTCATGGACCTAACCATGTAAACCACCACATCAGAGGCTCGTAAAACTGTGCATCCACTAAAGTGATCTATGCCAACAAGTGCCAGCAATGCCCCTCTGCCATGTATATTGGCTAAACTAGACAATCTCTACAAGGAAGAATTAACAGATACAAATCAGATATTCGAAAAGGCAACATACAGAAACCTACTACTGGGGAACATTTTAACTTGCCTGGGCACTCATTAATGGATCTCCATATTATTTCAAACCAATTTTAAAAGCTAGCTCAACAGGGAAGCTACAGAACTTAAATTCATTTACAAGTTTGATTCCTACAACAGAGATATAAGCAAAGACATTGGCTGGATGGCCTGCTATATTCCACATCCTAATAACATAAAAAAACTAAACAAAGGGTACATAAAGTGGGTACTAAGTATTCTTATCAGCTTCATTTATAATGAGCACTCTAGTTGACAATTTCTCCCCCCTTCCCCTCCCCCCACTGTGCTATTTATTTGAAAATGGGACCAGCCCCTTAAAGCCCATTCATCTGAAGAAGTGGGTTGTGCCCATGAAAGCTCATGATACCATCTGTATTTTTGGTTGGTCTCTAATGTGCTGCAAGACTGTGTTGTTTTTTAATTTTTTCTATGCATCATTCAGTTACTGTTCCATTAGGGTATGGCTGGTCAGTCAGTTTATTTTTAAAATCTCTTCATACCAGATATGGATGGGATACCTACAAGGCAAACAGGGACAGATGCTTCAGGTAGTGGTGCTGGTGACACTCTTCTCTCCTACATCATTACTGAACCGTTGCCCCAGCACATGACTGGGAGCTACTGCGATGTTGGGGTTGCTGTCTTCTGGAAGACGGATCAAACCAAGACCTCACACACTCATAATTTAAGATCCCACGGCACCCCATGGCAGCAGAAGTGTTGACCCTGAGGTACAGGCTAAACTTCAACTCGAAAAATTAAACTCTGTACATACATTTTTTCCCCCTGCAGCCTCAATTAAGTATGTCCTTCCTAAAAGGGAATCTAGTTTTAGATGGCACTGTTTAAATCACTGCTGTATTTTTGTTGGGTAAAGCGATTCTTGTATCTCACAGGGATATTTTGAAGTGTGCATAATTAACATTTGTAAAGCACTTTCAGCAGCTCAGGGGGAAGAACCTATAGAAGTGTCCCCACGATTTATTTATTATAACTCTTATGGGAAATGAATCTGTACCCCATGCAAGGCAGACAGCATACAATAGCAGAAGAATGACCTAATTTCAGAGTAACAACCTGTCTGCCACATCTCTGTAGAATGTCTATTAATTGTGAAAAGTGACAGTAGCTTGTCTTCCAGGTCTGCAATAGGCAGAAGGGGATGAATTAATCCTTTTTGTAATAATAATTTAAATGGCATTATATGAGCTATGAACTTGGCCTCTTATATTTTTCATATATACAGTAAAACTCCAATAGTCCGGCATACAATTGTACGGCACTCCCGATAGTCTGGAATCAAAATGGCAAGAGCCTAGTGAGTGAGCTTCGGCAAAAAAATGAGTCACAAGGCATCAGCTGAATCGAGCGAAACCGGACGGGACCGAGTCAGTCTGCCACTGGCATTGTGTGACGCTGGACAGTGCTTGTGCGACAATAAAAAGGGTTAAAAACACTTTATATACAGTATATACTGTGTGTGTGTGTGTGTGTGTGTGTGTGTGTGTGTGTGTGTGTGTGTGTGTGTGTAAAAACCCCACCATCTTATAGTACCTCCTGATAGTCCGGCATATCCAATAATCCGGCACCATCTAGGTCCTAAAGGTTCCAGATTAGGAAGTCTACTGTACATGATTTTTGTCAGAGAGCAGTCTAATCATACAAACTGCTAATAAACTAACTGAATACATCAGTAAACTGTCTGCAGGAAACAGTCAATCCTTATTGAATGGGGTGTATATTACATTTCTATTTATAAACAAATGTAATTCTCACATCTGTAAAATACATTGAACACCTATCACTCTGGAACTAGTCCATAGTTTGGTTAAAAACACACTTGACTACTTGCTTACAGAAAGAGGTGCTTATATTGATGAGACTACATAAAGCTCATTATAAACAGAGTCAACTAAGTTAGGTCCTCAAATTTAATACCTTACTGGAAGTTAAATCCCATGCAGTGTTTATGGATGCTCGTCTGCAAGTGCACTCTTGAATTTTGTGGACATTGTTGAGATTAAGGCTATCAACCAATTAATATCAAATACTGATCCAGCCTTTAAAAATCCTAATTACGTAAAAAATATATTTGAAGTCATAGAGGAAAGATTCTAATGTGAAGGGGAACAATATTCATTAAAAATATATTCCCTTTTTGTCAGCCAAACATATTAAATAACATTACACCCCAAATAGTAGTTCAGTTAATGAAACACGAAGGGCAAAATTATAAGGAAAACTTCCTCTACTTTTGGATTCCTATTAGACCATCTCATAACATAATGTAGAGAAAACACAGAGGCAATCATTAGCATATTTCTGAGTTCACAGTTTGCTTATTAATGCTACATTTCCCCCCTCTCCCTTGTACTTCTCCATGGGCTTGCCTATCACTCGCTATCTGGATTTCATGTTGTACAGATAGAGGGCCACATGGATGAATACTCTCCCAATATTTTATCACCTTTCTAAAAGATTAGTACTGCATAGGTGACATGAACAATTTGTTTTCCTTCGCAAATGGCTAGTTAAGGCCACACCCTCAGCTAGCAGTGTAGGTCCTTAAACATTAGTGGTGCTATGCTGCCTTAAACCAGTAAGGGTCTGGTCCTTACAATCTAGAGGCCATTACTTTCCAGACAGTGAACACAGTGTTGATGTATATTTGGTTGAAATAAGTGCGTGCCCCTCTTCTAGCAAGTGTCAATAGCCAGGCATGCAAGTTATAACTGTCCCTCCTGTGCAGTTTCATTCTCAGGAATTGGGAGGTAACTAACAATAGTCATTCTCCATCTCCACAAGAAGTAATACACGCTTTTTGTTTCCAGTTTATATTTTTTCTTTAAACATTTTTATGATGACTAAATCCCCTCCCCACTGACCCTCCTCTTCACCTTATGTTCCTTATACAAAATGTAATGTCACAGACACAATACAGGGCTGCAGTGGAACTTGTGGGTGCTCATGTGAGAGATTTTGTTTTGGGTCTATATTAACCCTAATTTGTCTGTCCCCCTCTCTTGGCTGTGCCTGCTGCAGGGGCCATGGAGAGGTGCTTCTCACCTGGCCCCAAGCTGCTGCAGTGATAGCGGGATGGGGTAGTCCTCTCTCAATGGAATAGCCTGCATATTGAACCCAGAATCTCCATCTCCACCCCAGAACAATGATTTCAATGAAGAAAAAACCAAAAACCTTATCTGAGTTAAGCAATGCCTGGTAAATCTTCTAGTTTACACATATATAGTAGAGCACAGTCACAACAAAACCACACATATTACAGTAGTTGGGGAGGTGAAATGTTGGCCAGGAGCATGCAAACAGCTCCCAACTTAATCTCATGGAAAGTGTCATGCTGTGGTTTGCTTTTTTTTAAAAAAGAGGTCCTGCTGGTTCTGTGTATAAGTTATAGTGTCATCCAGAAATCTCCAGTGCTGAAGAGCAACCAGTAGAGCTCAGTGTCCTTACAAACAACTAAAAAACCAAAAACTGGGCATTGTGACTGGCTTCCTCAGCTTGACACAAAACTTGGGTGTAATCTTCATCAAATCTCCAGGTCATGTGTACTGTCACTTGCAGCAAAATGCATAAACACAGGAGACTTTCACGTGAAAAGACCGTGCCCTAGAAGCCAACAGGGTAATTTGGGGAGAAAGTGCCTTTAAATATGCTAAAAACCAACAGACTAACCTGTATGCAATAACTCGGCGTTTAAACCCCTGAAGCTTTTAAATATGCGGTCAGCACATATAGGCATAACTCGAAGTGAGCTGTCTTCTGAGATGCACAGTCTCTCTTGGGTGAGATTCTGGGGGTTCCTCTTTCACTAATTTTAGTGGGAGCAGAGAGGACCCAGCAGCTGTCAGAACTAAGCCATCTCTCTTGAACTGAAGTTCACCTAAAATCATATGATCAGGCTGTACATGTTCTGCACTCAAGCTTAAGGATTTTTAGAAAAAATTGTCAAGTATCAGAACCCTGAAGTAGGGATGTAAGCGACTAATTGACTAGTGTCTTCCTCCCCCCACTTGCTGCCTCTATCACAGAGGCAGCAAGGGGAGGAAGGGGAAGGGGAAGGGGTGCTGGAGGGAGTTGGTTTAAAAGCTGGTTGCCCCCAGCTCCAGCTCCGGGGGAAGGGTCAGGGGTGCAGTGGCGGCCAACTTTGAAATGTACAAGAGTCCCTGCTGGGGTTCTTGTATATTTCAAAGTTGGAACGCAGTGTGGGGCCCAGGGCTAGCGGGCATTCCCGGTGGCCCCAGGCGCCACGTGGGTGCTTCCACTTTGAAATGCACAAGAGCCCCCACTGGGGCTCTTGTACATTTCAAAGGTGTAATGAGGAAGTTCTTATCGACTAATCGAAGGAAATCCATCAGCTATTTGATTAGTTAATTAATCGAAATTTAACATTCCTACACTAAAGCATGACATTTCAATAACTTGGTCTAACTTCAGCGTACTCCTTCAGATGTATTTACTGTTTGGTTAATCTCAAATAGTCATAGTTTTGTCAGGGTTGAATCTATTGCTATTATACAGAAGTAAATGAAATCCAGTAGTTGGTAACTTGCCACTGTTCCCATAACTCCTGGGTCAGCTTCATCCTGGAGGGCAGAATATGACAGAGAAGACTGAAATTTGTTGTTGTCTTATATTCTATAGGTTTATTCAACTCTTTGAAGACTAGGCTTGTGCCTGTTTTTTTTTTCTGATCAAACTTGGCAGTTTAACCACCTGAAGGAAACTTTAAAAGTTAAGTCTGAAATGGAGATGGGTTAGCTAAGCATGTGTGTGTCAAGGACAACAGCCCTCTCTCACCCCTCAGATCATGAGAGGGAGTCACAAGTCTTAGTTGAAAAACCGCGGATAGAAAGAACGGACAGGTCCTCCCTCCCAATCCCTTCTTACTCTACAATAATTGTTCAGAGTTTTCACTCTCTACCAGTCTTGTCACCATGTACATTCTGTACCAGATTCACTAGTATACTGCAGCTGCTTTGTGCTGCTGCCATGACACCTGCTACACTGCAAGAAACACACACAGCAGGTAGTTTATCAGTAAATCTGCTTCACTGATTTCTATTAAAATATGAGGGCCAGATTTACTGCCATATCACTCATCTGTTTTACTCTTAATCTGCGATACAAGTACAACTACATTTCCACTAGTAGAATACCAATTCTAACAACAAACATATTGAATACATACTTACGTAACTGGATCACATGGTAAGTAGAAAGACCACTAGTTCAGCAAAGCAGGAAACCCTCCTGTTCTGTTGCTGGACAAGGTACTGAAAATCACTTGCTTTTGAAACGCAACAAGAACACCAGTCTTAGTTTACAACCAGCTCTGCAGTATCTAGTAAAACATGTTAACCACAAAGTTGTGTTTGTTATGCACAAGTGAGAATATCCAGGGGTTATTTCTGTAGGTAGCCTGATTGTTTACTAATAAGAACCATAATGAAACTAATATTATATTAGCAGCCAGACCCCAATCAGGATCCGGGTTTGTTGTGCCAGGTGCAATAGAAAAACACACATGACAGTCTCGACCCCAAAGAGCAAATTTTTGAAAAAGATATTAAATTAAATGTTGGCCTTCAAATTTCTTTGTGACTTCAACAGAAGTAGGACCAGCAGGCTCAACATGAGCAAGGGCAGCACAAGCTTCCTTTTGTTGCCCAAACCCTGGCCAAGAATGGCCACGTTTAGGGACAGAGGCTATTTAATTCTCTACCTTTCTAATTGTGGTAGGGTCCCTGTGATCTACTAAGACCAAACAATAGCAAACAGAAGGCAACAGCTCTTGGTCATTAGTGACACAGGCATGAATGAAAAGGATACTTTTTAAACAGACGGAAGGAACATGATCTAGAAGTGCTTGTGGGCAAGATATGTCCTGGGGGGCAGATCTGGCTCACCAAGCCTTTCAACTTGGCCTGTGGCCCACCCCACTGGACCCACTGGCAGGGAGCAGCCCCAGGGCTCAGAGTAGCTGGATGCTCCATCTGTTGCTCTAAGCTGGGGGTTGGGGGAAAAGCTTTGTGCGCTGTGAACCCCCTCCTTCACTAAGGATGTTAGTGACCAACTAGTCACTTCTCAGCTAGTCACTTCCCTTCTCCTTGTTGCCTCTATCAAAGGCAGCAATGGTTGGGGGAACGGGAGCCAGTGCTGGGGGGAGCCGGCTTAAAAGACAGTTCCCCCCAGCGCCATCTCTGTGGGAGGAAGAAGGGGAGAAGGGAGACAGAGGTGCAGTGGGGGACCGGGTGCAAGCCAGGAATCAGCTGTCCCGACTTGCACCTGGTCCCAGACACTGAGCCTCTGCCTTTGAAATGTAGCAAGAGCCATGGGCAGTTCTTGTTAGATTTCAAAGGCAGAGGGACCACAGGGATAGTGAGAGCCCCCCTTCCACCTTATTGACTGATCGAGTAGTGAATGGAAATTCTATTGACTACTCTATTAGCTGATTAATCAAAATTTAACATCCCTAGCGTTCACCCAAATTCGCTCTCAGTCCTAACACCCTCTCCTTCACACCTACCCCCTACCCCGAGCTCCTTTATGAACCCAAGCTCCATCCCCGATCCTACCCCACCATAGAACGTGTGACCCTTAACCATTTAGCAAAATTTTGGCGTGCCCCCCTTATAAAAAATTATTGCCCATCTCTGATATTGGTCAAAAACTATATGAAAACATTAAGAAGCCCAAAGAGGACAACTTGGATACCTACACCTTTATATAAAATGCTGTTTTCCCCCAAACTGCATCATCAAGAGAGAAATAAATAGAAATATAGTGGAAACACATGCAAAATCATGTATCCTTCAGACTACCATTAGCTGACAGAAAGAAGAATTACTATTATCTCTCAAGGGACAGCTGAAGCACTTTTCCCTCATTTCTAGTGCAAAAGTTGGGGCCCCAAGTCAGGCTCCATGAAGCCATTAGTAAAAACTAGGGTGGGCCAACTTATCTGACACGTCTACAGAGACTGCTGACATAAAATTTACCTAAGGAGGTTGGGGAATCTGTTGTTGAAGGTTTTTAAAAAACAGATTAGACAAATACTTGTCAGGGATGGCCTACAATATTTTAATCTTGCTTCAGCTCAGGGGGATGGGACAAGATGACCTCTTAGAGTTTCTTCCAGCCTTACTACCGTAGGGATTTTATAAACAAATTATGACAGTGAGGAAGAAGTTAATATGCCCAATGGGACTGCTATAGTGTAAGTGCCCAAAGAATAGAATAAATCAATAATTGGTAATTTTTCCTCTTCATCATAAGTAGTGCAAATAAAAAGCATGAATGAACCCACATGTACGACTCTTCTATTTGGAATGCCTGCTAGTCTGTGACCCGGAGCAAGGTCTCTCCTTAGTTGTCAGTGTCATCCTTTCATTTCCATCCTCAAAATTTTATAACAGATTTGTGGTATAGGAGGTTTAAAGAAAGAGGCTAGCAGATGATCCTGGAGAGCTTACAGCTCTAACCAGACTCTGGGGAACCTGGAAGAATGGTACAAAAACTGGCTTCAAAAGCAAATGTACTGATCCTGATGACATTAACAGCCAAGAGGTTTATAGATAATTAAGACAGTGGTGCTGGCATTGAGCTCAAAGAAAATGGAGCATTCTTGCCACTGCAACAGAGAATGGAGGCAGTTGTACTGATGAGCCAAGAGAGGCTGTCACATTCTAACCTCAGGTATTCAGCATACATCAAATAAACTTACATCTACATTCCTGTGCAGGAACAAACATTTCAAGATAGGGAGAGAAGTAGAGCTGTACAGCTGAGCTGGGAATCTGGATCCCAAAACCACAGGCAGCATCCAACCTGGGGGACTAGAAGAAACCAGGGTACAGACACACTAAGGTCAAACTTTCCTTCATTTGAAGTATGTAAATCTACACTAGATGAAGTATTAGAATATTACAGTAGGGGACAACAGTGTGGTGGCAGGATGGTGATCCAGACAATTTAGTTCCTTTTCCACTGTGAAGTAGCATGTGCCATGATTCGCAAAATGACAAGAGCGGTCACACACTCATTTTTGCACTGCTGGAGTTGTAGTGGGAGAGGGGTTCTAGAATCTTGTTTACGGTCTATAATATGACAGATCAATTCTTAATCCAAGGGTTTCCGACTATGGCACATGAGCTCAATGTTCCATCCAGTCACTTCACCACAAACATTTAAGAAGATGGTACATGAACCAATGAAGTGTGGAGACCACCGTGACTTAACCACTTACATTCTGAAGGGTAGTGTAGTAATGTGCTAAATCTGTGCTGTATGACTACTTCTCAAACATGCTTCTTGAGTCAGGAATAGAATTCCTGATTGTCCACACTGTATCTCTGCTATCTAGCAAATAAATATAAAAGCTACAGGCAAAACATTTGTGCGTGGCTATTAATGATTTCTCCATAGAAGATAACAGCCTACTACTTGTATCACTTATTCCTTTAGCACAAATGGCAGAAAACTGTGCTGTTGATTTGACCTGTTTTTAAAGGTCTAGGAGTCTCAACCCCTCTTACTTATGTGGTGGAATGTGGCTTCAGATGATGGATTTTTTTGGGGGGGGAGGCAGTTTGCTCTAAAATATTAAAGTTCTACAATCCTAAAACTACCCTAAAAGAATGTTAAGATTCAAAATAAATCACTCAAAAGCTGGGAAATACCAGAATTATTGCAGTTCTTCTGTCTGAACAAACTCTCAGGCTGAAGTCCATTCTAAATCTGTAGTTTGTAAATTACAATGTATTCATTTTAAATGATGTTTCATTAGTCACTTAACAGCTTTTGTGGTGAGTGTGTGGAATAGACAAAATATGTAGAGAGAATGAGTCTGTACCTATGCAGTGTACATTATTTGTGTATGATGAAGGCCAAAGAACATTTTAAAAAATGAATACTCTTAAAATGAATTTATTTCATCAGTCAATAGCAAGCATTGTCACTGTACAAATAAGCTATAACGAGCCCCCTGCGTGAATTTACAAAATTCCTGATTTGTCATATAGCTGCATCGTGCCAAGAAATAAAAGACCAAAGGAATCTGGTCTTGTGTTCATCTCAGTACTACTCTCTGCCAAAAGGAGAACAAATGGGAACAGGCTACAACACTAAAACCTATAAATATATGCCAAAGTAACCGGGTACTAAGCAAGAGTAACTCCATGCAATAATGAATAGTAATAGAGAGGTAGCCGTGTTAGTCTGATCTTGCAAAAACAAAAGGAAAAACTATGTAGCAGATCTGAGGAAGTGGGTCTAGCCCAGGAAAGTTCATCACCCATTAAACCATCTTGTTAGTCTTTAAAGTGCTACATAGTCATGCTACAGATACTACAGAGTCCAGAGAGAATGACCATAGAGGTCTTATTGCGTGGAAAAACAAAAGGAAAAACTATCTCCCTGAACATGCAGTATAGCAGATGTGCAATTCCTTTTAAGCTTGTGCAGGAGTTTTATACTATCATCAATCTACTCAAAGGACTTTTTTTCCTTTTCTGGCTCATCTGTGACTCACCGCTAAAGTTCCACTGTTTTGTCCAATCTGAGTTGAGTAAATGTTTTTGAGGTCTTTGATTTTTATCTGCTGTCTTGTAAGACTGTGGGGGCATAGCTAAGGTCTGTCATTTAAGCAGCTGTTCCATCCAGCATGCCACAAGACACACAAAGCACAGTTTGTTAGGTGTGAGTGACTGCGACTGCAACTGTAGAGGTGCCAGATTAGCTCATGTCTTAACTGCTCTGAAACAAGAAACAGAGGTCAACCATGCTCTCAGTATAAACATGGAATTGGTGTTTCCTGCTCTGGAAATTTCAACCAAGCCAAAGCGCAGAACATTAATAAGAAAAGCCTGCCTTTCATTTGTACTTAAAAGCCTTTCATTTCTAGTGGTTTCTCTCGCACTCCATTTTTTGTACTTAGTATCATCTTGGGTGACTGAATCAAATGTGCAGGTAATTTAGGATTGTAACAGTGATTGCCTTTCTTTCTTGGACTTTTGCTAATCCTGATGCAAAACTCAGATGCATGCACTTCTATCTATGACGCAAAAATTGCAGCATTGTAGACACTGTTATAACTCAAGATATCAATGGTCTAGTTAATCTATTATCCTTCCTCTGACTTAATATAGTTGTTTAAACAGAAGGAGCAAAACAAGGAAAAGGAACCTATACAGTTTCTCCAAGGGAGTTTCTGATACAAAAGTCTGATCACTATAAGCCCTGAAGCATAAAGATGGACGCTCTCTGACTTTTATCTCTTAATGCAGGTGCTATTCTTACCTATGTGATTGCCTCATCTCTATTTAGAACCTTGTTAAGCTATTTTATGAGTATCCAATTGCACAAAGCCCAATAAATTAGCCTCTCAATGATGCACATGGATGGTTTTTTTCCACTTGGTGTATACATAAGTCATAGCAATCCCTGTAAGAATTATTGTCTTTGGAAGACTTACTCTCACTAATGAAGGCAGGCTAAGGGTTTACACACCCATCCCCCCCCATTCTAGAACCCCAGGCACAACTCAGTCAGTCCAAACATTGTGATTCTTAATGTCTCCTTTTTGCTATAAACCCACTCCCTACAAACGTAAAACCCAATCACCCCAACCCCTTCATTTCCCTGATCTCAACAGCAATAATTTGCATTTGTCATGAACATAGGTTGGTATTCAGAAAGTTGTCTTCTGCTGCTGGAATGACCCATTCTCGCACTGTTCCTACCACAATAAAAACAAAAAAAAGAGGGTCCTGGCCACCTCTCGTGGGCTTCTAGTACACTTGCTATGTTGTGATAGTGGATGGATCAAGATTTTATAAATTCAATGTGTAGACATAAACAACATCTCTCTCAGGCTACAGGCATCTTTCCAGATGACTAGAAACCATAATAAAACTGAGCAGGAAACAACCAGCCTGACTGTATGAAAGCAGACTGCCATATAAAACTGTTTTTCCCTCTTAACTCCTGTGACTCTCTAATCCGGACAATAAAATAGAAAAAAAAAATCCTACCCCTCTATATACTCAAATCTCTGGCCTGTTAAAATGATTGCTCAAGTAGATGATCTTTAGAACTTGCTACAAAGTCTGAAAAATTGGTACTATTTAGGATCCAACAGGTTGTGGGGCAGAGGAAGAAGAAATGCATATTCCAATATTAGGGTCCTTCCCAACACGCTGCCAGTAGCATCCCCTCCTTTACTATGAGAGTTCTAACTCAAACATGCCTCTGCTGATCTCTGAAAGTACTGCCAGGGAAAGAGACAGTTTCTGAGGGGCATATATAATGTGAGTCAAAAATAATGTTACAATTCCGACCAACTATGCTCACGTTAACTGTGGAATACACCACTTAACAAGCAATCTGTCATTCTCCATACCAACCTCGGTTTCTGGGCTGATTTTTAAAGTATAGCACTTCAGAGACAAATGCAGAAGTCTAATCTTCAAGTGGCAAAGAGGTGAATGATGGCAGACACATGAACATCCAAGAGAGTGGAAACTTCCTTATTTGATGCTGGGCTGGGAGATTAGCTGATCTGGTTACTGCTGTTATGTGATCATCTAACACAGTGTTTCTAAACCTTTTTAAAATAAAGTACCCCTTTAAAAAAATATAAGTACCCCCAGTACCTACAATTTTCAGACACACTTTTTTTTCCACCATTGCAACAAATTTGTTTAAACAACTTAATCGTAGCTGGGTGGGCGATGACATTTTTGGGTGTAAAAAGTACAAAAATAACAAAACAAAAATTAACTTTTCTCCAAATTTCAGTTGTGTTGACATGCCCCCCAGACTTCTGTCGAGTACCCCTAAGAGTACTCGCACCACTGGTTGAGAAACACTGATCTAACATCATCTGGGAATCCGATGACACCATTGTAACAAGTGATTTTCAATACTGAAAAGGTGATTTTGGAATGGCAAGGAGGCAGATATGTCTACACTGCAAATGAAGGTGCTACTGCAGTGTGGGCAGGCCTCCCTGTGCTAGTTTTAACCAAGCTGGTGTGGTTAAGAGTGTTAGTGAGTGATGTAGACTTCAGCATAGGCTAGTTGCCATAGTACAACCCTCCAAATCAGGTTGTCAAAGGCCAGGTCTATACTAGACTTGGAAGATTGGCTTAAGTTATGCAACTTCAGTGATGTAAATAACATACCTGGAGTCAGCATTCCTTAAGCCAAGTTTGGTGCCATCTTCATAGTGGGAGGCTGACAGGGGCAAACACACCCATCAGCTTCCCTTACTTCTCGCAAACGCGAGGAGTACCAGCGCTGACTGGGGCGCCCTCAGCATTTGATTTAGCAGGTCTTTAAGAGATCCGCTAAATCTAACTAGAGAAGATTGATCTCTGTCGCATCAAGTGGAAACATAGCTTCACATTCCAAACCAGTACCCTATTCACCAAGCTACAGAATCTGGGTGTGTGCACGCATGTGTCCTGGACCCAAAACCTTCCTGACAAAACTGGCATCAGGAAACAGATACATCTGTGTGTTACACTGTGGTATCTACCAACTCCAGGGCTTAAAATACTCAGAGCTAAAGACTAGCATGCCTTGTAACCTGCTCTCTGTGCAAGGTGGAGCAAAGTTGACCTTGGCTGCTAGTCATTGGTGACTTTGTATCCTTTCTTGGTTATAATGAAATGCATAGTAATTGACAGTGAAGCTACTGATGATCTTATGTGAAATGCATCTCCTTGGGCACAAAACCTGCACTGAAAAGCTGCTTGTTTAAACCATTCTAACCCCTGGAAAAAGTAGACATTTACAGCTGACTGGTTACCCTATAGCACAACTGCTGTAAGCACTGACCTAATAGTTCCTAAACTATCTTCTCCGATACCATTTGCCCAAATAGCTTCAGCAGCAGAGCATCACCCATTAATAGGCATTTTTGATCTATTAAGCCCAGTGTACCTGAGGTTTGTCCATACGTAGTTTAAATCCATGTGTGTAACTGATATATAACTGTTTCTTAGCCTTGGTTCTTCTATGCTCTCCTGTAAAGATAACTGTCTTAGTCAAAATGATCCCTCATTTGAAATGTGGTGATGTGCAGTTACTTAATGCAAGTAAAAATTCTATGGTTCTCCTATTAAAAACCCAGTGGCTTAAACAGAAGAGTTAAATCTTATTAACTCATTTTATTTTGTTACATTTAAGCACAAGAATCTGAATTGCTAAAATAAATGGAACACACTTCCTGAATTCTCAGCAGTTGCAATAAAGCTATTATTTAAACATTTAAACATTCTAGCCAATCAGATAAAATTATCTAGTATAATTCAGTATCTGAGTCACTAGCTTTCAATACAGCATATTAAATCTCCTTATCTCCTACCTTGGGTTATTCCTCTCTAAAAATGCCCGGTTTTAGTGAATCTTGGATTTCAAGGTAATAATACAAATCCATGAAGAGAGCATACCTACCATTCCTTCATATCCAGGTGTTCTCATTAAATAGAACGCCTTTATTGTGCAGAGAATCAGCCGGCCTACAAACTTGTTTCCCAAGTCCCAAACCATTTTTACACTCTGCCCAATGAGTCTTTTACTAACTTATTTCCATAAAGTGAGCAGGAAATTAAATCTGTCTCTTCCATTGTCTCCATAAATCTCCCTCCCCAATACTCAGGGGAACACAGTGAACTCTGAATACTAATTCAGTGTTACTAAGTATAATCTCAGGGCCACTTTAAATCGCGAATGCTTAAGTAGTTCCTCATAGGCTTTTGGTCAAGAGCCTTATTAAAATGGAAAGATTCAAAATGAGTGTTATGCTATCAGAGTTGCAAGGATTTAAAAACTGGGCTATTATGCTTTGTGTGGTTTTGCCCAGTAAACTCTTCATTAAATTGATCTGTCTATTCCAATTAGCCATGCACCTTATGCATGGCTGTTGGAAAGTTTTACCCTAGTGACTATCAGGTTATCTGTGGAGCCCCCAGGGATTTGCACTCTATAGATGATCCTTATGACCTGACCACCCCCAGTTCCTTCTTGCTGGCTACTCCAACAGAGAGGAAGGAGGGTCACATACAAGAGGACACCAAGCTACAGAATCAAGATGACGTCTGCCAGTTACCCTGGACTGCATTTCTGGAAGGAGCAAAACTAAAGGTACTTCCTGTTGTCTTGTGCTGCAAAGAAATCCATCTAGGGAACGACCCATTTTTGGAAGATATCATGGATGATATCTGGCTGAATCGACCACTCGTGGGCAAAGAAGCACTGACTGTCCAGATAAGGATAAACTTGGACTCTGTGGCAGCGGAGGAAAGCAGCCAACACTGTCATACATTTGGTAAAACATACAGGGTGCCATGGACAGTCCAAATGGAACTACATGAACTGGTAGTGAGCCTCCTGCATCATTTATCAGAGATACTTCTGGTGAGAGGGCTTGATGGCAATGTGAAATACCAATCCCCTGGTTCCAAGGAGGGAATGATGGAGCTCAGGGAGACTTTGTGGTTGGAGATGATAATCATCTGGGAAAAAAAAAAGGCATCAAGACCATGACTGGTACTGGGTTTGGGACCAGTGTCAGGACTGTCAAGGCAAGTGTTGGTGCCAAAGTGAAATATCACACTCTGGAGACGGGTGCTCAGAAGGGTAGTGTGGAGGTGAGGAATGATATATCTCTTTGCAGCTCATTGCCTAGCATAAGTGCCAAGCCCAAATGGTGTCAAATGTCCAAATAGTTAAAAAATGCCCTCACTGTCGGGAATGCCGGGATCTCCCAGATGACACGGAGCCCAACCAGAACTGCCTCACAGCAGAGGCTTAAGTGGGAACAGCTCTGAGAAGACTGATGATGGGAATGTTGCTGTGAGTCATAGAGTACTAGAACTAGAAGGGAGAGATCATCGAGTCCAGTCCCCTGCCCTCACAGCAGGACCAAGAACCGGCTAGATCATCTCTGATAGATGTCTATCTAACCTGCTCTTAAGTATCTCCAGAGATGGAGATTTCACAACCTCCCTAGGCAATTTATTCCAGTGTTTAACCATCCTGACAGTTAGGAAGTTTTTCCTAATGTCCAACCTAAACCTTCCTTGCTACAGTTTAAGCCCATTGCTTCTTGTCCTGTCATCAAAGGCCAAGGAAAACAATTTTTCTCCCACCTCGTGACACCCTTTTAGATACTTGAAAACCGCTATTATTTCCCCTCTCAATCTTCTCTTTTCTAAACTAAACAAACCCAATTATTTCAGTCTTCCTTCATAGGTCATGTTCTCTAGACCTTTAATCATTCTTGTTGCTTTTCTCTGGACCTTCTCCAATTTCTCCACATCTTTCTCGAAATGTGCTGCCCAGAACTGGACAAAATATTTCAATTGAGGCCAAATCCATGCAGAGTAGAGTGGAAGAATTACTTCTCGTGTCTTGCTCACAACACTCCTGTTAATGCAGCTCAGAATCATGCTTGCTATTTTTGCAACAGCGTTATACTTAGCTTGTGGTCCACTATGACCCCTAGGATCCTTTTCTGCAGTACTCCTTCCTAGACAGTCGCTTCCTATTCTGTACGGGTACGCCTACACAGCTTCCCTCTTCCACAAAAGCCTATGCAAATGAAGCATGGATTAGCATACTGCTGCACTTCATTTGCATAATTATGAGCCATTTTTGCGCGCAAGAGGTTTTTGCACAAGAGCTGTTCTTCCTCATTTTTTCAGGAAGAACGGCTCTTGCGCAAGAGGGGGTGGGTTTTTGCACAAAAACCTCTTGCACAAAAACAGCTCCTAATTAATTATGCAAATGAAGTGTGGAAATATGCTAATCTGCACTTCATTTGCATAGGCTTTTGCAGAAGAAAGAAGCTGTGTAGACCTAGCCAAAGTGTGAAACGGATTGTTCCTTCCTAAGTGGAGTACTTTGCATTTGCTCCTTATTAAACTTCATCCTATTTACCTCAGACCATTTCTCCAGTATGTCCAGATCATTTTGAATTATGACCCTATCCTCCAAAGCTGCAACCTCTCCCAGCTTGGTATCATCTACAAACTTAATAAGTGTACTCTTTATGCCAGTATCTAAATCGTTGATGAAGATATTGAACAGAACCAGACCCAAAACGACTCCTGCAGAACCCCACTTGTTATGCCTTTCCAGCAGTATTGTGAACCATTAATTAATTCCAGCAGTATTGTGTCACCAGTATTGTGACTCTCTGAGTCACAGTGATGGTGCTCATGGCAGTGTTGCCAGGACTCTGAGCAGCACTGGGACTGCAAGTGGATGGCTGCTGTGGCCATAGCATATAGATTCAGTATGGTCAGCTTTTCCCAGAATGATGAGTGGCATGGTGGGGATAGCAGCCTGTCCCTGGTAGGAGACTGAATCATTTTGAGGAGACCCATGTGGCCTCAAAGGTGTCCAGCATGGAAGATGGGCTGACAACCACTGCTTCTTTCCTCAGTAAGTCAAGGAGGATAGGGCTGTGTGCCTTGGAACAGTGTTTCTCCGTGGACCCACTCTGAGAAAGATGCTACCAGGCCGCTCAGGTTTGTTTACTTACCTATTCCACAGCCACGGTGCCATTGGCTGTGGTTCATCATTTGCAGCCAAGGGGAGCCACAGGAAGCAGCGTGGCTACGGAACTGGTAAGTAAACAAACCAGAGCAGCCGAGGAACAGCTTTGAGTAACACTGCCTTAGGAGCAGGGCCGGCTTTAGGAAGTACGGGGCCCAATTCGAACAATTTCAATGGGGCCCTGCAGTTTCAACGGGGGGCTCCAGGAATTTTTTTGATTGAACAAAAAACAAAAACAAAAACAAAAACGGCACACAAAAAATTCCCCGCCAACACACCCCCCACGGCGCAGGAAAACCCAGCGCTAAACTCACACCAATGCACTCCTTCTCTGGCAGCTGACGCACTCCTCCTCCGGGGCCGATGCTCCCTCCCGCAGCGTGCCCAGCAGGGGCGGCAGGTTTGTATAATTTTTGGTGGTGCCCCATTAGCCACACCCCTGACCCCTGTTAACCACATCCCGACCCCCATTAACCAAGCCTCTGGAGGTAACAAGCTCGGGGCAAGATGGACACATGACCAGAAGTAAAAGGTGTCATGTCACCCCTCTCAAAGGACTTTTCCCACCATCCTCGTACCAACAGGGATTAGTTTGGCCCCCACCAAACCCCCCTCATGCAACTATCCTGCAATTGCATTAACCCTATGTGTGTGACATTAACTCGGGGGCAGAGAGGCTGGGGGAAGTGTTCCCTCTAAGGCAGCAGAGGGAAAAGGTAGAGGTTTATAAAATATTTATTAATAACTTGGGTGCCACAGTGGCACATCCAAACAAGCCACACACAAAATCCATTCTGCTCATGGGAGGAAACTCTTAGGCTATGTCTACACTCACGGCTTCTTGCACAAGTACAGCCATTCTTGCGCAAGAACCCACAGAGCAGCCACACTGCCCGCCTGCTCTTGTGCAAGGAAATTTACAGTACGGTGTGGTAAGAGAGGGTGTCTTGTGCAAGAGCTACGCTCTTTTCTAACAGGTGTAAGCTCTCTTGCACAAGAGGGCAGTGTGGATGCTCGGCAGGGATTTCTTGCGCAAGAAACCCCTATGGCTAAAATGGCCATTGGAGCTTTCTTGTGCAAGAGAGTGTCCACACTGCCATGGATGCTCTTGTGCAAAAGCACAGCTCGCACATGGCAGTGTGGACGTGTTCTTGCCCAAGATTTCTTGCACAAGAACCCTTGCGCAAGATGTTCTTGCACAAGAAGCCGCCAGTGTAGACATAGCCTAAGAGTTTCCTCCCATGAGCAGAATGGATTTTGTGTGTGGCTTGTTTGGATGTGCCACTGTGGCACCCAAGTTATTAATAAATATTTTATAAACCTCTACCTTTTCCTTCTGCTGCCATGTCTCCTCCCCTTGCTCCATCAGCTCCCCTGGTGCCTGCTGCCCCCCAATCCCTCACCCTTCTCTGCTGTCCTGACTCCTGCCCTTCTCACTGCCCTCAGCTCTCCTCGACCTGCCCCCCTCCACCAGCCCTTCTCTCCCCCCCGTGCCCACTCCTCCAGTAGCCCCACTCTGATCATGTGAGCTACCCCTCCTCATCCCCTCTTCTAACACCTCCCTCTACACACCTGCCCTGCCTCTCTCCTCTGGTGCTGGTCCCTCCCCTGGAGGTGTCTGCCCTTCTGCTTCACCCCCAAAATCCCTTGGCACCTGCACCTTCCCTTAGTCCTGCACCCTCCTGGTGCCTCCCCCTTCCCTCACTGCCCCTGCCCCCTTTGCCCTCTTTTTCCCTGATGCCCACCCCCTCACCACTCTCTGCCCCGTTCCCCTCCTGCCCCTCTGTGCCCTCACACATGACTTGCTCCATCCCCACCTTTCTCATGCCCACCCCTTCTTTCAAGCCTTCTCCCAGCACCTCCCCCCTCCCCTCTAACCCCAATGCCCTTCCCCTCTCCTCTCCTCTCCCAGCATCACCCTGTCCCCCTCCCACTGACACCTCCCCTCCTGCCCTTTTCCTCATTGTCTGCACTTGGCCCCCTGGCATTTGTCTCTCCTTCACGCTGTCCCTTGGTGCCTTCCCCTTTCTTCCCCCTCCGCACAAGCCCCTTCCTCTCCCACCCCTTCCCCTAGTTTTCCCCCTCCCCTACCTTCTGCCTTCCACTTTGCGGGGCCGGAGTCTGCGCTCGGGCCCCGGACTCCGAACCCGGAGCTAGGCCAAGCAGCGCCACGTGGCGCCGAGCAGTTTTAAAGTCCTGGGCCGTGACGTCACGTCATGCCCAGGTGTCTCCTCGCTCACCTGGGAACACCGTGCATTGCTGTGGCAGCAGCCGGCAGCGCGCACCGGTGACGGGGAACCGCACTGAAAGCTGCGCATGGCAGGGATGGGACAGGGCCAAGGGGATGCTCTGGGGCCGGGGTGGGAGGGCGTCTTGCGAGAGGAAACGGGGTCTGGGAACCGCTCCAGGCAGAGCCAGGGGAGAGACCCAGCTCCAAATATTGCTGGAGCAAGGCACCCGGCTCTGAATATTGGTGGAGCATGGGCACCATGAGCCCATATAACTCGCCGCCCATCCGGCACACATCCGGGTTCAGGGCGTGGGGCCCCTTTAGGCGCGGGGCCCGATTCGGGAGAACTAGGCCAATTGGCCTAAGGCCAGCCCTGCTTAGGAGAATGAGGCACACTGTGTCCTGAGGCTGAGGCCTACCTGGACTTTCTGATGTGGTCTTCAGGGATGATGTTAGAGGTACTGCCAGTGATGACAAAAGGCAGCTAGATCACCCTGATGGACTTTACTGGGAAGTGCATCCAGTGGTGGGACATGGGAGGCTTCAGTGAACACTAGTGCTGACTTGAGTCTCTCCTTGGAGCCATCTCCAGGACCAATGGCAGTGCACTACGCAGTATGCACTGAGACACTGAGGCACTCTGTGCTAGGTTATGCTGCTGACAGTGAAGAGTGGATTGCATCAGGAGCTGCTTCAGACAAATGTCTTGTTCCTTTCTGGTCTGAGATTTAAATGCTTTGCAGATCCTGCATATGTCTGCTCGGTGAGCTTCCCCCAGACACCAGAGATACAAGTTGTGGGGATCACCCATAGGCATAAGCCTAAGAACTGCAGAGCCTGAAGCCTAGGTCCCCTAAAGCAGCGGTTCCCAACCATCAGTCCGCAGACCGGTGCCAGGCTACGAACTGCTGGCTGCCAGGCCGCAGCACACTGCCAGGCCACACCCATGGGGATGAGGAATACCCCAGGCGTGTGGCCAGTGGTTGCCGGGGCTGTTCGCAGCAGCTGAGGGGTACGTATTTTGGAAGTGCATTTGGGTCAGCCCTACCTAGAACCATAGAGAGCCGAGTGCCAAAGAGGCCAACTCAGCTGGAAGCTAGAGCGACCCTGGAGACAACGTTGGGCATGCTGGTTTCCAGGCAACTGTAGTCAACAGTCAGTAACCCTCCCCCAACCCCGCGAGAAAAGTCAGTGTTGCTTCCCTTTCACAGATGTGGGGATAACAGTCCTCCCCGGCCCTCCCACAAGAGGGACATCTCCAGGGTCCACACGAAAAGGAGGGGACTGGGTCATGGAAATGTCACACCAAGGAACACGACCTCTGATTTTTCATTGTCTGGGCTGAGAAAAGGGCTATAAAAGAAACAATCCTCATGGACTGCAAAAAATTCATTCAGCTTTAGCAACCTTAATGGCTGTTGGTTAAGATAAAGAAAAAAGTGTGTGTGTTATATCAATACATAAATGCTGTTTCATTTGACAAGAGTCCCTGCAAACCTGTCCCACTCTGAGCATTGTTTGCAATGTGCCAGTTAAAGGATCTGGTGCGTTCTAAAACCAATTTCTTGTTCTCACTAGAACAGACATTTGATTGCAAAAAAGGACCACAAACATTGCTGACTAACTTCAGAACCCAACTCTTGCAGCTCCAGTGTTTGAATTTAAAGCAAACCAGTTAAGGGCACTGTCAAATTCTATCAAAGAACAATAATTAGAAGGCAAAACTAGGTCCAGAGCTTGCAGATTACTCCAGGCATGTACCTGCTCAAAACCCAATCAAATGCCTAGTCAAGAGCTTCCTCCTTTATTGCTTGTTTGATCCCTTAATATGGACTAAATCACTGCTGATGTCACCGTAGCAGAAGCAGTCTTTATTATCCCCAAAGAAGGTAGAAGCAGAGGTATTCCAGAGGCCTCACCCTCACCACACTCCTTAATTATAAGTTAATGGAGTTTTGCCTTAGTAAGGACTCAGCTGCAAGACAAGAAGTAAATATAGCACACTCGGTATTTGTCAATTGTCTACTAGCTAGCGTAGGGGACTGAGCTCTGGGCTTCTAAATTCTATTCCCAGCTCTGCCACTGGCCTGCTGGGTGACACAGTGCAAGTCATTTCCGCACCCTGTGCCTCCATTTTCCCATATGTAAAATGGGGAAAATGAAATTGATCTCCTTTGTACAATGATTTGAGATCTATAGACGAAAAGTCAGATTGTTTTTATTATGGTCTTCTGAGACTGTAGGCATGTCTCCTGTGGGCTTATTTCCCCACTAGTAAAACAATACTTTCTTATATCCCTGGGTATGTGTTAGGCTTAATCCATTAATGTTTTGTGAGACATTTTTCTAAGATGGTGGTGAATGCCACAGAAATATCTATTAAAATTATGTTAATAGTCACAATGAAGGGAATTAGCTTGGACTGCAACAGGTTTATCAACTTAGAATAATAAATATATATAAATTAGACTTTAGTGCTGGCCTTGCATCACACTTAAATACAAACAATACAGAAGCATGTGGCAGGCTTAAAAGACATAATAAAGCTATGCTGACCTTCTTATTAAATTACTCACTGCTGACTGTCCAGTTCAACCTCCATGTGTAACTAGTTCCCACCAGGCAAATCAGTATTACCATTCAGAACTCCACAGAGCCAGGTTAGTACCACAAGTTCAAGCAGTAACCTCCAAGGATGAGCAGCATGAACTTACAAAAAATATGTGAATTATAACTGATCATTGATACTGGCATAACTATCATTTAGGATGGAGCTAGTTATCAGCACTAGACTTCTAAATCTTGTCCTTTTCTGCCTCTTCCCCCATTCTAAAAATCAAAATGCAGCTCCCACAGATTTCTTCACAAATCATATCTCTTTTCAGCACAAGTTACTGAATCAAGGTGTATAATCAAAGTGTATTGCTTAGTTTGCTTGCACTGTTCAAATTTTAACTGAAAAACCATCATCAGAGAGGCAGAGAAAATAGGCTTTATTTATCTGTGCTAAGTTAAATGGATGTAGCTATGTCCAGGAATTAATTGGTTTCATGTATCTAATTTATAAAAGTTATTTACTTTATTGGAGTCTTTAATCTGTGAAAAAAAAAAAAACACATGTCATTCTACTAGGTCTCCCATTGCTGCTGAGTGGAGAAATACATAACAACATACTAGAACTGGAAGGGACCTCGGGAGTTCGTACGTAGAAAGAAGTGGGCTGTGCCCATGAAAGCTCATACCACTATCTACATGTTTTGTTAGTCTATAAAGTGCTACCAGACCATCTGTTGTTTTTCAAGTTTATCCTGTA
Organism: Rafetus swinhoei; assembly: GCA_019425775.1. Taxonomy (NCBI): domain Eukaryota; kingdom Metazoa; phylum Chordata; order Testudines; family Trionychidae; genus Rafetus; species Rafetus swinhoei. The sequence goes on along the minus strand of CM033424.1, from coordinate 133,348,827 downwards.
CAGACTAACTTGGCTACCCCCTGAAGCTAATATACTAGAGTTCTTTGAGGGAGGTCAAACACACACATGGACAAGGTGGGATCCAATAGATATAGTGTAGTTAGATTTCCAGAAAGCCTTTGACAAGGTCCCTCACCAAAGGCTCTAAAGTAAAGTAAGTTGTCATGGGATAAGAGGGAAGGTCCTCTCCTGGACTGATAACTGGTTAAAAGACAGGAAACAAAGGGTAGGAATAAATGGTCAGTTTTCAGAATGGAGAGAGCTAACTAATGATGTCCCCTAACGGTCTGTACTGGGACCAATCCTATTCACCCTATTTATAAATGATCTGGAGAAACAGGTAAACAGTGAGGTGGCAAAATTTGAAGATGATACTAAACTGCTCAAGATGGTTATGATCAAAGTAGACCGTGAAGAGTCTACATTGGCCACACTGTTGGAAGACAGGATTCTGGGCTAGATGGACCTTTGGTCTGACCCAGTATGGCCACTCTTATGTTCTTAACAATCTGGGAGAAATACAAACCAGTCAGCTTCACCTAAATTCCTGGAAAAATCATAGAGCAGGTCCTCAAGGAATCCATTTTGAAGCAGTTGGAGGAGAGGAAGATGATCAGGAACAGTCAACATAGATTCACTAAGAGCAGTTTATGCCTGACCAACCTGATTGCCTTCAATGGATATGGGAAAATCAGTGGAGGGGATATACCTTCACTTTAGCAAAGTTTTTGATACAGTCTCCCACAGTATTCTTGTCAAACAAGTTAGAGAAGAATGGCTTGGCTGTATCAGTTTTGAGGTAGATAGAAAGCTGGCTAGATTGCTCGGTTCAATGGGTAAAGATCAATGGCTTGATGTCTAGTGACAGCCAGTATCCAGTGGAGTTCCCCAGTGGTCGCTTCTGGGGCTAGTTTTGATCAACATCTTCATTAATGATTTGGATGATGGGATGGATTATACCACAAATTTGCTGAGGGATGACACTAAACTGGAGGGAGAGCAGATATGCTGGAAGGTAGGGCTAGGGAAAAGACGGACTTAGACAAATTGGAGGATTAGGGCAAAAGAAATCTGATGAGGTCCAACAAGGACAAGTGTATAGTCCTGAATTTAGGTTGGAAGCATCCCATGCACTGCTACAAGGTGGCTAACTGGCAGTTCTGCAGAAAAGGAATTGAGGATTACAGTGGATTTAGAAGGACCTGGAGATTACAGTGGATGAGAAACTGGATATGAGTCTACACTGTGTCTTTGTTGCCAAGAAGACCAACAGCATATTGGGCTGCTTTAATAGAAGAAGTGCCAGGAGACTGAAGGAAGTGATCATTCCCCTGTATTCAGCACTGGTGAGGCCACAGATGAAGTATTAAGTCCAGTTTTAGGGGCCCTGCTACAGAAAGGATATGGGCAAACTGGAGAGAATCCAGTGGATGCCAATGAAAATTAGGGGCTGGGACACAATTTATGTGGAGAGGATGAAAAAATTAGGCTTATTTAATCAGAAGAGAAGAACGGGGGGGAATTTGATAGCAGCCTTCAACTACTTGAAGGGGGGGAGTTCAAAGAGGCCGGAGGTAGATTATTCTCAGTGGTAGCAGACGACAGAACAAGGAGCAATGGTCTCAAGTTCCAGTGGGGTAGATCTAGGTTGGATATTAGGAAAAAACTATTTCACTAGGATGATGATAAAGCACTGAAATGGGCTGCCTAGGGAAGATGGTGTAATCTCCATCCTTAAAACTTTTAAGGCAAGGCTTGGACTGGCTGGAATGATTTAGTTGGGGATTGGTCCTGCTTGGAGCAGGGGGGTTGGACTAGATAAGCTCCTGAGGTTTCTTCCAAACCTCTATGATTCTATAATTTCACCACTATCTTGACACTGCAATTACATCAATTTGCAGGGATGCTGTCAGGTTGACATTAAATGCTATTCCAATGACTGGATAGGTGTGTTAATTTTCATCATGCTTTCTTCTCTTCCAAAGAACAATGTGGTCATATGCTCCTATTTATCATCAAAACTTGTATTTAATTGTTTTTTGCAAATGTAAAAACTGTTATTTTAAAACATTTTAGAATAGTAGAATGGGCTGTGTCCAAACTGCAATATAAATACATTAAATATTATTCACAGTATTAGCATCAAAAGGCCACAGTAAGGCAAGGTTCTGTTGGAATAGCCACCGTGCAAACATGACAGCTGCTACACCAGAGGGCTAAGGGCCAAAGTATCCTAGTGTGGAGCAGAAGCATGATGCCTCTCCTACCTCTACATTGGTCAACAAAGCCAACAGGACACTGAAAGAGGAGAATTCTGCACACTCCAAAGAGTGGTGCTGCATGCAAGTCCTCACTCACATACCTAACTGAAGAACAGGCTCTTTCCCTAAGACTCAGTTTCCTGTACCTCCTTCTGGAGTGGCGTGATGACTCCACACTACTTCCAGTGCAGGACTAAGACTCTAGTCCAGAGGCAAGACACAGCCTGTCCTTGCTCCTTAGAAGTATGACCAGAGTCACCATGGAGTTAAGTAAAATAAGGGCCGGTCCTTAAGGAACCACTCCTGAAAACTTATTCAAATAAAAAAAAATCTTGCATGACTCGGCACTTCCTCTTGCATACAGAGAAAGGGTTCTCATTGACATCAGTGGTAGACAAGTGTAACCTTTGAGGGGAGAATTTAACCTGAGTCATTTTGGACAAAACCCTCCTGAATTTCAGAGGAGTCAAGTATTTGGATTGGAATCCCTAGATCTGAACTAACTTCTTTGGTGTTCAGTTTCAGCCTAGGGATGTAAGCAACTAGTTGACTATGCTTATTGGGTAAGCATCTATCAGAGGCAGGCAGCAAGGAGGAGGGGGGAGCAGGAGCTGGTGGGAGCCAGCTACATCGGGGGGGGGGGGGGCAGGAGAGGCAGAGGTGTAGAACCAGGACAGCTGTTTCCCAGCTCACCTCTGCTTTTTAAGAGCCTGGTGGCTCTTAATACATTTAAAAAACACAGGCACAGCTGAAGGGGACTGGGAGCGAGCCGGGAATCAGCTGTCCCGGTTCGCACCCTGTCCCAGCTATGCCTGGCAGCTCTTAATACATTTAAAAGGCAGAGCCATAGCAGGGTTAGCTCCTGGAGACAGCAGCTAATCCTGCTGCGGCAATGCAGTTTCCCCCCTTATTGACTAATCAAGTAGTCGATGGAAACTCCATCAACTACTCGATTAGGTTATTACACAATTTAACATCCCTATTTCAGGCTGGAGCCTATTTTCTTGGCCTATACCAAATCTGCTATAGTCTCTTGTGAAAACTCTTCACAAGACCCTGACAGCATCAAGTGCAGTCTTCAAGCTTGTCAGACTCTAGAGCCCATCCTGCAGAAGAGTAAATTCTATAAAAACTGCTGCTAGCGGATTACATGTAAATCCCAAGTGTTTCTGTTGTCTTTGGGAGTTTCCCAAGTACAAACAGCTTCACACTCCTATTTAAGCATTTGGTCAAGATTCCCATGGAACCTGAAAATTCAGCCGTAGTTAACATCCAGAGCTCACTATAAATCATCCTTTGGAGATTTCATTTAGCGTCCCAACATCTCACTTTTTTGTGTGTCATAACTGGAGGAATCACTTGACTGATTAAAAATTGGGAAGAAAAAATGTTACATTAGCCCCAACTTCTACCAGGGTTGAGGCCACTTATTTGTCAACTTCGGATTAGGCAGTTGTAGGCTGGTTTGTAATGGATACCCAGCAGCAACCATACTCAAGGTTTTAATGGCTCTTCCAGCATATTCATTAATGGTATAGATCTTTGTTCACACACACAAGCTCAGGGAGGGAAGGGAAGGCAGCTGTGCTCTGCTTTCCAGGTATGCAGTGAGGTCAGATAAATACAAGTTTGAAAGATGGGGAAATATTGACATGTCCTGTGTTCATGTAATTAGATTAATCATGCAATAGTGCTTCAGAATAGAGTTTGCTTTTAATTTCATAATATCAGACCTCAGTTCATAGCTCTTTTCAGCTGTAAATCCTCAAGTTTCAGGAGAAGAGGTTTAATCCTGCTGCATGGAACTGAGAGAGGCATCGGTTTTCTCAAAGAGAACTTTACAGAAGGGAACAATGATTGTGTTCTGTGGGAAAAACATAATGAACACTGATGGATAAATCCCAAGGATACCTTGGGTTTTAAGATATTGAACTCAGGCAAGGCTGAATGAATTGGGCTTGTTTAGTTTGGAAAAAAGAAGATTGAGACATGATAGCGGTTTTCAGGTATCTAAAAGGGTGTCACAGGGAGGAGGGAGAAAAATTATTTTCCTTGGCCTTTGAGGATATGACAAGAAGCAATGGGCTTAAATTGCAGCAAGGGAGATTTAGGTTGGACCTTAGGAAAAACTTCCTAACTATCAGAGTGGTTAAACAGTGGAATAGATTTCCTGGGGAGGTTGTGGAATCTCCATCTCTGGAAATATTTAAGAGCAGGTTAGACAGACATCTATGAGGGATGATCTAGATGTTGCTTGGTCCTGCCATGAGGACTTGATGACCTCTCGAGGTCCCTTCCAGTTCTAGTGTTCTATGATTTTATGAGTTTAGTATGATTTTATGCTATGTCTGAAATTATAAACTTCAAAAAGGCTAACCATATTTTGTTGCTGCTTTTATAATACACAGTTTTGACTGATTGTTTACATGTATGTGGGTAAAGTATGTAACATCGGATTGCATTAAAATATTAGATCCAGATTATATATACAGCATTGTTCAAAGAGATCTACAGTATACTAGGATTTTCCTTAGTTGAAACAGGCAATCCTGCATCCTGATGACTTGGTGGCATTCCATGATGCAATGTAAAAATGACTAAACTTGCATGGAGGCTAAACAGAATACTCACTTTAGTTCACAAGGCTTTACTTTATCTTTGTTTGCCTTCCCAGTTACCACCAGCATCACTGTTGTCCAGGGAAGCATTCTGCTAGGATGGTGGGAAAGGGGAAGTTATGAGCTGCCCAAAGCCACAGTAAGTTAGCTTTTTACATTCTAAGGTGCTCTAATCTTCCAAAATTGTCCTGTCTCAGATTTGGAGCACTCCTGAATAATTAGGCAGTTAAATCCTCTTAATTTGTACTGTATTACCGCCTGCTGTATAAAATGATATAGAGTTCAAACAGCTTTGCAAGACAGACACACAGTGGAAGGGGAAAGTGCCATTTTGAACTTCAATTTTAAATTTCTTTATCAAGTTTTTTAGGCACCTCTTGCTCCCAAGCTAAGAACTTCTCTGCCAATTGTCACCCAAGAGAAAAACTTATGATGCTGAGGGTATAGCTACCCTAGGGATACTATAATGATATGGCTCTGATGCTGTAGTTATGCCATTATAATCAAGTAGCATAAAAGCAGCCTACACCAATAGAAGGATTTCCCCCCATGGACATATCTGGGATAGACTGTTTTTATAGAGTGGTTTTTCTCTCACCCATGACTGATACGGCTATGTCAATTTATCTTAAGTCTTGACAAAGTCTGAGTTATGAACCCCAAAATAAGGTCTGCACTGGAAGTGCAAATACTACAGTGCTAGCAGGCATCTTACCAGTGTATCTTTAACAAGCAACCTTTCCTTTTTTCCCTCCTCCTGGAGTAACTAATCTTAACAAGAATTAAGAAATTCCAGGTTTATTACTGTCATTTCTATGGCAACAAAACATACGACAGAGAAAAGATTATGGTTTTTACTTGGCGACAAACGGCTGCAAATAAATGAACTGTGAAAAGGGAAAAACAAATCCAGTTAGTGCAAGTACAGATGATGCTCTAGCTGATACTATCCACACAGTCTCATAAGTACTTTTGCCTCATCAACCTGAACAAAATTTTGCTGCTTTAACATTTTATTGGATTTGATAACAAATGAGTCAGTCCTTCAGGCTGGTCAACACTATCAATTAAGCATGTTCAGCTTCTCTCTGTTTTCTCACCTGTACTTAAAAACACTCACGTAGTTGGGTGGACTTGTTATGGGGCAGGATAATAAATGCGTATATGCTACAGGTTGGGGAGTCTTGTAGATAGAAACCCCTCCCATTGTTGACACTCTTTTAGATACTTGAAAGCCACTATAATGTCCCCTCTGTCTTCTCTTTTCCAAACTAAACAAGTCCAATTCTTTCAGTCTTCCCTCACAGGTCATGTTTTCTAGGCCTTTAATCATTTTTGTTGCTCTTCTCTGGACCTTCTCCAATTTCTCCACATCTTTCTTGAAATGTGCTGCCCAGAACTGGACACAATACTCCACTTGAGGCCTAATCAGTGCAAAGTAGAGCGGAAGAATGATTTCTCGTGTCTTGCTCACAACACTCCTGTTATTGCATCCCAGAATCAGGTTTGCTTTTTTGGTAAGTGTCACACTGTTGACTCATATTTAGCTTGTGGTCCACTATGACTCCCAGATCTCTTTCTGCAGTACTTTTACCTAGACAGTCACTTCCCATTCTGTATATGTGAAATTGATTGTTCTTTCCTAAGTGGAGCACTTTGCATTTGTCCTTATTAAGCTTCATCCTGTTTACCTCAGACCATTTCTCCAGTATGCCCAGATCATTTTGAATTATGACCCTATCCTCCAAAGCAGTTGCTACCCCTCCCAGCTTGGTATCATCTGGGAAACTTGATAAATGTACTCTCAGTGCCATCATCTAAATCGTTGTTGAAGATATTGAACAGAACCAGTCCCAAAAGAGAACCCTGTGGAACCCCACTTGTTATGCCCTTTCAGCATTACTGTGAACTGTTAATAACTACTCTCTAAGAATGGTTATCCAGCCAGTTATGCACCCACTTTATAGTAGCCTCATCTATGTTGTATTTGCCTAGTTTATTGATAAGGTGGTCATGCAAGATCATATCAAATGCCTTACTAAAGTCTAAGTATACCACATCACTGTTTCTCCCTTATCCACAAGACTTGTTATCCTATCAGAGAAAGCTATCAGATTGACTACTTTTGAGCCATGCCATATCCACCCTATCTATGGCAGTTGCCTGCTCCAGCCTTAGGGAAGCTGGTGGTGGGTGCCAAGCCGTTCTATGAGGGAAGGGACTTGAGCCCACAGCCCCAGGCTCTAGAGGAGAATGACCTAACTATTAGGCCACAGGGACCCACCCCATCAACCTGCCTTTGCTCTTTACAAATCTGTGCTGGCTCTTAACTATCACATTATTTTGTTCCAGATGTTTGCAGATGAATTCCTTAATTACTTGCTCCATTATCTTTCCTGGCACAGAAGTTAAACGGACTGGTCTGTAGTTCCCTGGGTTGTTCTTATTTCCCTTTTTATAGATGGGCACTATATTTGCCCTTTTCCAGTCTCCTGGAATCTCTCCCGTCTTCCATGATTTTTCAAACATACCTCCTCTATCAGCTCCTTGAGTATTCTAAGATGCATTTCACTAAGCCCTGGTGACTTGAAGACATCTTACTTTTCTAAGTAATTTTTAACTTTTTTAAAATTTATTTTATCTTTGAACCCTACCCTATTTCCACTAGCATTCACTATGCTAGGCATTCCTTCATCATCAGACTTCTTGCTGAAGAATGAAACAAAGAAGTCATTAAGCACCTCTGCCATTTCCAAGTTTTTTGTTACTGTTTCTCTCTCATCACTGAGCAGTGGGCCTACCCTGTCCTTAGTATTCCTCTTGCTTCTAATATATTTATAGAATGTGTAGCTAGAGTGAGCTCATTTTGTGCCCTTGACTTTCTGATCTTGCCCCGCATACCTGTGTTGTTTGCTTATAATTCATCCTTTGTAATTTCACCTATTTTTCACTTTTTATAGGACTCCTTTTTTACTTTTAGATCATGCAAGATCTCCTGGTTAAGCCAATGTGGTCTTTTGCCATCCTTTCATGTCAGTATAACGTTCTCCTCTTTCCATTATCAAGTAGCTCCATACCCTGCAAACCATCATCTCTCTCCACTAACATCATTTTCAGACACTGAAGTCAGTTATTTTTCTTGCCCCCTTTAGCCCTGTTCCAGTCTGAAAGACAAAGCCCTTCAATATGTTGTTTTCTTCCATAGTAACTGACTGCCAATAAACTAAGATATTGTTTATTTTTCTCTCTTTAAGCATTGAGCTTCTTCCACAAAACAGCTGGGTCAGTCAGGGCAAACGTGCTTGAGCATTGTTGGGAGCGAGACATTTTTGCAACTCTGTTTTGCAGGTTTTCTTTTTATAGATGTTGATCTGCTTGTCTTTCCCCACACTATGGTTAGACCTTCCTCTTTTTTTTTTTGCCCCCCCCCCCCTTTTTTTTTTTTTTTTTGAGGTCTTGACGCCTACATAGCATGTGGCTGGGCAACATTACAGCATTTCAGAAGAAGCCCATTAAGAGAGGGCAGGGTGGATCTTAATTACATAGTTTCTTCCTCCACGACTAGATTAGCGACCTGCCTACCATCTAGACACAATATCATGCTCCTTCTGCTTCTCTCTGCATGTGTTATACACACTTGCATATTACAATTTCCTGGCACCTATGTGGTCTTATATACAATTAAAGGTATTTCTGCTATTTCATTGTGCCTGTTTTGCTTTTTATGGCTTATTATGCTGCTATAAGCCATCTTCCTTAATATCAACTAATGTTCTCCCACAGTTTTACACACAAAGAATGGTAGCTATGTAAAGGATACAAAATAGGTAGCAGTAAGAACTACATATGTACATGAAGGAATACTGAAGATAAAGTAACCACACAACAAATTCAAGCAATCTGTGATGATATTAGAATTCCTGAATGTTCGCTTAGCTGTATTTGGTCTCTGATGTTAAACTCTTTAAAAGTGAGATCTAAAAGATCTGCATTTAAAATGGCAACAGTGTCTTACAGAATGCTAGCTACAAAGCTTTGTGCTGTTGCAAAAAAACATTTTAGGGTATAGATCTTTCTATGCATGTTCTATATTCTTTATTGTTGGATTTCCAAGTATCTAACATACACAAATATAGTCAAATGAAAATGGGACATAAAATATGGAGCTATTGTCACCTCTTGTCTTAGAGAAACATTTCTGCAGAATTGTGAAGTGGCAGATAGTTTAAAGTCGGAGGAGTCCAACACTTACTACAATTGCAGTAGGTCAATCTCTGATTAGGCATCATGACCAAGAACCTGCATAGCAGTTTTAATGAAAGGACTATCATCAAATGATTTAGGTCCAAATGCTCTGGGTGACTTAAGAAAATGGAAAAAATGTGCAGAAAATATGTTAGAGCACAGCCAAATCAGCTGATGCCTATAGGGAGATTGGAGAGCTACACAAGATTTTTTACCCAGTCATCAACTAAGGATGTTAAGAGATGGGTAACTGACTAATCGTGTAGTTGATACAGTTTGTATCAACTACAGGGTTAGTTGAGAAGGGAAGGTGCTCTGTTCTGTACTACAGATAGTAGGAGCTGGATGTGCAGGCAGCTCAGATCCTACTCCATTTAAAATGCAGAACTGCAGTGGGGGAAGCTCATGGAACCAGCTTACACTGGGTCCACCAGCCCCTGTCTGTGGTGGCCCGGGCTGGCCATGGGCAGAGGCTGCTCCAGCAGCAGCCCGTCTACAGCCAGCCCCAGCCGCCAGAAACAGGCTGATTTCCCTCCCCGTACCAACACCGGCTCCTGTCCGTCCTCCCTTGCTGCCTCTTATACAGAGGCAGTTGGGGACGGGGAATGAGAAGTCGAGTACTCGCTTACATCCCTATCATCAACACAATAAAACATCAAGATCTAGTTCTCCACATATTTGCACCTTGTATAGTCAGTTGCAGCTTGTCAAATGGAGGTAAACTGCTACTATATCAAAATACTAGTGTTTCAAACCTATATTGCACAGCTATAAGTGCAAAGCAGTGAGGAATGAGACCATGAATGCTTATGAACATGGAGATTGTAAGAAGACTAGTTAATTAAACTTCTAGAAAGTGAATCCTTGTTTTTTCAAAACTCAGCTGTTAGAAAACAGTTACATTTCCCATGTCAAAAAAAAAAAAAAAAAAAAAAAAAAAAAAAAAAAAAAAAAAAAAAAAATCACTGAAAATGTGTAGGACTGGCCACTGCTGGAGACAGGATTCTGAACTGGATGGCCCATTGAACTTAGGCAGCATGGTAATTCCTTTGTTATTCCAAAGCCATCTGAGTCTTCAAACACACACATCTCACATTACAAAACTGGCATAGAATCAAAGAACTTGACTGGATCACAAGAGGTCATCAAGCCCAGCCCTCTGCACTCATGGCAGGACTAAGTATTATCTAGACCAGTGTTTCCCCTCTCAGTCTTCTTTTTTCCAGACTAAACAAACCCATTTCCCCCTCAATCTTCCTCATAAGTCATGTTTTTGAGACTTTTAAACATTTTTGTTTTTCTGCTCGACTTTGTCCAATTTGTCCACATCTTTTCTGAAATGTGGCACCGAAAACTGGACACAATCCTCCAGTTGAGACTTTATCACCATGGAATAGAGTAGAATAAAATACCCGCTACAGACTTCTTTAGTCTGGCACCCTGGGGACCTTACTGGTACGGAACCATGGGAGGTTAATATTGTCTAGCAGCATTATCAACACTTCCATTACTTACTGGGCTCTTAGAAAACATTTAGGGGTAAATTAGAGTTAAACAACAGCACAGAACACTGAGAGCCAGGACAGGTGGCTGTAAACAAAGTTTATGGGTCTGTAAGAAACTTGGCCACACCCATGATAAGTGGACATCTGGCTAACTAAAATCATGCTGAACCAGAGAGTGCTGGATTAGAGACGTTCAACATGTATTATTACACATTTATAGTAATGCCCAGAAGCCCCAATTAGAAATGAGGGCACCATTGTTTTATGGGAGGTGAACACCTACACCCTGCACCTGGTCCAAAGTACAGACTATAATCCTGATGAGACAATAGATGGTTATAAGCAGGCAGGTGGTGGGAGTAAAAAGAAAATGAAATGATTAATTCACTAATCGATTGTCACAGCACTCACTACTTAAAAGCTACATACAACTGAGTTAAATAGAATATAGACTAACCAGAAGAAAAATATTATACATAAAGTAATAGGTACAAAGGCATTCTTTAGCATGGCCCATACATACTTAGCCCAAGGCTAGTGCAAGAAAAGATTTGGAGTGTCAAAGCAGCACTGACTTTCTCTTTCTCCCACTATCCTGGATCTCTAAAAATGTTACCTCCAAAATACTCATTTCTAGGAGAGCAGAGCTCATGGTAATAATTGTAAATAATGCTAAACTATTTTTTCATCCTCCCCACTTCTCTCTCTTTCAGGAAATCACCACACCTGCCTAAATGTTTCCTAAAAACAGCTTGCTTGGAAGTAGTGAGTTGCAAATACATTTCTCAGTGTTTCCTCAATGGACTGCTATAAGTGCTAGGATCTGCCTATTATGAAACTGACTTTAGGAGGAAAAATGAAATCTTTCTTCTGGGGGTTAGAAGGGAGAGGAGAATTCAAACAGAAAACAAAATCCACCACATTGTTAGACTTGTGAGTAATAATTACTGAAGCCAGCTTTTCCACACAGCCTTTCTTGGTTTGTGTGGCCAGGATGTTTTGCCACCAAAATCAAGGAGGAGTAAATCAAAATCTGTTTTGAGGGTTCTGTGGTATGTTAATACATTTTCTAAATTTAAACATTTACTGGGTAAAATGCTTGTGCTTCTGAAAATGGGGGCTCTTGTTTTTTTCTGTTTGTTGCCAAGCAGACCCAGACGGAAAGCATACATAGTTTTAATAGCCTTTAACTAGTCTTTGCTAGGAAGAAAATATGAATCAAAGTCTACTGATTTTCATTTTGCCTCTTGTGGTGCTTTCTGGCAGCTGTGTGTGTGTGTGCGCGTGCGTGTGCGTGTGCGTGCGCGCGCGCTCTGAGACCCTGTTGAAATTCTGTACATGTCGGCAGAATGGATAAGGAGCCTGTGATATTCTGAGAGCAATTACAAACTGAATATGGCCTTTTTATCTTTTAAACCCCTTGCAGAAATGTGATGAACTGCTGAATAATGATTTGGGGAATCATGAATTTTATTCAACAGTTTTTAATCACTGAGGCATTCATCAGCACATGAATAGTTCAAAGATTGTTGCAACAGTGCAGACAAAAAAAAAAAAAAAAAAAAAAAAAGGCCATACTGTGACATTGTTTGGCAATATATTTTCTGATTGCTAAAAAGCCTCAGCACCTGACCAGAAAAGCCGATATTCTACCTAAAGACTATAGACTGAGGTTAAAAAAATACTTCAACAAACAAGGAAAATGTCACCAAGACCAAATTTTCCTCTGGCCTATACTATCAATGTGTATGTATAAAAAAGCAGGCATAATTTCCAAAGTCAGTGTCAAAATTATGGCCCAATAAATTTGGCTCAGAATGACTGAAGAATTTACAATTCAATTTAAAAATAATCTGAAGATTGGATATCCCTTTTAGAGCCATCTGATAAAAACAGGTATGAATACTGCTTACAAGTGAATGGAATACAGCCATCCTCACAAACTAGAGTAATTATCAACTTAGTTATGAAGATCAAAACAACTTTTTCCTTAGTGGAGAGACTTGAATAGAATATTTCAACAAATTAGAGATGAAAGAATAATGTACCAGTAACCAAGTGTCAAAGATGTGCTGTTTTCATAGGCATGATCTTAAATTACTTAATTTAAAATTACTGCAACGTCTAGTGTCATATCATATATAATTTAGTGATAATTTCACACTCCAACAAGCCCATAGTCAGCACTACTAAACCTTTAAGGAAACCTGTTTATTAAACACCATTCTTTCCCAGTTGGTTGAAAAAGCGAAGTATACAAACACTTCCCTCAAAAGTGGACTACTTCCATTTCAGTAGTGATTTATAGCACTGACAAACTAATTAAATCCTTATTCACAAATGAAGTCATTTTTCAGTGATGCATTAAAAACTCCCCATATTTAAGGTGCAGACTTCTTGGGGGCAAGGACTGCCTTTCTGTGCAGTTAGACAACTCCCTCTACACCGGAGTTCCAGTCTCTGACAGGGACAGTACAAATTATTGTTTAATGGAAGATGAATGTTCATTTTTAAAGCATTCTGTCTCCTTTCTTTTTTATAGTCTCTTGGCACCATTAACCTGGAGATTCCCTTCGGTGCACACTGATTGCACTTTTAATTTTTATTTACATTGCAGTCATGCACTGAATGAGAGATCAGGATATGAACCTGCAAATACTACAACATTCAAGAAGCTTTACATACTAGGGATGTTAAGATGCGGTTAATTGGCTAATTGATAGAATTTTGATAGAATTTTTATCGACTACTCGATTAGTCAATAAGGGAAGGCAGCCCAGCTCAGTCACAGCTCGAGCTCGGTCCGGGAGCTACCCCTGCTATGACTGGACTCTGCATTTTAAACTCTGCTCCACCCACCTCTTAGTACATTTAAACTGCAGAGCTGCAGCGGGGGTAGGTCCTGGACTCAGTGCAAGCTGAGACTGAGCCAGGCTGCCTACCCAGCTGGAACAGTCTCTGTCTGTGGCCAGCCCGGGCTGCCATGGACAGGGGCTGCTTTGTGGCAGCAGCCCCTGTCCACGGGGGTCTCAGCAAACACAGGCTGCTGCTGAAGCGGCCTCCTACATGCCCTCCACTACACTGGGTGGTACTGTGGAGCCAGTGCTGGAGGAAATGGTCTTTTAAGCCAGCTCCCCCCAGCATCGGCTCCTGCTCACCCCCCTTGCTGCCTCTGATACAGAGAAAATGGGGGAAGGGGAGGAAGAGCAAGTTGCCAGCTTGATTAACCAATAAGCCTGGGCTTATCCATTAGTCACCTACTTGCTTACATTCCTATTTTATATATATATATATATATATATATATATATATAAATAAGCAGCTTGTTAAACTGATACGTGAAAGTATCTGGAGGTTCAGAGCATATCTTGTTTTCTCAAAATGTATTATTTCACTTGCTTTGAAATGGGAACAAGAAGCACACTGAGAATAGACAGCTTCTCTAACTTGTTTACCAATTTATTTCTGCAAGTACCTCAGTAAGCTCTTTGGGAATTTCACACTGACAGCAGCATCTCTCAGTTTTTCACAGCTGACAATCCTATGCTTCCTAATAGCAACAGTGACAATTGTTCTCCTTTTGCCAGCAGTAGTAAGAAAGTTTAAGAAACAATTAAAACCATCTTTGCATGTCAGTTAATGATTATTTCATTCTTTTAACCTTTAATTATAGAACAATTCAAAAGACATGCTACTGGAACCATGGTCTTTGCTACTGCTTTCCTGGGCTCTATGCAGCTACAGCAATGGGAAAAATAGAGGAGGGGAAGAAAGGAAATAAAGACCTTAAGAAATGAGTTGAGCAGTGCATGCAGGAAGTGGTTTTGCAATAATTTTCTTTCACTTTCTCTTTCAAAGATACTTAAAATCAGTGAAGCAGGATTACACAAGAACTGATCCCACTTGTGGGATCCTGAAATCCATCAAGCACATGACTTTATGAACACTGAAGTGAGAACAGAATACAGTACTATCTACTTCAAGCTAGGGATGTAACAGTGTAGTTGATTAACCGATAAGCAAAAGCGTATAGGTTAATGCTATAGACTACATGCATTCCACTCCCTCCCCTTCCCCAGTGCACCTTCTAGTACATTTTTTTAGCAGGCTGGCCAGCAACCCAGCTCAGTCCTGGCTCATGCCAGGTCCAGGATCTTCCCCTACTGAGATATTTGAAGTGTATTAGGAGCCAGGTGGACAGTCAGCTTGGTTCATTTCCGGCTCATGCTGGGTCCAGGAGCTCAGCCCCTCCCCTGGACAGGGGCTGCTGCCACCCTGTGCTGCTGCTTCTGTATCAGAGACAGCAGTGTGGAGTGGCGGAGGGCTCCTCGGGAGTGGGGCCGGAGTTCACTAGTTGCTGGCCCTGCTCTCGGGGATTACAGAATAGTCGAGTAACCAATAAGAATTCATGAGGTTAATTGACTATTCAAATAACCGGTATTTAACATCCTACTTCAAGCATTTAAAAATCATGCGCTGGCCCCAGAAAGATCAGGAGACGGACTTAAAAACCATGAATATTTTTATATATGCTGATTCTTATTTGCCTTCTGCTTGTTTAAGGGAGATGCATAGTAGGGATTGTAACCTCAAATGGGGACGTGCTATCAGCAGATAAGGCTTCAGTGACATTTACTACACTTGACATTTACTTCTTTTGTTGTTCTTATATATACCCCTGCCTCTGTAATTTCCTCTCCAACTCATCTGATTAACTGGGTTTTACCCATGAAAGCTTATGCCCTAATACATCTGTTAGTCTCTTAGGTGCCACAGGACTCCTTGTTGCTTTTGCAGCAGATACAGATCAATATAGCTATCCCCTTAGACTTAATGGCTACGTCTACATTGGCAAGATTTTGCGCAAATACTTTTAACGCAAGAGTTTTTGCATTAAAGTATTTGCGCAAGAGAGGGTCTACACTGGCATGTGCTTTTGCGCAAGAGATGTGCTTTTGCGCAAAAGCATCCGTGCCAGTGTAGACGCTCTCTTGCGCAAGAAAGCTCCGATGGCCATTTTAGCCATCAGGCTTTCTTGCGCAAGAAATTCATGTTGCCTGTCTACACTGGCCTCTTGCGTAAGAACAATTGCGCAAGAGGGCTTTTACCTGAGCGGGAGCATCATAGTTCTTGCGCAAGAAGCACTGATTTCACACATTAGAACGTCAGTGTTCTTGCGCAAGAACTCCCCGCCAGTGTAGACAGGCAGGCGCTTTTGCGCAAAATCATGCCAATGTAGACACAGCCAATGTGTTAAATAAACACTAAACCTTCTGATAAGCTTCTAAGCAGCGTGTTCAATTAATGTTTCTTAGTACAAAATTACTCATTTTACTGTAGTTATTTATATTCTATATGCTTATTGAAGCGAGATTTTAATACCTCATCTGACATCATCTTTACTTGGTGTCATAAAAACTATTAAGTTGTTTTACTTTCCCCAAAACATACAGACACACATTTGACATTCCTACTTCTTTTCCCTGAAAAGGTAAAAACAGAAAAATACTAAGATTATAAGAAGTCATTTTTGAAAATGGCATACATCAAAGTGGCTAACATTATTTTCTATTTCAATTTTTTGAAGCATGCCAAACGTGACACTTGCCACTATCTGAAACTAAGCATTCTACATAGTATAAAAGTATCCTGATGTTAGCTCTCATTTCTTGGGAATAAACGCTGCTACTGAAAACAACTGTTTTACAAACGAGGATAGGATGTGGTCTCCAACATAAATTATCCATTATAGAAGGGCAAAGGTTTGAGTTGCTAATGTAGCAATGCCGACATATCACAGTGCTTAACGCGCTCAAGACTTAACCAACTCAATAGGGATTGGTGAAAATGTGTTAACTTTTGAAAAATCAGGATGATGAACTCCACTATGAACTACTTTTGTGTTCTCAACCTTCAATATACACCAGGTAGAAATTAGTTGCAGCCACCTTTCTCTTGTTTTATGGTAATGCAATGAACAGGTAGCAAACTCATACCCATTCACTAAATAAGAATGCAAATATATCCCACACTGTTAGTTTGCACAATATTCATGCCACTTCTGTTTTAGCTTTTTTATTTCTAAAAGTAAAGAATTTTAATATTCTTTAGCACTGGAGAGAGAGAGAGGAAGCAAGATAGCATATATTCTTTTTTAAGGAGGGCACAGCAAAGTGAAGGAGATCGGGACTCTTTCATATAACTTCTATTCAGTAGGATTTTGCAACCATTAACAGAATGAATCAAACAACACTGTGTTATCAGCACAAACATGTTTCCTTTATATGCATAGCATGCCATCTGAAACAAGTTCATATGCTAGTTTATTTGGACTTGGTGTTTGGGTCTCCAAACTTGTCTAAGCAGCTTATTAGCTAGAATAACAAGTTGCTTATCTGAAGGGAGCTACAATGAAAGTGGGGAGGGGAAAGTTAAGTGTCAATGAACAAACTAGCTTTGCAGTAAATGCTGGGGGGAAACATAAAATACACGACTGTTGCTGGGGTGGGGGGGGGGGGAAAACTGTTGCTCTCGTTTCTTTCCTAAGACCACAAGATGTCTGGCCAGCCTTGGAGATTATACTTTTGGTGAGAACTAAGAGCTCATTAAGGTTTGTCTACCGAGATACAGGGCCTGAGCACAGGAACCTACTTCATAAAGCTAACTAAT
The DNA here is from genome assembly GCA_019425775.1 of Rafetus swinhoei. Taxonomy (NCBI): domain Eukaryota; kingdom Metazoa; phylum Chordata; order Testudines; family Trionychidae; genus Rafetus; species Rafetus swinhoei. The sequence continues at coordinate 133,331,529 of CM033424.1, read as the reverse complement.
GTTAACAAGACCCTCATTCTTATGTCACAAAACGGAGTTTGATTTTCTTTAAAAGATGTCCTGCCACTTTCCACTCCTGCTAGGTATAAGAGAAACCAAAGCTAGTGCGATCTTGTTGGGCTTTTGCATAACCCTCAACTAGGTTCAATCCAAGAGTTTCTCTTCCAAGGACAAATCGTAATGGTCAGCTTGTGTTGCTAGTGACTCAGACAAAAGCTTCCCTTTGTTCAGAGGTGTGTTGATGCCAAAGAAAGTTCAGGGACAATACATTCTCCCATCCTTGGACAACACAAGTCTGCTGGCTATGGAGCCCTTGACTATTGATTAATTTTCTCAGAACAGGTTCAAAGAACTCTGTATGAGAAAACCTATACCAAGTGTTCTTGTCAGATTTAATAGACACCAACAGACATGGACCAATAGCCATCCCCAGGGCTCGAGGGGGTGGAGGTGTTTTCGGGAGAAGGGGGGGGGACGGAAAGGGGAGAATTAACGTACTGTTTTGGCTTTTCACATGACCGGATTGCCCAATGGTTGCTCTGGCTGCCAGTTTCTTCTCTCTTACAGGAGAAGAGCAATATACAAGGAGCTGGTATTACAGAACTTACTTTTCTAATGCAATTAGCCCTTTTTAATTGAGGATCTCCAGGTCAGGAAGTCTGGAGACAGAGCAGACAGTGCCTATAAAGGTGTTGGCCCTAAATCCCTCCCAGATCTTCCTCTCCAAATGTAGAAATAAGGCCCTGCCGTGATGCACAGCACTCAAGGAAATAGAGAAGACTGTGGTAGGAAAGTTGCTTACAAAGGTAAATTAAAGGAGGGAAGAGTCTACCTCCCCATGTTAAATGGTACTGTCAGGGTTTGTGCTTTGTGAAAGAACGGAAGTAGTTTGCTTGCAAAAAGAGTAATCTCTCAACTCAGGGTTGGCCCTTGCATGAGCTACATCTCTTTAGATACATCTCTTTTTGGCAGTTCTGTTCTTCAGCTCACTGAACTGCTCTACTTTCTTGGAAAGAGCAAGCTCCATTGTCAAAGATCAATAGTAGCTCAAGTAGCTAAAAGACACCTAGAAGTTTGAAGAAAAAAAAAAAAAAAAAAGGAAAAAGAAAGAGTGCTACCTGCTGGAAACACAAACATTCAGTGAAATTGGACAATAAGGGGCAAGAGGCCCAAGGTCGCAGAAGCTCAGAAACTGTCTGCTTGCTCTTAGGCATGAAGGCAGAACTCTGGAGAAATGCAGCTAGGGGATGTAATTTGAGAATGGAATACTGGATAACTAAAATATTACCCAAATACTACTGAAAACAAAATTATAAAAAGCAATCTCTTTGTAAACTGTAAATCACTGACAAATGATTAATAAACTGTGCTGCAATGGTCCCACAAGCAGTATCATGAACTAGGGATGTAAGAACACCTTTAATTTAGTAATCATGTAACTGCAACAATTCTTAGTGATTACATGATTATTCAGTGATACCCAGGGTGGGACCAGCAGATGCACTCCTGGCCCCTCTCCTGTATCAGAAGGAGCAGCACAGGGTGTCAGGTGGGAACAGATTTAAAAATTGGTTCCCTGTGCAGATCAGCTCCCACCTGCTGTCCTGAGCTGCTGCCTCTCATAGAGGCAGCAGCATGGGGCAGCAAGCTGGCTCCCCACACAGTCTGGCTCCCGCCTATCACCCAGGCAGATCGGGGTTATAGGTGGCTCCCCTGCGTGCTTTTCATTGAAAACTCAGACAGGCAGCCTGAGACTGAGCCAGCCTGCCAGTCCAAGTTTAAAAGTAGAGCACGCGGGGGGCCGGGAGGTTGCTTTTGTGGTTAATCTGGACCACTAACCAATAAGCAATCACTAACTGGTTAGCCAACTAGCCCTTAACCTTTCTAAGTTTGACATTTCCATTCCAGTTCTGATGAAGTAGTGCTGCCATGTGCTTATGGTCTGCTTCAGTAGCAACAGAAGAGCAGGGAAGCCTGCAGCTGTTATTACCCAGTTGCACTTACAATGTGACATCAATGGGATAAAAAGGGCACCAACTATTCTCTGACTTTCCATACCTGCCTTATATCCTACTTAAGTTTCAAAGTAGGCTTGACCTAGTGGAGCTGCCTTAGAAGAGTTTCAGTGTGGCATCAGGGTGTGAGTGGGATTGTGCCAACGTTCAAGCCTACTGGCTAATTCTTACACTTAGAGTACCCCTCTATTCAAAGAACAAGGAGGAGAGTATCTAACAAACTGGGCTCCTGGCCCATGACCCTAGGAGCTAAAATAATACATATAATTAACAAATACAACTATAGTTACAAGGAGTCCTGTAGCACCTTATAGACTAACAGATGTATTGAAGCATAAGCTTTTGTGGGCAAAGACCCACTTCGTCAGATGCATCTGCAGATCCAGACTAACACGGCTGCCCCTCTGATACTTGACAACTATAGTTGTTAATGTTACACTTGTGTCTTCTCTCTGTTGGACTCCCTTTTCAATTAGAATGGGAAAGGGTGTACACAACGCTTGAAAAAGGGTAGTTTTAAAAGGTCAGTCACAAACATGATACTGATGTGAGAAGTCAAAGGGGAAACTTCACTTTCTGATGCAGCTTGTAGAAAAATACAATGGGAAGTAGACAATGGATTTTTTTGCAGGAAATAGGCTCATCTGCTATTCTTTGTCGCCAGCATTCACAGTTATGCTGTGTGTTATCCTCTCCTATTGTAGTTTTCACCACTTTCCTCTTAGGGTAGAATAAAACATGACTTTGGCTCTGTGCCTGAAAATAACTCTAATCAAGGGCTGTGACACAGCAAAAACTAAACAAAACAAAAACGCCATACACATGCAAAGGAAGAAAAATGCTTAGCCTGCACAGCAAGAGAAACACAATTTCTCACAGAAAAACAATTGCTCTCCCTACACAAACTGCTCAACCTGTACCAAAGTTTAGATACAAAGGTGGCTCAGTCAGGAAATAACTAGTTCTGGTATTTTGTGAAGAACACTTGACTAAAACCGAACATCATCTGAGGGCAGTGTGCTTAGCATACATTTTTCTTAACTCCAGCATTTCTTTATAATTAAATTTTAGCTAGCCTAGCATGTATGCTGTGTGGAGACCCGCTGTGTGGGTGGCACATAAACCCTCTCCTGGTTTCCACATTGGTTGCCTTTGCTGTCTCAGTGCACAGGGCTTAACACAGGCTATACTAACAGCATCTATTATCTGACCCCATGGTGAGATACAGGTGTAGCCACAATCGTGCCTTCACTGCACATCTGGAGGGCTCTGGTATGAGGGAATGCAAAGTACAGCCGTTCCTAAGTAGTAGCAAGAGTCACTGCAAGCTGTGCTGCCAGCAGCATTCCTAGAGACAGTACACCTGCTCCTGCACTAGGCATAATGCTCCCAGCAACACAACACACTGCTGGCTTGCTATCCTCATTCAGGGGAACTCTGGCACTTGGAGCCTTAATTGGGCCTGAGCCCTTAGCATGTCAAGTCAGTACACTATGAATTTATTTATACTTGTACTTAGATCCAAGGATCTTAACACACTTTGCAAACATCACAAAAGTGGCCCAAAGAAGCATGGTACTTAACAGCAGAACGTAGGTAACAAAAATGTATTAAAGCATACATTTTGTGCAAGAAACAGGGAAACCTGTACCCCCCCATAGTAAGTAGCACCGTTTTAATTCGAATCAGATGATTAAACAAAGTGCAAACCACCATATGGACACTTAGTTTGGATTAAGAGCGAGTTATTCTGGTTTATTTTAAACTGATTCTTAATCCACCTAAGCAAAATTGAAATAAACCCTGGCTACAAACTAGGGATGTTAAAATGGCATTATTTTTGTAAACATGTAACTGCTAAAATTTTCAGTGGTTACACATTTACATGGCGGACGGAAGCGGGGAAAGGAGGTGGGAGCCAGTACTCATGGAGAGCTGGCTTTTAATCCAGCTCCCCACTAGCAATGGGTCCCACTTGCCTCCTTTGCTCACTGCTGCCTCTGTGGGAGGGGAGGCTAAGAAAACTGTGCTTACTTAGTCTGAATATGAGAAGAATGAGGGGGGAATTCCAAAGCAGCCTTCAACTATCTGAAGGGGTGTTCCAAAGAGGATGGAGAGAAGCTGTTCTCAGTAGTGACGGATGGCAGAACAAGAAGCAATGGTCTCAAGTTGCAATGGGAGAAGTCTAGTTTGGATATTAGGAAAAACTATTTCACTAGGAGGGTGGTGAAGCACAGGAATGGAGGTGGTGGAATCTCCATCTTCAGAGATTTTTTTAAGTCCCCGCTTGACAAAGCTCTGGCTGGGATGATTTAGTTGGGGTTGGTCTTGCTTTGAGCAGGGGACTGGACTAGATGACCTTCTGAGGTCCCTTTCAACCCTAATCTTCTATGATTCTATACAAAATATAAAGGTAGCATGTATTGTGTATTCTCCCATGTCACAAACCGAACAATTTCTTTTTCCTCAAATATATGCTTCTCTTCCCTTGTAAAACTCTCTCAATTCTATTAAAAGCTGCAACAAAGAGTGGATTTACAACTGGCAAAAACACACTGAATCATAGATTACAAAAGGTACATCATATGCATAGACATACAACAGGCATGCATACACATTTTGAGTGTTGGTTGAAGGGAACATTCTATGTTAAAAAGAAAAAAAAAATCAACAAGTGACTCAAACATCTGCAATTGTTTTGCTGAAGGATGAATTGCCTAATGCAGCGGTTCCCAAACGCCAATTCACGGCCTGAACCACTGGCTGCCTCACCACTGGGAGCAGTGATGGCTCAGGCAGCGGCAGCAGGAAGTATCTTCCTCCCTCATCTCCACTCTGCACTTGGGGAGGCGGCGGAGCAGGAGGCACCGCCCCATGGCTCCATTTTCCCCTCCCCTCACCCATGTAGCCGTTTTTTCCAGCAGCAGCACTGGGGCTGAGGTGGAGCAGGAGGCGCCTCATCAGAGCTCCCCAGCAGGAGGCGGCAGAGAAGGAGGTGGCTCTCTCACTTTCTCCTCCCCCCCATAATGAGGGCCAGTCGGGAGGCCATGGATGTGGGGTGCAAGACACACTTGGGGAGGGCTGCTCTCCCTGCCCACAAGGCAGTAACGGCCATGGTCCCTAAAGCCTCACTCTGGTGACTGCGAGGGTGGGGCATGGTGGGGTCACAGAGCAAGAAGGTGTTGGCATGGGCTTCGGGGGTCAGAGGTTAAAGGGTCAAAGGTCATGGGGTGGGGATGGGGGTCAAAGGGCATTAGGCACTGGGGAGCAAGGGGCTAGGCGGACCAATAGCATTTTATTTTCATTTGCATATACATTATTTTCACAACAAATATGCAAATAAAATGTTGCTGGTCTGCCAAATGTTTGTGAATGGGTTTGCCAGTCCATGGCATAAAAAAGGTTGGAAACCACTGGTCTAATGAAAGAAGACATGGGCATGTAGTTGATGTATATGAGCTGAAGTCGAAAGATTTGGATCCTGTTCCTAATTCAGCCACGGATTTGTGCAATCCTAAGTAAGTCTCTCAACATTGTGGGGATTGAGAGTGAGAGGACAAATAAGCCACCATAATGCAAAATAAATACTGAAATTATATAAATAGATAGAAAATCCTCAAATGAAACACTGTCTAAATTTGGTCAACTAATTTAAGAGTCATGGAATTTCTTAGTTTAGAAAGGAAATTCAGATTAATCAAGGAATGGTGGGAATGTTGGTGTTTCTAACTGCAATATTTCATAACACAGGAAACAGGGCAAGCAAATGAAATTGAATTACAGCAAATTAAAAACTGATCACCAATGTTTTCTCTCAGCAAGATACATTACCTGAGGAACTCACTGTCACAAAATACTGCTAAGGTTTAGTGGGTTTCAGAAAAGGATTAGACATTTGCACAATCCTGAACCACCCCCAGTTGTGAGACATGATAGAAGCTATAAGGGATATAAACCTTCTAACTCTCTAAGACAAGGGTTAGGAAGAACCTTCCCTCATGTGCAAGTAAAACTGCCACTATCGGTATGCTAGCACACACACAGAGAAGTATCTGAGACTGCCCATTGTTTAAAAAAAAAAAAAAAGTGATTTTGGAGCACTTGGAAGAGGGGGACGTGATCAGAAATAGTCAACATGGATTCACGAAGGGCAAGTCGTGCCTGACCAATATGATTAGCTTCTATGATGAGGTAACTGGCTTTGTGGATATGGGGAAGTCGGTGGATGTGATATACCTTGACTTTAGCAAAGCTTTTGATAGAGTTTCCCACAATATTCTTGCCAGCAAGTTAAGGAAATATGGACTGGATAAATGGACGACTATAAGGTGGATAGAAAGCTGGCTAGATTGCTGGGCCCACCGGATAGTGATCAATGGCTCGATGTCCGGCTGTCGGTCAGTTTCAAGCAGAGTACCCTAAAGAATCAGTTCTAGGGCTGGTTTTATTCAACATCTTCATTAATGACCTGGATGAGGGGATGGATTGCACCCGCAGCAAGTTTGCAGATGAACCTAAGCTAGGGGGAGAGGTAGATACATTGGGGGACAGGAATAGGGTCCAGAGTGACCTAGACAGATTAAGGGATTGGGCCAAAAGAAATCTGATCAGGTTCAACAAGGACAAGTGCAGAGTCCTGCACTTGGGACGAAAGAATCCAAAGCATTGTTACAGGCTGGGGACCAACTGGCTAGGGTAGCAGTCAGCAGAAAAGAACGTGGTGATTACAGTGGACGAGAAGCTAGATATGAGTCAACAGTGTGCCCTTTTAGCCAAGAGGGCTATTGGCATATTAGGGGGAGCACTGCCAGCAGATCTAGAGAAGTGATTATTCCCCTTTATTCGGCACTAATCAGGCCACATCTGGAATTCTGCCCCACCACTACAGAAAGGATGTGGATGCATTGGAGAGGGTCCAGCGGAGGACAACCAAAATGATTAGGGGGCTGGAGCACTTGACCTCTGTGAGAGGCTGAGGGATTTGGGCTTATTTAGTCTGCAGAAGAGAAGAGTAAGGGGGGGATGTGATAGCAGCCTTCAACTTCCTGAAGGGAGGTTCCAAAGAGGATGGAGAGAGGCTGTTCTCAGTAGTGACAGGTGGCAGAACAAGGAGCAATGGTCTCAAGTTGCAGCAGGGGAGGTCTAGGTTGGATATTAGGAAAAACTATTTCACTAGGAGCATGGTGCAACACTGGAATGGGTTACCTAAGGAGGTGGTGGAATCTCTATCCCTAGAGGTTTTTAATGTCTTGGCTTGACAAAGCCCTGGCTGGGATGATTTAGTTGGGGTTAGTCCAGCTTTGGGCATGGGGCTGACTTCTTAAGGTCTCTTCCAGCTCTATGATTCTATGAAAAAGGGCTAGTAGACTGGGCAGACCACTGATGTTATCTGGAATGGCACTTTCAATATAATCATATGCCGTTTCAGTACTTGACCAACTTGCAAACTGAATATGTTTGCCAAGTGTTTTGAGAGCATCGTAAGTGCAAACTATTATTCTAAGTTTCTGAAAAGTAGCCTAATCATCTTCCATACAATTAAAATATTAAACAAGGAAACGTACTGTTCAAATGTTAGTTCATTTCAAAATCATAATTTTACAATATTTTGCAAAACTAGATATTTTGCAAAGCTAACTTTATAATGTAAGGACTTGTGTCCATGACAGAGTAAAGTGGTTTTCTGGGGTGCAATTTATAACACAGTCCTATTTATCTGTAGATCTCCAAATGTTTTCTGACAAATATCTGTTATTCTATTATATAGATAAAGAAACTGAAGGACTTTGATAAAAAATAAACTGTACTACTAATGCAGATATAAGATTTTAGATAGCCAATTTTGCAATTCAATCAGTGTTTCCCCAATTAAACTAAGTATGAGATTTTCAAAAATGCCCTAGAAAATTATTCATCCGACTATCAACAACTTTCAGTAGTAGACAGAAACCTAAATCCCTTTGACACTGCCAAGCATCCTCCCCTAGATGGTATTTGGGTGGTGCCTCAAATTATTTATTCTAAGCAGACAACAGTACTGGTTTGACAGAGGTGGAAGGTGGGGGGCTTCTGATCTCTACTAGCCAACTGGCACATTGAGTTAATTACATAAAGCAGTTGAAGCAAACAGAACAGCACAAAACTTGTCAATTCTGGAATCCATAATAATGTGACATGTATGACCGATCTGTAACTCCTCACTATTTGTTGCATGAGATCAGCTACACCCATTTAATTCATGTCTGGTGATATAATGCTTTCTGTTAATATTTGACAGCGTACCTCTTCCATGAGACACTAAGACTACGTCCACACTGGCCAGTCTCACGCAAAAACATATGTAAATGAGGAGCGGTGGTGAATATCACCACACCTCATTTGTATACTTGAGCCGCCATTTTGCACAAGGGGCTTTTGCGCAATAGCCATTCTGCCGCTTATTTTCAGTCAGAACGGCTCTTGCACAAGAGGGGGTTTTTGTGCAAGAAGGAGCAGTGTAGACTGCTTCTTCTTGCGCAAAAGCCCCTTGCGCAAAAATGGTGGCTCATCAAGTATGCAAATGTTCTTGAGCAAGACTGGCCAGTGTAGATGTAGCTTTTTCAGCTCCTGAAAGACAACCTTTGGCAAGATACTGCCTGAGGGTATGTCTACACTAGCTCGTTAATTCGAGCTAGGTAGGCAAATCAGGCAACCGGAGTTGCAAATGAAGCCCGGGATTTAAATATCCTGGGCTTTATTTGCATGTTCCCATCCGGCCGCCATTTTTAAATCCCCCTTAGTTCGAACGAACTGCCCGCGGCTACACACGGCAGTTTAAAGTTAATCCGAACTAAGTCCCTAGTTCGGATTAACTGTTACTCCTCATGGAATCCCGGGCTTCATTTGCAACTCCGGTTGCCTGATTTGCCTACCTAGCTCGAATTAACGAGCTAGTGTAGACATACCCTGAGTTTCTCTTTGTCCCTCCTATTCCAACTCCACTGCAGGTTTTCCAAAGTTTGGTTTTACCTGTAGCTAGGCCATTACACTTCAATTTATTTTACATTTAAAGAGCTAAATAGGGAAGTTGCTGTGTGCTATTGCTGAAACTGGTACATCTTGGGAGCAAAAGCAGGCGAGGGTCATGTGGATTGTCTATCCCCTGCCTATGAGACAAGCATAGGATTTTCTCTCCCCTGCGCAGGGAAGAGACATGTCGAAGAGCCACCTTCCGATCCTCTTACATATTTTGGTCCACTAAAACATTTGGTGAACTTGTGTGGAATTATTTTGGTCAAAAATATTTGAAGAAATCAAAAAGCATTTTGACATTTACTAAAAATCTTTTTGATTTTTCAGTTTTCTAGGGTTGGGGATAGAGCAGGGTTCGGCCACTGAACCAAAAAAAAAAAAAAAAAAAAAAAAGTTCTTCACACAGCTTTATTCTACATTCAGCAGCATTGCCTGCATTTGAAACAGATTTCCTGTTAAAGCCTAATTAAGGCACAAAAATTAGAATAAATATTCCCATCTTCTATATTCTGAAAGCTTAAAGTAGAGCCACAGAAATCTATTTTCCTTGAGAGTTTCTTTGTAGAGATCAACATGAGCTTAGAGAGAAGCTAATTTTGAGAACCCTCTCTGCTCCATGGAAATAAAGGCCAAATAAAACAAACCAAGTACACACCAAAGAGGAAAGGAAGTGGCTTGAAAAGAAATGTCACTAAGGTTGTGGGCACCATAGTTAATTTTAATCCAAGATGTGTTGGGAAATAAAGTTAAAAAAACATTTTGGACTAGTGATATAATGATGTTAGGCCAAATCCAGCCTTTCTGAGTGGGTGCAACTCCACTGAGGTCAATAGCTACACAAGGCCAGAATTTTGCATATGCTTAAATACATCAATGACAGAACAGGGCTAATCCACTTCAATGATCAAATTAAAAATGCCACTGTTAGCACTCAATTAACTCTTTTTATTGTGAATTTAAATGGCTAACTTTTCTAATCTAGTTATTTTATAGGTATCTCTTTTTAACATGGATAAGCTCTTCCCAGTACTAAATTTCATACTGGTTTAGTTGTGAAATATTTTCACTTGGATGTATCAGTGGTTCTAAACCACAAACGTAAGAATTATTTTGTAATTTTACTGGCACGGGAGGGGGAAATTAAATGTTAATTATACAGTTTTTATCAAGTATAATTTAAACTATACTTTTGACCTGACTACATTTGAAGTATAGTTTAAACTCAGTGTCCTGGAACAGAAATTGAGTGGTACAGAGACTTTGCAATAAAGGTGTCAGAAAAGTATGGATCTACTTGTAAATGCTATTTTGAACAAATTAATACAGATTACTAGCCAGATGTAATTTTTTCCCCAAAGTGAAGAATTTCCAGAGTCAGTAGCAGTATTACCTATGTAGGATTCAATTTATCCATTGCTCTATACATTATATAGTTATTTGCAACACTGTAAAGAGAGGGAAAATGCTCCCCACAGAACTGTGGTAGTTTTACACACATTGCATTGATATAAATAACTACAAAGATGAAGGCAAATTGGTAAGCATAGTGCACTACAGGTAAATGAAAGATCCCTCTCTTACTGGATGATTCAATTTCAACAAAAACACCACAAACATAAGAAAACATAGTGGGGGGGGGGGGGGGGAAAGGACAAGAAGGAGAATGTCAGGGGAAGGTAATGGGACAGGAATACACTTCACGTGGCAGTGTGGTTTTCCCACAGCTATGGAATTGTGTACATTGCTTGTTGAACATATTTCCTGTTGAGTACATTAGAGTAATTTTGAACTTCACAAAATAGTTCTGATACAGAATTTTTAAAAAATACAAGTATATGAAGGGCCAGATTCTGACACTTTAACCTGACATGGAGTCGAATCCTTGTGCTGAATTCTGAAACTATGCATTGGTGAATTTCTGTGTCAGCATGAAGGCTCTCTAAAAATCACTGGAGCAACACAGGGTCCGCCACATGGATTTAAGTGCAATGTTGGGGCTGGAACATGTTACTATGCTCACAGAAATCAAAGGGCTGTCTGCAGAGAACTTTCCATCTTCTCGAGTAAAGATGGAAAAATCTGGCCCTAAATGTTTAAACTACTTGCTATATTTATATTTATTTTATTATTTGAGAAAGTTACTAATGATAGGCTTGACTCTCTGGACACCATTTGGACACCAGTGTCACATTGTTGATTTCAGTGGAATTGCCCAGGGCAAGCGAGAGAAAGTGGTTTTTAATTCACAATAAAAAAAAAAAGCAAAGATATTAAATGCAATGTTGTAATCCTATCTATTTCCATATTCCAAGGCTCTGCCCCTTACAAACTTCCTTCCTTGCACTTAAAATAAAGCAGTACTATTTAATAAAGCCATTCTGAATTTGGTGATGAGAAAGAAGAGGTTAGTTATAGAAGGACTGTACTTTGAAATTACAAAGTCTATATCTTTAGCTCAGTTCACAATCAAGCTGGCAATCTTACAGGTAATGGATTGAGAGCGCTCTCTCTCGCTCTCTCACTGTGTTACGTAACTCAGCGTATTTGTCTTATCCACTGTTTACTCAAATCACTGAAGAGGTAGGGAAAATCTGTGAGGATTTGGAACTTGCTTTTTTACAATACCCACTTCCAACGTGCCAAACCTGCTAACCCCCTTTTCATGGTTTTTTTATTATCTATGAGGGGAATTTAGGGCCCATGAACAAGATGGACAGCAAATGGTTAGAGCCAGGAGCAAACTAGTATCAAACTTCTAGTCCTCACATGTCGCTTCAGAGATGGGAACTATGTAGGAGCAGCCTCTTTCCAGTTAGCATGAATAAGAAAATTCAAAGGGAAGACGAAGGGGATACCAGGTGGGGAAAGCTATTGAATGCATGGAGGCTCTGTGAGGAAAGAGACAGAACCACAAGGCATTTAAGAGTACTGCACAGTGAGGAGAAAGGCAAGGTCACTTGGGACTGACCAAGAGAGGGGCAGAGCCTAGACCAGGGCCCAAACGGGTGGATCCAGCCCGCAGACCCCGTGCTACTCCCCCACCCCAGGCCAATTAGAGCCTGGGGTGGGGAGGGGAATGCACGAAGCCTTCTCTATCTGACCCCGTCCTGCGAGCAGCGCACGGTGCTTTCCTGGCAGGGTAGGAGGAAGCTTTGCATGCTCCCCCACTTCCAGACCTTAATTGGCCTGGGAGTGGGGAGCGCACGAAGCCTCCTCCCACCCTGCCAGGAGCACATGGCGCTTCCCCCGCCAGCAGCGTGTGGCGCTTGAGAGCGGAAGAGGCTTCGCACGCTCCCCCGGCCCCAGACCCTAACTGGCCTAGAGGCAGGGGAGCGAGGGAAGTCTCCTCCCACACCAGGGGCATGGGCACCTTGGGGGAACTTGGAGTGGGGGCAAAGGCACTCCCTCACCCCCAGACCAATCGTTGTCTGGGGGTGGGGAACCTGGACATATCTTGGCACCGCCCCTTCTGCTTCATGCCCCGCTCCTTCCGCTCGAAGCCCCACCCCTTCCTGTGTGGCCCAGGGCCACTTCGAAAATTTTTGAAGTGGCCCCTGGCAAAAAATTATTGCCCACCCCTGGCTTAGGCTGAAGGCAATGCGTGGCAAGGATAGATTTTCCAAGGTGTGACAAAAAAGGGAGGAACCAGTCAGTGTTTACACAAAGGGGCCCAGGTTTGCAATTCTTGGGGTTCCAAAGAGAATATTGTAGCACCACTTGCACTATTTTAAGTGCTGGGTTTCTCTTGAAGAGAAATGACCATTATCAAATCTAGTGATGCCTTTGAGATTGGGGCTAGGAAAGACAAATGAGAATATATCATGTTACCCAATCCTCAGGCTTAAATCAAAGGTTTATCCTAGAAAGTACCAAGATAATATAGTACTATAACCCTGGGTTGGTAACTTGTATTGGGATGATGCAAACAGACAAAAAACAAAACGAGGTTTCTTGACTATTAACCAAGTGTTACATGAGGGGAGAGGAAGCAAGACAAGGCAGAATTACTGTGCTGCTTACTCCTGAAATGAACACTCCCTTCCTCCCACTCCTGAAGTTTGAAGTGATGGCAATCAGTGTTCCCTCTAAGCTGTGCAGCAGCACAGCCCTGCAGCTGCTTAATGAGCTCCACCCAGCCAGGGCCTCAGGACTCAGGCACAGAACTGCCTGGTGGGGGAAGGGCACATCTCCCTCAGAGACAGCAGCAGCTCCCTGCTGATGACACAGCAGCAAGTCTCTCCCAGCCAGTAGAGACATGTCCTCTCCATACTGGCTGGGAGAGGCTCGCTGCTCTGTGCCTCTCTCCCCTTATGCAGGGAGCTGCCTGGTGAGTCCAGAGCCCCTGGCTGGGCGGGGCTCATTAAGCAGCTGGCTGGGCTGTGCTGCAGCAAAACTTAGAGCAAATAGTAACCCACAAAATATACACCACTAATCACTGGTTTGTTAATTCTTGAGGACTACTGTTTTAACTGAAATGCAATTTGATCACACCTCCAGCATGTAATGACCTAAAGAAAAACAGACCATTTTCAAGACAGATACTCAAATTATCATCTTCTGCATGGTACAAGATTTAATGTTGCACACAATAAAATAAGCTTAGGGGGTATATATACTTCTTGGCTTAGTTGGTGTTAAAAGGGAAAAAAACATTACATTCTTCTCCACAAATTATTTTTGCTTTTTCTTTAGTTTGAATGAGCTAATTTATAATATCAATTAGATGCTGTTGGCCCTGTGTTCCAAATTTGAGGGAAGCATGCTTTGTATAGAACCAATGGGAATTCCAATGCTGACTGACTTGAGGCCCCAGTAGAGAATACTACTAATAATTACCATTCACTGAGTGCATTATTTATTTGCGTTATCCAGTGAAGGTTACATAGACTAAGGCTCTGAAGCACTATGGTAACACTATTACTAAAAGGCTGACCTGAATTTGGCATCCGTCCTTTCCCAATGGGAACTACCTATCTCACCAGGGCCCTAGAAACAACCCCTCTGAGAAGAATGAACCACAAGCTAAAATTTCTTTACAAAATTAAGCTTTTATATAATTATATATATACACACACACACACACACACACACACACACCTTCCAATGAAACCAACAGTTAATTGTAAATCTCTTATTTACAACATGCCTTTAGCTTACTTATTGTCATCATGAAAGACATTATTAAAACACTAAAAAATTTATCCGGAATTGCTCAGGTCGTTAACTCAAGTAATTTTTTTTTTAAATAAAATGAAAATGTACTTGCTTTATTTAAATCATTGCTCTGGAGTGGGGCTGGGGATAAGGGGCTCAGTATGCAGGATGCCCCAGGGAGAGAGGCCTCTCCATGACCAGAGCAGCTTCAGTGGGCACAATCAGAGACAGGTGCATGTCCCCCAGCTGGGGCAGGCCCAGGTTCGTCTGCCCCAAGCTTCCTAGCTAGAATGAGGAATACAACATACTATACACTTTCCCCTCACTCCTTGATGAAGGGAAACAGTCAGCAACGTCCCCATATGAATTGGTGAGGGGCAGCTTCAGCCCCCTCCCCTGCCCTCTCTAAAGAGCACCTGGCGGTGGAAGGCTTGGGGCTGGAGCAATCCGGGAGGGGGGTGCACGCCCCCAGCCAGCCCCTTTCACCTGCCTGGTCATTCCATCTCTTCTGTATGGTTTTAGGAGCAGCAATTCCATTCCAGACACATCCCACTTTTCCGACACAATCAAACCCTTACCTTGCTTTAAGTTATGATAAGAGGAAACTATATACCAAATTTAGTGGTCTTAGCTCTTACCATTTAGTAGAAGTTCTTGAACAAAAAGACAAACTTTCTCAAATAGATAATAGTAAAGTTCCCCAAAGGTCAAGGCACGAAAAATCAATGTATTAATTTTATCATTGAATCCACTTCTTAGATAACAATTTGTAGTCCAAGTTGCTGAATTTACATATTGGCTCCAATGTGACCATGCATTTGTCCTCTCGATAACTCCTGAGGGTGTTACCTATCCTCAATTACATTTGGAAGGCCTTTCAGGCATGGTGCAAGTGAGTTTCTAAGATATATCATCAGGACTGATGTGATACCCTATTATATTACAAAATAAATGCCATACAATGAGTTAATCAGAGGACAACATTGAAAGGCTGTGGAATATCAAGTCACTACTTTAAAACAAAAAACAAGAACCCAATCAACAGGTTCCTTCTCCAATGTGCTGTCATCTCTGTTTTTTATATTGTAAAATCCAGAGGACAGAAACTTTATTCGTTTTGTATCTTTAATGACACCAAACACATGACCATTAGTTATTGAAGTGTGGACAACATGAGACTGCAGCAGCAGATCTGCTCAGTAGAGTTAATGGTACTCCACAGGAGAAAAAAAGACAGACAATAGTCAGTGCAATAACCATCAGTCCATGTCAACATGCTGGTGATATACTGAGGAGCCAGAGCATCTATTTTTACTAGCAGCAGCATGAGTCAAAAGGCATGTGATAAAGAACATCTGCACAGAAACTGCAGACAGATGGCTGCTAGCAGGCAAAACATGAACTTTAAAAGAGTCTGACCTAACAAAGGTACATCTTTAGATTTTCATAGATACATATATTCCAAGGCCATAAGGGATCACTAAGGGATCACTATGGTCATTTAATTTGATCTCCTATAAAAGTCTATAAAACAAGGGTGGAGAACCTCAGGCCCGGGGGCTGGATGTGGCTCTAGGCTTGCCTGGACCCAGCCCTTGAGGCCCAGGGCTCCCACCCAGCATTGGGGAGCCTGTGCTGGTGCTCGAGCCCCCCTTGGGGCTGGAGCACACAAAATCTACTAGGCTGCTCCCCCAAGGCTCTGGTGTGAGGGGAATGTGGGAAGTGTCTTTCTCCTTCTCAGTCGGGAGCCACACTGAAGGTTTTCCCCTCCGTTTCTCACTTGTATGCAGCACCTGATTGATTTTTCTGTGGGTCAGTGGCCCCTGACCCAAAAAAGGTTCCCCCCTGTATAGAACATCCCCCAAATAATTCCCAGAGCATATCCAATTTTGACTTTAAAAATTGTCAGTGATGGAGAATTCATCATGAACTTCAATAAAGTATTCTGAAGGTTAAAAATGTATGCCTTATTTCCAGCTTCAAGCTGTTGGATCATATTATACCTTTCTCTAAAGAACCCAATATTAAACATTTGCTGTGTAAACACTTAAAAACTATAATCAAGTCAACTCTTAAATTTCTAAAGCAAGATGCAAAAAAGATCTCAATCCATTTATCACTGCGAGGCACGCTTTCTAATCCCTCAGTCATTCTCGTGGCTTTTCTCTGAGCCATCTCCATTTTATCAATATCCTTCTTGAATGGCGGGCACCAGAACTGGACCCAATATTCCAGTAGCAGTCACATCAGTTCAAAAATAGAGGTAAAAGAACAGTTCTACTCCTACTTGGGATTCCCTTGTTTATGCAGCCAAGAATCACATTAGCCATTTTGGCCACAGCCTTGTAATGGGAGCTCATGATGCACTGTGACCCCCAACGTTTTCTCAGAATCACTGCTTCCTGGGTGAGAGTCCCACTTTTTTTTCAGATGATCTGCACTCTTTGTTGCTCGATGTGTTTTAATTTGGCTAAATATGGACATCACGGCTATGTCTATACTACGTGTTTTGTCGGAAGAGGCAATGCAAATAAAGCGCTGATTAGCATAATCATTCATTTGCATAATCACTTCATTTGCATAATCTATTCCAATCTGGTTTTGTGCAAAAGGTTTTTGCGCAAAAACATGCAGTGTGGACGTGCCCTTATGCCTCTCTCGGAGGCATAAGGATCTTGTGCAAAAAGGGGTTTTTGCACAAAACGGACACATCCACATTGCATGTTTTTGCGCAAAAACGGATCAGAATAGATTATGCAAATGAAGCACGAGAAAATGCTAATCAGTGCTTCAATTGCATTGCCTTTTCCGACAAAACATGTGGTGTAGACATAGCCTATGTGTTTTTATGTAGCTTACCAAGGGAGGCAGATTGCTCTGTATCAGTTACGTGCCCTCTTCATTATTTACCATGCCTTCGTTGATTGTTGAATCAGCTGCGAGTTTTCTGTGATGATTTCCTTTTCTTCCAGATCATTAATAAAAATATTAAATTGCACAGGGCCAAGAACTTATCAGGACCCAAATAGAAACACACCCAATCAATGATGATTGCCCATTTACAATTATATTTTGAGACTTATCAGTTAACCAGTGTGTTACTAGTGTGCCCATTGGTAACAACTGAGAAAGGATTCTCTGTTCTTTACAACCATCTCCTGTCTCAGACCTGACAAACGCACTGCACTCAATACATTGCTTTCATCATATTCATCCAGACAGGATAGTTTGTGAGGTCTTTACTACAAATTTGTAGGTAATTAATAATCATTGTGAGATGTGTTAGAGGTAGTAGTTAAGGAATAATTAAACCATATTGAAAAATTATGACTTTATTGTCTTGAAGTGAAAGTGAGCTACCAAGGAAAATGCAAATCAGTGATGGTCCATTCAAGCCAGAGGAATTTGTTCCTGGCTGGCTGATTAGGTTATGTACTACTCAGTTATGCACCATTGCAACAACCCAGAAAAGTCAATCGAAACCATCAGAAGATAGATTATGAACAACTAAACCACTTGGAAGTGGAAAGGAACTATACAACAGAGAGGGGATAGCCTCTCTGTGAAAAAAGATAATTCAGTACATAACTGAACAGAGGAAGAAATTCTATATCCATTCACTGATGAGCTATCATAGATGAAAAATTGGACCCTGGCTCCTTGAGACTAGCAGATGCTGCAGCAGACTGAACTTTGGGTTAAGGATCTAATTTATTATATAGGAAAGGTAACTCTTAATAAAGGTAGGCCCTAGATCATGTCTTCTGATTTTGCTTTGTATGTAATCTTTTGTTTCCATCACTCATACTTATCTCTATTTGAATCTCTATGCTTTCTTAAAATAAATTTCCTTTTGTTTTACTTTAACTGAACTCAAGTGCCATGTGTGAAACAGCAACAATGGGCTAGAGGTAAAACTGGTAATCTGAAGTACATAGTTCCTTTGGAATGAATGAAGGACCTAGGATTTCTGAAGGTAACCAGTGATCGGGGCTAGATACCACAGGGGGACACACTGAGGAGACTTGGGGGCTGAATGCATCTATTCTCAACTAACTGGGCTTTGTTCCTGGCCCCCTGGCTGCAGGGCTCCATAGCTGCCTTGCCTATTTCACTTGAGTGTACCCCCCATTCCCGCTCCATCAATGCTGGCGCTTCTGCTGCCACCAGAGTGGAGCACCACAGCTGATAGCAGCAGAGGGGCTGGCACTGATCTCCCCTGGTCTGGCAAATTCCCTGGTTCAGGATTGATCAGGTCACAAGAGAGCTGGATCAGGGAGGTTCAACCTGTACCAACATTTCCCAAGTGAATTTTCACCCAGAAAATTTGATCAAGTCTTGCTTTTCTTGAGCCTTCGCATGAACAAAAATTTTCTTGTACAAATATTCAAAGGAAATTATTTAAAAGATCATCAATGCAAACTTGTTGTAGGTTTTATTTTTGTAACAGAGAACGTAAGAACAGCCATTCTGGATGAAACCAAAGGTCCATCTAGCCCAGGATCCTGTCTTCCAACAGCGGTCAATGCCAGATGCCCCAGAGGGAGTGAACCGAACAGATAATCATTAAATGATCCCTCTCCTGTCATCCATGTCCAGCCCCTGACAAACTGAAGCTAGAGACACTACTCCAACGCATCCTGGCTAATAGCCACTGATGGACCTAACCTCCATGAATTTATCTTGCTCTTTCTTGAACCATGTTCAAGTCCTGGTCTTCACAGCATTAGCCATGCGCAGTGTTAGCTCCATTGCGTTAGCAATGCCCCGTGTTACTAATAAATCTTGTCTTGTAAGGTTGGAGGGTAATAGGATATTAATTAAAATCTTATGGCAGATATTTGCTAATTACGCTGGTATGTACTTTATTATGGAAAGTTAAACAGTATTGTTCATTTCTAGAGACTGGATGTGAAAAAGGGAACAAGGTAGCAATGTTGTATCAAGTCTTAACTGTGTGCTTCACATGCAATTTTGGCAGCTCCACCTTGCTCACCTCTTCAGGGAGCATTTAAAATGCTGGTTCTGATTGACTCTGTTTTTGCTATTGCTGTACTTGATCCCCTTTACACTCAGGGGCCACTCAGCACTTCAAACTAGGTTTGGCCAAGTAGGATGATTGTAGATCCATGACCCTACATAGTGCACACTTGCTAGGTGCTGGGGGAAAGCATGCTGCATTATAGTTACATCTTGACCATTTCTAATCTCACTCTCACCAGCACTCTTATCTCTGTAGGAGAAAGAACATACGTCTAACCACTCAGAGTACAGTGCAGCCCTACTTCTCACTTCACCCCCTTCAGACACAGACTCAGATGCCAACGCCCGAAGGGACTAACACGATTTCTTTATCTAACTTACTGCACATTGCAGGCCAGAGAACCATGCTCACCCACTCCTGTAATAGACACCTAACCTTTGGTTGAATTACTGAAGCCCTCAAAAGCCCATGTTCTAAAGACTCTGCCATTTACAGTAGCATAAGTACAGTTCATAAACTGTAGCATAAGTACAGTAAATAAACCAGCAAATGACCCATGCCCAGGGCTGGGCAAAATACGGCTCGGGGGCTGGATCCGGCCCACGGATCCCCCTGCCAGGACAGCCAGGCACACAGCTGCCACAGATTTAAAGCAGAGTCCGGCAGCTCTCAGTTCTGGAAGGAGGAGGCTTCGTGTGATCTCCCTGCCCCCAGCTCAATCAGCAGCTCCTATTGGCCAGAAACAACCAGAGACTGGCTTGGGGGACTGGGGCAGTGCAAGCCTCTTCCCCCTCCCGGAGCTGAGAGCCACGTAGAGGGAACAGCCTGCAGATTTAAGTGATCTGGGACTGCAGCAGGCAGGGAGCCCAGCCTGCCTTGGGAATGCTGTCAGGCTGCTGGCTCAGGTAAGCACCTCCCAGCCAGAACCTACCTCTGGCACCCCTGCCCTTCCTGCACCCTGACTCCCTCCCCCAAGTCACCATTCAAACCCTCTGCACTCCCCTGCCCCAGGTCACAAATTCCCTCCCAGGTCCTGTACCCCTTCCTGCACTCCTCCCCCAGGCCAGAATCCTCTCCTGCACCCATACAGCCTCCCTGACCCTGCACCCCAATCCCCTGACCTGGGTCACAACCCCCTCCTTCATCCAAACTCCCTCTCAGACCTCACACTGTCTCCTGCACCCCAGCCCCTTACCCTGTGCGCCCTTCTGTACCCAGCCTCTGTCTTAGACCCCACACCTCTGCCATAGAAAAGTGCGGCCCTTGACCACTTTCCAAAGCCTTGTAGTGGCCCCCCCCAGGGCTGCCAGGTGTCCAGTTTTGAACCAGACAGTCCAGTATTTGAGCTTTCTCTTCAGGAAACAAATTGAAAAAATATAAATGAGAAAATATAAATGTCTGGTATTTTCTAAAGAAGATGTACTGTAGATTGTGATGCAATGTCAAGTGTGTTTGATATTTTTGTTGAAACCATCTGGCAACCCTAAATCCCCCCACCAAAAATTATTGCCCACCCCTACCCATGCCCCATTCTGTAAAGGAAGACAGGAATCCCCAGGGTCTTCAACAATCTGACCCAGGTAAAAATTCTTTCCTGACCCCAAATATGGCATTAACCTAGATCCTGAGTATTTTGGCAGGGCTCAACAGCCAGATACCTGGGAAAGAAGCACTCCACACCCAGAATCCCTTCACAAGCCCCTGGACATATTTGGTATTTGTAGTTGCAGATCAGCTACTTGCCATTATAAGCAGCCTAATCATACCACTCCCTTCATAAACATATGGGCTTCAAGATTGAGGTAGATTTTTTTTTCTCTCCACTGTTCCCCTTGTAAAACTGTTCTAGAACATCACTCCTCTGATGGCTAGAAACCTTCATCTCATTTCAAGACTATACTTGTACATGGCCAATTTATATCCAATTGCTCATGTCAACATTGATGCTTAATTTCAATAACCCCCTCTCTGGCATTTATCCCTCTGATGTATTTCTAGAGATGAATAATTTTCCTTCGGCTCTCTTTTGGTTAGGCTAAATAAGCCAGACTTTTTGAGTCACTTCTTGTAAGGTAGGTTTTCCATTCTACTGATCATCCTACTAGCCCTTCTCTGTACCTGTTCCAGTTTGAATACTGTGTGCGATTCTGGTCTCCCATGTTTAAGAAAGATGAATTCAGGGTGTCTTTCATAATAGTAATATCACTTGCCTAGCTCTAGGAGAAATACATCACCTGATACATCTTTGGATTGCATTAGCCTTTTCCATGGCCACATCCCATTGGCAGCTCCTAATCTTCCTGTGATCAATACACAGGTCTCTCTCTTCCAACTGATAAATCCCCAACTTATAACAAAAATTCTTGTTTTTGGTCAATAAGTGCATGTCCCTGTAATTTACACTATTAAATTTCATCCCATTTCTTCGATTCCAGTTTTCAAGAACGGTCATATCTTCTTGTATGATATTCTGCACTGGCAATACCTCCCAACTTTGCTTCATCCTCAAATCTGACTAATACATTCCCATTTCTTCTCTTAAGGTCATTAATAAAAATGTTAAATAAAACTGCCCCATGATGGATCCCTGAGGAACTCCACTAGTAATCTCCCTCCAACTTGACAGTTTACGTTTCAAGTTGTTCCATTTTAGTCTTCCCCTTTTATCAGTTCTCTAGCCACCTTTCAATTTTCATATTAATTCCCATATCCTCCAATAGGACTAATAATTTCCCATGTGGAACTGTATCAAATGCCATCTTGGCATCCAGGTAGATTAGATCTACTGCAGTTCC
The DNA here is from genome assembly GCA_019425775.1 of Rafetus swinhoei. Lineage (NCBI taxonomy): Eukaryota > Metazoa > Chordata > Testudines > Trionychidae > Rafetus > Rafetus swinhoei. The sequence goes on along the minus strand of CM033424.1, from coordinate 133,309,570 downwards.
TTTGTCTAAAAAAATAATCAAGTTAGTTATCTTCTCAAAGAAGATACGGCATACGGTGTGCCAGTTCTTTAATATTGTTGGATGGAGATTATTGTGAATGACACAAACACACATATACCCGTCAGCTTTAACTCCTTCGAGGTTTTGCAGGGTTCCTTCAGGAAGTGCATTTGACAATACTAACACGTGGTAGACCATGTCATAGAGGTGTCTGAAAAGTGTTGGTCCTGTGTGTTAAATTCATGTTAACCTAACTGGCTGTCTATCAACTGCTATCTGAAAGCTAGCATAGCTAGTATAGCCTTCCATTTCTTCCCCTCTCAATCTTTTTATCATTTCTCTTTTATTGTTAGGGTATATGGAGAGTTGCTTATTAGTGTATTCTAAGCAATTCAGATTTATTTTGATTTTTACATAATTATTTCTTTGTTCTTAAAGCACAATAATGCAATGATTATATAGCTTTTGTTCCAAACTGAGCGCTGAATCTTTGCACTGTGAGACAATGTCTCCTTTCCAATTTTGAGATTTGTACTCAGACTTTCCATGTAGCCATAGATAAAGGAGTGGGAATGAAAATATATGAAAATATATTTTTCTTAAAGGCCTTCCACTTATCTTTTACAATGCTATCTGTAACTTTCTTATTGATGCTATCGGGCTTCTCCTGAGTGTTTCATTCTTTAGACTCCAGTAACAAGATAGTTATCCTTTTCTACATCTCCTGCTCTTGATGTTTTCACTGTTACAGTTGTTGTGTAGGCTCTCTGTTTGTGGAATGGTGGTTTCCTCTCAGTGCAATAAACTTTTCAATAAACTAAACTACTGCATATTGTCATGCTTTGAGTGCATTTCTTTCTGTTTTGGGGCTTTTGTTTTTTCTTGGTCTCAAATATTAAAGATAGCTGAAAGTTTAGAGTGGCAGGAGAGCCAAAGTGGAATGTAGCTACAATCTGTGCTAAACATGTGACATAATCCTGATTTCTATTATATTTTAAATGAGACATGCATCTCTATTTTCATTTCTTAAGCCTTCTTTTTTAGGTTACTTTAGTTTCCTGGTCAAAAATTTTTGACTAGTGGTTAATTTCATACTAATAAAAACCTACATTTGGCAAGTATTGAAACCTCTTCCATTTTAATATAGCTGGCAATGTACACCTTTCAATAAAAGTAATATTTATTCAGATTAGCTAATGGTAACACTGTAAACCCATAACAGCTGCTGCCAACCAACATGTAAAATTGAATATCGTGATATAGTTTTAAAATAAGTTACTCACATTTCCACATGCTAAAATTATGTCACACAACAAATCATTATCTGCCTCAGAATGCAGATCACCAATCCTGACGGAAGAATGCAATTCAGTAGAACAACCAAAAAAAATCTGCAACCATTTCTCCATGTTGGCTGCAGTAGTGTTGAACCTTCCAATAAAGAAAAGCAACAGCAGAGCTTAAAAGAGGACTTTCACCATGCAGAAAGATTCCACAATGTACTGGACTGAAGATATAAACTTGTAACAAACAGATCTGACATTTTATTTTTAAAAGAACAGAATTTGCTTTGATAAACCATGATAAAAGGTCAACAATCCTCATGCTTCATGGGGGTGTGAGCTGATTGCAGCTGGAATCAGAAATTTTTCCCATGGCACTGCCCAGCTCAGCTCAGGACACTACTGAGGGCTCTGTTTTTATCTGAAACATCCAGCACTGGCATGGGGGCTGACAGCCTTGCTGGGCCCTTGGGCAAGGTGGGGGAGGTGGAGGTGGCTCTGCTTTCTGCCTGAGGCCCTCCCCTTCTGGAAGTGGCAGGGGCAGCCAACCCTCAGTGCCATCCAGGGCACACCACACCCCTTCACCCCAGCCAACCCTTGCGCTGTCCAGAGTGCATCATGTGACACTCCAGTAGTGATGTAAAATGCACGTGCTCTTTTAAAGCACCAGGCCTCAGGGCAGATGCCCCGCCCCTCCACCCCCCCACGATGGTCACTGGTGATGGCCGGATGCAAAAAAAATATTCAGCAATTAGTCTCTGCAATCACTAACTAATCACAACACATCTTTAGGGAACTATACACACATAAAGAAATGGGTTTAAAACAGTTAAGGATCAGAATAGCAAGAGGACATACCTCTTCCCCTGATACATGGGCAGCAGGGCAGGTGAGTGGCAGAAAACTTTTGTGCCAGCTCTGCACCACTGAAGCATCTCCATTCCACAGAGTGATCCTCCCGAGGCTTATTAAACTGGTATTAGGAACAGATTACGCCAGTAGTTCAAAATGGGTACACCACAACTGTTGATCTGGCCTTGTCTCCTTCTGCTTGAAATGGAGTAAGTAAGTTGTGAGTGACAGAGCACTAATTAGACACAAATATTTGAAGTGTCAGAAGGGAATAGTGAAACTGGCTTGTCAGGTAAAATTATCTTCTGTAAATATTCCCGACACCAAACCCCAAACTTGATCCACCCTACAAAAATCCTAAGGTTTTGAGACATATGATGCCTCCAATGTTTTGTTTACCTTTCTTCTAAGGTGTCTTGTTTTGTTCATACTATAAAATCTAAAATAAAAAGAATCCTGATTCATTTGAATAGCACAAAGATTGACATTCTGTATGCTTGCACTTATACAGATACTAAAAGTTTTAAGAAAAAAATCAAACTATTGGATCTACTAAGTCTGACAAGATGGGGGTTTCCTTTTAACGAAACAGTAGGGATGCAAACAAGTAGTTGACTACTCACTCCTCCCCCCCTTTCTGCCTCTGCAACAGATGCAGCAAGTGCGGGGGAGCAGGAGCCGGTGGCACCTGCCACCCCCCGCACTGCAGCCTCTATCAGTGGGGTGGGCAGGGGAGGCTGCCGCGAAGCAGCCCCTGTCCACGGAGGCCTGGACTGGCCCTGGACAAAGGCGATGCTCCTGCAGAAGCTCCTATCCATCGGGACCCTAGCGGACAGGGGCAGCTGCTGCTGCAAAGCAGCCTCTGCTCGCCACAGCCTGGGCTGACCGCAGACAGAGGCTGCTCCGGCCGGGCAGGCAGTCCGGCTCAGTCCCTACTCATGCTGGGTCCAGGACCTACCTCCAATGCTGCTTTGCAGTGTAAATATACTAAGAGCTGGGCAGGCAGGCAACTTGGCTCTTGCTACATTTAAAATACAGAGCCGCAGTGGGAATAGGTCCTGGACCTGGCGCAAGCCAGGACTGAGCCAGGCTGCCTTTCCTTATCAACTCATCGAGCACTTGATAAAAATTCTATCAACTACCAGATTAGCCAATTAACTGCATCTTAACATCCCTATTCATCAATACTGAAATATCAGTACCTGACAGTTCCAAAGTACCTGATAGCATGACTAAGAAATACAAAGATGATTAGACAAACAGACTGAGATTTTTCAAAGTAGTATTGGCAAACTGGGCATCTGCATCTCGCTGATTTTTAAGATTTGGATGACTAGGTCTCTCAGGTTCCTTGGACACTGTAATGTTTTACTCCCACATATAATGTGGCAGGGATTTTCAAACTGTTAAGAAGATACAAAGCTTTACAGATAGCAGAACAGAAGAGAGCGAATGGGAAGATATTTCATATTCAAAACTGTCCTCAACCAGACTTAGTGGCAACTGTAAAGCAAATGCTGACAGCTGCTATTGATGTGTCATCAGTAGCTTAGCTGTTCATTATGCTATCGGAACAGTAATAAAGGGGTCTGATCAAATCCTCCAGTATTCTTTCCCATTTTATTGTTGGTAACACTCCCTTAGAAACTTGAAAGTCAGTAGTGTTGCCTTATAAAACAAGGACAAATTTAATTCAACAACCTCCCGTAACTGCTATCATCAAACATCTTTCTGTAACATGCCCCCCCACCCTTGTTCCCTGAGCACTAAATGAACAGAGCTTTGTTTACCAGCACCAGCAGGAATGTCAGCACAGCACAAGCAATGAGCTTGCCTCCACAACTCTGGGAGAGAGGATAAAAATGGTTATCTACCTCATAACTGTTGTTGTTCGAGATGTGTTGCTCATGTCCATTTCAATTAGGTGTGTATGGATTCTGGAGCTTTTTCCCCTCAGCAGTACCGGTTGGGCCAGCCAGGGAGCCCCCTGGAGTGGCACCAGCATATCGGTGCATATAGACCCCTGCTGGCCCCTCAACCTCTCAGTTCCTTCTTGCTGGAGTCCTCCGACAAACGGGAGGTAGCTGGGATTTGGAATGGACATGAGCAACACATATCGAAGAACAACAGTTATGAGGTAAGTAACCGTTTTTTCTTCGAGTGCTTGCTCATGTCCATTCCAATTAGGTGACTCCCTAGCTGTGTCCTAGGGGGTGGGGTCAGAGACTAACACTATCTACATGTTAACAGACTGCAGCACAGCCCAACGGTCACGGTCGCATCTGCCCTGGCCTGCTGAGTAATTGCATAGTGCTTCGAGAAAGTATGTACGGAGGACCATGTGGCCACGCTACATATGTCGAGGATAGATACTTGCATAGGAATGCCGTGGACGTCGCCTGCGCCCTTGTAGAGCGTGCCATCAGTGGAGGCGCCGGTTTACCTGCTCTGTCATAACACTCCTTAATGCAGGAAATAATCCAGGAGCATAGGCATTGGCCCAAAACTGGTGAGTCCGTCATCCTCTCAGCTATTGAAATAAAAAGTTGTGGAGATTTATGAAACTCTTTTGTCCTTTCTATATAGAACGCTAGGGCCCTTCTAACATCCAAGCAATGTAGGGCCTGTTCCCTAGTCAAGGCATGAGGTTTTGGGAAGAACACTGGTTAGTAAATGTCTTGTGACATATGAAATTGAGAGATCACCTTCGGGAGGAAGGCCGGGTGGGGATGCAAACTAACCTTGTCCTTAAAGAAAATCGTGTAAGGAGGCTCCAAAGTGAGGGCCCTCAGTTCTGAGACCCTCCTGGCCGAGGTGACTGTGATCAAGAATGCCACCTTCCATGACAAGTGCTTCAGAGAGCAGGTGACTAAAGGCTCAAAGGGTGCCCTCATGAGACTAGTCAGGATTGAGATCCCTGGCTAGTGGAACCGGGGCGTGTATAGGGAAACAACCTGTCTATCCCTTTCATGAACCTCTTTACCAATATATTAGCAAACATGGACCTGTGACCCTCCCCAGGGTGAAAGGCCACAATTGCTGCTAAATGTACCTTCTGTGAGGATGTAGGGGGACTGTAGCACACATCAGGTTTACCCCCTTCTGCTCTTCCCATTGGGCAAAACTTCTCCACTTGGCCTCATACAGTGCTCTGGTAGAAGGTTTTCTACTCTCTAGCAACACCTCCTGCACCTTCTTTCTCCTCATCACTATAGCAGTGGCCATTGTACGGGCTGCTGAATCGGCAGCGTCCAGGGCTGCCGGTAATGCTGTTCGTGCGACTGTTCTACCTTCCCCCGTTAGAGTCCCAAATTCTTGCCACAACTCTTGTGGGACACTGTCTTTGAATCTGTCCATGGCCGCCCATGTATTGTAGGCATATCTACCCAGCATCGCCTGCTGGTTGGTGATGGGGAGCTGAAGGCCTCCCGTGGCATAGGCCTTCCTTCCCAGGAGGTCAAGATTCTTGAGCTCCTTAGATTTAGGAGTAGGTCCTGGGGGGGGGGGGGGGCCCTGACCCTCTTTCTGCCACGCAGCCTGCACAACTAGTGAGCCGGGGGCGGGGCCAGTCCGAGCCATTTTGGTGTCCCAGGCAGCGCTGCCCCAGGTGCACAGTGCATGCGCAGGCCCGCCCCCAGAGCGTGTGGGCCTGCCCCCGGGCACACATCGCATGCGCAAGCCTGCCTGCCCAGGGGCACGCAGGCCCGCCTCTGGGCGCACAGCCCATGCGCTGCCTGGCTGCCGCTGCTGGCGCACAGCCCGGGGCCATGGGGGGCAGTAGCCACTGCAGGGGTTAATGCGGCCACTGCAGCCCGCCGGGAGCCGGGCGCACGGTGCCTGATAGCAGCTATAAGGCGCCGCGCCCTTACAGCTGCCATCAAGCGCCCCGATGGTTGGCATCCGGGCACCTGCCCGGCTCGCCCACCCCTTAGTCCGGCCCTGGCCGGGGCAGGGTGGGGGGGGAAGGGGATGCAGGGGGGGGGGGCGTGAAAAAAGGTGTTCATGACCTACCTGGAGGACAAAATAGCACCTTTCCACCCCCTTTTGTGCGGGAGGGAGCAAAGCCGGAGTTTGACATAGGATTTTGGACAACTTGTCCACAGTTTTATTGAGCAGTAACGCCACTCTGCCCGGAGTTGCCGCCAAAAGGATGTCAACCATGGGGTCAGAGTCTTACTGGACCTCCTCCACTTGGACACCCAGATTAGCTGCCAGCATCTCCTCAGCAGATTCTGGTGAGCCCTAGTGTCCATTGATGGAAGTGGCAGGGCTGGATCCCCTAAGGCCTTGTCCAGTGAGGTGAATGATGACTCTCTTGTGCCTGGTTGTTCCTCCATCAATTCTGCAGCCTGTGACACTGCTGTTACTGTGGGTGCCATCTAGCCTAACTCTGACTGGGGTGCGATGGCTTCCGTACCTTCCCCTATAACAGGGGTCGAACCAGGTCCTTGTCTCCAGGGTGGCTTGTCTCTGGCGGGGGATCTCCCCCGGTGTCCTTGGTTCTCCTTGGTGCTGGGGAATGTGACCGGTGCCTAGGGGGCTTTGAAGAGGTGGTCTGGTGCCTGGACGGCACCACAGAAGCCTACAGCACTGAGGAAGGTGTGCTGCGCACTGACAGGCCCCACTCTGGAGCTGGCAGCTGTAGAGCAGACTCCATGAGGATCAACTTAAGCCTCAAGTCCCTCTCTCAGTCCTCGGTTTAAAACTTGCAAATGTTGCAGCTTTCTGTATGATGGGCCTCCCCGAGACACTTCAAGCAAGAGTCATGCGGATCCCCGCAGGGCATAGGCTTCAAGCATGACACACAGGGCTTGAATCTCTGCGGCCCTGGCATCCCCTCCCCAGCTGGGGAGAGGCCCGAGGAGAGAAGCCCTTCTTATCTAAAACTATTTACAGAAACTAATGAGGTACTAACTAACTGAGAAACACAACACTTAAAGATCTAAAGGACTATAGTGTCCCTCCTTTGGGCTAAGGGTAAAGACTAACAGTCTTGACAATGCTCCAGCTACTGTCAAGAGCGGTAAGAAGGAACTGAGAAGGTGAGGGGCCAGCAGGGGTGTATATGCACGGAGATGCTGGAGCCACTCCAAGGGGCTCCCTGGCTGGCCCAACCGGTACTGTTAAGGGAAAAAGCTCTGGACTCCATGCACGTGGCACGTGCACACCTAATCAGAATGGACATGAGCAAGCACTCGAAGAACTACTCATGTTTTTGGGAACCAGGTTGAGTTTACTGATGCTCTAGAAGCGCAAATGTTGGATCTGTCTAAGTCACACATAAGCAACAGCTATTTAAAAAATAAATGTACATATGATCATGACATTTTCAAAGTGTTTTCAAAACTCAAATTCCCTACAAGTGTACAGCAGCTTTTCAAACTTTAAGCCTAAGCCACCTGTCAGCGTCTTTTAAGATTAAACAGCTTCAGCTTTCCTTCCATCTGCATATAAATGGTCAAGTTTCAATTGTAATACAGAAAAGGGAGTTTCATTTCACTAATCATTTTCTATACCAAGTCTTGCTTGGGTTCACACTCTCTCTTCCACCCCTTTCCCTGTGCCATCCTTAGGGCGGTGTAGGCCTAGGACAACACCCCACTCCACCCCTTCCCCAAACCGTGCCCCTGCTCTGTCCTCGCCTTGCCACTCCCCATCACTGCTCCATTACCTCCTGCCCCCAATGCACCCTCTCCCAAGACACCTCCCTGAGCACCTTGATGTAGGGAATTACCGGGGGCCTGACACCAGCAGGAGGGATCACCCACCCCCCCGCACTCACGACAGCGGTGGGAAGCAGAGTGACTTGACCTCAGCCTACCGCACTCCCCCAAGCCCAGTTCTGTCGCATTGCTTGGGGAAACAGAGCAGACTATGGCTGGGTGTCTCTGCTTCCCACACCTCCTGTCACCTCTGGTGAGTGCACGAGCGAGCCTGGCCCCTGCTGCCAGCATCAGCCCACCTTCTCCCAGTAACCTCATAGGCTGCCCTGGGCCCCCCAAAAGCACAGGATCTGGGGTGGCTGCCCCAAAACATCTTATGGATGGAACGGTTGTGCCCTTTCCAACGGCACACTCCAGGATTCCCATTTTCTCTCCATTCCCTCAATGGTCACACATACTGTGCCCTAGAAAGGGGGCCAGACGGTGGCTCCCTTAGCTAATTCTTCAGTGTGCTTAAGATGCCTGCGTGGAGGGGAAGGGACGGGCATAGCTTACAAGCTATTTTCTCACTCAAAAGTACAACCCTACTGGCCCTGCTCTGGACATGCACCAGCCATGGTTGTCCCAGAAACTTGGACCCTGAATTCTGAGATCACTGTAGAACTTCCCACTTATCTCAACTCATTTAACTTTAACGCGTCCTCATAGCTGAATGTTAATATCTTTCCATTATACTAGTTATATTTTTTTCCAGTACCTCAGTATTTGCTAAAGTCGGAAAGGTTAGTGCAGGACATGGGATTTTGGGAGTTGTGTGATCTGTTTCTGACTCTCACACTGTCTGGCTGTGTGACTCCTGACAACTCACTCAGGCTCTATTCTTACCCGTTTCTAATCGGGATGTAATGCTTGAATGACTCACAGTGGTAGTATGAAGCGTAATTTTCGTAAAGTGCTTTGGGTGCCTAGAGTGAGTGGCACTGTACAAGACCAGAGTATTCTTAAGGCAGATGTATTTCAGTTTTAAGAAACCTTTTGTTGTTTTATTAGACCTTGGCTGAATAGCTTGCTTAATGTTCCACCCTGAACATCATCTTTTCCTTATCATATTTAAACACCTTGCCCAGCCACCAGCAACATTTTCAGCTCCCTGGCTACAAATGACAAAAATTGTGATTTTCTGTGTTCAGTGATTCACTTGCACACATTACTCTGAAACTGTAAATACTCTAGGTTTAATTTTTATTCACAATTAATTCTCTACTGGTGGGGTTAGTTTTGGGCTTAAGCACAGTTTGAATATCAGCCCCGCAGCTTAAGCAAATGAAGGCCAGAACAAACCCCTAATTTAATACCAGGTTTTGACCACTCGTTCATTGTTAGTACACTGTTATTAAGTGACAAACACTGGCTAGACGCATGTTTACTTTTGTGCAGGCACTATGTGCGAAACTCTACAAATGCGTGAAACTCTACAAATGCAGTTTAGCCGTTCTCTGAGGGTATGTCTACACAGCAAAGTTATTTTAGGATACCAGAGGTATCCCAAAATAGCTACCCCATGTCTTTTGAATGCGTCCAGTATTTCGAAATATAGCGGATGCTGTTTCACCATCCCTGTAATCCTCATTGTACAAGGCGTAAGGGATAGCTTGAAATAGCGCTGTATTTCAAAATTTGGCGCTGTGTAGAAAGTGTCAAATGATTAAATAAGCTATTTTGAAATAGACTCAAAATAAACTACACAATTTGCATATATTATTTCAAGTTTAGGGTGCTGTATGTTCTGAGACATGTCCACCAATGCAGTTATGGCAACAAGTACATAATTTCAATTGAGCTAGATTATGTGGTTATTTTTGAGATTGACAAGGATGAGACCAGCAAACTCATTTGGAAATGTTTACATTTCCAAGATATGTAGCAAAGCTGTGAGAGGTCAGACATACTAACTATATATAGACATACTAACTCATTGTGCTTACTAGACCCCCAGTGATAAACTTCTGAAATGAATTCTACATTCATTATCTACTTCACAGGCTCCCAAACACTTTTCACTTTCTGTTGAAGGACAACTATAGATGACTTTGACCAATCTTTCCTAGATCTCTTAACTGGGTAACTTTTGAAATTGTAAGAAAATACCACGGAACTCTGCTTTACAATCAGAAAGATTTGATTCAGTTGAGATACTTGGCACCTCACTTCAGCATCTTTATCTCATACCCGATAGGTAAAAAAAAAACGAGCCTTCATCAGCTATTGGAATGGGAGAGAGAAACAGTTGGACAATCAACCATTGTGAAGAAAGCAAGGTTTGTTCTAATTTCTGATCCAGGAACTGGGTTTCAGACTTAGAGAGTATCACTCTGACCTTCATTTGCAATACTGAAAGAAAAATAAAGCAAGACGGCAGGCACTTACCACGTGCCATCAGGCAGCAGAGCTGTGGAAGAAACCCTTGATTACTTTCATTATCCAGAGTGCAAGTGAATGAGAATATCAGACAACAATTAGGGTGGAGATATGAGGCAGCCATAGGTTACTGGCAGGGGCACAGTACTTTGTGGCGACGTTTTGCCAACTCTTTGCCAATATCTGCTAGTAAAAACACAGTGTAGCTGAACTGAATGATCCATAACCATCAGATACAAAAAAAGGGGGGGAGGGGGAAGGTGTTTGCATTACTAGTTTCCTGCTAGTTTCCTGCAAGTGTGTCTCCTTAGCTGGAGGAAGAAGAGGGTCTACTATGTCCTTGGTCTCAACACTTAAATATGTGCTTAAAACCACTGATTGCAAACAGAATTTAAAACTAAACATCAGGGAAGCTGTAGGTGCGATATATTTTTATTTTAATAAGACTTTTGACAGAGTCTACATGTACATTTAATAATAAAACTGGGAAAATATGGTCAAAATGAAACTAATATAAGGTGAGTGTGCAACTTTCTGAAGATTATATTCAGAGTAGGCTTGCTATCAAACTAGAAGGATAAGCTAGTGAAGTCCTGCAGGGGTCTGTCTTGGATTGGGTACTATTCAGTATTGTCATTAATGACATGGATAAGAAGTGGAGAGAACGCTTTAACATTTGTAGATGACACCAGCTTGAAGGGTTGCAAGCTCTTCGGAGGGCAGGATTAGAATTAAGATGACCTTCACAAATTGAAAAATTGGTCTGAAGTCAACAAAATTAATTTCAGTAAAAGACAAGTGCAAAGTAATTCACTTAGATAGGGAAAAATATCAAATTCACAAATAAAAAAATGGGGAATAACTGGCCAAGTGGTTCTACTTCAGAAAAGAATCGGGAGCTAAAATGGATCACAAATTGAATATGAGTCAGCAATTTGATTTTGCTGAAAAAATGCCTAATACCATTCTGGTGTATGTCAATAGGTGCCATGAGTCAGACACAAGAGATGATTATCCTGCCCTACTCTGCACTGGTGAGGCCTCAGAAGGAATACCAATTCTGGGCTTTAAGAAAAAAAGTGGACAAACTGAAGATAGTCCAGAGACAAACAAAACACTATAAAAGTTTTAGGAATGATTTAAAAACTGTACCTGTTCAGTCTTGAGAAGAGATGAGCGACAGAGGGTGGGGTTGAGATGCTGGGGGAATGGTGGTCAATCTGTAGCCCACTGAGAAGAAGGAAGGCCACTCATATGGCCCTAACACTATTCGTGGCTGCCCATCGCTGTGCTGGGGGCTGTTATAAGGAAGACACCGATTGACTGCTCTCCAAATCTACTTAAGGTAGGTCAAGAAGTAATGGCAGATTGGGCTAGTTGTTCTGTATGAATGTGCATGGAGATCCTTGGTATATGTTTGCACAGCGAGCCCAAACCGTTATCCACAGCTACACTGCTATTTGTTAGCATACTAACTTGACCAGAGCCAGCATATGTCTGTCTACTAGTGCTGGGGAATGTGCTCCCAGCTGCAGCGTAGACATAATCTCAGTGCACCCATAATCTTCAATGCGTTAGTTACTGCTTGATTGATGCTGTTTTCCCACAAACACCCATGAAACCCATGATGGCAGATGACTTTGTGGGAAAAATGGGGAACAAGCTAAGGTTAAAGAACTTAACAGAAAAGGGCAGAAAGCTGTTGTATCATTAGGGAAAGTTAGAGGAAATGAACAGTTTGTGCTTAAATGTCTAGGAGCTGTCCAGTGCCTTAGAAAGTTACAGCAGTACAAAAATAGGCTTCACATTAGACAGCATCGCATAATCAAAGCTCCACAGCCAAGAGAAAACTAAGTGATGCAACAATGTCAATATTAAATATTAAACAAATAAAGACAGTAAAAGATTAGTTATATTAAGACTGAACCATATGGATTCAACTTGGCAGCCTGTAGCGGAAACCAGCCTGCTAGTTATTGTGCTTTATCAATCTACTCCCAGCCAAGGATTTTATAAAAGAAAAAGTTTGAATTATATTGTTTTTCCTATTTTTATATCTTTCCTGAAGTGAGAGGATTCATTTCACCCACAAAGAGAAACTAAACAGAAGAGTAAAGGGTTATTTAATCTCATTATCTAGGGGAAAAAAGACATTCAGTGAAGATTAATGTTACAGGATAGACACGCTGTTCTTCATTGAGAACAAATGAGTTACTGATGGTGGGGAAAGGGGTCTTAACATAAGCATGCAATAGAACAGTTAATTGCAAAACACATACTAATCCCTTCTAGAAATCATACCAAACTGTTTGCCTGTGCCTTTTCTCCAGAGTTGGGTCAACCAGCATTTATGGTCCCTAATTCTATAGGCTTATTGCAACAAATCCAAACATTCCCCACTCTCTCTACAATCACTATTGCTTCTTTAAATAATTTCTCTTCCTTTTTAAATATGTTTCTGCAGCACATGCTATTCTGAATTTCTGAATGCAGAGTTATTCTGGAAAAGTAGGTTATATGTAATACATAAAAATCTCCATTGAACTGAAGCTGTTAACATTATCTGCACTTGACAAAAGGTTATGGAGATTAGTGAATCATGACTTCCCCCATACCATCCCACTTCTACAGTTCAAAATAAATAATTTCTTATTATCTATTGGATTAGTATTATTTTATGTTCTTTCTGGTGCGGGTCATATTGAGCTGAATTTCCTGCTCACTTAAACTGATTTTACACTGACATCACTCCCTTTCTTACTTCTGATTTACACCACCAGAAGTGAGAAACTGTTCCATTTAGAAATAGATTGACAATAAATTGATTGGTATGCAGCTCTCTTGTTTAAGCTAATCCCACTCTTTGTTCTACAGGCCATCCTCACTATAAATCCAAGATATGTTCCAAAAAACTTGGACTTATAGTAAAACAACTTAAAGTGGGAAATTTTTTCCTTGCGTCTGACTTCCATTTGCGCAAATTGTAATTTTTTTTGGTTGGTTGGTTTTTTTGCACGATTTAAGAGCAAGGATTGGGAGAATTTATAAGGCATCATTTCCTAAAAGCGTCAATGACCTTTAGTGCAGAACGGATGTACTGTATACCGGGGTGACTTATAGCAGGGATGCCCTGTACAATAGAAAGCTCATGCCACTCTATGATGATAAATTAGTGAAAGCTAACTTACAGATTTTTAAGGCCAGCCACATTTTTCCTCAGCGCCTCCATCTCTTCAATCTCACGCTCTTCCTCAAAAATCCCCCAACTCCTTTCCTTTATTAAATACACAGACGATAGCAGACACCCACCATGTTCCAATTAATGTAAGAACTGCTGAATTATTGGATGACTCCTACAAATATACACCCTGCCCTCAAGCTCAAATTTCATAGTTCTAAGTCCTGAGGCAGAGATTGTGCCCCTCCCTTGCTAATTATTCATTTATATTTACAAAAACACCCACAATGTATTAGCTGCTTTGCAAACAGAGAAGCCAGGGTCAGACTCTGGGTATATCTGCACAACAAATAAACATTCACCATTGGCTCAGGTCAGCTGACTTGGGCTTGCAGGGCTATAAAATGGTGTTGAGGCTGATACACAGGCTCTGTCCCCTGATGGGGTTCCAGAGCTCAGGCTCCAGCTCAAGCCTGAATGTCTATACTGAAGTTTTACAACCGTGCAAGCCTAAGACAGCTGACCTGGGCCAGCAGCAGGTGTTTGTTGTATCTAAAGAGCAAATTTCTTTAGTGTAGTTCCTCTGCTCTAGGGATATTCAAGAATATAACCAAAAAATGTTAGGTGGGTTGCTTGTAGCAATCTCTCTAATAAATCCTATTAATAAAAAGCAAAGCTATTTATTTCTTAGTTCCAGAGAGCCTCTCCTAAGAAGTCTTTTTCTGAGTCTATTACAATGCTGGAACATGTTCTAACCCGTATACCACTGACTGTACCTCAGAAGGTTCAGGCTGTGAACGATGAAAGGTCGTCACGCTTTCATGACTTAAAATAAAAGGTTTAAAAAGTTAAATGATTGCTAGCTAACTTAAGTATGAGAAGAACTGTGCAGTCCTAATTCATCTGTATTTTTTCGAGCATGGACTTCAGGCCATATTTTCAAAGGAGGAAGCCTGATATCCACTCCCAAAAAATGTTTGAGAAACCTTTTTGGATGAGTAACTTTGGCATCTAAAGGATTTAAGTCTTCAGTTAAGAGAAAAAAGTTTCTAACATTTAGGATTGTGAAACACCCCTTTCCAAAACAAACACAGCACAAGCTGATAGTGTTGTCTCCTTAACTCTGCAGGCACTTCTCTCCAAAGTTTCTGCATTTGTTACAGCACACAAAGCACACCAGTCTTCCTCATGATTGTAGCAGTTACATGCATCAAGGTTACTTTAATGAAGCTTAGAAAGGAGGGGTGGCACTAAAATTATTATTATTATTTTGACTGGAGAGGATGATCCACACAGAGGTTTGAGGAAGAGTAGATCCATGAATGGAGATCCCTTCCCCCAAAAAAATCACTGTTGAGCCAGCCAAGAAGTCCTGCAGTAGAAGGTGGAAAACAGAATGCTCTTCCTTTTTGCAAGCCAAATGATGTAGGCAGGGATGAACTGTTAAAATCTATCCAGTTTAGGGTAGGGATATGAACAGGTAACAGGTTATCAAGCGAACTGGAAGCTGACAGCCTCGTGCAGGACCAGAAGTAGAGGGGACCCAGCACAGGGCCAAAAGCAGTTGGGCTGGAGCAGCCCCCGTTTAATTAGTTAATTGGTTAAATGTTTAGATTCCTAATGTAGGGGCTTGTCTTCTCACCTGTGCAACTAGCATTCCCCTTATGTGCCTCTAGGACTCAAAACATTTACAAGATGCTTGTGTAAAAGGAACTGGATGTATGGCTGAGTGGGTGGGTGAAAACACACAGGATAAGCAAGGGAAGCCAGTTTTGGGGGAGAGGAAGAAACTGGGCAGGGATGCTTGTGGGGCAATTGGGATACTGGACCAGAAGGAACAGTGGCAGAAAACTCATTAGAAAGCATCCCTTCCAGAATCTAAAATAGAATTCAAGATTCCTACGTCTTACTGTTCTTCTGCCATCAGCACACATCTGAGAGGCCTGTTGGTAGACTGTCTTATCTCCCTCTAGTAGCTGGTCCACAGAAGATGACAACCATTCTCCTGCTATCAGTTACCCTGTTAACTCCACCGGCAGACATCTGTGTGATAAACGGTAAACTGCTAGCAAGCTAATGTTTCAAGAAGAACAATAAGGAGTCCTCTGGCACCTTAAAGACTAGGGGTACATCTGGCCTGCATGGCTATTTCGGGATACCGGAAATATCCCAAAATAGCTACCCCACGTCTACACAAGCTGCCCATTATTTCGAAATATTCTTTTGAAATAACGGGCATGCTATTTCGCCATCCCAGTAAATTTTATTGCACAAGGGTTAAGGAATGGCTTGAAATAAAAATTTGGCACTGTGTAGACACGCCAAATTTCAAAATAAGCTATTTCGAAATAGATTCGAAATAACATACACAATTTGCATTATGCAAATTGCGTATCTTATTTTGAGTTTATGGTGCTGTGTAGATGCACCCTAATGGATTTATTTGGGTATAAGCTTTTGTAGGTCAGATGAAGTGGTTTTTATCCACGAAAGCTTATGCCCAAATAAAATCAGGACTCCTCATTGTTTCTGCAGATACAGATTAACATGACTATCCTGCGAAATGTTTTAACAAAGGTTCTGGTTCTCAGGATAATTTTTTTAAAACCCTAGGTAATTACATAGAAAAGATTTAATTAAAAGAATATTAAGGTTGTAAAGCCAAATATTCGAGGAATGTGTATACAGTACATCTTTAATTACATAGTCACATGCTATTTTCCCCCATTTCTGCAAATCAGTGCTGATCTGACCAACAGATTGGGAACTTGCAGTGAGTAGCCAGACACGTGAAAAATTTGGAGTAAGTGCCTTGCCCAATATGACAAAGGAACTCTGGCAGCAAATAATTGGCTTAGCCATAAAATTATCCTTTCTTCCTGAAGTCTCCCCCCCTTGCCTCATTCACTATACCCCTTTCATCTCTGGCAATGAGGCAAAGACTCCACAGAAAATAGCTTTCTTCAGCACACAATTTGGAATCATCCCCACAGGCCCAACCTGTGCACTGATGGGAGGCAGGAGTATGGTGGGGAAAAAATGTAATTGATCACAGAATTCAAGACTGCCCCACAACGTGCATGACCATAGGTGCAATTAAGGTTTTAATCAGTACTGTTTCATAGGGTAAATCAGATTTTTTTTTAATTTTTAAACCATCAATAAAATACTGAATCTCTCATTTTAAAATAAAGGTTACAATTAAATCTTATCACAAACATGCTATTCCTACACTTACAGTCTCATAAAAATGAATTCATGGCTCTAGTCTGTCTAGAGTATTGCTCCTTGAAAGTTCTGGCTTTCGGTTTCTATTAGTCTGCTGAGAAACTAGGGATGTTAAAATGTGCTTAATTAACCATGTAACCGCTGGAAAAAAATTCAGCAGTTACACCCAGGGGAAGGAGGGCAGCTCCTGCCAGCTTCCCGCACATATTGGGAGCTTGTGCATAACCATGAAAGTTAACTGATAAGCTCAGGCTTATCGGTTAACTGGATACACGGTTACACTTTCAAACACCTATGGAAAACATGTACAAAGACAGACATGGGCTGGATAGAATTGTTTTTGTTCTGTGCTTATGTGGTGGTGGACCTGGGTCAAGCACAGCAGAGTTAGTTAAGACATAGTCTAAAGACTGAAACACAATATATAGGAAAGGACGGAGGCAGCATAAAACAGAACTGTGGAGTGGAATGGAAAGGAAAAGGAAAGACAGTATTTAGCACACACACAGGTTCCTATATTCTCCTATACTTTTGCCACAGAAAAACTGTCAGGTCTGTATTATGCCTAGAAGCCATATATGGGTATATTTTGAAAAAATTCATTCCTTGGGTAAACAAGGGAAACAAGTCGTGTATAAGCAAAGCAAGAAGATGGTGCAGGGCTGAGCTGCAAGAATGAAACATCATAAGGAAACTGCTTATTGGGAGAAAATTATGTGGGTATGTCTTAAGTACAATGTGGATCAACTTTTTGCAATGCATCATTCTTCAAGACTCTCTCTATGCCTTTTAGTATAAGTGTGATTTGACAAGAAAATTCCTCAAGCTGTTTGTTATGTTGGATGTTGCTGGAAAAATAAGTTTAGTCTTAACTAATCTTTATGGTTTGTTTAAAGTTGACTAGTTTTAGAATCTATCACACAAGTATACAATACAAAAAGCCACAGCAAGAGAAATCTAGAGCTGCCAGTATCCATTGTCATCATCTTATTTTATGTATATAACACGTGCCTCTTCTTTTGGAATTTCATGGCCACAGAACATAATGGTGATGCCATAAAAGTGTATTCCCTATTTTACTTCAGCATAACTCAGCTTTCCCAAAGGAATCCCATCCTGTATTTGTTTCCTATGGGGTTTACTCCAAAATTAAGCGTGCACTAAGCGTAGTCACCCTTAGCTTTTTTGGTAACTTGGAATCAGAGCTACGTCAAAATGACAGTGGGAGTGAGGAAGATGAGAGCTAGGTATAGAAATTTTAAGGACATTGTACAATTCGTGTTCTGAGGACTTGTCTGTTAGATTTAATAAAATTTGAAATTAAAAAAAAAAAAAAAAAAAGAGTTTAAGGACAGCAATCAACCAGCAACTCAGGAAACTGCTGAAATTGCAAATGTGAAACATTTATGTAACATTTAAGAGCCAGTTTAATAAGGTAAGTGATATTGTGTTTGTGTATGATTTTGTTCTTATCATTCCTAATGTACTGCTGCTACATCTGCAGCTTGACACAGGTAATGAGTATTACATAACTTTTTTATTATTTTAGGAAATGGTTTCTAAAAATGTACACAAAGTATGCCCTCTGAAATTATATAAAATGCTGTACTGAGCTGTAAATTAACATTTTAGTGATCAGATATGCACTGTTGTTTGAAGAAGTGTGTGAAACCTGATTTAAATAAATGATTGTTTTGGTGATTTAAATTAAGCTACTCTGCTGTACAGTATCAACCTAGCTCGCTCCTCTTCTTTCTTTGATAACAATGCCTTCCAACTCCCTACAGCCTGTAACCAAATTGCCTTTCTATCAAAGCTATTATATTTAGTTTTTATAATGTGTCCTCTTAAAACTTGTAGTGTCCTCAAGCCCTGTCCTCAAGCCCTGAAATCTTGCTCATTTCATTTTCCTTTCAAACATACTAAACATTTTTAATTGGTAGTAACAGGAAACGATAGAGGTAAGCTGCAATACAATCTGTAGTTCTGCAGCAGAAAGACTATAGATCAAAGTCTCCAAAACTGTTAGAACATAGCAGTATGCTATGGAGATGAAAATCTTCAGGATAAAAAGGTAAGTGAATAAGGACTATCCCTACAAGGACACGCTAAGCTTACTAGGATTACAGAAACAAGTGGCTGCTTCTCCCTGGTTCTTACATTATAAAAAGAAGGTGCTATCCAGCAGCTGGAGATAAGGAAGAGGAAGGAAAGTGGGATAAATTAGATGGAGTCAGAAGACAAACTGACAGACTTTTGATAAATTGAAAACATAAATTTCACATTTTTGAAGGAGTGAGTAATTCACGTGTGTTTTAATAAGGAGATACACAACTCCTATTGACAGTTGAATTTTGCCCTCAGTTCTACATATATAACCTAACTGCATCATTGCTAAGGATGTTAAAGAGCGGTTATTTGGCTAAGTGTGTAATCGATACAATTTATATCAACTACACGACTAGTCGATGAGGGGGCTGCTCTGCAGAGCCATGGGGGGGAGTGGGGAGTAACTCCTGGAGCCAGCCTGAGCGAAGTCTGAGCAGTCCTGGTTCGCACTGGCTCTGGACCACTGCAGCTCTGGATTTTAAAATTTAGTAAGAGCTGTCCAGCAGCCAGTCCTAGCCTCTGTGAACAGGGGCTGCTGCAGAAACCCCTGCAGACAGGGGCTGTTGCTGGAGCAGCAGCGGGGTAGGGGGAGAAGCATGTGGACAAATTGGGCAGTGTCCGTCAGAAGGCAACAAAAAATGATTAGGGGGCTGTGGCACATGACATGTGAAGAGAGACTGATGGAAGTGACCTTATTTAGTCTGCAGAAGAGAGGGGGGATTTGATAGCAGCCTTCAACTACCAGAAAGGGGGTTCCAAAGAGGATGGAGAGAGGCTGTTCTCAGTGGTGATGGATGACAGAACGAGGAGCAATGTTCTCAAGTTACAGTGGGGAGGTCTAGGTTGGATATGAGGAAAAATTATTGCACTATGAGGGTGGTGAAACACTGGAATGGATTGCTGGGAGGGGTGGAATCTGCATCCTTAGAGGTTCTTAAAGCCAAGCTTGACAAAGCCCTGGCTCAGATGATTTAGTTGGGGTCAGTCTTGCTTGGAGCACTGGGTTGGACTAGAGACCTCCTGAGGACTCTTCCAACCCCTAATCTTCCATGATTCTATGATTTCCCTAAACAAAGAAAAAGAAATGTGATTTAGGTTTCGTGGTGCAGTGAATTGTGATAGAGTAGTTATTCAAAAAACACAAATCTATCTCCAATACATTTTCTTTGTCCTGCTCATTTGTTCAATTAAATAGGTGTGAACATCAATAATGTACACCAACAACAAGCAAACACTCATCTGTCTTCATAACTGAGGGCTTGTCTATAAACAGAGTTGTTCCTGGCACAGTCTGGAATAAGTGTGTCACCATATGAAATGAATCAGCAATATTTCCATGAGCAGACAAGCACTGAGCTAGGATGATACAAGGATGCATGGAAACATTCTAACCAAATTAACTCAACAGATTAGACCACAGGATTGAGGAAATGCTGCACGCTACTCTGTCAGGCAGTAGGGATCATGAGAGACTAAATTTTTGCTCTGTATGACCTCCAGCAATTCTTTTTACCCGTGATCTCCATATGCTTTTTCTTCTTATATGAAAACATAGCCGCAGAACTGAAAACATGGCAACAAAATGCAACACCACATTTGTGGGGGAATCTCACCTAAGTGGAGAATCAGGCAAGCAAAAGGAAACTTTTCTGGTGACCTAGTTGCACATTAACAAAAAAAAATCCACACATTTCAAAGTGTAAGGTAAGTTACCTATAACACCTGAAACCATAATAAAGAGAAATAGCAAAGTTCAGTGCAGTGTTGCAACTGATTAGAGAACTAGCCCTTTCTTGATGTTAATGAAGTCACAGGCAATAATTCCAACACACAAAGGAGTGGTTTTCTTCCAGTGACCCTAACGGTAACCAATTCTGCAAGAATCACAGTTGTTAGCAAATTCTCTGATTAGTGGGTTAGAAGTATCAGAGCTCAAAAGGACTGAGAGAAACTGATGCAGAAGTGATATTGTGGGTAAATGCACATTTTGAAATGGCTCTGCACTCCAATTTCACCTAGCAATAATGCTTTTCTAAGGCTTTGTCTACACTACACGGCTTTTAGCGACATGGACATGTTGCTAAATGTCAAGCAGTATAAATGTTTGTCAGCCCTTTTGCCAACAAAACTCTTCCACTGCATACAAGCGGGGTTTGCATTATTGGCAGAAGCGCTCTCCAGTCAACAACACACTGTTTACAATGCCTCTTGCCACTGTAAAACTTTTGTCTTTCAGGGAAGGGGGTTAAGCATCTGTGAACAACAGAAGTTTTGTTGCTCAACTGCCAGTGTAGATAAAGCCTTATGCAGCAAATCAGATTTTTCTAAGGTTAGTAGCCCCCAAATAATTCTTTTGGAGACCCATTCAGGCAAGCACAGAAAGAAGGATCAGGTTTATTATACTGATGAAGTCATTCTTGTAGAATATATGTCTTCTAGATTCAAGGTAGAAGGGAGAACTGCAAAATAGAGACAATGGATTTCAAGAACGCAGATTTTAGTCAACTCAGAGAGCTGGTAGATAAAGTCCCATGGAAAGCAAGACTAAGAGGAAAAACAACTGAAGAGAGTTGGCAGTTTTTCAAAGGGATACTATTAAGGGCCCAAAAGCAAACTATTCCGCTACTTAGGAAAGATAGAAAGTATGGCAAAAGACCACCTCGGCTTAACCAGGAGCTCTCGCATGATCTAAAAATCTAAAAGGAGTCACATGACGGAAACTAGGTCAAATTACAAAGGAGGAACATAAGCAAACAGGTGTGCAGGGGCAAGATTAGAAAGGCAAAGGCACACAACGAGCTCAAACTAGCTAGAAGACATTCTATAAATATTTTAGAAGAAAGAGGAAGACCAAGGACAGGGTAGACCCATTGCTCAGTGAAGAGGGAGAAACAATAACAGGAAACTTGGAAATAGCAAAGGTTCTTAATGACTTCTTTGTTTCAGTCTTCACCAAGAAGTCTGATGATGAAGGAATGCATAACATAGTGAATACTAGTGGGAATGGGGTAGATTTAGAAGATAAAATTAAAAAAAAAAAAAAAAAGTTAAAAATCACTTAGAAAAGTTAGATGTCTGCAAATCACCAGGGCCTGATGAAATGCATCCCAGACTACTGAAGGAGCTGATAAAGGAGGTATCTGAGCCTTTAGCTATCATCTTTGAAAAAATCATGGAAGACAAGAGAGATTCCAGAAGACTGGAAAAGGGCAAATATAGTGCCCATCTATAAAAGGGAAATAAGAACAACCTAGGGAACTACATACCAGTCAGTTTAACTTCTGTGCAAGGAAAGATAATGGAGCAAGTAATTAAGGAATTCATCTGCAAATATCTGGAAGAAAATAAAGTGATAGGCAACAGCCAGCATGGATTTGTAAAGAACAAATCACGTCAAACCAATCAGATAGCTTTCTCTGATAGTATAACAAGTCTTGTGGATAAGGGAGAAGCGGTGGATGTGGTATGCCTAGACTTTAGTAAGACATTTGATACAGTCTTGCATGATCTTATCAATAAACTAGGCAAATACATCTTAGATGGGGCTCCTATAAGGTGGATGCATAACTGGCTGGATAACCGCTCTCAGAGAGTAGTTATTAATGGTTCACAATCATGCGGGGGAGAGCATAACAAGTGGGGTTCCGCGCAGGGGTCTGTTCTGGGACCGGTTCTGTTCAGTATCTTCATCAACGATTTAGATGGGGGCGTAGAGAGTACGCTTATTAAGTTTGCAGATGATACCAAGCTGGGAGGGGTTGCAACTGCTTTGAAGGACAGGGTCATAATTCAAAATGATCTGGACAAACTGGAGAAATGGTCTGAGGTAAACAGGATGAAGTTTAAGAAGGACAAATGCAAAGTACTCCACTTAGGAAGGAACAATCAGTTTCACACATACAGAATGGGAAGAGACTGTATTGGAAGGAGAGTACTGCAGAAAGTGATATGGGGTCATAGTGGACCAGAAGTTAAATATGAGTCAACAGTGTGACGCTGTTGCAAAAAAAGCGAACATGATTCTGGGATACATTAACAGGAGTGTTGAGAACAAGACATGAGAAGTCATTCTTCTGCTCTACTCTGCGCTGATTAGGCCTCAATTGGAGTACTGTGTCCAGTTTTGGGCACCACATTTCAAGAAAGATGTGGAGAAATTGGAGAAGGTCAACAAGAATGATTAAAGGTCTAGAGAACATGAGCTATGAGAGAAGACTGAAAAAATTGGGCTTGTTAAGTTTGGAAAGGAAAAGACTGAGAGGGGACATGATAGCAGTTTTCAAGTATCTAAAAAGGGTGTCAAGGAGGACGGAGAAAAATTGTTCTTCTTGGCCTCTGATGATAGGACAAGAAGCAATGGGCTTAAACTGGAACAAGGGAGGTTTAAATTGGACATTAGGGAAAAATTCCTAACTGTCAGGTTGGTTAAACACTGGAATAAGTTGCCTAGGGAGGTTGTGAAATCTCCATCTCTGGAGATATTTAAGAGCAAGTTAGATAGACATGGTTCTGGGATGGTATAGATGGTGCTTGGTCCTGCTGTGGGGGCAGGGGACTGGACTCGATGACCTCTCAAGGTCCCTTCCAGTTCTAGTCGTTCTATGGTTCTATATACAATAGTTTCCATCTATACAACACCTTCCATCCAAAATTGTAACATATTTTAGAAATACTAATGAAAAATTTCACAACATGCCTGTGGGGACATCTCAATGATTTACAGATGAGAAGATTGAGGCCAACAGATCAAGGCCCAGATTCTCAAGTGTATTTTGATATCTAATTCCTACTGATTTCAATGAGCACTAGGTCTCTAAATATCTCTGAGGACCAGGGCCTAAATGACTTGCCACATAGGTTAGACAGGAAATCAGTGGGAAGAGCCAGTTAGAATCCATGTCTGACTCCATATCCTGTTCCTTATAAAAAGACTATCCGTGTTTCACAGGATTTGCTGTGTTCAACACACGGCAGTCCATCTAACAATGTAATTCACAGGCGAGATGGATTATAAAGTCTCACTGATCAGATTTCAGGTTACTGGACTGAAAAAGGCTATGTCTAGACTGCAGGCTTCTTTCGAAAGAAGGTTTTCCTGAAGAGATCTCCTGAAAAAACTTCTTTCAAAAGAGAGCGTCTACACTGCCAAAGCGCATCGAAAATGCAATCTGCTTTTTTGAAAGATAGCATCCACACTGAATGGACGCTACCTCACATTTAAGCTGTGATTACTAAGGATGTAGTAGCCACCAGGGCCCCTGTGCTTTTTTCCTCTTTCCTCTTCTTTCGAAAGCACTTCCTCTTCCCCATCCACACATGCTTTTTTCCGAAAGAGTTCTTTCGGAAAAAGGCTTCTTCCTCGAAGAAAGAGGTTTACCAATGTCAGAAAAACCCCTCTGTTCCTCCGGGGTTTTTTCCAAAAGAATGCGATTGCAGTGTGGACGTAAGTGAAGCTTTTTTGAAAAAACGGCTGTTTTTCCAAAAAAACTCTGTAGTGTAGACGTAGCCAGAAAGTCCTACCGGTGTGATCAAGAAAAGAGAAGACATAATTAAGTGGAGGCAGTAGCAGTGTAGGAAAAAAGCAGAGACGTCGCAGAGAAGACTAGAAGAAAAGGAGAGGCACTAAGAGAGAGAACAGAGCTCTGAGGCTTAGATGAAAATATTTTATAACACAAACTCTTAAACATGTTGAGTGATGTGGGTAGAATTCCATCAAGAGAGTTACTAGTGTCAACTAAAACTATTCAAGCATCACTCTCATGGTTTATATTGTAAGCAAAACTCTTCCGTGGAATTACAGCCCCATAACTCAGTTACCTACTGTTTGTTCTATACTGTATGTACAATAAAAGTATGTACACAGTAACATAGCTGCTGAAAGTCACTGAATTACTTAATATATGGCTGAGATTTTTATCTCTGCTAACAGGACAACATATACAAGAGAACTTTGATTTTTCCAAATCTCAGAGCAGGGTAAAATTCCAGTAAATGCTCTGTCAGAGGAGTGAATTGAGAATCTGATCCCTAACTCTAGCCAATGCAGATATGCATTCCTAATTTACTCCTATGCCCTATTGATCTCTGAAGCACTGATTGGAAAACAGATACTTACTGAAGAAGTTAAAAAAAGGGATTTCTGTATCCCTGCAGCTGCGTATGTATATCATATATAGAGAGACACACTTTCTAAAAAAAACCTTAAATTATCAGACTTAAGTGTTGAAAAGCAAGAAAAGTGAATGTATGTCTGATTCTGACTCATTTTATCACACTTTTCCTCAAGAAATACTGCCAGAGGCACTAGCACTGTATATAATGCCACATTTCATACATGCTGCATTATACAACAGCTTAAAAATCTTGGGTGGTGATAGGTCAACTCAGTCATGTGACTTTGTATACCAATTAAGATTCTGGAGCATGTTTCTAAGCAAAGGGCCTTCTTGCAATCATAAGTTCTGAAGACATCAGCACAAGAAATGCTTTTTTAAAAAATCCTAAAAATAATATCCCTTATCCCTCCAAGAGGTCACCTAGTCCTGCCTCACCCATCTCTGATGGATGTTTGTCTAACCTGCTGTCAAAAACCACCAGTGACTGGGATTCCACAACCTCACTTGAAATCACATTCTAGTAGGGATATTAGATGTTGTTCAATTTAATAATTGTGTATCTGCATAAAAACTTAGTGGGTACACGATTATTTGATGGCCCCTGGGGACGGGGCCAGCAGCCAGTGTGCTTCCAGCCCCACTTCCGGGGAAACTGCCACCCTGCCGATGCTGCCTCTGTATAAGCTTATATACTGCAGAGCCTGCAGCACAGCTAGCTCCCCAGGAGTTGGGCCAGCAGCTGGGAGCAGGTATGCTCCCGGTGTCAGCTTATAAGCAGGCAACCTACATGCACTGGCTCCTGACTGCCAGTCATGCTTCCAAGGAGCCAGCCACACTGCAGGATCTGCAGTATAACTTTATACTGCAGAGCCCACAACTTGGGGTGACATCCAGCTCCCCGGGAACAGAGGGCCAGCATGCAACCGTAATGGAAACGGGTAAGCGGATGCTTGCTGGTTAACCGTTTAAATGGTTACTCTTTTACATCCCTAATACTAAGAGAACATTCAAGATGAAGCGGCCCAAAAAACCCCTGTAGGATAGAATGGGGGAGGTAGTAAGGGATGGGTAAACTGTGGCTCCCAAGCCACATGAAGATCTTTTACAGGTGAAGTGTGGTTTGTGAAGCCCCCACCCCAGTCTCCTCCTACTGGACTTGGTGAGGAGGGAGCTTGGAATCTCTGCCTTGAAGCAGAGTGGTAGAGTAGGGATTTCTGCCCCTTGGGGAGCAGGAGGCAGCTCAGGGCTTCAACCCCATGGGAGGTATCTGCAAGGGCTTGGGGAGCAAGTAGGAGTGAGCTAGAAGCCTGAGCCGTGATAAATGTGCCTCCACTCTCAAACTTCTGAGGACTATCATATGTGGCTTGGGTGTTCAGTAAGTTTGGCCACCCCTGAAATAAGCCCTTTCATCTTCATCCATAACAATTTTATATTCAACAATGAACACTTTATTAAAACCATGGGAACAGCCAAGGGTACCAGTATGGTTCCCCAATATGCCAGCCTCTTACGGACTACCTTGAAGAAGAATCTCTCAACAAAGGCACCACAAAACCAATGATATGCCAGATAAGATATGCCATTAATGGGGATACCGCTGCATACCACCGCTGCAATGATGATCTGTGCACATACCCCCACAACATGTTTTATCACCTGTGGCATCCATATATGCCTATCACAACATGTGGCATACCTCATCCAGTGTAGCAGATGTCCTAATACCAACTGTGTGGGTGAGATCAGATGAGCACTTTACTTTCAACAATCTACAACCCACTAACAACCACCACCCCTTTTACTCCTTTGACTACAGGAGTTATAAGGGACCACTTCACCTTGAATGTGTTTTAACTACTTCTGCTAAACTATTAGACCTTATAGTTAGCTATGATATTCTAAGGGTATTGTTATACTAGCGACTTGCAGCAGCGCCTCTGTACCTAAGCAACTGTGTCGCTGTAATGTAAGATCTCTCATATAGCTGCTTTAAGGCATCATAATTAAACCACCTCCAACCAATGGCAGTAGCTATGCTGGTAGAAGACACTCTCCCACCAACACAGCACTGTGCACACTACCATTTTATTCTGGCAAAATTTGTGTCACTCAAGTATTTTTTCACACCCATGAGTAATACAAGTTTTGCCAACATATGTGGTAGTGCAGACTAGGCTTGAGTATCTCTCTCAGATACTCTCTCAGGTCCGGGAGCTCAGTCCCACCCCCGCCAGATAGGGGCTGCTGCCATCCTGTACTGCTGTGCCATCCTGTACTCTATATCAGAAGTAGGAGCACAGGGTGACAGGCAGCCAGTCTTTGAAGGGAGCTGGTTTTTCAAATGGCTCACCAGGTCCGTATGCAGGAATTTCGGGGAGGGGGGTGCGCTTTTTTTTTGTGAATGTGGACTGCAAGGGTGTGAATGCACCCCTCCTGGTCCCTCAAAAAAGCAGGGAAATCAGCCCCAGCCTTCCTCCAGCCGGACAGAGCATGGGGGAGAGAGGTTTGGACAGCACACCACTCCTGGCTCCCCCTGGCCAGCCAGAGCATACTAACTTGGGGGGAGGGGGGGGGTACTTTCGCACCCTTCACACCGCCCTGCATACAGGCCTGCTGCCCTCATAGACCAGCTCTCGCCTAACACCCCACACTGCTGCCTCTGATACAGAGGCAGCAGCGTGGAGTGGCAGGGGGCTCCTCAGGAGTGAGGCCGGAGCACACTGACTGCCGGCCCCGCCCCGGGGACAACAGAATAGTAGACTAACCGATAAGAAATCACAAGGTTACGCGACTGTTTAATTAACCGATATTTAACATCCCTATGGGTATGTCTACACAGCAAAGTTATTCCAAAATAACAGCCGTTATTTCGAAATAACTTTACTGGCGTCTACACAGCCAAACCGCTATTTCGAAAGTAATTCGAAATAGCAGAGTGCTTATTTCGAATTTGGTAAACCTCATTCCACGAGGAAGAACACCAAATTCGAAATAGCTATTTCAAAATAAGTGCTGTGTAGACACTTATTTCGAAATAGGGGGCCTCCAGCCTTCCCAGTGTGCCCTGGTGGAAACTCCAGCCTCAACCAAGAACACTCCTCTCCCTCCCGCCTCCCCGGAGCCCTTAAAGGGATAGGCACTGTGGCCAGAGTCTGTGTCAGCTCCAAGCCTGCCAGCCCAGAGCCAGCACACTGCCCCTGACCCAGTGGTCCCAAAACATGAACCAGCAAGCCACTGGCAGCCAGCCCTCCACCACTCCCCAGGAGCAGTCTGCCAGCTCCCAGGAGCCTGCCAGGGCCCGGAGAAGGCGGGCGCCTTCCTGGTCCAGGGTGGAGATCATGGACCTTATTCAGGTTGGGGGGGGAGGAATGCCCCCAACGTCCATAATCTCCGCACTAGATGGAGGAACGTGGCCGTCTATGGCAGGATAGCTGCCAGCCTGGCCACCAAAGGCCACATGTGAACCCAGGAGCAGGTTCGTATGAAAATCAAGTTGGTCCGGCGAGACCCCCCCAACCCTGAGCCCTGAGCTTCCCCTCCCCTTTCTTCCCCTTGCTTCCCTTCCAGCTCCTCCTCCTCCCCTCCCCACCTCTCTCCTCCTCTCCCGCCTCCTTTCCCCAGTCTCACCAGAGTTTCATTCTTCCCCCTTCCCCGTTTTGTTACATAAAGAGAGTTTGTGTTCATGAAAATACGTGTATTTTATTTGACATCAGGAAGGGGGGTTAGGGAGGGGTAAGTGGAAGGACGTGAGGGAAGAATGAGGCACAAGCCCCCAGTGGGGCAGACCAGGGAGGCTCTTAGTGCTCCTCAGGGTGGAAGCTCTCCCGCAGGATACTGACAGCCCCCCAATGGACCTCCCGGATGGCAGCCTGCAGAAAGTGCAGCCAGGCTCGCAGCAACGCGTCCACGAGAAGCACCAGAGTGCCCAGGAGCAGCTCCGGCTCCATGTTGCAGAGTGCTGTGGTATCCTGAGTGAGGGCAACCAGAGCACGCAGAGACAAAATGCTTTGCTGTCCCTCACTGAGGTAGGCAAGCAAGCAGGGATGGCTGAGAACCGGCTGTCCAGGGGGGTACCTTTAAGCACAGGCCTCAGATAGCCTCAGGTAGCAGCCACATAAAGTAACTCCCGACCTGATGCCCTGCCGGACCAGGTTCTGGCCGGCCTTAAATGCAATTCAGCGTCCGCTCAGTGTGGACGCGCTAATTTGAAATAGCAAAACACTATTTCGAAATGTATTTTGTGTGCAGATGTGTTATTTCGAAATAACTTATTTCGATTTAACTATTTCAAAATAAGATATTTCGAAATAACGCTGTAGTGTAGACATACCCTATGTCTGACTTACGAACATCCACACATACAAACAAAAGCTCACTCGCAGGCTCAGTAGGAGAGCAGGCAAGAGTAACAAGTGGTGGTGAGTAGCGCAAGTGCCAGTGACGAGTAGCACAGCCCGTGGCAAGAGACAAGTGGCACTTAGAAGGGAAAGCACCACTTTGCTCCAGTTCTCCAGCTTGCACCACTTGTGGCCACCTCCTGGTGAGCGAGGACTGGGTGCAGTCCATGGGGGAGAGGAAAAGAAGGGGAGGCTGGTGGATGCTCAGAAGTTCCCTTCAGAATCTCCACTTACCTCCTCATCCTCCTCTAATTAAACCTGCCTTTCCTCTCAAGCACCAGCATTCAAGGTTAAAGAACTATTTCTACTATTTTTCATTGCAAATATACAGTATTTCAGCTACATTACGAGTTAAATAGGCTTCTGTGGGCAAGCCTGGGGGAACCTAATTACTATTTATAGCCTTGGTTCTATAGGAGAAGGCATTCTGAGTTCCAAACAATCGACTTACAAACTGGTTGTGTTCCAAAAATTTGTGTGTAAGTTGGAGATTTCCAAGATTTGGTTACAAACCCTGTAGGGAAATGTAATTCCTTCAAAATATTTTCACTGAAACTTAAAAAAAATTAAAAAATAAAACATATGTTTAATGTTTCATAAAAACCTGGTTTTTTGAACTATGTTTTGGCTTAAATTTACCTGAAGGTGTCCCTTTAGTTCATTAATTATGAACACATCATGGGGAAAAAAGTCTGTTATTAAACAAACATTGTCATAGCAATGTAATACTTTCAAGAACCTAGCAGTATTTCCATTAGGATATAACACTAATCATGGTTATTGTATAGAATTATAGCCTACCCTGATTACTATGGGATCTTATATTGTCCCATTTCTGTTAATGTGGCATTAAAGGCCTACATAAGTTAGTCTTTGACCTCTGACGTCAATCACCATAATACTTTGTTCCTATGACATCTTTCATCTCATAGTATTCTTGAAACATTTATTGCCTGTCCTGACTGTTCTGTAATATGTATAAGTGTAATAAACTCTTAACGATGAATGAACTGTGGCATAGAAAGATTACGTAACCTGATCAAGATTTCACAGTGGTAGTTGGGATTATAAATCTCCAGCTTCACTAATTCTCTTTAGTATTTTATACATAACTTGTTCTTTTTTTCTGATCACTATTTTAGAAAATAAAATTATTTTAAATACAAGGAGAAGCCTTTAAAGCCAATTTAGGGCACTTAAAACAACAGCCAACAAAGTTAGAAGAAGGGCTGTTGATGCCTCTTTATGGTCGGTCATTTATTTATTTATACCCCAAGTACTGTATGCACACATAATATATAAAACTACCAGGTTATCCCAAGAGATCTAAAGTATTCAAACACAACAGACTTAATGAAGGAGTAGCAATTTTGACTCCTTCATTGCCTTGTTTCAGTTTGTCTAAACATCAGTGACGCTGTGTATAACAAGTATGCATGTACACATGTACTGAAAATGGCCTGCTGATAATGGATATCACAGTAAGAGCCACAGATCTTGTTTATCCTACAGACAGTTGAAAAAAAAAAATCCACAGTTGATAATATTGCTTCAACTGATTATTGGGAGACCTACTGTAGCACTAACTGTTGATGCCATTTTCAAAACAGTGTCTTATTCTCTTGCTTGTAACTCACTGAGCACTGGTGCACCTTGGTCTCTCTTATTCTCTGCCTGTGGCACATCATTTTGGCTGTTGGCTTCAATGTGCAAGTGCTGACTAGTTCTGGAGGCCTGTGATGCATAGGAAGTCAAACTAGAGATAAATGACCCCTTCTGGTCTTGAACTCTATCTATGACTCTAGGTTAGATAACTCCAGTGCTAACATAACAACAATAATAGGTAGCTCCAACACTGGTTATCAGTGTTGGCAACAAGGGAACACTCTTGCAAAACACTGCTATTGTAGATGGTGCCTCAGAAACAGTTTAGTGCACAGGGCACTGACCAAAAAATAAGACACATATTTGATTCCTAACTCTGTCAATAACTAAGCGCTAAACAAATAAATTACCCATCTGTTCCTCAATCCCCCCCCATATTGCCGACCATTAAGAGAAATCAGTCAGTCCCCAAAAAAGTGGCTTACAAGTATTTTTTTTAAAACAACACTTTTTGGGGTGGGGAGGTGCAGTTACTGCCTTCTGGTTTGTGTGTCCTTAGGTTGTCTTTCAGTCATATTTTTTGAAGGTTTTCTCCTGCAACCATAAGAAATACAAACCTAAAAACAAAAACAAAAAAAAAGCAACCAACAATAACAGATAGATCAGGGCTGGGTAAAGTATGGCCTGGGGGCTGGATCCAGTCCACAAAGCCACCTGATCCGGCACACGGATCACCCTGCCAGGACCCTCAGGCACACAACTGCCATGGGTTGAAAGCGCAGTCCGACGGTTCTCTGCTCTAGATGGATGGGGAGGCTTCATGTTGATCTCTCTGCCCCCAGCCCAATCCTCAGCTCCTATTGGCTGGAAACAATCAGTCAATAGGAATTGAGAGATTGGCCTGGGGATGGGAGCAGTGCAAATCTTTTTCCCCTCTCAGAGCTGAGAGCCACGTGGAGGGAACAAGCCCAGCCCTCCTTGGGGGTGCTGCCAGGCTGATGGCTTAGGTAAGCTCCTCCTAGCCAGAGCCTACCTCTGGCACCCCTGCCCCTCCTACACCCTGACTCCCTCCCCCAAGTCACCAACCAAACCCTCTGCACTTCCCTGCCCCAGGTCACAATTCCCTCCCAAGCCCGGTAGCCCCTTCTGCACTCCTCCCCCAGGCCAGAATCCTCTCCTGCACCCATACAGCCTCCCTGACCCTGCACCTGAATCCGCTGTCTCTGGTCACAACCTCCTCCTTCACCCAAACTCCCTCTCAGACCTCACACTGTCTCCTGCACCCCAGTCCCTTACCCTGTGTGCCCAGCCTCCATCCTAGACCCCACACCTCTGCCACAGAAAAGTGCGGCCCTTGACCACTTTCCAAAATCTTGGAGTGCCTCCCTTCCCCACCAAAAATTGTCTATCCTTGAGATAGATGCTAATGTTTCCAGATAATCATTGGTCTCCATCAGCTAGGCTCTTAAATAAAACACAAAATATCATGATACTCATGATGAAAATCATGAGTTAGCCACACATCCATTGGTAAAATGAGTTTAATAAAAAGAATTAAGTTCCCTGGCTGAAAAGTGACAATAGTGGTGGTGGTGAAAACAAAGTGGTATAATACAGTACATGAAGAAAATTAAGGCGTTCAAAAAAAATTGGGATCTGTTCTTAAAAGCCTCTCAAAACTTTATTCAACATAATGAAACATTTATTTTAATGTACTTAGGAAAGCATAAATTAGCATAAAAACAGAGCAAATGGGAATGATGTGCTAAAGCTAGTATTGTGATCTCCCCTCGCCCCATTTTTCAGACATTCTGTATTCATACTTCACTGTTTTTAGTATAAATAGTTGCCCATGTCTGAAATAAGATTACAAAATTGAGATGAAGTTAGCAGATTAGACTTTAATCACAATCTTGTCCCAAAAAGCAAAGAATGCTGAATCAGGTCTTTAAGGTCAATGAGAATATCTTCAAGATATTAATGGGCTCTGGGACAGTCTACAAGGGGTGTATTTATTAGTTCTCACTGATATGAGTGTAACTTATTTGACATCCTAAACACAACACTGAATTATAATATACTGTTCATACAGAACATCTGTAATCAATGAGGCTTCTGAAAATACTTAATAACCCTTACTGTTAATTTCCTGCAAGGTATAATGCTTACAAAGTTCTTTTTCCTCTCTTAGATCTTGTGACAGCAGATCACTTGCCAAATAATTATCTTGTGACAGCAGAGGACAAACAAAAGATGTGGCAAATTTTTAAGCTTCATTATTCTCTCTGTACTTAGATTTTTATCATGTGGCTCTCTCATATCCCACAAAATTCTGTTAACCAAAAGGAGTTTAGACTATTGTCACTTGCTTTACATTTCACAAAACTGGCATTATATTTTATTCAAAGGGCTCTGCTTTCAAAGCAGCGCTCCCAAATAATATTTCTACTCATGGAAACGAAAGATAGGGAAACATTATCAAAAGTCTTATGATCTACAGTTTTCTGTCAGGGACTGCTCAACCTGCTCAGCCAACGTATATTATTAGGCTAATTATATACAATAATCTTATATCTGACCTACAAATTCTTCTGTACTTCTTTTAGACAGTATTAGCCATAGGGAACAACTTCTTTCATGATGATTTGACTGATTTATATTAGAAGTCTTATTTTAAGTATAAATAAACAAGGGGATGTATTATAGCTTTTTCTGAGCTGTCCCTTGGCACATCCATTATTTTCTATAATTATTCTAATTTTGCTCTATTATTAAAAACATTACCACAGCAGGAAGTGAGCCCATTACTGCCTTATCAAATCTTTATTTCTGGAAAACCCATATTTGCTTAACACCACAAGTCTAATAGTCATGTAGCATCCATGGGGGGAAAGCACAGACATGACTCTCAAAAGAGAAGGAGTCCTGTGGCATCTTAGAGACTAACAGATTTATTAGGGCATAAGCTTTCATGGGTAAAATCCACTTCATCAGATGAACTGGAGTGGAAGTTATATAAACACTTCTACCCAATTCATCTGATGAAGTGGGTTTTACTCACAAAAGATGAATCTGGTAGCCTCTAAGGTGCCAAAGGACTCCTTGTTGTTTTTTGTAGCTACAGACTAACACGGCTACCCCTCTTAAGACTTCTCAAAAGTTGGATGAGCTCAATCATAAAAATTACCAACAAAAGAATAAAATTATTTCTGCCTAAGTTTCCACACTAATGTGAAAGGATAAACCAATTCACCAGCCAGTGTATTAATGAAGTTCTCACTAGTACCAGTATTTCATTCCCTTTTCTCAGGGATGCACTTATTGTTAAAACACTGTTCATCATCACTGAAGACAAGTAAACCAGGCCATTACCTATCCTCTCCTACAGCTTCTGGCTCAGTCAGTTTATCCTGCTGCCTACACAGCAAGGAACCCCAGCCAAGTCTTCCAGCTAGCTAGTGTGGAAAGACTCCTTTCTTCACCCTTCCCCTGATTCAAAATCACAATCTTCTGCAGGATCCTTGCTGCTCCCTGCAGCAATCCTCCTTTAAAGTGAGCAGCTTGTTGGCCTTCTGTCTCAACAGCTGGGAAGCAGCTGATTAGCCCAACTCCTGGAAAGGCCGTGCCATTCTCTGACAGTGTCCAAAAACACTTCACTGTATCTCATTCTACCAGGTATCTAGCATGCATTACTGCAGAGACTATTAAACTGTGTTGACCATGTCTATGCAGCAATGCCACCATTTTCAGCACTGTTTTAAAAAGCTGGATAGATAACTACAAATGTGCATTTTCAAAATCCCCTTTTTCCCCAGGGGAATTGGGGAATGGGATGCTGCAGCAAGAGCATACAGAACATTCAATATTCCAGGATTACCTCTAATCTCTTTGTGAATGTGGAGAGTTCTGATTCAAAGTGCACTGAAATAAACAGAGGTCTGTCTTGTCTTCCAATCAGGCCCTATCTGTATAAAGCAAATTGTATATTTGTACTTCTTTCATCATTTTCTTCTATCCTGTTTTCTCTCATCAGGTGACAAAAATGGGATTTATGGAAAACTGACAGAGTAAATTGTCCTTGTGAGAGACAAGAACAAATATCTTATATTTAGAATAAAGATTTTCTTTTGTTAAAAGTAGAAGAGAAAACTAGAATAAGAATGAAGTAACAGACAAATAGTTAATTCTTATATCCATTTTCCATTATAATATAATTGTGCCCAATTTTGCACTTTTTGTACATAGGAAAATGCACTAATTAAGTCAATAGTATCTTCGATTAACAAATGCAGGAGTAGGTGCCCATACAAGAATTGCCTAGAAGGCACCAGACTGTCTGGTAACATAACAGTTACTTATCACAAGGACAAAAGTATTAGGGGGCATTCAGCTAGTATACTTGTTGCATGGGACTTCCACGCGCCTGTGATGATGTTTCTTACAGAAGAAACTATGCCAAGTAAATAGGTCTGGGATAAAAAGTGAGGAAATACAATGAGCCTTATTTTAGATGGCGTCCAGTGCAAAGAACAACCTTAAATCAATTAGAGTATTGGGGAACTTTAATTAGATCAAAGCAAGCATAGTTGTTCACCGCTGACTTGATCCAAAGTTTGTTAGCAACACATTCCAATGCCCACTATGCTACTCTTCTCACACCATGGCATCTGAATTTGTGAATTAAAAATTATGACAGAGAAGGCAAAACAAAACAAAAAAAAAGAGTATTTTAGGTAAGTAGCAGAGTTAGAAAGTCAACTCTGTGAACTGCTATAGAGTGAATGCCGAGCATTTCATATTTCAGAAATTCTCTGTAGTTGTATACATTAATGCCGAGAATGCTATCTTGTTTGTGTTTGTTTTCACTGATTTAATTCAGTCTTTGTCGATATCATTACTTAGCATCTTGTAAGAGTTTCCTCAACATACTGCTTCACTGTTAAGGTGGCAAGGACTGGTGCCTACAAATGGTTTACTAGCTGCTGAAGAGGTTGCAGCAGCACCAGGATTTCAATGACGCCACATGGAGAGAGGTAAACGGGTGAAATACAAGATAAAGGGGGCTGTATGGGGGAAGGGAAGTCAAGCCCCTTCACTCCATCACAAAATCAACCGTTATAAGTGCACCCCAGCAACCCCCACAAAGCAGCAATTAGCAGTATATTTCTGTAACCATAATGTCTGTTTAAATATTCCTAATCATCAGCTCAACCTGCTACATGCCATGCAATAGTTCTTTAAAAGATCCCCACAAATTAAGCAAAACACTGTATGGTGGTCTTTTTTGAAAAGTAGTTTTAAATGAAGACATAGACAAATGCTTTATGTAATACCAAATTACATAATCCCTGAGGACACTAAAAAGATGTCTTTCTTCTATATGCATCAAAATAGAGTTCAAAACAGATGTTTTAACATCCATGGTGGAAAGCAGAAAAGTCTGATGAATAACAAGCAAGCAGTAAACAGATCTTTCCAAAAAACAACACAACAAAAAGGTTTCAGACTCAAAAGATGAAAAAATAGAGAACTCATACCCCTAAATGAAACAACTGATTTACTGCATTCAGGTAACATTTTGTGATATACTGTGCAAAGCAGCTGCAATGTTGTTTGAAAAACAAACAAACAAAAAAATCGAAATGATACCTGTAAATTCCTTGCAGGATACCCATATGATCACTAGACATCCTATTTTACAGTCTTCTTCTAAGGATGTTTTGGCAATGGAAAGTCCACATTTGACATTCATACACAGCCTTGTGTGTGTATAGCCATCATCCCAGGGAAGAGACTAATCAATACAGTGTGTTTTGTCAACAGTCAGCAATAAAGATTCTAAGACATTTGCAAACCACTAGCTAGCACAGTAATTTATTCCTTAACCCCAGAAATGGCTGTATTTGGCTACGTCTAGGAAAGATAAAAGGCGTCCAGCGAGTTACCTGCTCCCCGAAATCGATGGCTATATTGGTGATGCCCAAAGGGACCAAGAATCGGATCAAAGGCCAGTAGTTAGTGAGCGCTGGAAATTTCACCATAGTCCCAGCTGTGCGAGGACCCCAAACACATCTGCCGTAGCAGGGAAACTGCAAGGGGGAAGGAATAGGGAAAGAAGGGGAAAAGAGAGAAAAGAAAAGCCCCCTAAAAATCAAGCTTCTGGCTTTGCCGGGAGAGGCTCTGTAGCTAGCAGCAGCCGCAGCAGCGAAGCTGTCTCTTCCCTCCTCCTCCGCTCTGCACGCTGTGCTGCTGTCTTAGCAAGACACCCGAAAGATCAAGTCCATCCCTGCTGCCCTCCTCCCACACAACAATGATCTGCTGCCGCTGGGAAGAGGAGGGACACCACCGCCAGAAATGTCTGCGGGTGGAGTTTCCATTCTAAGAGCAAGGGCGCGCACGCACATGAGGTAGGTACCCTGGCGTAGCGTTAGCCTAGCCGGCGGCAGGGGAATTAGAGCAGGGGTGGGAACAAAAACAAACCAACCACCGGCATGGGGCAGGATGAGCCGGGCTGTCGCGCCGCCGCCGCCACCTCCTTCCCTGTGGTAGGAAAGGGGCGCGGGAGGACGGCTGGGCTCCGGGGCGGCCGCCTCGCTGGTGCAGAAAGCGGGCTGAGGCCAGAGGCGCTGCGCTGCGCCTCGGCCCAACTACGTCTCCTCTCTCAGCGGCGCCTGCCTTTCTAAACACGTGGGGTTTGACACACACGGCCTCATTTCAGCGGAGGAGAGCAAAGAGCGGCGTCTCGCGGCTCCGCCTAACGCCGGCGCCCGGGCACAGCAGCACCTCTAGCTGCAGCCCACCCCGCGCCGGCGGACTGTAAACAAGTGAGGTGTGCGTGCGTAGGTGTACAGCGCGTGTGGATGGGTGTGCAAGGGACTCTGTGTGTGTGTAAATGTGCAGTCTCTAGACAATGTACTTAGGCACATACGCTCTACTCCTACACATACCACGTATTTCACATACAGCAGAGTCTCACAGCACATTATGTACAGTGTGTAATTGTGATTGTGCATGTACAATATCTGCATCTCTATGTGTCTACATATAGCATGCATCTAATAAGCCCTGTGCTGTGCTCCAGGCCTCTGCCACATCATAATGGAGTTACAGTCAGCAGAAGTGTACAGTATTCTGTTCCTACCAAAACTAGTCTGTAAACTTCTCTCCCCCTTCCCCTAATTTTAAAATGTATTAAGTGAGTCCCAAGTAAAAGTGGAGTTTTACAGTGCTTGGAGCAGGAATTCATCTGTGAGTTGCCCACTTACTCCCTTGTTCTGCTGTGAAGAGGAAGAGTGAGCTGGCTTGCAAGTTGTATGTCTCCACAGGCCCCTCTCAAAAGTGGAATCTGGTCTGTGCATGGCATGTTAATAAGGCCTTCACAGTGTGAATTTGACCAATACTGTAAAAAGTAAACAGTGGCTGAAGGGGAAGGCACATCCTGTTGGAGGGTTTACGGAATTGAATTTAAGTGATGGGTGGGGCTGCCCTAGTTACTACAGTTAGTTAGGAAATGCTTGACCCACAGTTTTTGTTCTGCTAAACCATATATAAGAATAAATAAATGCCATTTGTCAGCAAAATGTGTTCATAATTCCAAGTCAGTTTAAATTCTGAATAATAAAATGTGTCATTTGCTTGCGGTTTGGAAGCCCAAGTCTGCTCAAGTGGAAAGTAATGGAGTATCTGTTCAGTGGAAGCACTGTTGGACTCTGGCTTTCTTTCTAGAAGATTTATACAGTTAACCACTAAGAAGCAGGACGAAATCCTCATTTTTAATTTATGTATGTTAAGACATTTGGACTTTTCAAATAGTGTTGACGGTGTTACCACTAGTTCTTTCACTAGAGGTAGAAGAATCCAGGTATGTGTGCACTGCATAGGGGACAGTTCTTGGGGCCCAGGGCTCCTGGCCATTGCCGCTGTTACTTGTGACAGTTGTAGTGGGCGGGAGCCAGTGTTCCCTCTAAGATTTTCCATCCATGAGCGGAGTGAGTTTTGTCTTGTGCACCAATATTGAGATCATGTGCGCTTGTTCGGATGGGTGCCACCATAGCACCCAAGTTATTAACAAATATCTTATATATGGAAAGTCAGGGGTCTCATCCAGAATCAAATCATAGACAGTAGAATGGGTGAGGAATTTTGTGAGGAATTATTGTTCATTGTTTGCAGGAAAGGGTCAGTTACAAGTAATTTTTCAATTTGTAAAAATTATGAAAAAGTTTTGAAATTATCAAAATGTTGTTTTGACCTTTTCTAAATACAAAAACTCCAGTCTTCTGGTACAGAACAACTTTTCATTTCAATATTTAAGTGAGGTATAGTAAAACAGTTTAAAAATAAAAAAAATGATCCAAACAAAACATTTGGTAATCACGAAAACAAAAGTTTCAATTGACTCAGGCCAGGTTTTTTTCTCCAGATTTTTGGCTTGAGAAATTTGAGATTTCTCTTTTCATCCTGATTTGGAACAGGAACATTTTCAGATACTTCAAATTTTCATGGGACACAAAACCCATTTCCTGCCCAGCTCCAATTGATAACAGTTTTATTATCCATCTTGCATTACACAAGATAAATCTAAAAGCACGTTTTCTTAAAAAGACATCATCCCCAAACTCCTCTAAACTGCCTATTCACAGCCAGTAATAGAAATGTAGCCGTGTTAGTCTGGTCTAGCTGAAACAAAGAACAGGACTATGTAGCACTTTAAAGACTAACAAGATGGTTTATTAGATGATGAACTAACAAGATGGTTTATTAGGTGATCATCACCTAATAAACCGTCTTGTTAGTCTTTAAAGTGCTACATAGTCCTGTTTTTTATTCATAGCCAATGAGATAAAAATTAAATGTAAATGCGTCTCACATTTCCCCCTTTGTCTTTATATGTCAGGTCTCTCCCTGCTCATCATAACAGGCACATTAGGATTCAATGCTCCGGGAGTATTCCCTTTCTCCCATTCAGTTGCCATACTCCTCCCTAATAGCCATGTAAGCAAATTAAAGACAGGTAAGGTAAAATCTGTAATTCAGACTCATAAATTGGCTTTCACTGCTTTTTAAACTGGAGATATAAATGCAAATTCATCCCAGGTGATACGACTGATACAGTATCCATGAAGTTATTACCAGTGTTTAATTGGCCTGTAATATTCCCTTCTACATACTGAAATTATAGAGGTAGATATATTGATTTTTAAAATGGGTGAAAGTTGCAAAAGATGTGCAGAATATTTATTTCATTTTCATTAGAATTAACTAATTCCACTATTAAAAAAGAAGCCAAAAATTAAATGTAAAATATCCAGATGTCAAAAATCATGCCTGAAGATAATGAAAAACTTTTCAGGAAGATCTCAACTCATACTGAAGTTAATCTAATCAACACACCAAACTGCATGCATCCCTTCTTCCCCATGGCCACTTAGGAGATTTAAAAGTTCCATTTTTGCTTCAGTGTTTTGATCACTGTGTTAAAAAAAGCTGTGTGAAACAAAAGTGAAGCCTTTAAATGTTCTAAAACAGCCACTTGGATAGCTTCTTTTTATTGACAAGATCCAGGAAGGCAACTCTGTGGAGCGGGCATAGTCTGTCAGGATTCCTGCAAAATGAATTTTATGGGGCTTGCATACCCACCACATCAATTGCGTAGCTTAAGCTGAAATAACTTAATTCAGTTTTTGGCTCTGTTTACACAGCAGGAAATTGAAGGAGGAACACTCTTCCCTCGACTTCCTTTACTCCTTGTGAAATTGGGGTTACAGGAGCCAGAGTAAGAAGTCCTCCATCTTGACATTATTTCAAAATAAAGGCTTGTAGTGTAGACGTGCTATTTCGGAATAATGTCAATTATTCTGAAATGACGCTTGCTGTGTAGATGTACTCTTATGGTCCTGAAAGCAAAACCTATAGTATAACTAAGGTTTCATAAGAATTACGAGTTCCTATTTTAACATATGCATTTCTTTCTCAAGGGAAAAAATATCTCTTTTCCAGGTAAAACTGTCTTTGCTTAGTTTCAGTCTATAGGAAATTTATTTTAGGATATCTGTGTGCTATTTTTGAGTTGCAGAAAGGTAAGAAAAGATGTACCTTTTAAACATTTGCTTTAATATCAGAGGGGTAGCCGTGTTAGTCTGGATCTGCAAAAGCGACAAGGAGTCCTCTAGCACCTTATAGACTAACAGATGTATTGGAGCATAAGCTTTCGTGGGCAAAGATCCACTTCGTCAGATGCATGTAGTAGAAATTTCCAGAGGCAGGTATAAATATGCAGGCCAGAATAAGGCTAGAGATAACAAGGTTAATTCAGTCAGGGAGGGTGAGGCCCACTTCTAGCAGCTGATGTGGAGGTGTGAACACCAAGGCTATGTCTACAGTGGCGGCTTCTTGTGCAAGAACATCTTGCGCAAGGGTTCTTGTGCAAGAAGTCTTGCGCAAGAAAACGTCCACACTGCCATGTGCTTTTGCGCAAGAGTGCCCATGGCAGTGTGGATTCTCTCTTGTGCAAGGAAGCTCTGAAGGCCATTTTAGCCATAGGGCTTTCTTGCGCAAGAAATCCCTGCCGAGCGTCCACACTGCCGTCTTGCACAAGAGCTCCTGTGCAAGAGGGCTTACACCTGTTAAAAAAGAGCATAGCTCTTGCGCAAGAAGCCCTTTCTTACACGCCCTACTGTAAATTTCCTTGCGCAAGAGCGGGCGGGCAGTGTGGATGC
Source organism: Rafetus swinhoei (assembly GCA_019425775.1). NCBI lineage: Eukaryota > Metazoa > Chordata > Testudines > Trionychidae > Rafetus > Rafetus swinhoei. Next base: position 133,268,003 of record CM033424.1, on the reverse strand, counting down.
TCTGTGGATTCTTGCGCAAGAAAGGCCATACTTGCGCAAGAAGCCGTGAGTGTAGACATAGCCCAAGAGAGGAGAAACTGCTTTTGTACTTGGCTAGCTATTCACAGTCTTTGTTTAATCCTAAACTGATGGTGTCAACTGCAAATTTGACACCATCACTTTAGGATTAAACAAAGACTATGTCTACATTGCGCTTCTTGTAATATGCAAATGAGGCTAAGCGTGGAATATCGCCGAGCCTCATTTGCATACCTAATGAGCCACCATTTTTTCAGAAGAGGCTCTTGCGCAAGGAGGGCGTCTACACTGCCTTCTTGCGCAAGAAAAACCCTCTTGCGCAATGCCGTTCTTCCTGAAAAGTAATAGGTGTAACGGCATTGTGCAAGAGGGTTTTTCTTGCGCAAGAAGGGGCAGTGTAGATGCTCCTTCTTGCGCAAGAGCCTCTTCTGAAAAAAATGGTGGCTCATTAGGTATGCAAATGAGGCTCGGCGATATTCCACACTTAGCCTCATTTGCATATTACTCGAGCAAGAAGCCGCGAGTGTAGACATAGCCTTGGTGTTCACACCTCCACATCAGCTGCTAGAAGTGGGCCTCACCCTCCCTGACTGAATAAACCTGGTTATCTCTAGCCTTATTCAGGTCTGCATATTTATACCTGCCTCTGGAAATTTCCACTACATGCATCTGACGAAGTGGATCTTTGCCCACGAAAGCTTATGCTCCAATACATCTGTTAGTCTATAAGGTGCTAACATTTAATTAATGCCTCAAATTGTAAAGTGTTGAGCAACTTTAACAACACACAATGCTATCTGTGCCTCTTATAATAAAATAAAGAAAGAAACGAATTCTGTCCATATTTGTCTTTTTCTTCTTTTTTTTCTGCTTGTTGCCTATGGTGTTCTTTCTACTTCTCTTTCAGCTTGTGTACATTACTCAAAGCATGGAAGCTCATGAAAAATTTTTTTGTGGCATGGCATACTATCCCTTTAAGTGATAGTTAGGGGCTCACAGCCAAAACAATGCAATCAAGTGACACCCTGCACCTACCAAACAAGAAAAGGAAAATAACCAAAGAAGAGATTAGAAACATATAGGCTACTGAGCTGGACTTTACAGACTTGGACTTTCTGACCTCAAATTTAGTTGCTCTGAATCTAGGATTTGAAGTAAAGGTTCCGTGAACTGGATTAAACCAACACACCAGGCATGGAGCTGTCTGAAATAGCTGGTGGGGAGCAGATGCTGATGAGAGAGGAGTCCCTCTTGTGGAGATAGGCACATAAGCCCAGACTGAGAGATACCTATTACTGCTTGTAGATCCACAACTGGGAACTCTTTACCAGCATTCAGGTGGCTTAGGAGTCCAAGCCACTTTTGGGGGGAAGGGATTAGGTGCCCTCCTTACTCCACGTAATATAGCTAGGAAAGGTGGTGGTAGTGGTGGCCCCATGTCCACCCTCTCCCCTTTACTTTTAGCCAGGTGATTGGAGTAGTTGCCTAGGACTGGGAGAACCAGGTTCAATTCCCCACACCCTTCTAGAGGGAGAGAAAGGATTTAAACAGGTGTTCCATCTCTCAGGATATTGCTCTATGGGATATTCTGATGAGGGGTTCCTTCTGTCTCTCCTGATGAAGTTGTTCCACTGTGACTGTAGCACGGGAGCTTCAGGTGATTGCCCTAACTATGGGACTACAGAATCTCTCTCGCACCAAATGACTGAGGATAAATACTTAAATAGTCAGGGGGAGGAAGAGGAGAGAGAGATTGACTGTAGGAATGATTCGGTGGTTTAGATACCTAAACTGCTTCACGGATCACATCCTATGTGCACAAACTAATTATCCCTGTGACTTCTAGGACATTATAGTTTATAATAGGGAGTCATGAACAAACAGATAAGAATAAACAAAGCTTTATTCCTAGAAAGGACAGGTACAAATTAGAAGATGGTGCAGAGAGCATGCAAAAGAGTCAGGGACATTAAATAAATGTAGGCCCAACCAATCCCACAACAATGAACACGGAATACACACAAACTAAATAAAAAATAACAACAATGCCCCCCACCCTCTTCTCAGCCAATTGGTGAAGTTGGGGAAAGATCAGAGAGACCATGTCTGTTGTTGGGATGATAATGGTGTTGGTTTTTATGGGAGTATGACTCGAGGAGCCTCGGGCCCTGGTTTGGTGCAGGAGAGGCTTACTGGGCATCCCTCCTTTTCTTTCTTGTGGCATAAGATGTTCCTGCTTAGCCATAATTCCCTGATTTCTGATCCGGGACAGCCTACTGGGCACATCAGGCAGACTATTCTTTTGAATCAAGAAACAAAATGGAGGTTTTGGTCCTCTGTAACAGGGAGCAGCCTAAGTGCTGCTGCTGCAGCACAACATCCAGCAGTTACCTCTGTCTCTCCACATTGTCCCCTGGCTTCCTACCCCACTCCCCTGCTCAGCTCACATATTGGGGCAATCCCAGTCATGTGTTGGTTCTCCAGGGCCTGTCAATTGGCATTCTGGTCAGGGCCTCACAGCACAGAGGACTCATGTTTGGCAATAGGGGGGGAAGGGAGCAGACTGAGGATGCAGTGTTAAGGAGCATGCTCAGTACAAATCAAGCAGCAAATGGGCACAGGTGTCATCCCTCATGTCCACTTATACACATACATTGCCTGTGCCTCTCAGGCTGTTGGTGTTCCTCAAGTGAGGCAGGCAGTCTTAATTGCAGTTCTAGCCTGAGTAGGCTTGGGACCCAGGAAGGATAATAAGGTAATACTTAAAATATAATATCTGAAATAATAGGTGCTGACTTCTGGTCTAGCTGTGGGGGGGTGCTTAATCTCCCCCAGCTCTGCTCCACTCCACCTCTTCTCCCAAATCCTCTTCCCATGTCTGCTCCACCCCCACTACATCCCCCAACCCTCTGCTCTCACTCTACTTCTCTCCACCCCCTTCCCCAAACAGGCCATGTCCTCACTCCTCCACTCCTTCCCAGAGCTTCTGAATGCCATGAAACAGCAGTTTCAGAGTAGTGGGAGAAGGGGGAGGAGCACAGTAGTAGATCAGCAGGGCAGAGGTGGTCAGGAGGCAGTGCGGGGTGGGGGGAGGGACACGGGGGAGCTAATTTTTCCCCATGCATGCTCCAGCCCCAGAGCACACATGTTGTGAGCACCCATATCTGAAATATATTTCCTATTCTATTCAGTGGGAAATTCAGACCTTAAGTCATGCTACAACAAAATGCATACATATACATATAGTTTCTGAATTCTATTCTCCTTATAGATGAACTGAAAATTTTAACCAAAGAAACAGAATGTACTTACTGTGAAGTTCACAGAAGCTCTTAGGTTAAAGAAAATGGAAAACCTTCACTGATTTAGTCATGCTGCATTGCTTGAATCACTCCCAATATCCCATGCTTCAAGCTGTTGCCACCTCTTCTGTGGTCCAGGAAGGCTAGCAGCCTTCAGTTTTCTGCCTCTGCTGTTGCCTTCCCACTTTAGAATACCAGACAGTCTCCTTTTCATGCTCCAAAGGAAGATTTTCCTCTGACACTATTGACAATACAATCTCTGAGGAGCGCAGTTGTCATGGCGTGAGCATGATGAAATCCCTGACATAGATATTCAGAGTCCAATCCAGTTAGCTACTTGTCCATTAAATCATCACATAAATTGGATCTGGCGTTAGAAAGGAAGCCATTGAGATTATTCATGTAAGGATTGCACAGTTTGGCCCTAATGCTGCTCGAAGTGGGCATTCTTACAAAGCCCCTTTGCCAACTGGGAGGCGTGACACAGGCAGCTCCCAACAGCTCAAGTGGAGGTAGAGGTCCTGGAGAACTAGTAGAGGGTTCTGTGAAGCACATGTTGACTGCCGATTTCTTTCTTCAGGGCCCATACTGACTGTTTCTTTCCCCTTAGTAGTGAGAGGTGTCTGGTGCATAGGAACTACAGGTGTTCCGCACCCTATTGAAGTGTTTCCATTATATACAAGGTGCAATGTTTGATTCAGTGGATTTCAGTACCCTCTCTGTACAAATTATTCCAGCATCCCTGAACAGTATTTATTTTATTTATTATTTATTTAAATATTTTTACCCCGCCTTTCTATTTAAAATATTCAAGGCGGCTTACAAGAACAAACAAAAAAAAATACAAATATATATAAAAACTTAAAATTTTGCAGTAAATTTGCTAGGCCTCCAGTTTTCAACTAGAACATCTAATTGAAAAGGGAACCTCGTGACTCCGGTCAATGGCAAAGAAGGGAAAGCATTGCCTGTCCCACTCCATGGGGCTCCCAGAAGCACCTGACATGTTTGTCTCCTAGGCAAAGGGGTATCCAGGGAGGCTTCACACCTTCCCTTGGTTGGGAAAATGGCCAATGAGAGAGGTGGGGTAGGGCCTGCAGACAGGGCAGCATGTAGAGCCACCTGGCCACCCCTGCACTTAACACCTGGTGGAACATACTGGCAGCGTATGGGAGCTGCTCAAGATAAATGCCACCCAGAATCTTGGGCACCCAAACTCCCTCCTGGTGCCCATACCCCAAACCCTCCCACACTCATGCCCAAGCCCTGAGCCCTCTCCCACACCCCAACCTCCTTCCTCTGCCCAGTCCTGAGTCCTCGCCTACACTCCAAGCCACCTAATACCACCCAGAGCCCCCTCCTGTACCTTAAGCCCCTCATCCCTAGCTCCACCTCGAAGCTCACACTCCCAGCCACAGTCCTTCCACTGTCCCCACCCCAAGTCCTTGTCCTAGCTTGCAGCTCCCTCCTTTACCCCAAGCCCTTCATTTCTGGCTGCACTCCAGAGCTGAACCCCCCCACCCAGAGCTCATACCCCCTCTCTGACCCCAGCCCCTTGCCCCAGACCAGTGAAAATGAGTGAGGTTGAGGAGAGAGCAACTGAAGGAGGGGGGATGGAATGAGCAAGGACACAGCTATAGTAGCAACATTTTAGTTAGCTAGATGGAGAATCCTGAGGACTTACTTTTGGAGTTTTTGTCACATGTTGCTTCCCACGTTTGATCCTTGGTATGTGGACAGTTATGTTTCTCCCTTAATGGGTGGGTGTAACAGAAATGTAGGACAGCACAAAAACAGAAACCAATAAAATTTGTGGGTAGCACTGTACAGGAGAAGTGGTACTGGTAATAGCAAGTAAAAGATGAGCTGCCTCACTACAGTTTGAGGAGAGTTAAAAATGAAATGATGCATTTTCCCTTGTTCATTCTGGGGTCTTAGTCAAAACAGTTAGAAATCATTGTGAAATAGATATAGGCATGTTAAAAAAAAAAACTAAATCCAGCCACTCATTGATTAGAATTCTTTCCTGAAACCTGGAAATCACTCTAATCTCTCCATTTTGCCTTTAACATTGAATTTGTTGTACATACTCCTGAATTTTGGGGTTGTCAAACCAAGATGATATGATATTTATACTATTAAGAAAAACCCTGGTGAACATCACTGTGTACAGCCTTTATTATAAAACAATGAGTATGCTAGCATATTTCATAGTATGTCAGAACATTCTGGTACCTAAACATGATTTATTAGTATTGTATAGTTAAAAATAAAAAATTATCTAATAAATTCCTTTCCTGTGCAAGAAATTCTAAAATGTTCTAAGGCTTGGAAGTTGTTATAGTACTGTTTTTTATAGTAGCACCAATCCAGTTTATCAGTTGGAGTTGCACATAAAATGCCTTGATGTGATAAAGGTTGCTTGTTTTAGAAAGAGGAGAAACTGCTCTTGGGTTCTCTCAGTTACTAGGAACTTTTACAAAAATTTCCTTTTCGGAATGTGTTTTCTCCATTTGTTTTATGTGAATTTTAGAGTGCCAGCATAACAATTAGTATACTTTTTACAAGATATTTGCTTTATAAAAATGTTAATAATTTTTGTTTCTATGATACCTTGTATATATATATATATATATATATATATATATATATAATATTAAAATGCCTTACAAACATTAAGGAATCCTCACAATATTCCTGAGTGAGAGAGGCAAGTATTATTCCCATTTTAGAGAGGGGAAAATCTGAGGCACAGGGAAGTGAAGTGGGTTGTCCAAATCCATTTCTCCCCTGAACTGACCAGCTTTTAATCTATACAATGCATTGATTCCTTTTCTAAAAAAAGATATATTTGCATATGAGCATTTGATAGGTTAGAAGGCTGATTAATAGTCTACGTGTCCTTTTTTTAAGTCACCATTTCAAATACAACCAAAGTTAATACTGACTTGTGTGAAGGCTGTTTATTGACTACATAAAATATTAGGTGCCAACCTAAAAGAAATGTGGAGCAAACAAATGCAAGAGAGACCCTTAGTGGCAAGGGCAGTTCACTTCATTCTTCATAGTAGCTTGGCTACTGAAAGTAACTAGGGCGGTCAGATCTCCAGGAAAAAGAGATGGGAAGGGGAAGTAAAAATTTAAGTTCCATGTTTCTTCAATATCGAATTGCATAAAGTGACTGGCAAATGAATCTTGGCAGACAAGCTCCTGGTCAGAACAGCTACTCTGTTGCCTCTATCAAAATGGATTCCACTTGTTCAGATAAATTAGTGCTAGGTATAATATTCTGAGGTGTTTCTTTGCAATCCCTCTCAAATCCATTATGGCAGTTCCTCTGGCCTATAAGACCAAGGAATTCCCAGAAGTGTTCACATATTGACCTTGCCACTCAGGTCTCTTTGAGATGAGACAAGCCATTCACTCTCTTTATCCGAGCATTACTTTTGGACCTAGTAAATGGGGGGGATCTGAGAACAGTGCAGGATCTCAAAGTACTCAAGTGCATGAAATACCTCAGATTTTGGACAGAGAGCCTCTCAAAAATCCTCATACTTCTGTCTTTGGGAAATTTCATGACATGACTCACATCCCAGTCAGACAAGGTATTTTCCATGTTCCAGAGTTCAGTTAATAGGAGATTCCTTCCATTTCTCTTTTTTCAGCTAGTCCGAGACTACTTACCACAATGCTGATTAACCTGGTAACTCCCCTCAGAATCCATGTTGTACAACTGTATCTAGGTTTGGGGTGACACTTTCATCAAGGTACAGTCAAAAATATAATTCCTGCATACAGTTCAGATTATAGTCTATTAATTAAAACAGTCTGTCAGGACCTCAAAAGTGACCTAATTTAATATCTTAATCTGGTTGTTTAATTTACTAAGATATGATTTACTCTAAGGGCATGTCTACATGTGGAAATAATTTCAAAATAAATAAAATGGAAATAATAACTCCCGAAATATCAAAATTGAAATAGTGTGTCTGCACTATGGGGGAGCATTGACATTATCCAGAATTATTTCAGAATAATGCATCCACACTGACTGGAGCCTGCCTCAGATTTAGAGCCCCCGGAAGCACTCTGGGGGGGGGGGGGCACCACAAGGGCGGACACTTCCTGTGGCTGCTTAGTCAGGCAAGCTGTGACACGTGCTTTCAGGGGCTCCTCTCTACGGCCGCATCTCACACACCACTTCTTCATTGCCTCCCCCCCTCGTGGGACACCAAACAGAAGCTGTGTGCTCTGGTTGCCTTTGCAGATGCAACAGCACTTGCAACAGGGAGCTGGAGCTGCTGCAAAGCAGCACCAGGCTCACAGGCCTGGTACTGCACCTCATGGAGCAGTTTATCCAGACTGCCCACATGCTGCTCCAACAGGATGATGACCAGCCCAGACTGGAGGCCCTCTTCATCCAGGTGCTGGTGCTCCTGCTGCTGCAAATGCCCCTCAATCCCCTGGATACCGTGGAATGCCACTTCTGGCAGAGGGAGACCAGTTCGGACTGGTGGGACTGCACCATCCTGCAGGGATGGGATGACCAGCAATGGCTGCAGCACTTCCACATGTGGAAGGCCACCTTCCTAGAGCTCTGCAAGTGGCTCGCCCCTGCCCTTAGGTGACAGGACATCTGACTGTGACCCGCCATCCCTGTGCAGAAGTGCATCACCATTCTCCTGTGGAAGCTCGCCACACCAGATAGCTACCGCTCTATTGGGAACCAGTATAATACGGGAAAATTCACAATTGGGACCGTGCTCCTGCAAGTAGCCAAGGCCATAAACCATGTGCTGCTACAGAGGGTCGTTATTCTGGGGAATGTCAACAGCATTGTTGATGGCTTTGCCACCATGGGCTTCTCCAACTGCGGAAGGGAGGGGACTGAGATGGCACTCACATCCACCCTGTGCTTCGGACTACATCAACAGGAAAGGGTATTTCTCCATGGTGCTGCAGGCCGTCATGGACCTCAAGGGATGCTTCAGTGCTTCCCTGACATCAACATTGGCTGGTCGGGGAAGGCTCACGACACCCGCATCTTCTAGAACTCCTGCCTGTTCCGAAAAATGCACACCAGCACTTTTTTCCCTGACCGCCCCATCAGAATTGGGGACATGGACATGCCCACCTGCATCCTGGGTTACTCAGCCTACCCCTTACTCCCCTGATTTATAAAGCCCTACACGGGCAGCCTAGACCACATCAAGGAACACTTCAACACCAGTCTGAGCAGGTGCCATGTGGAGTGTGCATTTGGCCACTTAAAGGGGAGGTTCCAGAGTCTCCTCACCCGCCTGGACCTCAATGAGCGCAACATCCCCTTTGTGGTGGCAGCCTGCTGTGTGCTCCACAACCTCTGTGAGAGTAAGGGGGAGACTTTCCTGCCAAGGTGGGGGCAGAGGCTGATTGGCTGGCCAAGGTATATGAGCAGCCAGATACCAGTGCCATCAGAAGAGCACCTCAAGAGGCTGTGCTCCTCAGGGAGGCCTTGAGGGAGAGTTTCAGCCAAGGCCAGTTGTGAGACTCTCCCCTGTCCCTCTCCACAAGGGGCCCCTGTATTTCCTCTGTATGCTGTTCCTCCTCTGCCCCTCTCTTCCCCTGCCCTCCCTTCCACCCTCCCCTGCAGAGCAAATAAAAAAGCCTTTTTTGGGAGGAACAAGACTGTTTATTTGGAGGATATACAACTGGGGAAAGAACCTGGAATGAGGTAGTGGGGATGAGGGGGCTCAGGGCTGGGGCTGGGGCTGGGGCTGAGGCTGGGACTGGCACCTGCCTTGGTTAGCTCAGGACACTTTGGCTGCCCCCAACGTCCCACCACCCTGTATTCTGGGGCCCTGGGGGGGGCGTTAGGAGGGGAAGCCATGGTGAGGGGAGGTGGCTGGTGGCCCTCTCCATGCATGAGGCCATGCACTCCATCACTGAGGTGAGGGAGGAGAACATGGCCTCATGCTGGCTTGCCAGCTGGTCCCAATTGGCCTTCTGCTGCTCCTGGTCAGCCTGGTGCTCCTCCTGGTCAGTGCTCTGCTACCAGCCCTCCTCTTCGAGCCCCTGGACAAGGGACTGGAGGCAGGCCATCTGCTCCCTCATTAGGTCTTCCCAGGTGCATTTCCTCCTGCAGATCCTGTGGAATCAGGAAGATGATACAGGAGGTGGTGGATGCACCATGCTCGCAGCTGGTCCAGATGTGAAGAAAAGTTACAAGGGCAGATATCCTAGGAGAGACTGTGTGTGAAATCTAGCCCAAAGCTCTGAGCTAACACTGAAGGTCTTGGTTCAGACAAGGGCAATGTGCTTCAAGCAAGGCTATATGTTGCCTTGACTGTGGGCACTTTCCTGCAGGGGCACGGATATCCCGGGGAGAATCGCTACACCCACAGCCCAGGGACAAGCAGGCATGGGAAGGTGCCTGTGCGTGGGAGGGAGGATGGGGTGGCTGGCAGCCATGGGCGGAGGGGGCTCAGAGGGAGCACTAGGGTCTGCCATAGCTCTGTCGGATGCTGCTGTATGGCATGGGGCTTGCCATGTGCCACAAGCCCTTCTCCAGCAGCCTGCTGTTTTAAGCTCTGCAGGAGAAGAGGAGCAGTGGAGCTGGCAGGTGTGACCAGAGTAGCCACAAGTGCAGCTGTGAGAGGCCTCTGGAGGCCAATTATTTCAAATTAGCTGCACCAGAGCATCCCCACTGACACTATTTTGAAATAATAAGCGTTATTCCCTGAGAAAAGCAGGAATTCAGATTTCGAAATAACCAGCCTGTTATTTCAAAATAATGGGCTTGGTAGTGTAGACATTCTGCTTGTTATTTTCGAAATAAGGGGGGTTATTCCAAAATAACTCCCTAGTGTAGACCAGGGCTAAGATGTGGGAGCTTTGATTTAGGTAAACACTAGTGTTCATGAACATTAGTAACAAGAGCTTGTTATGCCTAACAGTTTTGTTCAACTTCTCCTACATAGACTATACTACAATAATTCCCTTCAAGTTAGAACATACTAATTCAATTGGCTGTGAATGTACAAAGTCTCACCTGTGTAAAATCCAAGCATACTCTCTTCTTTATCAGTTGAATTGCCTCTTACTACTTTGAAACTGAGCCTTATCATCCTCCTTCTTAAGAAGGGCAATCATGCAGTGATTCTGTAATCCTGGGATTTTGCAATCAATTCTACTTTGATCTTTAAATCCCAAGATACCTTTTTTTAATAGTGATATTTTTAAGTAATTTAGTTATTTGTTTTAACTTAAACATTGTTGCTGGTTATGTAACAGTGATGAAACGGAAGATAAGAATCAAGATAAAAAATAGGGAATTAGTCCTTGAAGTAGTTAACCCAGCAAGTTTTATTTAACCATAAAAATAACTCCCCCCAAACCCTGTAAAATATCCGTTTTTTTCTCTCTAAATTTTAGCTCTCATTTTATTAGCTTGAACTCTTCAGTGACTTTTCACTACCTTGCACATTAAGAGGAGTCGGGATGCCAGAGCCTAATGACTATGGATAAGAGGTCTATAGCAAATAGCGTTCAGTAATTCATCACTCAGGTGCAAATTAATCCATAGGTAACATCAGTGGAACTATCCAGGGCTGAATTTAACTGTTAAGGAGTGTGCATTATTTAATACACAAGGTGGCAACTACAGGGGCAGCTTCTTAACTCAGGGCTTCGTGATGCCAGAGGATGTCATAACATACTGGGTCTGGCATCAGTTGTAGTAGGTTAAGACTGGGTGACCTTCCAGCTTTGCATAGGACTCATAGTAGTTCACATTTCATTAGTGCAGAGTAGGAAGATTTCTATATTAATATTACTATTGCAAGTTCCTAACAAACTGAACAATTTAAAAATATACTTGACTGCATCACAAAAATAAAACTTGTACTTTGTTAATATTTTTTACAATTAAATTGAATCTTAATTATTTATTGTTACAAAAATATACCCCTGCATATTATATATTACCATTAACTCTTTGTAGTATGCAATTTCACTTGACCCATCTATTACCAGATCTCTCCCACCAATTAAGGAGACAGTGGTTGTCCTGGTAGCTATCAATTGCTGATGGTTACCACATGGTGGTATCACAACTCCCCACAGTCATCACCTATCTTTAACATAGAAAATCACTGTTATAACTGCACATGGCAGAGAACATTCACTTCTTAATAACAGCCACTCTTCAGTCGTATCTGTGTGTCTGAATTAACATGTTGCAGGTGGAAAAATACAGAATAATGAGGTTCTAGTGTAATTGCCACTAAATTATCACTGCTGTTAAGTTCTGTGCTCGTGGAGCAGCACATATTGGAGTGTGCACAGTAGGTGTTTGATTTTCCTTTTATTGCTAACCCACATTGGTTTTCCACGATTAAAATATTCTCTGTGGGCATGGAAGTAGAGAATAAATCAGACAAGGGATCATTTTGCAGTAATGGACATCGATGCCTAATTGGATTTGATGATTTACTATGGCAGACAAACCACTTCATTAGAGCTTTGTGCAAAAGCTTGTAAATGGCAGCCCCTGAGAAGCTGTTATTTTTGACAGTGTAACTGTGGGGGATCTCTTACTTAGCCTAAGATCCATTATCTATCTCTGGCTTCTGGTTCTTAAGCTGTGTGAGGTGAGAGCAGACTTGTTCTCCTTCTGCAGTTTGAATGTTACCATTCTCAATGGCTGATTTATGTCCATTTATTCTTTTGTGTAGAGACTGTCTGGTTTGGCCAATGTACATGGCAGAGGGGCATTGCTGGCACATAATGGTATATATCACATTAGGAGATGTGCAGGTGAACGAGCCCCTGATGGGATGGCTGCTGTGTTTAGGTCCTATGATGGTGTCACTAGGGTAGATATGTGAACGGAGTTGGCAACAGAGATTGTTGCAGGGATTGGTTTCTGGTTTAGTGTTTCTGTTGTGGTGTTTAGTTGGTGGTGAGTATTTATTTCAGGTTGGGGGGGCTGTCTGTAAGCGAGGTCTGTGAGAGTAAGGGTACGTCTACACTTGCATCCTAGTTCGAACTAGTAATGCAAATGTAGGCAACCGAAATTGCTAATGAAGCGGGGATTTAAATATCCCGCACTTCATTAGCATAATTTCACCCGCGCGCTATTCCCGATAGCCAGCTGATTCAAACCAGGAAGTGTGCTGTTGGCTGCGTTAGTTCGAATCAAACCCCTTGGTTCGAACTAACATTAGCCCTCAAAAAATGAGAGGAGTATTTACTCCTCATTTACTCCAAAAAATGAGGAGTAATGTTAGTTCGAACCAAGGGGTTTGATTCGAATTAACGTGGCCCGGAGTGCACTTCCTGGTTTGAATCAGCTGGCAATCGGAATAGCACACGGGTGAGATTATGCTAATGAAGCACGGGATATTTAAATCCCTGCTTCATTAGCAATTTCGGTCGCCTACATTGGCATCTCTAGTTCGAACTAGGGTGCAAGTGTAGACGTACTCTAAGGGATCATCATCTATGATAGGCTGTAGATCCTTAATGATGTGCTGGCGAGGTTTTAGCTGGGGGTTGTAGTCAATGGCCAGTGGCCTTCTGTTGCTTTCTTTGTTGTGTCTGTCCTATAGTTGGTGACTTCTGGGTACCCTCCTGCCTCTGTCAATCTGTTTCTTCACTTCCCCAGATAGGTATTGTAATTTTAAGAACACTTGATAGAAGTCCTGTAGGTGTTTGCCTCTATCAGAGGAATTGGAGCAAATGCAGTTGTATCTTAAGGTTTGGCTGTAGAAAGACAATGGACAGACCATAGATTAGTTATGTACCTACTACTTGTTCTACCACAGTTCAAACACCCAAAGACTGAGCAAAAGTGGTGAAACATCAAAGCATTTCTGGACCAAAGCAGCTGCGAGATGTTCCAGCAATTCCTGTCTGAAAAACTTGCCTACTTGCCTGATACCATCTTTGATGTTCAAAAGCACTGGGATCAACTTAAAAATGCCATTCACAGTGGCTATGTCTACACTTGCGGCTTCTTGCGTGAGAAATATGCAAATGAGGCTAGCATGGAATATCGCCAAGCCTCATTTGCATACCTAATGAGCTGCCATTTTTGCAGAAGAGGCTGTTGCACCAGAAGGAGCTGTCTACACTGCCCATTCTTGCGCAAGAAAAACCCTCTTGTGCAATGCCGTTATTCCTGAAAATAATCGGTGTAGCGGCATTGCACAAGAGGGGTTTTATTGCAGAAGAAGGGGCAGTTTAGACAGCTCCTTCTGGCGCAAGAGCCTCTTCTGCAAAAATGGCGGCTCATTAGGTATGCAAATGAGGCTCGGCGATATTCCACGCTTAGCCTCTTTGCATATTTCTCACGCAAGAAGCCGCGAGTGTAGACATAGCCAGTGTGTGCTCTAAAACTATAGGATATACCACTCATCAGAACCAAAACTGGTTTGATGAAAACAACAAGGAAATTCTAGCATTAATTCAACAGAAAAGAACTGCATTCTGGAACTGGCAAAATGATTCCCCTAAGCAGCAAAAATGAGAGGCTTATCATCTGCTCAAAGACAATGTCCAAAGGAGCTATGTGACATTAAAAATAAGTGGTAGCAAGATAAAGCTGCTGAGATCCAGGATTTCATAGGCTAGGATAACACGAGCAGCATCTTTCAAGCAAAAAAAGCTATATATGTTCCCAGGATGGCTCCACCCCCCGCCCCAAAGTATAATGCAGCCATTGAACAACACTGGAAGGAGCACTTTGAGAGCCTGCCAGACTACCAGTCCATGATCTCTGAAGAGACCATTGAGTCTATTCCACAATGCTCAGCAATGGGACACTTTGCTGATCCTGCATCTTCTGAGGAAGTCCAGTGTGCCATCACCCAGACAAAAAATCACAAGGAACCAGGTCCAGATGGCATTCTAGCTGAGGTTTTTAAAGCATTTAAACAGTGCTCCAGCACAAACTGCTAAGTCCTTGACAAAATCTGGACCTGTGAAGAAATTCCACCTGATTTGAAGAATGCCAGCATTGTTATAATATTCAGTAAAGGGGACACATTTTTGTGTGGAAACTAGAGAGATATTCTTCTTCTCTCAATTGCAGGGAAGATCCTTGCCTAGATCCTACTAAACCACCTACTCCTGCTTGCCAAGGAATTCTTCCCTAAATCACAGTGTGGCTGCAGGCTAACCTGAGGCAAACTGACAGGATCTTTGTGACAAGTCAGATTTAGAAATGCAGAGAGGAACATCAGGAACTGTTCATGGCATTCATCAATGTAACCAACGCCTTTGACTCTGTCAGTCAGAATACCTTATCGAAGGCGCTGTGTAAGTTTTTCTGTCCACAGAAATTAATTAATTTCCATCATCAGACTACTCTGATGGGATGGCTGCCACCATTCTGTGCAATGGATTGGAGACTGAACCATTAATCATTCACATTGGTGTCAAGCAGGGCAGCGTCACTGCTCCAACCCTCGTCTCTTTACTTTATTGTGCTCCTGAGTCTCATCCATAAGCACCTTCCTTATGGAATCAGGATTGAGTATTGTATGGATGGTGAGCTCCTCAATCTCTGACATCTCCAAACAAAATATAAGATCATGAGAACTGGTATCAGCAACCTTCAGTATTGCAGGTGACTGCATCATTCTCGTGCGCACACAGGCCGACCTGTAAAGTATACTCAGTCTTTTTGCAGATGCTTATAACAGCCTGGGTGTCTCTCTCAACACTGGGAAAACCAAGGTAGTCTGTTAGCACTCACCTACACAAACTACTCTTTGTACTCCACAGATCACCATCAGTGAAGACCTCTGGAAAACGTGGTCCATTTTCCATATCTAGGCAGCCACCTCTCCCAAACAGCTAGCACTGACATGGAAAGTGAATATACGATCTGCTGTGTCCACACATCCTTTGGAAAACTACTCAAATGAGTCTTCAGTGATAGGGATCTACAGACACCAAGATCTTGGTTAACAAGGCAGTTGTCACCCCCCCCCCCCCCTTTCCCTATGGGGTGTGAGACCTGAGTAACCTACAGACAGCATCTCAAGTGGCTGGAGTGGTTCCAGCAGGTCTGCTTCAGGAGGATTCTCAGGATCAGTTCTCTCTGCAGCCAGCATCAGCAATGTAGAAATTCAGGTCATGAAACCCCAGCTCCAGTGGGCTGGCCATGTTGTATGTAGGCCTGACCCTTGCTTACCAAAGCAAGTACTCTTCTCTCAGTTAAGTCAGAGAAGAAAGGCTCAGCTCCTCAGCTCTCAAACTCACCAATGAACCTTCTGGGCAGACATCATCCTCACATCAAGGGATGGCCGAAGATTATTGTTCAGGATTGAGAGTCAGTTTTCTAAAGCATTAAATGGGATCTTCATTTTTATAAAATCAATTGGAAAGCCACTAATCCTTCCTGTTTACACATCCACCTCCTAAGTAAAAACCAGCCTTATTAGTCACCACACTGGTTTTCTATTTTATCACTTTTTCTAAAGGTCTGCTTCCTGCTTGCTTCATCCGTGTGGGTGATGCTATTTCAGTACCATGGGATTGCATCAGGAGGAGTCATGGCAGCTAGCTTAGGCCCTCAAACTATTGGACTATTGAGTTATATCCATAATAAGTATGTGACGTCAGTTTGCACAACACATCACATAAATACAATGTGTAATGAAAAACCACAAATGCAAGTCACCTCAATAATGAAAACTTAGTTTAAAGGGTGAATGGACTAACAGGCCTGCCAAAGGGGTGGGGGTGGGGGGGGAACGACAAAGGGGGCAACTTCCCTGAGGCCCAGTGATTTAAAAGGGTGCGGAGCTTCTGACCCTTTAAATCACTGCTGGAGCCCTGTGTGGCGCACTCCAGACAGCACTAGCAGGGAGAGGCTAGCTCTAGCTCCACCCCTTCTGCCTGAGGCTCTCCCACCCCTTCCAGGAGCATGGAGCCAGCCCCCTCCCCTCCCCCCCGCCTTCCAAGGGGCCCAGCAAATCTGTTGCGCCCCCAATGATTAAGATAATAAGTGCTAAAGGAAAAGATTATTATAATCCAACTAATACATGAACACACACAAGTGAAAATATTTGAAAGAGGAAAAAAGCCTAATTAAAGCTTGAATTTGGCTGTTGGTTGCTGTGGATTGTAGTAAGTGATACATAAAGCATTTGGAGATTCAGTTAACATCTGCAGGTTATCTGGGTTAACGTACGGGTTTTGCTTTATGGTCTATATGCTTCTTGTAATGAAACAATGAACTGACTGAATCCTATGAATTATGATTGAATGTGTCTTGAGTGGAAAGTGACAAACATTGTATGTATCCCTTTTAATGATTTGGGGGAAGGAATAGCTCTTCATTCTACCCAAAGCTCTAACACTTATTTTATATCTTATGAATATATAATTAAGTTTGTGCTGAAATGGCATAACTGAATGAAGTTATCCCACTCATCCATCTGGCTCAAAAGAAACTAGGCAGAAATTATGCCAAATCTGTAGCTTAGCAAAGCCCAGGCTAACAGTAACAATATGTTTTTACTTTTTTATACGTAAGTAACAAATGGCTGGTAATGAAAAGAGGAATGAGAAACCTACATTATTATTATACTGTCAGCCTTTTTTCTTAGGAGATAGGGTATACATACAATTTCTTACAGATGATTAGGCAAAGGCAGATCGGCTTTTCTTTTTGTTTCGTCTCATAATATGATTGCCAGAGCTGGCAAAAGGAATAATTTATCAAAATCATCAGCAGCAGTGCTGGAAGATTTGTCAGCATGTGATGACTGAAGATAACTTTGGGTTTGAGGAAAATCCAAAAAAGGAGAAAGTGCCTCCTTTGTAGTACCTAGAACAAACCCACACTGAGAGGAACAAAGAATGATTTTCTGTGTGAAAAGTGTTTGGCCAACACATAGATTAACGATCATTGACATTTACACTTCAATAAAATACACAGTGTTGCTAACATGTGATTCCTATTCCATTGGCCAGTCATCCAGCTAAAACCACGTGCATTTCTTTACAAATGTAGTGGTTAATATTTTCAATGTACCACTGTTTGTTTGAAACAACTTTTTGGAGAGGTGATATCATTTTGAAATGGCTGTAGTTCAGATTGGATATTGTGAAAGTAAGTGTTGTGAAAACATCAACGTAAGCTCATTTTCTGGTTAGAACTGTGATGCCACTTGAAGAACTGAGAGTAAATGCAAGCAATGGCATCCTTAGTAAAAGGGGCAGCATTTGTGCTTGGCTAACGTAATGATAGACCCCATTGGAAGTTGGGCACCTAACTCTTATGTTCCTTTGAAAATTCCAACCACAAATCTTAAGCACTAGAGAAATGTTTTCTGAGAACAGCACAGTGTAAGGAGCCAGTTTTTATATGAAAACTTTTTATATAGGCACAGATTGTGCCTGGTCTTCATGTGGATGAGAATGAGTGGGGTTGGGGAGAGAGGGCATAAACAGGGCCAGATCAAAGTATAATCAGGTTTGTGCTTACAGCATTAGTTCCTTAAGTTATATGGCTACTTGGGAATCTTAGCTTTAATTTAAAAAATAAGATGCTAGCCCTCAGGTTTAGAAGAAAAATTTGCAGGGGCATATCCTTGGCTGCTGTAAAGTATCACAATTTGCACAACTTGAGAAACCACATGTTCTGTTACATATAGCTCATTATGTCTAACTTAGTCTAAGGATAATTACACACAGTATGTAAGAGACGAGACATGTGGTAAGGACTAGGCCATCTTGAGATGGACATCTTAAACATTACAAAAAAATCCTCTATATGAATGGGGCCAATTTTATTATTGGCCTAAGCAGCTACAATCCCCTAGAAGTTAAAGTATTTGTAGCTGCTTCGGTAGTGATGAAACAACAGCTGTGTGACCCAGGAACTTCTTAGAGCCCACTGAGAAGGTGATGCATAGTCTGGTTACAAGGATCTCCTGGGCCTGATATTTACATTCTAGTTCACCAAAATGGTGTCACATGAGGTCTCTAATAAAAGTATCATGCTGGTCATCAATATCATTGCAAAATGCATGTGGTATAAGGAGTATCTTCCCCTGTTCCTCCCTCCCTCTCCCAGCACTTTTGGAGTGCCATGAATCCACTGATTTGCTGTTCAAGCTCTGGGAGGGAGGGGGAAGAGCAGGGACAGAGCACAAATCAGGTGATTCGTGGCACTCCAAAAGTTCTGGAAGGATGGGGGGAGAGTAGGAAGTGCAGGGCTCTAGTGCCCTACTGCATGAGAGGCTTGTGGGGGAGAAGGGCAGATGGGGGGAGGGAAGAAGGGGCACAAGCAGCAGATGGAACCCCAGTGGACTGCAAGCTGCTGCGGCCCATTGAGATGGAGGGCTACTCATGTAGCCCATTCATTATCCTTAGCTACCCATTTCTGGACTAGTCCATTGTTTTCCAATATGATAAAGTCTTGTTTAGTTTAGAAAAGAGAAGACTGAGGGGGGGACATGATAGCCGTTTTCAGATATCTAAAAGGTTGTCATAAGGAGGAGGGAGAAAACTTGTTCATCTTGGCCTCTGAGGATAGAACAAGAAGCAATGGGCTTAAACTGCAGCAAGGGAGGTTTAGGTTGGACATTAGGAAAAACTTCCTAACTGTCAGGGTAGTTAAACACTGGAATAAATTGCCCAGGGAGGTTGTGGAATCCCCATCTCTGGAGATATTTAAGAGTAGGTTAGATAAATGTCTATTAGGGATGGTCTAGACAGTATTTGGTCCTGCCATGGGGGCAGGGGACTGGACTTGATGACCTCTCGAGGTCCCTTCCAGTCCTAGTATTCTATGATTGGGCAGCCACGACCTCCTAGTTCTCTTCTTAAGGGACAAATTTGGGGATTTATTCAAAGATTTAGTAATCACGAAGAGCCGTGAGCTAATATTGTCCTGTCTAATCTATGATAAAATGCACATTTCAGCTCTTCATTCTACAGAATGACTGTGAATTTCAATTACAAATGTTGTTATACCAGATGGTATAACATAATGCTTCTCAATTTGTGGGTCACAGTGCCTGGAGGGTGGAGTGGCCCAGGAAAGGCATTTAGGATATTGTAATGGGGGCGTCTAGAGAACTGGGGAACCATAGGGGAGAGGGAGAGAGGACCCATCCCCTTCAAATACAGTCAGGCTATTCAGTTCTGAGATTCTTGTTTATTCAGGTATCAGAGAGGTAGCCGTGTTAGTCTGAATCTGCAAAAGCGGCGAGGAGTCCTGTGGCACCTTATAGACTAACCGAAGTGTTGGAGCATAAGCTTTGGCAAAGACCCACTTCCAGATGCACGAGTGGAAATTTCCAGAGGCAGGTATAAATATGCAGGCCAGAATCAGGCTGGAGATGACGAGGTGGATCCAATCAGGAGGATGAGGCCCACTTCTAGTAGCTGATCTGGAGGTGTGAATTCCAAGAGAGGAGAAGCTGCTTTGTAGTTAGCTAGCCATTCACAGTCTTTGTTTAATCCTGAGTTGATTGTGTCAAACTTGAAGATGAACTGTAGCTCAGCAGTTTCTCTTGAAGTCTGGTCCTGAAGTTTTTTTGCTGCAGGATGGCTACCTTTAGATCTGCAATTGTGTGTCCAGGGAGATTGAAGTGTTCCCCTACGGTGTTCCCCTACTTCTCCACAGAGGAAAAAGGACTGTAAGCTGTCTAAAATCCTACCTGCCACATGGGGCCACAACAGTGGTACCCCTAACTCACCCAGCAATATCGTCAATCTTTCCAACTACACACTCAGCCCGGCAGAAGAGTCTGCTCTATCTCGGGGACTCTCTTTTTGCCCCATCACCCCCACTAACATGATACAGTTCTGCGGTGATCTGGAAGCCTACTTTCGCCGTCTCCGTCTCAAGGAATACTTCCAAGACAAACACTGAACAGTGCACTGACACACAGATACCTTCCCACCAACAGCACAAGAAGAAGAACTCCACATGGACTCCTCCTGAGGGTCGAAATGACAGTCTGGACCTCTACATAGAATGCTTCCGCCGATGTGCATAGGCAGAAATTGTGGAAAAACAGCATCACTTGCCTGGTAACCTCAGTCGTGCAGAACACAATGCCATCCACAGCCTCCGGAACAACTCTGACATTATAATCAAAGAGGCTGACAAAGGAGGTGCTGTTGTCATCATGAACAGGCCTGACTACCTAAAGGAGGCTGCCAGACAACTCTCCAATACCAAATTCTATAGGCCTTTTTCCTCAGATCCCACTGAGGAATACACTAAGAAACTGCACCATCTGCTCAGGACACTCCCTACACAAGCACAGGAACTAAGCGACACACCCTTAGAGCCTCGACCAGGGTTGTTCTTTCTATTACCCAAGATCCACAAACCTGGAAATCCCGGACGCCCCATCATCTCGGGCATTGGCACTCTCACTGAAGGACAGTCTGGCTATGTGGACTCTCTACTCAGACCCTACACCACCAGCACTCCCAGTTACCTCCGTGACACTACTGATTTCCTGAGAAAACTACAATGCATTGGTGATCTTCCAGAAAACACCATCCTAGCCACCATGGATGTGGAGGCTCTCTACACAAACATCCCACATGCAGATGGAATACAAGCTGTCAGGAACAGTATCCTGATGATGCCACAGCACAACTGGTGGCTGAACTCTGAATTTATCCTCACACACAACTATTTCAGATTTGGTGACAATATATACCTCCAGACCAGTGGCACTGCTATGGGCACCCGCATGGCCCCACAATACGCCAACATTTTTATGGCTGACCTGGAACAACGCTCTCAGCTCTCGCCCACTTACGCCCCTTCTCTACCTACGCTACATCGATGACATCTTCATCATCTGGACCCATGGGAAGGAGACTCGGAAGAATTTCACCACGATTTCAACAGCTTCCACCCCACCATCAACCTCAGCACGGACCAGTCTACACGGGAGGTCCATTTCCTGACACCACGGTGCAAATAAGTGACACATAAACACCACCCTATACCGCAAGCCTACCGACCGCTATGCTTACCTGCATGCCTCCAGCTTCCATCCTGGACACACCACACGATCCATTGTTTACAGCCAAGCACTGAGGTACAACCGCATATTCTCCAGCCCCTCAGACAGAGACCTACACCTACAAAATCTTCAACAAGCATTCTGTAAACTACGATACCCACACGAGGAAGTGAGGAGACAGATTGACAGAGCCAGACGTGTACCCAGAAGCCTCCTGCTATGGGACAAGCCCAAGAAAGAAACCAACAGAACACCACTGGCCATCACCTACAGTCCTCAGCTAAAACCTCCAACGCATCATTAGTGATCTAAAACCCATCCTGGACAATGATCCTCGCTTTCACAGGCCTTGGGAGGCAGGCCAGTCCTGCCCACAGACAACCCGCCAACCTGAAGCATATTCTCACCAGCAACTACACACTGCACCATAATAACTCTAACTCAGGAACTAATCCATGCAACAAACCTCGGTGCCAACTCTGCCCACATATATACACCAGCCACACCATCACAGGACCTAACCAGATCAGCCATACTGTCACTGGTTCATTCTCCTGCACATCTACTAACGTAATATATGACATCATGTGCCAACAATGCCCCACTGCTATATACATCGGCCAAACTGGACAGTCCCTACGTAAAAGAATCAATGGACACAAATCAGATATTAGGAATGGCAACATACAAAAACCTGTAGGGGAACACTTCAATCTCCTGGACACACAATTGCAGATCTAAAGGTAGCCATCCTGCAGCAAAAACTTCAGGACCAGACTTCAAAGAGAAACTGCTGAGCTACAGTTCATCTTCAAGTTTGACACAATCAACTCAGGATTAAACAAAGACTGTGAATGGCTAGCTAACTACAAAAGCAGCTTCTCCTCTCTTGGAATTCACACCTCCAGATCAGCTACTAGAAGTGGGCCTCATCCTCCCTGATTGGATCCACCTCGTCATCTCCAGCCTGATTCTGGCCTGCATATTTATACCTGCCTCTGGGAATTTCCACTACATGCATCTGACGAAGTGGGTCTTTGCCCACGAAAGCTTATGCTCCAACACTTCGGTTAGTCTATAAGGTGCCACAGGACTCCTCGCCACTTTTGTTTATTCAGGTGGTCTACAGGTTTTGTAGAGCTCAAAAGAGCAGGAGGTGTCCATCAGTAAGAATTGTGAAAGGTTCATGAGGTGTTTCAAAATTTTATTATAGCCTAAAACAAAGAAAATCTTACTCTGTCATTCCCTGTACATGCTTATCCTTCAGGGTCAGGTACTGTGTCAACATCCTGACACACACAGAGATGAATCATGCAGACGTTATCACTGAAACTTTTAAAATTCTTTTATAGCAAATGTAGAGGGCCATGGAAATTTCTGACTTTAAATAAGGCTGCTAATCTGAAAAAGTTGACAGACATGGAGGTAATGAATATGTACTTGTGTAGAGTTCCTAATAGTACCATAGTCCATAGTTCACATATAGGAGTGGAAATACTGAATTCTTAATAGCTATCACTGTCCAGTAAATGCAGTAACAGGAACAAAAGTACAGTAGTAACCTGCTTGACACTGAAACCACAAATCCCACCCAAATGGCCTAGTGATACCACTCCATTGGGATAGCCAGTAGAGTTCAATGATAAACATGCCAGTCTGCAAATGCCTGCTATATTCCTTACAGCCCAGGATAATGGTATGGTATATATACTTGCAAAGCATTCCTTCACAATGTCTGTGTAAACCAAGGCATGTATGTGAATTTTAGCTATCCTCCCACTTTATTTTTTCTTTCTACAAGATAGCCAGGAAAAAACACAATCCAAAAGTACAACAGAGCTTAGGAGTGTGGGTGGGGAAATGTCTTTTTTCCTCCTGTAGGCCCACAAGTCTGGAATTTTTTCTCCGACATTATTAAATGGCCCAAGAAGTATCTTTGTAGCATTGCTCAGGACAAAACTCAAGAACTCTGTTTCCATTTTAATTTTCTTTCTGTATAATTGTTATTTCTTGTACAGTTTTGATGGAGAAGGAAAGGAGGACAATGTTATTACAGTTTCTCTTTCAGCTGCTGACCTGATGATGTTGTCCGAATGAGTAATTTTGATATTATGTAATCTTAATAATTTGCCAAGGAGCTTTTGGCCAACAGGCACTGAGAATTAAATGTTCTTCCAGTTGAAGGCTAGTATTAAATGTTTGTTATGGCTTTAAAAGATCTAAACTTCAGTGAATTGATTAGCTATCATCCCAGTCACATTATTTGCATGCTTATGACCTTGACAAGTCAAGGAACTACTAATGGGACATTTTTTCCCCTTGATTGCTGTAAATCTGGAGTAACTCTATTGATTTCAATAGAGGCATTGCCGGGTCAGATTTTGGCTCTATTTAGAAGTTATGATGGAATGAAACAAGATTCCAGACTGACACATTTTTAAGAAGAAATCTAACAGAAAGAAAAGCCTGTCTTTTTTTAAAGTGATTTGCAAAATCTGCTATGTGAAAAGTTTAAACAACTGGGGTTCAGTTGCTGAACCCAACTTGTTTTTTTTTTTCTCTTTTGACTAAGTGGTATTGTGGTGAATAAGTGGTATTGTCGGCAGCACAGCTGCAACATTGGTCTCAAACCATTTCCTATTTCAATTTTTGTTTTACAGTCCTCAGGCCAAACTTATTTTCAGTTACTTTTGGTTTGGTCATGTTTCAGAAACCTTATTCCATAAGAGTTCTTTCCTGTCTTGGAAACCTCAATCATCTAAACAATAACAACACTATTATAAACTTGTCCATCCCTAACAGAGGTAGCTGCAAGTTCCTTCTGAACCTGATAAAGTTGAAAGTGTGGTATTGCACAACAGGGAATGTGAAACAGCCATCTGGAGCAGAATGCAAACATTGAAGCAGAATTATACCTGAGGGTCTTGTGATGACCCCTTAGCACTTTTTTTACACTAATTCATAAATAAGGGTTTAGGGATTTATAAAATATCTGTCCTACCTACTGCTAGCTTGGAAATAGGGTTAAATTCTATCTGGTTGCCTAAGGAAATAGGTAATGGGATATAGAACCTTCTGTTATTCTATACTGTTTCAAACTTAGCCCAGGTTATTCTCATCTGAATGACATGATCATCTGATGGCTTATGTAAAATGAGTTGGTGGCCTGTGTTCAATTCCAGTGAACAGTTATTCAGATTTAAACTACCATCCTAGCTGGCACCTGGGTTGGCATTTCTGACAGGCTTGTAGCTTTTTATTAATTTAAAATGCAAAATTCATAAATTACTGATAACAGCTTCAGGAGGCTAAGTAAATGTATTATAGATGAGTTTGAACCACACATTGAGACATGCAAGCTTTATTCAGGGCTTAAATACATACAAGTGTAAGCAGGGGCTGAACTGCTGCTTGCTATCAGCCAGCTAAAAGGAGAGAGCTGCCCTGGGGTGGGTGTGCCCACTAAATTGTTTAGCTCTGCAAGATAATTAACTGTTAACTGTTGATATGTAAATACAGCTCATGCCAGGATGGGGAGGGAATTCGAGGTGTGGCTATGTAAATCCCATTTAGCCAGGGCTGATAGAGGATCAGTGTTGGAATGGAATTTGGTGTATTGTAAATAATTTGGGAATGTTGTGGGGTCACAAATCATGCTACCCCTAAATGTGGGAACTGTAAAACATGCCACCAGTGCTTGCAGGAGAGACACCACCATCATTGTAAGAGGTCTCCGAGGAACAAGCCTCCCCCCTTCCAGAGTTGAGTGAACTGAGCTGGGGGGAAGGATTAAAGGGCTTGAGTCAGCCTGCTTCACACCTGCCAGGTATGAGCTGTAAGACTGGCCCAACCTGCCCCATTCCCCCTGGTTACGTCTACACTGGCATGATTTTGCACAAGAACTCTTTTGCGGAAGTGTTCTTGTGCAAAAACTCTTCCAGAAGAGAGCGTCTACACTGGCATGTGCCTTTGCGCAAGAGATGTGCTTTTGCACAAGAGCATCCTTGCCAGTGTAGACGTTCTCTTGCGCAAGAAAGCTCTGATGGCCATTTTAACCATAGGGCTTTCTTGCGCAAGAAATTCATGTTGCCTGTCTACACTGGCCTTTTGCGCAAGAACAGTTGTGCAAGAGGGCTTATTCCTGAGCGGGAGCATCATAGTTCTTGCGCAAGAAGCACTGATTTCATACATTAGAACGTCAGTGTTCTTGTGCAAGATCGCGCCAATGTAGACACAGCCCCTTTGTTTTAAGGACAGAGCTAAAGCAGACTCCATGAGGAGTCTTTTTGCTAGTCCAGTGGAAGCTGGAATCCTTTGCCAGTCCAGGTGGTGGCTAAACAGTTGAAATCACTAAGAGCTGAAATCACTGGTTTGGCTGGGAGCGAAACCCATTGCAGCTAGCGAAGTGGTGGCGGCCAGCAGAGTGGCTGGTGGGAATCACTGGCCGGTGGCGTGGCGTGGCGGCGGCAGGCGAGGAGCAGCGACCAGCAGCATGGAGCGGCAACCAGCGGTGTGGAGCGGCAGCAGGCAAGGAGCGGCGACCAGCGGCATGGCGCAGCTGGTAGGAGCGGTGACAGGCGAGGAGCGACGACCAGCGGTGTGGAGCGGCGGCAGGCGAGGAGCGGCGACCAGCGGTGTGGAGCGGCGACTAGCGGCGTGGTAGGAGCGGTGGCAGGCGAGAAGCAGTGACCAGCAGCGTGGAGCGGCAACCAGTGGCGCCGCGCGGCTGGTAGGAGCGGCGGCAGGCAAAGAGCGGAGCGTCCAGTGGCGTGGAACGAGACAGCTGGTGGAGCGTGGCGGAGTGGCTCGTAAGGTGCCCCCTATCTATCCCCCCCCAACCCCATTTCTACCCAGGTTGGGAGGTGAAACCCTGCGGGTGAACTTTTGGACTCTGGGTGGCACTGACCAGGGACAGAGACTTTTGGGGTGTTGGACTTTGGGACTTCGGGTGATTCTTGGCTGGGGGGGGGGGCTTAGCTCATGTTTGGGCTATGAATTCTGTGGTATTTTCCCAAGTTAATGCCATATGACTTCTCTCTCTGTTTCATTAAATGTTTCTTTCCTACACTCAGACTCTGTGCTTGCGAGTGGGAAAGCATTGCTTCTCAGAGGCACCCAGGGGTGTGTGAATTTTCCAGGTTACTGGGTGGGGGCTCGAGCCAGTTCTGTGTGAGATGGACCCCAAGATATTGAACCCGGCCCTGGTTGCTGCTAGGCCTACCCGGCAGAAGGGTTACACAAGTAAAATAGAAATCATAGGAAAGCAATGTAAGTATAGCAAAACCATTCCCTGCAGTGTGCGTATCATAGCCTAATGGAGATTTTCAGAAATATTAGAGGACACGGGGGAAAAAACGTGGAGAAGCACCAAAAGTGGGAATGACATTCCATGTTTCTACCATCCTATTTTCCTGATGTCACCACTGTAAGTTAGACATGCACACACAATCAGGGTCCGAATGAGTTCTCTCTAAGGCTGCGTCTAGACTGGCATGATTTTGCCACCTGTCTACACTGGCCGCTTGTATTTGCGCAAGAACACTGACTATTATCATTATTGTATAAGTAAAGAGTGTCAGAACTGTGCTTAATATTGGGGGTGTCACCCAAAACTGAATCTCATTTGCTAAGCAGTAGATGGGGATGCTAAATTCCACTGAAGATGAGAGGGGGTAAGGACAGGTGTTCCTAACTGATAATGTGGACTCTGCCTAAAGAGTTTTAGACACCGTTTGACCTCTGCTTTCCAGGGTTGAGTGACAGAGGTGATGGGACTGAGAGCAGCTCAAGGTCTCAGCCCTAGACATTGTAGGGGGACAGTGACAGACAACGAAGAGGCAGCAACAGGGAGGTTTCTTATTACCCAATGAAATCACAAAGGGTATGTCTAGACTACATGCCTCCGTCGACGGAGGCATGTAGATTAGACAGATCGGCATAGGGAAATGAAGCCGCGATTTAAATAATCGCGGCTTCATTTAATTAAATGGCTGCCGCTCTGCCCGATCAGCTGTTTGTCGGCAGATCGGGACAGTCTGGATGCGCCACGGTTGACAAGGAAGCCTTTGTCGATCGGCGCAGGTATGCCTCGTGAAATCAGGTTTACCTCGCCCGATCGACAAAGGCTTCCTTGTCGACCGCTGCACGCCCAGACTGCCCCGATCTGCCGACAAACAGCTGATCGGCAGAGCGGGCAGCCATTTAATTTAAATGAAGCGCGATTATTTAAATCGCGCTTCATTTCCCTATGCCGATCTGTCTAATCTACATGCCTCCGTCGACGGAGGCATGTAGTCTAGACGTACCCTAAGAGCTGGGCTAAGTGGGGGAACCTCAGAGCTTGGCATTGTAGAGGTGGCATATTGCAGCAGCAGAGATGGGCAGAGGTGGCAGCCTGTGGTGGCAAAGATGACAACAGCAGCAGCAGCACCAATGAGTTAACTGCTGAGGTGGCAGCAGCAGTTCAAGCATTGCTCAACACTCACCTTGCTTTCTTGGAACCATAGAATCATGGGGTTGGAAGAGACCTCAGGAGGTCATCGAGAGTCCTACCCCTTGCTAAAAGCAGGACCAATCCCAAATAAATCAACCCAGCCAGGGCTTTGTCAAGCCAAGACTTAAAATCCTCTAGGGATGGAGATTCCCTAGGTAATCCATTCCAGTGCTTCCCCACCCTCCTAGTGAAATGGGATGGAAGATGAACCCCTGTGAACACACCTGTGAAATCTGTGTCTTTGTTGACTTAGGACATTGAACTGTGAGTAGGATGCAGTGGAGGGAAGGGGGTTTGATTGCATGTCAAAGGGACATTTGCTCAGCATTTCACACTACAAGGTTGGAAACTGAGGCAAAGAACACTGCCCAAATGTACTGTGGGCTGGGTTTGCTCATGGTCACATGTTTTTGAATGTAGTTGTGGTGTTTTCCCAGATTAATGCTTTCTCTTTTCCTTTTTAATACATTTTTTTCTCTCGTTATACATAAACTCAATGCTTGCACACAGGGAATTATTGCCTTGTAGAGACACTGAAGGGTGCAGTTAAGTTTTCCCAGATTACTGGAGCTGGCTCTGTTTGGTATTGTTAGGAGGTGCCCCTAGATACTGAGCCTGGCCCTTGTTGCTGCCAACTTCACCTGGCAAAAGGGTTAAATGTGATTTTAGACTCTTGTCCCGTATATCCATGAATGTCTGGTGCCCATATTTATATTGCCACCAGCCACCTGTTCATGTGTGGTGTTCTTGGAAAACATAATTGGGGTTCTGACTGCTAATATAAGCTCTATGTGTGAACACAATGTTAATACATTAAAGAGGTTAACCTCATGGTTACACAGACAAAAGTCCTCTAGAATTTTGTTAGGAGATTTTGCTATTCTGTATTTTTATGGTGGCCTTGTTTGCCACGATATACTAGGACTGTCAATTAACCACAGCTAACTCACACACTTAACTAAAAAAATCATGATTTAAAAAAAACCCATTAATCACAGTTTTTTCACACTGCTAAACAAAATAACAATTGAAATTTATTAAATATTGTCAGTGTTTTTCTACATTTTCAAATGTAGTAATTTCAACTAAGATGCGGAATAAAAAGTGTATAGTGCTCACTTTATATAATTTTTATTACAGATATGTTCTCTGTAAAATAATAAAAGAAATAGTATATTTCAATTTACCTTATGCAGGTACTGTAGTGCAGTCTCTTTATTGTGAAAATGTAATTCACAAATGTAGACTTTTTTGTTATTTAACCACATTCAAATTAAAAAAATAAAACTTCACAGCCTATAAGTTCATTGGCCAACTTCTTGTTCAGCCAATCACTAGGGGTACGCCTACACTTGCTCCCTATTTTGAGATAGGGATGCAAATGTAGTGTACCGAAATTGCTAATGAAGCGTGGGATTTAAATATTGCTGGGATTTAAATTGTGATTTAAATTGTTGCTGCCTCTTTGTTGTCTGTCACTGTCCTCCCTAATTAGCATAATCGTGTCCGGGCACCATTCTGAAATCGCATTATTGCGAAATAAAATGCTCCGTGTAGCAGCGTTATTTCAAGAGAAAACCTTTCTCTCGAAATAACTGTTACTCCTCATAAAGAGGGTTGTTTACTTCATTCACAATTTGTTTGTCTAGTCATATTTGACAAACCTTCAATGAATAAAGAAATCTCATTATTTTGCAGCTCATTTTCCCTTCTTAATATCATCCTATAGTGAAATCCTAAAGCAAAATTTCATAATACTAATTTCCATGGAAAGAGATGTGTAGTTCTACAAACTTTTCAGGACTGGGTTAAAGCATATGGGTAATGAACCATCAAATTGAACCATTTCTGTGTCTAAATAAAGAACTTTGGAGTCAAAATCCATTCATTTTATGTCTCTTCAAAATCACTATCCTTGTTCAGTTTTTTTTGGCGGGGGGGAGGGGGCTTAAAAAAAAAAGAAGGTGGTTGATTTGATGTAAGATTCTCCCTTGCTAAAAGGGATGATGTTATACAAAAGCAAACATGAAAGAAGAGAACACAGTAGAAGTTATTTACTCGAGCAGCTGTTTTTCTATTTAACTATCTAATGAATCAGAGAGAAAACATCATTCTAATTTTATTGTAAATGTAAAGTGAATCCAGATGTTCCAAAATAGTAACCTCACCAGAACCAGGTGTTCTAAGGAAGATGACTGATGATGCTCAGAAAAAACAGGATAAGAAGGGTCACATCTCCTGTTCTTTATTTTCCACTCCAACTCATCTGGTGAAGTGGGTTTTAACCACGAAAGCTCATGATCTAATATATTTGTTAGTCTCTGTGATGCCACAGGACTGCTCATTGTTTTTAAAGATACAGACTAATACGGCTACCACTCTGATACTTTTTATCTCATGGTGAGTGAGACTCATGCTTCCGACCAAGTAATGGTGGTAAAATTTTTGGGCTGGGAATTTCCGATGTGGAAAGGAAAATATTAAGTGTGGCATTTTTCGAGTCTGTGGAGAATGAAATATACCGGGCTTTTTGTCTTTTGGGAATTTGCAATTATTTCTTTATACTTTGAATATAATTAACTTTGTTGCATTTGTAGCTATGCATAAAAATTACACAAATTTGTCAATTTTTAAAAAAATTAGCTACTGTAGCTTATTCTTCAGCTTTTGCCTTGAAAGGAATCTTGCTTTCTCCATTATTTTATTACACCTACAAGAATAATATGCCATGACTATGTCACTTGTTTCTTAATTTCACCTTTTATTTTTACTTGCAGACTGTCCACAAGCAGATGGCAGCTTTCTTAAATGTGTTTATTGATTATTAAATTAATTATTCTGTGCTTCACCCTCCTTCCATCATTCCCTTTGCCGTTCTTCACTGTACACTGTCCTTTTAAGGGAGTTAAGACTTGATGCAGCTATGTTCAGCCTACCTCTACAGGTGCTGGGAATGACACTAGGGACTATACAATGGTAGTTTGTGACTAGAAACCAGGACTGCTGGAAGATAAATGGGTAACTTGTGGCTATTGAAGAGAGACTTAGGGAGACCATTCTTGGGAGGGGATATGCCACCAAAGGGCAGGAAATAGCTGGGGAGAAGGCCAGACTGAGCACATAGGGCATCCTGGCTAGTTAGGGTATACTGCCCAATTATTTAAGGTAATGGTGTTGGAAATCCGTAGTGAATGATGAACATGGATTCCCTGTATGGTGCTACCTTGTGAGGTGGTAGAGCCACTCTTGTCAACAAGGGGAATAAGGGACTGGGTGAAGACTACTGGGCTTAGAAGCTGAGCCCAGAAGAAGGGCTACCGACTGTGGAGAAGAGACTATATCTGGCAAGAGTCTAGGAGTCTTGGGTAGAAGATTTAGTTTTGTGTGTTGGTTTGGACTTTGATTACCCATGGGAGGAGTGGATTCTGGTGACTTAACATGAATAGCACCAGTGTGGGGTGTGTCGACAGAGATGGTTGTACAACACTGTTTTGCAGCAGCCTCTGCCATGTGGTGGGGTTTGAGGAGGATCAGATATGGCACAGAGGAAGCATAATTGAAGGGTGGGAGTGTTTCTAATGATTTCCTGAATCTAAGTACTGAGGGATGGGGGCATGGTGGAGAGCTATGGCAGCTCTTTTGACTGTCTTCTCCTGCATTGAGGGGCTGAGCATGCTCTGTACAGATGGAATGTTCAGAGAATTTACGAGGAAAAAATTGTAATGGTTTCTACTGAGGTTTTATCGACTGAGACTTTTGCTTTCTTTTCACAGGGACGGAAAAAAGGTACATCACTAACACCCTCTCCCCAAACTTCAGATCTGTGCTCCAAAGCATGGAGGTGCTAGAACAATGGTCTCTAACCTTTTTAAAGCACAAGATCACCTTTTGAATTTAAGTCAATTCAGGATCTACCTCAAACCCAAAGACCATTGCCATGCCTCACCCCTTCTCTGAGGCCCCGCCAGACTCATTCTGGAAATGAAGTACAGGGACAATGGAGGGAGACATCCTGATGTCAGTGCTCCCCTCTTCTGCCTCCCCCACTCTGTGCAGCAAGCAGGGGGACCTCTGCTTTGCTCCCACATCATAGAGAACCCTATGGCTCTTCCCCACTTGCCTTTGTGTTTTCAGTATTTAGCAATTAAAAAAATTTCCCCTCAATAGGAGTGCATTGTGCTTTCAGCCATTGTCTGCACCATTGCATGAACTAGTCTCCTCCTCCGCCTCCTTTTGGAAAAATGGAAATACCACATAATCATAACTTATTACTAAAGTTTAAGCTGGCATGGAAAAAATACTGCTCCAGCTGATGTAGTAGCCTGACTGAGTCATAATAATCACCATGACTCCGTTGTAAAAAGAAACTTGCCACTGACATCAAAACAACCTACATAATAAATTAACTGCTTAAAAATAGTACTTTTAGCCAAATATTGGTTCCACATATGATCTGTATAAACAGCTGTTAGCTTTTGACAAGACATCTCAGAGCATGAAACTTAGCTCTAATTAGAGGATGGCCATGTCTGTGCTTGCAGACTTGATCTGGGAAAGACCTGTTTCTATTTTCAGATTGTCAGCTGCAGCAAATAATCATTTGCCTATGTACGGTACTTTCTCATCCAAAGATCTCAAAGTACCTTAGAAACATTAAACAATTAAGCCTAATGGGTAAACTGAGGCACTGAGCTTGAATTACTTGTCCATGGTCACACAGAAAATCAGTTAAATTCGGGAACATGAGTCCTTACTCCCAGTCTCACGTTCTAATCATTAGACAAAGACCGTGCAAAGATGTGCTATGTATATGGTTAATTCATAGTAATCCCAGTGCAGAAACTTATATGAATGCACTGAGAACTGAACTGGTGTATGTTAAATGAAGAAGTGGATTTTTCCCATTTTTTGCTTGTGGATGTATAAGAGAGACGAGGAAAGCACAGTGGTGTTTAAAGAGATTGCAATTTCTTGCACATCCTTGGGGCTTAGAGGTTTAGACTTGAATAATTTTGTGAGTCTCAGAAAGGAAATTTCCTAATGACTAGAACATGTGACTGAGACTCAAGTGTTGAATCTAGTTCCGTTTGCATTGCTGATTTACTGGAAAACCTTGGTCATGTGTCACAAGCTCTCCAAACTTTAGCTTTTGTTCCCGTAAAATAAAGATAATACATACTTAAAGTCTAACTTATATAATCAACTGATATCTTCAAATCATTCTGAGATTCTGAGGAAAATATGTATTTGCATTGCTCTCTCCCTTGTGAAGAAGAAGGGTCAGAAAAGAAAATTCTTACTCTCCCCACAAAAAGACCAAAATGTAGGCCTTATTGCAAATACTATTGTAGGTACTGAGGGATGGACACATTTACTCAGTTGGTGTGTAGCGTCTGGCAAGTTATTTAATTTAGCTTGTGGCCAGTGACTTTGTGTGCCCTAGTTTTTGGGCATCTAATCTGAGATACCTTGGCCTTGATTTTTTTCAGAAATCATGGGCTTATGCAGTACCTGCTGGTTGTGATTGACATTTTAGGTGCTTGGTGTTTCTAAAAATTAAGTCCAAAGGCAGAGTACCCACACAAATGAGGCATCCAGAGTTTGTAGCCACTCAATAAGTTGCTGAGCTTGACTCCATGTGGCCTATAGGTCTAGGAAAGGGAAATATACATTCATTTTTAGTAGTGGAAATTGGTGGGAATGCTACAGGCAAAACCAAAATGTCAAAGATTTGTGGCTAAAGAAGAGTTCTTTAGTTGCTGTTCTCCAGTTATGCTGGGTACATACATATTGGTTACCCTGAAGCATGCACACAAACTAGGTTTATGCTCTAGTGAGCTCCAAAATGTGGAAAAACAATTTTCTGAGCGCAGAAAAGAAGGGCTTTCTGATATTGCTCTTTGTTCTTGATGTCCCTTTCTTCATTATGGGGTTATCAATGCATGAATATATCACGGACAGCAGTGATATGAGTAAGGTGTGTTTTTTGGTTTTAATAGATTGCATTTATTATAAGGAACCAGAGGCTAAGTATATTTTGGAGACTTCTCTGGTACATCTGCATTATAATGACATTCTCCTGGTTTTGCTGCCATTTTATTCCTTTAAATCTTATGTAGGGAAAACATAAATAAACAAGATATTCCCTCCAAGATTTGTGGGGAATGGGCTTTTGTAAAAACGGCAAATTATAATATATTTTTGGAAGATATGTATTTTTTGTTTAAATGCATAGGGTTAGGCAAAACATTCTCAGCTAGTGTAGATCCTCACATCTCTACTAACGTCAGCTGTAATGACACCGATTTATACTAGATAAGGAAACGGCCCAAATGACTCGTGGGGTGTTGGCACAAGGTTCTGTGTTAGGGTAGGTTTGGAGCCCTGCCCCTGAGGCACCACCAGGATAGACTCATTCTCTAAGTCCTACAGTCGCTGTAGAATCAGATTGCTTCCCCCTGGGTATCAGGGTCGATGTCACCATCATGGGTGAGGCTGTGTTCCTGTTACCTCAGTTCCCACCCCAGGATGATTGTACTTCTTTTGTTAGCAGGGACTGAGTTGGGTTTTCCAATCTTCTATTGCATTGTGCCCTTGCCTGGACCACCCAAGAGGGGTGGGATCCCCTGGATGCCCTCCACTTCCAGACAGATCACCTGTTGCAGCCCACAGAGTAACTTTAAATATATTAATTTTAGTTGTTTAACTTGAGTAACAGCTAATAGAAATCTGTCGAAAGCTGTTAAGTTCTGTAGAACACTTTCACACACAAACTGGTAATCACACATTGAACAAATGTTCTGGAAAACATGGCACCTGATGTAAGAACTATGGGACTAGAATCTGAGAATTATCGGCCACCAATGCTTCTGCATCACCATTGGAAGTTCAGGCTGGGTTTTTGTTGGATGAGCCCTTGAAGCTAGGCATTGCAGGAAGTACTATCCAGAAGGGTCTGAGTGACAAGCTCCTTCCAGGCCATCGACTGGTTCAGGACAGTATATAAACCAGGAAGCAAACTTGGAGAACTTTCTGAGCGATGATGCAGACTGCCTGTTTATTTCTGCTCCAAATCTTGACTTGCTATGAACCTTAGACTCTGGCTTCTGACCCCAGTTCATCTCTGACTCCAATATTTGCCTCCTATCTGTACCCAACCCTGACTTTCTGGTATTCTGACCCAGCTTAACTCCAACCTTGCTACTTGTCTTCTGATAACTTTAAAGTGACCAAGGCACACCGACTACCCTGGCCCTGGCCCTGACAGTTTGTTTAGCCCAGTTCTAGCCCCCACTATCCCTCCATCAAACCCCTTTACACGTGATAGATCAGGTAGGCCATCCTCCAAACCAAAATTAAGTCACCCACCTGCAGGCAGAGAACTTCATGCTACAGGCCCAAGTGATGCAGCTTGCTACTGCAGCAGTGACACTATGGGTACGTCTAGATTACATGGCTCCATCGACGGAGCCATGTAAAATAGTTTACTCGGCATAGCCAAAGAAGCGGGGCTTTAAATAATCCCCGCTTCATTAAAATAAAAATGTCCGCCGCGCTGTGCCGACGATCAGCTGATCCGGCACAGTGTGGCAGTCTAGATGCGGTGCGGTCGAAGGGAAGCCTTTGTCGACCACCGCAAACCTCGTTTCACGAGGCATATCGAGCAGTCGACACATGGCTGACTGCGCATCTGAACTGCCACGCTGTGCGGATCAACTGATCGTCGGCACAGCGCGGCGGACATTTTTATTTTAATGAAGCGGGGATTATTTAAAGCCCCGCTTCTTTGACTATGCCGAGTAAACTATTTTACATGGCTCCGTCGATGAAGCCATGTAGTCTAGACGTACCCTATGTGAGCAACTAGCAGTCTCATAGGGAGAAGCAGCTATACGATATGCTGGAACAGACCACCCATCACCTAAACTGGCTCCTGTGGTGCTGCTACCTGTGTGGTTCAATGGGGACTGTTGGAAATTCTGGGGGTTCCTGAACCATTGCAGGCTGCTCACTCTGTTCTGTCCCTGAATGGATCCCAGAGACCAGGCAAAAGTTGGGCTAGCAGTCAGGTATCTCACCAGTGAAGCACTGGATTGGGTTTCCCGCAGCTGGAGCAGAACAGCTCAGTTCTCTCTGGCTTGTACAGCCTTCTTGACCATCTTTCCACAACCCACATGGCATCCGCTCCCTAGAGGCTGTCCTGCAGAATCTTCATCCTCCTGGAACTGTTGGACCTTTGAGGAGTTCTGAGATCTTCATAAAAAATAGATCTTTGGGAAGCTCATCGACTCACAGACTTTAAGATTAGAAGAGACCATCATGGTAATGTAGTCTGAGCTCCTGAACATTGCAGGCCACAGAAACTCACCCACCCACTCCTGTAATAAATCCCTAATCTCTGGCTGAGTTACTGACCTCATATAATGATTTAAAGACTTCAAGTTACAGAGAATCTACACTAGGTTAAACCTGCAAGTGATCCTTGCCCCATGCTGCAGTGGGAGGCAACCCTTCATTCCCTCTCTTGGGATCTCTGACAGTCTGAATGGGAACAGCTAGACCCTGATACCTGGGGAAGACCTACCAGCCAGAGACATGGGAAATAATTCTCTGTAGTAAACTCAGAGCCCTCTGTGTATAGTCTCCCATCACCCACCGTTGGAGATGTTTGCTCAGAGCAGTCACAGATCAGCTACATGCCATTGCAGTTAGTCTCTGTTATGTAGTGCGGGTACGTCGCTGGTTGCTATGCTTGGGCTGTGGGTGACCCCTACTGGCCTGCATCTGTAAGTACTGCCCAGTGGGGGGTCGCCTGAGGACCTCAGGTCCCATAGACAGTGACCCAACCGGTTCTCACCGGAGAGTGAAGGAGTTTGAACAAAGGAAGGGAGTGGCTTGGAGAAGAGTCAGTTTGGCTGGGGCAAACATGGAGAGAAGAGGCTAAGCGGAGTGCTGGGAGTCCAGGGGCCTAGGCTCCCCTACCCCAAGGGGTCTGCGGCTGCCTGGTCCTGACCTCTTATACCCACATCTCGCCCACGCTGGGCTGTATCCTGGAGAAGCGATAAACCCTCTCTATTCTACTGGTTGGTGGAGTCTCATCTTGCTGCTACGGGGGTGCAGGATCGGGGGGATCCCCAACTCGCCGTCAGTCTCATCATACCATCACCCCTCCATAAACATACCAAACTCAGCCTTGAAGCCAGTTAGGTTCCACTCCCATCCCTCTCCCACTGCTCTCCTTGGAAGCCAGAGGTAGACTTTCTATTCCTCAGACTATATTAGTAGCCCTTCTCTGCACCTGCTCCAGCTTGACTTAATCTTTCTTAAATATGGGAGACCAGAATTGCACATAGTATTCCAGATGAGATCTCAGCAGTGCAAACAGTTCTGTATTGGTAATATTGATTCACCCACATACAGTAATTCCTCATTTAACGCTATAGATATGTTTCAGAAAATGATCGTGTTAAGTGAAAAACGTGTTATGCGGGGTCAATTTTCCCACTGAAAATAATGGAAAAGGTGGGGGTTGCGTTTCAAGCGGTGGTGTCTGTTGGGACCGGGACATAAGGTTGGGGGAGAAAGGGGACTGGGTTACAGCAGGGAGGGGAGGTGTTTGGCTCTGGGGAAGGGAAGGGGAGGGGAGGAGAGGGGAGGGGGATTAAGTTGGGAGTATGCCCCTGTGACGGGTCTGCTGGGACCCGCACTGAGTCTGGCGAGGGGGGGGTCGCTGGGGAACGGCGCGGCGAGCGGCGAACCCTCCGCTGCTTTGCAGGGAGGTGGGGGAAGCCCCGCGCAGCCGCTGGCAATGGGCTAGCTGGGGAAACCCAGCCACCGGCCTGCAAGCAGAGGCGGAGGAGAGGGGGCAAGGCATCCGGTGAGGGGGAGTCAGCGGGAAACAGCGCAGTGAGCGGCGAACCCTCTGTCGCTTTGCAGGGAGGCTGGGGAAGTCCCCGCGCAGCCGCCGGCAATGGGCCAGCTGGGGAAATCGTGTTATTCCGGGGACGGTCGTGTAATTCAAAAAACGTTCCCTTAAAAAAATCGTGTTATTGCGAAAGCGTGCTAAGCAAGCACGTGTTAAATGAGGAATTGCTGTACTTTGAAAAATTCAGATATAGATAGATATACCTTGTTAAATGACTACAGAGTTTATTTTGAAAAACGAGACTGTGATCTTGCTTCTACTGAGATGTAGTAGATGTTGGGCTCTTAAAAGTGAGGCCTCTTGTTGGAGAAGAAATCAGTGATGTTGTGTAACTTTGATCTTTGCAACAATCCTAGAACATGGTATAGTGAACAGGTATCCCCTCTTTCAGAAACCTCAGCCCCCACACTAATACCTGACTTCCAGGAAACATCTCTGTACAACCAATTTCCTTTAGTAAAAGGCATTAAGTCAGAGAGCAAACTCCTGCTGCTTGCAATGACCCCATTGGAAAGACATCACAAAACAAACACAACTATTCTTCAAAAATCAGAATGGTGCCTGTGTACCAAGAAAGAACATGAAAGGCCATGTGGAATAGGGCTGTCTGGTGATTCAGAGGGTTAGTCTCAAGTCGCAATCACAGGGATTCCTGCTGGGTTGTTACTTGGGCCCAGGTGGCCTCTTCCATGGCCTGTACCAGAGCTTTCACCACCTCCTCCATTGGGGCAAGGACACACAAAGCAAAACAAAACATACTCAAAATTATGTGCACTTTTTTTTGCTAAACCTAGACCACTCTGCTGTCAAGAAAATCCCATCACCAACACCAGTTGTGATGAAGCTCCTAATTTTACACAGTAGGTCCTGCACTTCTGGGTAGCAGTAGGTTGAGTTTTGGAAATGACAGCTCCCTCTCTACTTGCCAAGGGATTGGGTTAGCCTAGGGCTAATATATCTGTCTTTTATTACATTCTGGTAGCCACCTGCCTTTTCCCTATCTATCTTTCTCTCTCCACCCACACCCAGGAGGTCAGGCTTTGGTCAGCTTCCTGACCAAGAAATTAGGGGGGTTTTTTAAATTTTCTTAATGTGTTTCTTCAAATCCCTGGGGAAAGCCCTGTGACTTGCCCACTGTATGTGAATGGACCTTCCCTTTCAATGGATATCAGGGAAATATGCTGGAGGGAATCCATGGCTCCTACAGGAATCACAGGCTCCAGTGTGGACTGGTAGCAGAGCAGAAGCGAGGGGCTTTAGCATGGATGCACCTTCCTTCCTGAGGATCCCCTGAAATCTGTGAATTAATAGCGATGGAATCACTTTATCTTGGGATAACCATGGCTCCCACAACTGAAGATATCTAGGGAACACTGAACTAGAACTTTCTTCTTTCTTTTACAGGGATAACTACTTCACAGGGCTTTTATATGTAATGTCCTATTAAGATGATTGGGGAAATTTTGATTTTTGTTGATACTATCATAGTTTGGCTCCTGGCAGACTTGGCATCATGATGGACTTGTATTACAAAGACCATATTTACAATGTGAAGCCCCAGAAGACATTTAAGTGTTTTTTAAAACAAACTAACAAAACCCCAGTTCTCTCATTTCTATAAAAACCTGTGATGAGGTCACAGTTATTTACATGTTGTGTGTTTTCTATGTGTGAAATTCAGTTCCTATATAAAAATGATCTGATGCTTTTATAACTTCTGCTACCTTGCTGGTTTGTTCCTATGTGACTGTTAAGAATGAATGCATAGACATAGCAAGGATAAACTTATGTTATTCTTTGTGAGTCATTTTATGCCAGTAAAATTACACCCCTACATCCAGCATGATGTGGAGCCAGCCAGAGGCTGGAAATAAAGAGTTATGAAAGGCTACAAAAATATGACACAAAAAGGTGATATTTAGAGAAAACTGGCCACAACTAGGAGGGAAAAGATAGTGATTGCACAAGGAGATATGCCAGCCTGAGCAGATCCAGTAGAAAAGAGCTGGCTAGTGATAAAGCACCTGATTCGGCAAACTACTTACATGCTTAGACAACCATCTTGCTGAATCAGGGCCAATGTGAGCAATCACTACTGGATTTTAAAAGTGATTAACTGTATTTTTAAAAAGTAATCTGCAAAGTTTTGGAGATTTATCTTATTTTTTAAAGAGTTGAGCCTTCAGCTAAGTGAATATCCCAGATGTCAAAGAGCTCAGAAGTATTAGCAATTTTATCTTCCTTTTTTCACCAGTCAGCTCCTGTGCTCTGATGTGAATTTTTCACAAGCACAATTTCATAAGAACAAAAGAATGTCTCTACTGGGTCAGACCAAAGGTCAGTCTAGCCCGAGTATCCTGTCTTCCAACAGTGGCCAATGGCAGATGTCCCAGTGGGAGTGAACAGAACAAGGAATCATCAAGTGATTCCTCTCCTGTCATCCATTTCCAGCCTCTGACAAACAGAGGCTAGGGACACCAACCCTATCCATCCTCACTAATAGCCATTGATGGATCAAACCTCCATTAATTGTATCTAGTTCTTTTTTAACTCTGTTAATGACCTGGTGTTCACAACCTCCTCTGGCAAGGAGTTCCACAGGTTGACTGTGCGCTCAGTGAAGAAAAACTTCCTTTTGTTTGTTTTAAACATGCTACCTATTAATTTCATTTGGTGACCCCTAATTCTTATGTTATGGGAATAAGTACATAACTTTTCCTTATTCACTTTCTCCATACCTGTCATGATTTTATAGACCTATGATAGAGATGAAGGAGTTGTTTGGAATACAAATGACAGATCATTAAAATATCTTTAAAAGTCATGATTCAAGACTGCCATTTATCTCCCCAATTGAAATCTGGCTGGCTTTATAGTCAAGTAGGGTTTCCAAGGCACCTGTGACATTACAGAATGACTTATTCTGGGGGCAACACATCACAGCCAGTTGCCATAACTTTGGGCACACACACAAAAAAGCTAAACTGTATCTCAACTGCGGTGTTCTATACATAGCTAAAAGGCTACATTGTTTAAAAATAGCTCCCTGCCCATTATGCTGCATCATCAGTAACTGTCTGCAACTTGCTCCCTGGAAAATGTGTCATATTTATTATTGACCCTAAAAGACACATACTGTAGGGAAATCATTCCTTGTGAGTTCCTCCTCATGACTGTATTGTAACAGTTTCCAGACCCTGTTGGGTTAATATAAAAAAAATGAAAAAACACACTGTGCAAAGCAGTATGCACAAAAAGATGATTTCCTGTTCCTATGAAATCCCATAGAACTCTTGAAATTTGTTAAGAGTGCCATCAGCTCCTAGCGAATGCAATGGAAGATAGATATTTACCCTGCTTTAAGTTAGGATAAGAGGCAGCTGCATACCCAATTTGGTGGTTCTAGTCCGCTTAGGAGGAGTTCTTGAACAGACAGACGGACACACAAAGGGTATGTCTAGACTACATGGCTCCGTCAACGGAGCCATGTAGATGAGTTTACTAGACATAGGAAAATGAAGCGGCGATTTAAATAATCGCCGCTTCATTTACATCAAAATGGCCACCATGCTGTGCCGATCAGCTGTTTGGCGGCACAGCGCGGTAGTCTAGATGCACCGCGGTTGACAAGAGAAGCCTTTGTCGATCGCTCCAGAATGCCTCATGAAATGAGGTTTACCGGGAGCGGTTGACAAAGGCTTCCCTTGTCGACCGTGGCGCGTCCAGACTGCCCCGCTGTGCCGCCAAACAGCTGATCGGCACAGCGCGGAGGCCATTTTGATGTAAATGAAGCGATGATTATTTAAATCGCCGCCGCTTCATTTTCCTATGTTTAGTAAACTCATTTACATGGCTCCGTCGACGGAGACATGTAGTCTAGACATACCCAAAGTTACTAAAATACATAGTAGATGTATAATTTCATAAGAGAATAGATTGCTTATTACCCAATAATTGAGTGAATCTATCCTACAAAAATTCTGTAAAATCAAGGGAAGTAATTAGGGAAATAGACTGGACTGAAAAACTCAATGATCTGTATGTGGAGGATACTTGGAATTAGCTTCTGCAACTTTGACTTAAAGTATCTGAAGCTGCATCCCAAGTAAGGGTTGCAGATCTAGCTGGATGGGCAAGCATCTGAAAACAGGTGATTCAGAGACAGAAAAAAGCCTACAAGGACTGGAAGATGGGATGGATCAGGAAGGACAGCCACCTATGGTAGCTGGTTAGAAAGTGTAGGGGTAAAGTGATAACTGATGAAAGTGAAACAAAGTTGGACTTTGCAAAGATTAAAACCACTGGTGATGCAGGAGTGGGTGAGGGCGGGTGGGCCACATGACCTCTTCCAAATGCCATAGGCAGGAGGAGCAAGGGGCCAGAGCCTTTGGGGGACCCAGAGGACTAGCAGGGGTCAGGCCCCTCACACTCACCAACAGTGGTGGGGGGAAGTGGAGCAATGTGGCTCTGCTACCCCAGCTGCCAGCAGCATCACTCAGGGGAGGGGCAGCACATCAGTGTGTTCAACTGCTGTGGGAATGGAGCCGGATTGCTCCACTTCCTCCCACTGCTGCTGGTGAGTGTGAGGGGCCCGACCCCTGCTGCCAATGGCAGGCCCCACTCCTTGTCCCTTGAGCCACATTGCTCAGGGGAAGAGTTTGAGGGAAGAGGTGGGGTGGGGCAGAGCACAGATAGGGATAGGAAGAGGTGGGGCCTGGGATGGAGGGGGCACAGTGTGCTGCAGAGCCCCAATCGGCGTGCTCCTGTTGACACGGGGATGGTGCAGTCCAAGCAGCACAGAGGGCTGGCTGCCCTGGCCCAGCCCTTCTGCCTGAGGCCCTGCTCCTTCCAAGAATGTGAAGCTGGCCCCCATCCCCACCTTGCCCAGGGGCCTGGCAAGCCTGTCTGCTTGCCTGGTTTGACATCCGTTGTATGCAAGATCTGGGAACAAATTTTGACAGTAGTTAAGAACATATAAGTAAACAGTAATTATGGTAAAATACAACAGGGTTTTACAAAAGGTAGATCATTCTAGACCAACCTGATTTCCTTCTTTGAGAAAATAATTAAATGTTTAGATCTAATCTACCTGGATATCAGTAAGGTATTTGATACTGTTCCACAATGGAAATTATTAATTAACTTGAAAGGTGGATAAAGAATTGGTTAAAAGGGTGACAACTAATGGCTATCTCCTTTAACATGATGATTAATAACCTTGGCACAAAAAGCGGGAGTGTGTTAATAAAATCTGCGGATGACACAAAGTTGAGAGGAGGATCAGAACATCATATAAGAAGATCTGGAGGACCTTGTAAACCGGAGTAATAGAAACAGGATGAAATTTAATACTGCAAAGTGCAGGGAGTAACAACAAGAATTTTTGCTATAAAGCGAGGATTTATCCATTGGAAACGACAGAGAGGGAGAGAGACCTCAGTGTATTGGTTGATTACAGGATGACTATGAGCCAACAATGTGATGCAGTGATGAAAAAGGGCTAATGGTATCTTAGGATGCATCAGGTGATATATTTCCAGTAGAGACAGAGAAGTGTTGCTACTATTATACAAGGCACTGGTGAGACCTTCACCTGTGTGCTTCTGATCTCCCATTTTTAAGAGAGATGAATTTAAACTGGAACGGTGCAGAAAAGGGCTACTAGGATGATCAGAAGAACGCAAAGCCTATCTTATGAGAGGCGACTAAAATAACTTGACTTGTTTAGCCTAACCAAAAGAGAGCTGAGAGGAAATAAGATTACTCTCTATAAATACATCTGGCAGATAAATACTAGGGCAGGAGAGGACTTATTTAAGAAAAGTGCTAATGTTGGCACAAGAATAAATACACTGGCCATCAAGAAGTTTAAACTTGAAATTAGATGAAAGTTTCTAACCAAGAGAGGAATGAAGCTGTGGAATGGCCTTCCAAGAACAGCACTGTGGGTAAAAAA
This sequence comes from Rafetus swinhoei, assembly GCA_019425775.1. Classification (NCBI taxonomy): domain Eukaryota; kingdom Metazoa; phylum Chordata; order Testudines; family Trionychidae; genus Rafetus; species Rafetus swinhoei. Next base: position 133,224,313 of record CM033424.1, on the reverse strand, counting down.
CCCTAACTGTCTGGGGCCAATAAGTTTATGGAAGGGATTTTAATGCCTATAATGCTACTTAGCTGATCTGTGACTGCCATAGCAGCACCTAAGCATGATCTCTCAACACTGAATATTCAAACTTTCCCATTTCAGGCTGTGGAACTCCTTTATCGAAAAGAAAATGGCTTAAGTGCCAGTTGGAATTCATAAGGGTGTCTTTCCTATGTATGTATGTGAATGAAAACATACTTCAGCGCACAGATACATGCATGCGTATGGATGTGAGAGAGTATTTGTATGTGACGGTGTGTTTAAAAAGCTTCTAGTCCCAGTTAAACCATAAAAGAATGGATTTCTTTTCTGCATGCCAGTTATTCAATGTGTGCTTTTGATAATAATCCCTTTAATTCCACCCACTACCTATCAAGAGATATGAAGCTGCAGAAGAATGAAATAGTTCTCAAATCTACAAGCAAATACTTCAACAAAACAAAACAGGCAGTGGCATTTCATTGTGTCGTATCTGATGTTCTGAGAGAGAGCTATTGCAGAGTGGCTAAATATGATAGTTATTCATGGCAGAATATCAGCTATCTATCTGATTCACTCTTGGGCTACATCTACACTACAGGCTTTTTGCGCAAGAACGGCCATTCTTGTGCAAAAACTTGTGTAGTGTCTACACTACACGCGCATTCTTACACAAGTAAATTTACAGTAAAGCGTCAGAACAGAGGGTTCCTTGCTCAAGAGTTATTCCTGTCCCCACGAGGAATAAGCCCTCTTGTGCAAGAGCTCTTGCTCAAGAAGGCAGTGTGGATGGGCAACCCCTATGGCCATCAGAGCTTTCTTGCGCAAGAGAGCGTCCACACTGCCATGGACGCTCTTGCACAAAAGCACATCTCTTGCGCAAAAGCACATGGCAGCGTGGACATGCTCTTGTGCAAGAACTCCTGTGCAAAACAGTTCTTGCGCAAAAAGCCTGCAGTGTAGACGTTGCTTGATGTTTAATATCTTTATTTCTTGGCTCAGCATCAGACAAATGATGCTGTGACACATCATTCATCATACTGAACTACAAGACACTGAGATTCATGTTGGTTGTTTTCACAGTTGTTAATACATTGAATTAGAAATCCACAAGGTGGGCAATTTTGTTCCTCTGTATTTAACACATGAAAATCTCATCCATAAGCCTAAAAATGAGGAAGAAGGACCTTCCACTTAATTCCATCTGTGGTTAATGTGATCTTCCATTTACAGTGTTCAAAATAGAATTAAAATTAAGAAGAACTATTTTTAAGCACAGAGGTAGGATTATTAGCTAACTTGATTACTAGCTACATCCATTCTGAAAGAGAACAAAACCCTGCTGCAGCTCTGCCTTTTAAATGTAGTAAGAGCCCGCCTCAGCAAGGTTAGCTCCCGGGGCTGGCGTAAGCCAGGACTAAGCAGTTCCAGTTCACGCTGGATGTGCCTCTGCTTCCCCTGCCCCCCTGTGGAGACAGTGCTGGGGGGGAACCGGTTTTTAAGCTGGCTTTCCCCAGCACCGGCTCCTGCTTCCCCCACCTTTGCTGCCTCTGACAAAGCATATGTTTATCAGGTAGTTGACTAGTCAACCATTCCCTTACATCCCTATTTTACACAGAGAAGCCTTTTGCAAATTTAGATTCAAAGTGCAGATTCAGATGGTGATTAACCTGAATTTCAGGATCTTAAGGTCTCAGAGGAGCAGCCATGTTAGTCTGTAACTTTAAAAAAAAGACAAGTAATCCTGTAGTATCATGAATTTACATGGGCAAAACCCTCTTCCTCAGATCTGAGTTATCATTTTGACAGAACAGCAGCTTATCTGCTCACCAAGTTACACATCACAGCTTTACCAATGTACCCTAAAATCAACCTGATTTAGCATCTTTTACTCAGGCTGAGTAGCACTCTCACTCAAACAGTCACACTGATTACAATGGGACTACTCATTGCTACTCAGCCAGAGAAAGGGTTACAGAACTGGACTTCATATTATTAACCATGTATGAATAATAGATTTCAGCTCATCTTAACATTGACTAGTTCCAAGGGCTGGCACGAGCCAGGACTCATGCTGCCCCCAGGAACTTACCTCACTGCAACTCTGCGGTTTAAATATAGTAGGAGCCAGACTACTATGCTCCTACTTCATTTACACTGCAGAGCCACAGTGGGAGTAGTGAGCATCTTACTGAATAGTTGAGTAGTTGGTAGAAATTCCATCAACTACTCGTTCAGCTGATTAACCACAATTTCACATCCCTACTATAAATTGTACCAAACCAAGAGTTCAAATCTGAATTTATGTGGCAGATTAATTCTGAGGCTGAGATGCCCACCATGATACGACAGTACCTGCCTACTGCAGACAACTTCTTAGTGTATGATTGTGAGACAATGGGAAAGATTGTTTGGTGTAGCTGTGATAAAACTTATGCAAGTTAGGGACAGAGCTTTCTCACTGAAAGATCCCTTTCTGTGGAATGAATAAGAGGAGGAAGTTGGAATGAGGCCAAACCTGTTCATTTTCAGAGCAAGAGGAAAGACTTACCTTTTCTCCAAAGCGTACCTGCAGTAGCAAATACTGAACAACAGAGATTGATACCATTTGCCAGCAGTGGGTTACAATGAGAGGGAGGATGTAGGAGGAATAAGGAGCTAAAAGCATTTCTAGATATCAAAGTTATGTAGAAGATTGCTGTCATTTTGAATAGTGGATAGAAACCAACCCACTCTTGTAGAGTTTCTATTTGGAGGGGCCATTTAAACAATCACTGAATATTTTTTACACTTGGATTCTCAGGATTTTTTTCACTGTTTGAAATGGTAAAATAGCTTTCAGTCAGCCATCAGAATGGGACTGGGTGCTGCCTTGATTATCTCTTCTCACCCGGGGAGGAGAGGTACACGTCCTGTCTTAGAACAGCAATCTCAGCATATCTTTTCAAACCCATTGACGCATGCTGGAAAGGATCTACGTTGAGAGAGACTGCCAGCTACCCCAACCTGTGTTTAAAAGTAACTATGAAAACAGTATTTCTTGTACTAAGCAAGAGAGGAAAAGGCAGTAAGTCCTGGAATATTGCTCTTACTGAAGGGAAAAGCACATAGTTTCACTCTATTTTCTCCCTCTACCCTCTCACCCCATGCTACCTCCCACAACAACTTAATTACACAGAACGTTAATGTTTTAAAATTTGGTCCAAGTCACACTAATTGTGTTTACTGTCCACAATGGCGGATATAAATATCTGAGGGGGTCATAAAAACGGAGGCTGCTTCCTGGTTGTGGTTTGCTGTCGCACAATATTCTGTCTGCTACTGCTACAGTATCTACAGCTGGTTCATCCATGACTCAGTTTGTCACCAAGCCTTGATCCAAATGACTTTCTGCTAAATAAATTTACATACATTTTCCACATTTTGTTTCCAAGCAAATTTTCCCTTTGTATTAACTAAAATAATAGACGGTAAGGTTAGGTGAGGTTAGATAGCTGAAATGAAACCCGAAGAATTAAATCAAAAGGGAAAGGAAGAGAACTTTTGTTTCACTCAGAAATTGCTGTTCAGATTGGGAACTGAAGCCATAACATTGAAAAGTATCAAACCAAACACATCCTGAGCACAACTCCACAGAAGTCTTGCAATGGAATTCATTTGAAATGTCCTCTCCTAAGCCTCAAATGTGAAATGCCCATTGGTCTGTGTTATGGTGCACAAGCACAAACAGGAACCCTTTGGGACTGATATGATTTCACAAGTTGATTTTCTTCATGCAGCAGAATTATTTACTGAAGGAAGAAATATTTTAGAGGCCCTTTATAACATATCCAGAGCACTGGGATGAGAGGGTTACTGATTTAAGCATCAGGCCTGAAACATCTCTGCACTCAATATTGAATGCCTGTAAGGCTGACTCAAATTTTTTACTTTTCCAGTCAGATAAACAGCATACATGATCCCTTGATGGCCTGAATCTTGGAGATATTGAGCACCCACAGCTTATCTTAATGTCAGTGTGACCTATTAGTACTCAGCAGCTCTGAAAATCAGTCCAGGAGGCCCTGCCCGTGCTGCGTGGATGGTAAAGTCTGCTGGTAGAAATAGGAATAGATTCACTGTGTACCCAATGGTCTTAGTTTATTTTCACTTGGGTGGTTATGTATAACTATTACTCCTGAGAACATACCAAAAAAAAGTTAAACATTCTGAAGTTCAGTGTGAGTGAGAGGATTCTGTGTGGAACACTCTGGGGGGATTCTAGGTGTGGGGGATATGGATGCCCAGAGGCTTGTCACTTTGGGGCTTGGTGGGGTGGGAGTCTTGGTGCAGCTAGTTGGGAGTCAGTGGTGTGTGGCTCAGGATGGTGCAGAGAGGGCGTTTGAGTTATGAGTTCTGTAGGCAGGTTTCTGGGTGCAGGAGGGCTCCAGATGCATAGGCTCAGTTTCAGTGGGGCGAGGCTCAGGTTTGAAGGCCAGGGAGGTTCTGGATGTACCAGGTGAGGCTTTTCAGGGGTGCCTGGGTATGGGCTGTCCGGATGCACGGGTGTCAGGTGGATATGGGAGCAGCTTCCTCCATACAGTGACTGTTCACCACAGCTAAGGAGTGAGGGGAGCAGGAAGCAGGGGAGGATGCTGAGCTCCCTGCAGCTCAGGGCCCCAGACCCAGCCATTCCTTGCAGGATAAAGGAAGTCCTGTCCTTTCCTGCCTCCAGCCTAGTCAGGACTAGCAGCTGATTCTGGCTCAGGGTTAGAGTCATTGGTGGGATGATTTAAATCTTCACTGGCTGCTCTGGGTACCTGTAATGATGTACTTGCACTGCTAGGCAATGTTCCCTCTAATTTTTTCCATCCATGGGCAGAATAAATGTTGTTACATGTGCTGGGGCATATGTGGATGTGCACCACCAATAGAAACACATGCTGCCAACTGTAAGCAGCTGTGGGTGCTTTGCTAATCAGCTGGGAGTTACCTGGATCTCTCCTGGGTGGCCGCCCAAGCGCTCGTCTTACAGGGAACACTGCTGCTAGGGAATGGTGCATGGCTGCTCCTACAGCTTCCCTTTGCAAAGAAATCTGCAGGAGATATCAATTCTGCACACACACAGTGATGCAGAATTCCCCCAGGAGTGTAACATGTTATATCTTATAAAGTCATTGTGAGTGAAATATAGTTAAACTAGGAATATAGAAGTACAGGTCGAGCCTCTCTAATCCAGAATTTTGTGATCCAGAAACATTCATGGTCCAGCATGGCAACTCCATGAGTGCTCTGGGACTGGAGCACTCATGGGGAAAATGAGTGGGTGCAGAACACTGAACAGTGCCCCTTCTACCCACTCTCTCTGCCACTTGGGATCCCACCTGCTGGCCCTTCATCCAGGGTCCTGGCTGCCAGCCCCTCTGCAGCTGGGGTCCAAATTGCCCACTTCAGGTTCTAGCCGCTGGCCTCTCTGCTGTCACCCAGGCCATGTCTACACAGCAGCATTATTTTGGAATAACTGACATTATTCTGAAATAACATTGTCCACGTCTACACTACAAGCAGTTATTTTGACATAATGTCGAAATAATGTCCAGATGGAGGACTTCTTACTCCGACTCCTGTAACCCTCATTGTACGAGGAGTAAGGGAAGTCAGGGTGAAGAGTGCTGTATCTTGAAATAGTTGCTGTGTAGACAGTGTCAAAAGTCAAAATAAGCTATTTCGAATTAAGCTGTGCAATTAGCATAGCTCAAGTTACGTAGCTTATTTCGAGTTTAGCCCTGCTGTGTAGACGTGCTCCCAGAGTCCCAGCCTTTACCCCTGTCTGTGCTCTTAAATGTCCCAAGCTGGGACCACAGTTGGAGACAGGGAAGGACTGCAGACCCCGCCTCTGGCCAGTGACTGGGACCCTGGCTGGCAGCAGAGGAACTGGCAGCTGGGGCTGGTGGCCAAGATCCCAGGTGGCAGTGGAGGGGCTGGTGGTTGGGATCCTGGGTGGGGTCCCCAGACATGGGGCCATGATGGCACAAAGCCCGTGGATGCAGCAGCAGCCCTCACACTCCTACTTCCCGCACCTATGGAGACCCACTAGAACACTGCATTGACCTCCCCTGGTTCAAGAAATTCTCTGGTTAGGTTCTGAGAGTGCTGAATGAGAGAGATGTTTACAGGAATGGGGAACTAGCTGCAGGTCAGAAGCACCAGGTCTTAGTCCTCCCCTCCCCCAACCCCATAGCTGGAGCATGAGCTGAGTGTGAGTGAGGTGTTATATCTTTTTTTTCCCTTCTCACTTGTGTATAGCTTCCAAGTGATTTTTCTGAGGGCCAGTGACCCCTGACTGAAAAATGGTTCCCTATCCCTGCATAAGATTGGTTGGTAGTATTAGGTATCTAAGGGTGCGTCTACACAGTGGAGCTAAAATCAAATTAAGCTACGCAACTTGAGCTACATCAATTGCATAGCTTAAGTCAAAATAGCTTAATTTGGCTTTTGGTGCTGTTTACACAGCAGAAAGTCGAAGAAAGAGCACTCTTCCTTCGACTTCCCTTACTCCTCATAAAATGAGGGTTATAGGAGTTGGAGTAAGAAGTACTCCATTATTTTGAAATAAAGGCTTGCAGTTATTCCGAAATAACGCTGCTGTGTAGACGTAGTCTAAGTAAGTAGGGTGGAAATGTTAGGGCTACAGGCTGAGGCATGCAAGATTTTAGCTTAACTCACATAGTAGGCCTTGGAGATAAGAAATGCATGACATAAGTAAGTTACTAAAGAATGACTGAATGCCCTAAGATTAAGGGAAAATATGCATCAATGGGTGATATTGAGAATAGTTAACAGACTGATTAATATTTTGGTTACAAGATACTTTTATACAAGATCTATAAAAAAGGAAATAGGAACAACCCAGGAAATTACAGATCAGTCAGTTTAACTTCTGTGCCAGGAAAGATAATGAAGCAAGTAATTAAGAAATTCATCTGCAAAAATCTGGAAGAAAATAAGGTGATAGGTAACAGCCAACATGGATCTGTAAAGAACGAATCATGTCAAACCAATCTGATAGCTTTCTTTGATAGGATAGCAAGTCTTGTGGATAAGAGAGAAGCATTGGACATGGTATGCCTAGACTTTACTATTGCATTTGGTACGGTCTCGCATGATCTTCTTATCAATAAACTAGGCAAATACAACTTAGATGGGGCTACTCTACTATAAGATGGGCGCATAACTGGCTGGATTACCATTCTCAAAGAGTAGTTATTAATGGTTCACAATCATGCGGGAAGGGCATAACAAGTGGGGTTCTTCAGGGGTCTGTTCAGTATCTTAGGGTCATAATTGAAAATGATCTGGACAAACTGAAGAAAAATGGTCTGAGGTAAATAGGATGAAGTTTAATAAGAACAAATGTAAAGTGCTCCACTTAGGAAGGAACAATCAGTCTCACACATACAGAATGGGAAGCAACTGTCTAGGAAGGAGTACTGCAGAAAGGGATCTAGGGGTCATAGTGGACCACAAGCTAAATATGAGTCAACAGCATGACGCTGTTGCAAAAAAAGCAAACATAATTCTAGGATGCATTAACAGGAGTGTTGTGAGCAAGACACTAGAAGTTATTCTTTCGCTCTACTCTGCGCTGATTAGGCCTCAATTGGAATATTGTGTCCAGTTCTGGGCATCCTATTTCAAGAAAGATGTGGAGAAATTGGAGAAGGTCCAGAAAAGAGCAACAAGAATGATTAATGGTCTAGAGAACATGAGTCATGAGGGAAGACTGAAAGAATTGGGTTTGTTTAGTTTGGAAAGGAGAAGACTGAGAAGGGGACATGATAGCAGTTTTCAAGTACCTAAAAGAGTATTACAAAGAGGAGGGAGAAAACTTGTTCTGCTTGGCCTCTGATGATAGGACAAGAAGCAATGGGCTTAAAACTGCAGCAAGGGAGGTTTAGGTTGGACATTAGGAAAAAGCCCTAACTGTCAAGGTTGTTAAACACCGGAATAAATTGCCTAGGGAGGTTGTGAAATCTCCATCTCTGGAGATATTTAAGAGCAGGTTACATAGACATCTGTCAGGGATGGTATGATGGTGCTTGGTCCTGCTGTGAGGGCAGGGGACTAGACTCGACCTTTCAAGGTCCCTTCCTGTTCTAGTTTTCTATGATTCTATGATTGGTAGTCACATTTTTCTAATACATACCCAGATACAGATGCAGAAAGGGGGGTGATGTGGGAGGTGGTGCACCGGGTTCCGTGGAACCACTTCCCCCCAACCCTTGTGCTGCTGCCTCTGATAGAGAGGCAGCAACACAGAGGGTGGGAAGATGGGAGCCAGTACATGCAGGAAGCCAGCTTTTAAGCTGACTCTCTGGGTATGCTGGCTCCATGTGGCCCTCTGCCCCCCCTTGCTGCCTCCTACAGAGGTGGGGGGAGGCAGGAGCTGGTGTTGGGGGGAACCAGCTTAAAAGCTGGCTCCCCAAGAGCACTGGCTCACCTACACACCTTCCCCCCCACCACCACCCTGCTGCCTCTATCAGAGGCAGCAGTGCGGAGGATGGAAGGGGAGGCTACCACAGAGTAGCCTCTGTCCGCTGTGGGCCCAGGCTCGCTGGGGACAGAGGCTGCTACCAACCCACGCTGCTGCCTCTATCAGATAGAGGCAGCAGTGCAGGGTGGCAGGTGGGAGCAGCAGGCAGCAGAGGCAGCAGCGTGGGGTGTCGGCTGTTGGCCCCAACCCCAGGGACTATCAATTAATCATGTAACTGATAATATTTTGTGTGGTTACTTAATTATTCAATTACACGATATCTAATATCCCTAGTGCATACAACTGTATAGAATTTGTGTGCATAAGTAATCATAACTTCAACTTTAGCTGTAACTTTTAATAAAACTTGTAAAACAAACTAGACCTTGTACTTGTGAATGTCTGTGTGGTCACCATCCATGGTTTGTATGTGTCCCTAGAGACCCTAAATCTGAAAAAGCAGCGAGGAGTCCTGTGGCACCTTATAGACTAACCGAAGTGTTGGAGCATAAGCTTTCGTGGGCAAAGACCCACTTCGTCAGATGCATGTAGTGGAAATTTCCAGAGGCAGGTATAAATATGCAGGCCAGAATCAGGCTGGAGATGACGAGGTGGATCCAATCAGGAGGATGAGGCCCACTTCTAGTAGCTGATCTGGAGGTGTGAATTCCAAGAGAGGAGAAGCTGCTTTTGTAGTTAGCTAGCCATTCACAGTCTTTGTTTAATCCTGAGTTGATTGTGTCAAACTTGAAGATGAACTGTAGCTCAGCAGTTTCTCTTTGAAGTCTGGTCCTGAAGTTTTTGCTGCAGGATGGCTACCTTTAGATCTGCAATTGTGTGTCCAGGGAGATTGAAGTGTTCCCCTACAGGTTTTTGTATGTTGCCATTCCTAATATCTGATTTGTGTCCATTGATTCTTTTACGCAGAGACTGTCCAGTTTGGCCGATGTATATAGCAGTGGGGCATTGTTGGCACATGATGTCATATATTACGTTAGTAGATGTGCAGGAGAATGAACCAGTGACAGTATGGCTGATCTGGTTAGGTCCTGTGATGGTGTTGCTGGTGTATATATGTGGGCAGAGTTGGCACCGAGGTTTGTTGCATGGATTGGTTCCTGAGTTAGAGTTATTATGGTGCGGTGTGTAGTTGCTGGTGAGAATATGCTTCAGATTGGCAGGTTGTCTGTGGGCAAGGACTGGCCTGCCTCCCAAGGCCTGTGAAAGCGAGGGATCATTGTCCAGGATGGGTTGCAGATCACTAATGATGCGTTGGAGAGGTTTTAGCTGAGGACTGTAGGTGATGGCCAGTGGTGTTCTGTTGGTTTCTTTCTTGGGCTTGTCCCATAGCAGGAGGCTTCTGGGTACACGTCTGGCTCTGTCAATCTGTCTCCTCACTTCCTCGTGTGGGTATCGTAGTTTACAGAATGCTTGTTGAAGATTTTGTAGGTGTAGGTCTCTGTCTGAGGGGCTGGAGAATATGCGGTTGTACCTCAGTGCTTGGCTGTAAACAATGGATCGTGTGGTGTGTCCAGGATGGAAGCTGGAGGCATGCAGGTAAGCATAGCGGTCGGTAGGCTTGCGGTATAGGGTGGTGTTTATGTGACCGTCACTTATTTGCACCGTGGTGTCCAGGAAATGGACCTCCCGTGTAGACTGGTCCGTGCTGAGGTTGATGGTGGGGTGGAAGCTGTTGAAATCGTGGTGAAATTCTTCCAGAGTCTCCTTCCCATGGGTCCAGATGATGAAGATGTCATCGATGTAGCGTAGGTAGAGAAGGGGCGTAAGTGGACGAGAGCTGAGGAAGCGTTGTTCCAGGTCAGCCATAAAAATGTTGGCGTATTGTGGGGCTATGCGGTGCCCATAGCAGTGCCACTGGTCTGGAGGTATATATTGTCACCAAATCTGAAATAGTTGTGTGTGAGGATAAATTCGCAGAGTTCAGCCACCAGTTGTGCTGTGGCATCATCAGGGATACTGTTCCTGACAGCTTGTATTCCATCTGCATGTGGGATGTTTGTGTAGAGAGCCTCCACATCCATGGTGGCTAGGATGGTGTTTTCTGGAAGATCTCCAATGCATTGTAGTTTTCTCAGGAAATCAGTAGTGTCACGGAGGTAACTGGGAGTGCTGGTGGCGTAGGGTCTGCCCACATATATATACCAGCAACACCATCACAGGACCTAACCAGATCAGCCATACTGTCACTGGTTCATTCTCCTGCACATCTACTAACGTAATATATGCCATCATGTGCCAACAATGCCCCACTGCTATATACATCGGCCAAACTGGACAGTCCCTACGTAAAAGAATCAATGGACACAAATCAGATATTAGGAATGGCAACATACAAAAACCTGTAGGGGAACACTTCAATCTCCCTGGACACACAATTGCAGATCTAAAGGTAGCCATCCTGCAGCAAAAAAACTTCAGGACCAGACTTCAGAGAGAAACTGCTGAGCTACAGTTCATCTTCAAGTTTGACACAATCAACTCAGGATTAAACAAAGACTGTGAATGGCTAGCTAACTACAAAAGCAGCTTCTCCTCTCTTGGAATTCACACCTCCAGATCAGCTACTAGAAGTGGGCCTCATCCTCCCTGATTGGATCCACCTCGTCATCTCCAGCCTGATTCTGGCCTGCATATTTATACCTGCCTCTGGAAATTTCTACTACATGCATCTGACGAAATGGGTCTTTGCCCACTAAAGCTTATGCTCCAACACTTCGGTTAGTCTATAAGGTGCCACAGGACTCCTCGCCGCTTTTGCAGATTCAGACTAACATGGCTACCTCTCTGATACCTAAATCTGAAGTAAATCACAGAGGTTACTTTTGCTCTGTTAAGCTTGAAACTATAGTAACCAGAGCCAAAACCACGGTGGTGTAAAAGCACATTAAAAATTTACTTCGATAAAATAAAAGGCTCCAACTGCAATCCTAGCTAAGGCTCAGATTTTGTCACACATATGTTTAATAGAAATCATGGACAGGGGATGTGCCATAAACAAAAATTCATGCAGCCTGTGACTTGTCTGTGATTTTTTACTAAAACTATCCCAAACAAGGAGGGAGGATGATCCAGCACTGACAGCAGCTAGAAGTTCTGGAGTCCCTCTTGCCCCCACAACACTTGGGAGCTTTGAGGTCTCCCCTCTTGCAGCCTGAAGCAGCAGAGATGCTGCGGGATCCCCTTGCCACCTGCTGTGGCTGGGCAGTACAGGGTCCCTCTGGCTGCAAGTGGGAGCTGGAGGGGAACCCCAAGGAGCTCCATGGCCCCCACCATCAGTAGCAGCTGAGAGCTGAAAGGCTGCCTGCTGACAGCTCCAGCCCCGGGGCAGAAAAAGTCACAGATATCTCTGGAAGTCATTGATTCTGTGATCTACGTGACACAATCATACCTTAATCATAACTCTTAAGAGTCAGTGGCAATTTATGTAAGAATAGGGGAGTTGCTTTGGTATTTGGAGTCAAAATTTTCCTGCTTACACTGACTGCTGCCAGAAACTCCAATTGCACTATATTTCAACGGTAGTGTACATGCAGTATTATGCAAAGTGCTTCTGGATGAAAGGTGCTATATGAATATGAGTTATCATATCAACACTGCTGCAGTGTAACTTTCATTATGTCATCAATATTTCAGTCAGAGTTGGGTGTAAGGATATGCTGAGGCACGGCATGCTTCAGGCGATGGCAGCTGTCTAATTTGACGTGAATGTACTGTGCTGTGGTTAAGGTAAATGAGATTAAGATCAATGTTCACATTTGGCCAGTGGCATTTTGGATGCCCCTTGTCATGTAAGTGAATATTTTGTACAGTGTTAACATTCATTTGGTTCTTGTTATGTTGACTATTAATGCTGAATGTTGCTGTCTTTTTCTCAAATGTAGGTCACTTTTAACCAAAATTAAAGAAGCTTCAGGGGGTAGCTGAGTTAGTCTGTACAGGAAAAAACAACAAATGGTCTGATGGCACTTTATGGACTAACAAAACATGTAGATGGTATCATGAGCTTTCGTGGGCACAGCCCACTTCTCAGGTGGATCTGAAGAAGTGGGCTGTGCCCACGAATGCTCATGATACCATCTACATGTTTTGTTAGTCTATAAAGTTCTACCAGACCAAAATTAAAGAGATATTGACAGAACCACAGTTTGTTCCAATTGTATCGTGACTGGATAAAGCTGAAAGATTATGATTTCAGAAATGTGAGGGCCTCAGTATCTGTTCTGGCTGGACCCATTCTCAGTGATAGACTGATGTTGGTTTCAGTTCCTGGTCAATGTTTTATTACAGTTTTAATAGCTGAAATAGTTCTGGATGAGCCTTAAACCTGCTGAGAACATTAGGATTCCCATGATATGCATTCTACAGAAATGTTGTTCTGTTCTTACACCAGACACATCACAATAAGGCTGAACACATTCCCAGAGTGCATTAGACAATGTGACATCTGTAATGTGGCTAATCATTTGTCTTCCCATCTCTTCTCCTCTACTCATCCCAGAGGGAAAAGTATATGCAATGTCTAGTTTTGGCATTTACAACCCCATGGAGGCGCTTCCGGCATAGGGCACTAACTCCAGGGAGCAGGAGCACCACACTCCTCTCCATTGGCTTCATTGTCTCCTGGTAATAGAGCCCTGCATGTCAGTGGATACCACTTTCTATCTGCAGCTATCCACCGTAATAGGTAGACATTGTATCTGCTTAGGGGTCTACTGATCAGTTCAGAGATAAAAAGCGCCCAAAAAAGAATTGATCCAAGTGCAGTTTCCCCTCACTATTCATTATGTGCTTCCTCCAGCAAACAGGATCTCATTGTAACCAATTAATATGGACTCCTGCCACCTCTGTCAGGTAGAACAGTTATATCTTGTGGTCAACCATGTTGCATGGTGTAGAGAGGTCCAGGAAGATGAGAATGAATATCTGTTATCTCCACTGACAGCATGAGATCATCCATCAGTGTCACTAAAGCAGTTTTTTGTCCTGGCCTGAATCCAGGTGTAGAATGTCCTGATTATACCAGGTGTATAATGTACGTTTCAATTAGAGGAGTTTGTAGTTGGCATTTGATTAGCTTGTCTCTGTCAGTTTGCTCAGTAATGGAACTTTTGTCATGGGTGATAGTTGGCTAGAATTGATGTATCCAAGATGGGTTTCTTCAGTGTTGGTTGGATTACTGGATATTTGAAGGAGGAAATAAGAGATTACTTCTCTGAATGAGACATTGACCAACTGTCCATGACTTTGATTCACAAGCCAGGATGTGAGGGCATGGATCAGGTTCATATGTTTTGTACTGGGACTCTTTTATGGTGTCTTGAGGAATGAATGTACTGAACTCTGGGAATGACAGGAGGCTGTTGGTTGCTGAGTGGAAGTAGGGCAAATCCAGACGATTTGGGATGTCTGTCCTCATGTGCATGACCTTTATAGTGAAGAAGCATAATAAGTAAGAGACTCTTTTACTTGAAAGACTTTGCATATAGAAGAATTTTGGATACTAGATCATTCAACACTTTTTTTCTGAAGAACTTGTTTTATTTTGTTCGCTGTCTATGGTATAAAAATACCTTAAGCTTTTAAGAAATTCCGCCTTCTATGGCCTCCTTTATACCATCATTATTGATGTGTGTAGGGCATTGTGACTCACTTCTGATAAAAAGGATTCCATGTTCACTTTCACTTCATGTGTGTCTGCACAGTTTCTAGAAATATGTTTTCTTACTTAGTAATTTAAATACACTGGTTCTGTAGCCAAGGGGGACCCTCTGCAGCTGTGGAATTGGAGGCAGGATTTACCCTTTAGGTAAATGGCTTATCACATTAACTACCACTACTTGAATTCAGAGGACCCAAAAAATTATATTATGAATTAAAATGAAATTGCCCCCCAAACAACTTCCCCTTTGGGTTGTAGGATTTTTTTGGATTGATTTAATTATTTTGTCTTGTACTACACTAAAACAATTGGAGATTCATGTCAGAAAAAGGTATTTGAAACAATTTTAAGTTTCTGACTCAAGAACAAAGCCCATAACAAATAGAGTTTGTTATATTATTTACAAATTCATCTTGTCATGACTGGTTACAGAGGTACCATCTGCTGCTCCATAGCTAACATTCAGTTGACTATTTTACATTAAAATAAGGATTAAACTTTTGTTATGTGTGAAGAATAACAATCTCCTCAAAATTACATAACTTAAATTTTAAATAAATTATTTTTTCTGAAAATTGACAAGTACATTTGTGAACTTCTTTTGGTCCATTCTTAAATGGAGCATCCTTTCTCAAACATCCTCAGACTAAGCATGTTCTATCTGCTATAAAATTGGCAGAGATTTAGTGAAATGGGTATTTTTTCCTCAAAGAATAAAGATCACTCTTTGCTGTTACTCTTTCTAACTAAAGTTTTGCCTTTTAGCAGAAGCTGGCACAAAATCTTCAGAGAAACTCAGCATTTCTCTATTTAAAAATAGTGGCCATCTCCTATTGCTTTCAATGTAATTGAGGCCACAGGCTACTCTTAGCAAATATTAAACTAAGTTCTGCAGCGCCTTAGAGACTAACAAAACATGTAGATGGTATCATGAGCTTTCGTGGGTACAACCCACTTCTTCAGATGAAGATGTGGGTTGTGCCCACAAAAGCTCATTTTACCATTTACATGTTTTGTTAGTCTCTAAGGTTCTGCAGGGACTATTCGTTGTTTTCCAAGTTACTAACATGGCTGCCCCTCTGAGATTTCTTAAGCAAATATGGCCATTACCTTCCTTCACCTGCTAGTCTCTCTTCTAACTCCTAGAATGCAAACATCTTCCTTGAGGGCACCTAGGCTTCAATCTCCTTCAGAACAATAGGAATCTGTAACCATTTTCAACCATGTGAGGGGAAAAATTCAATATAAATCCAGAAGAATAAGCATTAAGTCTCATTAATCATAATTATGACAGTACTGCATAGTACTGTTCAACTTGTTTGGGTATCTTAATTTTGCTTTTCCACTCTTCAGCCTGCATTCTCATTTCTGAATTTAAAATTCTGCATTTCCTACATTTATAACATTTGTTTTGGAGATAGGGACAATATCTCTATAATGTTTTTAACCCTAAATTACCAATATGTGCCATCGATCGTAACTCTTTCTTTATGTTGCATTTATCTAGGAATTACTATGGATTCTAATTTCTGAGGTTTTTGTAAGTTTCAGTCTGTACATAGGATGGGGGACCAAGAAAGAGACATTGGAGCAGCAGGAGAAAAGAGCAGAAGGACGTTGACCAAAACTTACTGAAATACATATCTATATATTAGAAATGTCTAACTGTCCATCTGTTTTGAGTCTGTTTGTTCAAGAACTCCTCCTAAATGCTAAGAACTGGAACCACCAAATTCGGTATGTAGCTTCCTCTTATACTAATGTAAAACAAGATCAGGGTTTCGCTGTGCCAGAAAAAGGGTATGTCCCCTGGAATGGGATTGTTTTCCCTGAGATGGAAAGGGAGGGGACTGCTAGAAGGGACACTCATGCTGCAGAAAGACCACAGAGGGGCGGCCACACCAGTGACTGGCTAGGGCAGGGGATCTGCATGTTGTCAGCCAGGCCACTGTCCACAGTAAGGTTCCCATGCTGGTGCTGGGCAGGTTCTCCCCCTTCCATCTTCACCCCCTCCCCAATCTGACAAATTAGGGCCCTACAGAACTGAGGGCCCTTCCCAGCTTCTGCAGGGGTCCAGGCACTTTCCTCTCCCCCCGCTCCTGCCCTGTGTGGCTCCTGCAAGGGCTGGGGGCTTCCCTACCCCCCCACGAGTGCTGGTAGCCTCCCTCCCTTCTGCTCCTCCTTCCCTCACTTTCTCCCCTCTCCCGGCCCGGCAGCTTATTGGGACTCAGAGGCTTCCTTGGGGCTAAAGTGGAGCTGCCAGTTTGGCAGCAGGGAGCCCTCTGCTGGCTGACAGCGGCACATATGGCATGGGGAAGGAGAAGCCTGGCAGCAGCACAAGTGCACAGGGCTGCAAAGGGGCGCCCGAACATGCAGTGCAGCCCTCAACACTTCTGCTGGCCCAGGGATCCACTGCCAGCTGACCAGCATGGCCTTGTTTTGGCTGCCTGGGCGCAGGGTGGCCCCAGGTGCTGTCCCCAGAAGAGCAGCATGGTCTGGGTGCCCTAGGGAGCCCCTGCCATCACCCAGACAGGGGTGACTGGGTGGATCCTTGAGCTCTCACTCAGCACATGGGGCTTTCCAGCCCCCGAGCCCTCCTGCGTGTACTCCAGGAAGTGAAGGCGGCTTTGTTGCAGCCCGCTCTCGACTTCCTGCTGAGAGCTCTGTGAAAGGGGACACCCTGCCCCCCCTCTCATTGCAAGCCCTCTAGCCCCCTCTTTCTCGGGCCCCTGCTCTGCAGGCCCCCCTGGCTTCCCCATCCCTGGACTCCCAGCTGGCTGCAAGATCTGCAGCTGGTCTGTTTTCGAACTGCACCCAGGGACCATCTATACATGCTCGTGCTCCACACGCTGCATTTCCTCACCTTCATGTCCTGCCCCGACACCAAGTGGCGGGACTACTTAAGATCTGTTGAGGGTGGGGAATCCCAATGGGCCAGCGTGTACTCTACCCTAATTCCATGGCCCATCGGGGACATCAGCTGGCGACTCCTTTATGGAGCTGTGAGCACGGGTGTGTACCTGGCGCAGTTCACTCCCATCCCAGACACATGCCCCTTTTGAGGCATGAGGGAAAACCTGGCGCATGTATATCTGGAATGTGCCAAGTTGCAGCCCCTATCCCGGCTCCTCCAGAACCTCTTATTGAGGCTCTGGCTGCACTTTTCTCCTCGCCTCTTCATTTATGCACACCCCATCCATGGCCCCACAAAGCTGCGAGACCTCCTCGTCAACCTCCTCCTGGCCCTGACGAAAGCCGCTATATACAATACTAGGAGGAGGATGCTGGATGAGGGGGTGCTCTGTGACTGTGGGGCCTACTTCTGTTCCTCCCTAGAGTCACGTATCCGGGCAGAATTCCTCTGGGCAGCGTCCACTAGCTCCATCAACAGCTTTGAGGCGCAGTGGGTGCTGTCCAGGGTTCTCTGTTCAGTGTCCCCATCCGGTTCCCTCATTTTAACCCTCCGACCCGCACCCTCAACTGTGTTTTTCATTATTTGTCTCCCAGAATCAGTTGATCCCTAGGTCCAGTCATCCCTCCCGCAAATGAGGGGCACTCCCACTCTTCCAGCCAGCCTGGGGGAGAAACCAGTGTGATCAAATAAAGAATTAAATATATTTAAAAATAACAAAATGTCTCTTTGAGCCTTTCCTTGTAGTGGGTTGTATGCTCAACACCTCTTGCAGTGTGTAATGTTAGCAGGTTATTATTGGTAATTGTTCAGGGTGCTGAAAGCTGCTCTTTAAGTCATTTAAAACATGACTTAACATAAACAGTAGGTGAATATTGAGTTAAATTTGTTGATTTCTGAGTGTGAGGCTGACAGCGATTTGGTTTAATTCATTTTTGACCATCTACATGTTTGAAAATTACCTACTTCATTATGTAAATACAAATTTGACTTCTGACTAACTTGTACTCATAAGGAATTTTTAGTCATGCCAATAGTCCAGTTGAGTTCAGTGGAACAACTGTTCATGAGGATCAGGCTTACATGATTAAACCCTCATGAAACCCCAGTGACATATCTGACTGCATCTGCTCAAACCAGTTTTACTAGGACTTGGATGACACTATTGGTATTAGACTATTCATTGTTTTTTAACTAGTAGCACTATAAAGACTAACAAAACATGTAGATGGCATCATGAGCTTTCATGAGTACAACCCACTTCTTCAGATGACACTATCGGTATTGTCTGAATTTGCTGACTTCTCTACCTCGGGCTTGTTTACATTGGCAAGTTCCTATGCTATAACTTTCTCGCTCAGGGGTGTGGAAAAAAAAACCCCCAAACAAAAAAGCCCTGAGTGCAGCAATTTACTGCGCTGTAAAGTGCCAGTGTAAACGGGCTCCCAGATCTCGCTGCTACTCTCCTCCTTTAGGTGGTTCTCACAGAACACTGGAAGAACTCTCTCCCAGCACTTCTCCAATGGCCATACTTTTACTTTAAAGTGCTGCTGCAACAATGCTTTAAATGTTTTAGTGTAGATTTAGCCTTCGTCACTCACATACCTGTCATATGGCTGTAGTCATTCAACATGTTGCAATAGTTTAAAACAGCGAAAATGGTGAAATTTAAAGAAGTTGGGGATAATTCTGCTGCCTACCTGCGAGTATAGTGGTAATTCACATGAATAACTCAAGGTAGAATTTGGCCCAAACCATGGGCTGCAATGACTTAGCAGAGATTTTTAGTTAGTTAACACTGGAACAGTGACAACTGTAAAAAATAAGTTTGACACAAGTGATGACTTTTTCATAGACTGACCTCTCAAATGAAAGATGGAATGAATATGAATAAACAGTGAGCATTTACTCCTGTGCCCAGATGGCAGTATGAATTTTCATCCAGGTTCCTTTTTACTAGTCTGATCTTGGTAGTGACTTTTTCGTTCATAAGAATTAATGCTAAGAAATGAGGTTTCAATCTTCTTGTCAAAGCTACAAATATTGTATTCTAGAAGCTTGAGTTTCTGAAAATGTGGGGACTTCATAGTGGGGCAGTCAGTAGTGACTAGAACGGTTGTTCCTGATGCAGGATCTACAGTTACTTCTCTGGCTTGGTCAAAATGACAGTCCTCTTTAAGAAGAGTGAATACAACTAGGCTATGTCTACGCTGCGCCCATTTTGTGCAAGAAATATGCAAATGAGGCTTAAGCATGGAATATTGCCAAACCTCATCTGCATAATTAACGAGGCTCCATTTTTGCGCAAAAAACCCCTCTTGCGCAAGAACTGTTCTTCTGCATTTTTTTCAGGAAGAACGGCTCTTGTGCAAGAGGGGTTTTTTGTGCAAAAAGGAGCCGTGTAGATGGCTCCTTTTTGCTCAAAAGCCTCTTGTGCAAAAATGGAGCCTAATTAATTATACAAATGAGGCTAGGCGATATTCCATGCTTAGCCTCATTTGCATATTTCTTGCGCGCAAAACAGGCACAGTGTAGACATAGCCCTACAGTTTTGACACATTGTTCCTATTAGCTTTTCCACAAACCTGAATTAAAGCCCTTTGTGTGTTGCCTCTACAGCTGTGCTGTTGTTGTTCTATTGGTAGATTGCTAGATGTTCCCAAAATCTGAAATATCAAAACCACGCACCATTATCTTGGAAGTCTGTGGGCATCTTGGCTGTCTCCCTAAGTTAATTTTGTAGCCTCTAAGAGCAGTAGCCTGAAACTTCATCTGAGATTATTGCTACGTTTAGACTACAGCTACATATAGACTTCATCTGAGACTACGGCTATGTCTAGACCCCACCGCATCCAAGAAAAGTGTTTGCTCTTCTGCTTTTTTTCCACAGAAGAGCAAACGTGCTCTTTCGGGGAACCCTGTATACCTCTTTCACGAGTCATAAGGGCTCCATCGAAAGAGGAGGCTTTTCCACCATTTGGCCCTGTCAATGTAATGATCAACATAGGCACCAACTCCACCAGTAGTTGGTGCCATACCTTTATCTTCGTGCTAAATTGTTGTTTTGTATGTTGCATTAAGTGACTGGGTAGAAGGGGTTTGGTCTGGAAGTTTTGGTCCAATCCGTACTACAGAAAGTGTTTTTTTTTAATTAGGCAACACTGTTTGGGCTGAACAAGATCCAAACCAATGCTGGAGATAGGAACTTTGAGAAGCTTCATAAATGAAAAAGTAGGACTTGAGACTGGTTTGAAACAGTAAGGTAGCAATAATCTATTACATATGTGAGAGAGTTTGTCTGTGAGTGAGTGAATCTGCCTATCTGTTCAAGAACTCCTAAACGGTAAGAGCTAGGACCACCAAATTTGGTATGCAGCTTCCTTTTACCATAACTTAAAACAAGGTCTGGGTTTGGCTGTGGACCACCCCTTCCCCGATGTGTATGGGAATGCATAAATGATACAGAAAAGAGACAATCACAACCCTAGCCCTAACAAAAAACAGGACTATGTAGCACTTTAAAGACTAACAAGATGGTTTATTAGGTGATGAGCTTTTGTGGGCCAGACCCACTTCCTCAGATCACATTGTGGAAGAAAATAGGCATGACCATATATACCAAAGGGATACAATCAAAAAAGTGAACACATATAAAAAGGACAAATCAAATTTCAGAACAGAGGAGGGGATGGGGGCAGGAGGTAAATGTCTGTGAGCTAATGATATTAGAGGTGATAATTGGGGAAGCTATCTTTGTAATGGGTAAGGTAATTAGCGTCTTTGTTAAGACCCCAGCGTAAAGTGTCAAATTTGACACTTTATGCCGGGGGTGTCTTAAAGACGCTAATTACCTTACCCATTACAAAGATAGCTTCCCCAATTATCACCTCTAATATCATTAGCTCACAGACTTTTACCTCCCGCCCCCATCCCCCCTCTGTTCTGAAATTTGATTTGTCCTTTTTATATGTGTTCACTTTTTTTGATTGTATCCCTTTGGTATATATGGTCATGCCTATTTTCTTCCACAATGCGATCTGAGGAAGTGGGTCTGGCCCACGAAAGTTCATCACCTAATAAACCATCTTGTTAGTCTTTAAAGTGCTACATAGTCCTGTTTTTTGTTTCAGCTAGACTAGACTAACACGGCTACATCTCTATTACTATTCTACATGCAAAACCCTAGCCCTGAGCTTCCCACACCTCAGGCGCCCTTTAGGGAGGACATGTGGAGCTACATCCTCCACCCCATTCGTATGGGAACATTGCTGGCTGTTCCCCTTTGTCAGGAAGTGAGGGGAAACTGCATAGTTTTCTCCATTCCTCATTCTGGCTTGGGAGTGCAGGGGGGAGTTGAACCTGGACCTGCTTCAGCTGGGAAACATGCACCCCTCCCCTGTCTGTGCCCACTGGAGCTGCAGCAGCCATGGACAGGCACTTCTCACCTGTCTTCAAGTTGCTGTGATGAGAGCTCTGGGGTAGTCCTCTCTCCCTGGGGCAGCCTGCATACTGAGCCCCTCATTCCCAGCCCCGCTCCAGTTCATTAAGAATGATTTAAATAAGAAAAAATAATTGAGTTAAGGACCCGAGCAACACTGGGTAAATCTTCCAGTAGGATATAACAACATGCAGTAAAATGGGGTATTCATTAACATATTAATCTGATTCCTGAGCTTTCCAAGGCAAGTGGTATCCTGCTTCTCAAAACAGAGACCAATAGAATCTTTACATATTTACTTCACATGCCTTTTAATCTGAGCCATTTTTTTTATAAGTAATAAGGTACATTACCGTTAGTTGTATGGTCCAATATCACAGCTAGTATGCATAAACAAAATACAGGACTATGTAGCACTTTAAAGACTAACAAGATGGTTTATTAGATGATGAGCTTTCGTGGGCCAGACCCACTTCCTCAGATCAAATAGTGGAAGAAAATAGTCACAACCATATATACCAAAGGATACAATTAAAAAAAAAAAAAAAAAAAAAAAAAAGAACATATATGAAAAGGACAAATCACATTTCAGAACAGAAGGGGGATGGGGGGGGGGAAGGTAAATGTCTGTGAGCTAATGGTATTAGAGGTGATAATTGGGGAAGCTATCTTTGTAATGGGTAAGATAGTTAGCGTCTTTGTTGAGACTGACACGTAGAGTGTCGAATTTTAGCATGAATGACAGTTCAGAGGATTCCCTTTCAAGTGCAGATTTAAAAGTCTTCTGAAGCAGGATGCAGGTAATTAAGTCGTTGAGACAGTGTCCTTTCTGGTTGAAATGGCAAGAAACTGTTTTTTCTTTGTGATCCTGTCTAATATCTGTTTTGTGGGCATTGATCCTTTGGCGAAGTGTCTGAGACGTTTGTCCAATGTAGAAAGCAGACGGACACTTTCGGCACATGATAGCATAAATTATATTTCTGGATGCGCAGGAATATGTATTCTTGATCTTATAACTCACTTGGTTAGGTCCAATAATGGTATCAGCAGAGTGGATACGTGGACAAAGCTGGCAATGGGGTTTGTTGCAAGGGAAGGTACCAGGGTTGGTATTAGTGTGGTATGTCCTGTGGTTGTTGGTAAGAATCATCTTGAGGTTAGGTGGTTGTCTATAGGAGACTATGGGTCTGTCTCCCAGAGCCTCTTGGAGTTTAGTATCCTGTTCCAGTATAGTCTGTAGTTTATTGATAACGTGTTGGACAGGTTTAAGTTGGGGGCTGTAGGTGATGACAAGTGGTGTTCTATTGTTGGTTTTCTTGGGTCTGTCTTGAAGAAGATGGTTTCAAGGTATTCGCCTGGCTCTTTCAATTTGCTTTTTATTTCTCCGGGTGGGTAGTTGAGGTTTATAAATGCTTGGTAGAGATCCTGAAGTTTCTGGTCTCTGTCAGTGGGATTAGAGCAGATGCGGTTGTATCGAAGGGCTTGGCTATAGATGATGGATCGTATGGTGTGTGCTGGATGGGAGCTGGAAGCATGTAGGTAACCGTATGAGTCAGTGGGTTTTCTGTAGAGGGTGGTGTCTAATTTTCCATTGTTGATTTGTACTGTGGTGTCCAGGAAATGGATCTCTCGTGAATTTTTCTCCTGGAAGTGAACAGACAAATCATAAAATGTTAATGGAAGTCAGTCATGCATCCAGGGAAGAGGAGTCCTTAGGAAATGTGCTTTTTTCCTCTCTTGGATCGTATGTCTATTAACGCATCATTAAATCTGAGACGACAACAAACTGAAAACTACCATGAATGAGTCATAGTGGATTTGTGCCATCTGGAGACTTAATGAAACTATCAAATCAAGAGACATGAAGTATGTTTACTACTTGTCCTGTTTTTAGCCATTACACTGGGATAGCCTACATGTTAACAGTGATCAGAATTTCACTGTGTCTGGGATCGCGCACATTGTAAAGTAGAAAGTTCTGAACAATTCAGATGTACTGCTCTGAGTAAACTGCAGGACTGAGTATAGTGAATCTTTGCTTACAGTAGAGAAGTTCCTCCACAACTGTGTTCCACTATATTTGACAGTTCAGTGCATGTATGTTCGGGAAGGGGGGGGAAGAATGTAGCATTCGGTAGGAGCTAAATCTTTACAGCCCCTGCATACTGATCAGGACTGTCACTAGAAGGTGTGGTGCCTGGCTTTACCCCTCCCCACTTCTGCTCTGTCCCTGCCCCCATTCCACCCTCCCCCAAGTTCTCCCACTGTTCCACTCCCCACCCCACCTCTTCCTACCACTGCTCCATGCTCTCCCGCCCCTATTACACCCCTGAAGCCCCCTCCTCTGAGAGGCATGAGCCTGAGGATTACCAGGGAGCCTGATGCAGGACAATAGCAGGGTTTGGCCACCCCACACTCGTTGTGGTGGCAGGAGTTGCGAGACGCAGATTCACCCAGAAGCCTGCTCTGCTCTGCTGCCCATCTCACAGCCAGGTTGCTCCGCTTCACTGTGGTAGTAGGAAGAAGAGCACCATGGCCCCAGCCCCGGCCCCGGCCCCAGCCCCAACCTACTCTGCTCCCCTAAGCCTGCATCTGCCTCTCTCTAAAGACTGTAGAAGTAATGTCAATTGGGAATATTTTATTTGCCTACTCTGAATAACTACAGTCAAATCTCAGCATTATGGGGACTGTGGCAAAGTCCTCACCCAGGCCCCTCACTCTAGGACCCCTTCTTTGCACAAGAGAGGGTCTCTGGTTGATTTGTGGTCAGTCACCCATGCCTTTATTCCCACCACCTTCTATTTACAGAGCTTTGTTTGTTCCTTCCTGCAGCAACCTCTGCTAGCATCACCTCCTGGCTAGGCCCCACACTCAGCCAATCTCTGACTCCTCCTATTTCCCCCTCAACTGCTTCTCTGGCAGCCTTATTTAGCCCTCTGGCTAATGAGGCCCACAGCTGTTTCTCCTTAGCCCCTCAGGCTTGGGCTTGCTCAGCTGGCTTCAGTTGCCCTTTCAGCCAGGCTGTAGTGGCAGCAGCTTGTCACATGCCTCCCCCCCCCCCCCCCCAATGAACCACCATGTTGGGGCTGGTCCCGGCCCTCTCAGAAGCCCCTACCCCAATGCCTCCTGCAGCTGAGTGAGCACATAGGGTGGCCTGCCAGTCCTTAAAGCTCTCTGCCCCTGGGGGTGGCCCACCCACTTTGTCACAGGGTCCTTGTAGGGTGGTCCTTCGCTCCAGGCTTTGTAATTCCAGGGGACCCTGTTGAAGGGTTGCACCATCCCTGGGTCACTCTTCAGGGCAAACCCCTGCTTGTGCCCAGCGACAACTTTGGGAGGCTCCTTCATTCCCTCCTCACAAAAATTACAGTGGCAGGGGTCCAGCCCATAAAATTCAGCCTCACCCACAGGTCCTCACACTAAATGCACCCCCATGGGGACCCCTCTTCCTGTACCGCTTCAACATGAACTAGGGAGTCAGGGTCCCCACCTCTTTGTGCGGTACTATCTCCCCAAATGGCATTAGCATCTCCTCTTCTGGAGAGAGATCCACTTGCCCCCCAAACCCTTGGAAGAGGCTAGGGCTACCCATCTCCCCCAAACACATTTCCCATCTGTCTGTCCCACAGGGTTAGGGCACTGCCCTGCTATGTGCTCTAGTTCTCAGTGCCCATAGCATTGACAACTACGCTTCTGTCTCCCTTAGGGGGACCTCTCGCCTTTCCCTGATGCTCCTCTCTCTCAGGCAGGTTGGTCCCAGTCCTGACCTATCCCCGCCAGGTATGGTAGCCACTTCACTACCTCCACCCACTGCCTCCGGAATCTGCCCCTCACTTCCAGTGGCACCTGGGCTACTGGGCAGGACCTTTTGTCTCCATAGATGCATTCTAGCATCACCTGTGCTCCCAGGACTAGCCAGTGTGGCCTCACCCGCTCCTTCTGCACTAGCAAGTAGGTTGATGCAGAGTCCATTAGCTTGCCCAGGGCCTTTCTCCCCACCTACACAGGACAGTGAGCAGACTCTGCCTCTTACCAGGTCCTCCCTTCTGAATCAACCCACAGAACCCCGCATACCCACAGTCCATACTGCCTGGGCAGTTCCACCTCCTATGCCCTGCCCTCCTGCACTGCCAGCAGGTCATTGTGCTGGGCCTCACAGGTGCCCCTCAGTGTCCTTACTTCCTCTCCAGGCCTTTCCCAGAAAGGGGCTTCCTTCACAGGTCCTTGTCCCTGTAGGGTTGGTCTTCTCTCTGGGGAACCTCTGCCTAAGTATACTCCTCCACCAACCTGAGCGCTGCATCCTCTGTGTCAGGCTGGTGGCGCCTGACCCACAGGGATATTTTCTGGCAGGGCTTCCAGCAACTGGTTGAGTACAACCATGTCCATTATTTACCACACTGTCTGCGTCTTCAGCCCCAGCCAGAGGGTTGCCCAGTCTGCTAACTTCTGGCCAAACACTGAGGGCCTCACTGCTGCTGTCCATCGGGCCAGCCAAAACTTCTGGCGATATTTATTCGTGACAGACCCACCCAATCCAGAATTGCTGTCCTCACTGCCCCATAGTTCCAGTCTTGTTTGTCCCCCAAGGTCATGTAGGCTGCTTGAGCTTCACCCACCAAGTAAGGAGCCAGATGGAAGGCCCAGGTAGCCCTCTCCTACCTGGTGCTCATGGCTACCTGCTCAAGTGTCCCCAGAAAAGCATTCCAGGTCATCTGCTGGGCCCATTTTAGAGTCCCAGGTCTGGCAGCTGGTTGCCATCTCTGCCCTGAGACTTACCACTTGCTGCAGGAGTTGCTATGCTCTGCTCTTGCTATGCTCTGCTCCTTGATAAAGTCCTGCAGGCTTTGTTACTGCTCTGCCTGCCAGGTTAGCAAGGCCTGTCTCTCTAGCCAGTGGGACTGCTGGAAACTTTCACAGCCTGCTATACCTGCTTTTGCTGTTTGATGAGCTACTGAAGAGTCTCCTCTATCTCTGTGCAGCCAGCCACATTTGCTGGGGCTGGATCTTACTCCTGACACCACATGTGGCAAAGTCCTCCCTCATCCCATGACTCCCTCTTCTGCCACAAATCAACCAGAGGCCCTCTCTTGTGCAGTCACCTATGCCTTTATTAACACCACCTTCTATTTACAGAGCTTTGTTTGTTTGTTGCTGTTGCAAGCTCAGCTAACCTTACCACCTGACTGAGGAACAGGAACAGGAACATCAACAGCCTCTGCCACTCCCCCTCAACTGCCTCTCTGGCAGCCTTGTCTAGCCTGCTAGTTAATGAGGCCCACAGCTGTTTCCCATTAGCCCCTCAGGCTTGGGCTTGCTCAGCTGGCTTCAATTGCCCTTTTCAGCCAGGCTGTAATGGCAGAGTTCTGGCTTAGTCACCAGTTTGTCACAGGGCCTATGGAATGCATGTGGTCTGTAACTCTGAAATTTTCACACTAGAACCTCAGAGTTATGAACTTACTACTCAACCGTACACCTCATTTGGATCTGGAAATACACAATCAGGCAGCAACAAAGACATCCCCTCTCCAAAAGAGCAAATATGGTGAAAAAAAATAAAGGCAAAGTTTGAATTTTTTTGAGAAGGTAAGGAAACTGACTTTGTGCTTGTTTCATTTAAATTAAGATAAAACAAAAAAGCAGACATGCAGCACTTTTTTGTGTGTGTTACCATGATCAGACTGACACGGCTACCTCTCTGCTACTTTAAATTAAGATGGCGTTTTTCTTCTGCATAGTAAAGAAGTTAACGTTTTATTAAGTCAGTTGTAAACTTTTGAAAGAACCATAATGTGTTGTTCAAAGTTATGAACAGCCTCTATTCCCAAGTGGTTTGTAACTCTGAGGTTTTACTGTGATTTTTTTCTTTCAAAAATTTACAACTGAACATTAATTTAATACAGATCAAAACTTGAATATGGAGAAGAAAAATGCCATGTTTTCTCTTTTTTGGTAGTTATGTTACACAGTACTGTACTCAATTTGCTTTTGTTTGTTTGTTTTTTTGTGTTGTCGCTGCTGCTGTTGCCTGATTGCCTATTTATGGTTCCAAATGAGGTGTGTGGTTGACCGGTCAATTCATAACTCTGGTGTTCTTATCTCTGACATTCTCCTCTATGCAGTTGGACCTTCTCTCCTAATTAGCTGTGATATTCAGCATAGGAAGAAGGGCAAGATTTGTCCACTTCCTGAATATATGGCTAGGCCACTGGTTGGAGTCAGTTAGGGACATGGCCTGCTATCCATGCGAACCTATGCTCATACATATTTTAATACCAGAATTATGCTGATATTGCTACTTATTTAGGCTTGAACCCAGGGGGTGGACAGAATTGCCAGCCCCTTGAGCAAGGTGAGGGGGACCCACTCCATGCTCTCAGAAGGGATGGGGCCTCAGGTAGATGGGACAGGGCTCAGGCAACCAGCCCTCAGTGCCATCCAGACCATGATATGTGGGGAGATTTAAAGGGCCTGGGGCCCTTTGGAAGTGACAGGCCCTGAGGCAATTGCCCCTTCTTCCCCGCTCCCCCTCCTCCACTGGTGGGCTTGCTGGAACCTAAGTCTAAATGTCACTGAGACAGTTTCAGACTTTGTAGCAGTCAGACATATTAGGAGGCAACCCTATAATTTAGTCCTCAACTAAAATTAGTGTCTGACTAAATGAGTGCAAAGCACCATAGATAATAGCGTCTGTCAGGTGGAGGCGGAAACGCAGACTACATTTATGCTTGCGTAATTTGGACCTCACCCAGAATTACACACAGCATGATTTTCCAAAAATATTTTATGTAATCTTCCCCTAATAGTCTTAGAGGGGTAGCCATTTTAGTCTGTATCTGCAAAAACAATGAGGAGTCCTGTGGCACCTTACAGACTAAAGCTTATGCCCTAATAAATCTGCTAGTCTCCAAGGTGTCACAGGACTCCTTGTTGTTTTTCCCCTAATAGTAAAGGTTAATTTAGGTATCAGACAGGAGAGGTATTTTCCTCTGTAATGATCCACACTTGAAAAACACACTTTTAAAAAGGAAGCAAGCATACTCTGAATCTTTTTCTTATTGTGAAAGCTATTGTACTTGAATCATTGATCCCTAATCCTGACCTTTGTACAACAATTGTACTGACAAACTTTTTTCCATCTACTATCTATGGCCTAGCCTATGTAGTTGTTCTTCATTTAACATTCCTTTCTCTCACAGCCTCTGGAGCTGTTTTAAATTCAAATTTCTATTATGCTAATACATTAGAAAACTAACTCATTAGATAATTTTCCACTAGGCTTATGCACTCTCTTTTTTTTTCCTCAGTGGTTGCTGCTTCTCTGTCACAGAGTTGTTTATGAGAACAAGAGGGTCCCCCTTATCAGATATTCCAAGAACATAAATGATGGCATATATGCCTTTTTACAACTGATTCTTACAACGGATTTTTTTATAGGAATATTACAGTGTGTTCTACAATATCAACAGTATAGTCACACAGTAATATGATGTAGGATTAAATTCTCCCTAAGCACTTATTGCGTTACTTATGATGTTGCACTGGCATAACTAAGGGTATAGCTTGATGTTTTTTTAAAATATATTTCTTACTGCATTTTTTACCATGACTGAATATTTTTAAATGGAATGTCCATAAAACTTAATTGTTCGATGGGCTGTTGGCCTGGTCTTCTCTCTCAAATATTTTCCTAACATATTCTGACAAGTTTAATTCCAGAATAAACTAACTTCCACTTTGCTGTTTCCATTGCCAGATTTTTTGTTTGTTTGTTTGCTTTTTATACAAGAACTAATCAAGTTTCTGGTATTTCATCTAAAAAATAACCTGTGAGACAAATCCCATTAATTAGTTATTGTCTTTTTTTTCAGAATTTAACTTGGCATGAAAGATGGGTGGGAGAGAGGAAGAGGGAGGAGAGAAAAATGAAATTTGACATTTTGTTTATCCAGGGCCAGCTTTGCAAACCTTGGCACTGTGGTTGTACCCACAAAACTGTATGCACATATGTTGCACTTGCAAATTGAGTAATTGCATATTTAGCTGCTTGTTTGTTTACACAGTTACTTGTGTGGGAGCAAATACAGGGTTTGGTTGGCAGAAAGGATATGAACACATTATTACTGACGTTACTACTGAGAAGATAACTGTCCTGATTTCTGAACCTGCTCTTTTGCAAGAACTTAAACTAGTGTATGTCTCTGGGGTCTTGTCTTTGATAGGGATTTCAGCCTTTGGTAGCCAGTTTGCACTGCTACTTGGCAAATGCATGATTTTCACCAGCAGGGGTCATCCCTGTTGGAAATGGGGGTAAATGACACTGTTACAAATTGTGATATAGAGCAGATATGTCACTTGGCACTAGGGGCTCACATGAATACACCTCCGGTTGGCAATCAGTGGCTGAAACTTGGGTAAATTGCCAATGATGCTTTTGTTTTTTGACTACTGCATTTACATTTGTAAGAACACTGCCTGTCTGCATAGGCAGCAGCCACTTTGTTCTCAGAGTTTGCAGCCCCTTGCACAGGGAGGGGAGTGAGAGAGAGAGAGAGATTCACATATAGGGCTTTCTTTCACTGACACTAGATTTTTCCTTAAGTTAAAATAAAAGTAATTTTAGCTTATAAATATATGCCTGCTTTTCTTCCCTGGGAAAAATACTGTATCCCAAAATCCTGCCCATTGAATGCTGCCTGAAGACTTTGAGCATTGGTTAATACACTGTAGATAGATACCCAAGCAGTTCAATACAATTCATAGTTATTTCATTTTTGAAACTTAATGGCATAATTCAAGAAGCATAAAGTAACCTGAACACCTTTTTGTGATCAGATTTAGAAACCTGGTTGTGTTTTCAGACCTCCCAAGTTAGTAATGGTTACTAAACAGTAGCACTCCCCCAATGTGAGTCATAGCCATCACTACTGCTGCTTTCACATTAACCACCAACAGTGCTGTCTATGTCCTCCCTGTTTGAAGCCTGTGACTACAACCATACAGATGTTGTGGTTACTGCCATGATACACCTGGTGAAAATCATCCTCACTGAGGTGGGGGCAAGCTGTGCAGGGGGATGTTAAGTTCCCTTACAACTGCTAGCAGGGAATGAGGTAGGAAAATGCTGGAAGCTGATGTTTCTTTGCAAACAGTTGTTAGTAGCTGTTAAATTAAGCAGAGTAAATGCTACCTGGGCTATTCTTCCTCTCCTACTTTCCCCTGGATAAGGCTCTTATTTGTAGACTTCCTGGTTACAAATCTGAAAAACAGACTTTCTATTTCAAATATACCAATAAATAAACGTACTCATTACACTTTAAAAACAATTTCCTGCAATTACCATTGTGGTAACTAGGCATAATGCAATTATACAGTTAGTGGTAAGTGTTTTTACCATTATATAACTAGTGAAAAAATATAATAAAAGTGAGATAAAATGTAGCTTTCCAAATATGTTCTTTCTATTATTAAATTTGTTTGTGGCCTGTGATATCTGTGGGAGACTCCTAAATCACTTAAAGATTGCATTTCTGAGCATACATCTGTAATTAAATGGCATTCTTACCAACTGGCAAGATTTGTGTGTGTGTGTGTGTGTGTGTGTGTGTGTGCGCGCACTTGTGGCTTGAAGGGCTTTGAACATACTTTGAGACCTAGGAAAGTGTGTGTAAGTAGGGGAACAGAGTTAAGAGTCTATCTGGAGAAAGAGCTTCAGTACTTCTGGGCCTTAACAGAGAATCTTGCCAGAAGTATAATTGTTTAATTTTTTTTTTATTACTTTCAACAGGGGGTTGGAACAGGAGGTTTCAACTGGAGAACCTACTGCATTTATCCTTTATTCCTCTTCTGTGTAGTTAATCTAATAAATTAAACTAAATTTTTGGATGAAAGAATTTTTTGGCAAATAAAATAGTTTGTCAGCCTGAAACTACTCATGAATTTGACATGAATTTACCCAACAGTTTTTACCAGATTTTTTTTCAGGCTAGCTAGAAGGAGGAAGAGATGGTGGTGCTGCTACCCTTATATAGCTTTTAGCACATTGGTTAAGGCATTCACATGGGACAGGAGATATCTGGGTTCAAGTGTCTGTTCCGGAGTGGGATTCGAGCTGGCATGTCACACATCTCAAATAAATAAATGTACTAATCACCAACATAAAAGCAATAATGTGGGCACCATCACCACTACCTCCTTTCTTTTTTGAATTTAAGCTTATAAAAGTGCCCAGAAATAAGTTTCAAGTCAAACGCCATCTTTTGTTCAACTCCAAAGGTATGTCTACACTACAGGACAAAATCAAATTAAGATATGCAACCTCAGTTATGTTATCTGCATAGCTGAAGTCGACGTAGCTTAACTTGGCTTTTGGCGCCATCTACGCTGAAGAAAGTTGAAGGAAGAATAGTCTTCCTTGGACTTCCCTTACTCCTTGTGAAAGCTGGGCTACTGGCATCGACCGGAGTACCCCTTTCACTTTGAATGAGCTGTCTTAACTAGACTGCTAATTCAAACCCTGGAAAATCGCTAGCAGCAGCTTTGATCTTCCTCTGTAGTGTAGACATACCCCCATGGACTGCTTTGATTTGCCAAAATGTTTTGGGTTTGTTTTGACCCAAACAAATCTTTTTGTTCAGTTTTTTTTTGGACTTCACAGCACCCCCCCCCCCCCCATCAGTTAATTGCCTAGCTCTGTCTATACTGTATCCTTTCTTAGAGGCAGGTTCACAGATGTTAGCAGTCTGCTGCTGCTTCCAACTATTAAATGCTGCTAATGGTCAATGCTGAAGATCCCAGAGTTTTTTAAACCCTGCCGATGTGATTAGTTTCAAATGTTCAACCTTTAGAAGTGCATACTTGTTACTTCTATATTAGAATAGGAGCTTCAACAAAAATCAGTTTATAACAGCCACACAGGATGGTATTTTTCAGTTGTGAATATGCTAGTAGTTAAAGGTGTTTGGGGAAGGATTAACATTCTGAATTTGCTTGTTGTCTGAATGTGTAATTAGTGTTGTGCATGAGAAATTTTTCTACCAAGAACTTCCCATTAGTAATTTTTTGTTTGTTTTTAAATAACTTTTTATTTTGGACATCTGAATAGTACTGTGTCAGATTTGTATGCCTAGATTTAAAAAAATCATATCCCAGAATGTAATTTATCAGAGTATGGTAGGTGGGGAGAAGCTTGAATAAGAGTTGAGGGGAGGCAATCAGATCCCATTATTCATTCTCATCTCTTTTTTTCCGCCCCCCCCCCCCATGATTGCTGTCATCACCTTAGTTTGAGACATGTCAGTCGTTGCTGCTGCGTCGTCATTTTTTATGACTCGCTATTTGTTTCAGGCAGAACAGTCTCACCTAAGCATGTGACCCTGTACCAAGACCTCTTTGTTCATTATGTAGATTTTTTTTTTTTTTTTTTTTTTTTTTTGTCTCAAGGGCATTCACCTACTGGAATGTGTTTGTATGTTTAAGTTCCAGAACTGGGACTTGATTCCTGGGGTCTATTCCTAGCTCTACAAGAAATAGATAAAGTATTTTAACTTTTGCCTCCACTTGCACACAGATAAGATAATATCTAACTGCTAGAACTGTTATGAGCCTTCGTTAATGTGCATGAAGTGCTTTTTGAGATCGTTGGGTGCTATAATAGTGTAATGTGAAAGACCATAACTCAGAAGTGCCAGAAATGTAATTAATAGTTACCACTTGTTGGTTATTTTCATGTCTTTTGAAGGAAGTAAAATAGGTACGCAGACTTCAGGATTGAGTCCATAATGTTTTATCCATTACGTAAATGACATGACGTGTTTAAAAACAAAATATTTCTTTTCATGTCTAATACTATATCTATCCTCAACTACAGAACTATTAAAATGTCCCCTAAATAATTAATAGTTATCTTCCTTACTAGATAGCCATTTTTATGAATTTTGAGTCAAAAATCCCCCAAAGGATTTGGACCCATTATGCTAGGCACTGGTGCAAATGTTCAGTAAGACACTCTCTGCCATTGTGAGATCAATCTGTTTTCCTTACTTACCCTGCTAAAGTTACTTGTCTAGGTTAGAAGCAAGAGAATTTTTTTTTTATTTCCTCCAGGCACGGAGATAGGGAGCAGAGGCCATGCTTCCTACTGCATCACTGTGGGGTCAGCTGAGTCACTAGGGTTGCCAGGTGTCCGGTATTGACGCAGACAGTCCAGTATTTTCGCTTCCTGTCTAGTAAAAAAAAGAGTCAGAAAATACCAGATACCTAAAATGTCCGGTATTTTCTGATTTTTTTTTTTTCCCAGCCAGGAGGTGAAAATACCGGGTGCTTACCTGGTTCCGCAGGGGAGCTGTCTGGCCAGGAGCAGGAAGACAAGATGGCGGATGGCTGCCAGCAGCCTGTTAGTGCCAAAAAGCCTCAAAGGCATTTCATAAAGGGGCCACGCTGTTTTTAAAAAATATATACATTTTTTAATTTTTTTGCTTAACAACTCTTGGGGTCCTTTTTTTTGTTTTTGGTTTTTTTTTTGTTCAACAACTTTGGTCTCCCCCCCTTTTTTTTTCTCAACAGAATTTTTTCCCCAGTGGATTTTTTTGGGGTGTGTGTGTTTGGTATTTTTGGTTCAACCATCTGGCAACCCTATGAGTCGCAGGGTAATTAGTGAATCGGGCTACATCTGTGGGGCCTGGCCATCAATCAGGACAGAGCAGCAAACAATCTAGGGAGCTTTGGCAATGAAGGGCAGTAAGCAGTCTTTTGCCTGGCCATCTGGCTTAGGCAGGTGGTGAATAAACACAGGTTTCTTGACCTAAGGTGGATAGGCAGCCACCTTTGGGGTGGGATGGGATGGTATGGCCCCACAGAGTTGAAGGATGCAGGCTCGCCACCAGGTCCCAGTCAACGGCACTGACAGTGGTGGAGAGCTTCACCACTGGGTCAGTGGGGACCCTACCAAAACACACCAACATGAGCACCAACAATGAAACTTTCCCTGGATTGCTTCAGACCACAATCTGGGGAGAGGCCATGGGTGGCAGGTGAACCTACTGCTAGAGGAGGCAAACTGCCACTCCAGACCCTTCTTTCTGAGGTCCTGCCCTTGCCACTCAGAACCCTGTGGGAGCCAAGTGCCCTCCCACTGTAGGGGCAGGCTACCCCTCCCCTAGCAGGCTGTGCATGGTCTCAGCCTTCCCCCCCCACCCCAGCTCAGGAGCATGGGAGGGAAGGTGGGCAGGCAGATTGCACATGGCCTCAGACTTTCCCTGCCCTGGCCAGATGATGGACAGCCGCATCCAGAGGACACAAGAGGGAAGGGGCAGCTCATAGCCGCAGCCTTCCCCAGAGCATGGGGAGGATGGGTCCTCAGTCCTGAAGGGTATGTGGCAGGCAGCTTCCCCGGACCCGGAAAGCAGGCAGCGCCTGGCTGCAGGATCCCCAGCCTCAGCAGGGCTGAAGTTCAGACAGTGCCAGGAGACAAGGGGAGATCTGTTGAACTGGGAGTGGGGGCTGTAGGTGGAGTGTGGGCAGGGCTGGGCTAGCAGTTTCAGAAGGCATTGCCTTTCCCTGCCCCAGGGGAGGGGCTCCAGCTTCCAGGGGTCTTTAGTCTCCTTAGTCAACCTCTGTCAGGCTCAGCAGCATCTCCCTAGACACCATCTCCTCTGGTTGCAGGGCTGGAAACCTGCAGCAGGCTAGAGGCATCTGTCTCCTTCCCTGGCTCCCCTCCAACTGAACTGGAGGCCCTGCCACTTACACTTCCTATTTAGTCTCTCAGCTTCTAGCTGGAGGGCTAGGCCTGGCCTATCTCCACCCACCTAGGCATACAGCATGGCCCCTCTCTCTCTGGAGAGGTCACTCCATCTCACTAGAGGGTCCAATAAAATTATGTAGTACCAAAGCTTGAGATCCTTAATCAAAATGTACTTGGCCTTTAGCCTGCCTGATTTCTGCTTGTTTAAATCCATTGTTTGATTCAGAGCATACCTAGTTAAGGAATGAATAAAAGCTGAGGGCTGGATTGGAGTACCAAAGTGAGGAGAGTCCCTGTTTTGAGGCTGTCCCCCAACTTGTGCCTTTAGCAGAGGCTAAGCACAGCTACAGTCCTTGTGACCCTCTGAATACAATGGCTATTCAAGGCTAAGCCAATAGTGCTGTTGGTCCAATCCACTCTTGGGGTGTGTCTAGACTACAGGGTTTTTTAGAAAAAAGTGGCCTTTTTTCCAAAAAACTTCCCCTGCGTCTAGACTGCTGCCGCATTCTTTCAAAACTAAATCAAAAGAACGCGGCAGTTTTTTCAACGGTGGAAAACCTCGTTTTATGAGGAATAATGCCTTTTTTTGAAAGTGCTCTTTCGGAAAAAGGCGCTATGTAATGCAAGCTGTGCTTTTTCAAAAGTACTGGTTGTAGCCTAGAGGCTCTTTTTCAAAAGAGGCTTTTTTGAAAGTATCTTTCAAAAAAGCCTCTTTCAAAAAAGGCTTGTAGTCTAGACGTACGCTTGTGGATACAGAGCTAACAGGCTTTCCCCTCAGTCAGCTTGTCCACACTAGCCATCAAAGCAGGCTGCACTCAAAGGGATGTACATGCTGAACCCTCTAAAAGCATGACACAGGCGCTAAACTCTCTGTGAGATGCTGTGCCTCAGTCAGGGACACTGACTCCTGCAACTTTTGTTGAGAACACAGTGGCTTCTCTCCTATCTTACCTGCAATGCAGGACTGTGCCTCTTAGGCACCATTGGGCTATGCATGAAAGCTTAGGGATTTGGACTATCTATCTCACTTCTGTTTCAGGAGATAACTTTACATATTTACAAATACCAAATGGATTTAACTGCATCCCTTTAATTTCAGGTAAGGGCCCTAGCCATCCAACATCCAGTTGACTAGGCCATGGATAAGTGTTTTTAAAAGGGAAAGGGAGATGTGTGGTTGGTTTTACATACGGCTATTTTGTGATGGTCTGCCCCTTGTGCATGCACCTTGTCAGGGCGGGGCAGCTTGTATGTTCTTATGATCCCAGGAGCTATGCCGGCGGGAGCTTAGTGCTTCTGGTAGGTTCAACCAAGCCGGAAAGGTCAAGGGAGAGGAGCCAGCCTAAGCATGCACACCGGTCCTCCAGGATTGGAGGTTTGGCTCTGGGCTAACAACCCTGACCTAGAAAAAGCTTTTGTTATGGAAACAGCAACAAATAATTTCTTCTCAACTGTGTGACGGCCTTCCAGAGTCACTTACAATGACTTGTATGACTGCCAGTGGTGAAAGCAGAAATGAAGCTATTGATATGAATATGGAAGTCCTGAGCGCCAAGATTAAAACCATAATTGGGTTCTGGAATCTACATACCATGTATAAAATGGGTAAGCTTGCGCAGATTACAAATGAAATGAGACGCTACAAACTACATATTCTTGGCATCAGTGAGAGTAGATGGATTGGATCAAGAAGAATGAAGATAGTACTGGTGAAACGGTCATCATCCCTTCCAGAAAAAAGGACTAACACCATGAGGGAGTAGCTATCATCCTGAAGAAAGGAATAGAGAAATGTTTGCTGGACTGGAAACCAATCAACAGCAGACTGAGAGCTAGGTTGAAAGGTAGACATGTAAATATTTAATCCAGTGTTATGCCCCAACAAATGAAAGTGAAGAAGGAAAGAAAGATAGATTCTATGAACAGCTTCAAGCTGAAATAAAAACAGCTTTACATCATGATCTTATAATAGTCATGGGGGACTTGAACGCTAAAGTTGGGAGGGATAATATGCACAATGATAGAACTATGTGGAAACATGGGTGTGGTACCATGAACGAGAATGGAGAGAGGTTAGTGGAATTCTGTACTTTAAATAATCTTGTCATCAGAGGTACGCTCTTTCCTCACCGTGAAATTCATATGGCGCTCACCAAATGGTAGGGATAGTAATCAGATCGACCAGCTGATGATCAATGGATGGAAGCTCCATCACAAAGATTGCTATGCACTGGACCCCTGAAGAGAAGCAGAAACAAGGACGACCCAAAACAACATGGCGCCGGGCCCTTGAAATAGAAATGAAGAGCATGAATTACACTTGGGGCATTATTGAGAGGCTGGCCAGAGACAGACAGAAGTGGAGGACCTTTGTTACTGCCCTATATGCCAGTGGTCATGAAGGACGACGATGATGATGATGATTTTGTGATGGTACATGCAGAATTCTTGCTGCTCTTGATTGAGGAGGAGGAAGAGATAAAATAAATGTGTGTAGGGAACAAGAACTCATGTGGTTCCAATGCAAGGCTTCCATTTAGGGCCTGGTCTACACTAGGACCTTAGTCCGAAAGAATTCCCTCCCCCCAGGTCAATTTTGTAAGTGATGTGTTCACATTACCAAGCCCATTATTTTGGAATAAGGGGCCACAGAATTTGAACTCTGTAGCCCGCTTTTCCTGAGGAATAACACTATTCCTGAACTTGTAAGCCCAACATAACATTAGTGTGGACACTTTGGTGCTGCTAATTCAAACTCACTGGCCTCCAGGAGGCCTCCCACAGCTCCCCAGAGTGCTTTCTGGGATTCTAAGTCTGAAGTAGCATTTCTACATTAACAGAGCCTGCCTCGGACTACATTCGATTCTTCCCCATAGTGAGAACACAGAACTTTGAATTTGTAAAATCATATGCCCAGAAGTCAAACTTAGTACATTCTAAATACTCTTCTAGTGTAGACATGACCTAGCACTCAACCCAGCCCAGAATAAAATGCAGGAAGTTGCCCATGGATTTATAATGCCCTGAGAGTATGGGAGCATTTGAGTAAGAGGGAATAAATGAGGTATTCAAAGGCATGGCAGCTACCCACAATTTATCATATCCCCGATTTGTATCCTGAACTTTCAAAAGAGCTGAAGGAAAAACTGATTCTGGCTTTTAATAACATTGTATTTAATTTTTGGTCAAAATATAAATTGCCCATGTACATAGCAGAAAGCTATACTACAAAAAGGCTGATTACAAGTCCCATCCATGAGAGGCATCTAGTCAGGGATGGAGAGATATTAAAGTCCAGTCCCTTCTCCCCCAAAATAATGACAAGGCTCAGAATATCCACACAGTGCTTTTTGAAGCATCTATTACAGCTTATGGCCATGATCCTGCAACTTGTTGTACAAGAGCAGACACCTGTGCAGAGCCTGCTTAACTTCACTGGGGACCCATACAAGAGCAAGGGGCTGCCAATATGTAAGTCATATGTAGGATTAGGGCCACTACTTAAAGCGCCTGTATCCTGCAAAATGATTTTGACTGAAGGACTCATCTGGCCTTTCTGATGCACCCCAATTCTTCCCTAGGCCTTGGCCTGCGGAGGCAGCCATTCCAAATTCTTCCTGCATTCTGGAATTCCCCACACAGCAGAACTGTGCCAATGCAACAATTTTGGGCCTGTTTCCTACTAGGATCAGTATTTTATCCAGAAAACAAGACCTTAAATTAGTTTTACAAATGAGATACGCTTTCACAATTATTGAAATTGGTCCCTGTAACAAGGCACAGGCCTTCTGTGTCCACAAACCAGCCAGAAATCTCTGCTTTGGTGCAATCATCCAGGCTCTTTATTGAGAATTTTAGTTCCTACAACCTTATAGTTGCAGACAGCTTCAGACCTGCAGCTAGCAGAGGAACAGCCTTGCATTGGGGCGAGGTGAGACATATTGCAGCCTTGCGGACCTTTCTAAAAGGTGCCCCGCATCCTGGGACTATGTGATCCATTGCCCATGTTGTTTACAGAGTCCCTGTAACAATTCCCCATGTTTGGAAAAACTTAAAAAACAACAAATAGACTAGTAGCACCTTAAAGACTCTGGATGGTATCATGAGCTTTTGTGGGCACAGCCCACTTCTTCAAACCGTGTTTGGGTTAGTGCAGCCCAACATCCAGAATCATGACTAGACCAGTCCCCTGAGGCTGAGGAAGTGCAGCTCAATGGCCAGTCTCTAGCGTAATCTCCTCTGGTTGGGTAGTGTAGCCCAATTGCCAGAACCACTCTACAGCATGCCAGGCCACGCCCCCAAGATGTGAGGTGGCTGGAGTAAGGGAACCCAGGCCCTTTCTCTCTACTGGGTTCTTACCCAGGGCCCTGTTGCTGGTGGACTCACCTGCCACCAACTCAGTGGGGATCCAACCACAACACATCAAGCCTTTTAGCCAGTTCTAATACCGCTTTCTCCCTATAATCCCCTCGGTCTCTTTCTACCCAAGCCTATGCAGTCTGCAAAGTCCATGGTCTGTGGTCTCTGCACCCAATGCAATGTCCCCTGTCTGGGTGCCTAGATCCAGTCCCATTTTGCTGGTCTTGGAGAACAAATGATCTACTTGCCAGAGCTCTACGTGTACCTCTGTCTCCTCCAGCAGTCAGCCCAGACTGAGCTCCTCCCAGGTCTTTTATACTCTGGTTTCAACTAGAGCATGCCCAGCCTAGCAGTATGTGTGTGGCATGGGGTACAAAGACTAAGGACCACAGACACTGCAGACTCCATAGGCTCAGATAGGAAGAGACCCAAAGGTGTGCCAGGGTGGGGGTGATGCAATCCTCCACAAGTAGCATATGTAACATATCATGTTATAGATTGCAGAGACCTCTGCTCTCTAATCCATCTCTCCCATTTCTAAACCCTCGAACAGCTTCAATAGCTGCCATTTTTTAAAAATAAATCTGCCAGACAGAAAAATGCTTCTACCTCATTCCCTGTAAAATCATGCCCACCTGAGTTATAGGACTATTAAAATTCTGGTTTGGAATAGTGATTGGTTATCTATACCTATAATTATGCATATATCTAGTCTTGGGCAAAAAGCATATCACAGGGTGGATAAATGGGACCAGGATTTCATTGTGTGTAATTCTTGATGTAAACATTTGTACTTTTGTGTGTGTAAACTATTTAAGTTTCATTGGTACATAAAAGTGAGGATGAAACTGTATCGAATTGTTGATACTCGCTGACTGAGAATTTGCCGTTTGAGATGGAACATTTAGCTTCAATTTATGTCTTTCAACTGTGCAGCTTCAAATATGTAGCTCATGCTGTGTGCCACCCATGATCCAATTAAAATAACACAACAGGACTTGGTTTCAAGGAGTCTAATTTGAATGTAATGTTGAAGGGGGTGGGGGGGAGTTAACAAGAAGAAAATAAGGGTGGTGACTTCCAGTAGTGTATCCTAAAAGCAGAAAATTTCATTCCAACACTACCAAATACATTTTCCAAATACTGGAAATGAAGAGGTACACATGCAACTTTATTTATCTTAAACAGTAATTCTGAGTTAACTATATCCACAATTTGCCATTCACATGTGTAATTTAAATATGTGTTTTACACTGAATCCATACTGTTTGCATACAGTTACTGATTTTTGAGAATATATTGCGATAAGTTATCAACACCTAGTACAAGGTAGAATACAGAAGTATCATATCGGTACTAACTTGCTTATCACTGATAAAATGCACAGACATGTTGACACAGTATAAAGAAATGATAACTGATGTTTGGGCTTAGAGCACAAGTTACTACATAAATAGTAACCATGTGCCAATTCTATAAAGAAATACTGCAAGTATTAGCAAAACCTTTAAACAGAGAAAACTCAAATTTTCATTCATTCATGCATGCATGTGTGTTTGTGTGGTTGTCCCAAACATTTTTAGAACTCAGTTAAGAACATGAGAACAGCAATTCCGGAAGAGACCTATGGTCCATGTAGCCCCATATCTCCCAAAAATGGCCAGTGCCAAAGGCTTCAGAGGGAATGAATGAACTAGTCAGCCGGACTAGTGTCAGAGGTTTAGGGACATCCAAATCATGGGTTGTGTCCCTGACTATTATGGTTAACAGGCACTAATAGAACTACCTTCCATGAATTGTAATAAGAAAATCAAAAAAAGATTTTGAGGAACAGCTAGCCAAAAACTCAAAAAGAAATGGCAAAATGTTTTTTGAGTATATTAGAACCAGGAAGCCTGCTAAAAAACCAGTGGGTCCCCTAGACGATCGAGATACAAAAGGAGCAATCAAGGATGATAAAGCCATTGCGGAGAAACTAAATGATTTCTTTGCTTCAGTCTTCATGGCTGAGGATGTTAGGGAGATTCCCAAATCTGTACCATCCTTTGTGGGTGATGAATCTGAGGAGCTGTCCTGGATTCAAGTGTCATTCAAGGAGGTTAGATTTTCAGAAAGCCTTTGACAAGGTCCCTCACCAAAGGCTCTTGTGTAAATTACATGGCCATGGGATAAGAGGGAAGGCCCTTTCTTGGATTGAGAACTGGTTAAAAGACAGGAAACAAAGGGTAGGAATAAATGGTAAATTTTCAGAATGGAGAGGGGTAACTAGTGGTGTCCCCCAAGGGTCAGTCCTAGGACCAATCCTGTTCAACTTATTCATAAATGATCTGGAGAAAGGGGTAAGCAGCGAGGTGGTAAAGTTTGCAGATGATACCAAACTGTTTAGGATAGTCAAGACAGAAGAAAGACTGAGGGACTCCAAAAAGATCTCACCAAACTGAGTGATTGGGCAACAAAATGGCAAATGAAATTTAATGTGGATAAGTGTAAAGTAATGCACATTGGGAAAAATAACCCCAACTATACGTACAGTATGATGGGGGCTAATTTGGCTACGACAAATCAGGAAAGAGATCTTGGAGTTATCGTGGACAGTTCTCTGAAAACTTCCACACATGTGCAGCGGTCAAAAAGGCAGATAGGATGCTAGGAATTATTAAGAAAGGGATAGAAAATAAGACCCAGAATATCTTACTGCCCCCTGTATAAAACTATGGTACGCCCACATCTTGAATACTGTGTACAGATGTGATCTCCTCACCTCAAAAAGATATTTTGGCCTTGGAAAGGGTTCAAAAAAGGGCAACTAAAATGATTAGGGGTTTGGAACGGGTCCCGTATGAGGAGAGGTTAAAGCGACTGGGACTTTTCAGTTTAGAAAAGAGGAGACTGAGGGGGGATATGATAGAGGTATATAAAATCATGAGTGGTGTGGAGAGGGCCGATAAAGAAAAGTTATTTATTAGTTCCCTAAATAGAAGAACTAGAGGACACCAAATGAAATTAATGGGTAGCAGGTTTAAAACTAATAAAAGAAAGTTCTTCTTCACACAGCGTGTAGTCAGTCAACCTGTGGAACTCCTTGCCAGAGGAGGCTGTGAAGGCTAGGACTATAACAGAGTTTAAAGAGAAGCTAGATAATTTCATGGAGGTTAGATCCATAAAAGGCTATTATCCAGGGGATAAAATGGTGTCCTTGGCCTCTGTTTGTCAGAGGCTGGAGAGGGATGGCAGGAGACAAATCGCTTGATCATTGTCTTTGGTCCACCCTCTCTGGGGCACCTGGTGCTGGCCACTGTTGGCAGACAGGATACTGGGCTAGATGGACCTTTGGTCTGACCCAGTATGGCCATTCTTATGTTCTTATGAATTTATTTAATTTAAAAAAATCCATTATAATTTTAGCCTTTGCAACATTCCTATGCAGCAAATTTCACAGGTTGCCTCTGCATTGTATGAAGATATACTACCTTTTCTTGGAAAATATTTGCTGCCTATTAATTTCATTGGGTGACTCATTTTCTTGTAAAAACTTAAACAACAAATGGTCTAGCAGCACCTTAAAGACTAACAAAACATGTAGATGGTATCATGAGCTTTCGTGGGTACAACCCACTTTTTCAGATGAATGGAGTACTCATGAAAGCTCATAATACCATCTACATCAATGGTCACCAACAAGTAGATTGGGATCTACAGGTAGATCTTGGAGCCTCTGACAGGTGATCCTGCCAGGTTTGGCTAGGAGGTTGTCAAGTGCCGGCACTTCATCTGTCTCTTTCAGCAATGCCATGCTGTTCCTGCCCTCTGCCTTGGAGGTGCCCCCCCACTCTCGGGAGTCTCCTGGTTGCTGTGCAGGGCATGGGAAGAAGAGGAAGGAGGGGGGGGGTGCAGATGTCAGGGTGCCCCTTCTCTCACCCTGTACCCCATCGCTACAGAGCAGGGGACAGGGGGGCAAGGATGGAGAGAGTTTGCTGGCTGCTTTTGGGAGTGGTGCAGAGTGGGCCTGCCTTAGCCTCCTGCATCACCACTCAGAAGCCACCTGTGGTAAGCAGTGCCCAGCTGGAGCCTGCATTCCAAACCCCGGCCCCAGTCCTGAACCCTTCCTGCACCCCAAACACTTGCTCTAGCCCTGAGTCCGCCTGCACCCAAACTCCTTCCCAGAGCCTGCACCCTGAACCCTCCTGCATCTCAACTCCTGCCCCAGGCTCAGCTCAGAACCCCTCCCACGCTCCAAATCCTTTAGCCCAAGATCAGCATCGGCACACTGTCCCCAGCCTGATAAAAGTAAGTGAGGATGGGGGAGGGAGGATGGAGTGAGCAGGGTGGGGTCTCGGGGGAAGGGTGTTTGGGTTAGAGGTAGGTCCTGGATTGCACTTCAATTAAAAAGTGATTTCATGCTTATAAAGGCTGGAGACCACTGCTCTACATGTTTTGTTAATCTTTAAAGTGCTGATAGACCATTTGTTCTTTTTCCAGTTACAGACTAACTCAGCTACCCCTCTGAAGCTTCATTTTCTT
Source organism: Rafetus swinhoei (assembly GCA_019425775.1). Lineage (NCBI taxonomy): Eukaryota > Metazoa > Chordata > Testudines > Trionychidae > Rafetus > Rafetus swinhoei. Next base: position 133,180,145 of record CM033424.1, on the reverse strand, counting down.
ATGTTAGGTGAAGGGATAAATAAATCTTCCAAAATCACTTTCTCCACATAATTCATGTTTCTATCCTATCCCTTCCCCTTAGTTGTCTCTCTTATAACATGAAAAATCCCAATCTCTTTCATCTTGCCTCAGATGGAAGCCGTTCCATACCCCTAATTTCTTTCATTGCCCTTCTTGTTACCTTTCCAATTGTAATACATCTTTTTTAGATAGGGTGATCAGAACTGCACACTGTATTCCAGATGTGGGCATACCATAGATTTATATAGTGACATTATGATATTTTCTGTTTTATTATCTACCCCTTTCTTAATAGTTTCTAACATTGTGTTAGCATTTTTCACTACTGATGCTCATTGAGCAGATGTTTTCTGTTGTCGGAAACAACTTTCTTTTATCCTACATTCTGCAGTTAAGTAGTTTATTTCCAGCCAAGGAAAATTGCCATTTTACTTTGGACATGGCAATAATGAGTAGAGAGGATAATGGAAAATGAATATGAAAGTGTTTTCATAAGTAGGGGAAATGTGAACAACTGGCCTTCAAAGGACACGCATATTTTATAGATGGATTAATTCTAATCTTCAGAGGTGATCCTTTTTCTAGTAGGATTTGGGCATGTGAAATTTTTCTCAGGTAATATGCTAGCATTATATTAAATATAAAGAGGATAGAAAGCTAACTGCTAAATGTTAACTCAATATATCCTGTCTCTCTGTTATATATTTAAGGGAATATGTTGCCCTCTAGTGTTCACAGCATGAACTAGAGGTGTAGATATGCTAAACAATAGGTTCTAATGGGAGATCACAGAATGAAATATTGCCAGGCAACTGAATTGTTTGTAGCAAAAACATGGAGTCTTACTAGTTCCAGTCTGAACTATGAAAATAATGCCACATTTGTGTTATCGCATCCACCACCTCTTTACAGTCCTGTGTAGCAATTCTATCTATTGTGATGTATGAATATCATGCCCTTCTACAAGGGGAAAGAGAGGTCTCCAGGCAAAAGTCTCTGCCAGCCTCTGCCACTCACTTTCTGTCTATAATTTCTCCTTAGCAGTTCCTTCCTGTGCACCTGTCTACTGTCAATTAATGGATTAACTAGCTCACTATCTCTTCTAGCTCAGAGAGGTCTAGTAATTAGTCCTAGTTTCCCTGACTGGACTTACTATGACCCAGAGTGCTTGTTCAGCTCTTGATTTCTCAGCACTGTCACAGTGCTTTTTTTCTCAGTATGCCACGAATGACGATAAGGAATCAGTGATACAGCTGTGAAATGAAAATTTGTAATGCATCCTCAGCAGAGACTCTACCTGCTCCAAACCATGCATGTTGTACTTCAGTTGTGTCTAAGGGCATTTGGTACATACAGATCACCCTAAAAGTCTTCTCAGACTGAAAGAGCAAGGCAGGTCAGACACAGCTGTACCATATCTGTTTGGCCTAAGCTTTCATAAGTGGCAAGTGATTTAAATTCAGATGCCTGCCCTCAGGGTGCTGACAGCCTTTGTGGGCCCCTAGGCAAGATCGGGGGAGGCGGGCAGCTGACTCCATGCTCCCAGAAGGGGCAGGCCTCAGGTGGAAGGAGCAGGGCTGGGCAGCCAGCCCTCTGTACTACCCAGAATGTGCCACCCTGCCTTCCCCTTCCCTGAGAGCCACCCGGAGTGCGTGGTGCCACCGTCCAGCAGCGATTTAAAAGGCTGGGGGTGCTGGGTGCTGTGCTGCAGTAGCAGCAGGAGTGGCTGGGAGCCCTGGGCCCCTTTGAATTGCTGCGCAACTGCCCCCTTGTCTCCCTCTGTCAGCAGGCCATCCTGCCCAAGATGTACCGCACATGACTAGGGAATTGACTGCTCCTTGTTACGCTTAAATTATAATATTATGACCCCCTTCCTGGGCATGCTGGAAAAACCAAGATTGTCTGGTGGCTAGCATTTCTTTGCTCTGCTGTAAAACTTGAGTCCACGTTGAAGGACAGCCAGTGGCACTTTATGGAGACATTTCTTGTCTGACACCTTCCTCAAGTACTAATGCATTCACCTTTCCAGTCAATCCTCTCCTCTTCATGCTGTAAGCAAGGCAGCACTGCCTGGTAGCACTAAGTGTGGAGTTGGGCAGTGGGTGGTCCTGAGTCTTACCACTGATTTGGTCAAGTCACTTCATGATGTATGACTCAGTTTCTTTGTCTATAAACTATGGAAAAAGGATGAAGATATGAGTTAATGTTTAAGTAGCACCATATAAATGCTAACTATTGTCATTGGGAAATGCATACAACCCTTGGAATATTCATCAAGGAGGGGCATGCAGGGTGAAGGGCATGCAGGGCGAAGGAAGAGTAAGACTCATGATATAGACAAGTATCTACCAGCTCTCAAAGAGGCACTACTAGTATTTTGTTTCTATCAAACAAAACTTGCTTATTAGCACTATATGACTGCAACAATCAGGCCTGTTACAAACTACCTAGCACTACTACGTGTGTTTATTTCACAGTGTCTAACACCACTCTTGGTGCTTCCCAGTAGGTATAAAAATATGGTCCCTGTTTGGAAAAGTTCACTGTTCAAAGCCTGGATCTTTGCACTTGTGTAAACCCCTTTGACTTGTGTAAGGCTTTGAATGGGTGCACAGCTCTGCCCTTTTAGATCAATGTACAGGATTGGGGACTGATGCTTTAGAAACAGCACATCATTCTCATTCACTAAATATTAGGGAAGCAGATGGGGTTATCATATTGCCTTCCATTTCAGATTGACACAAGATATCTCAAGTTGGACACCCAAAAATGGAGACACAACAAAATAATAAACACTGAAGATAACATCTGCTTAGCCAACTGAGGTGTGCAGTCCTGTGTATGGAATTAGGCAAAGAGAGGGCACTTTGAAGTATGGGGCCTTTAAAAAAATACTTTCACAAAAGTTGGCTCACTATGTCTGTTCAGCATGAATTCTGAAATGGAATTTCTTCCCAAGGGAGTTATTCCATTTTTTTTGGTTCTAAAAATGGATGCTTTTTAACTTGATGAGATGAATTATTCCATTATTTTATAGCACAGTTTGCCATGTTCACAAAGATCTTATTTAGAAAAACACAGTAATCCCTGTATTTCTGTCTCAGAGTATTTAGTGTTTCTAATATATTCATGAATCAATACTACCAGTTAGCTTTGGAGCCTTTAGGAATGTCATGATTAAAAGCATAGAAACAAAAATAAAAGAGTATTGTGGCTTGCTTGTACATTAAGCTTGAGAGCCAAGGTGACCATTAAGTTAGAGCAGGGGCTGTAAATCAGAACTCCCTTTCTGTGGCTATTGAATGACCACAATAAGGGCTTTGTTATAGTATTTTGAGTGCCATAGATGGAATAGCAAGGCAAGTATTAAGGAAAACAAGGCCTCATCCAGCAAGGCTGACAAGCACCATTTTAGTATTTAAGCCAGCCTTCTCACATCTGGGCAATTTATTAGCTTGGACTGATAAAAATTAAATCCACTAGTGTGTTGGGGCAGACTACTGAAACAGATAGAAGTCCCAATGAAGAGAGAGACATCTTTAGCATAAATGTAGGCAATGGGCTCTCCTTCCCACTGCCAGATATATTTACCTTAAAGTATCTTTCTCCATTGGCTATAGGTATGTTTACAGTGTTTATACAAAAATTAGGAGTAAAAAGAACCCAAACAGATACACAACATAATGCTTGTACCAGCCCAACATGGATCAAAATACTTACCCAAAGTCATTCCTTTCACTGCCTCCTGACCTGGCAGCTCCATGAAATCATAGACAGTCCCCTCTACAAAAACTCACAAAAGAAGAAATCAGGCAGCAAGTGCAGCCAATCCAGACAATGACAGATCAATGGGCAGGTAGGATAAAACACTTCGGCTGCATCTAGACTGGCATGATTTTGCGAAAATACTTTTAACGGAAAAGTTTTTCCGTTAAAAGTATTTGCGCTAGAGAGTGTCTATACTGGCATGTGCCTTTGCGCAAAAGATTTGCTTTTGCGCAAAAGCATCCGTGCCAGTGTAGACGCTCTCTTGCGCAAGAAAGCTCTGATGGGTATTTTAGCCATCGGGCTTTCTTGCGCAAGAAATTAACGTGGCTGTCTACACTGGCCCTCTTGTGCAAGAATACTTGCGCAAGAGGGCTTATCCCTGAGCGGGAGCATCGTAGTATTTGAGCAAGAACCACTGATTTTGTACATTACAAAGTCAGTGTTCTTGCGCAAATACTCGTGGCCAGTGTAGACAGACAGCAAGATTTTGCGCAAAAGCGGCCGTTTTTGCGCAAAATCATGCCAGTCTAGATGCAGCCTTCCTGCTTTCACCTCTTATAAATCACAGAGCTGTTGGCTTAAGTATCACTGTTGATCCCATCTGGGGTGATGTCGTATACTGAGATGTCTCAGATAGGTATATCTCCTTATATTATTATACGGGTCAAACTATCTCATAGAGCTGGAAGGGACCTTGAGAGGTCATTGAGTCCAGTCCCCTGCCCTCATGGCAGGACTAAGTACCGTCCCTGACAGATTTGTCACAGATCCCTAAATGGCCCCCTCAAGAATTGAACTCACAGTTTAGCAGGCCAATGCTCAAACCACTGAGCTATCCCTCCCCTTGCCCCTTTTCAACTCAAACTCAACAACTCAAACTACCTGGAAGTGAATGAATATAATATGCTTCATGCCATAAGAAACATTTAAATTGGCATCTACCCTCAATCTATACCAAATTTAAGTTTCCAAATAGTTTTAAGATGTAGCGCTCCAAAGAACATAGTGCAATTATCTAATCAAAGAGACAAAGGCATTGATAACTGTAACAAAGTCCATGTCTGAAAGAAAGGGTGACTTTCTGCCCAGGCAAAGATGGAGAAAAGCTTAATGGGGTACAGCTGCTCCTTGAATATCCAAGTGCAGGAAAGAATCCTCCATATTACAAATGTACGTGGCAAATGGCACGTGCACGCCCTCAGCCAGGCACGTGAAGAACAGCTCTATCATTTCTGCTGCTTTCAAACCCTCACCTAACAGCGTTCGCTCAGGGCTTAAACCAGCTGGCCTTTATTCCCTTAAAAGTTATTCCGTGCCCCCACACTCAGACCAAAGAGACAGGAAACAGAATGCTGTTGGCTGCTGAATGGACAGTAGCCCATATCTACCCAATAACCCTTCTCCTGAACTCATCTATTCACTGAACAGGAAGCTGACAAGATCTACTCTTGTAAAAATAGTTCAAGAGCCATAGAAAGCCATTGGAAAAATAAAAATAACTGTAAACTATCCTCTGTGCTCTCCTGTGCAGAAACAGTTTCTGTGTACCTTGACTGGGACCATGGACTGTACCAAACAGTAGCTACATAGCACCACAACCTGGTACATTCCATGGTGCTCACAGTGTATCCTGGAATATAACTGTTGTACTGCTTTTCCAAGTGGGTGCAAACTGAACTTCTTTCCATGCCTTGTCAGTTTTTCTGGCTCATGTGAAGTGGGATCGATGTCACAGCTCTTTCCGAAACTAGCCCTTTTGCAGCAGCTAACATTGCTAACAGTACTAGATCTGCAGATTTCTTGTGCTGCTCAAGGAAGGATTGTCTTCTGAATAAGACATAACAATACAATTCCTGAGTACAAGGGTATGAATTTCAGTTTTTTTTCACAAAAAATTCTCTTAAGTCTCTTGCTATTTGTTTGCATGATTTCCCGACATATATTTTTATTTTATAATTTCAGTGAAATAGCTATTTTAACATGCAAATAATGTAGAAACAAGAGAATTTTACATGTTTTTTCTACATTAAAGTATTTTCTCTCAAGAACTGGCAGACAACTTGCAGGGAAAAGGAGGAGTAACTTTGGTGTCACTAAATCCTGGAGACTTGGCTGCTAGAATGGTATGACTGTCTTGGCTAGACCAAAGGAGTCAACTCAGACACTACAAACTGAGTGTTCCTAAGATAAATGTGAACCTTCCACATTGATCTCAATATGTGTGTGTGTATGTGCGTGGGGGGGGGGAGGGGAGGGGGGAGAGACAGTGGTACAAATAGGATTTAACTGTCAAGGTTAATTTTTTCAGTACATCTATTAGCAAAAACATCCAGCTGTTCTGTGATTGTACATAGATTTTTGTGGTGATTGGTAGCATGATTTGCATATACAGTGGGTAAACATTTTGATTTATTTTGTGTACATTTCCATTTATATCCAAACAGACTGTATTCAGTTTTTATGTCTTAAAGTGCAATTGCAATTAGCTTAGATAACACGTTGAATATAACTTAAATAAAAGTTGAAGACAAGATATTTTTCTTTTCCTTCTTATTTTTACAGGTGTACAATTCAGAGTAAAATTCACCCCTGTGCCAAGAGAGAATGCAAGATCAATCAGTGCATCACTTAGATCAGTGGGCTCCAACTTTTTTAACCACAAGATCACTTTTTCAATTTAAGTGCAATGTAAGATCTACCTCAAAATCTACTTTAGCCCAGGGCAGGGAATTGAAGTCCAGGAGGAAGTTCACGATGCAAGCTCTTGGAAGGAGTTCAGTTGCAGGGGGACTCGTGTGGGGCAGGAGGTTGGGTGCAGGAGGAGATTCAGGGCTGGGACAGGAGTTCAGGAAGCAGGCTCTGGCTGGGCACAGTTTAACTGAGACGGCTTCCGGGTGGTGGAGCAGTGGGGTTAAGGCAGGCTTACTCCTGCCCTGGCCCTGCATCACTCCTGAAAGCAGCTGGCATGTACAGCAATGGCTCCATGGCACCATGTTCTGCCCCTCATCTACAGGCACTGAGCCCACAGCTCCTAGTGGCCATGGTTCCCCATTATTGATCAATGGGAGCTGCAGGAGCGGTGTCTGCAGGTAAGGACAGCATGTAGGGACCCCCTGCTCTGCCTCTCTCAGGGGCTGCTGGGATATGCCAGCCACTTCTAGGAACAGCTGTTCCTGATATGTGTACTTAACAAATCTAGCTAGAGGGGTATCATTATGCACACTCAGTATGTTTTGTTTTGTAAGCACTCATAACTTTTAAAGTGAAAAACTTCCTAAGGCACAAATGTGTATAACTTTTTCTGAAGAAGTGGGTTGTGCCCAAGAAAGCTCATGATGCCATCTACATGTTTTGTTAGTCTCTAAGGTGCTGCAAGACTATGAGTTATTTAAGTTTTTATAACTCTTTTAGTGAGGAATATTTTCCAGCAAAATTCAAATGTCAAACTTCAGGCATTTCAGCATTTTTCCCGTAGGAGGAAATGAGTTTTTCCCTTTCCACTCTCAAAAAAATGGGTGGATCACTGAGCATTTTGAAGTGCAGAAAGAGGAAATATCTTAAAAAGGCAAATATCTTGCAAAGTTGTAACGATTTGAATAATGGGCTTAATATAGAAATTTCCATATCTGAAATACACAAGTAGTGGTGCTTGTTGCTCCTGTTATAGTTTGCATGTATTGTACCTGATGTTGTACTGTATGCATGTCAGTTTTTGCTAAAAGACCTAGTAGGCACTAAGAAATCTAATGGGACCATTGTAAAAGTAGAATTATTGGAAAAAGTTTCCTTATTTTATTATTAAGTTTCCTGTCATGGCATTGAAACAGTTTCCAAAAATCTATAGTGTTTCATACAGTGACTTGATATCTGGAACTTCAACATTGTTTAATGTAATAATTCTCTAGTGTGAAATAGTTTTTGGATATGATCAGTTTAAAATAGGGGTTCTTTTTTTAGAATAACTACATACATTTTAATTTTTTATAGTGAAGAGTGAGTGAAAGCACTTTGAACTGTGTATACTTACAATATTGAATTTCATGGTCTAGTCTCTAGTGCATGCATGTGCTACTCTTCATTTAGGTAGTTTCCTTCTAGTAAGTAAACTATAGGAATAATGGATTCTTTTTCATAACTCCTAGTGTAGACACTCTCTTGCGCAAATACTTTAACGCAAAAACTCTTGCGTTAAAAGTATTTGCGCAAAATCTTGTCAATGTAGACGTAGCCCTAAGGTTTTGCTATTCACTAAGGGTTAGACTGGCACCTTCCAATCTGCCTTGAGTAAATTATATAGCACATAGCTAATGTGCCCCAGAAGGAGAGCCGGGAACTGACTTGTGACTCAGTTTGGTCCCTGCACCTCCTTTGCTGGATACACAGCTTATGTCCCTCAACATGCTGGATTTTCTGTTTTGGTTTGCACATTTGAGAGGGTGTGTGGGTGTGTGTTTTCTCCATTTCCTGCTCACCAGTGTTCTACTCCCACATTGTGAGCTCTGATAGGGTATGCTGCCCAGGGATCTAAGGTCTTTTGGCATTCTTGCTCCCATATATGGGCACATAGGCCAAGTCATTGCATGAGCCCTGAAGATCTGATCCAGTGCCTAGTGAGGTCAATGGAAAGATTTTTTTGATTTTAGTGGGCTTTGGATCAGGCTCTTAGATCTTCAGCATGCTAGTGAAAAATCTACTTAAAATCTACTTACATTTTAAGTGCTGTAGCACAGTAGCCCCTGCTGCATGCTGGTCAAAGGAACACTCCAATCAAGGACTTAACTAACTTGCTCACTTTCACTCAATTCCAATTCTGTATCCTAGGGCCCAATATTTCAAAGGTGTTGAGCTCATGTGGTTCTCACTGAGCACCAAAGGTGATGAGCATTGTTGGAAACAAGCAGTTATTTTGTGCATCTATGCATATTTATCACACCCTCCTACCTGTTGCTATATGGATGATCTCTGACTTGCCTCTATTAATATGTTACAATGAACTCTTGCCATTGGTTCCAAAGATGGTTATAGGCATGGAAAGACTTCCATGAAAGGACTGATTAAAAAAATTGAACTAGAAGTTATACAAAAATATCTTGTACATAGAAGATGAATTAAGTTCTCTGACTCAACCTTTCTTATACCAAGAGGATGTAAATTAAAATGCATAAGGAACAAGTTAGAAACTGATTGAAGAAAATGCTTTCAATGCAATTAATCTATAGAACTTAATGATTCTAGATTTCATTGAAACCAAGAGCTCAGCAAGATTCAAAAGCATTAATATCTATATGAATAAAACCTCCACTATCTCATAAATTGGGATAAAATGTAGAAGATTTATAAATCTTCATGCTTCAGATCATAGCCCAATCGCTAGCTGCCTGGTGTTAGGAAGAAACAACACCTACAAACAGATACTGAGTGTGTCTATTAGATTTTCTTTCACCTTTTAAAGCAGCAGATATTGACCATTGTTACTGTTCATAACAAAACGGCAAACTAAATGGTCTGTTCAGATATGCACTGACACTGTTGCTATCTGTTTGTTATCCACAAGGAGCCAGACCAGTAGGGAGAAGAGTTCATTGACAAATAAAGGAGTCCTATGGAGGAAAGAGTTGCCTCCTAGAAACAGACAAGGACTATCAGCTGGGAAAGGGCAATCAGCAAGAGGTGAATCATTGCCCTTGATGCAGATGTGAAACAACATGTGCTGAATAGGAGACAGAAAGTTCCTGAAGTTAGCACAGGTTTAAACTTTTATAAAGATTAATATATTTCCATATGTACCATGCTTGCATCAGCATTAGCTCTTCTTCGCAGACAAGTCCTGAACAATCACAGACATTCAGTATTAAAATAAAAGTGTTTAAAAGTCTAATAATTTCAGTCAACAAAACCCAACAAATTAAGCCAATAATAAATAACATCATTAGTAAGAAATGCTGTTTGTTTTCCAGTCCCATACACAACAAACAGCTAGTGTAATAAGAAGACTCCTTCAGAGCAAGTTGACTATAAACTATATGTTCATGTTCCCCAAAAAAGAAAACTTCAGATGGTCCTTTCAGTGGCCCTAAGTTAGAGATAAAAATCAGTATTTAGATATAATCAGAGTACAAGGCATGGCACTTAGAAGCATTTTCCTCATGATTCATACAATTGACAGTCATACTGAGGTGAAATAAACTCTGTCTTGAAAAAGAAAGACTAGATCATTTTAATAGATGCTCAGGGCAAGATTTCAACAGAATAGTTCTACAGTTTTTCTGGAGAATGTTATGATGTTCCATAGTACTTACAAAGGACAACGCTTAGACTGGCACAGAGGAATTACAAGGCAGCCACTCAGCCATAACACAGAACTATTTGTAGATGTATGGCTGTGCTGTTAAAGCTACTCATGTAATAATGACATTAAACTGTCCAGGGGAAGTGGCTATTGTTTGCTCACTGCTTTATGGAACCTTACTTTTACTTTTAAGTACTGTTAGTGTGATTAGAGCAATATGTAACTTATGCCTGCTTGGTGTAGCACTCAGTCTCCCTCTAGTGACAGCTACACCAACTATAGGTTAAGGTACTCACTGTAGCAGGGGTGGGCGATAATTTTTATGGGGGGGACACTCCAAGATTTTGGCAAATGGTCAAGGGCTGCAATTCTAGGGGTTTGCAGGATCTGGGATGGAGGTTAGGTGCAGAAGGGAACTTGAGGTAGGGAACTGGGGTACAGGAGGGAGTGTGAGGTCTTAAGGGGAGTTTGGGTGAAAGAGGGGGTTGTGATCTGGGGGAGGGGCATAGGGTGCACAGTCCAGGAGGGGGTATGGGTGCATGAGCAGATTCTAGCCTTGGGAAGGGGCTCTAGGAAGGGGATGCTGGGTCTGGGAGGGAGTTGTGACCTGGGAGAAGGTGGTACACAGAGTTTGGGTGGTGACCTGGTTCAGGGTTGTGGAGGGGGTATGGGTGCAGGAGAGGATTCTGGTGTGGGGGAGGGTGTAAGAAGGGGTTCAGGGTCAGGGAGGGAGTTGTGACCTGAGAGAAAGAGGAAAAAGGGTACAGAGGGTTTGGATAGTGGCCTGGGGTAGGAAGGAGAAGAGAGGCACTGGAGTGCCAGAGTCAGATTCTGACTGGGAGATGCTTATCTAGGCAGCTCTCAGCCAGCAGCCCTGCAGGAACCTGAGAGCGGCTGTCTGCTGCAGTCCCAGGCTCATGGGCTGGCTGCTTTGTGTGGCTGTGCTCTCAGCATGGGAAAGAGTGGGGAGAGAGGCTTCACAAGCTGCCCCTACCCCCAGAAACATTTCTTAGCACCTATTGGCCAGAAACTGGCCAATGAGAGCTGAGAGATTTTGCTGGGAGGGGGGTAAGGCAGCGACAGCATGCAAAGCCTCCCTCCTCAGCGTCCACAGCAGAGTGTGAGCTGCTCTCTGCCTAAGGGTTTTGGGGAGGCAGCCACAAGCTAGATTTGGGGGCATGGTGGGTTGGATCCACAACATTGACTGCCTCTTGCCCATCCCTGCACTATAGCTTTGCCTAAGAGAGACATGCTTCAGGCTGGAGAGGCTTATGCATTAAGCTGAACAAGTCCCAGCTTTGATCCCAGTTCCTGCCCAACAGTATGTGACGGCATTACATATTACAAAATATAGAGGAATACAACATTCCATTAATAGAGCTTATAAGATTGATTCTCAGGTCACAAATAGCAAGTGCTCAGCTCCATCAGAAAACCAGGTCCTTACTTGTGTGCAGTCTGATTCCTCTTAAATATACCACAGTTCAACTGTGTGAGCAGCATTCTAAAGACTAAATTATGGCTTGCAGGTGTGGTGCTGGAAGGGGAAAGTCATTGATGCCCAGAGGCATTTTGTCACAGTACTAATTCTTGCACTGAAGAAGACATTACGATGTCCCACTTAGATATGCCATTTGTGCCAGCACATGCTGCCAATAGAATTCAATGAAACTGTGCAATATGGGACAGGAGAAGCAATAAATAATGGAAAAAAGCACTGCCCACATCTAAAATCCATTAAACCTTGTCAACCAAACAAAACCGCTATACAACTGCACCATGTAGGAAACTAAACTGTATATTTTGTAGATCTTTTTAGTGAATATCTGTGTAGTTGGCACAGCCTAACTTCACAAAAGGAAAAAAATTCATGCTTGCACTTCCATTGGTGGCTGTGGGTTGGCATAGCAAGAGTATAAATCACTCCATGGTAACCTGCTGGGTGAAAATTCCAGGAGGCCTGCCATCTTTGGGCATTTGCATGGGATGTTGTTGTCATGCTTCTCAGGGCATTAAAAAGAGGGAATGGCATGGGTGTGTGGTCTGGAAGGCAAAACAAAGCACAGCCTTTCTCAAGCTGAGCAGTGCTGCCCTCTCCTCCCCGCCCCGCCCCGCCTCTAGCTGCCATGTGGGGTTGCTGTGGAATGGTCTGTGTGGCTCAGGCAGGATCCAGGCCAGCTGGGAAGGCAGAGTGGCAGGGAGCCTCCTCAGCAGCGCACATGGCAGCGCGGATGCTTGGGCCCAAGCTGCCTCCCTCCCGCTGCTCCGGGGGTGGGGAGGCTTGGCCTGGTTCCTGCAGCGGCTGCCTCCCTCCCACTGTTGCCATGTCAGCATGGCCAGAACATATTTTTGAGTCAAATTGCTCTTATTTGCTACTGAATTGCCTACAGTTGCAATTCTGTTGTATGAACATTTCCCTTTTCTCTTTTTGTTATCACCGTGTCCATAACATGTCACTGCCATGGCACCTCGTGCTGGTCATTCTGGGAATCAGCCCAGTCCAGCCCTGAAGTGCCCTCTTCTGGCTGGTGTTTTGTCTGCTGTTACCAGGCAGTGGCGAACAAACAGGTATCAGGACCTACGTCCCTCTTAGGCTGTGGCACCCTTCCCTCCAGGTACTGTCCTGCCAGAGTGGCCCCACACTATGGGACCTTCCTCCTCAGGGAACCTCCAACCCCCTATACTCATAGAATCATAAGGATGAAAGAGACCTCAGGAAGTCATTGAGTCCAGCCCCCTGCTAAAATACTCTGTGTGCAATGCATTCATCAGAATATCTTGACTAAGAAACTGTTGGAGCTCTCAATATGATACCAGATTCTCATGGGTAAATACATTTGGACCAGTTATTGTTGCTCTTGGAGATTCAGTGGCCACTTGCTGATCTTCCCATATCTCTGCTCTCCACTGCTAACCCTCCTTATTCCCATTACTTTTTTTCAATCCTGACGTTTTACTGTGGTAGATAGATGATTCCATTGTCCTACCTATCTTTGAGACACTACTGACTTCCTGAGGAAACTAGAACATCAGTAATCTTCCTGAAAACACCATCCTGGTCACCATGGATGTCGAAGCTCTTTACACCAACATTCCACATGAGGATGGACTACAGGAACAGTATCCCCGATGATGCCACAGTGCATCTGGTACCTGAACTATGTGGCTTTGTCCTCACCCACAACTATTTCCAGTTTGAGGACAACTTACACCTTCAAGTCAACAGCACAGCTGTGGGCTCTTGCATGGCCCCACAATATGCCAACATGTTTATGGCTGATCTCAAACAACAGATCCTCAGCTCTCATCCCCTAGCACCTTTCCTCTACTTATGCTACATTAATAACGTCTTCATCATATGTACCCACGGGAAAGAGACCCTTGAATTCCACAGGGATTTCAACAACTTCCACCTCACCATCAACCTTACCCTGGACCAGCCCACACAAGAGAGCCACTTTCTTGACAGTACAGTACAATTAAATGATGGCCACATTAACACCAATACATTAATTGTATTGTTCTATTAAAAAAAAGTACTGACCACTATTCTTACCTACCTGTTTCTAGCTTTCATCCAGGATGCATCACATGATCGATTATTATCAGCCAAACCCTAACATACAGCTGGATTTGCTCCAATCCCACAGATAGAGACAACACTTACAGCATCTTTATCAATCATTCTTAAAAGTAAAATAGCCCCCTGGGGAAGTGAAGACACAGATTGACAGAGCCAGATAAGTACCTAGGAATCTATTTCTTCAGGCGGGCCCAACAAGGAAAATAACAGAACATCACTAATCACCCTCAGCTTAAACCCCTCCAGTGCATTATTGACAATCTACAACCTATCCTGTAAAACGATCCCTCACTCTGAGGTCTTGGGAGACAGGCCAGTCCTCACCTACAGATAGCCCCCTAATCTGAAGCAAATACTTTCCAACAGCCACACATCACATCTCAGATACACTCACCCAAGAACCTGCCCCTGCAACAAACCCCATTGCCAATTCTGTCCACACATCTACATAATATCAGGGGATCTACAACTGTACATCCTCAAATGTGATATATTCTGTCAAGTGCTAGCAATGCCCCTCTGCCGTGTATATTAGCCAAACTGGACAGTCTCTACGACAAAGGATAAATGGACTCAAATCAGACATCAGAAATGGTAACACACATAAACCTGTAGGGGAACATTTTAACCTCCTTTGGCACTCACTCGTGGATTTAAAAGTAGCCATTCTTCTACAAAGGAATTTCACCAGCCTATTACAGAGAACAAGTATGGAATTGGTATTCATCTGCAAATTTGATACTGTTTTCTTGGGCTTGAACAAAGATATTAAATGGATTTTGTATTATAAAGCCAGTCTCCCCTGCCTTTAACACTGCATTAACAGAACAGAAGTTATAAATGCTGAGGCAGCCTAAGCAACTTCTAGAATTTCTTTCTGTGGCCTGTGCTATATCCTTTGAATCACAGTTGCCCTCTTACTCCTAAAATTCTGCCTTTGTGTCCTCAACCTATGATGACCCAACTACAGATATTACATGAAAGAAATTCCATACCTTGAATGCAATTAGCAATGAAGCATTTTGTAGTGATGCTTGTGATATGACCTGGTTTTGAGCAGTAAGTGAATTGTACAATGCCAACTTTGTCTCTAGGAAAATGTTTATTTATTTAAACTCTTCAACACATAATTAAACAGTCTCAGTTGCCTATGTTGTCTCCTGATGCAATAATGTGAAATCTGTTGAGCTAGAAGGCCAGTGGTTGTCTAGACATACTAGTGAGGTCTCCTGAGCTGGAATTTAATTAAAGGGAATTTCTGGAGTCCTAGAAAGAGAAATGTTTGGCTCTGATTTCTTGTTTTAAATATGTGGTTTAGAGAAGGACATGTTGCTTTCTAGCACAAGGGACAGAATATCTGTTTTTGAAATTAGATACTTGGTAAAGGAGAGGAATGAAGAATGTGTCTGGAGGTTTAATTCTTGTATTACTACTTTCAGGGGTTATCATATTACTGAATCGGGGAGCTGAGACCTTATTAAGTTTCTTGGTAATAAATGAAACATTTAGAAATATGTATTTTTCCTTCCACCACTTTGTTAATAATGTTATAATTCCTACGTTGTTTTCCCCTTAATAGCATGCCAATTTATGTTTCATTTTTAACCCTTTCTGTCTTTTACATGCCAATTAGTGTTAAAAATTCTAACATCTGGGGTCCTTCCTTTCTTGGATTGAGAACTGGTTAAAAGACAGGAAACAAAGGGTAGGAATAAATGGTAAATTTTCAGAATGGAGAGGGGTAACTAGTGGTGTCCCCCAAGGGTCAGTCCTAGGACCAATCCTGTTCAACTTATTCATAAATGATCTGGAGAAAGGGGTAAGCAGTGAGGTGGTAAAGTTTGCAGATGATACCAAACTGTTTAGGATAGTCAAGACAGAAGCAGACTGTAAGGGACTCCAAGAAGATCTCACCAAACTGAGTGATTGGGCAACAAAATGGCAAATGAAATTTAATGTGGATAAGTGTAAAGTAATGCACATCGGGAAAAATAACCCCAACTATACGTGACAGTATGATGGGGGCTAATTTGGCTACGACAAATCAGGAAAGAGATCTTGGAGTTATCGTGGACAGTTCTCTGAAAACTTCCACACAGTGTGCAGCGGCGATCAAAAAGGCAAATAGGATGCTAGGTATTATTAAGAAAGGGTTAGAAAATAAGACCCAGAATATCTTACTGCCCCTGTATAAAACTATGGTACGCCCACATCTTGAATACTGTGTACAGATGTGGTCTCCTCACCTCCAAAAAGATATTTTGGCCTTGGAAAGGGTTCAGAAAAGGGCAACTAAAATGATTAGGGGTTTGGAACGGGTCCCATATGAGGAGAGGTTAAAGCGACTGGGACTTTTCAGTTTAGAAAAGAGGAGACTGAGGGGATATGATAGAGGTGTATAAAATCATGAGTGGTGTGGAGGGCCGATAAAGAAAAGTTATTTATTAGTTCCTAAATAGAAGAACTAGAGGACACCAAATGAAATTAATGGGTAGCAGGTTTAAAACTAATAAAAGAAAGTTCTTCTTCACACAGCGTGTAGTCAGCATGTGGAACTCCTTGCCAGAGGAGGCTGTGAAGGCTAGGAATATAACAGAGTTTAAAGAGAAGCTAGATAATTTCATGGAGGTTAGGTCTATAAAAGGCTATTAGCCAGGGGATAAAATGGTGTCCTTGGCCTCTGTTTGACAGAGGCTGGAGAGGATGGCAGGAGACAAATCGCTTGATCATTGTCTTCGTCCACCTCTGGGGCACCTGGTGCTGGCCACTGTCGGCAGACAGGATACTGGGCTAGATGGACCTTTGGTCTGACCCGGTACGGCCGTTCTTATGTTCTTATTCTATTCCTATATATGCCACTCACTTGCTGGGTAACTTTGGGCAAGTCACTTCACCATCTTTCTGTACCTTGTGTTCCTTTCTCTCCCCTTTTGTCTTTTTTTAAACTGTATTCACTTTGGAGCAGGAATTCTGTATAATGAGATCCCAATCTCAGTTAGACTCTCAGTCTTTACCTGGAAAGAATAATTGCTGCATGTGCATGGTTCACATTAGCTTTGATGGGAGCTGGGGGCACTCAACACCATGCAGAATCAGGCCTTGGATAAGAAACTTCTTGTTGGCATTTTGCCAAAATAGAATATAATACAACGAAAAGAAATATCCGGCATGAGCAGACCCTAGAGGAGGACACTCCATCTGTTTGTGCACACTGAGTACAAGTGGGATCTGTCAGTGTCAAATATAACATTTTGGTTATATAAGCCATACTCCCAGCAAAATTACAAGTTTAGCTCATTTGGCCCTGAATGTATTTCTGATGTCTAGTTTACCAAACAGTGAAGACTTACTAATGAATCCCACAATCACTCTCTTTAATAAGGTAGTTGAAATTACTTACACCTTGTATCATTGTGACTTAATGAAAACATCATGAGCCTTGAGCTACAGTTCAGAGAGTAACTCCTTGCCATTAGGACTTAAACACATGCAAGATACTTAAGCACATGAAAAGTTTTATTAGCTTCAGTGGGCCCATGCACATACTTAAATGTTTTGCTGAACTGAGGTCTAAACAAGTGCATTACAGTATTTATATATTGATATTTGTACCTTGTTTGCAAAATGACACGATCTGCAATATCAATATACAAATAATGCACTTGTTTCAATGGTTTCATCATAATGGTTTCATCATTATTTAGTAGATGAAATAATCTGATGACTATCCTATTTCCTGGTTTTTGGATTTCTGGAAAAAATAACCTACCATTTCCTTTGAGGAAAACAAATCTTTGTTCCCAATGGAGTCTGTGAATCTTCAGTCAATGAGGCTCAGTGCTGGTGTTGGATATGTTTTCACCTCCAGGCATAGACTAAAACACAGCACTGACTTCACTCCTTGAACGTAATATGCAGTTTATAGTCCTCCACTGTTGCCGCTCCAGCAGACACTAATGTCTAGTTTTTAAGTATAATGAAATTTCATCAGAACATGCACTCAATTACATTTTTTTGGGGGGGGGGAAGGGTAGCATAGAAGAAAAACAAAGTAAGGCAAACTCAGCCTGATGGTGCTTGAAAAGCTAATAATACTCCAACTTTTTTTTTTTCTTCACATCTACTACCAATAAACCACAATCCCTGGTGTGCCTTATGGTGCAGTTATGTAATCACTAGCTTGATAGCACCTACTCATAATGTTCCATTATGTAGAGTCATGATAATCACAAAAGCTTTGCTAGCAGATTTATTAAACGTTTTTCTATAAATAAGGGGAAAGATTTGGGACACAAACATGAAATGGCAAGTGTTAGGTTTTAAAGTTATAGAACTATAATTTAACCTAAATTTCCTTATCACCTTACATTATTTAAATGCAAAGAAATGTTTGGGGGTTAATAGATTTCTGTGCTATGGAGCTATCAGAGTGACGGGGTCTGAGCTATGCCCGGGCTTGTAACTAATTTCCTGGGAGTGACCCTTTTTCAGTGCTGGACTTCAAGGAAAAATGCAGTTCCTGCACCAGTACTGTAACAAGGGCAGGCAGGGGAAGCAGGGTGCTCGGCCCGGGTGCATCATAATCAGGGGCGCAAAGACGCAACAAGTAAAAATAATAAGCTGCAAAAGTAAAGAGTGCGATACGTGCTAACCTAAGTCCCAGTTTATATGAGCCTGTCTCGAGGCCTGACACGAAATGAAATAGGTGTGCTGAAAGGCTTGTGAAGTCTTCGTTTACATATTTTCTTGAAAGGCATCAGGCTTTGGCTTGCTTCGTTTTAAGCTAAATTTACATGGAGCATTGGGCATGTTGAGCATTTACAGTGTTACTGACGTTGAATCCAGAAAACAGTTTCCATTGGACACATTGATTTTTTCAATGCGCGTGCATGCAAACATGCTGTCAACGTGCTCAACTCTGCGTCAAAGTATGAAAGGTATTTCGGTGCTGACGTTTGGCATAGATATTCGATACCCTACAACACTTTTCCATTCATAGACCTTATAAATAGGTTGGTTTACGTCAAATTCCCTAAACCAAGTGATATATTAAGAAACTTCTCAATTACCTGTCAAAAGTAACTTTCAAAATTCTAAAAAAAAATTAAAACAATATAAATTTAGATAATATTTTGGTAACTTGTGTCTACATTTAATATATATTTATATAAAACACTTATAAAAAATTTTATTTACTAATATGTGTAGCCAGATTATGAAATATAACAATTTGTATTTTATTAATAATGTGAAATAAGTAAATTTTATTAAAATATCTCACAGACCAATCATGTCAAAGTGTCCATCTGGAGTTGAGTTTTGAAGGAGAAAAAAAGCAAAGGAAGAAGATGATTTAAAAAAAATCAAAACAGTGGACAAAATTGTTGACTAATAGTAGAAGTTCTAGTCAGCAATAGGGTGGAAATCAAAATACACAACAGAAAATTACTTGAAGCTGAAGATAATAATCCTGAGGTATATTTGGAAGAAGAACCGAAGATTGTTTACAAAACAACTCGGAAAACATTAAAGATAAAGAAACTTTGCAACACCAACAGGAACATGCAGATAAAAAAATCAACATGTTATTACTCCAAATTTTAATTTCAATGATCACACATCCTGGCCCAACATGAGTGATAAAATAAGATGGCTTGTCGAGCACAGTCCTGATCAAGGGAAAGATGCTGATTTTCAAACTTTAGTATCTGAAGATGGACGGCATTTTTCACTGGACTAATTTTTGAAAAAGCTATCAAATGGAGAGTCTGCAGAGCGAAACTGCTTAATATATTCAGAAACTCAGAATTCCCTCTTTTGCTTTTCTTGTATGTTATTCAGGAAACAGATGTCAAACATTGCTAATTCTAAAAAAGGTTTAACAGACTGGAAACATTTATATTTTTCAAGTTTTACTGCTAGATGGAAGATTTTAACAAATTTTGTAGATATTACTTAAAAATGATATTGTGATAATCGGTGGTCATCAAAATCTATGCATGATCAGCTACCAAAAATAAAAAGTGCTCTGCAGAAAATTTCCGAAGACTCTTTAGACACCGAAACAATTTCTGCAACTCAGAATTTTTTCAAACAAGATTATACATTTAGGCTGTGTCTACACTGTCATGATTTTCCTGAAATGCTTTTAATGGAAAAGTTTTCCGTTAAAAACATTTTCGGAAAAGAGCGTCTAGATTGGCACGGATGCTTTTCCACAAAAGCACTTTTTGCGGAAAGCGTCCGTGCCAATCTAAACGCTGCTTTCATAAAGCCCGATCGCCATCTCGCGATCAGAGCTTTTTGCAGAAAACAAATCTCAGCTGTCTACACTGGCCCTTTGCAAAGTTTTGCGCCAAAGGGACTTTGCCTGAGCACGGAGCAGCATAGTATTTCCATAAAAGCACTGATTTCTTACAGTAGGAAGTCAGTGCTTTTGAAATTCAAGCGACCAGTGTAGATAGCTGGCAAGTTTTTCCGCAAAAGCAGCTGATTTTATGAAAAACTTTCTAGACACAGCCTTATTTGTAGTTTATGTGTTTGGAAAAAAATTCTCCAGCATGTAAAATTTATTAATTTAGCTCTTCAAAAGAAAGATATGACAGTTTGTAAAGCTGTTAAATTAATTGCTGGTTTAAAAAACGCAATTCAAGAAATCAGAAATTGCAGTACTAAAGAAACAGAAGCACCTGAACTAGCCAATAAACTACAAATTTTACCTGAGTTACCAACAAAAACAAGATGAGTTAAAAGATTAGATCCTGAATCAGATGATGAAAATATTAATTTGACCTCAAATCAAGCTTACATAATGGAGATAAACCAAATATTTGATGCCCTGATTACCCACTTAAATCGGAGATAAAGCACATTAAATGAAATCCCTGATGATTTTTCATTTTTAACTGGATTGATTATTCAAGAAATGAATGTTTCTGAATTGAAAAAAACACCATGCTATTATTTTGGCAATGAAATATGAAAATGATTTTAATAGGAATGAATTCTGCATTGAAATTGAAAGTTTCAAACATATCACACCCTCAATTTCAAACAATCTATCATCAGCCTGGCCTCTTAATGTACTACAGTTATTATATGACTACTGACTTGTAGAGTTATATCCAAATTTATCAATTGCTCTTAGGATGTTCCTCAATTTGGGTGAGTCTTCATTGCACCGTTATTTCGAGATAACTAGTGTTATTTCAAAGTAACAATGTGAGCGTCCACACAGCCATTGCGTTATTTTGAAATAACAGACTGATTATTCTGAAATCTATAAACCTCATTCTACGAGGAATAACACCTATTCTGAAATAGCTATTTTGAAATAAGGCGTGTGTATGTGCTCCTCTGCTGCTGTTTTGAAATAGCCCCTCACCAGGATCATTCTCAGTTATTTCTCCCCACTGCGTTTTAGAGCTCTAAATCGAGATAGCACCACTATCTTAGGGAAGCCTGCCTCGGACTAATTTTGAGGCCTCCCTGCAATGTAGACATGCTAATTCAAAATAAGCTATTTTGGAAAAACCATTCTGGAATAGCTTATTTCGAAATAAGCCTGCAGTGTAGAAGTACCTTTTGCCAGTAATTACGGCTAACAATGAATGAAGCTTCAGTAAGCTAAAGCTTATAAAAATTTACTCCTGTTCTAATATTGGGCAGCGGAGGTTACCAGGATTGTCAGTTCTCTCCATTGAGCATGAAATATCCCAAATAATAGATTTCAATGATATAACTGATGAGTTTGCTGTGCTAAAGATGTGTAAAGTAACTTTATAATAAGTATTAGAATGTTTGTCATTTATTATGTTCCTTTACTTACATTATTAAGAATCACATTTTATTTATTTATAGTTATTTTTAATTATCTACGTAAAATATGTTCCTAATATTATTGAAAATATATTTGTGTTATTACTCTACTAATTAATAATTTTTGTTGATCTTTCTCAAAGTAAAAAATAAATAAAAATGAGTAAACTAGAGAAATTTTTTAATTTAGAGGAGAGAGGGCTCATAATTAGTATTTTGCCCCAGTCACAAAAAATACCTAGTTATGGTGCTGTCCTGCACACCAGGGAACAGCTGTTCTGCAGCACTCAGAAGGCACCAGGAGGGAGGTTGAGGAGCAAGTACAGAGCATGCTTGTGGGAGGGGGCAAGGATAGGGTGGGATGGGAAGAGGTGAGGCAGAGTTAGGTCCTTGGGTGAAGGGGTAGAGTGGGATTGAGGTTTGGGGCTGAGAGGGTTTTGAGGGTCTGAAAAATGTTAAATCAAATGGGGGTCCTTGGGTTGCTAAAGTTTGAGAACTACTGTTATAGAAGGTTCCCTGGCCATGATTCCCTGAAGTGAATCCAACAAAGCCAGAGTCCTGTGGGAGACTTAAACTGTGGTTGGGGGTTGCCTTGCCAACCATCCTGCTTTTGCCAGGAGTCTCCTGGAATCATGCTTATCTCCTGGAGGCTACCTCACCCATACTCCCTCCCTCAGCCCAACCCACATGTGATGGGTTAGATCACAGAAATCCCCATGGGGTTGTCTCCCAGGGTTCTGATCAAGCCACTGACAACCACCTTCCTGCTCTGTGGGGCTCCCCACCACCCTACCTCATGGGTCCAGATCCTACGGTCTCCCCTAGCCAAACCACAGAGTTGGAGTTACTGCCCCACTGCAAAACAATACAGATACTGAACCAGTTCAGCTTTGGGAGGGTTCAGCTATAAGCGCTCAGAACCCAGGATAAATCCATCTTACTCTGTGTAAATATTTTACATGGAGAAAGCTCATAAGGTCTGTCCCCTTGATCAATGAAAGAGAGATAAGCACAGTGGTTGCTTCCCACCTCCCCATATAACAATTATTTACACTGGGTCTGATAATAAACAGAAGTGTTATTAAGTTTAAAAAGTAGGTTTTAAGTGGTTGCTTGTGAAAACAGTAAGGAACTAACATAAAATAAACAAAAGAACGCCAGCTAATTCTAATATACTAAGAAACTTGTTACAAGTGAATTCTTACTCTAAACAGTTGATCTAGCATCAGGTAGCCTGGTTATGTATCTTTCTAAGACCAACTACAGTTTGGGCTTTCAGGACAACCAGACTGTTCACAAGTCTTTGATTTAAGTATTGAGTCATTAAGTTTTCAGAGCATCATTAGCAGAAGGGAGAAATGAGGTGTGGCCTGAGGAAAGGGGTGGGACGGAGTGAGGGAAGGGTCTTTGGATTTGCACAGTTAAAGAATTGGCAACCCTAACTGAAGCCACAATGCTTTCAGGCTGTCTACACTTCAGAGTTTTTCCGCAAAAACTCACAGAGCACCAACACCTCAAGTGTGTTTTTGCGCAAGAGAATCGAAAGATCAGAGGGTTTTTTGCGCAATTGGTAGTCCTCTTTCTACGAGGAAGAACGCCTTTTTGTGCAAGAGCTCTTCTGCAAAAAGGCATGTGTAGAGAGGGAACAGGAGTTTTAGTGCAAGAAATGGCCTCCAGGGAAAAAAAATAGTTGCCCTGGTGGCCACTCTGTCCAAGGTAATCAGAACTCTATAGTTCCTGTCTGCTGGCCCCCCCTTAAGGCTGCAGGCAACCTGGACAAGACATGTGACCTGAGAGCAGTTCCCTCATCGCGCGGCTCTCTCTTGCCACTGGCATTGCCACCCATGGCAGAGCCACAAGCGCCCCAAGACCTCCTGGCCCTTCCAGGGAACCATCCCAGGGGTCCCAGGATCAGAGGCGTAGCGAGGGTGTTATGCACCCAGGGGCGAAGGCAAAATTGGCGCCCCCCCCCACGCCAAATGGTGGGGCCCCAAACCTGGCGCACGGTTGAGCCTGACCCTGGGAGCTTGTACCACATCTTACCCAATCCCCTCCAGTTTGAGGCTGGGTCCTGCACACACACACCCTCTGGCAGAGGTGGAGGGGGTCGGGCTGGGGGCAGAGAGGTGGGGAGGAGGTAGCTCCAGCCAGTGGCCGTGGGCAGAGGAGGAGCAGGCGAGCAGAGGGATGACAGGAGGAGTATAGGGGGACTATACTGGCACCTCACTAGTGTGGCACCCAAGGGCCACTTGCCATCCCCATGCGCCCTCCTCACTACACCACTGTAAATAATCCACCTCTTAGGATGTTTTTTTCTCTTTAATTTGTTCATATCCCATTCTCATTAGGTTCATGTCTTTTTACATAAACAATGTCAAATTCTTAAATATGTAAGTTCTATAAAACATGAGAGAAATTAATGTTATACAACCTAAATATGAATTTCATCACTGTATTTCATTCAAGCATTTAAAACCACTGTTATAGCAAATGAGTAACACATTGCTTTAATGAATAAAAAGTAAAAAAGATTTTGAGCATATCAAATGTATTGTAATAAAGAGGTAGCTGTGTTAGTCTGATCTTGGTAAAACAAAGAGAAAAAAAGTTATGTAGCACTTTAAAGACTAACAAGATACCTAATACATTTATTGTAAGCAATCTGTAATGCTTCCTAACTGCCCATTTACTTACCTAATTAACCCAATTGTTTTTCACATTATCGCGCAATGAAAAACTACATGAGAGTTATCAATGTAAGAAATTAACTTACCTGTTAAAATAACACTCTGAAAAACTTTTAGATAAAACTCACACACAACACAAGAATCATCCTCACTTTCCTGATGGCACTTGAAGCAATAAGTAGCCTAAGGCTGAGGATACCCTGCAAGCGTGGCTTTCTGTCTGTCATGAGGACTTTTTCCTTCAGGTTGCCATGAGATTCTATCCTTAAGTAAAGGAGAGAGGTCTCTCTGAGCCGCCCTTCCAAATTTCTCACAAGCCATTCAACTGAAGCCATAGATATCAAGATTCAAGGCCAACTTTGCCTTGAGCAAACTGCCTCGCCAGGTGTTCACAATCACAACATCCGAACATGTATAAGACTTTTAGTTGAGAAAGCCACATTAATCACAAATCTCTGCTATGACTGGGAGATGGAAAATCTGCAACAAAACGTGGGGTGATCTATCACTTCAGTAATGTCAACTCCTTTAGAATTGAGGCTCTGATTATCCAGCACCGGCTGAGATAGAGCGGGCACTGTGTGCACGTCTGATACATTTTTACCAAAACTCCTGCCTGCCCAACTCACCAAAGGAGAAAGGAATCAGGGAGGCCAGAAGGAATGGTATAGTATAGAACCATTTTTTATAAGCTTCAGAGGGGTAGCCGAGTTAGTCTGTAACAGGAAAAACTTAAAAAACAACAAAACAGTCTAGTAGTACTTTAAAGACTAACAAAACATGTAGATCAGAGGTAGGCAAAAGGGCCTCCATGGGTCGGATCCGGTCCACGGAGGCCCTGCTGCTCCCCTGCCCCCAGGCCAATTAGGGCTTGGGGGCCGGGGAGTGTGTGAAGCTTTCTCTGTTCTGCCCCTACCCTGCGAGCAGCACACAGTGCTTCCAAGAGCCACGTGCTCCTTGCAGGGCAGAAGGAGGCTTCCTGCGCTCCCCTGCCCTCAAGCCCTGATTGGACTGGGGGTGGAGGAGCATACCAAGCCTCTTCAGGGCATGGGTGCCTAGTGGGAAGGGGGGGCAAAGGGGCTCCCCCACCCCAGACCAATCATAGTCTGGGTAGCCCTGCCCCTTCCTGTTTAGGCCCCGCCCCTTCTGGGGTGACCTGAGGCTACTTCACAAATTATTGCCCACCCCTTATGTAGATGGTATCATGAGCTTTCATGGGTGGAAGTGGGTTGTGCCCACAAAAGCTCATGATACCATCTACATCAGGCATGTCAAACAGGTTTCTGGCGGGCTGCTTGCGGCCCAATCAAAATTTTTTGTGGACTGCCATTACATTTTATAAAAGAATAAAGTGCGGCCCGCTGGCTGCTCGGAGCATGTGGCCAAGTGCAGATGACAGCTGGCCAGGCTGCTCTGCACAGTCATCAAGTGCCTGCTCACAGCTGGCTGCTGTGCTCACACCTCCCCAGCTCCTGAGGAAGAAATGTGTGGCGCCGGCGACACTGGCTCCGGTACCCAGGCATTAGGTATGGGGAGGGGAAGGGCTGGGAGTGCCTGGTTCTGGGGGAAGGAGGAGGCATTGGGTTAGAGTGGGGAGGGAGTGCCCTGGGGGAGTGGAGGGGAATTGGGTTAGAACGGGGTTATGGGAGTGCCTGGCTCTGGGGAAATGAAGGGGGATATTTTGTTAATGTTTTGGTTTTTATTTATTTATTACCAAATAAAATCACAAAATGTATATTAATTTTATGCCAATAGATATGCCAATTTTTTGCAATTGTACAAATAATTATATGTTTATGCAAAATCTCAAACTTACAAAGTATCTGAAATTTTCACAGAACCTGTTCTATTTGATTGACCATGAGCTATACTTGTTTTAATTTCAACAAAACAAGTTGTCATATACAAAAATTAAAAGTACCTTAAATTTATATTTAAATTAAAAATGATTTTATGAGCAAATAACAATTTTACACATCAAATTATTGTATTATATTAAAACAAGACCTGAAAAAATATAAAATATACCTAAAACATAATCTATAATGATAAATAATTACAGCTTTCAGAAGTACATTTTCTTTGGTGTCCCTGAAAGCTATCAGTTTTCATTTGTGTGGCCCTCAGTGGCCTTCAAGTTTGACATGCCTGATCTACATGTTTGTTAGTCTTTAAAATGTTACCAGACTATTATTTTTTAAGTTTTTCATTTTGCTATAAAGTATCTTTTATGTTAAAAAAAATTATAAGTAATCCCAATGCACCCACCTCTCCTCCAGAGCAAGCCCCTCCCCAGTGTCCCCCTTCCCTCCCAATGCACTCACTCCTCCCCCTGAGCCAGGACCCCATAACACCCCCATCCCAATGCACTCACCTCACCCCTGACCCAGATCCAGTTCCCTCCTGGACTCCCCATCCCAATGCACTCACCCCTTCCCCAGAGCCAGGCACCCCAGTGCCCCCCATCCCAATGCACTCACCCCTCCCCGAACCAGGCCCCCAGTGCTGGGAGTGCCCCTCCCATCAAATCTTCCCCCCCCCCCCTCCACAGAGCTAGGCATCGGAAGAATGGGATGGCTGGGAAAGGAAATCTAACCTTTAAAGTGGCCACTCCTGCCGCCCAACCCTGCTGCCTCTGCTCGCAGCGTGTAGAGAACTAGGAGCACGTAGCCAGCTCCTGGGTCTCTGTTCAAAAGCGTCACGTGTGCCAGAGTAGTGTGCGCTTTGCTCCCACCTCAGTCCCCCAGTGTGGTGCCCGGGGCAACTGCCCCCCCCCCCCGCAGGCTCCCTTCGCTACGCCTCTGCCCAGGACCTCCCGCCCCGGGGACCTAAAGGTGCACACCAACCTGGACAGGACTGGCGATCGAGGCCCTCCTCGAATTGTGGGGTGAGGAAGAGTCCCTGCAAGATCCCCAGGCCAAAAGGGGGAATGCTGAGATTTATTCTAGGATGGCCGCCTCCCGGGCAGGGTGAGGACACCCTGTCTGGACCATGGAGCAGGTCCGGAGCAAGATGAAGGAGCTCTCTCTGGGGTATGTGAGGGCCACCGAGCGCAGAGCGTGCTCAAGGGCAGGATCCTTCCTCTGCCCCTACTACACTGAGCTCCACCACATCCTTGGGGGTGGGGAAACGTCTTCCCCACCCATCCTGGAGGACTCCGGGGTCAAGACCACCGTCATAGTCCAGCCGGAGGTCTCCCCACAGGAGGAGCAGGAGGGCCAGGGCCAGCCCCAGCTGGAAGAGAAGGAGCAGGAGACAGGGACCGTGACCCTGTCCCTTGAGCCGGTCACTGCGAGCCAGGACGTCTCCCAGGCCTCCTCGGACACCTGGGAGGGATCTTCAGGTGAGTTGTCACATACGCAGGGTGGGGGAGGCAGGTGCACAGGGAGTGGGGGGTGAATGTCACTCGGGCTGCTTGGGCTGCACATTGTGCTGTGGTCTGTGCACATACAACCACGTGCAGCGTGAATGTGTCGCAGGCGGACACAGCAGGCAGTCCCTGAACACAGCCGGGATCCTGTGCCAGGCTCAGGGGAGACCACACATCCTGCCCCCAGGAGGTGGGGCGCACCCAGCTGAAAGCAGGCTAGCCACAAGCGCGGTGGCACGCCCCACACAGACTGAGGAGTGCCACACACAGCATGCAGGCATGCCTGCACGTGAGAGTCAGCAGCTGCTCCCACAGACAGCCCAGCGAACTGCACCTGTGTATGCAGACCCCCAAGGAGGGCCAGGCTGCTCACGGCTCCTCTGCCGCCCATGAGGGGACCCCACTGTGGCAGGACACTTCCCTTGCCTGCCTGTCTGTGGGGGTGTGTGTGTGTGTGTGTGTGTGTGTGTGAGGGAAAGCGGGCATCACGGTCCTCTGGGCACATTGGGGCCCCTGTGAGACTGGGCCTGCTGTGCAGGCCACATATGGGCTTTCACCCGGGACATCACCCTCCTCTGGGCCACGGATTGTTGTGGTTGCTGCTCACAGAGGAGGGCACGGCCTCAGGTACAGTGTTTGCAGGGATGACTGACCTCCTCTCCCTCTTGTGTTGTTACCTACCAGCCCTGTGCTTTTGGGAGCCAGGGAGTGACATTCATGGAAAACCATCCCCCCCCCCTTCCCCTAAGCCTTTGCTGGAATCAGACAAAGCAATGAAAAGGCCGGGAAGACACACCTAAACTGCTTCAGACAAGGGTGATATAATTAAGGAAACACCCCAGCCTCATTTGCATTAAAGATGGAACAGAGGGACAGCTCATTAGCATACAGAATGGAGAGCAGCTCTTCCAAGGCAGGAACCGCAGTGAACTATGGGATACCGAAAGCAGAGAAGCACTGCCTGATGGGAAATCTCTACTCCAGATGCTAATGAACCCAGGCCTGCTCACACCCAAATTAGTCATCATCAGACCAATTCTAGTAACGATCCTATTGACATCTAAACTACTGAAACTGCCTACTTGCATTGTGAGCTCGTTCAAGGAATCTCTATTGTCTCTCCTCTTTCTCTTTGAACTATCTCTATAAAACTCCTATCCTTGCCCCAAGAAAAACTGTTCTGATACCTGGATTTAAACTGCATCAGTTCCATTGAGACTTCTTCATCTCCTGTCTGATCGTGCTGGGGGGCTCTGTTCTGCTTGTCTCCTGCCCTCTGGACCCCCGATCAGTGCAAGCTCCATGGAGTGGTGAGGTCTCTCTCTCTCTCTCCCTCCCATCAACTACCTCTCTAAGCATAGCCTCCTGACCCTGCCCTATGTAAACTGTGATATGGTTACCTAACATTTGTAATCCGTTTCAATTTAGATTTAATATTGTAACTGTTAGATTTAATATTGTAACTTTTTGATATCTATGCACTACTCAGAAATAAATAACTTTCATTGTTAAGCTGGTTGCTTCTCTCTCTTTCTTTCTCTTTTGCTCACTCTTCCTTAAGGGGTGTTGTTTTGGCTTCCCCATTCGCTCTGCAACAACGCTTCTTGTACCCAAGCTAAAGATCCCTGTAGTGCCCAAAATCCTATGGGGTTTGCTCATCGTGTAGTTTGCCAGTGAATGATTGTGGGGTGAAAGTGGGGATAGGGAAGTGCTGAACCTGGGGGCTTATGAGGATGGCAGCTTAAAGTGCTGTTTAATCCAGCCCACTGAGTCCAAAGGCACACGAGGGTGCAGTGTGGCATTGCCGTGAAACCCAGCCAGCTGAGTCCAGGGACATATGAGGGGGGTCAGCTTGTGAGTGCTGATTACCCAGTCCTCTCAGACGTGCTCTGTTAGTGGGTGTGAGTGTCTGTGTGTGTTGCTAAGGTGGTAACCCCATCCTGAGGAACCTAGTTCCTGCAGGAGAGCTCCAGTGGGAGGGGGAATTGGCAGCAGGGAGAATTCAGCTCCGTATGAGAGCACAAGTGAGCACAAACAGCACACTGATAGAATTGTTAACCTTCCCCCAGTCCCATAAGAGTAATCCTGATAAACGAGCATACCCCAGAGTATTCGGCAAATCTGGTAACAGTGTGTTCTTCACAGCCACGCCAGCCAGGACAGAGGGCCGAGCCACACCACCGCCGCAGCCACCTGCCAGAGTCCGGGGGACCTGCAGACGAGCCAGGGTGCAGGAGGACCTGATGAGCCAGCACGTCAGCATCCTCCGGGACATCCAGCAGACCCTGGTGCGTGGGGTCCATGCTGATCTGGAGAAGTGGGAGCGTGCCTGGGGCCAATTGATGTCATGTTGTGACACCATGTGTGGCATCATGTACCACATGGCAGCAGACCCGCCTGATGCTGCTGCTCCTGGGTTTCACCCTCCTGCTCCCCCTTCCATGGCCATTGCCCATCCGGCAGCCCACCCTTCTATGCCTCAGATCCCTCCCCATGCCATGCCTCTGCTCCCTCCCTTAGCAATGCCCATGCCCCTCCCCAAGTGATCCCTATGGCCCCTTCTCCTGCCCCCTGCCAACCCTGACCCCGCTCTAGCCCCCCTACACCCAGGCCTTTGTGGCCCCCCCCAGACCAACACAACCCCGACAAGGCCCCCGCACCCGAGGGGGTGCCTCGAGCCGCCCCACTCCTCCCAGTCCTGGCCTCCCATCCCAGTTCAGAATTCCCCACTCTCCCTGCCCACCTTTGCTGAATGTTTAATAATTAAAAAAACAACAACCTCCTTTTGTTCTGAAACCAAACAGTTGTTTTAATTGGGAGGTCAGGGAAAGGACAAGGGGTGGGGCTGAGAGGGGGAAGGGATAGAGCAACAAGGCAGAGGACCCTGTTGGGGAGGCCCTGGGGAGAGTTACTGGGGTGCTTGAGAGAACCTCTCCCTCAGGGCCTCCCGGATGTGCACACCCAACTGATGGGCCTGGCGGGTAGCAGCTATCTGGGGCTGCTCAAACACATGGCCCTTGCGGCCGGTGTCTGCCCCCAACCCCGGGAGGAAGGCTTCCCCCTTGCGCTTCACAATATTGCGGAGCACACAGCACGTTGCTACCACCTCAGGGATGTTGCACTCCCCGACGTCGAGGTGGGTGAGGAGGCACTGGAAGCATGCCTTGAGGCAGCCGAAGGCACACTCGACCTGTATCCGGGCTCAGTTGAGGCAGGTATTGTACTGCTCCCTGCTGGGGTCGAGGTGGCCAATATGCGGCTTCATCAGCCAGGGCATTAGTGGGTAAGCTGCGTCCCCCACTATGCACAGTGGCATGTTCACGTCGCCCACTGCAAAGTCCTGGCGGGGGAAAAGGGTGCCCATCTCCAGCTTACGGCATAGGCTAGAGTTTCTAAAGACTCAGGTATCATGTACCCTGCCCAACCATCCCACAAAAATGTCCGTGAATTGTCCCAGTGGTCCACCAGGGCCTGCAGGACAATAGAAAAGTAGCCCTTTCGATTTACTGAGCTGCTCCATGGTCCGGTGCTCTGATTGGGATGTGTGTCCTGTCAATGGCTCCCCCGCAGTTTGGGAACCCCAGGGCAGCAAATCCAGCCACGGTCACGTCCAGGTCTCCTACACAGACGACACTCCACAGCATCAGGGGAGTTGATGGCCCTCACTACCTGCAGAAGGAGACAAACAAACACACCAAATAGAGAATAAGAGAGGGGGTGCATGAGCCCTTGCGAGATGCCCATCCCTCTCCTCTTCTCTGCCCCCCCAAACACCCCAGTACCCACCTCCTATGAGGCCGCTCCCCCGCCCCAGCAGCAAGGCTATGTGAGGGCAGGACAGCATAAGCCCCCGGGGTCAGAGCCTTCCCTTCACCCTCATTCAACCCTCTTCTGTCTCCAGCCCCCTTCTCCCGAGGGTCCCCCTTATCCAACACTTGCCCT
Source organism: Rafetus swinhoei (assembly GCA_019425775.1). Lineage (NCBI taxonomy): Eukaryota > Metazoa > Chordata > Testudines > Trionychidae > Rafetus > Rafetus swinhoei. Next base: position 133,148,667 of record CM033424.1, on the reverse strand, counting down.
CTCCCCCCCACCCCGTGCAGGGATTGCAGCTTGAGAGCTCCTTACCTCCATAAGGAGGGCCCCTATGGTGGACTTCCCCACCCCAAACTGGTTGCCCACCGACTGGTAGCTGTCTGGGATGGCGAACTTCCACAGGACGATTGTCACCCGCTTCTACAAGGGGATGGCGGGCCGCAGGTTGGTGTTGCGTCTCCGGAGGGTGGGTGCCAGCCAGGCACAGAACTTGAGGAAGGTGGCCCTGCGCATTCTAAAGTTCTGTACCCATTGCTGGTCGTCCCACCGCTCCAGGACCAGACAGTCCCACCAGTCCAAACTGGTCTCCAGCCTCCAGAACCTTCTCTGTATAGTGGGGTGCAGTTGCCAAAGTGGATCAGCCGCAGCCACCGAGAGGGTCCCCAGAAGGAGCTCAGGGTCCAGGTCCTCCAGGAAGAGGAAGGCAGCTGGCAGCAAATGCTGCAAAAGCTGCAGCATGGCCATGTGGGGTCATCGCCTGCCTGGGGCAGCTCCTGCTCCATGGCACACTCAAGAACAAAGCTGTGACACCCCCAAAAGCACAGGGCAACCACAGCAGGCACTGCTGAAGCTTTGCTGTCCCTGAAAGAGGTCCGCAAGTAGGCAGCAGAAGCAGAGAAATGGCTGTCCCGGGGGGCGGGAGGGGTGTCCCTTTAAGCACATGTCTCTGTAAAGCTTCAGCACCAGCCCTCAGAAGCAACTGGTGACCTAAAGCCTTGCCTGAAGTGGTTCCAGGTGGCCTTTTTTGTAAGAGAGCGTCCTATGAGTCTGGACACTCTCTTGCACAAAAGTGCATCGCTTTTTCGATGTGCTTTTGCAGTGTGGACGCTCTCTTGCGCAACGAGTTTTTGCGGAAGATCTCTTCTGCAAAAAAAGCTTCTTGCGCAAGAAGCCTGCAGTCTAGATGTAGCCTCAGTGAGTAGTCACAATGACTTTGGGTGCCTTTTCAGACCCAGGCAACCGTTTGAGTCACCTGGCACACACAATCTGAAAGTCCTTAGCAAAAAGAAGTTAAAGTTAAAGCACAGTCCCTCTGGTTAGCCCAGAGCCTCAGTCTAATTACAGCAGTGAACCGCATGGTCAGGCTCTGACCTTCTCAGTCAGTTCCCAGCTGAGAGAACATCTAGCTTCTTCCATCAGCTTCCAGTTGTTTGTTCTCAGGATGGGGTATTTTCCTCAGTTTGTCTGCCTAATGATGGAGGTGATCCACCTCCCTGTGGGTCACTGGCTGCTAGGTGTTGAAGTCCTAGTTACTGAGCTTCCCGCTGATATGGGGTTCTGCCCACACAGTCCTTTTGGATAACCCATTCAGGCTCACACAAGTAGGTGACACCCACATCTATGTCTCGTATCTTGCCCTGAGAGTATACTTAAACTTTTCTCCCCAGTTGGATATGCAAAATATTGGGGAAAATGAGGCGCACATACACTTCATAAAAGAATTACACACAGTTTCCCCCTCTCAGAGGAGGTAGATGTTGTGAATATGGCAGTCTTAATGGAAATAAATAAAATAAGAAAATGTCAGCTGAATGCAGTGTTATCCCAATGGAAAGGATGTACTCATTACTTACATTTACCTGGTAATTTTTGTTGGTATCATGGAGAAGGAAATGATCCCCTGCTCTTCTCCAGCTCTCTAGGGCTGTTGGATTTGCCAACAGCACTAGTCCTTTTCTCTGGAACTTCCTAGTAAAGCCTGCCAAATGGCTGCTGCCTCATGCATGCATGTAGAGTATGGGGAAACAGCTATTTTCGTTCTCAACTCTTCTGGCCCATTTGCCTCAGGAAAATGGAAAATGCTGAGAGATATAGAATCCATTTGCAAACATCTAGAAGATAATAAGGTGATAACAGTCAACATGGATTTGTAAAGAACAAATCACGTCAAAGCAATCTTATAGCTTTCTTTGATAGGATAACAAGCCTTGCTGATAAAGGGGAAGTGGTAGATGTGGCATCTATTTCCTTCAGCCCGGTAGCAGCTCTCTGAGTGGGTCTTCAGACCACTTTGAGAAACACTGACCTAGATGGAGCTACTTTAAGGTGGTACATAACTGACTGAATAATCATTCCCAGAGAGTAGTTATCAATGGTTCATAATCATGGTTTACAGTCATGCTGTAAGTGCTGGTTCTTCAGGGATCAGTTTTAGGACCTGTTCCGCCTGTGGAGGTTGTGGAATCTCCATCATTGGAGATTTTTAACAGCAGGTTAGGCAAACCTCTATAGGGATGATCTAGATGGTGCTTAGTCCTACCGTGAGTGCAGGGGACTGGACTTGATGACCTCTTCAGGTTCCTTCCAGTTCTATGGTTCTATGAAATAGACAACAGTGGGAACTTAAGAGTATAGAGGCTGCAGGTTTTTGGCAGACAATATGGGCAGCGTTAGAGCTTCAGAGGGAATGAGGCACTATTCCCACCTTTCTTTTCATAATGTGTTCAGTTTTTATTATAAAAGGGGATTGTGGTGGGAAGGGGCTGGAGGAGTAACAGCAGAAGTGGCACTTGGCCATTTTCCTCCTCTCGTGCCAGTTCCGGTCCCCATTTAAACCATCCCCCTTTCAACTCTGACAAATGTCTTGGCATCGACCTTTGAATGTTTGGTGACAGTGGCACTGGATGGGATTTCAAAACCAGCTGAAGGTCAGCTAAGCTCAAACAAATTCTTTCCAGTAACCACGCAGCACACCTCCATCATAATCATCCAGGAACCTACTCCTGCAATCAACCCCGGTGCCAATTCTGTCTACACATCTACACAAGCGATTTCGTCACTGGACCCAACCACATCAGCCATCACATCAGGGGCTCATTTAACTGCACATCCATTAATGTGATCTATACCATCAAATACCAGCAATGCCCTTTGCCCATGTATATTGGCCAAACTGGACAGACTCCATGGGAAAGAATTAATGGACACAAATCAGATATCCAAAAAGGCAACACGTGGAAACCTGCTGGAGAACCCTTTAACCTGCCTGGGCACTCACTAATGGATCTCAAAGTCACCATGTTGTTTCAGGCCAATTCCACAAGCCAAATGCACAGGGAAACATTGGAACTTAGCTTCATTTACAAGTTTGGGACCCAACACAATGGTATGATAAAGACATTGTCTGGCTAGCACACTACCTTCCACATCCTAATGACTTAACAAAACAACGGGTACTTAAGAACAATTTGCACCTTCTCTATCAGCTTCATGTAACATGAACACTTTAATTAACTATTTTCCCTCTTCCTTCTACCCCCCCATCCTCTATTTATTTTGGAACTAGACTTTTAATACTCCACTCATCTGAAGAAGTGGGTTGTACCCGTGAAAGGTCATACCATCTACATGTTTTGTTAGTCTTTAAGGTGCTGCTAGACTGTATGTTGTTTTTTTGATGGTCTGTAGTAATCAATAAAAGCAGGAAGGGCATTAGCCTCCTGTTATAGTCAATGGGACCTATGTCCTCATTTTCAACAGATTCGAAATAGTCAATGAAGCGGGGATTTAAATATCCCATGCTTCATTAGCATGATCTCACCGGTGCGTTACTCCGATCAACAGCTATTTCGAAGGTGAAAGTGCACGCCGGGATGCGTTAGTTTGAACCAACCCCCCAAAATGAGGAGTAACGTTAGTTCGAACCAAAGGGTTTAGTTTGAACTAACGCGTCCCGGCGCGCACTTTCACTTTCGAAACAGCTGTTGTTCGAAGTAACGTGCCGGTGAGATCATGCTAATGAAGCGCGGGATATTTAAATCCCCGCTTCATTGACTATTTCGAATGCCTACATTTGCATCCCTAGTTCGAACATTTGCATCCCTAAGGGAAGTGTAGACATACCCTTATATCATTCACGTGGATGTTGTCCTAATTCTTCATCACTGCTGGGCTTAACTGAAATGTTGAATATTAGGAAATGTGCTCAGCGTGTTTCTAGGAAAGTATTATGACTAATTTTGACTTTTCTTTATCTAGCCTATTTTACCATTTCCCCCACCCCACCCACACTGTAAAATACAAGGTGAGTGTTAAAAGCAGCTATTTGCTATGTGTTCTTCCTAGTGCACATATGCAATCCCTATTGGCACAGATGGAAGTTAAATGCGTTCACTGACAAGAAAATATTCCCTAGGGTGTCTCGTGTGGATAAACTCCAGATGTCTCTCCTAACCTATTTTTTTTTTAAATAAGGCAAATGGATGTTTGTGTGGGTGGGTGTGGAAATCTCTATGTACTTTCTATGACAACTTGCATATTTTCGTCAAAAACATACAAAAACTATCCCCTGTTTGTGCAGATGGGCTGCCAATTAAAGTGTTCTTTAAAAAGATTAAATCTTTACCCAGTTATTATGGGAGAGTCACATAATTATCTCCCCATGCTAATCCCTCTATACAAGTATAGATGATTGACTATTCTAATACTATTTTGAATCCTTATCTAATGCTATCCATTCCTTTCTGTCTTTCTTTTGTAACTAGTATTGGAGAAAATGCTGATACAATTCCTAGGGGAAAGTTTCTTAATGGTAGCAGTATATATCATCTCTGTAATTTAATTATCTCTGTTATTGTAATATCTGACCACTGTCCAAACACCACATTTAACCTCTCAGTATGCATACGATGGAGAGAGATATCCGTGTTTCCCTTTTCCACAGATGAGGAACAAAGACATTAAGATTACATGACTTCCCCAAGGTCACATGGGAAACCTATGGCAGAGCTAAGGATATGAACTGAGGGCTCTTGTATCACAGTCCAGTGCCTTATTCATTCTATTCCTTCCTTCATCACTTCTACAAAATAGTTATCACAGTTGTAAATATGCCCATATAACTCTCCCCTCACAAATAAATCAGTTAACGCATTAATGTAATGTGGCTTCACATGTTAGAGCAATTACAGTGAAATTCATTACTACCCACATATACTAAATTTATATAGAAGGTGCATATTTTGCATTGTTAGCATAGCCCTGTACTACTCACATTGAAACCCAATTAGAATATTATTAACATTATGATGAGTGTGACCGCCGCGGGGTGCGATCACCCTCTCCCGCCCCGGGAGAGGGGTTCAGCGGACCCCGTCGCCGGCCTCCGGCCTGTTGGTCCCGGAGTCTAGTCAGGTTTTGCGCCTTCAGGCGCGATCACCCCGCTCGGCTGAGTCCAGGGGATCCGCGAGCCCGGGGGGCGCCTACCCCTCAAGCGGGACTTCTCCCGCAGTCTCCACTGGGAGGGCCTCCGGCTCATCGGTGCAGGAGCGCCCGCAACTCCCGATGACGGCGGGGAGAGAGGACCCGGGCCCACCTCTCCACCGGGTCCCAGCCCAGGGCCCTAAGCACAGGGTCTGCTAGCTCCCTGTGCGGCGGACGTGGGATTCCTTCCCGAAACGCGTCCACCCACGGGCGCCAAAAGGGCCCCGCCCCGGGCTGCTTCCTCCCCGCCGCGAACCCCGTCGCCCTCGCCGTGGGGTCCCCGCCACCTACCGTGGCTCGGTCGCTCGGCGCCAGAGCAGTCCGTCCTCCGCTGCGGGGTCCGGTCCTGGCAGTGACCCGTTGCCGCGGGTGTCTTCGATCCCCCGCTTCCGGGGGTCCCCGTTGGGAATCCGGGCTCCCTGGGGGGGCGTCTCCCCGTGTCCGGTCCCACGCCCTGCGGGAGCCGGCCTCCAAGGTCGCGCCCCCTCCACGCTGCCGGCGGGCCCTTTTTAAACGGCCCACCGGAGATGACGCCCTGCGGGCGCACCTCCTCTCCGGTGCCAGTGTGCGCGCCTCCGTCCCGCCCGGCCCGTCAACCCCGCGCCCGCCCTCAGCGGGCGCGCGCCGGGAGCCAGGCGGGCCGCGGCTTGGCCTCCCAGCCGCGGGGGAAGTTCCCGCGGCCGGTATCCACCGCGCGCCGGCCTCCCGCTGCCGGGCGCCGCGACCGGGGGCACTGCCTCCCCCAGCCCCCCTGCGGGCTCCTCCGTGTGGGCTGTCTCCGGCCCGTCACAATGAGGATGCAGCCTTCTTTCAGAAACATGTTTATTCAGGAATAAATACTAATGCAAAAACATAATTAAATCTTTGGGTATTTTTAATTTTCATCTGAATTCATCCATTGGGGTGAGAGGGATAAATACTGTTAAATTCCTTGATTTAACCAAACAAAATCCATCTTATTATAATGGAGTTCTATAGTATGCATATTTTACAGTGGAAATTGTGTCTTGGTGATGAAAGAAAATGTGTACGACCTGTTAAATGCTGCCAGGGACTGTAACGTTGCTCATTCTTTGCTGATAACTGCACTGTCTGATAACATACTAACATTTAATTTCTAAAAATAGGAAGTTGCCCATGTGCTGGTGTGCTGGCTCCAAACTACCACAAGATGGCAGTGTCTCAGAACATTGCTTTTATACTAAACATGCAGAAGCTGATCTAGTTCACTGAGCCCGGGGTTAAGGGTAAAGGATAGTACAAATGACCTATCCCTGAACACAGATACAAAAGCCAGGCATCTTGCATCATGTTCAGCTACAGATTTATGACTTGGCAGTTAGATTATGCCATTGTTTTTGTTTGCTGTGACCAAACATATGTGGTGCCTGGTTCTGTCATGTTGAATATAGAGTTCAGCTGGTTAAATTGTGTCATGCTTTTACAGATGTGATCTGGCATAAAATCACATAAAATTACAGTTCATGCTATTAGGTCATAAAGAATTATGTGCCCACATAAATGGACGATTTTGTTTGCCATGCAGTTCAATGAGTACTCCATGGCATGACCAGAATTCTGTTTGAACCACAATAATCCCACTTTCCCCATACCTTCAGCCTACTGGTAGCTGAGCTGGCGCCCAGTACTTTTGTTTCAGAAATTCTTCATATGAACTTTGACTATCTACCAGGGCATTCACAATTTGTAAGCCCCATTTTAATCTCTTTTAGAAGCAAGCTCTGAGTTCTTGATCACATTGAGGCAAAATTAATAATGATGTCACATCTAATGATGTCACATCTAATGTAGGCTCAGTACTTTCCAACAGGGAATAAAGGAAATAAAACTTTACTGGCTATACAGTTGTCTTTGGACAATCTCCAAACTGAAGATGTTTTTCAGTGTAAACTACTAGAGGTCTTGGAATGAGACTATTTACTCTGGACCCACCACACGAATCAAATCAGTGCCAAACCCAAAGGATTTTAAGGAGGAAAAGTACTGTCAAACACTCTATAATGCCCCAGCAAGTGTGGTCTCATTACTATATAAATCCTCAATTAGACCATTTCTACTGTATAGCTTCTTTGTCTGGGAATTTTTTTAAGCTACAGTGGCAAAAAAACTTGAAGTCAAGAGAAACATCTGTGTGGAAGATTGCTTTGGCCAAATGGATTTTGGACTCTCTATGACAATTTCTTGATCTATTCTTTTCTGAATAGATGAACACTTGTGTTATTTAACTTAAGAGGGTTTGTTCTTGAGTGGTGTATACCTTTGGATGTCCCAAAGCCAAATGAAGTGTGTATGTTAGTATTTTACTTGGAGAACACACACATTGAATTCAGCCACAGCTCATTCTTCATGTCAAAGGTGATATGCAGAACATGCTGTCAGAAATCAGTGACATCTGTGGAAAGAGAAGTGTGAGGAATAAAACCTATAAGTTCAAATAGTCTCTGGTTTCTCTGACATTTTCACTCTTAGTATCTTACATATGTGACCTTCGGACACCTTGGTACCATTTGGCAGACGGTACAGGAATGTAAGGAATTTTACAAGGATCCCCTGGACCAGATATATATAAAAGCAGGTGAGCCCACTGGTCATCATAATCACTGCAAAATGTATGTATGGCTAATATTTAAGGAGTTAGATATCTAAATTGATAATTGTCTTTCAGGTCTTGGAATTAAGGCAGGTCACCAGAAGGTGACATACTTTGGATCTATTCCTTTCAGGCAGGTGGTAACAAATGTTTATTTCTCTGTCTGGACATGTGTATGTTCTACAATGTATATGTGATGGGGTGGACCAGGTGCCAAAACCTCCTGCTGCAGGCTTGTGGCTGCAGAGGAAGTGGCTAATCAGGGGCCAGGAAGGCCTATAAAGAGGAGCTGGGGAACAGAGCAGTAGTCCGTGTCTGTGGAGCCTTCAAGGTGTGCACACCAGGGACTAGCTGACACGAGATAGCACACGTGTCAGCACCACAGAGAGCTCCATGTGGAGAGCTCATTGGGGACTAAGAAACTATGTTGAGACTGAGGTAAAGCCCCGAGGCAAAGATTAAGATGTTGTCTCTGGGAGGGCAAGCCTTGGGGGCACCACTCTCTCGCAGAGTGGGGAAACAGACAGAGGGCACTGAGATTTGCCCTGTTAGATGTGTACCCCAAAAGGGGTTTGTGTGTGATTTACACTGGGTATGACTCAGTTCGAGGGTTGAGTTGCTAAAAGAGGCTTTTGGCTAATGAACAGAAAAAGTGTGCAGGCAGATGCCCTCGGGAAAAAGCAGGTGCTTGCAAGGAGTGCTGCCCCATTACAGTATATCTCTCAGTGTAAACCTTTTTTGCATTGTGAGTCACAGGTAGGGCTCCCAACCATCTCAGGTTGGCCAAAAGTCTCCTAGAATTGAACTCAGTCTTCTGGTTGCTATTGAAAGTAAGCCAGGAAATTTTAATAGGCTGCTAAAACTCTGGCTAGTGGTGCACCAGGACCAGGGCTGCCAACAGGGTGTGAGAATTGTGTGTATGGGGGGGGGGGGAAGGAAAGAAGAGCAACTGCCCTGAGACTGGGTAATTTAAAAGAATTCAGGGTTCCTGGCTGCCGCCATTACAGTAGCAGCAACAGCGGGTGAAGCCCCGGCCTTAGAAACTGCTGCCGGAGCCTCAGGCAACACTGAAGGGCCAGCTGGGGGAGGCTAGCTCACTCCCCTCCCCTTACATGAACCCTCACCCCTTCTGGATCCCAGAGCCACTCTCTTACCTTGCCTAGGGTCTGACAGTCTGTCAGCCATCCTGAGTGGGGCTAAGGAAGGTTCCCTACCTGCCCTGGCTCTCAGAAGTGACTGGGACAGCCCTCTGATTCCTAGGTGCAGGAAGGTTTATGAGGTTTCTATGCAGTGCCCCCACCCCAAGTGCAAACTCTGTGACTCCCATTGGCCAATAGGAGCAGCAGGGGCAGTGCCTGGAGGCGGGGCACAGTGCAGAGCCAACTGGCTGCCCCCGAGCTTAGGAGCCATACATGAGACATGTCAGTTGCTTCCAGGAGCCACCCAAGGTAAGCGCTGCCTGGTTAGAGCCCGCAGCCCCTCTCACATTCCTACCTCCTGCCCCAGCTCTGGTCCCCTTTCTGCACCAAACTCCCTCCCAGAGCCCGCATGCGAGACCTCCTCCTGCACCCCGAGGATCAGCCCTGAGCTTCTCCCACACTCAAAACCCCTCGGCCCCAGGCCCGCGAAAGTGAGTGAGGGTGGAAGAGAGACTGATGGAGGGAAAGAAGGTGGAGTGAGCATGAGGTGGGGCTTTGTGGAAGGGGTGGGTCAGGGAACAGGGCAAGGGTGTTTGGATTTGTGAGTTTAGACAGTTGGTAACCCTAGGCAGAGGCAAAAAACAAACGTTTTTTTTATCCTGTGAATTTCATGTAGATTTTGCAAACAGCAGTTGGTGTCTAATTATGAGTAAAGACAAAGGATTTTAGGTACAACTGGGGTGTATAAGGAACAGACAAGGTCCCTCACTTAGGACTCAAGCTGACAGCTTGCCTATCTTGTGAAAGAGGATCCCAGTCAAGCCTGACTGAAAAGTGCTGCAAGGACTTTGGGTGAGCCAAACTCTATAAGACATGAGTATCTAGTTAACTAAGTCTAGCTCTAGAAAGTATGTCATGAATTTTTATATGTAACATTTTGGGTATATCTACACAACAGGAAAAAAATCCAATTAAGATCATAGAATCATAGAGCTGGAAGAGACTTCAGGAGGTCATCAAGTCCAGCCCTAAATCAACCCAGCCCTAAATCTTTGTCAAGCCGAGATTTAAAAACCTCTAGGGATGGAGATTCCACCACCTCCTTAGGTAACCCATTCCAGTGCTTCACTACCCTCCTAGTGAAATAGTTTTTCCTAATATTCAACCTGGACCTCTCCTGCTGTAACTTGAAACCATTGCTCCTTGTTCTACCATCCGTCACTACTGAGAACAGCCTTTCTCCATCCTCTTTGGAACCTCCCTTGAGGAAGTTGAAGGCTGCTATCAAATCCTCCCTCACTCTTCTCTTCTGCAGACTAAACAAACCCAAATCCCTCAGTCTTTCCTCATAAGTCGTGCACTCCAGCCCCCTAATCATTTTGGTTGCCCTCCACTGGACCCTCTCCAATGTGTCCACATCCTTTCTATAGTGGGGGGCCCAGAACTGGACACAATACTCCAGATGTGGCCTCACCAGAGCCGAATAAAGGGGAATAATCACATCTCTGGATCTGCTGGCAATGCTCCTCCTAATGCAACCTAATATGCCATTAGCCTTCTTGGCTACAAGGGCACACTGTTCACTCATATCCAGCTTCTCATCCACTGTAATCCCCAGGTCCTTTTCTGCAGAACAGCTACTTACCCATTCAGTCCCCAGCCTGTAACAATGCTTGGGATTCTTCCATCCCAAGTGCAGGACTCTACACTTGTCCTTGTTGAACTGCATCAGATTTCTTGTGGCCCAATCCTCTAATCTGTCCAGGTCACTCTGGACTGTATTCCTGCCCTCCAGCATATCTACCTCTCCCCATAGCTTAGTGTCATCTGCGAACTTGCTGAGTGTGCAATCTATCCCCTCATCCAGGTCATTAATAAAAATGTTGAACAAAACTGGTCCAAGAACAGATCCTTGGGGCACTCTGCTAGAAACCGACCACCAACCTGACATCGAGCCCTTGATCACTACCCATTGGGCTTGACAGTGTAGCCATCTTTCTATCCATTTTACAGTCCATTTATCCAATCCATATTCCCTTAACTTGCTGGCAAGAATATTGTGGGAGACGGTAATCAAAAGCTTTGCTAAAGTCAAGGTATATCACATCCACTGACTTTCCCATATCCACAGAGCCAATTACCTCATCATAGAAGCTAATCAGATTGCTCAGGCACGACTTGCCGTTGGTGAATCCATGTTGACTATTCCTGATCACTTTCCCCTCTTTCAAGTGCTTCAAAATGGATTCCTTGAGAATCCCCTCCATGATTTTTCCAGGGACTGAGGTAAAGCTGACTGATCTGTAGTTCCCTGGATTGTCGTCCTTTCTTTTTTTAAAGATGGGCACTACTTTTTCCAGTCATCCAGGATCTCTCCCGATCTCCACGAGTTTTCAAAGATAATGGCCAAAGGCTCCACAATGACATTTGCCAACTCCCTCTGTACCCTCAGATGCATTAAATCATGGCCCATGGATCTGTGTATGTTTAGCTTTTCTAAATACTTCCTGACTTGTTCTTTCCCCAACAAGGGCTGTCCACCTCCTTCCCATACTGTGTTGCCTAGTGTATTTGTCTGGGAGCTGACCTTGTCCGTGAAGACAGAGGCAAAGAAAGCATTGAGTACTTCAGCTTTTCCCACATCATCTGTCACTAGGTTTCCTCCCTCATCTAGTAAGGGCCCCACACGCTCTCTGATGACCCTCTTATTGCTAACATGCCTGTAGAAACCTTTCTTGTTATCCTTCACCTCCCTTGCTAGCTGCAGCTCCAATTGCGCTTTCGCCTTCCTGATAACTCCCCTGCATTCTTGAGCTATATATGACAGACAGTCATCTGTCTAAGTTTCCACTTCTTGTAAGCTTCCTTTTTGTGTTTAAGCTCACCAAGGATGTCCCCGGTAAGCCAGTCTGGTCGTCTACCATATTTGCTTTTCTTGCTGCACATCGGAATGGTTTCTTCATGTGCCTTTAATAAGGCTTCTTTAAAATACTGCCAGCTCTCCTGGACACCTTTCCCCTTCATGTAAGCATCCCAGGGAATCCTGCCCATCAGTTCTCTGAGGGAGTCAAAGTCTGCTTTTCTGAACTCCAGGGTGTGTATTTTGCTACTCTCCTTTCTTCCTTTGGTCAGGATCCTGAAATCTACCATCTCATGATCACTGCTTCCCAGGTTGTCACCCACCTCTACTTCCCCTACTAATTCCTCCCTGTTTGTGAGCAGCAGGTCAAGCTGCGCATGGCCCCTGGTCGGTTCCTTCAGCACTTGTACCAAGAAGTTATCCCCAACATTCTCCAAAAACTTCCTGGATTGTCTGTGTACTGCTGTATTGCTCTCCCAACAGATGTCAGGGTGATTAAAGTCACCCATGAGAACCAGGGCCTGAGATCTGGAAACTTCTCTCAGTTGTTCAAAGAAAGCCTTGTCTACCTCATCCACCTGATCCGGTGGTCTATAGCAGACACCAACCACAACATCACCCCTGTTGCTTCTACCTCTAAACTTAACCCATAGACTCTCAACAGGTTTTTCTCCCTCTATATACTGGAGCTCTGAGCAATCATAGTGCTCGCTTACATATAATGTAACTCCTCCTCCTTTTCTCCCCTGCCTGTTCTTCCTGAACAGTTTATACCCTTCCATGACAGTGCTCCAATCATGCTAGTCATCCCACCAAGTCTCCATTATTCCAATCAAATCATAGTTCTTTGACTGGGCCAGGGCTTGTAATTCTTCCTGTTTGTTTCCCAGGCTTTTTGCATTTGTGTACAAACACCTTAGATAACCAGTTGATCGCCCTATCTTCTCCATCGGAATCGGGGTCCTCCTTTGTTGCTCATTCCTCCTTGTGTTTCTTCCCGGTGTCTGACTTCCTCACTTACCTCAGGGCTTTGGTCACTGTCCCCCAATGAACCTAGTTCAAAGCCCTCCTCACTAGGTTTGCAAGCCTGCCCGCGAAGATGCTCTTTCCTCTCTTGGTTAGGTGGATCCCATCTCTTCCTAACAATCCTTGTGCCCGGAACAGAGTCCCATGGTCGAAGAAACCAAAGCCAAAGCGTTAATTGTGTAGCTGAAGTCAAAGTACTTAACGTGGCTTTTGGCACTGTCTACACAGCAGAAAGTTGAAGGAAGAACACTCTTCCTTCAACTTCTGTTACTCCTCATGAAACGAGGGTTACAGAAGCCAGAGTAAGAAGCCTGTTGTTTTGGATTTATTTCAAATTAACAGGCGTGCTGTGTAGATGTGCAATAAGTTACATTATAACATCCATTATTCTGAAATAATTCTGCTGTGTAGACGTACCCTTAGAGAAAGTATTTAGGATATACACTGTATGCAGATGGCAGCTATTGCTTTCTGAGAAAAATATTTCTCAGAAGAAGAGTATGCTGTATGAGGGAGTTGAATTGGTGAGGTTAGTGTTTAAGTCTGTTTGGTAACTTTTTTCCCCCTAAAATGTAGGAGTGATTTAACCTTGCAATGAACTATAACTTGAAAGGAGAACTGATTTAAACTAATATTAATCTTTCTGCTTTGTTTTTTTTAGTAGATAGTCTAAAACTGCATAACTAGTTCATTTTTACAATGAGCAACCTTCTCCTGAAATGAATCAAATTCACATCATCTAAGATTAAGTGTTTTTTTTTCTTTTTCTTGAGAAGCACAATTTTAGGCTCAACTGAACTGAAGTTGGCTTCATTCTTCAGTCCCCGTAATATCAAAGAACACTATATACTTTTACTTTTAGTAACTTCCTCCAATAAAAACAATAGTTATAATTAATAGTCTCAGCAGTTTTGCTGCCAAGGATTCCTGGCCACAATTCCTAGTTTTTTATGTTTTATACTGTAGCTGCATACCTCCAAATCTTGTTGACAAATCCAGGGTTGGGGGTTTTTGGATAACCAATTCAAGATTACTACTGCTGTCCAAAGGATAATCTTTATAATTAAAGACTGCACAAGAAAGAAGTGTATTGAATAAACCTTGCTTTAAATAAATACTTTTGAGTGTATTTTTCAGCACACATCAGGATTTTAGACACTATCTCCTGATTCTGCTTGCACCTTACACCTGGGGGTATCTTCTTTTGGTTGATCCACTACCATATGTACTACTAGCTCCCATCTACCTGCAAGCTTTACCTCTAGTACATAACCTGAGTCTTAGAACTCTATTTCCTGTTTCCTTTGTTGACATCATTATTTTTTGCATTCTATTTTAATGTATTGATTAATTGGCTTCTTTCACTTTCTTTGGCAGCTAGGTCATATGGATAAAAAAGGTATTTGTTGTAAATCTCTTGTATATTCCTGATGAGTCACTTCTTGTGTTCTGACTTTAATCCCAAAACACAAATAAATTCTGATTGAAACTTGATCACTAAGTATCTTTCAGGGAAAACCGTAGGCTACGTCTACACTGCAGGCTTTTTGCGCAAGAACTGTTTTGCATAAGAGTTCTTGCACAAAAGGTCTTGCGCAAGAGCATGTCCACACTGCCATATGCTTTTGTGCAAGAGATGTGCTTTTGCGCAAGAGTGTCCATGGCAGTGTGGACGCTCTCTTGCGCAAGAAAGCTCTGATGGCCATTTTAGCCTTAGGGGTTTCTTGCGCAAGAAATCCCTGTTGCCTGTCCACACTGCCTTTTAGCGCAAGAGGACTTATTCCTCGTAGGGAAAGGAATAACTCTTGCACAAGAAGCCCTCTGTTCTGACACTGTAAATTTACTTGCGCAAGAATGCATGTGCAGTGTAGATGCTCTGCAAGTGTAGACGTAGCCCCCGTGAACGATGAAATTTTCCCATAACCAGAACCATAGAAAGTAGGCTGTCTGATGTAGTTAGATAACCTCGAGCACACTTAGGCTATGTCTACACTGCAGGCTTCTTACGGAAGAACAGGCGTTCTTGCGCAAAAGCTTGTGGAGCGTCTACACTGCATGCACATTCTTGCGCAAGTAAATTTACAGTAAAGCATCGGAAAAGAGGGCTTCTTGTGCAAGAGTTATTCCTCTCCCCACGAGGAATAAACCCTCTTGCGCAAGAAGGCAATGTGGTCAGGCAAGAAACCCCTATGGCTAAAATGGCCATCAGAGCTTTCTTGTGCAAGAAAGCGTCCAAACTGCCATGGACACTCTTGCGTAAAAGCACATCTCTTGTGCAAAAGCACATGGCAATGTGGACGTGCTCTTGTGCAAGACCTTTTGCACAAGAGTTCTTGTGCAAGAAGCCTGCAGTGTAGACATAGCCTTAGGGTATGTCTACATTACAGAGTTTTGTTGGAAAAATGTCCATTTTTCCAACAAAACTTGAGGAACGTCCACACTGCAATTGTGTTCTTTTGCAAGAAAATCGAAAGATCAGAGGGGTTTTTCCGGCATTGGTAATCCTCATTCTATGAGGAAGAAGCCTTTTTCCGAAAGAGCTCTTTCACAAAAAGGTGTGTGTGGATGGGGAAGAGGGCGTTCTTTCAGAAGAGGAAAGAGGAAAAAGCACAGGTGCCCTGGTGGCCATTCCACCTCTAATTTTTTCCATCAATGTGCAGAATAAATTTTGCTATGTGCACTGAGGCATGTGTGGATGAGCACCACCAGTAGAAAAAAATGGTGTCAGCTGTGGGTTCTGTGCTGATCAGTTGGGCAGCATTTGAATCTCTTCTCGGTGGCTGTCCAAGTGCACAACTTACAGGGAACACTGGTGGGGTTTATGTGAATGGAGCCTTGTACGAGCCTTTTTGCTTGTGAGGAGTTCATCTTTATAGGATGCCTGCTTTTAATATATGATGTATTAGCATCAGTATTAATACTGATGCAGTGGGTTGCCTGACATCATAATTTGTGAGCTTTAATGGGTTTATAGGAAGAGTGCAAGCAAATCTAAAAAATTTAGGAGAAATACACTAATTCCTGGAAAAACTGACTGAAAATGTATCAGATAACACAAATTAAAATGTCAGTTTTGCCATGATTTAAACAAATTAATTCCCAGAACTTTGTGAAAAAACTATTTTTAAATTATTTAAAGTTTTACAACCACGTGCAGTGGTTTTACCCACAAATTATGCACATGTACATAAGCAAAGCAAATCATTGTTAGACTCAAATTACCCAATTTGTGTAAACATGTCCCCATGTGAATGTGCAAATAGCAGCTTCCTACGGTACATAAGAACGTGCACATTACTTAAATTAGTTTAAAATGTGCAAACAAGCCATGTTCAAAATAAAACTGAACTTAAAACACTGACAAATGTTAACTGCAAATCTAGTCTGTTAGGAGGGTTCCAGCCTATTTGGACCACATTTTGCTCCCAGCAGAGTCACTACAGCTGGTTGAATGTGGGCTAATTATTCCGTTCAAATCAACTGCTATTTTTCGTGTTTTATCAGTAATATATGGACTAGAATTTGATCAGTGAACTGTTGGAAATAAATGAATGACTCTCTGTACAGTCACTCAGACTGTATAATGGATTTGCTAGGCAACATGCTGCATTGCTGTTGATTTTTATGCTGAAGTTAGAAGTGCACCTCCAATATTCTGAAGTGGAAATTCATCTAGCACTAACAGACAAAATAAAAAACTGGGTTATAGCTCCTAAATAGGTATGCAGGTATGGTATTATACAGATCATCGTTACAGAGAAGTTTCAGGTATGTATTGGTAGGATCCTCTCTCAATAATAATTTAAACTGTGGCATTCATTTGTTCAACATATAATCTAAGCCAATAGCTTTATAGGATTTTTAAAGCATTAGAGACTTACATGACTAATGAGAGGGGATAAAAAAAGTCCCCTTAATAGGGATATAAACCCTCATGCTTCAAGGTATAAGTAATATATGAACTAGTGAAGATAGGAATTGCTGTACTAAATTAAACCATGGTCCATCAAGACCGGTATGCTATTTCCTGTATTTCTAATACTAAGAAGTAGTTACTGTGGACTATATAAGATATATTGTAGCTGATAAAAGATATTTATTTAAATATGAAACCCTCTTATTGGTGTATGTCTTTGCTAGTTAAATCTTTGGGATCAGTTGTAAAAATCAGGGTAGGAATCTTGACATTATCAAAGATTTTTATAGAATTACTTGCAAGAGAGGTGATATTTGTCAGTGTCTTGGCATAGTGCAACATGGGCATTTGAATTCTGCCTGCCTAATTTTTTTTGTCCAGTTTTGATTTTAATAAGATGGTCTTCATTTCCTTTCTTAATGCTGGTGCAAAATAGTTTTCATATCCTAATCGAATTGTGAATATGCTAAAATCATTAAATCCTGGAGAGTCTTTAAAGTTCTTGGAGATGTTTTTGGATGAAATGGCCTATGTATGTGTCAGTTATTAATAGTCAATATCAAATATAAGATATACTTGGAGATACCTGTTTACCTTTATTTCAGTCTTTCTCCACTCTTTTTCTTTAATTCGTTATTGATCATTCTATCTTGTATGTAATATAATTGTAGCCGTGTTAGTTCCAGGTTATTAAAGAAATAAAATGGGTGAGGTAATCTTTTTGGTCCAGTTTTAGTTGGTGAGGGAGACAAGTTTTGAGCCCCTCAGAGTTTTTCTCCAGGTGTGGGAAAGGAACTCCCAGCAACAACTGATAACTGGCCACTCTACCTTGAATGGCCCCTTACAATATATGCTAACTACTTATGCTAAACAATCTGTTCTATCTTGCATTTCTTGCTGCAAGAGAGTCAAGACCCAGGTTATTTGTATAATGATGTCACTGGCTGGTTCATCTGTGGGGACTCACTGCAGAACCTCTAGGTCTAAACATGTAGATTCTGCTGCATGAGCTGAAGCGCTGGGTGTGTATACTGTTCTCTTGGGGACAGCAGATCTGTTATTACTGTGAATATTCAATGGAGAAGGGACCTGCTGGACCCTATTGGGGAATGCTTTAAAAATTGGCTTGGAGTCCTATATGTACCTAGTGTTAACCTGCAAGGCAAAGTAAGGGCTGGCGTAGCCCAGAGGAGATAGTTTGGGCAACCAATGGGCTGGTGGAGTCAGGAAGATGACATCCAGTAAAGCTCAAGCAAGTCTCTTTCAGTAGAGATGGAAGTTAACAAGATGACTCACAGTCCTGGGTACCTGGAGAACAGTCTGATGCATATTATATACACGTTGAACCATTATGGTCTGGGACTCTGGTCTGGCAACATCCATGATCTGTCCATAACTCAGATGTTGCTCGACTAGAGAGCCCCAGCAGCAGAGGTTGCTGGCAGCTGGGAGCCAAGCCGGCCAGTGGAGCACCAGAGTCTGCAGCCAGCAGGGCATGGAAGCTTCCAGGGTTCAGGGGAAGCAAAGCTGGAGGGGCTGTGGGAGCTTGTGGGGCCACGGAGCCCACAGGGCTGCCACTGTCAGGGACTGGAGACAGCAGTGTCAGGTGGCTGGTGAGAGAAGCCCAGTGGGGAGGCTGATGCTCCCCATCCCAAATGTCCCCTGGTCTGGAAAACTCCCTTCTCCAGAACTAGTAAGGTCTTATGGGTGCTGGACCAGGGAGGTCCAACCTGTATAATGGACCACAAAACTCATACCCTTAAACGGCATGTCAAACACACAAATCTTAGCCAGTGACTTGGAAAAACACTGCTAACTTCAAAATAGCCCAGCAAACCATAGCCCATGGAACAAAGCACACAGTTGGTGAGAGAGTATTCTACAAACAGAGTCCAATCAAGCCATCCTTTCTGGGTGTTTATCCATCCTCACAATTCCCTAAAAGAGAGTTTCCATTGCAGTGACAAGATTGACTTGAAATCTGGCTGCAGTTGGAATTTGCCTTGGTAAGGAGGGGCAAGAATTCAGTAAGGACCTCAGGCTTTGGTCCATAGTAATGAAGAATGAAAATATCATGTCCAGGGGGCAAGAATTTCCTCATATTTCTAATTTAGGCCTAGTAATTCAATATCTTCTAATAGTCATCCTATTGAGCTAAACTCCTTTCGGTGTGTTGTTGTGGAGGACATCAATAGAGAGGTCAGACCACCTACTTTGATTGCTTTGGGTAGATCAGCTTACTATGCCTTGCAAGAAAGATGTGGTGGGGGGCTTCCACTAGCTTCTTGAACAGATAGTTACCAGAGATCAGCAGTACAAAGGTAACATTTCTGTGCTAGTAATACATGGGTCAAGTGTACATCCTATTACAATTTGATTTTAGCTTTCTCCTTGTTTTTAGACAGTAGAGTTATTGTTCTTTAATACAGGAGAGTTCTTACATGGCTCTACTTGACAGTCAAATATCACCTCATACATGCGAACCAAGCTGTATAACTTACAAAGAACCACAGCATTAAATGTTTCACTTTAAACAAATGATCTCATCCTATGGCTGGGAGTGTAATTAACATTTTCTCTTCTAACAGTTTGAAAAACGTCCCCAGTGCCAGCTCCACGTCTATGCTGGCTCAAATTTAATTACTGGAATTTTCATCAGTCTAGCTAAAATCCTTCCTAGATCCTCCTTTGTTTGAAGATTTCAGCCACACCCTATTAGCCACATGACTAACTGCAAAGACCAGCTTTACACAACTTGAAAGGGGCCTTTCTCTTTTGGAAGGTTGTAAATGTATATATTTCAGAACTCACAAGATGATTTTACAGCCACAAGGGAAAAATGGATCAATCCAGAAAATAGTTTTATACCTTTTTCCATGCATTTACTTTAGAACTTGGTAAGCAACTAATTGAATATTATGCACACAGAACAACTTGAGTATACGCTTTGCAAGTATATTACTAGCATACAGCTCTGTTGATGCAGTACTTTTTGCAATCTCTATGCTATATGAACTGACTAGAGAGCTCTACTTATAGCAGTACAACCAACCAATGCACAAATACAAAGCAAATACATAATTTTCCACTTCATTACCCTGACATGACATTAGTTATTGTCCAAAAATAGGTATTATTTGTGTCTTTAGTCATCAATACAACTCAAACCTAAGCACTAAACATTAGTTTTTTCAGATTCCTTACCTGCATAATCCGTTGCATCATTTTTTGTTTTTCTTCGTGGACTATGCAATTTACCATTGCCTTTCTTATGAAAGGTACTACACAAAATCTTTAGTATTAATAATTACCCCTTTACTCTTATAAATAGTAAATATATCTGGCTCTTCTAGGGCTTTTCATTCATAAGATTGAATGGAATCAATCATTATTCCACTTTACAGATGGGAAAACTGTGGCACAGAGGTGAACTGAATTGCCGAAGGTCACCCAGCAGACCAGTGGCAGAGCCAGGAATAGACATCAGGTCCAGTGCTTGATTCCATAGGCCACTTTGACTAGTGTCAATTTTTTAAGGAAGAAGGATTAAAACAGAAGCTCTAAACTTTCACTGAGTAAGGTCAGTTTTCAAGTAGGATGTTGGAACCAGAAGGTGGAGGAAGGACAGGAGCACAGCTGGGCAAAGAGAAGAAAAGAAAATGAGATAGGTAGCCAGAGCTGACATGAGGCATTCTAGGGGATTACACTTTAATCCCATCTCCTTGATGCTAGTTGGGAAAAAATATAAATGGAGATGCTACCGGGATGTGCCCTGCCATCTATTTTTCCCTAAACCAAGCAATTCATTTGGCTTAGTGGCAGGGTACTTGTGCTTTGGACACCATCTTGACCAGCAGCAGAGGGGGTGGGGGGCGGGAGAGAGCAGCCTTGTCCAAGGTTGTTTTGAAAATATAAACTGAGAGAAAAAGAGATCTGAGGAAATCCACAAAAAACCAGCAGCCTGTCATAATGAAATACAGAGTACTTGTTCTCACTGTAAAGTTAACTTGAGTAATAATTCAAGTGTTGCCTGTAACTCAAGTCCCATCAATATACAGAAGCCCTTAACCTGAGTGCGGGTAATGGTGGTGCTTTTTTGGTTAAAATTTTATATAATGTTTGCTTTTCAATACAAAATATCATAATACAATGAGAAAAAAATTGAAGTTATGCACTTAAAATCACCTGCTGTAATACACAGCACACAGGTGATATGCATGCACAAAAACAAATATGTGGCATCCTTAATATTAAACACTTTATCCCAGGCTTTAATATCTTCAAAACTCCAACTTGAACATTATTCCTCAGCATGGCTGTTCACACTTGAAAAGAATAACTCAAGTGCAGGCAGCTTGAATTAAATTGGAAGTGAAATTGTACCCAGGGAGACTGAGTGCCTAGAGGAATGGCACTTAGAGATGGGCCCAGACCCAAAGGATTCCAAATTTAGTTGATGTTGAAATTTGAACCCAGATACAGATCTGAATTTTTCAAATGAATTTTATCTGTATAATTGGCTGAGCAAATAGCTGAGCACCTTCTGTTTTTCTTTGACAGGCTTTTAAAAATCAAATGACACATTTCTCAAGTTATTTTTTTTTGAGAAATAAACTAATGCCTCACGAGTGAGATTTCTTTAGAGGTTAAGTTTAGCAGTATTTAAGGTGGTAAAGGCTACCTTCAAAGCAGTCTCTTTTTTACAGAGAGGGGCTATAATGGATGCACAGGAATACAGCGTAAAAGGAGTATTTCTAGAAGCAGCAGCTTTAGAAGGGGTCCCTAGAGAGAAAGGTGGGTAAGGGAATATCTTTGGTTAGATCAGCTCCTGTAAGCTTTTATCTACTTTTTTCTTCATGCTCCGATCTACAAATGATGTAAACAATGAGCCTCCTTTAGCACTGTAGGGAATTTTGGGAACTTTTATTGCTCCGTCCCTCACCTCCCCGACCCAGAGCGTAACACATGGCTGGGGCACCCACAGTAAGAGGAGCACGTTTCAGACTTGAGCTTGCAAGGCCTTAGAGGCCAGTAAAGTAAAGGAGTAAAGCTTACCGATGGGATGGACAGGTGATGGTTTAGGAGTGGAGGCAGAAGGTTCTCAACAGCAATTTGTTACCTGCCAATTTCTGGTGTTTGTATCCAAAACTGAGAGCATAAAACCATGGTCATTGTTTAGCTTTCTTGAACAACACTGTGACTTGCTTACTGAGCTCATAAGAGGCCCTGGATTGTGTTGGAATTTGTACAAAATGTTGCAGTTTCTTCTCTAAGTATGGTTTTTTAAATGCCAGTGTCCCTGTAGTCCGCTGTCAGTTCAGAAGATGAAAGGTGGCAACTAGTCAGTGCTCTGGTTGCTTGGGCAAAGAGCTAAACTTTAAGCATGGTTTGTGCTGCAACTGAGACCACATCATGTCTCCAGTTTGTCATAATATTTATTCACAACATTTTTGTGTGTGTCAGAGAGAGAGAGAGAGATTTGACTCGTCATTCAGATGAGATCCAGATCTCCATTTATTTAAACTTGGCGTATACAACATGGCTCCAAGAGGCCTCTGGAGAAGAGCTTGGGGAGAAACGCTACCTGCCTTTAACTGCACGGCACTCGGAGTTGTAATGGCTCAGTGAATTAATAAGTAATTAAGTTAACTTTTCAAAACTATGGTTTAGAAAGTATTTTTCACCCACATATCTTGCAAACATTATTAAATAGAGCTCTCGCTCCTTATTGGCTTATTAGAAGATTTACATGGCATTTCTTGGGCCCTTAAATCAAATGGGGTTTGTTTTTCTTCATTTAAATAATTGCTGTGGGGTGGAGCTGGGGGTGAGGGGTTCAGTAAGTAGAGAGAGGACAACCCCTTGGGAGAAAGGACAACCCCAGCCCTCTCTCACTGCAGCAGCTTGAAATCAGCTTGAAATCAGGTGAGAAGTGCCTGTCCATGGCCGATGCAGCTGCAGCAGGCACAGCCAGGGGAAGGGTGCGTGACCCCCAGTGAGGAGGACAGACAGACACACAAACAGAGAAAGGTCTCTGACATATATAGTAAATAACTGTTACTTTCTCCACTTCTACCCCTTGCTGGCCCAATGGGGTTACAGTAGTCCTGGTCCCCATCTCTGGTCCCTTGCTGTCCTCTGTGGTCATTCTACAGTATAACCTTTCCTCCTACCAGACCTCTCCCTTTCCCTTTTATGAGAAACATTCAAATTCCATGCACATCCCATTGTCCTGGCATAACCAAACCTTTACCTTGCTTTAAGTTACGATAAGAGGAAGCTGCATGCCAACTTTGGTCCTAGCTCTTACCATTTAGGAGGAGTTTTTGAACAAACAAACTCACAGATGGACTGACAGACAGATGTAAGTATATAGTAAGATTATTTCAAGGTACATGAATTTGACAGAACCCTATGTTGTGTCTGAAGTGTGGTCTCCTTTTCTTCCTCTCTTCCTGTAACTATAAGAATCTTTCTTCTCTGTGCTGATTAGTATACAAGGATCAGCTATGGAAATAAGGGTATGTCTAGACTACATGCCTCTGGTGACAGAGGCATGTAAATTAGACTACCCGACAGAGTCAATGAAGCAGAGATTTAAATATCCCCTGCTTCCTTAAAATAAAAAGGGCCACCACGCTGTGCCGGCTCAGCTGATTGTCGGCATAGCGCGGCAGTCAAGACGCGGATCGGACGACAGGGAACGCCTTTGTCGACTGCTCCCTTATGCCTCGTCAAACAAGGTTTACAGGAGCGGTCGACAAAGGCATTCCCTGTCGACCGATCTGCGTCTTGACTGCCACACTGTGCCAACGATCAACTGACACGGCACAGTGTGGCGGCCATTTTATTTGAATGAAGCGGGGGATATTTAAATCTCTGCTTCATTGACTATGTCGGGTAGTCTAATTTACATGCCTCTGTCGGCATGTAGTCTAGACATACCCTAAGGCTGTGTCTACATTGGCACCCTTTTACGGAAAAGGGATGCTAATGAAACAAGTCGGAATTGCAAATGCAGCAGGGATTTAAATTTTCCCCGTGGCATTTGCATGAACATGGCTGCCGCTTTTTTTTCCGACTCGGGGCTTTGACGGAAAAAAGCGCCAGTCTAGACGCGGCTCTTGTGGAAAATAAAGCCTTTTCTGGAAGATCCCTTATTCCTCTTAAAATCCGACTTGTCTCATTAGCATCCCTTTTCCGGAAAAGGGTGCCAATGTAGACACAGCTTTTGTGTCAGCCTTGATATAGACGTCACCAGACAGGAAGTGGCAATCTGCCTTGAACTGCAAACCCCAGAGAACACCACTTCCAGTATTTACACATATCTTCTTACAGATTATGCACAGATATGCTTCATTAAGGCTATATGACGACTAGCCTGATGCTGGTTTTCAATGGAAACCTTATATGACAATTTTTTGGTGAATTAGAATGTGAATTACACTCCAGAGGGTTGCTTCAACTCTCATGCACTTCTGTACTGCTTTCCAGTTGGCATCAAGAGGTCCTAGAGCCACAATCTCTTGTTTTCACCACTGTAGAGACTCCCCCATTACTGACACCGCTTGTGGCCTTTTAAGAAGCATAGCGCTCACAAATCAAGGTTGTTCCCATAAATCTCCCACTGTCTGAAAATGATGAGGATGGAAATTACATTTGAAACCTATAGAATGCAGTGCAGATGCTTTAAAAACTTTTTTCAAGCATATTACAGCATTCTAGAACAAGCGTATAACGTTCCATTAAATTCTATAAGAAGTTTCAGAAGACTAATTCCATCTTACATTTCATTCAGATATTTTGATCATTCCTGGACTTTGAAGAGGATTCTGTTTATTGACAAGTCTTTTTGTAAATGCTTTATAAACAACTTGAATTTATAACTATTTACAGAATAATTTATGTTCATCTGTACATTGTTTGCAAGGTGCTGACTGAGTATTTCATATGTAAGAATTTGATCGATGTTTTGCTAATTTTGAATACACACATGATCATATGGTATGTGTTCCTTCACTGGAATAGCATAACTTTTAGAACAGGGGTGGGCAAGAGACTGCCAGCAGGCCGGATCTGGCCCACCAAGCCACCAGATCTGGCCCACAGCCACCTTGCCAGAACCCTTAGGCAGAGAACAGCTCACGCTTTAAACAGGCAGCTGCTCTCTGCTCTGGATGGCTGGGGAGGTAGCAGGGAGTCTTCACACGCAGCAAAATCTCTCAGCTTTCATTGGACAGTTTCCAGCCAATAGGAGCTGACAAATTTTGCTGAGGGGCAGGAGCAGTGTGGGAAGCCTCCGCCCCTGCCTCCCATCCCCCAAGCGGAGCCACATGGAGCAGCCAGCAGACTCGGACTGCAGCAGACAGCCTGCTTCAGGTTTCTGCAAGGCTGCTGGCTGGGATATGCCTAGGTAAATGCCTCCAAGAGAGAGTCTGCCTCTGGCAAGCCCACCCCCGCCCCCCGCTCTGACTACCTAACCCAGGCCACCACCCAAAACCTTTCCCTCTTTTCCCAGGTAACAACTCCATCCCAGACCCTGTACCCCTTCTAAAGCCCCTCCCCCAGGTCAGAGTCCTCTTCTGCACCCTTACCTCCTCCTGGACCATGCACCTCAACCCCCCTACCCCAGATCACCAACCTCCATCCCAGACTCCACACCCCTCTATAGAAGTGTGGTCCTTGACCACTTGCCAAAATCCAGTAGTGGCCCCTGTAATGGGGTCTATTTGAAAACCATGGGAAGGTGGGCGGGCAAAGCCCGCACACGTTCTAAAAGCCCCTCCCCAGCCTTATGGGAGGGACAACTGGACCCATGTCCAACTGATTATGGGGGACAAATAATGACAAAAGGATCAAGGAGTGTTGGTCACAAGTTCAAAATAAGGATACCAAATGGGGACACAGAGCAGAGAACCCCGGACAGCGCCCACTGCTCCTCAAAGCTATCAATGGAGCCAGTGGACGCTGCCCAGAGGAACTCTGCCCGGATACGTGATGCAAGGGAGGAACGGA
Organism: Rafetus swinhoei; assembly: GCA_019425775.1. Classification (NCBI taxonomy): domain Eukaryota; kingdom Metazoa; phylum Chordata; order Testudines; family Trionychidae; genus Rafetus; species Rafetus swinhoei. Next base: position 133,122,886 of record CM033424.1, on the reverse strand, counting down.
AGTAGGCCCCACAGTTGCAGAGAACCCCCTCGTCCAGCATCCTCCTCCTGGTGTCATAGATGGCAGCTTTCGCTAAGGCCAGGAGGAGGTTGACGAGGAGGTCTCGCGACTTTGTGGGGCCACGGATTGGGTGTGCGAGATGAAAAGGTGAGGGAAGCCAGAACCTCAATAAGAGGTTCTGGAGGAGCCGAATAGGGGCTGCAACCTGGCGCACTCGAGGTATGCGTGGCGCCCAGGTTTTCCTCACGCCACAAAAGGGACAGGCTTCCGGGATGGGGTGAACCGCGCCAGGTACACGCCGTGCTCACGGCTCCGTGAAGGAGCCGCCAACTAATATCCCCGATGGGCCGTGGGACTAAGGTGGAATACACACTGGCCCATCGGGGTCTCCCACCCTCAACGGATCTTAAATAGTCCCGCCACTTAGTATCGGGCGGACACGAGGGTGGGGAAATGCAAGGTATGGAGCACGAGCGTGTACAGATGTTCCCTAGGCGCGTTCGAACAAACCGGCTGCAGGTTCTGCAGCCGGCTGGGAGTCCAGGGATGGGGAGGCCGGAGGGGCCCGTGGAACAGGGGCCCAATAAAAAGGGACGGAGGCTTCGCAGGAAGGGAGGGGCGGGGCGTACCCTCTCGCAGGGCTCTCTGTAGGAGGTCGAGAGCGGGCCGCGACAAAGCCGCCTCCACCTCCTGGAGTAGGCGCAGGGGGGTCCAAAGGGTGGAGAGCCCCATGCGCCGAGCGAGCGCTCGGGGATCCACCGAGTCCCCCCTGTCGTAGTCCAGGAGGTCTCCGAGTTTGGTGGTTTCTGCCAGGATCAACCTCCGGCGCATCAAGGAGACTCCGCCACCTGCACGCACAAGGCTGGATTGTGGAGCAGGGCTCCGCGAGGAGGTCTGCTCCTCGGCGGCCAAAACGGACCTGGTCGCCGAAAACAGCTTCCAGGTCCGGAGGAGTTCCTGGTAGAATTCCGGCAGCTCTGAGAGGTCTCGCGAAGGCCCTCGGGTGGATAAAAAGAGCTGCCGGTCGATCGGAGCCCTCGGCGGCGGAGGAAGGCGCACCCAAAATGCTCCATGCCGGACTACCTGCACTAAAGAGGAGTCTGCAGGGCCTGGAGGCGGAAGGTCCGGACCTGGCTGCGACGCAGACCAGGCCCTGGCCCCCTCCTCCAGGGGGAGAGACAGGACCCCCTGCAGAGACTCCAGTGCAGTCCTGGCCAAAAGAACTCCAGGGCTGTCCTCTGGAGCTTGGCCAGACCTCCGGGCCGGGCGCAGGGTGTTGAGCCGGTGCCAGAGCATGGACAGGACCAGCTGATTTAACACCAGCGCCCTCCCTCGAAGGGAGAGACACCGGAGCAGTCCTGTCCATCTCCGCAGCCGCCAGCCACCCTGGCCTCCAAACCCTGCCAGTTTTCCGGCGGAGAGGGATGCGCGGATAAATAGACGCCCAGATAGAGCAGCGGACCCGCACTCCACCTGATGGCCTGAAGCGCTGGTGGGAGGGAGCCGCCCGCCACCCGCCCCCGACCACCAGGCCAGAGCTCTTGACCCAGTTGACCCGGGCGGAGGAGGCCGCCGAGTAGACGGCTTGGCAGGCCTCCACCCGCACCAGGTCGCCCGGGTCCTGGACCACGAGGAGCACGCCATCGGCGCACGACAGGACCAGCCGCAGCCCGGCCCCGCAACACCAACCCCGCCAGCCTCCCACGGAGGAGACAGAGGAAGGGCTCGATCGCCAGAGCGTACAGCTGGCCCGACAGCGACACCCCTGACGTACTTCCGCCCGGCTGACCGGCCCGGTCAGGGTCCAGTTGAGCCTGACCAAACACTCCGCGAGAGCGCACAGCACCCGGAGAAAACCCACGAAACGGGCCCGGCCGGCGGCCTGCAGGGTGCCCAGGAGATACCCGTGATCCATCCTGTCGAACGCCTTCTCCTGGTCCAGGGACAGGAGGGCGAACGACATGCCGCCCCTACACCCGAAGCTCCAAGAGATCCCGACCAAATACAGATTATCAAGATGCTACGCCCGACGGTGTAGGTCTGGTCGGGATGGATCACGCCCGCCAGCACGGACCGCAGTCGCAGCGAGATGGCTTTTGCTACGACCTTATAGTCCGTGCTGAGGAGCGAGACGGACGCCACTCAAGGTCGCGGAGGTCCCCTTCTTCGGTAGCAAGGCGAGCACCGCCGCCTGCACGACAGAGGGAGGACCCCGCCTCCAAGGACTCGCCCAGATCAGTGACGCAGGTCTGGGCCGAGGACGCCCCAGAACACGCGGTAAAACCACGGTCAGCCCGCCCATGCCCGGGTTTTATTGTTGGGCATGAGACGGAGGGCTTCCGAGAACTCGGCCAGAGTGAGAGGCGTCTCCAGCCGGTCTCGGTCGCCCGCGCTGACCGTCGGGAGCTCGGTCCAGAGCACCTTGCAGGCGTCGGCTTCGGTCGGATCCGGGGAGAACAAGCTGGCGTAGAAGGCCCTGGCCCTTCCACGCATCTCCGCCGGATCCGTGAGGGGGGTGCCGTCCTCCGCCAAAAGGCAGGTGACGTGCTTTTTCACCCCTCCTTTTCTCCAGGGCATAGAAGAAGCGGAGCCGCGATCCATCTCCGAAGGAGATGGATGCGAGATCGAACGAAGGCGCCCCGGCCCTGTGATCTTCCAGGGCCCGGAGCTCCTCCCGCTTCTCCCGGCACGCCTCGCGGAGGAGTGGATCCTCGGGGGCGGAAGCCAGGCGCCCCTCAAGCTTCAAGACCTCCCGTTCCAGCTGCTCTATCGCCGCATCCCTCCGCCGGCTGGCGCCCCGGGAGCAGTCGCGGCAGAAGAGCCGGGCGCGCACCTTCCCCACGTCCCACCATCGCCGCGCCGAGGGAAAGGCGGGCTGCTGCCCCCGCCAGGCCAGCCAGAACTCCCGGAAGGATGCCACGAAGCCCACGTCCTCCAGCAAGCTATTATTGAAGTGCCAGTAGGCCGGCCCCAGCCTCTCCGAACTAAGGGAGGCTTTCACGGCCACCAAATGGTGGTCCGTGAACGGGCCGCCGAATGCTGGAGGAGTGGGCTCGTGCAGATGGAAGCGGAAAGGTAAACGCGATCCAACCGGGAGTGGCTCGACCGATCGCCCTCCACCCGGACGTAGGTGAAGGTGGTATTGTCGTCCGGTGGTGGTCTCGCCAGACGCCCACCAGGGAGTGGTCGCCCACGATCTCCTGAGGACGCCTGCTGCGGCCTGGCAGTTCGCGCCCTACACGGTCCCGGTCATCGAGGGTGGTGTTAAAGTCCCCGCCCAGGACCAGACACTCGCGAGGATCCAGAGTGCCGAGGAAGGTGGCCGCCTGCCGGTAAAAGATGACCTGGTCGGGCCGCTGCTCGGGCGTAGACGCTGACCAAGTTCAACGCCAGCCCTCCACGCGGCCCGGACGCAGCAGGCGGCCCGGGACAACCTCGGCGGTCCCCAGCACCTCGGGCCGTAGGGTAGGGGAGAACAGGGTGGCCACCCCGGCCGAGCGAGTGCCGAGGTGGCTAAAATACACCCCGTCCCCCCACTCCAGCCGCCAGCCAGCCTCGACGGCTGGAGTCGTGTGGGTCTCCTGCAGGAAAACCACCGAGCACCCTCCTCCCGAAGGAAGGAGAGCACCCGCTCCTGCGGAGACCCACCCTACAGCCCCGGCGCTCAACGCGATGGTGGTGTGATTCATGATGAGGGCTGGGGTGGATCCTCACGGGCAGGGTGATCGCCGGCCTCCGCAGGCCGCGCAACAGGCCGCTGCCCGACCCAAGGCGAGGAGAGCGCCACGAAATTTGCGGGCCCGCCGGTAGGTCGCGATGTCCCGCCCCTGGTCCCTCTCCTCCTGCAAGAGGGCCCTCGTGGCCCCAAGATGGAATGAAAGTCCCCAGCGCTGAAGGGCGAGCTCCACCTTTCCTTTAGCCCCAGGCGATCCGTGAGGAATTGGCGGAGCTCGGCCCCAGCGCTGAGGGGACACTAGATGTTTCCTCCGCCTGGGCCCCCGAAGACCTCGCGGGCCACCGAGGCGGGCAAACCGGGTCCGAGCCCGCGCGCGCCAAGAGCGACGGCGCCGCGCTGCCCGCCCCCAGCCCCGGCGAGGGAAGGTGCGGCGGAGGGAACAAGGCAGCCCCTAGGGAGCTAGGGACCGGGGACACAAATACCACCCCTGAGGGCCGCCACGGTCAACGGAACGCAGACGGCCCCGTGGGGGTGGCAGTAATGGTGGTTTGGGAGGACGGTGAGGGTGGGACAGGCGGCACGGTAGGCGTGGAAGGGGGCGGGCTCACGGCCGGACGGTGGGACAGGGGTGGGAGGAAAGGGGCGGTGATAGTAGGAGGGAGGTCACGGACGGGGAGGATTCGGGCTGGAAATGGGTTCGTAAGGTTAGGATCGGGCCAAGGGCACGTGCAGGGGTGAGGGAAGAATCGACAGGAAAGGGAACCAGAGATTGGGGCGGGTCTAGGAAGGGTCCCCTTGTTTGTGCCACCGGGCCGTGGCTCCCGAATGGGAACCGAGGGGACCGAAACAGAAAGGGCCCACACGACGCCGGGCTCAGATGGAAAAAGAGGAGTTGTTGCCACGGCGCCGGCTTGAGTGGGGTCTTCTCTCTGGGCCCCCAACGGAAAGGGGGAGATGACCGCCCCGCCTCGGTTGCTGGAGAGGGGCGCCTGCCCGGGACCCGGCCGCTGGCACCAGCCGCCACAGGGTTCGGCAGCTTCAGCCCAGCGCCCGAGTCGGCCGGGCCAGTGGTAGTACCAGGCGCCCGAATGTGAGGACGGGGTCGGCCACTTGGGACATAGGGTTAGGATTGGGAGGAGGGGCGGCGCCACAGCGACGCCGCCCAGACCGAGGCCCGCTGGCGGAGGGCCGCCATCCCCTGGGTAAGCGGGTCAGACCCAGGGCCTCGATCTCTCAAAGATGGAGCTCAGTTCCATCCTCGGCCCCGAGCCTTCCCGCCGGCCGCCGAGGCGACGCTACCTCGGCGGTAACAGCGGGGCTCGGTTGGTACCAGGGCCGGGGAGCTCCAACCGAGGCCTCTCATGGATGGGCTCCGCAGGGGGACGACAGCGCCCCCTCGCTGCCACGGCTTCCTCGGCCGGGCGCCCGCTGACGCCGCCGGGGCGATCTGCAGCACTGGCCCCTCGGGATCTTTCGGAGGGGGTTTTCCCACCCTCCTCGCCGGAGGGGGGGGATTGAGTCCGCGAACGGCGGGCTCTGCGCTTTCCCCCGACGAGCGTCCAGCCCTCCGAGATGGAGGTGGAAGGCTGGCCAGCAGGGCAAGGCTAGGGGCGCAGTTCGTTTTATGGGGGCGTTGAGACAAGGGAGGAGAGAAGAGGGTAAGGAAACCTCCACCTGGGGTGCCTCTCCTCGCCCGGCAGCGACCGCGCCACCCTCTCTCCTCGGGCCCCACAGAGACGGATGGAACGGAGGCGGGCCCGCCTGCTCGCCGGGCACGCCAGAGGGGCGCCCAGCCCCGAGCCGAGCCGCCGGTTGGAGGAGGGGCAGCCGCGAGGTCGGACTACCAGGGGCCGGCGGTGGTAGGGCCGGGCGCCCTCCCGGGCCCCGGTGGGCCCGGACGCCTCCGACCGGGCCAAGGGGCAGTCCTCCGAACGTGCCCCATCGCCCGGCAGAGGAAGCACCGGCCTCACCCGTGGAATAGTGGACCCGGTAGAGGGCCCCTGGTAGGGCACCAAAAGGACTCCTCTAGCGCCACCTCGCCACGCGCCGGCGGCATTTGCAGTTGCACCTGCCGGCGGAATGATAAAACGTGGCGGAGGGCGGGTCCTTACAGCCCAACGGGAGAGGGCTGATGACGGAGATGGGCTTCCCAGGGTGGAGAGGGAAGGCAACAGGGCAGCATTAGGAAGGAAGGGCGGACGGAGGTAAGAACCACCCGCACGCCAGGTCCTCCAATGGCTCGAGAGGCACGCGGCACGCCCCACCGCCAGGCCCTCTCCACCGCCTCCTGGGCGGCGGCCTCCGAGGCAAGGAAGAACACTACCTTGCCGCACATCTTGGAGGCCGCCACCACGGCCGAGGCCCCCACCACTCGCCAACGCCCGCACGTAGGTCTCGACGTGGCGAGGCGGCGACCAGGAGGCAGCGGACGCCGTGCCTCCTGGTCATGGGAAAGGGCCCGCCACCAGGAACGGAGCTGGAGGCGGCAGTCGGGGCAGATGACACGGCAGGTGGGGGGGCGGCAGCGGCCACCTGGGCGTACGCTCTGGGGGCCGTGGTGAGATCACCCCCAGAGCTGGTGGGGGGAACAGCAGGGAAAGAAGGGGCTGCGGCAGATAATGGGGCCACAGGGGGCCGGGCGGCCTCGGCCGTGGGAACTTTAGCCTCGGGCCGGGCCTTTGCCCTTTTTCTTCCCGCCTCTTTCCCGGCCGAGGTGGAGGCCGCCTCCGGATGTAAGGGAGCATCGGCCGTGGCAGCGGCGGAGCTCGGGCCAGGGGTCGGGAGGTCAGCCGCGGCATTCTTTGGGCCCGGTGGCAACGGGGGGACCGTGGGACTAACAGGGGCAGGGGCTTCCTCCATCATGAAGGGAGGAAGGGGTCTCAGATGGCACAGGGGGTGGAAGGGGCAGGATTAACCGCCCTCCCCACCGAACAACAGGCAGGGGAGGAGGGCGTCAGTAAGGGGAGAGGAAGGGGAGAGAGGAAGGGTACAGGTTTCAGGGAAGGGCGGCGCAGCCTCTCCTCCCTGCTGTGACTGTGGCAGAGGAGGAGGGCGCTATTGTGAGGGGAGGGACAGGGGAAAAGGGGGCACGATTGGGCGGGGAGGAAACCACTCTCCCGCTGACTATTGCAGGAGGGAGGGCACCAGGAATGGCGGGACCGAAACGGGACACTGAGGAGCCAGCGACCACTCCTCCCGCAAGGCTGGAAGCAGAGGAGGAGGGCGCTGGCAGGGCAGGTAGGGGGCAAGGTAACAGGTGCAGGGCGGGGCCGGCTCCTCCGGCTGCACTGGGGTATATAGGGAAAACTGCGGGCCGTTAAGGAAGTGCAGTGAACAGGGGACTAACTAAAAGGGGAGGGATGGGGCACAAGCGCTCGGGACAGGGGACAAGGCAGATTGGGTAGTGCTCAAGGGCTTGCAGACAGCTGGGCGGGGGAAAGGACAAAAGTGGAACCAAACAGCAGCTGGGAGGAGGGGCGGCACACACACAGTTGGGCTGGCTGGGGTAGGGGCGTGGCTAGTAATAAACTTTGGGAATGGGTGTGGTGGGTAAGTAACCTTGGGGTGGGAGGGAAAACAACCTAGGCTAGCAGGGAAGGACAGGCAATGGGGAGGGAAACAAGCTGCTGGGGTAGGGTGGGTGACCAGGGTGAGGGTGGCCCCCAGCCAAATGTAGCTGAGGGAGGGGGCCAAGTCCAAGGGGTGGGGAAGGAGCACGCCCACGAGCGCTGTGAGGGCTCGACTCGCCCACCGCTGCAGCAACGTCCCAGGTGGAGGGCGGGCAGCAACCACCGGGGGAGAAGAGAGAGTCCAGGTGGTGAGGGGCGGTGGAGGGGGCGTTGGGGGTGGTGGTAGCGGGCGAAGGGGGGGCAGCTGGACTAGGGGGAGGGCACTGAGCCTCTCCCCCAGCCCCCCTTTTAACAGCTCAGTTCACCACCACCCCTAGAGCAGATGAAAAAAGCTCAGTCTTTTAGACAAACCCCCTCCACAGTTCTAGATGGTGATCTCCTCTTCTCTCAGCGGGCGCAGCAACAGCAGTGGGCAGGCAGCAGTCAGCGGGGAAGGCCTCCGGGTGGTGGGTGCTGGTGGGGTCCTCCTCCTTCTCTGGAGCGAAGGAGGGAGGGGGACGGCCGGCAGGCCCCTCCTCTCAGGCAACAGGAGCAGCTGGTGGCGGTGGTAGGCAGCAGCAGTGTCGCTGTCCGGGGGAGCAGCCCAGCAGCGTTGGGGTGTCAGCAGGCGGATGGCTGGTGGGTCGGCGGGGTGGGAAGGGCTCCGGCTGGTGCAGGCAGCAGGACCAGGACCAGGGCAGGGGGAGAAGGAAGAGAGCAGCCCCTACACTTGCTCCCTCTCCTCCTTCTTTGCAGTGGAGCGTGGGGGAAAGGCACCCATTACCAGAAGGGAGAAAATACCCCTCCGGAAGCCATTTTGGGCGCAGCCTAGCCCCGCCCAGTCACCAGACCAGAAGGCAAGGGGAAGGGCTAGGACTATAAAAAGCCTGGCTGGGAGCTCAGTCAGGGCCCAGCCTCTGAGGGAGATAGAGGCCTGACCAGAGCTCCTAGCTGAAACCATAGCTGCCTACTACAGGGCTGGTGAAGACTTTCCTGCCAGGGCTGCTGAAGCGTGGCCACGCCGGCTAGCAGAGCTATCCTCTGACCCAGAGGAACCCGGGGCTCTGCTGGGGCCTGGTGAGTTTGTGGACCTGCCTGAAACAGAGGTTCTGCTTGAGGCCCGTGGAAACCCGGAGATCCTGAGTTCCTGCCCGAGCTAGAGGACCTACAGACTGATGGGGACCCTGAGGGCTTGCCAGAGCTGGTGGACCGGCTGGAACCCCGATGCTGCCCTAAACCCCGGGGCCCCACGAGCCTGCGGGACGCTGCAGAGCTCCAACTCATTGAAGCCTGGATTGGGCTGCCCGGACTCTGCTGGGACAACATCATCCTTGACTCCCCGACAGGCCTGCTGGAGGTACAGGTACCTGCAAAGGGGGAGATGAGCAGTGGCCCAGGGGGTAGCACGGGCTAAGAGCAGCCCTAGGCCAGCACGTTGCGGGCTGGAGCCCCTGCTGAGCCAGTAGTAGCTGCACTGCTGCATTCAGGGCCCCTGGGCCGGGGCGCAGTGGAGTGGGTGGGCCTGTGCCCCCCCCCGCCACCCACCTACTGGGTGGCAGTCTCCCCCTCACCACTGTGGCAGGTGCGCTACCTGCCCAGCTCCTGAAGTAGGTGCTTCTACAAACCTGTGTGTTTGTTTGCAGCCACGCCTTGCACCAGGGCCTGGCTGCCATTTGCTGCCCTGCCCTGAGTTAGGGCTGGGCCGCCATATTGTGTTTGTTGCCCTGCCCTGCTCTGGGGCTAGGGCCTACTCACTGTGTTTGTTTGTGGCCACGCCTTGCACTAGGGCCTGGCCACCATTTGCTGCCCCACCCTGAGCTAGGGCCAGGCCGCCATTTTGATTAGCTGCCCCACCCTGCTCGAGGGCCTGGGCTTGCACCCTGTGCTTTGCTGCCCCGCCCTGCTCGAGGGCCTGGGCTTGCACCCTGTGCTTTGGTGCCGGCTGGGAGTCAGGCCGGACCTTTTAAAGGGGCAGGACTAGGACTGTTGCCCTGCCCAGAACTGTGAGCTAAGAGACTTGAGTATACGGTGAACTTCTTCCCCTGCGGCCCGGACCTGAAGCAAGGCCGGGCCCGCGAACTATTGCCTCTCACCCCGACCTGAAGTAAGGCTGGGAATAGACTCACTGACTTGGACTATTTTAAGGTACGGTAGCACAGTGGAACAGGCGTAACGCCCACTGTATCCCGCCACCTGCCAGCAGAGCTAATTCCCAGAACCGACGGCAGGTGGCGCTGTGGCAGTAAATGTACCCCGCTACACCCCCATTAAAATTATTGACATCCCACTGTCACACAGCTATGGGGATGACCGTTTCCTGGGCGAGGGGAAGGGATGGTCCACCCTGCCCCTAGTGTACTTATTCCCACCCTTTGTCTGCCCCAGCTGGGGGCTCTATTTCCACCCCAGTTCTACTCCTCCTGCCTTCAAGCCACCTGGTTCAATGTACATCTCACTCCTATTGACAAGATGGCTCCATCCAGTAGTCCCGTGTCTCCTCCCCCCCCCCCCCCCCAAAGTGACCCAAGGGTCGAGGTCCAAAGTTCACCCCCTTTTGTCCAGGTAGCCCAGTTCAATACAGCCGCTCCCCGAGTTATGACCACCTCCACTTACGACCATCCGCACTTACGATCCGCGGTTGTAAATGCGGATCTGAGTTACGAACGGCGATCTGCGCTTACGAACAGCGCGGTCACCATGTAACTCTATGGGATCTGAGTTACGAACACTTAGAGTTACGGACCAAGTGTTGGTCCGTAACTTGTTCGTAACTCGGGGAGCGGCTGTAGTCCCCCCCCCCAACCCAAAGGTCGAAGTCTATAATTTGCCCTCTGGGGTAAAGGCAGCACAGTTCAATAGTCCCACCATAACCCATAGGTAGTAGTCGGTTGAAGAGTTAGTAGGTATGAGCAAAGTTTGTATACCCAGTGGGAGTAGGGTGTTGGTGTTCAGGTCCAGGCCCTCCTACTCAACTGGACCCCAATCCAGGGCTCTGTTAGTAGCTTGCTCACACCACTGAGTCAGTGGGGAATCCTGACCACAACACACAGACTCCTCAACAGCAGCTCATGCACCACAGTTGCTGTTGCCTCTCCTGGGCTGCTTCCTAATTCTCAGCTCATTGGTGAGTCTTAGTTTCACTACATCCCTCTGTGTTTTGGGTACTGCTCCTTTTCCCTGTCCCCAACTAGGTCCCAAGAGGCATCCTGTCTCCAGTGTGTGTGGTAGCATCCTGGCCTCTAGGTAGGCGCTGGGGCTTGCAGGGAGCTGGTTCGGGACATCCTGGGTGTGTCTAGACTACACCACTCTGTCGACAGAGAAATGTAGATTAGGCACATCAAAACTGCTAATGAAGCTGGGATTTAAATATCCTGTGCCTCATTAGCATAAACATGGCCACTGCTTTTTTCAAAATGGAGTTTTTTCGGAAAAAAACAGCAGTCTAGACATGGATCTGTCAAAAATAAAGCCTTTTTCGACAGATCCTGTAAACCTCTGTTGACAGAGGGATGCAGTCTAGACGTAGCCCCTCTCCTTCCGGCTGCCAGCCCCAACTGAGCTGAGCTGCTATCTTTTATTAGTGCAGTCTGAGCACGCCCAGTAAGCTAAAGAGGGTGTGGCGTCCTCCACCCTCAGGACTGGGTTAACCCCCTCTTGACCAGTGCAGGGTGGGTATGCCCCGTCACACCCACCCATTTTCTAGAATCAAGTTTCTATCACAAATACTTGGCTTCCGGCATTAGAAATTTGATTTCTGTGAACATTGGTTGTAATCTTAGTTGCTAGAAAGTCTGTGGAAAAGTAAACACAAGAAAAAACAATCAAAACCAACCAAATTTATTATTAAAAATCTACAATATACTTCCAGAGACTGTCCAGGAGCATTCATTCAGTGTGAGAGGGGATCATTATGATAAGTTTATACTCTTGCATGGCAAATCACACCATAATTCCTGCATTTCACAAGCCCAGTAACCTTTGCTTTAGCTGCCAGCATTTCCCAAACTATGGGCTGCGGCCCGATACCGGGCCGTGGGAAAAAAAACCCGGGCCTTAGCGTGGCTGCTGGGAGGGGAGCAGAGCGGGGCAGGCTGGGAGGAGGGGGGGAACCGGCCACCGGGAAGCAGGGTTGGGGGTAGCGGGGCTGTCCCGGGGAGATCCGGGCAGGCGGGCGGGTGGGCGGTGAAAGCAGGGCTGGGGGGCAGCGGGGCTGTCCTGTGGAGATCTGGGCGGGCGGACGGCGAAAGCAGGGCTGGGGGCAGTGGGGCTGTCCGGTGGAGATCGGGGAGGGCAGGCGGCAGAAGCAGGGTTGGAGGTAGTGGGGCTGTCCCGTGGAGATTGGGGCGGGCAGGCGGCAGAAGCAGGATTGGGGGTAGTGGGGCTGTCCAGTGGAGATCAGGGAGGGCAGGCGGTGGAACCAGGGCTGGACAGGAGCTGGGGGCTGGCTGGGGGAGATCAGGAGGAGGAGGATGGGAGAACCAGCTGCCGGAAGCAGGGCTGGACGGGGCAGCATAGCTGGTTGGGGGAGGATCATCGGGGCTGACCAGGGAGATTGGTGGGGTGGGAGGAATTGGCCACTGGAAGCGGGGCTGGACGGGGGCAGCAGGGCTGGACTGGGGAGATCGGGAGGAGAAGGGGGAGTGGGACTGACCTGGGCACATGCAGAGCCTGCAGACCCTGGCAGATGAGTGAGTCTGGCCGGGGATTCCATTTTGCTCCCTCCCCCCCCACATACCCTCCCTGGAGTAGTTGCGAACTGCCTGGCAGGTAGACACACTCAGGCAGCGTGAGCACATCTACCAGCCAGGCAGTTCACAGCTAAGGACTGATACACCTTACTTTCTAATTAGGTAAGTTTTATTATAATACCAGGCATTTTATGTCTGGTAATTTCTCAATTTCTTTCCTGGACAAAACCTTCAAATACCGGACTGTCCGGTACAAAACCAGACACCTGGCAACCCTACCCTTCCTTGCACCCTCCCTCCTAACCAGATACCCTACCCCAAATCTGTTCCTGCTCCCGGAGTGCTCATGCAGCACCAGGTCCCCCAAGCCCTGGCCCAGGCTGGGCGGAGGATGCAGCCAGGTGAAACACTGAAAATGTATTCATTTTTCATTCTTTTTTTTTGTGTGTGTTTATATTTTTGGGCTGCAAAAAACAGTACTGAAAAAAAAAATGGGTTCCAACTAAAGTAAAAAGTTTGGGAAACCCTGATCTAGCCAGCTTTCTATCCATCTTACAGTCCATTTATCCAATCCATATTCCCTAAACTTGCTGGCAAGAATATTGTGGGTGACTGTATCAAAAGCTTTGCTAACGCTGGCACTGGGGGCTTTGGAAGGACCAGAAACAACTTATTTGAATATTCATCATTTGCTTAATGAATATGCAAATGAATTTTACCGGTCCTCCAAAAGCTCGTGAATGGATTTACTGGTCCCCGTGCCAAAAAGTTTGGGAACCCCTGCTTTAGCTGAAAGCACAGACTTTTTTAAATGGCCCATCTAGCACATGCTGTAGCAATCTGCTCTCTGAGTTAATTACACTCACTATTAAAATGCATGCCTTATTTTCAGTTTTATCTTGTCTAGCTTGAATTCCTCCCAGCTTGTAATCAAGAATAACTTTTTGATCACAGTTCACATGCACTACAGTGCCTAGAAATGTCAAACAACACTGTCTATGCTTTTGACTAACGTTGCATTCTGTCACAGTGTTGTCAAAATGAATTGTTGAGTGAATAAACATAAACTGAAGTTATTACAGGTCTCTAATATTTTTGGACACCTTTATTGTCAGGAATTTAGGCTTTCAAATACTTTTGGCAGCTTTAAAAACCTCAGCCTCAGTGTTCCCACTACAAAAAGAAAAAACAGACAAAAAACAAACAAAAAAGTACATCCCGACAGCTTGAAGATTTTCTTTATCATTTTCAGTATTCTATTTTCTCAAAAGCTTTTGATTTTTAAAGAATCTAATCCATATGCTATGGAATTGCTTATGAGTTTACTCAGGGTAGGATAATAGGATATTTAATATGATTGAGGAGTGAAATCTTGGTTACATTGAAGTAAATGAGGAAACTCCCATTGAATTTCTTATTGCTAGGATTTCACCCTAGGCCTCCATTGAACATATGGTTCAAGAATTCAGCTTAGAAGTCCTCTTCTACCAAATATACCAAGGCACAAAAACTTTTACCAATTCCTCCTGAATTCTTTAGAATCATAGAATTGGAAGAGACCTCAGGAGGTCCTCAAGTTCAAGCCCCTGCTTTTTGAAAGCAGGACCAATCTCAACTAAATCATCCCAGCCAGGGCTTCGTCAAGCTGGGACTTAAAAACCTCTAGGGATGGAAATTCCACCATCTACCTAACACTTTCCAATGCTTCACTATTCTTCTTGTGAAATAGTTTTCCCCAATTTCCCAGTGAAATTTGAGCATTAGAGATTACTTCGCAGAGGACATAACACTCCATCTAAATCAGAGAACCTTAAAAGTTTGAGGAAATATGGTCAGGAGTCCCAGAACTACAGCTTATTAGAACAATAAGAATTTGTTTTGCCCATGTGTGATGGGGTGTACCAACCCCACACTGGGCCGGTAAGGATTAACCAGGCCTGTCTGGTTGAGTGAGCCCCTCCCCTGCAGCCCTGCTGGGCATGGTCCAACTGGAGGACCAGTATAAAGGCCAGTGGACCAGCTCAGTCAGGGCTGACCACTGCAGAGGAAGGAGCTACAGCCAGAGCTCGGGAGAAAGAGGTGGCACAGCAGATGGATGCTGCAGCAGAGGTCAGCCAGCGGAGACCACCTGGGGAAGCACCCAGCCCAGAGGACACAAGTAGGAAGGATGCTGACAATTGTGAACCGGGTAGGAAGTAGCCCAGGGTGGGGAGCTAGAGCCCCAAGAGCTCAGTGTGTTGTGGGTGGATACCACACTGAGCTGATGGTGGGACACACCCACCACTGATAGGGCCTTGGACTGGGACCTGGTAGAGAGGCCGGGCCAGGATCTACCTACCCCACCATCCTTATACCCGAAATGGATGTTACTGCTGGGACTAATGACTTTGAGCTGCCGGGCCTGATTGCCCCATGAACCAGGGGCTGTTATAGACTTGGGCCACTGGGCCCCATTGCCCTGTGAATAAGGGATGACTAACCACTGACTTTGTCCGGACATTTGCATGGGGATAGCTGGGGTTGGTACCACTCATGTTGTGGAATACATATCGAGGGGTCTGATAGGCTGCACACCCCGCCTCAGAGGGGGCTGTGCATACCCACCCCATGACATGTTTTAAAAATGTGGGTTTTTTTTTTTTTTTTTTTTTAATTATAGTGGCATTTCTTTCAGGGATGTGCTCAAATCTGGCTGATTTATATGGGTGTGAAAATTGCAGTTTGAACATGTTCAGATTCTTCGCTAGCAGTGAAACAATTTTTAGCAGCAAAATGACCCAAAGTTTCCATGCCCACTGCACAGACAGGGACTGAGATGGACTTCCCCTGCAGTTGTGGGTAGAGTTACCAAACCTCCAGAGTTATCCTGGAGTCTCCAGGAAATATAGATTATTTTTTATTAAAGATTGTCATGCAATGAAATCTCCAAGAACACATCCAACCAAAACTGGCAACCCTAGTTGTGGCTCTGGGTTGCTGAGGGGCATGTCAATTCCAAGAATGGGAATTTAGAGAAAAGAAATCATTTCAGTTAACCCTAGCTGGGCCCTCTCAATATTGGAGAAGCTGCTGCCTGATTTGAAGGCAGAAGGGACAAAAGACCTCTGGTGGGAAGGGGGTAGTGGTGATGATGGGGGAGTAGATTTGGGACAACAATCCTGGGGAAGTTGAGGGACACTAGGATTAGAGGCTGGCAGTGGGTGGTTACTGGAAAATGGACTGAGGGTTGGAATTGTGGTGGTGATGAGACTAAGACAAATAATGTAGGAGGCATAGACAAAGAATCAGTGGGATGGGGAAGAAAAAGGGAGATGAATTTTAATGAATGTTAGGAATTGTCAAAAAAGGGATAGAGAATAAGAAAGAGAATGTATTGCCTCTATATAAATCCATGGTACGCCCACATCTTGAACACTGTGTACAGATGTGGTTGCCCCATCTCAAAAAAGATATATTGGCATTGGAAAAAGTTCACAAAAGGGCAACAAAAATGATGAGGGGTTTGGAATGGGTCCCATATGAAGAGAGATTAAAAAGACTTGGACTTTCCATCTTAGAAAAGAGGATACTAAGGGGAAATATGATAGAGGTCTATAAAATCATGACTGGTGTGGAAAAAGTGAATAAGGAAAAGTTATTTACTTGTTCCCATAACATAAGAACTAGGGGTCACCAAATGAAATTAATAGGAAGCAGGTTTAAAACAAATAAAAGGAAGCTTTTCTTCACATAGCGCACAGTCGCCTGTGGAACTCGTTGCCAGAGGAGGTTGTGAAGACCAGGACATTAAACACAAAAAAATAACTAGATAAATTGATGGAGGTTAGGTCCATCAATGGCTATTAGCCAGGATGGGTAGGAACGGTGTCCCTAGCCTCCGTTTGTCAGGGGCTAGAAATGGATGACTGGATGATCATTTGATGATTCCCTGTTCTGTTCCCTCCCTCTGGGGCACCTGGCATTGGCCACTGTTAGAAGAGAGGATACTGGGCTAGATGGATCTTTGGTCTGACCCAATATGGCTGTTCTTATGTAAGGGAGACTGATCTGATGAGGATCTCCTGACAGGAGGAGTTTGTGGGTGAGACACAGTGCTGGGGGGGGAATTGGGACTGCCTGGGCAAAAAGACTAGGTCAAGGAACTGGGTGGCTGGGGTAATGAAGCTGGAGACAGAGAACCTGCCTTCTGAACAGAGGATTGGTTTCCTTTGCATCCATTCTTACCTGGCTGTTTCTGATTCCAAAGCATTTTACCTCTGTAGCATCTATTCTTCCAGGGCTCATCAACTTGTTCCAACTTTTAGGATGGGGATCACACGGAGAAGCAAATACTAATACAAATGCTGCCATGTGAGTATTACTATCCATGAGGAATTTAATCCAACACAGGTTACTAGATTCAATACAGGAGTAACTGTCTGAAATTCTCTGGCCTAGGGTATAGAGGAGTTCAGACTGGATGATCTAATAAGCCCTTCAGATTTTTTTTTAAATCTATGAATCCCCATGGCATCAGTTGGGTAACAGTTCATGGAAAGTGCTTATTCCCTAACCATGTCCTCAGCTACAGATGTGGATAACCTCTGTCAGGCTTTTTGCAGAGCCCAAAGGAGAAGTAGGGGAGGATGCTGCAGAGGAAGCACTCTCTCCATCAAGAGGCCCGCTCAGGGTACAGAAGCGTTATTCCAAAATAACATAGTGCACATCTACACTATAAGCCTTTATTTTGAAATAGTCGAGCTGGAGGACTTCTTACTCCGACTCCCCTTACTCCTCGTACCATGAGGGTTACTGAAGTCAAAGGAAGAGTGTTCTTCCTCCAACTTCCTGCTGTGTAGACAGCACCAAAAGCCGAATTAAGCTATTTCGACTTAAGCTACGCAACTGACATAGCTGAAGTTGCGTAGCTTAGTTCAGCTTTAGCCTGCTGCATAGACATAGCCTCAGAGACCCACCTGTTTCATTCCCCAAGCTTTTGGGGATGGAAGAAATAATTTGAATCATGCGGTTAGGTAAAAGGAGAGAATGCATACATATTCTCGGTTAAGGTTTTTGATCATGTATTGCACGTGCAGCAGTAAGGCAGTAATATATTTCATTTATGTGGTAAATAATAAAAATATAAATTGAGGGAAGTCTCATTAAATGCATAAGCAACTGCTGAATTTAATCATGCTTGCGTGGCTTTGAAGTGTATCTCTAGGTTGCTTTGGATTTTCAGCTGGCCTTTAGCTCTTGGAAACTGAAAGGAGGACTCCATGAATGTGATGGCCAGGGGAAACTGAGGCACAAAGTCAGAAAGGCTGTGGGTATTTTTAATTGTCACTTCTGACACCAGTGCAGAAAGGATTACAAATGGCTTGACTTGACAC
Source organism: Rafetus swinhoei (assembly GCA_019425775.1). NCBI lineage: Eukaryota > Metazoa > Chordata > Testudines > Trionychidae > Rafetus > Rafetus swinhoei. The sequence continues at coordinate 133,105,542 of CM033424.1, read as the reverse complement.
TTGTCTCCAGCTTTCAACAATTCAGCTTCCTCAGTGAAAAGCTCTGAGGACACTCTCCTTGTTTTCAACAGCAGCACAGATGGAAAAAATTATTCTGACCTCTGTCAGCTGGAGCAACATAGTGAAATCAGGGTTTGGAGCATTGTTAGTTTTCTTTCTGCATCCTGTTGGGGGGTGCCACATGTCCAACATTTTAACTTTTATAACCTCATGACATTCCTTTCTCTTAAAGAAAAGGAATTAAAAAACCAAAACTTCACCACAACCTCTTGAGAAGCACATGGACTGCATTTCACCACAGTAACCACTTACTGCAACAGGAGGCTCTGGTACCAGTGGGATATTAAACCTTCTCATGTGGCTGGAGCAGAGCTGAGGGAGGCAGGGGGAAGAGGGAGAGGGAAAAAATTACAAAAACATTTTCTTCTCCCCAGTTCCCCTCCTTTATTTTTGAAGCAGAATTTGAAAATGCATTTAAGCTTTGACATTTGGAAAAAAAACTTCACCCAGCTCTAGTCTGGGTTCTATTAATTAACTCTTGTAACCCTGACGCATGTCAGGGGATGGGGAGCCAGGAAATGAAACCAGTCCCTTACCTGCATTTTTGTGTGTCAGCCAGGAACAGAGTACAGATAAATAAAATGAATAAGGACACACACAATCTATTTCTTTAGGACTGTGATGTCCAACCAGTTCTGAAGCAGTAGTTACTGGAGTGTCTACTGCTCTCGTGAACTAGCCACATTCAACTGTCCAAATAGCCACATATGGCTAATGGCTAGCGTGTTGGACACCATGGCTTTAGGACATCCAGAGTACTACTGGGAATGCTCCTGTGATGAAAGGTAAGGAACACCAACCTGGTCACTGATGGTCAAAATATACCTTGAGCAGAAAATATAGGCAGGCTCCAGGCAACCTCTGTGACCAAAATAGGGCATTGTTTTGAGAACAAGTGGCTATTTATACAGAAAGCCTTTGAAGTTCAGAGATGGTATTTACTGACAGCTGTCCAATAAAAGGCAGGATGATACTCTTGTATGTGTGGATTAAAAAATAACTTATTCTTAGACCTTGACATGTGCATATTCTATTAATTGGCCATATTATTTTTTGTGTGTGTTCAACTAATAACATTTTATGGGATTTATTGATAAACTTTATATGAGAACAAGGTGGTGGTTATTTGCACTGAATATTTCTTTAAACAAGATTTAACAGGAGCCATGGGAGTCAGTAAATATCAGCCCCTTGTCATGTGAAAGAGTAAAACCTTTTGTAAATCTGACCTATATCATCTGAGCAGAACCATGAACTGAAGACCATTTCATCTAACAGCATACATTTGTTTTACTCTTTCTTGCTACTGCCTCTCTCAGTAGTCCTTTATCTGCTTTGTATGTTCCTTTGCTCACCATAAGACTTACTTATTACCCATGTACTTTACTGACACTGTTGAACATGACAATTTAAAAATGCAATGAAACTGATTAAATTATTTTAAAAAATGGTATATTGTTCAGCCTGAAATTATGTGGTAAAGGGGGCTGGAGTGACGGGTGTAAGAAATGAATGGAAATAACAGTACTCACATTTTCTTGTAAAATGCAGATTTTTTTTTTATTCCTAAATGTCTGTTTTTTAAAGTCATCATCCAGTACCATGTGCTTTCACAGAGGAGCTATTCAGTAAAAGGTTTCCTGAAGTAAAATACAAACTTACAAGAAGTGCTGATGGTGCTAACACCTGGTTTTCAAATAACTTTTAAAGCAAAATATTATTTGGTGGTCTTCAAGGCCTACAATGTTGTGTGTGTTTTTTTAAAAAATTACCTCCCTATGTAAAGTGAGATTATAAATTATCACAATGAAAATGGTTACTAAATTTGGAATGATCTCTCGAGTAAAATGAAACTTTAATTAATACAGCTCAAAGCCACAGGCAGGGTGGTAGTGTGGGGAGGACTGATTACAGTGTAGTGTGGAAGGCAATGTAGTATAAAATGTAAAGAAGTATTCAAAAGTACATGGAACTAAGCAGTCTGCTGAACCCATGGTAGGTCTGCAGCAAATGAATAATGAGAAGTGAAGCATTATAATTCTAATGGATACCACAGAATGCCCCAGCAACCAGGCTAGGTGTTACAGTTTAAAGTTGCTGTAGAGAAACAGAAGTTTTTCCATCTCATGCTGTGCTGCAGGGGAAAAGGGCATTTTCTGGTTCTTCTGAAAATCCCTTGAAGTAAGTCAAAACCATCAATTTAATATCACATGAAAAATAAAAAAGCAGAGAGCACCAGTATACTATGTGCACAGTGAGAGACTTTTTTATCTCCTCTACCCCCCCCCCCCCCCCCACATCACGATAGATTATTAGACTTGGGAGGGGTGTGTGTGAATGTGAAAAGATTGCCAGAGGCATAGCTATGTGGATCAGACTGAGCTTCATAAGTTGTGTTTTAGACAGAGGGGGGAGGCAGTCAGTATTCCATTCTTCCATTGGAAGAATGTGAGCAATCTTACAGCTTTATATGGTGTTACTGAATAATGAACAAATTAGAAGTATGTTAATTGGTACACTATGTACTGAATTCTTTAAATATATATATTAGAAAACCCTGAAACAAAAATACAGTATCAGAGAGAAGACGAAAATGCTGACTTAATCATACATCACTGAACTATATAAAACTACAAAAATATGCTTTGCTAGGCAATGGAAGTTCTAAAAAGAAATCCCTAAGATTCATGAAGGGACTTACTTGAACTCTGTCAGTAATCTAGTTTGTTCAGTAGTAGAAATTAAAACATACTAATACTTTTTAAAACAAACTGTAAACCTTGGATAGATACAGTGTAATAAAACAGACTATATTAACATCTGAATACAGTGGAAGGCTTAAAGTCTTGCCAGATGTAGCTTGAAACTTTTGATTTTCCTGTGCACACATTTTGAGAGGATGCTCCTGTTACCCACACAATGTTATTTTTTTAAAGATGCCAACCTTGTGTCATCCATATACTTAATTTCAGCAATGAGTCTGGACTTTCCAGGCCTTGGCTGAAGAGTTGCCATAGGTATAGTTCAAGGCTGCATTTGTTATGTGGTGTTATTATCATTATCATTATTATTAATAATAATATTATTATTATACTGCATAGTAATCTCAAATTATATTATTCTAATAAATAGCTCACTTTAATGACATTTTGAACTTGCCCAATGATTGTATGAAACAATTTTTATTTTTGACCCCATTCAATGAGTCTACTGATTCAGGCATAGCCTTGTCTAGCAGAGCACAATAAAATGCTGGAAATGATGTAGCTTTTTTCTTTCTTTGGCCCAGATCTATTTTTGAAAACAAACACGAAAATCTCGAATAGTTTTTACTACACAGTCATACAGTCTAAGTGTGCTTCTTCCTCTCCATTGCTTAAGCTCAAAACAGCACGTATCATTTAGCTGAGTGTGCATGTCTCAAGCTGCTAAACTCTCTGCCAGCTTTTTCTAGATAAGAAAAACTAAGTGAACTTGCAGTAATAGTAGCCAATCACATTGCGACATGCTGGCCAGAAGGAATGCAGAATCTACAAAAGTTACGGCTCCGGCCTTGCTCGGGGCCGATTCTGCTTTGAGCACAGAGCTCCTTTGTCGGTCTTGTTTGCAAACAATAAAATGGAGTTGGACCCAGCCTGAAAGTGTGACTCTCTTCGTGAGGCAAATTGAACTAGCCTCCAGGAGACGAAACTAGCAATTTATGCAACAAATTTCTGGCGAGCCAGACCAGGAGATACCCCTTGGACTACTCCGGAGTCGGACGACAAGACCGTCGTAGGTGATCGTGAAGTGCGCACCGGACCGTGTTTGAGTCCGTCACGACACTGAAAGCGTGAGTCGGGACATCCGGAAAGTTAAAGGAATCTCCACCAAACGAGTCAACCAGGCTGTGAGGTCCGAAGAGACGGCGCCAGGGTGTTGGCGGAGTAAGTATACATATTCCTGTGTCTTTTGTGGTTGTTAGTCCTTTGGGGACTCTTATGCTCAGCACATAGGTCTGAACATTGGGACTCTGCGTTCAGCACATAGGTCTGAACATTGCACTCGGCATTTGGGCATGAGAAGTTGACACAATGGGTTCGGGTCGCTCCCGGGTAGAAACTCCGCAACCCCATTGGGATGCATGCTGCGCAATTTCAGTAAATGTAAGGGTGATTTTGGGATTAAGATAACAAAGGATGATTTAATTAAGTTCTGTCAGCTAGAGTGGCCAACCTATGGGATAGGCTGGCCAGATACAGGGTCTTTTGATGTGAACCTAGTTGCCTCTTTGCATGGTGGTGTTACTCGAGATGGGCACTGGGATCAGTTCCCATATATTGATTGTTGGTTGAATCACACGCAGAGGCGACCTGCGTGGCTGCTGAAGTGTAGCATAGGAGCTTGTAAGGTTATGATAGCAAAAACTAAGGCCACGGGAGGCAAGGGTGCGTGCCCCAAGGTTTTAAATGATTCTGGTAGTGAAATTGATCTGACTCAAGGCAGGCGAGAAAACTCCGTGGTGGAGCAACATGAGGAGGGGAAGGAAGAAGGCGAAGCAAGCTACCTGTATGTAAACCCCTCCTCACAAAGATTGGAAATAATATGCTGGAGCATGCCTTTGTTGTTTCATCTGCATGCCCAGTTGCCCTGCTGGGGCGAGATATGCTAACTAAGCTGCAGGCTGAAATTTTCTTCCATGGTGATCAGATTGTAGTGCAGCTGCTGGTGAAACAGGGCTCTTCCCCCTTTAACACCCCAGTTTTGGGGGTGCTCAAAGCAGATGGCACCTCGTATAGATTAGTGCAGGATCTGAGGGCTGTAAATAAGAAGGTTCTTGTGGATCACCCTATGGTCCCAAATCCACACACCATTTTAAAACAAGTTCCGGCAGATGCAAAGATGTTCTCAGTGTTGGATTTAAAAGATGCTTTCTTCTCTATCCCTTTGCATAAAGACAGTTGGAAACTATTTGCCTTTGAGTGGGAGGACCCACATATCCATGACAACTCAGTTGTTGTGGACTGTGTTGCCCCAGGGTTTTGTATCCGCTCCCCATATCTTTGGGATCGCATTGCAGAAAGACTTGGAAAAACTGGAAAAGGGCAACGGAATCCCTGTTGAATGCCCTAGGGGAAAAGGGATATAAAGTTTCACAAGAAAAGGCCCAAATATGCCAGCCAAAGGTCACCTTCTTGGGCTATGAGATTGAAAAGGGAGTGCGGGCTTTGAGCAAGGATCGAATCCAAGCAACTTCAGGAGATTATCTATTTCCTAAGAAGGGCTTGAGAACTACAGCCTCTCCGGATGTTTCACAACACATGAGTGGGGGCCGTCCAGAGAAAAAAACTTAACAAACAGTTAAAACCTTTCCCTCACACGCCGTTATAATTGGCTTGAGGGCGTGGGAGAAGGTAACTTAAAAGCCACCCTAATGTCAACCGGTAAAAATTGAATGTGAAGATGTAATCACTAAAAGCTAAATCTGCCCTAACAAGGAGACACATTCTGCAACATAAATCTCCTTACAGAGCATGGGCAAGTGATCCACCCCAGAATCAGCAGCATAGATCAACTGCTGCAGCATGGATGTTATGAAAACCCTATACTGAGAAGTTTAAAATTAGTAATAGCTGACTGCAATAATACACATTTGGATTTACATACTGAAAAGAATTAGGAGGTGTGGGGGCTAATTGGAAAGCCCACTCTCCTTACCAAATTAATACTGGATAAACTTTTGTCATTGGGAAAAGTCATTTAGCAGGAATCAGGATGGACCATAAGAAGGAAAAAAAGCATGTGAAAGGGGACAGCAAAAGGTTTGGAGCCCTATGGGCATAGTAGAAGGAAAATAAGGAATTCGATTAACACTTAACTGGTTAACTGTATAAAAGAATGAAATCTATACATTCAATCCTTAAGGTTAAATTTACTCTTTAAGAAAACAAATCATTGTTTTAAGAATCCAAGCCCTGAAACTTCACTGTGTGTCTGTTCAAGGCTGAGTTGATAACACTTTTGGCTTTCTTTCAGATCCAAGGTTGTGCGTGGGTGCAGACTGCTTGTGCCTGTTGTCGCACCCCCTTGAGTGAGCCTGTAACATTGAGAGTGATTCTTTTCAGGAAAAGAAAAGCTTTTTGCTTGCTGGAACAGTAACTGGCCAACCAACACCTTGTGCTAAGGAAAAGCATTATAGCTTCACACATTAAGCCTGATCTGTGGTACAAGAGGGAAACTGAGGCATACCACTGTTGGGGAGGGCTAGCAACTCTGAGGTAATTCAAGGGAGTGGAAGGTCACGAGTACCGATGAAGCGCCCTTGTTCTCGGAAAGTTGCAGCTCGCTAACCCACAGAAGTAGTAAGGAACTAGCTGTAACCGGTTCCCCTAACAGATCTTAGGCAGTATTTTAAGTTATAATGGGCCACCCCGACGGGGGTAGAAATGTTTTCTTGTCTTTCAGATCATCAGAAAGCGCTGGTACCAGCTGAAGAAGCAACAACAAAAACCATGGTTCTGTGTCATGACATAATAAGTTTGTGTTCTGTCCAAGTTTGTCTTGTGTGTCTTAATTGTAATACATATTGCAAATATTGCTGTGTATAGAAAATTGTTTTTTTTAGTGAAAGGATGATAGTGTAGTAATTGTTTAGGCTAGGAGAATGTTAACAATGTCTCCACAGGTGAACAAAAAAAGGAACTGGAAGGAAGCAAGGAGTGCATCACGTGAACAGAAGGATGGGAGACGGGTACTAGCCCCTTCCCACCAGATTGGTTTTGCTTTAATGGCCACACAAATGAAATATTTAGCTTCTGAAAGTTTGCACACCAACCAAAGAAGTGGTTTGGCCAGAGATAATAAGAAATCTATAAGAAACAACACGGGCAAGTGGGACATCAGCATATTTAAGTAAAAAGATGCCCACAACAATGAGAACTAGTAACCTCACCATTGCAATAACAGCTACTTGCCCTGCTACTCATTGGTGCCTGATGCCTTAAAAGGCCTCAAGAATTATGGAATTGCATGGGTTAACAATTAAACATCTGTGAACCATGCTTGGTCCTATAAGAGAAACAGTGACTCTAGTCAACGTAACCTCCTTCAAGTCACATACATAGAACAAATACACGCTAATAGCAATGGGGAATACACGGCCTTGGGCCGCCCCTCATTCACACAATTATTTTGTTTATTGTAACAACATGAACACTACGAGGACAAAGAATACACAGTCCTCTGAGTTAAAGTTTGTATGGAATATTGTGGGGAAAGAAGCTAAACGCTAACATCAGGCCACTGAAGTTGGACCTACTGACTCCTACTGGGAGTGTGCAATGAGGTTGGTAGGTGTCTTACTGGTCTATTTCTAGCTCCTTTCAGACAGATTATAAACACATACTAAAAAATGAAAGAGTTGGAATATGCCCTCCCCAAGGTGGCTGCTAAGTTCCACTCTGAGTTGATGTGAGGTAGTCTATCAGTAGCTGCCTTTGCAGTACTATTTAATAAAAATACTTCAATTTAGGAATACTCAACTTTCTGTATAATATGTCAGGCAGAATGAGACTTTGCAAACTTAAATGAAAGCTGAATGTGCTTTGTCTTGAAATGTAAAAATTTAAAATCTGGACCACAGAACGAAATCAAGGAACAAAGGCAATAAAGCTGGTATTTTAGCTCCCTGGTAGGTTCTGAAATTAATCCTGGATGATCGCTGGTCTTGTCTGCATCTGATCTACGCAGGATTAATACATTAAAACAAATGCAGCAAAATATGCAGCCCTATATTTCCACATAAATGTCTCAAATGCAGGCCAAGGCTCAGTCAGATTCTGTCTGGGCCACTGTTCCTTCTCAGTTTTGTTAACATATCTATTCAGGTTAGTATTTCTTATCCGGAAAGATGCCATAGCATCCAAGGAGGAAATTATTATGAGGATTTCTTTTCCCAGTAGGGAACACTTACCTCACAGCTGTGGGGTGGAACATAGCAGATATTGAATGACACACCTCTCCACATCTAATATCAGAAAGGAATCTCTTATCCAGCTGTTTTTTTTACAGTGGGCGTTCAATTGGCCAAATTACACTTTGGTCTGGATACTTTAGTGAACATCTTTTGTTTTGTGCAAACTTTAAGGACATTGTTTTACTTACCATCTCTAAGAAGGCCACTCCTGTATTGAAGTGTTCCTGCATACCCAGTTATAGCACTGGATCAGCAGTGATGCCCAGGGAAGCACTCTCATGGACCATAATGCCAATTTCTGCATGCAGTACTTGGGTTTCTGGCATGGGTTTATACATTCAGTGCTGGCTTGGCACCCACGAAGTTCCTACCATTGCTGATGGGCAGTCTCACAGCAGCTGGGAAAATAAAAAAGCCAGGAAGCAGAAGTATGAGGTGGCTGCCAGAGAAGTCAGGAGGCTGGAGACAGAAATACCTGCCAGCAAGCGGCTGAGAAACTGCCTATGGGAACGATGACTGGGCCTACAGGTTGAGGAAGCCTGCAGAAATCAGGGGACATGGGAAAGAGCTCAGGGCACATTAGGAGGAATTGTTGAGGCTTGATTCTGCCTGTCTAGTTTAGGGGCCCTGATCTGGAACCCAGTGGGGTAGTGGGTCTGGGTTTCCCTACTGACCCTAGGAGACTCAAGGGCTATTATTGTTTCCAGCTCCTTGAGCTCTAGGACCAGCTGACCCCAACAACTAAAAGGGGGGAAGCCTGCATACCCCATAATTGCAAATCCCAGAGATAACACTGCAAATCCCAGAATGGGGCTACCCTACAGCCCAGTGCAAGTGGTGCTGGCTGCCTGCATGCTTGTCAGATGGAGTGAGCTCTTATACAACACTCCATCAAGCCCAAGGGAGCACCATTGCATTGCCATATCAACATACAGTGTCCAATCTAAATATTAACACAACTGAATGCTGTTTGGCCTATGGGATCACATGACAGCAGAAGGACTTCATGTGTTTCTCTCCTGGATTAATAGGTATCTTATCTTCTCTGTAGCATCTTGGGGGGGAGCTTTGATTTGTTCTTGATAATTTCATCTTATTGTTCTGGGCTGTGATTAAGTCAGCATATCACACAAAAAAAATTGTTAACCTTCTGCCAGCCACCATGTGCTAAAGCTTGTGCTTACAAAATAGTAAAGGGTGCCTGTCAGACTGCCTGTCTGAGAACACCACAGAAAAGAAAGGGAGTCTTTGTTTTCCTTTTAACATGCATCTCACTTCTCCTACTGAATGTCTTCCTTCATTTCTAGTTGTATTGCTTTGCCCACCTTGTTATTTGGAAGCGTAGAGTGCTACAGCAACTGCGCAGAAAGGAGAGCAGTTCTTTGAACTAACTACTAAGGAGGGGAACGCAAATCCCTGCATGGGTGAGTAGTGGTGTTCTCATCCTTCCTTCATTTCCTCCCCCTTCCAATAGCTGTGGTTTCAGGGATCCTTAAACAAACCAAGATGGCCCAGGGATGTCCAGAATCCCCTAAGGCTATACATGTCTTGGAGGGTCTCTTTTCAGACAAGAAAATTGACACTTCAACCAACCAGCTTCTCATGACAAACTCCAAAGGCGGGTAGGCACAGGTGACATGCAGAGAGCACAAAACCACTCTGCAGCAGCAGATAAAGTTCTCGCAGCACACTGCCTGAAGAAGGTAAGCAATACCTGCCCTGGTAGTCCCACCAGCCACAGCTATCATCATGTAGTTGGCCCTAAAACTCTTCTTGCTGCTTTGTGTAAAGTAGGCAAATTTAGTCAAATCTAAGTATTTTATCTAGTTTGAATATGTCCTTTAGTAATAGGTCTATGTTGTCCGGTGGTTAGAAGTTTAGTGTATTAAAAATTGGTGTATATAAGAAACATTCATACGGCTGCCTAGTAAAGGAAATAGGATTGTTTTCACAATACCTAGAACATATATTAGCAATAATTAGTGGTGATTATACAAGGTTATAAACACTTTCCAAATGCCAATGAACACCCAGGCTGGAAGCAAATATTTAATTAATGCCATAGCACAATCTTATTTGTAGCCAAGTTACTTAAACAACTTCAGACAGGAGAGCCACTGCTCTAGCCACTCTGCAAATATTTTATTTGCAGTAATAAGAGGTCTCACATGCTACAAAAAGTTAAACTGACAAATTTTAAAAGAGGCCCTGTGGCAGCCTCACTAGAGGCAAAACAAAACAAAACTAAACCGCAAATCCTTTCCCCCTTTCCTTGGAAGAAAACCTACATTTCCTCCCCAAAGAGCAGATCAGTCAGGGCAGACTATATAGAGCTCAGGGGATTGAGTCCCTTTTCAACCTTCTTTTTTAGCATTGTTTATGAGTTGGGGAGTCAGTCCTGGCCCAGTCTCTTATGTTACATGTATCTGGATAAAGGATATGAATTTGCTTTTCACTCTGTAGTTACATTTTGGTTAAATCATCTCCTCTAACAGTATTTGTGTGGATAGTTGTGACAGGCAAATGGAAAATTCTTTTGTCTTTGAGGGCCATCACTGTAGCTTTACCACTGTTGTAATCCAGTCATAATCTGCAAACTAAGCAGGTCTGGATCTGTTCACTATGTGAATGGGAAATTTCCCAAAAAGTGTGTACCCAATGTGAGATGGTGTTAGTGTCAATCACTATGGGGAACTTCCCTCTAAACTAGAACACTAGTTCAAGAGTACTTAGCAATTGTCAATATCTGTCTTCCTGACCATGTGTGATTATAGATCTTATGGTACATTTTGTAAGAATTAGTGTTAACTCTGGTGCCTTGATCAAAAAACTACTATGAGTAAATATTTTACCTAAGCACTTCTAAGAATACAGGTTGAACCTCTCTAATCCAGAACTCTCTCATCCAGAAACATCCATCGTCCAGAATGTTTTTAGTTAGCTGGATGTCCATTTTTATGGGTGTGGCCAAGTTTCCCATGGTCCCATAAAGTTTGTTTACAGCCACCAGTCTTGGCTCTCAGTGTCCTGTGCTGTTATTTAGCTCTAATTTACACTTGAATGTCCTCTAACAGCACAGTAAGCAGTGGAAGTGTTGGTAATGCTGTTAGACAATATTGACCTCCCGTGGTCCAGAAAATTCTCTTGTTTGGAACCTGTCAGGTCCTAAGGGGTCTGGGCTAGAGAGTTTCAACCTGTTGTTAACTAGTTAAATCAACTAAACTTATTTCCAACTAAACAAAAGAACAAACCAAAATTAGCATGTCATATATGCTAATGACAAAATGCCTATGACAAAATGCCTGAGAGCGATTTGTGTCAACTGTGACAAGCTGGCCATGTGCAGCAGCTCTCCAGAATTCAAAATATGGTATAGCATTGCCATAGGAATGTTTCATGTACACTTCTTTGTATAACCATTCTAAGCGAAGTAGCCACGCATACAATAATCTGCTTCCTTTTGGGTTTAGTAATCTGTTGGAATGATTTAATAAGCAGAGTAGTTACAGATGGGCCACATACAGAATGGAAATAATATTCTATTCTGTAACAATATCAAGTCCCATATAACAGGGTGTGTTTGACCACCAGAAGTAATAAAGATTCATTTCATTCAGTCTCTATAGCTATTACTTCCTGTCACACAGCTAGCCTCTGCAGCCAGCTTGTTCCTTCCTTTTAGATAGCACGAGAAGATCCCTTCAGAGCCTTTATATCATTATTGGCTAGAGCATTGGGTTTTCACTATTGTAAACTGCCCAGCCTTGGTGTGTCTCCTGTGATGTCTTGAGGGGCTGATTAATGTTGACACCAGGGCCCCTTTACAGCAGTGTCCTCACTCTAAAGAAACCTCAGTGTCAAGAAAAATCCAGCACTGGGTGTCGAAATAGCTACTTCAGGAGTGATATTTAATTGTCTCTTAACTTGCTTCACCCCAACTAATACCTGTGTTGCCATTTATGTAGATATTTCATTGACTTCTATGGAACGTAGAACTGTGACCAGTGTGTTTGACAGTGGTGAAGAAGAACGTAATGAGATTCACTGAATATGTCAAGGGATTATAGGTAGGGCTCACATCATTACCTATTAAGGTTTCCCATTATTAGATTTTATTTTAATTTGCTTATAACTTTGTGTGACAGGGCCTTCCCTATGCTTTATGAAAATGTGCTAGAAAATGTTGCATGCAAAATAATCCTTATAAGGTATCCTTGGAAAGCTTGTAATCTACTGAATGTGTGTATTCTACTTGTATGCATATATCATTGCTGAATCTGAAATTAGGACTATTGACTGTAGATTTATGATCAGTGCGTTCATGTTGTGAAAAGCCTATTACCATCCCATCAGGAACAACAATGAAGAAGCCAGACACAGAGCCCATCAATAAGCAACAAGTGAGTGGGGGAGAACTGCCTTCCTGCAGATGCACTACAAAGATGTGTCCATGTCACCTGATGCTGGGATCCATCTTGAATTTTGTACTTTTCCACAGAGCTGGGGGGGAATTGAACAAAGGCTTCTTGCCCTAGGAAAGTTCTATATAAGGCAAGGGAAGTAAACAATGATTGTTGTCAGCTGGCTCTGCTTCCCACCACCGGTAATTATGGCGCGGGAGGGCGGTCCCACCCCTTCCTTCAAGTTCCCTCCCCTGAGTAGAGCAGCTTGGAACAAAACATGTTGGGGCTTCAGGTACTTGGGCCTGATTTTTCAGAACTGCTAAGCACTCACAGCTGCAACTGAACTCAGTGGAAGCTTTGAACACATCAAGTGATATATAATGCTAAATGCTCTGAAAAATTGGGTCCTAGGCATCTCTTCTTAGGTACTCAAATTAACAGATACTTTTGGCTTTAATCCTTGTGCTTCTGTTCCCCATATGCAAAATGGGAGTAACACTCCCTTGTCTCCTGGCAGATTTGCGAGACTAAATTATTATTTGTGAAGCAGTCAGATACTGAAGTGATGAGTGCCTTAGGGAAGACCATCGAGAAATTAATAATTCTGTCTTCAGAGTAGGGCTTTGATAGTATGCAGTACATAAAGCCTAGGACTACATATGGAACAAGGAGGAGAATACAAAATATTGAATTTCTGGTCATAAAAGTAACTATGGATCTTTCAGTGCACTATATGAGGCAGGAGTCTTGTAGAAAACATAGTATGTCATTAAATACTATTATAATGCATACACACAAGAGGTTCAATTAAGGTTTCACAGGCAACCTTAATTATGACATTTAATGGGGAGGGTGTTTAGTGCTTGACTTTGCCATCTTAATATTCTTTTAATTTAGCTATAGATATTATACACAAATTACTATTAGCACATCTACCTATAGTCTTCCTGCTGGCTGAACTTGGCTAGTAGAATGATTTAAAAATAATCACTTTTGGTTGTTTGGCTCTTTACTTTATGGAAGAAACACACCATGGAGATGTGATTGTTTTGTGTGTTTGTGTTGATGTTATGTCTAGACTGAGCAACTACATTCTACTGCAGGTGAATGGTTAGAAAAAATAGTCCTTATAAAAAAGTTAAACTTTGTAAAACATTGCTAACATTGCTTTTCTGTAGCACTTGTGGCATATGTAGAATATATGGTGGTGTGGTTTGGTGGTTTTCTGAGCATGAACTTAGTCTGTGTAACTTACTCCCCCCACGCCTGAGTGTAATGTAGTTGTCTCAAACTTGATGCAATAAAACCTTCACAGAACTGAACACTATTAAGTGTTTCTCATATCTAGATAATTATCCCTATAGAATATAGTAACTGAGGATTAACTTAAGTGGCCACTGGATGCCACTATTGAACTGGCTGTTCCAAGCGGGTTGGAAAGATTTTGTTTTTGGCTTTCATTATTTGGCACGCTGTAGTAATACAATGGCCATTAGTTTTTCTGATTTGTAAACTTTTCTGATGCTGTTTCTGAGGGGCTGAAGGGAGAGGGAGGAAACTGAATTTGTATTTTACTCAAATGAATCAACAGTATATTTCAGATACAAACTGCTGATTTGGCTAAATCACCATCCCCCTTCAAACATCTCCCTCCCCCCAAAAAACAAAAGCATAAATACCTCCCACATCTGTGTAACACATGTGGCCTGAATTTCACAAGTGCAGAGTAGCTCTAACTATCAGATCAGTGACTCTTCTTCAATGTCTAGAGCAGCGGTTCTCAAAGTGGGGTCTGTTGACCACTAGTAGTCTGCAGACGCCTTATAGGTGGTCCACAACTTGAGCTCACCACTCCCTCCTCTCCCCACAGCAGGGAGCCCGCGCTGGCCCTTCAGCTTCACGCCCCCCTGTGAGGTTGGAGTGCCAGTGCTAGCTTCCTGCTTGGGGGGGAAGGCCCCAGCCTTGCTGTGTGATCCAGCTCAAGGAGAAGAAGTGGCTCTGCATGCTGCTGCTGCCCTTCCCCCAACTGGGGGAACAGCAGCACATGGACTTGCTGCCTGGAGGCTTTCCCTGCTGCTCCCTTTGGCTGGATTCCGGCCAATGGGAGCTGCGGGAGGCCGTGTTACACTGCCTGGGAGTGGTGGGAGGCATGAAGGCAGGTCATTTCCCCCCTTCCCCTCATACCCAGACCCTGCCCTCCACCCCCTCATACACCCTCTATCGAGGCCCCACTCCTGCCCCATCCCTCTACCCTCCGCCCACTCCTGCACCTTCCCCCCCCGGCCAGACACCTACCCCTGCCTACTCCTTCACCCTACCTGCCACCCAGACTGTACACCCTTACCACCTCCTGCACCCCAACTCCTGCCCAGATCCTGCACCCCATCCCACTCACTGGCAGCCCTATCCTGCACATTGAACCCCTCATTTTGGCCCCACCCTAGAGCCCAGAGGGTTCCACAAAATCCACTAACCCCAGAAGAGTTAATCAGGCCTATGTGAAGCCCTGTTCTCCTCCTCCCCTGCATGGGCCTAGAGTGCCAGGGGAGTGAGGTGTCTCAGTTGGGAGCCATATCAGTGAGGGCTGGAGGTTTTTGGAAGGGTTTTTTGCTTCTCACTTGTGTGATGCCCAACTGATGTTTCTGTGAGTCAGTGACCCCTGACCTAAAAAAGGTTCCTCACCCCTGCCATAAATAAAGAAAAGGTTTAAACCTTTTGTATTGGACATAAATTAATATTTTACTTTATTTAAAATGAAGTTTGGTAAACTAACCTGAGAAAGTTAAAGCGCTTAATCTGTTTAATAATTTCAATTAACACTTCCTTTCTTACTGGTTAAATTAAACGATTCTTCCTAGCTACAACACTAGCAAAAGGGCTCATGTGTAATTAGATAATTAACAGCGAGTTTCCATTAGCAGCTGGTGGTCCATGGAAAAGTTTGCATTGAGCCAGGTGGGCCATGGGCCAAAAAGTTTGAGAACCACTGGTCTAGAGCTATGCATAAAGACATATGGAGAAGAGAACTGACTATGCAGTATCTTAAGTTCTGCTTCTTCTATACTCTCTCTCATTATCTTGAGATAAGAGAGAGTATTTCTAAAGGAAATATTCTCCTGGCCCAAAAATATTTGCATTGATGAAGGCTCTGAAATAAGTGTTTTTGCAATCTATTCGCAACCATCAACCAATTAATTTGCAGTAAGTATAAGTGACCGTACCAAGGCTTGCGTCATCCCATAAATGTGTTCAACTAGCCATGTGCTGGAGGAAGGGAAGCAAATCTAATTGCCATACTGAAGCACTTGTGTGGGAATGAGTCCCTTCTTTGTTTCAAGTCAATCCAAAGTGAAACCTCATGTCCTGGAAAATAGGAAGAAACATCATCACTTCTCTGAGAAGCAACATCTGCTCAAGTCAGCAATGGGTGAGCTGGAAATGATGATTACTTTACTCTGCGGCTGTGCTTTTTTTTTTTTTCTTGACTTACAGAAAAATCAACAGCCCTTTTCTTCCCTGCTTCCTACCTAATGCCTCAGAGAACATTAGTTAGGAAGCTGCTGGTTCAGATGCTATGAAGGGAGAGAGGTCCCTTCTAAGAAGAAGTTTTAGCAGATGATTTGAGGAAGCATGCCCAAATCTAGGGGAGACTCATGTCATCCTGGGGAAAAAAATGGGTATTTCTATAAAAGTATGCTGTAAAGCAAGGGTTCTTAACCAGTGAGGTGCACCTCTCCAAGGGAGATGTGAAGGGGATACAGGGGAGGTGTGAGGTGCCTCCCAGAAAATTTATCACAGTTGCCTTCTCACTGGATAAAATTCTAAAGTTTAGATTTCTTCATAATTAATATTATGAATTAAAATTATAAGCCAGGCACCAGTAGAGCCTTGGGTTCCTCTAGGTCAGAGGGTAGCCCTGCTGGCCGGCTTGGCCAGGCCTCGGTGGCCCAGGCAGGGAAGCCTTCACTGGCCTGAGGGAAGGCGGCTGTGGGAGGCCCGGGCCAGGACTCAGCCTCGTCAGCCAGGAGCTCTGGGCAGTCCTCTGTCTCCCTCAGAGGCTGGGCCCCGACTGAGCTCCCTGGCAGAGTTCTTATAGTCCTAGCCACGCCCCTTAGCTTCCTGTCAGGTGAGGGGGTGGGGCTAGGCTGTGCACAAATGGCTCCCAGGGGGGTGTGAACATGAAGTTCACTTTCAGGGGAGGTGTGAAGGTAAAAAGGTTAAGAACCCCCTGCTGTAAAGGGTTTGGGGTAAAGGCTGCAAAATATAGTGAGGCAGTAGAGGCAGTAACTGCACTACAATTAAGGTTGAAATGAACTTACTCAGTAACTGATATTTTTCTAAGTATTCTAAAATCCACATGCTTTCTTGGATTGTGTTGAAAATGTCTTTGCCTCATGAAGAGCTGGCTGGAACCTGTGTTGCTGACATTGCCTGGAGGCTTAGGCCGGGCTCCCATGGGAGGACTCTGTCAGGCTGGGTGTGGCAGGAAATACCCCCAGCAGAACCTGAGTGGCTGTTACCAGTACTAAAACTAGGAAGCCATGATGGGAAGCTGTCTGAGCAACAATGCAAGCTACCTGCTTGTGTCTGTTCCATTGTCTGCTTGCAATAGACCCTGGACTCTGGTCTGATTGCCTCTTAAATTGCTGTGTGTAACCTGGCATCTGACTCTGAACTCCCAGTAATCTCACCCTGCTTTACTCCTGGTCTGACCACTAGGTCTTATTGCTCTTGTCTCAATTGTGACACAATGTTGGGTCAGAGTTCCAAATCTGACATCACTTGAGCAAAGGGTTCTTTCTCTGTGTAAAGCACTCTTTAAAAATCATGTGCAATCAAAGTTATTTGGTCCTCATTGAATTTTTTCCACACAGTTAGGACTCAAGAAATAGCTCCCATCTTTCCCAAAATATTACCACGTGCTGGGGATTGATCTCTACTTGTTTCCAGCACCACCTGCCTGTTAGAGGAAGCAATATTTTTTCCAAATTTATTCAGGTAAAATCTTGATCTGTAATGTGGCTCAAGCCAAACAGATGAGCCAGAATCATTCATTTGCACATGTGCAGCAGGAATAGGCCTGTCTTGCAAGCCAGAGTGTTTGCAGAAAGCCTGACGGCAAGCTGAGTGGTTCATGGCAACATGGGGTGGCCACTGAACCTACCCAGCACCCATGTTTTGGGAGTCAGTCTCCCCCCTGACAACTTTCTGAGACTGTGTGTACAATAGTTGCTCTGTCTGCATTACTCAGTCAGGGGCTCTTTCTGGAATTTTTGCCATGAGAGCAAAGCTTCTGGTGTATGTTACTTCAAAGTGTTCAAAAATTCACATGCATATGCAGATTTTACTCAGAAGTGTGTCTAGGAAAATAGCATTCCTTAACTAGAGTGAAGATGAAAGACTTGTAAGTAGTAGCAGCCGAGTAAGGTAGTTATGATGCATGCTCTCTGTTGATTCCCTGAAGTGCAGAATCTAGGATTCTCCCTCCGCTTCCCTTTGCTGCCTACAGCTAATAGATCATGGGAGGTACATCTATCAGCTACCAGGTTCCTTCCTGCCATTGGCCCCTTTAGAAACAACTTCAGATTAGGTGTGAGGTATTCCCAGGAAACATCCTTCAGAATCTCCAAAGGGACTCCCCAGTCATGGCCCACTCATGACCACCACTTCTTTAAAAACAAAATTTAAGCCGTTGCACAGATACTTTGCTAATGCAGAGTTAAGATTGATCAGAAGTACCTCATACCCTCCAGAGCAGCTGGAACTATGTGCCAATGCACCAGCACTAAACTGGTGAGAACTAGGACATAGATCGAAGGTGTACAATAGCCTCGTTCCATAACCTTAACTTTGGCCTCTTGAAAAAATGCTACAATCCATCCCCAGAGTCATCCTGGCTCCCAGTACCTCTAGATGATAGAGTATTATAAGGACTGAGCACGGGCATGGCAAGAGAAAGTGTCACTGTCTCCACTGAAGCAAAATTTGTGTTTACGTTGAGTTTAGTGAATGGCATCTGGCTTATGTTTGATCA
This sequence comes from Rafetus swinhoei, assembly GCA_019425775.1. Classification (NCBI taxonomy): domain Eukaryota; kingdom Metazoa; phylum Chordata; order Testudines; family Trionychidae; genus Rafetus; species Rafetus swinhoei. The sequence goes on along the minus strand of CM033424.1, from coordinate 133,087,091 downwards.
CTATTCTGCTTTAAGCACCTCAGAGCTGCTGAATGTTACCACCCCTTAACCCTTGTCTAAGAATAGAGCCCTGCACAGATACAAAATTTTGTATCCCTAAAAGTAAGCCATACATACACGCTTGCATATCCGTGGACAAGGATCTGCAGATACAAAGTTGATATTCATGGATTTGTAGGGCTCTACTTAAGAACTCTCTGCGATACATCGCCTTTACTTACTCCTGCTTGTAGTGCAGTGTCATGTCTGCTACAAGTACAATGGGTCCTCACTGCACCCATTATACGCTTGTACAACGTACCTAACTCAACACAGCAACCAGGTTTTCATGGTTTCATTCTCTGGGTGCAGATATGCCTGTTTACATATCATCATCAAATGTTGTAGTAACCTGCTGCAAGTAATCCCTGCACCAAGAGATACAGCTAGCTGTCCTTAGCACAGAGAAAAGCACATAGGCATGTAGTTCTCGGAGACATGCCCATATGTCTGTTGTAGTGCAAGTTTGGCTGAAATATACTTATAGTATGCCTATGGTAGTGGAAGTAAATTACATTTTAAATTAATTCCCCCTTTTAAAGGGGTCCTTTAAACATACACACAATGTTTTCATATTCAGAAAATAATGTGGCTGGCAGGTGGAAACTGTTGCCTTCTAATTAAAGTTTGAATTGTAGAAGCCTCTGCTGATTGGCTGAGCCTTGGTAGGGGGAGGGACTTTCAGGCAGTCCAGGGCTTTATAAAGCAGTGAGCAAGCGACCAAGGAGCTTGCGAACAGGTGAGTGCTAACAGGGAGTTTAGAGAGGGAGTTGGGCAGGGGAGAGGGAAGGGCGCGAGGCCCTCATGCCTTTTTTTTAAATCCTTTTTCCAGGACAGCAAGTATGGGTGGTGATAGGTCTGCTGTTGTTACCTGCACAGCGTGTGCCATGTTTGTCTTCCTCCTGGAAGAAAGAACGGATTTCATCTGCAGTAAGTGCAAGCTGGTCACCATTTTGGAAGAAAAAATTAGAGGACTGGAGTCCTAAGTGTCAATCCTATGCTCGATCAGAGAGGATGAAGACTTCCTCAATAGAAGGCAGCGTTTAATCCTGCAAGCATGGCAGGCGGAAGAGCCGGAGAGGGCAGTATGTAACTTCTAGAAGGGGAAAAAAGGCCAGCACAGGAATCCCCCAGTGCTATAGGTAAGTAATCGCTTTCAGGCTCTCTCCACAGGCTCTGCGGTGGTGAATGCTTTGGAAGGGACCTCACAAGGAAGAAACGCAAGGGAACACCATCTACTGGAAGGCATGGGATGCGTAGTCCTAGGGATGGGGGTTCCACGACCACCACCCCCCAAAAGAAGACGACGGGTGGCGGTGGTCGGGGACTCCCTCCTAAGAGGGACTGAGACATCCATCTGCTGTCTGGACCTGGAATCTCGAGAGGTGTGCTGCTTACTGGGAGCTTGCATTCAGGATGTGACTGAGAGGCTTACAAAACTGATCAAACCTTCGGATCGCTACCCCTCCCTGCTTCTCCACGTGGGAACTAACGATACAGCCAAGAATGACCTTGAGCGGGTTACTGCGGATTATGTAGCACTGGGAAGAAGGATCAAAGAATTCAGAGCGCAAGTGGTGTTCTCATCCATCCTCCCTGTTGAAGGGAAAGGACTGAGCAGGGATCGTCGAATTGAGGAAGTAAATGTGTGGTTGCGCAGGTGGTGTCGCAGAGAGGGCTTTGGTTTCTTCAACCATGTGTCTCTGTTCCGGGCACAAGGATTGTTAGAAAGAGATGGGATCCACCTAACAAAGAGAGGAAGGAGCATGTTCGCGGGCAGGCTTGCAAACCTAGTGAGGAGGGCTTTAAACTAGGTTCGTTGGGGGATGGTGACCAAAACCCTGAGGGGAGTGGGAAAGTCGGATACCGGGAAGAAATGCAAAGAGGAACGAGTAAGAAAGGAGAACCCCTGATTCGAATGGAGAAGATAGGGCGATCAACTGGTTACCTGAGGTGTTTGTACACTAATGTGAGAAGCCTTGGCAACAAACAGGAAGAACTGGAGGCCCTGGCCCAGTCCAAGAAATATGATTTAATTGGGATAACAGAGACTTGGTGGGATGACTCGCATGACTGGAGCACTGTCATGGAAGGGTACAGACTGTTCAGGAAGAACAGGCAGGGGAGAAAAGGAGGAGGAGTTGCACTATATGTAAGAGAGCACTATGGGTGTGTCTAGATTACAGGGTTTTGCTGACAAAAGTGGACTTTTGTCGACAAAACTATACCTGCGTCTACACTGCTGCTGAGTTCTGTCGACTCAGCAGTTTTGTCGACAGTTGTAAACCTCATTCTATGAGGAATAACGCCTTTTGTCGACAGAGTTCTGTCGACAGAAGGCGTTATTGCATCTACACTGTCCTTTGCATCTACACTGTCATGTCGACAAAGCGGCTTGCTTTATTGACAGAACTAGCTGTAGTCTAGACGCTCTTTGGCTCCCGGACTAATGCGCTAAGTGACGCAAGATGGGATGAAGATGGACAGCCCTTGGTGGGTAAAGAACAGGTTAGGAACTATTTAGAAAAGCTAAACGTACACAACTCCATGGGTCCGGACTTAATGCATCCGAGGGTACTGAGGGAGTTGGCAATTGTCATTGAGGAGCCTTTGGCCATTATCTTTGAAAAGTCGTGGAGATTGGCAGAGATCCTGGATGATTGGAAAAAGGCAAATGTAGTGCCCATCTTCAAAAAAGGGACGAAGGAGGATCCAGGGAACTATAGGCCGGTCAGTCTTACCTCGGTTCCTGGAAAAATCATGGAAGGGAGCCTCAAGGAATCCATTTTGAGGCACTTGGAAGAGAGGAAAGTGATCAGAAATAGTCAGCATGGATTCACAAAGGGCAAGTCGTGCCTGACCAATCTGATTAGCTTCTATGATGAGGTAACTGGCTCTGTGGACATGGGAAAGTCAGTGGATGTGATATACCTTGACTTAAGCAAAGCTTTAGACACAGTCTCCCACAATATTCTTGCCTGCAAGTTAAGGGAATATGGATTGGATAAATGGACGGTAAGATGGCTAGAAAGATGGCTAGAAGGCCGGGCCCAGAAGGTAGTGATCAACGGCTCGGTGTCAGGATGGCGGTCGGTTTCTAGCAGAGTGCCCCAAGGTTCAGTTCTAGGACTGGTTTTGTTCAATATCTTTATTAATGACCTGGATGAGGGGATAGATTGCACTCTCAGGAAGTTTGCAGATGACACTAAGCTAGGGGGAGAGGTAGATACGCTTGAGGGCAGAGATAGGGTCCAGAGTGACTTAGACAAATTGGAGGATTGGGCCACAAGAAATCTGAAGAGGTTCAACAAGGACAAGTGCAGAGTCCTGCACTTGGGACGGAAGAATCCCAAGCATTGTTACAGGCTGGGGACCAACCAGCTAAGTAGTAGTTCTGCAGAAAAGGACCTGGGGGTTACAGTGGATGAGAAGCTGGATATGAGTCAACAGTATGCCCTTGTAGCCAAGAAGGCTAATGGCATATTAGGTTGCATTAGGAGGAGCATTGCCAGCAGATCCAGAGATGTGATTATTCCCCTTTATTCAGCTCTGGTGAGGCCACATCTGGAGTATTGTGTCCAGTTCTGGGCCTCCCACTACAAAAAGGATGTGGACGCATTGGGAGAGAGTCCAGTGGAGGGCAACCAAAATGATTAGGGGGCTGGAGCATATGACCTATGAGGAGAGGCTGAGGGAGTTGGGTCTGTTTAGTCTGCAGAAGCAAAGAGTGAGGGGGGGATTTGATAGCAGCCTTCAACTTCCTGAAGGGAGGTTCCAGAGAGGATGGAGAAAGGCTGTTCTCAGTAGTGACAGATGGCAGAACAAGGAGCAATGGTCTCAAGTTGTGGTGGGAGAGGTTCAGGTTGGATATTAGGAAAAACTATTTCACTAGGAGAGTGGTGAAGCACTGGAATGGGTTACCTAGGGAAGTAGTGGAGTCTCCATCCCTAGAGGTGTTTAAGTCTCAGCTTGACAAAGCCCTGGCTGGGTTGATTTAGTTGGGATTGGTCCTGCCTAGAGCAGGGGGCTGGACTTGATGACCTTCTGAGGTCTCTTCCAGCTCTATGGTTCTATGATTCTATGACCATGTGGCTGCACGAAAGATGTCTTCGAGGGGAATTCCTCACAGGAAGGCTGTGGATGTAGCTACAGCTCTTGTGGAATGAACCTTTGGTTGGGATGGAAGCGGCTTCTTGCATATGGAATAGCAAGTGGTGATGCATGAAACTATGAGCTTAGCGATGCATTTGGATGACAGTGCTTTGCCCTTGGAACAATCAGCAAGGGAAACTAGTAAGCCCTCCGACTTTCGGAAAGTCCGAGTTGTATCAATGTAGAAGGTGAGTGCTCTGCGCATGTCAAGGGAGTGGACGGTTGCTTCTCGTGGTGAGGTGTGGGGCTTGGGATAAAAGGAAGGAAGGACAATTGGCTAATTAATGTGGAACTCAGAGCACACCTTGAGGATGAAGGCAGGGTGGGGCCGTAGGACAATCCTGTCCGTGTTGAAGGTGGTGTATGTTGGTACCGCCATCAAGGGAGCAAGTTCACTGACTCTGCGTGCAGATGTGATAGCAAGTAGAAAGACCACCTTCAGCATCATCATTAGGTGTGGCAAAGTGGCCAAGGGTTTGAAGGGTGGTTGAGTAAGAGTGTCCAGCACCAGTTCCAGGTTCCAGGATGGAGGTGTGGGTCTGTGAGGCGGGTTAAGGTTAGTCAACCCCTTTAGGAACCTCTTTGTAGTTGGGTGGTCAACACCGAAGTGCCGTCTATAGAGTGCCGGAAGGCAGTAATCGCCACAAGATGTAATTTAAGAGAGGGAATGGCTAGTCCTCATTGTTTTAGGTAGAGGATGTATTCAAGGATTTGATGATGGGGTGCTGCATACGGATCAATATGAGTAGTAGAACACCAGGAGACGAACCTATGCCACTTAGAGAGGTAAGTAGATCAAGTCGTATCCCTTCTACTGTGCATCAAGACCTCTTTGACCTGTGCTGAGCAGAGATCTTCGGATGCACAGAACCAACTAGGAACCAAGCAGTTAGGTGCAGGGTCTGGGGCTGAGGGTGTAGGAGAGTGCCCCTGTCCTGGGTCAGTAGATCGCAGAGCTTGGGAAGAACATATGGCGGGTACAGAGACATCCAGTGGAGAAAAAGAAACCAAGGCTGACGAGCCCAGGAGGGTGCTACAAGAATAAGCCTGGCTCCATCTCTGCTGATCTTCTTGAGGACCCTGGGGATAAGCACAAAGGGGGGAAATGCATATAGGAGGGCCCCCCCCGTTGAGAAGAATGGCATCTGCCAGGGATCCCCAACTGATGCCTGCTCTGGAACAACACTTTGTATTTCTGTAGGTGGCAAAGAGGTCTATCAGAGGGGACACCCCATCGATGGAAAATACGTTGGAGTATGTCATTGCGAAGCTCCCACTTGTGATCTGGTGCAAAATGTCTGCTCAGGGAGTTTGCGGTAGCATTGTTGATGCCAAGTAAGTAAGATGCAATTAGAGTGGTCTTGTTGCAAATGCACCAGTTCCAGAGGCACACTGCTTCTGCACAAAGGGACTGAGAGCGAGAGCACCTCCTTGGCGATTTATATAGTACATTGTGGTGATGTTGTTGGTGAGTATTCTCATAGTGGAGTTGTAAATGTGTGTCTGGAAATGTCTTCAGGCATTGAAGACCGCCCTGAGCTCCAGGAAGTTTATGTGGAAAGCTGCCTCTTGTGGTGACCATCGTCCTTTGACAGATATGCCGTTGATGTGTGCACTTTAGCTCATAAGGGAGGCCTCTGTAGTAATGTGGGCAGAATGTTGATGAAATGGGACTGCTGCAAGGAGATTGTGTGGGTCGGTCCACCATCTGAGGGAAATATGAACATCGAATGATGGCGTCATCCTTTTGTGGATGTGGTGTCTTGCCGAAGTATACACAGATGCTATCTAATGTTGAAGGCAGCGCAAGTGTAGTCATGCATGGTGGACTATCTAGGTTGTGGCCGCCATATGGCCCATTAGTTTTAGGCATGTGAGTATCGGAACAGTAGGACTGGTAATTACTATTGCAACAAGGTCTTGGATAGCTTGGAACCTCTGGATGGGTAAGTAAGCTCATCCTGTGGTGAAGTCGAGGAGACCACCTATGAAGTCCAAAGTTTGAGAGGGCTTGAGCGTGGATTTCTGGTCATTGATAATCAGACCGAGGGAATTGAAAGTTTGTCTGGCTACAATTATCATATGGTGTATGTCTACTGAGGAGTGGCCTTTTATAAAGTAATCATCAAGATAGGGGAAAAGTATAATGCCCTGTTGATATAGGTGTTCTGCTACCACTGCAAGGGTTTTTGGGAACTTCTTGGGTGCAGAGAAAAGGCCAAAAGGAAGCACACAATACTGAAAGTTATCTTTGCCTACTGTGAACCGAAGAAACCGTCTATGAGCGGGATGAATGGTGATGTGAAAATAGGCATCCTGAAGGTCAAGGGCTGCAAACCAATCCCCATTGTCTAACACTGGTATTATAGATGCGAGAGTTACCATTTTGAACCATTTCCTCCAAAGATTTTTGTGTGTTGCATTTTCAGATATCTGATTTGTGTCCATTAATTCTTTCTTGTAAAGACTGTCCAGTCTGGCCAATATACATGGCCGAGGGACATTGGTAGCATTTGATGGCATAGATCACATTAGTGGATGTGCAGTTAAATGAGCCCTTGATGGTAGTGGCTGATGTGGTTGGGTCTAGTGATGAAATTGCTTGTTTAGATATGTTGACAGAGTTGGCACCGGGGCCAATTACAGGGGTGGGTTCCTGGATGAGTATGATGGAGGTGTGCTGCATGGTTAGATCATCCCAGTCAGGACTTTGTCAAGCCGGGACATAAAAACCTCTAGGGATGAGATTCCACCACCTCCCTAGGTAACCCATTCCAGTACTTCATCACCCTCCTAGTGAAATAGTTTTTCCTAATATCCAACCTAGACCTCCCCCACTGTAACTTGAGACCATTGCTCCTTGTTCTGCCATCTGTCAATACTGAGAACAGCCTCTCTCCATCCTCTATGGAACTTCCCTTCAGGAAGTTGAAGGCTGCTATCAAATCCCCCCTCACTCTTCTCTTCTGCTGACTAAATAAGCCCAAATCCCTCAGACTCTCTTTGTAGGTCATGTGCTTCAGCCCCCTAATCATTTTGATTGCCCTCCGCTGGACCCTCTCCAATGCATCCACATTCTTTCTATACTGGGGGGCCTCGGAACTAGATGCAGTACTCCAAATGTGGCCTCACCAGTGCTGAATAAAGGGGAATAATCACTTCTCTGGATCTGCTGGAAATGCTCCTTCTAATGCACCCTAATATGCCATTATCCTTCTTGACTACAAGGGCATGCTGTTGACTCATATCCACTGTAATCCTCAGGTCCTTTTCTGCTGAACTGCTACTTAGCCAGTTGGTCCCCAGCCTGTAGCAATGCTTGAGATTCTTCCATCTCAAGTGCAGGACTCTGCACTTGTCCTTGTTGAACCTTATCAGATTTCTTTTGGCCTAATCCTCCAATTTGTCTAGATCACCCTGGACCCTATCCCTGCCTTCCAACATATCTACCTCTCCCCCAAGCTGCAAACTTGCTGAAGGTGCAATCCATTCCCTCACCCAGGTCATTAATAACGATGCTGAACAAAACCGGTCCTAGAACCGATCCGTGGGGCACTGCTCTTGAAACCAACCACCAACCAGACATGGAGCCATTGATCACTACCCATAGGGCCTGACAATCTAGCCAGCTTTCTATCCACCTTGCAGTCCATTTGTCCAATCCATACTTCCTTAATTTGCTGGCAAGAATACTGTGGGAGACGGTATCAAAAGCTTTGCTAAAGTCAAGGTATATCACATCCACTGACTTCCCCATATCCACAAAGCCAGTTACCTCATCATAGAAGCTAATTAGATTGGTCAGGCATGACTTGCCCTTGGTGAATCTATGTTGACTATTCCTGATCACTTTCCTCTCTTCCAAATGCTTCAAAATGGATTCCTTGAGAATCCCCCTCCATGATTTTTCTGGGGACTGAGGTAAGGCTGACTGGTCTGTAGTTCTCTGGATTGTCCTTCTTCCTTTTTTTAAAGATGGGCACTACTTTTTGCCTTTTTCCAAAGACTGAGGGATTTCCCTCCCTCCTTTTTGGGTCCTTTAAAAAAAGAGAGTAATGGGTACTCCCTGAATATTTGTCCACCAATATTCATTTGGTTCATTAATTTCTGGTTCCATATCTTCAGGTTTTACAAAGCAAATCTTCAACACTATCCTTGAGTTACATCAGTGGGCCTTTTTGTTTAGACTAAGGGTACGTCTACATTGCACCCTAAATTCAAAATAAGATAAGCAATTTGTGCTATGTACATTGCATATCTTCTTTCAGATGAATTTCGAAATAGTTTATTTTGAAATTTGGCACGTCTACACAGTGCCAAATTTTGAAATAACATGCTATTTCGAGCCATCCCTTACCCCTCATGCAACGAGCTTTACCGGGATGGCGAAATAGCACACCTGTTATTTCAAAAAATATTTTGAAATAATGGGCGGCTTATGTAGATGTGAGGTATCCTGAAATAGCTGTGCAGTGTTAATCAGTCAGTCAGTCAATCCTCCTTTCATAACTTTTTCCCATCAACATTTCATACAGAAACAAAAAACAGGACTATGTAGCACTTTAAAGACTAACAAGATGGTTTATTAGGTGATGAGCTTTCATGGGCCAGACCCACTTCCTCAGATCAAATAGTGGAAGAAAATTGTCACAACCATATATACCAAAGGATACAATTAAAAAAAAATGAACACATATGAAAAGGACAAATCAAATTTCAGAACAGAAGGGGGATGGGGGGGGGGGGAAGGTAAATGTCTGTGAGCTAATGATATTAGAGGTGATAATTGGGGAGGTTATTGTGACATTTTATGAACTTTCACGTACTTTTAAATATTGAGTTCACAGTCTGAGTACATTTGTAGGCCCAATTATCATGACAGCTCAGGCTCAGGTGTATGCTCACACAATGCCAATTGCAGAAGTAGGGCCTTCAACTCCAGCTATCATATGGATATAGATTGCAAAAGTATGGAATTAGCCAGAGTATAGAATATATATAAGTTGAAGAGATGCTGCTCTTTCACTTCAAAGACACTTTGATCCATGACTTCCGTAGGAGCAGAAAGAGCTGTCACAGCCTCAAGATTTTGCAAAGCCCAAATTTCCCTGATTGTTGTCTAGCTAAAATATTGCCACAGACTGACAAGACATATTTACCTCTCAGAGACTTAGTTGATGGTCTTTGCACCACAACACAAGATCCTGTTTCACCCTCTGTGTGAAAGACCTGTGGGGGGAATTTTTTTTTAAAAATCCACACTATAAACACCAGCAATGAGTTTACATTAAAGGAAATTGCTCATTAAAGGTCAATTTCCAAGGGCAAGCGTGTTCTGTTCAGCCAGTCCAGATTTCCACCTCACTTCAATTAAAAGTTAGTTTCTTTACATTGCTAATAGCAGGCAATAATCCTATTCACTTTCAGTTTGAGGTAAATCTGAATGGATGGTCCTACTTCCTGTGTTCAGAGAGAGGTCACACAGACCATTGCCATGGAAGTCAGCTTTGACTAATCTTTCAGGCTTTGGCAGGCAGCTTGCTGTAAAAAATTAAACTGAAAAACTAAAGATCCTGAAACAGGGAGCTCTTCCTGAATTCTGCTGTTGTTTTCCTTTCTCTCCTCTAAAATCTACTTTGCCAGGGCAGAATAGATACTTAGCGACTGGAAGTCATGGAGCAGCAGCATTTTTCAATTCTAGTCAGCAAGTCAGAATTTATGCTCCTGTCTTATGCCAATATTGGCACGCACCCTTTTTCCTACATGTATGGCTGGTTTGGTTCAGAGCACTTGAAAAGGGCTATGGACATTAGGGTTTTAACCAGTTGTGTATCTCGGCTGATGTAAAAACCTAGTGCAGATGCTCTGCACAGGTATAAACTATGACATGCACTGATGCAGTGTAACCCTGTTTTGAAAGCTGTGTTGATGGAAGTCACAGTTTACTCTGGTGCCTCCCATCTGCATAGAGTTTTTCACATGTATAGCTACCCCATAAGTAAGTGGGATTTAGGAGCATATATTCCATTGAATCTCTGGGACTCTTGCTGCAAAATCACTTGAGAACTTTAATAGACAGTGCAGATGCTTTCCACCACTGAATCAGAGGATTAGCTTCTTAAGGGCCTCACTTTTTAGAACTCCTGCAACTAAGAAATACAGTGTCTGAAGAGAAACTTTCAACTGCATGCTATCGAAGAATGGCAGCACGAATGTTAAGTAGCATCTCATTTTGCTTTGAGAAATTAGGAAATGGGAATTGTGGAAGGTATAAGCCATTTGTTGTGACCATTTATATTATGGTTTTTCTAGAGGCCATATCAGGCTCCCATTCTCTATATGATCTCATGGGCTTTAGCCATGGGATCAGCTTTTCTCTGATATGGGCTTGGGATGAGGGTTGGGGGGATTCCTGTGGCTCTAGCTCAACTGTTTTCAGTAAAACTAGTGACATGGGTCTTGTAAGGCTTCCACGGAAGCTACTGAAGTCTTGCTCTTCAAATTATGTGCAAGTTGGAGGCCAAAGCCAGTGTGGCTGGCTCAGTCCAACATGCCATGAGCAATATCCTTTAACGAAGCTGAAGGAGTGCTGTATCTTGACTGCTTCATTTCCTTTTCTGTACAAATGGGATAACAGCACCTGCTTACCTCACAGGGCTGTTGTGAGGATAAATACATGTCATGATTGTAAGGCGCTCAAACTACAGAAGTGGGGGCCAGAAATGTACCGGAGATAAAATTCCTATAACGAAGCCAGAAAAAGTCAGAGAACCTGCATGTTGCTGGATCTAGAGGGAATTTTTAAGAGCCTTCTGTTTGCTTTAAGGGCACTTGGATTGGGCCATGACATTCCTTTGTTTTCAGGGACAGGAATCCCCTGGCACTTTACCGACTAATTTGTAACACTCACTATACCTACTACTGAATGTTGGTTTGAATGTAAAAGCTGTTTAACACCCCAAATCAAAAAAATGGAAATCACCTTTTAGAACAGGAAGTGCAAAATAATGACTCCTACTGAAATGGCAGAATAAATTTAGGTAGGCATAATGTACATAAGAACATAAGAATGGCCATACTGGGTCAGACCAAAGGTCCATCTAGCCCACTAGCCTGTCTGCCGACAGTGGCCAGCATCAGCTGCCCCAGAGGGGGTGTACCGAAGACAATGAACAAACAATTTGTCTCGTGCCATCCATCTCCAGCCTCTGACAACAGAGGCCGGGGACACCATTTCTATCCCCTGGCTAATAGCCTTTTATGGACCTAACCTCCATGAAATTATCTAGCTTCTCTTTAAACTCTGTTATAGTCCTAGCCTTCACAGCCTCCTCTGGCAAGGAGTTCCACAGGTTGACTATGCGCTGTGTGAGGAAGAACTTTCTTTTATTAGTTTTAAACCTGCTACCCATTAATTTCATTTGGTGTCCTCTAGTTCTTCTATTATGGGTACTAATAAATAACTTTTCTTTATTCATCCTCTCCACACCACTCATGATTTTATATACCTCTATCATATCCCCCCTCAGTCTCCTCTTTTCTAAACTGAAAAGTCCCAGTCTCTTTAGCCTCTCTTCATATGGGACCCGTTCGAAACCCCTAATCATTTTAGTTGCCCTTTTCTGAAACCTTTCCAAGGCCAAAATATTTTTTTTGAGGTGAGGAGACCACATCTGTACACAGTATTCAAGATGTGGGCATACCATAGTTTTATACAGGGGCAGGAAGATATTCTGTGTCTTATTTTCTATCCCTTTCCTAATAGTTCCTAACATCCTATTTCCCTTTTTGACCGCCGCAGCACACTGTGTGGAAGTTTTCATAGAACTATCCAAGATAACTCCAAGATCTCTTTCCTGATTTGTTGTAGCCAAATTAGCCCCCATCATACTGTACGTATAGTTGGGGTTATTTTTTCCAACGTGCATTACTTTACACTTATCCACATTAAATTTCATTTGCCATTTTGTTGCCCAATCACTCAGTTTGGTGAGATCTTTTTGAAGTTTTTCACAGTCTGCTTCTGTCTTGACTATCTTAAACAGTTTAGTATCATCCGCAAGCTTTACCTCCTCACCGCTTACCCCTTTCTCCAGATTATTTATGAATAAGTTGAACAGGATTGGTCCCAGGATTGACCCTTGGGGGACACCACTAGTTACCCCTCTCCATTCTGAAAATTTACCATTTATTCCTACCCTTTGTTTCCTGTCTTTTAACCAGTTCTCAATCCATGAAAGGACCTTCCCTCTTATCCCATGACAATGCAATTTACACAGGAGCCTTTGGTGAGGGACCTTGTCAAAGGCTTTCTGAAAATCTAAGTATACTATATCTACTGGATCCCCCTTGTCTGCATGTTTGTTAACCCCTTCAAAAAACTCTAATAGATTAGTAAGACAGGATTTCCCTTTACAGAAACCATGTTGACTTTTGTCCAACAAATTATGTTCTTCTACATGCCTGGCAATTTTATTCTTTGCTATTGTTTAGACTAATTTGCCCGGTACTGAAGTTAGACTTACCAGTCTATAATTGCCAGGATCGCCTCTAGAGCCCTTTTAAAATATTGGTGTCACGTTAGCTATCTTCTAGTCATTTGGTATGGAAGCCGATTTAAAGGATAGGTTACAAACCACAGATAATAGTTCTGCAGTTTCCCAATTGAGTTCTTTTAGAACCCTTGGATGAATGCCATCTGGTCCCAGTGATTTGTTAATGTTAAGTTTTTCTATTTGTTCCAAAGCCTCCTCTAAGGACACTTCAATCCAGGACAGTTCCTCAGATTCATCACCCACAAAGGACGGTGCAGATTTGGGAATCTCCCTAACATCCTCAGCCGTGAAGACTGAAGCAAAGAAATCATTTAGTTTCTCCGCAATGGCTTTATCGTCCTTGATTGCTCCTTTTGTATCTCGATCGTCTAGGGACCCACTGGTTTTTAGCAGGCTTCCTGCTTCTAATGTACTTAAAAACATTTTGCTATTGCTTTTGAGTTTTTGGCTAGCTGTTCCTCAAAATCTTTTTTTGCTTTTCTTATTACATTTTTACACTTGATTTGACAATGTTTATGTTTTTTTCTATTTATCTCACTAGGATTGGACTGCCACTTCTTGAAAGATGCCTTTTTGTCCCTCACTGCTTCTTTTACATGGTGGTTAAGCCACGATGACTCTTTTTTAGGTCTCTTACTATGTTTTTTAATTTGGGGTATACATTTAAGTTGGGCCTCTATTATGGTGTCTTTAAAAAGTTTCCATGCAGCTTGCAGGAATTTGGCTCTGGTCACTGTGCCTTTTAATTTCTGTTTAACTAACCTCCTCATTTTTGTGTAATTCTCCTTTTTGAAATTAAATGCCAGAGTGCTGGACTGCTGAGGTAAACACCAAACCAAAATTTATCCAGAACATCAGGTTTAACATCTTAGTGCTATGTGACCTCTTAATAGCTACAAGAGATCCTAGCCTCTATAATGAGGTTTTATATCTCATTGGGAAGGTGGAATTTCCATTGTTTGCCACCAGATAATGCTGACTTTGGAAGGAGGGGTACCATCTACCAACCCCATTCCCAAAAGCTGAGTAGATTCTACTGTAATGTGCAGTGGCGTAGTGAGGATGTGTGTGTGTGTGGATGGGGGGAGTTGCCCTGGGTGCCACGCCAAGGGGGCACCAATTTAGTCCCCCTTCGCTCCCCCTGTCATCCCTCGGCTCGCTTGCTCCTTCTCTGCCTGCCGCTGCCGGCTAGAGCCTCCTCTCTGCCTCTTTGCCCCCAGCCCGACCCTCCTCCATCTCCGCTGGCAGGTTAGTGCATGCGGGGGCCCAGGCCCAAGCTGAAGGGGGCAGAGGAAGATGTGGTACAAGCTCCCTGCTCCTTCCAGGGTCAGGATAAGCCATGTGCCAGGTGTGGGGCCCTGCCGCATGGGTGTGTGCGCAAATTTTGCCTTTGCCCCCAGGTGCATAACACCCTCACTATGCCTCTGGTAAAATGTGAGGCCTTTCTAGTTATAGCAACATTTCATTGACTTTTTTGTACCATATATTTGGTTTTGGAAAAGTTTCATTTGGGGATGGAAAATGAATTAATTGGATATTGGGAGAGCTCATGGTTCCAGGGATGGGAGGATGTTGGAGCCTCTAGGACAGTGGTGGGCAACCTGCAGCCCACAGGCCACATGAGGCCCATCAGGGTAATCTGATTGTGGGCCACAAGGCATTTGCTGATGTTGACCATCTGCAGGCATTATTCCCCACAGCTCCCAATGGCCACAGTTCTCTGTTCCTGGAAAACGGGAGCTGTGGGAAGCAGCGACTGGTACATCTGTTTGGACCCTTGGCCTACAGGAGCTGCCCTCACAGCTTCCATTGTAGGAGGTTAAGCATTGGAATTAATTACCTAGGCAGGTTGTGGAATTCCCACCCCTACTTTCTTTTTTTTTTTTTACTCAGGTGAACAAGACATAAGGACCTACTAGGGGAGTGTATCATTGGGCCCAGGTGGGAAGCCATGTAATTTTACAGTGAGGTCACACCAGAGACTTGAGTTAGAAGCTCAGTATAGTGCCATGTGGACTCATTCTCGCAGTTTTGAAACCAGGTCCAGCAATTATAAATCTGTTTTCAGTGCTCAAGTTCAGACTTGGAAACACTGAGGTAGAATCATGGGGTTGGAAGAGGCCTCAGGAGGTCATTGAGTCCAACCACCTGCCCAAAGCAGAACCAATCCCAACTAAATCATGCCAGCTAGGAATTTGTCAAGCTGCGACTTAAAAACCTCTAGGGATGGAGATTCTACCACCACAGTGCAGGGTTATACCCTGTGACACATTCTGAGCTGCAGACTTCCTCTCTGGCCCTCTTCCTTGGAATATGGAACTCCACAGTCCTGCTATGGAATGAAAATGGAACTGCACACAGGGCCGGATGAAGGGGGGGGGGAAGCTAGCCGGGCAGCTGCCCGGGGCGCCAACCTATGGGGGGGCGCCTGATTGAAGTGGTAAGGGGTGCCGCATCAGGCGCCCCCCATAGGTTGCTGCCTGGGGATGGGGCGCCCTGTACACATCAATCAGGTGCTGCGTGCCTGGGGCGGGGCCGCGCATGCGCCGCGTGCCCGCTGCCCGGGGCGCAAGGATGGCTTGGGCCCGGCCCTGACTACACACCCTGTAATGAAACCATTGCTGAGTCTCTCCCAAGCCTCCCAGCTGCTTATGAATATTTCCACAGAATTTGCCTCCGTGCATGCTCTGATCCATAACTTATCTCCTGAGGGGCCATGTGTCTGCACAAGAGCTTCTTAACCACGAAAACTCTTACTATTAAAACATGCAAGAATTATAGGTCTTCTGGCAAAACAACAAAAGCTAATACTGTCTTCCTTGAGTCTATGTTCACCCCTTCTTTTGAATCCTCTGGCCCAGGTACTGTGTCAGTGGGTAGGTCCTTCCTGCAATACTTCTGTTGTGTGGCAATGATTGGCCATTGAGAAAGGTAGAGTCTGGAGCAGATCAGACCCTTAAAGATGGTTTCAGTCCCTCTGTGATGTGACTAACTGATAAGTTTCAGAAACTCCAGTCCAATGGTTAGCCAGGATGTCCCAGTGCCATTGCACTCCAAACTCAGAAAATCATTTCCCTTAAGCTCTTGGTAGTAAAACCATTGTTCTAAAGGGATGCTCCTTTCATTGGAAGATCATCACAGCTGATGCCTGTTACATTACCCTGCAAGGAGGGGCCACACTTTACAATAATATCCTGCTGGCCTGTCCTTGCTATGTCTAGATAGTTAGAATTATATCAACTGTGGGTCATGTTCAAAATGTGCTGGTTACTATGTTAACAGAATGTCACAGCTTGATGTAAGCATGTAAAAACATGCCAATCCATCGCAGATAAATATCAGAAAAAATAATTGTATAAAAATGTCTCTTTTGTGTCCTGAAATGTAAGTTGCAAAACCACCACAATGTGTGTGTGTGGGGGGGAAGCACTTCATATATTTTCTAAAATGCATCAAATCTACCTGAATTGTAATTATGGCTTATCTATTTGCATACCTAGAACTCCTTCGGGCATTCTTAAGAATCTCAAGATCTATGCCATTATCTTAACAGTGTTGGAAAAGTATGGTTATCGGTTGGTTAATCTGTTATCATCGTTTCCAAATTTGTTCTTCACTAGTGCTATATTTTCTACATTTCTACTTTTTTGTTTAGTGAGTTGATAAACATATGACAAGTTGACCTCACTAGCATACATAATTCTTTAGCTCACTAAAAATTAAACCTAGTCCTCTTGGGCCAGATCCTCAGTAGATGTAAACTCACATAGCTGTGTTGAGTGGAGACACACAGATTTATACCAGCTGGAGATTTGGCCCCAGATTTTTTTCAGCATCTGAACATAGTACCCTTGATTGTGGCTTCTATTCCAGAAATAACATTGGCAGATCTTGTAGTCATCACCATACTATATTTTGTCAATCAGTACGAAAGGAAGACCTATATCACTAGTCTGTGTTGAGGAATAGCAGTTGTTCTCCCTAGATCCAAATGACAGAAGCAGGAAGATCTAAGGAGTATGGAGAAAAAGCCATCCATGAGGGGAAGGAGATTGTCAAACAATATCACCACATGAAAGAGCTCTATTTTACAGCTTGGAAGATACATTTGAACATGTAGCAGAAAGGGAAACACATCTAAGACAAGATTGACATGAACTCCTAAGCTAGGCACTAGTCCTTCAAGTCACTGTACATTATTGCAGCCATTGAAGTCAGTGTGGTCCATGCACTGGAAGATGAGATTGTCCCTTAGATCATAATAGTAGGTTGCCCGGTGCCCTAGATGGAAACAAGTAGTAGGGACCGCATGTGCCTAGAACAATCCTAATCCTAACTAGCGCCTTAACATAAATTATTCAATGGACGACCCCACTGAAACATAATTTTTCAAGTCCCTTCTCTCATAACACAGATTCATGGATTCTAAGGCCAGAAGGGACCTCTGTGATCACCTAGTCTGACCTCCTGCATAGAATTTCTCTGAATAAAGTCCACATCCAGACGTGTATTAACTTCTACTAGAGGGGAAAACTGCGTGAGAGACATCAGACTTATAGATCTGTTTCTCATCAGACCACATGTGTTGGAGGAACCCTTTGAAAGGGCAGCACAATATGCTCAGAAAAAATAGTTTTACTGTGACTACTTTCCATCCCAGCAACATACAAACCCATAAATTGTAATGCCCACAACATACAGTGCTCGTGTGGAGGAATTTTCAAAGAACTGAAGGCATGAATTTCAGACAACTTCCGGCTGGCTTCTTTGACTGATTTCTGCAGTCAGTAATGAACCTACCAAAACAACACATTTATCTCCTGTAAGCAGAGGGGATGATGTGAATGGGAATGAGAATGACCAATATTGCTCACAGGGAATTGTCTGAGCTCTGGTGATTCCTCTTCGTGAAATGAACCAATTTTGGGGGGTTTGTCATATGTGAATTTCTCTGACAAAAATGTGACATGAAATATAAATAACTTACTAGTGATACAGAATAGTTAGGTTTGTTTTGTATTTTATCACCCCACTGTATTTAGAAGACACTGCACACTAATATTAAAACTTAGAACACTGAGAGCTATAATGGTCTCTTACCACTTAAGAATGGCCATGCTGGGTCAGACCAAAGGTCCATCTAGCCCGGTATCCTGTTTTCAGACAGTATCCAGTGCCAGGTGCCCCAGAGGCAAACAGAGCAGGTAATCATGAAGTCATCCATTCACACTTGCTCATTGCCAGCTTCTGGCAAACAGAGGGTAGGGACACCATCCCTTCCCATTTTGGCTAATGGCCATTGATGGACTTATCTTCCATGAACTTACCTAGTTCTTTTTTGAATTCTGTTATAGTCTTCATCTTCATCCCAGCTTTCTTACATGTTTATCATTCTTTAGTATGCAATAGAGCTGGTGCAAAACTATACTTTGCTTCCCATTTCTGACTCTTACACCAATGATAAATCTGCATCCATTGGCTCAGATTTCTTGGAGGACAAGTTGCTTTATTCAGAATAATAGGCAATGGGCTGGCTTTCTTCATATATCAAAAAGGAGATATTTTAGTTACAGATATATGCCAGACTATATCATAACAAATGTAACAAACATCCACATGTAACAAAAGACCTTGTAAAAGAAGAATGTTTCAGAGTTCATGAAAGTTTCTGCAGAAGGCAAACAGTAAAATCTCAGAACTGGCTCAAGCCTGCCCTTCTGCACCAAAATGATAAAATATTTTATCGAATCCTTGGGATTTAGATACCCATACATCCTTTAAGAAAAAGAAAAGCTTTAAATCCACTATGAACCATGCTTACCAAGGGAGTGAATTCTCTTCCTGTTCAGGTCCTGCTGTGAATATAGCTTTCTGGAACATGAAATGATTTGCACATCTGATCTCCATTGAGCCCCATGGCAGATGAGTAACGGAGCGGTGATTGCTTATTCACTAAGCAGACTGCTTAAAAAAAATCAAGCACTTAGAATTTATTGCAGTATGTTTCTGATTAGAGAAAGTCCATTTTGCACACACTATCCCAAAAAACATACATTAAGCAATGCCAAGAGGAGCACTGAAGTAGTCTTCACTGCATAGCAAAAATGTTAACTAATGTTAGTGATTAATGTCCAAGTTTTGATTTACAAAACTAGTTCTTAACCACCTTATATTTGAGGGGAAGATCTGGTTTTGCATGGTTAAGCAGCAAAGTTATTACTGAATTATAGACCAAAACAGAAATATGAAAATGTGCCATGGCTTTGGGGACACCTCCCCGCTCCCACAATGTTCCTGGTGAAGTGCTAACCAGACACTTTCTTAATAAAACAGATAGCAGCAGATGGTTCTTGTCTCTTATCAAAGTCTGAGGGCATGTCTACACAGCAGGGCTAAACTCAAAATAAACTTGATCTACGCTAACTATGTAGCTTAAGTTGAAATAGCTTCTTTCAAATGTAGGCATGTCTACACAGCACTTATTTCAAAATAGAGCATTCTTCCTCTGACTTCCCTTACTTCTCATACAATGAAGTTTACAGAAGTTGGAGTAAGAAGCCCATTATTTCAAAATTATTTTGAAATAATGGGCTTGCTGTGTAGAAGCGCAATATGTTATTTCAGAATAATGTCCGTTATTCCGAAATAACGCTGCTGTGTAGACATGCACCGAGACAATGTGTAAGCCGGCAGACCCTGGTCATTGGCATGTGGAACTGAACTTGGGAGCTCTGGAGCTTAGAGCATGTGCCTCTTCCACATGAGCTAAAAGCCAGTTGACTATTAGCTAAGACTGTAGAATAGACTCATTCTTTCTCTCTGTAAGGCAACATTTTGGCTACGTCTTGACTGCATCCATCTGCCGACAGAGGGATGCAAATCAAGCACTTCGGAAGTACAAATGAGCCCAGGATTTAAATATCCCGGGCTTAATTTGCATACTCATGTTCCAACGCTGTGCCAATCAGGCTCAGTGTCAAAAGTGAAAGTAAAGTGTAGCCACGGTTCTGCAAAAGCAGGGGAGCTTTTTCAACAGATCCTGTACTCCTCAAAAAAATGTCGGCAGAAGGATGCAGTCTAGATGTAGCCCTACACTGCAATGCTATTTCAGGATACTGAAGTATCCTAAAATAGCTATCCCACATCTTCACAGCAAGTCCATTATTTCAAAATATAATGGGCTCACTATTACAACATCTCTGTAAACCTCATTCCATGAGGGACATTTCAGAATAGTGAGTTATTTTGCAATTTGGTGCTGTGTAGACAGTGCCAAATTATGAGCATGAAATAAGCTATTTTGAAATAGCAATGAAATAAGATATGCAATTTGCATAGCTCAAATTATGTATCTTATTTCGAGCTATGGTACAGGGTAGACGCACCCTAAGTGGTCTTAGTGCCAGTAGGTGGGCAGTACACCACACTTGGTGTGTGTGTGGGGGAAGGGGGACGGTTTACAAATGCACCCACCTCTACTGCCTCCAACCGGGGAAAAAAATATTTTCAACATCTGAGAAATGATAAAGTGATGCAAATTGATGCACTATAATTTCCTAGTGTAACAGATACTATCATATAATGCATTCATCATTGTCATTACTGTTTGCTGCTGGGACTGCCACAGTGTCAAGAGCGGAGACAGAAATATCATAGGGTATATGTGTACGTGTGAGTGAAAGTTTAACTACTTCATGATGCTTCGGCGAATAGTTTTTCAACTCAGTGTGAATGCATACAATCATCTTAAAAGATATTAATGAATTCAGAGTTTATGGAAGGTGCTGGATTGGCAGCTCTGTGATCTGAACTTTGTTTTATTATTAAAAGGAGCACCATGTGCAGTGTAAGGGTCTTGGCACTGTCCTATGAACAACCCTCATTTGGAAAAAGCACTTCTTGGCACTCTTGAATTGGAAAAGAAAGTGACTTTGTGTACCCCCTTCTACTTCCTAGGATAAATTTCATGATCAGATTCTAGATTCACACTCCTTGGCTTCCCCCCATCCTGCCTTTCACTTTTTAAAAACTTAATCTGCTTTTTTAATACTTTAATTTCCCCTTAATTTAATTTTCAGTCCTCTCCTGCCTTTCAAAAGGCAGGAGAGGACTGAAATTTCCCCTTCTCTATGTTTTTCCCCTTTTTCTTTTCTGAATGTTTAAACATTTTACTCCATTTTCAAACCTCCTTTCCCCTAGTAGTTTTGGTTAATACTTGGTCCAGATTACAGCAAGTTAAAACAGCCTCCAGGCTTTCTAGTAAGAATGCTCCTGAAAGTTAAAAAAGTTTTATTTCATCTCATTACTAGTAGAAAATATATTACTAGTATGAGTGGTTTTCCCTCCAATATAAATGTAGGGAACAACAACTGCTCATAATAGTAACACCTTACCAACTAGTGAAAAAGGGGGAATGTTGGCTGAAGCACACTATACTAGATTGCATACATGTTGTTGGCATATGTGTTCCAAGTTGTTATCTGTGAGCTGAAGTTGCTATTTGCTCTAGTGCTTACATTATCAAAAGGTATTTACTTTCCCTTTCCAATCCCCATAACAAACCACAGAGCAGACTACTTTCTCATGGAGTGAGCACTTGATTTTGTAGTAACTAACAGTGATCATTTATTTTCCACAGACAGAAGAGGAAGAGAGGTCAAGATTATTGTTGTGCGAGACAGTTAGGCTACGTCTACACTGCACCTCTCTTGCGCAAAAGCCTATGCAAATGAAGAGCAGATTAGCATATTACTGCACTTCATTTGCATAATTAGGGGCTGTTTTTGCACAAGAGGCTTTTGCGCAAAAAGGAGCTGTGTAGCCTCTTGCGCAAAAACAGCCCCAATTAATTATGCAAATAAAGCACAGCAATATGCTAATCTGTGCTTCATTTGCATAGGCTTTTGCACAAGAGAGGTGCAGTGTAGACGTAGCCGTAGTGTCCTTATATCACACCAGGCCTCAAGGAGAATCTGAAGGTTTGAAAACTAATAAAGGTTACATGACAAATTGTGACCAAGAATCACTTCCTTCAATTTCAGATTGTATTACAATTTTTATGTATATGGTTAATATAAGACTAGGGCTCCTCTTTTCAAAAGTTTTTTGTTCTATTTTTGTTGGCTTAGATTTAGAGTTAGATTTACAGTAACAATAAACTTAATTTTTATGATGGGGTTTAAATCATAAATCTAAATAAGTCTGTAAAACGTAAATGGACTCTAAAATAAAGAAGAGGAGCAGGAGAGCATACTAAACTTTGACATATGGTCTGTTCCTAGTGCACACTTAAGTTGGAAGTTATGCACATATCCAGAGAAGAATACACCACAATAGAAATGTATTGTAAGCACCTCAATTCAGAAATTACAACCTCTTAGTCCAGAATAGACTGAACCTTGTGGCCATGCTGCAAAAGCTGTTTATTTGCTAGGTTGTGGGGGTGAGGGGGAAGGTTGTGAGTATGTTTCTGGGGAGGAAGTAAGAGAGGCTGCTTTGATTTATTGGCTGCTGGCTGAATGTTTATTTGCACATTTATTACTGTTGGGGGTTAGCATTTATCAGTAAGTTAATTAATATGGCGCCTACAGGTTTTTGTATGATTTGTTTTAGTTGTTGTTACAATCTAGGCTATGTTTACACAGCAACGTTATTCCAAAATAACCAAGAGTGTGTCTACACAGAAAGGCTTATTTTGAAATAATGTCGAGCTGAAGGACTTCTTACGCTGACTCTTGTAACCCTCCTTTCATGAGGAGTAAGGAAAGTCAAAGGAAGAGTGTTCTTCCTTCAACTTCCTGCTGTGTAGATAGCGCCAAAAGCCGAATTAAGCTATTTCAACTTAAGCTATGCAATTGATGTAGATGTACCCTAAATTATTATCCCAATTATTTTCAGATAATTTAGATGTAAAAGGTAATATGTCCTTGAAATGATTCTTTTTAGCATTCTCCCTAATTCCCATGCACACCACTCATTCCTGTATGGGTACAAATACATGTTTCTGTATGTCTAGTCCTGCAACCCACAGATTATTAACTCTTTCACTTTGAAGAGATTACTCTTCTATGTAGAGGTTGCAGCACTAATTATTAATATATCTATAAATGCTTGTGGTGATGATCAGGGCTTGACAAATGGTGGCGAAACCTACTCACTAGCCCCGCACTGCGCATGTGTAAGACCCGCATTGCGCATGTGCGTGCCGCCAGTGAACGGGGCGACTGGCTGAAATCTACTCGCCATAGGCGAGTAGATTCAGTGATTTGTCGAGCCCTGGTGATGATGATATGAAGGCAATTCAGAATCTAAGTCATGAGTAGGGAACCCACAAATTTGGGTTTTCCCAGTTCTTCATTAGCATATAGTACGTTAGAATTATGGCAGACCAGAATCCATGAAACCTATGGTATAGGAGGCATACATCTTTCAATGTTACCTTTGTTACATTCATACCTTGTGTAGTGTCTTTTCTTTGTTCAACGTAAGCCTTAGTGATTATTTTTAATGTTATATCATAAATTATTATGGCTCTGTAGTGGCCTCTGTATAATGAAACTCAAAAATGTGTTTTATTCATTGTAAAGCCCAGAGTCCCATAGCTCAGTCTTAAAATATTGGTTTGCTCTGAAAATAGCCAGATTAATCTGAAGGCAAAAAAGAATGTCAACAATGTTTAGAAAAATGGATCAAACTTTTTTTGGAATTGCAAGTCATTAAAAATTACCTTGATTTGGACTTTTGACTTCGTCTGAATTTTATCTGAATGAGGCTAAGCATGGTTTGTTGCTACCTGTCGGGGCGCCTTGCTTGATTGCTGGTGAGGGCGGCAACAGGCCCTTGAGTGGCCTAACAGCCACCAAGCCTATCCACAGTACAGCCCAGTGGCCTCAGTCAATATGTCTGTGTCCTATATTCAGTGTACTAGGGCCCAGAAGCCTCAGTCAATATGCACACCCCCTGTATTCAGGGTATTACAGCCAAGTGGCCTCAGAGTTGATATATCATAGAAAAAGTTCCCCATGTGGTTGTATCTAAGGAGGGAGTAGGGGAACCCGGACCCGGACCCTCCCTCTCCAGCCCAGGGCCTGGTTGGCAGTGGCATGGTGCGGTGCACTGGTTACTCAGCTGCAACATGCTGAGCACTCAGGGAGCAATTCCCCGCCCTGGGCTACTTCATACTGGGTCTTGTCAGGCATTATCTCTGTCCTCATGCTCAGGTCCCGCGATTTCTACTCTATCCCCTCTCAGCCCAGCTGCTGCCACTACCTGGTCTGGCTGCACTTCCTCCCCTGGAGCGCCTGCAGGGCTTCCCTCCTCTTTGGCATTCAGCCCTAAATGAGCTGCTCCAGAGGCCTTTATAGCCAGTCTCCAGTTGGAGCATGCCCAGCAGGGCTATTAGGGTGGGGCCCTCTCATCCAGCTGGGCCAGGGCAACTTTATCAGCTCCAGTGTGGGGTTGATTCACCCTGTCACACTACCCTTTGAAATTTTGCATGCAGTTAAACCTATTGAAATGTCCTTTAAAGACTCATTAAAGGAGAACAGAATCTGCTTTGAAAACTCACTAGCTAGCTGCATTTGAAAAAAGTGAAGCATATTTTAGGTCCCAAGTCTTCCAATTGATTTCAGCTGGGATGTGTAATTGGATTTTCAAATCCCACACCATTCTGAACATAAAACTGTGCATGGCAATCTATGTACTTGTGTACAGTTTTACTCAGGAATGTTAAAATGTTATTCAGTGTGCTTATAGGTTGTGAAAATCTGATCCAGTAGATCTTAATACAAGCCCTGGGGTTTCTGTGGTCTGAAGCTGGGGGTTGTGTGGTGTGAAGCAGAGCTGGTACAGGACTAGAATTTGTGAAGTTTCCTGATAAATTCAAAGGTGTTTGTGGAAGGAGTTTGTGCCTGATAACTATGTTGGAGTAGTTGGTGGAGTATTTTGGTTTTTTGTTTTGTATATTGCAGTGAAGTTTCCTAGAAGCCTGCCTGAGAATCTCGGTGTCTACTCACAGTGTTTTTCAAATAAGAACACACAAGCTCTCATCAGGGGTATGCCAGAAAAATCCTTAGCAGTGGACAACACATTTTATTTTGTAAGATTTGGCAATCTAATCAATGTTTAATCTCCTTTCAGTCTCATTGGTGTATATTTCCTTTCTGCTGCATGATGCTAATGCTATAAACATGTATCGTATCAATGCTATAAGAAAGAATGAGGCCAAATAGATCTTGTTAATGAGGCTCACACTAATGAGGTGTAATTGGCCTCATTTTACAAGCCTTTACTGACGTCAGTTCAGTGAAAAAATATGGATGGTTGGCTCAAAACTAGTACATTAGAAAAAGGTGGAGAATGTAGGGATCGGCAGGAGCCCAGTGACATCACAGCTTACATTAAGCAGTTTACATCACTTCAAGACTTGGGCATCCTTTCACCTCCCTTCCCATTGATCTTTGGAGGGAAGAATCTGAGTCTGAGCTCTGGTACTGCAAATCAAAAAGGCTTTCTGGATTTGAGCTGGAATCTCAGTGTGATGTTTAGATCTTCATGTACTGGAAGATCCTTATTCTCTTGAATATGTTAGGACTCCCAAAGGATTCTCATGTTACAATAAATGTTTGATGTTCCAGACAGTATTCTAAGCCACGCTTGTGTGGCATTGGTTTGAATGTACTTTAATCTGCAGAGGTGATTAGTGACATGTGGGAGTTATGTGCTCACATCTTTGAGCACTGATTTGTGGTAGTATAGACAAGGGCCAGTGAACAGATTCATCAAAGTTTACCTCAGCTCCCGAAGATTTTCCTGACAGTTTCTGGATGAGACTTGCACATATCTTGATTTTTGTTGTGAATATTTTTTCAGTGTTTGTTGGTAGGTGAGGTGTCGGTCAACTGTCTAGCTAAAATCATTCAATATGGGTCATCGCTTATCTGCTAACCACCAATTATTTGTTTATTTTAGGTAAAATATAGGTTTATAAAACAACAGAGATTCTGGTTTATGTATTATAATGGAAGTGCTGAGACAGCTTTAACCATGGTCCTGCAATTTGCACGATTATGTAGGGGGAGTAGCAGAGTTAGATGGAGGACGTATGATACATAGCATAAAAATCCCCCAAACTGGATCTAATTAGAAAACTGCTGACACAATTTGGCAGCGGGCAGCTGCTGTCAGATCTGTACAGCATCCCCAGCCTTAGTAACAGCTGGACACTTTTTTTCATCCTTAGACTGAATAGAATTAATCTGTAAATTGTTGCCAAAATAAAATATGAACAGGTTTGATGATTGCTGCTATATGCTTCTGGGGTCTGAATCTCAAGCAGTTGTCAAAGCAGGCTCCACAACCAGCTCCTGTGACATTGGCAAACTGAGCACTTTATTAATTAAATATGGCTGCGTCTAGACTGGCAAGTTTTTGCGCAAAAGCAGCCGCTTTTTGCGCAAAAACTTGCCAGCTGTCTACACTGGCCGCTTGAATTTGCGCAAGAACACTGACGATCATACATTAGATCTAATGTATGATCGTCAGTGTTCTTGCACAAATACAATGACTCTCCCGCTCGGGAAAAAGCCCTCTTGCGCAAAGCCCTCTTGCAGCTGCCCAGCCTCTTCCCTGAACACATTCTGTCCCCACTCCTCTCCCTCTCAGAGCTTGAGCACTGTGAACATCTGATGTGTGGTGCTTCAGAAGTGCTGGGAGGGAAGGGGCAGAGTCAGTACATGCGGGACTGCCAGCATGAGAGAGACACAGGGAGAGAGGAGACGGGGGGAGGCTTGGCCTCAGTGGGTGCTGAGCACCCATTAATTTTTTCCCATGGGTGTTCCAACCCATGGAGTCTATGTCCTATTGACTACGTCAATGGCACTTCTACATGTGAGATTGGGTACTATTATGGAAACGGGGCAGCCGTACTAAATGGTTTAACATAGTCCTCAGACTGCCCAGAAGCTGACATAGAAGCAAATAATGTCATCACTTCCTCCTCACCAAAGAGTGGCAGCTAATATCTGTTTACTATTTCCATGCCTCTAATTGGTCCTGCCACTTACCTTGGAAGACTCATTCAAATAATAGAATCCTAGAACACTAGAACTGGAAGGGACCTCAAGAGTCATCAAGTCCAGTCCCCTGCCCACACAGCAGGACCAAGCACCGTCTACATCAAACCTGGGCAAAATATGGCCTGTGGGCCAGATCCGGCCTGCCAAGCCACCGGATCCAGCCAGCAGATGGTGTGTGGAGCCCTAGGCAGGCTCCCCACGTGCCTCACCCCACTCGCACGCTACCCAGAAATGTGACTGCAGGCGTTTTTTCTTTAAAAACTGTGAGTCCAGAGGGAAAGGGACAAAGCTTTAGGAGCTGCTCCCACCCCCAGCACAGTCCCATTGGCCGGTTTTTGCCCATCTGACATGCATCTGACAAAGTGGGTCTTTGCCCACAAAAGCTTAAGCTCCAATACATCTGTTAGTCTATAAGGTGCCACAGGACTCCTTGTCGCTTTTGCAGATCCAGACTAACACAGCTACCCCTCTGATACTGTAGCTAAGAGTGAGCCTCCCAGTGTGGGCAGACAGACTTGCTTTAGTGAGGGCTTGAACTGCTAGTGTGCTAAATATAGCAGTGTGACTTGCAGCTCAGTCTCTGAAGTCCACTCAGCCACTGAAGTTTGAGCTCTGGTGGGCTATGTCTACACTCCAAGATTATTTTGAAATAACAACTCCAGAAATAACTAATTTGAAATAAGTTTTGGGGGTAGCCGAGTTAGTCTGTACAGGATAAACTTAAACAACAACAAATGGTCTGGTAGCACTTTATAGACTAACAAAACATGTAGATGGTATCATGAGCTTTCATGGGCACAGCCCACTTCTTCAGATGACTGGGTGTCCATGAAAGCTCATGGTACCATCTACATGTTTTGTTAGTCTATAAAGTGCTACCAGACCATTTGTTGTTTTTTAATTTGAAATAGCGCATCCACAGAAAAAGTCCCCATTGAAATAGCACAGACTTATATTGAAATTAAGCATCTACACTCATTGGAGCCTGAATCACATTTAAAGCCCCCCCCATAAATGCTCCGGGCAGGGCATCAGGACAGCAGTCCCTTCCTGTAGCTGCTTCATGAAGCTAGCTGAGATTTGTGCTTAAAGGGACCCCCTATACAGCCACATCTCACACTCCACTTCTCCACTGACTACCTCCTCGATGGACACCAAACTCACACTGTGTGCTCTGGTTGCTTCCAGCATGGAGCCAGAGCTGCTACAAACCAGTACCAAGCTCTTTGACCTCCTGCTGCCCTTCATGGTGCAGTTACTGCAAACTACCCATGTGGTGCTACAGGATCATGATGACTGGCCCAGAATGGGGGACCTCCTCACCCAGGCCCAGGTGCTCCTCATGCACCACTTTCTCTTCCATCCTCCCTGGCACACCATGTAACGCCACTTCTGGTAGCAGGCGACCAGTTCTGACTGGTGGGACCACATCGTCCCGCAGTGATGAGACAGCCAGCAGTGGCTCCAGAACTTCTGCATGTGGAAGGCCACCTTCCTGGAGCTCTGTGAGTGGCTTGCCCCCACTCTCCAGTGATGGGACACCCACTTGAGACCTGCCAGTCCTCTGCAGAAGTGTGTCACCATTGCACTTTGGAAGCTCGCCTCGCCGGACAGCTACCGCTCCATCAGGAATCAGTTTGCCATGGGGAGATGGACAGTTGGGGCAAGTAAAATGGTTGATTCTTTTACTATTTTGCTAGGAGGGTGGTGAAGCACTAGAATGGGTTCCCTAGGGAAGTGGTAGAATCTCCATCCCTAGAGGTTTTCAGTCCCGGCTTGACAAAGTCCTGGCTGGGATGGTTTAGTTGGGGTTGGTTGCTTTGGGAATGGGGGGGTGGAGTTGGTGATCTCCCGAGGGTTCTTGCAACTGTGTGATTCTATTTTTCCATAATTCTATAGGTGGTCAAGGCCATAAACACCATCCTGCTGCACAGGGTCATCACTCTGGGCAACATTGACTCCATTGTTGCTGGCTTTGCTGCCATGGATCTCGGTGACTGGAACATCTCCCATGTGGTGGTGGACTGCTGTGTGGTCCCTAGTATATGCGAGAACAAGGGGGAGACTTTCCTGCCAGGGTGGGGGCAGAGGCTGAGTGGCTGGCCAGGGCTTTTCTGCCATTCTTCGAGCCCATCAGGGGCTGTGTTCATCCAGGACGCCTTGAGGGAGAGTTTCAGCCAAGATCAGCTGCGAGACTCTCCCCCCAGGCCTCCCCACAAGAGGGCTCTGCATTGCCCCTGTGTGTCTGTGTGTGGCAGGTCCCACTGCCACTTGTTCACAAGCCCCAGTGGCCCCTGGGAGAGGCTTGGTGGAGAAGCCAGGGGAGTGCGGGTGGGCACAGGTGCTGGGAGTTGGGGGGAGGGGGGGTGGATGGTGGACAGTTCGATAGCCACAACCAGGCTCTATGGTGGTGGTGATTGAGAAGCACATGGCCTCATGCTCCCAGATCATCTGCC
Organism: Rafetus swinhoei; assembly: GCA_019425775.1. Taxonomy (NCBI): domain Eukaryota; kingdom Metazoa; phylum Chordata; order Testudines; family Trionychidae; genus Rafetus; species Rafetus swinhoei. The sequence continues at coordinate 133,057,814 of CM033424.1, read as the reverse complement.
TCAGTCCCCAGTCACCACCTTTTTTCCTGGCGCACCTCCTCAAAGTTCTTGTTCAGGGACCGGAGGCACTCAAGGCACCAGGTCCTCATGGGGATGCCTGCACCTGCGGTGCTCCTGTGGTTAGGAGGATGGCGCAGGAGATGGTGGATGAGCCATGGTCGCAGCTGGCCCAGCTGTGAAGAAAAGTGACAAGAGCAGTCATCCCAGGAGACACTGTGCATGAAGCCTAGCCCTAATGTCTGAGCCGACACCGAAGGTCTTGGTTCAGATGATGGCGATGTGCTTCAAGCAAGGCCATCTGTTGCCTACACAGCAGGCATGTTTCTGCAGGGTCACAGACATTCTAGAGGAGCCTTGCTACCCCCATGTCCCGGGACAATCAGGCATGGGAAGGTGCCAGCCAAGCCAGGAGCCTGAAGGTGGTGGTGGGGAACAGGGCAGCTCGGCTTCCTTCCATGTCCTGCACACGTCTGATCTGGCAGTGGCAGCGTCCCGCAGCAAAGAACCTCTATCCCTGCCCGCTGAAAGACCAGGAGAGGGTATTGGGGAAGGTGTGTGTGAGTGGCAGAGATTGCTTGCCAGAGAGAGTGTTACTGGGGTCCCATCCTCTACCTGTTCCCAGCAGATTCCCATGCAGGGGATAGGTGTCCGCTGCATCGCCATGCTTGAGTGGGAGCTAATGCTGCCCAAAAGTGTAGGCATGAGCCTGTGCTGTATACAGCACTGGTGGGGATGAATGACCCCAGGCCTCCTTAGTGGCTGTTCATGAGAAGGTGTCCCACCACAGAGGCCAGAGTAAGGCAGGCCTCTCCAGGAACCTTGTGAGAAGGAGCATTCCTGTGTGAGAGCAGCACGGGGCTGAGCACTCCAGATGGGCACTCTATGTGCACACATGTGCAATCCCCAGTCTGAGAGAGCTGAGTGAGGAGCATGCAGGCCGGCTGCCTGCCCCCATGTGTGTATAGGGAAATTGATGGAACTCACCTCAACTGCCTTCTCTGGGTTTGTCTGAGCCCTAGGAGACATCCTGGGCCAGGGGAGACCAGCTTCAGGCAGATGATGACCGCCTGGCTGGCTGGCATGGTGTCCAGGCTAGCCGCCTCCTCCTCCTCCTCCTTGTCCACAACACCACCTTCGTGGAGGCTGATGACGGGCATGTCCTGACCAGAGTCGATGACCAGACCCCCTCCCAGGATGATATCCAGCTGCTTGTAAAAGTGGGAGGTCTCTGGTGTCTCCCTAGAGTGGGAACTTTGTTCCCTGGCCTTAGTGTAGTCCTGCCATGTTTTTTTAAATTTTCATGCCCACCTAGTCTGGGTGTGGCTGTGCCCCTTCTGGACCAGGTTGGCAGCCATCTGGCCACAGATGTCAGCATTTCGGCATCCGGTGTGGACATCCTGGATGCTCATCTTCTTGCCCCAGACCTCGATGAGATCCAGCACCTCTGCACCAGTCCAGGACAGTGCCCTCTTTTGCCCATGACCAGGGGCTTCGGAGGTGGCTGCAGGTGTGCTTGTAGCCGTAGGGGGCTCAGAGGGAGTGCTGGGGTCAGACATAGCGCCACGAAGAAGCGTGCTGTGTGGCAGGGGGCTGGCAGGGCTGGTGCAGTGCCACAAGCCTTTTCCCTTCTGCCTGAAGCTTTAAAGACTGCAGGAGAAGGGGAGCATTGAACTTGTCAGGTGCGTGGCCAGAGTAGCCACCAGGGCAGCTGTGAAAGGCCTCTGAAGGCCAATTATTTCAAAATAACAGCAGCTGAGCACCCATACTAACCTTATTTCAAAATGCCCCTCTTCTATTGTCATCTTTCTCATTTCCTTTTGCTGGTTCATTGATCACTGCTGTCTCCCTCTCATTCATCAGGAGCATATGTCAGATCCTCAGCTGGAAGAAAAGGAAAACTGAGGGCAAACATAATGTACAGTGTAACCCAAGGGAGCTACTCTAGCTCTGTCTTGACTTACAGAATAACAATTTTGAAATAGGTGTTATTCCTCATCAGAAGCAGGGGTAATTATTTCAAAATAACAAGGCTGTTATTTTGAAATAATTTTGAAATAAAGGGCTTGCTGTCTGGCCAGTTGCCTTATTAGTTCAAAATAAGGGGGAGTTATTTTGAAATAACTCTCCAGGGTAGACATGCCTGTGGTTAGCCTGAGCCTGCACTGGAGCACAACATCACATGGCTATTTGTAGTGTGCTAGGTCAAGCTTTGCTAGCACAACCTGGGCCACCAGGCTAAGAGGCTTGCTCCCAGCTGCAGTGTAGACATATAATTGCAAAATTACAACGTTTACTTATTGAGCAGTGTCTTAAGGTATCATTATAGGCCCTAAGTTGGCAGCTGGCCTGAAATTTAATAATGACATAATCTTTACTTTATTCTTAAACACTGTGCTACATTAGTTCATCAAAATTTCTGAGAAGGCACACTACTTCTAGGAAGGAAACAACATAGCTTGAATCTTGATTCAGCAAAATTCCAATTCCATTATAAGCACCTCAAGTCCAGGGAGGTTCAAATTTGACAATTTGCTGAAGTTAATTTAAAAAACCAAAGTGAAGGCTGTGTGTAAAATCCACATCAGGAGTCTGAGCAACCTTGAGGTTTAGAGGGGTTTGGTTGGACTAAGTGTTTTCCATACACAAATATTTTTGTGCATTTTTAAAATAGCGCGCGCATATGTGTGTGTGAGAGAGAAGAATGCATACAGAGAGAAAGAGAGCGCGCGCACTTCTGCTGGAACCTATTTTCAAATGTTGCTAACGTTTATAAAGGACTTGTTCTTGCCAACATAATACCAATGACTGATACATAAAATGCATGAATGAGAGCAGGACAAATTCTTAATCTCTGGCATCAAGTCTAACTTAAAGGGTTTGATGGTGCAGGAAAACTTGAGAGAATGAATGTATAGCGTAGAATAGTGATTGGAAAATATTAAAACTTTACATATATAATTATACGTGTGTGCATGTGCAAATCACGCTATTGCTTGTGCTAGTGGCTAGTCAGCTGAGCAATTACTTTATCTGTTGATGTCAATGTGAAGTTTATGTCTCTAAGGGAGTGGAGAAAGGAGGGCCCAGCATCACAGGAGTTAAAGAAAGCCTTTGGGCCCAGCTAGCCCTGCCCTGCTTTACCTGCAGCCAATGCCAGGCCTGGAGGGAGGATAAAAGGAAGGCGCATGACTCAGGCTGGGTCTGATTAGTGAGGAGGCAGAAACTTGGTTCAGTAGTTTCCAACTGTAGTGTAAGCTGAGGCAGTCCATGGTATCTTGCTGCGAACTGAAAACTCAAATCCGAAATCATTAGGCCAGGCCTGGGCAGCACACAGACAGCAGTTACCGTGACCCTGGCTCCCCTGGCAACCACATTCCAAAGGGGCCTCTCTCTGATAAGGCCTGGCTGGTACCAGCCAGGCTGCGCGGTTTTCTCACTGTTTCCTTTAATTTCAGATTAATCAGCTTGGATCCCAAGGACTGTGCGCACACAAGGATGGAGTCATCTCGCAGTAGACATCACAATTTCAGCAACATAAATTAACATCAACATGTCCATTTTGGGGCTTCCGTCCTGTTTATGTTGGCTCATTTAGCTTGTTAGGAATAACTACCTGTATTAGTGATAACATGTTTAATTGGCAATGGGCGGAGATACTGTGTAACTCTCTAGTTCATTGGCTTATGTGCATATCTCACTTCCGCTGCTAGACCGATCAAATCACTTCTCCTCCGTCCATCTGCTACCTATATAATCTAATGTATGTTTTGGTTAAGTTAGTGCTCACCAGGCTAAACCCCTGATGGGCACTCCACCAGCTGTGTGAACCAATAAATCCTCTGCTTGTTTTCATCTGCACCCAGTGCGTCCGGAATTATTCCCTACACCAGCCATGAACCAGAGTCTGTCCACTCAGCAACCATAGAAGCAAGTAAGCTGTCACTCCTGCCTCTACCCCTCTGGAAAAAGGGTTGGGTGGTTCTCCTGAGAAGCCCCAACTCAGGGGAATCTGGGCTCTTGGGGTCATGCCCCAAGCTTAAGGACTTGACTAGAGAGTGGTTCAGGGCCAGGAACACAGGAACTGGGACAGGAACACCAGGGAACAGCACCCCTCTCTCTTTTCCTCCTGCTTACTCAGCGACCTAGCCACTAGGCTACACAGCTGCTAGGGACTTGTCTACAATGTCCATAAATGACTGTTAGTGCCGAATTTTTGAAGGTACCCTTTCTGAGGTAATTTTGATATTTGGCCCAAAGTGTCAACTTTTACACATGCAAAACACATTCTTGCTCCTTTCCTGTTGGCATCTTTTTCATTTCCTGTTGCTGGTTCACTGCCCACTTCTGTCTTCCTCTAATGCATCCTGAGCTTATATCAGATCCTCAACTGTAAGAAAAGGAAAACTGAGGGCAAGTATAATGTACAGTGTAACCCAAGGGAACCACTCTAGCTCTGTCTTGACTTAAAGATTTATATGAATATTGTTTAGCACTAGTGGGAGTTGCCCACATAAATCACCCCTATCAGATATATATAACTATTTAATACAGATTATCAGTTAGTTTTGTACCAGTTAATTCTTTGCATTTACAACTATTATTAAATTGCCTTTAATGTACACTTGATGATGTCCCTTCAGTGGTACCGTTGATCTAAATGAGATACAGTGGTAATATGCAACACATGGAGAAGTATCTTACCAGGCAGAGGATGGGTGTGAGTAGGGGCTACTCAGTTCTGTCTTAGGATTTGGAAAGCCCATGTTCAATGTATTGCTCTGGAACACAAGTCCTGTATGACCTTAAGCAAGTTACTGGGCATCTTTACATGTCTGTAAGCCTTATCTGTAAAATGGGCACAAACACACACAATAGTATTTCCCTGTGTCACATGAGTGTTGTGAGGATCAGCCCACTAAAAATTGTTGGCTGCTGAGAGACTGGGGTAGTGGGAGCCACATATGTATCTACAATATAGGAATACCTTTCTTTTCTACTGCTAGTAGAGGGTCGTGCTCTTATTGGAACTTGTATCTCAGCATGCCTCTTTTGGATTTGGCCTTCTAGGTTTGGTCAACTAATTGCAGCCTCAATGTAGCCTTTTTGTCACTCAATCTCTGGGTAAGTGGCTTCCAGTTCCCTGAGTGCATTCCCTTCAAGTGGCAGGCCCATGCATTCACTTCTCCATGAGGTGGGACACAGATCCAGCCTCTTACTGACTCTGAGTTGCAGCCATGATACCATGATACTGTCTGAATAGACTTGGCACCTGCAAAAGTTTCTCTTCAGGAGCCTATGGATAGTAATAGTTTAAAGCAGTGATTCTGAAAGTGTTCCGCGGAATCACTCCCAGAAACACATTAACTGGCCACCCCAGTTTATTTACCGGCGCCATGGCCATGGAGCCTCCCAGCTCCCATTGACTCCATTTCATCCTTTGCAGCCAAGGGGAGCTGCAGGAAGCGGTGGCCCGACCCACGCCACTTCCCGCAGCTCTGTGGACGCGGCGCTGGTAAATAAACAAACCAGGGTTGCCAGTTAATGTGTTTCTGGGAGTGATTCCGAGGAACACTTTCAGAAACACTGATTTAAAGTGACAGAGAAACAGCTTTGGAACAAAGTAGGATTAATTTTAGGGATGTTAGCTAATTGAAGAGTCGTGTAAACGCATCAAATTTTTGTGGCTACATGACTATTCAATAGTCCTCAGAGGTGGGACTGGCAGTCAGTATACTTCCAGCCCCATTCCTGGTGAGCCCCCTGTTATCCTGCACTCCTGCCTCTCCGTCAGAGACAGCAGCATGGAGTGGCAGGCAGGAGCTGGTCTGCGAGGGGAGCTGGTTTAAACCAGCTTCCTGTGAAGGTTGGCTCCCACAGGCCACCCTGCACTGCTGCCTCTGATACAGAGGCAGCAGTGCAGGATAGCAGCAAGCCCTGTCTACAGGGGGTCTGAGCACCCCATGGACAGAAGATACTCCGCGACAGGAGCTCTTATCTACGGGGAGCTCGTATTTTTCACAGACAGGGGCTGCTGTCACAGAACAGCCTCTATCTATGACAGGCCCAGGCGCACTGTGGACAGAGGCTGCTTCATGGCAGCCTCCCCCTGCTGCCCCCTCCTGCCTGCACTGCTGCCTCTGTTGGAGGCAGCAAGGAGGTAGGCAGGTAGGTCTACACATCTCCTTCTACCTGCCCCCCTCACCTTCCACGCTGCTGCCGCTGTATACGAGGCAGCAGCGTTGGGGAGGGGGAAGGAAGATTCAGTGGTCATGGAGAGCTTGCTTAAAGACAGCTCCTCACAGGCACCATGTCCAACCTCCCCCCTTGCTGCCTCTGAGACAGAGGCAGCAAGGAGGGTGGGGAATGCGTGTAGTCGACAGGTTTAACCGATAAACCCAGGCTTATTTTTATTGACAAACATGTGGATTTGGGTTGAACAAAAGATTTTGTGAATTTGTGTCTGATTCATTGAATTCTTTCAGGGGAACCTTCTTCCTGTCTCCTCTCCTTGCCGCCCAAAGAAAATCAGAAAACCAAAATGCTCTGGATTCACATTTCCAGAATAAAACATTGTGATTTCTTGATTAGAGATGACTGGTTCCAATTTTATTTCAATGTTCTTTTTTTTTTTTAAATGAAAAACCTCACAAACTAAACATTTTTTTGTTTCAGGTAAAATAAAACACTTGATTTGATCCAGAAATAATCTTTTTTAATTGAAAACAATTCTTTCAGGTAAATCCAAACTGAATTGTTTGAAAAACTAGGGCTCAAGAAGTCTCTGTGATGTGCAGTCTCCAAGCATTGACCCTACCTACCCACGTGCCTTGCAGCAGTGTGGGATGTCAGTCTTATCTCTTCATTTTGTTGGTACATCAGACTGGATATAAACATCAGTTGTACTCAATTTTCAGCTATATTCCACCTTTACTTACTCCATGGGCTATCTAGATACTCATCATGCTATTATTTCTTTGCATCACCATAGCACCTACGAGTCCTAGTCACGGACCTGGACACCATGATGCTAGGCATTGTACAGAGAGCCAAAATACATATCAGTGAGGTCGTGCCAGGTGTGAATGAGGTCAGAATTTTGGTTCTCAGAGTGTTTCTCTTACATTATTGTACAAATGTATTGCACTGAATAAATACTCTTCTTTTTATACTTCAGTTAGAAAATGACTCCCAAACCAACCATCTATTTTATAGCCATTTAAATACTTCTAATAATCAGCTCTTTTACAGAACTAAATAAAAACAGCAGACTCCTGAAAATACATGAATAACTTAATTCACCTCATTTCAGTAAAGTCAATACTACTTCTTGTGTAGGTAATGTTATTCAAGAACCTAAGTATCTGCATGTATAGGCACTAGCAGAATTCTCAGAGTCCAGTCATGTTCTGTCCTTCCTCCAGGGTGACTCTGAAGGGCCATGAAGGTGGAAGGAATGCCTTTATAGAGCTCCCATCTACCAGAGGCTTATCATTAGCTGACACATTGCACATGTGGTTTAATGTTGTGCGAAGCCCAGTGAAACACTCCAAAACCGTCCCAGCACACTTCCAGCCCAAATAGCTTTTTGTTACATTATGTGCAGTTAAACATCTGTTTTTTCTTTACTATTGGTAATAATAGGCAAGACCAAGGAACCCAAAGGAGAGTGCCCATTTAGTAGTGAAGGGGCTTAGGAAAAATGGTAGTCACTTAACACTAATACCAAATAATAGGGCTGTTACATAAATCCCTCCAGCCCAGTGGGAGACTTTTCATGTACAGCTGCCTCAAACCACTAATTAGCAAAAAAGTATAACTAATGTGCTTGCCCCCTGTGATCTTTTTACTGGCAGGAAGTGGCAGCTCTTCTTTTTAAATATATTAAAGTCAACTTAATTTAAGACCAAATGCACCAAAAATTCTAGTGTGAGTGTATGTATGTTTTGAGGAGCAGAGAGTGGATGCATTTTACCAGTGTTTGAAAGCTGCTGACTGGGCATATCCTTTTTAATGGTGCCTTTGAGGATAATGAAGCGGGAAATGCCAATTTCAGGCCGCATCCTCTAGGCTATTCAGTGCAAGCAGACCCTCTTGCCCATGTTCACCCCCACAGATGTCAATGAACCTGCCCCATTCGATGTCAGTTTGCACAAACAGGATCTTGTTATAATGCTTTTTTCAGAAGGATTCTATAAAGCAAACTGCCATTTGCCATTGTTCTGTAAATCCAATAAAACCTTGTTTAGGGATTGTCACTCTTTGCCTCATCAGAACTCCATAATACTGAATTAACAGCAAAGTTAGACAATCACTTCACAAATATAAATTGCTTTATCTTATCTCACGAGGCAGTCAATTAGATAAAATGCAAATATCTGTTTCTATCTGCCTCCTTTTCAAGAGTTAGATGAAGGGTTAGCATATTTCATCACTTTGGTATCTGAGGGCTTCACAAAATTACAAATGGTACACTAATATTTTCTCTCTCTAATTTGCGCACACTCTCAGTTAGCAGGGATTGGACTTAGTTTATTTTTTATTATTTTATTTTGTTTCTTTAAAATGTGATATAATTATAGGAAAGTGAAATCAAGGGTGAGAGTTTAAAAACATTTTGCTCTGAAGATGCTGAAGGTTGGACACATATTGATTTTTGCCCCCAAAATAGACTATAAAAAAACCTCAATTGAGGAAAATGTTTCAATGGAAGTTTATATTTCAGTGAATACTACTTTTTGTTTGGAAAAAAAATCTGTTCCCGCTAGTATTTGCCATCTAAAAAGGACTCTCCTACCTAGCAGCACATTGCAGGTAAACTGGATGGAAAATGAGCATGAATCAAAGGGGAACTGACTTGTTCTCTTTCACTGACTAAGCTGAGAGAAATTAAAAAAGCAAATAAACAGCATTCATGTTAATTCAGCAAATAAAATTATTTTTGAAATTTTTTATAAGCCAGAAATGTTAAAACTACAAGCAAGGACATTTATTTTTTTTTTTAAATATCCTTCTAACATTTTACCCTGTCCAGCCTGTGTATGGCCATGTGTTTTCTTAAATAAGAAAATGTATAGGTTTTTAAAAAGAAAACATTCAGAGGCATATATAAAAATACACAGTGTATACTGACTTCATGTTTTGGTAATAGTAGAATTACTGTTTCCTTAGGTAAAGCCCATTCTTGACTTTAGTTTAACGCATATTTACCTTTCAGGACAAAAATTTCTGATGTTCACCTAAACACAATATCATGATCTGCTTGATTGTAAGATAACTCTAGATATCCACAGGTATATAAAGACAAGCTTGTTTTTTGGATAAAACGCATGAAGAAGACTGCCCCCTCCACATCAAGTTTCATTATAGAACAGTGGGTGGTAGATTCCCATTCAAGGATAGATTTTCAGTATCCTCCCTATCCCCCCACTTTCTCAAAAGAAACCAAACCCTCTGACATCTTGGCACTTCCCAGATCAGTGGTTTCCAACCGCCGGTCCATGGACAGGTGGCGGGCCATGATCCCTGTCTGATGGGCCACCACATGTTGCCAGGCCACACCCCCAGCATTTATTTAGTCCCACTCTGTGGGGTTTCCAGGGAATTCCCTCTGTGCTGCACAGAGCAACAGGGTGAGGGGAACTGGGTATGCTGTGGCTGGAGCTGGGACTACGGTGAGGCTATCCCTGCTGGCTATCCCTAGTCTCACCATGGCCCCTGTTCCAGCTCCAGCAATCTCTACATGGCCTGGCCAGCGGGGCCAAGTGCCGCATGTATAGCAGCGGTGAGGTAATATAATTTGATTGGACTAATTTCTTTTTGTGTAAGGGACAATTTTCAAATTTCATAGAATTTTTTTTTCTAGGTCTGGGGAAGAAAACCAGAGTGTTCAAGCTAAATACAAGCAGCTGTCAATTGTGCCATGGTTGGAGACCACTTAAAATGAAGTATGCAATTAACACATTTACAGTAGTAGGAGAATAGAGATTACTAGGCAGCAGTTGTAATAGACCATAAAATAGAGACACTAGTTAACTTTGCTGGACACTAAAAACCTAGATTTCTGAATTTAAGTTCTCATCTTTGTCTTTTGAAGGTAATGTGCAGGTTTCCTTTGAAGATGAGGAATGAGCAGTCCAATATGGAGTGAAAAGTGTCCTTCAAGTTTTTTTATCATTTTGCTGTGTGAGCTCATTTTGAGAGCATAGTTATAGCATGATTTCATCCACACAGTAGTTATTTGGATACTTTTTGCACTAGACGAGGCACAGTACATGTTGTGATAGGCATGTATAAGACCCATAGATCCTAAAGTGGAATGTAGGGGGTGTTGATCATCATAGCAGTACAGATACATCTATGAGTTATGCACGTGTTGTTTTCCTAGAGTCTGGTGTTGTTTTTGAGGTATGTACTAGTTTGTGCCGTGCTTGATGCAGTCGCTGAGCCTGGCAAGGTTGGGGAGTGGTTTGAAAGCCAGACGAGGGAGCCAGAAGAGGGTATCTTGTGATCTTGAATCCACAGCTTCTTTCACGAGGAGCAAATCTCCTATTCCAAAAAGTAGACTGTATAGGAAACCACTATAAGGAGACATTTGAGCAGTTTCCAATTTGTTAGGTGGGATATTCCCACAGAGGGGATGACTGGGGCTATTGCACTTACAGCATAAAAGGAATGGTGTTGTTTATGAACATGGTGGTACCTATCTCATGAATTTAGCCTTGTAGATAGAAGCAAGCATGTCCATCTAATGATTTTGGAGCATTTATTATAACAACCTTAATCCATTTAATAAAAATAAATGAAAGAAAAAAGAAAAATAAACTAAAATCCATTTATTTTTCCATTTGCTTGGACTGAATGGCTTCAACTGTACATGACTTAGAAGGCAGGATATTTTAATATTTTTAGCATAACCTCACTGAGAAAATGAAAATAATAATGAAAATCATTAGAAACAAGGGCAGAAGGCGGTGAACAATGGAAAACATTATACTGTGCACATTAACCCAAACTCTTACTCACACTCTGGGCTAATCAGGGCTGGCCCGAGCCCTTTTGGCGCCCTGGGCCCGGGCGCGCGGCGCCATCCCTGGGCGCATGGCTCATGCGCGAGCCTGCCTGTGGGGCACGGGCTCGCCCCCCCTGGGTGTGCGGGCCAGCCCCAATGGCGCACGGCGCATACCCAGGCTGGCCACGGCCGCTGGCGCGCAGCCCGGGGCCCGCCCCCGGGGCGCACGGCGTACAGCGCACGGCACACGGCGCATGCGCTGCCCAGCCCGGCCTGGCTAGCACTGCTGGCGCACGTGCCAGGCTGTGCAGGACCCCGTGGCCATGGGGGGAAGGGCGCTGCTGGCCAGTGCCGCGGGGTCGGTGCTGCGGGAGCCAGGCGCGTGGCACCTGATGGCAGCTGTAAGGGACGCCACGCGCCCCTTACAGCTGCCATCAGGCGCCCCCCATCGGTTGGTGCCCCGGGCAGCTGCCCAGCTCACCCATGCCTCAGTCCAGCCCTGGGGCTAATGTAACGCCATTTGTATCTCTCTGAAACAGAGAGCGATTCCCTCTGGTGCCGGGTGCCCCTGGCGGGGGGAGGAGACTTTGCAGGCTCACTCGTCCCCAGGTCTCGATTGGCCTAGGGACAGGGGAGAGGCAGATTGGCCATGGGCCAGATCCACCAGCTTGGCAGGCCGGATCTGGCTCATGGAGGCTGCCTTGCTCATCCCTGCATTAGAGGACATGTAATTGTATGAGCCCCTCATGTTGTGGCTTACGTGGTTATGTCCTGTGATGGTGTCGCTTGTATAGATGTGTGGACAGAGTTGGCAATGGAGTTTATTGGAGGGGTAGGTTCCTGGGTGAGTGTATCTGAGGTGTGTTGTGTGGTTGCTGGAAAGAATTTGCTTCAGATTAGGGAGTTGTCTGTAAGTGAGGATTGGCCTGTCTCCCAAGGCCTGTAAGACTGAGGGATTGTTTTCCAGGATAGGTTGTAGATTGCCAAGGATGTGCTGGAGGGGTGTAATGGGGTGTACCAGCCCCGCACTGTGAAAGTTGAGCCTAATCAGGCTGACCTGGCTGAAGAAGCCCTGCCCCCACAGCCCTGCTGGGCATGCTCAGACTACAGCCCAGGTATAAAAGCCTGGATGGAGGCTCAGCCTGGGCTGGCTGCTGAGGAGGAAGGAAGTACTGCCCGAGCTCCTACAGGTGAGCCACCTGGGAGACCAGACCGGGAGGCCAGCCAGCAGGGACCAGCCAGGAAGGCTTCCCACACAGAGGAGGAGCAGCAGGTGGACGCCGCAGCAGAGGCTGGACACGGAAGGGCCCAGCTCAGAACACGCAGGGGGGGAAGACACCAGCAATCCTGACAAGGTAGGAAGTAGCCCAGGGTTGGGAACTGAACCCCTGAGAAGCTTAGTGTGTTTTGGGCAGACTCCCCGCTGAGCTAGTGGTGGGATGTGCCCATCACTGACAGGGCCCTGGGCTGGGACCTGGTGGAGAGGGAGGGCCCGGGTACCCTTACCCCACCTCTTTATTCCCCAAGGACATGCTGCCCCTTGACTTCTGATTTGGCCATTAGGCCACATTGCCCCGGTGAAAAGTGCAGTGCTAGAGACTCTGGCCATTAGGCCACATTGCCCTGGGGAAGAGGGACTCCAGGGTTGCAGAAGATGCAGAGTGTGGTGCCACAAGGCCCAGGGGCTCAACAATGCCCCCTGGGTGAGGGACAGAGGAACTACCCCCCAACAAGGGGTTTAAGCTGGGGGCTATAGGTGATGACTAGTGATGTCCTGTTTTCCTTTTTGGGCCTGTCTTGAAGGAGCAGATTCCTGGATACTTGTCTGGCTCTGTCACTCCGTTTCTTCACTTCCCCAGATGAGTATTTGAATTTTAAGAATGCCTCCTAAAGATCTTTTAAGTGTTTGTCTCTGTGGGTTTGGAGCAAATCCAGTTGTATCTTAGAGCCTGGCTGTAAGCAATCAATCATGTGATGTGTTCCTGGATAGAAACTAGAGGCATTTGGGTAAGAATAGGCCAGTAGGTTTCCAGTATAGGATGGTATTAATGTGGCCATCATTTAATTATACTCTAATGTCAAGAAAGTGGCTCTCTTGTGTGGGCTGATCCAGGGTAAGGTTGATGGTGAGGTGGAAGTTGTTGAAATCCCTGTGGAATTCAAGGGTCTCTTTCCCATGGGTACATATGATGAAGACATTATTAATGTAGCATAAGTAGAGGAAAGGTGCTAGGGGACGAGAGCTGAGGAACTGTTGTTCAAGATCAGCCATAAATATGTTGGCATATTGAGGGGCCATGCAAGAGCCCATAACTATGCCGCTGACTTGAAGGTGTAAGTTGTCCTCAAACTGGAAATAGTTGTGGGTGAGGACAAAGCCACATAGTTCAGGCACCAGATGCACTGTGGCATCATCGGGGATACTGTTCCTGACAGCCCATAGTCCGTCGTCATGTGGGATGTTGGTGTAAAGAGCTTCTACATCCATGATGACCAGGACGGTGTTTTCAGGAAGATTACTGATGCTCTAGTTTCCTCAGGAAATCCGTGGTGTCTCAAATATAGATAGGACAATGGAATCATCCATCTACCACAGTAAAATGAGGGGAAAAGGAAAAAAAAAGGTAATGCCCTTAGATCTGACTTAATCTGTGACTACTGTTTTTTGTTTGTTTATTTTTTTTTACTGTATTGACATACACGTTGGAAAGAAAAAGAGCAAGAGGAAAAATAAATAATTATAATTTTGGGGGTTCACCCCAAAATAGATTTTCTGCAAGAGATGCCAACAAAATCTCTGCAAAATAGTTCTGTGATTTGGGTAAATTTCCTTTAGAACTGTTTAAAAATGTTAAAATGTGCACACAGAAATTGATTTAGCAAAATACCTATGCAGATGCTTACTATTAAACATATGAGTCATCACACTCAACTCAATCAGGTGGTTAGTTGTAATAAAATACTTTTCTGGATCTGGGCCATAGAGCTGTCTTCTGATTGATAGCATTTTATAACATACAATATTTTTGTTTTTATTTGTAGAGTGAAAGATCCCAAAGAAGGAAACTTAACGGGAATAATGACTTCTTTTATATCTTTTTGCTTTTAATTGCAGAGCTAGGACTTGGCAAAATTCTACAGGAATGGAAAATATACTTCAACATTAATTAGAATACATTCGGTTATTTTTCAAGATTTCTGTTATTCACAGATTTAGAGCCAAGCTTCAAATGGGCCTCACATTTTTTTCATGAATAATATATCTATGTTCACCTACTTGATATCTGTCTATCTTAAGTTTTTCTAATGATCCTGTTATTGTTAGTATGATTTTGTTATGGAAAACATAGTTTGCTTGCATAAATGGCATATTTAATCACATTTACCCAGTTTATGCTCATAATGTGTTCCTTGCTCATGAAAAGCAGCAACATGCATACAAAATCTGAAACTCCTTGACACTATAGGTTTTCTGGCTATTTTTAAAACTAGGTTTTCAACATGTCCAAAATTTTATACCTACATGGCCTGATTTTCATTTTACACCAGTTTACATCGAAGTATCATGATAAACACTAGTGTAATCCTGCAATGGGCCAAAGGTAAGAGATACACAGACAAACATATTTTTCTCAATTTCCATGGATTTTCATGTAAATGTGCTTTAAGAGCTATTATTGTGTACTTAAAGAACAGTGCCACCCCACAAAAAAGTTATACCTGTAACAGTAGAGCACATGTTGTGGAATTTGGACTAAAATCTACTACATTTCCCAAAAGGCAACATTAATTGTCTTTTCTACAGATGGTAAAAGTAAAGTCAAATCAAGCATTATATAAAATTTGTGTTGTCTTGATATGGGAGGAAGTAATTATTTGCAAACTTTTCCAACTCGTTGTATTTTAAAAAAAATCAATTTTGAGAAAATGAATAGGACTTTTTCTCAGCTTAGGCAGACAAAGGGAAAAAATCATTCTGGAAATACTGTCTTCTGTAGAACTAAAATATTTTCATTTCATTTGGGACCATTTTGTCTTGATGCTTATAATTCAAAACATTTCATCTGTGGAACAAAATATCTTTGTTTTCCTTCTATGGAAACATGACACAATATTCACTGAATGTAGTTCCCAGGCCCGGGGGAAGGGCAAAGTCTGAATGCCATCTGCATTAGAAAGCAGATAAAATAATATGTGCCCCCAGGAAATACTGCTAAATATCAACATCTTCTCAAATCATGTATAGTTTGATTAGGCTTGTGGGAATATGAAATATATTTGAATTAACCTCTGAACTAGAGGCAGCCACTTAGAGCATGTAGTTTGACCTTCTCACTGAACACTTCTGTGACAATTTTCTTTACTCTTCCCATTTCGCTCACAATATGGTATTGTATGTACAGACATAGAGTTTTGACATTTACACTGAAAATGTATTTTTAGGAGAAGGAATCTTCCATTAATTGCCTTAAGAATACGTGGCAGACTAGTTTTGATTTCTAAATCTGTTTTTCAGGATGACATCATGAGCTGTGAGATTTCTTTTGCTTTGAATATTTTGGACCAATAGAGCAGTCAATAGGATGGATGTGTTCCTAATTCCCCTAAAGGAGGAGGCAATCAAAAAGGTTAATGCTGCTGTCAGAGCAGCGTATCTCTCCTGAATCTATACATGCTAAATACAGCCCTTCATTAGGGGCTTGATCTTGCTCTACCAAAGGCAATAAGAGTTTTACCATTGACTTCAATGGGAGCAGGATCAAATCCAAGGGTCAAACCCTGGGGTGCTTCCATTGAATCTGTCGAAAAAATTCACTGTCTCTAAAGACCCCAGCACTAAGCCCAGGTGCAAAGATAGTTACTGGCCTACTTGAAGGAGATAGTTCTAGAAAGCTTGGAATACTACCATTAGGAAACAACATAGGTGTGATGGAGTGTGCATACCCTAGGCAATTAAGTTCCATCTTAGTGTGTGTTTGTGTGTGGGGGGGGGGTTATTTGCTGTGTGCTGAGCTTGTGTCTGTCTGTTTGGTTTGTTTGTTTGTTTGTTTGTTTGTTTGAAGGAGCTTCTAAAAGGTTTGAAATCTAGAAGCCTCTGTTAATTGGCTGAGCCTGTCAGGGGGAGGGGCTACCAGGGCTTTATAAGCCTGTGAGTCAGTGACCAGGGAGCTTGCGAACAGGCAGTTTGGAGAGGGAGGTTAGAGGGCACTAGTGACTTCTGACCTTCTTTAAACATAACTTTTATAATAATCTATATTCCAGACATTTAATAAGCCCAGTTTATACTTAAACTTATTCATAAGAAAAATGGAGACAGAAGCCTAGCAGCAGAGTGGGGGCTATCCTGTTTATTGCGTCGAGTGTAACATGTATGATTACCTGCCCTGTGGGCGAGTGGCATATGTGTGCACCCATTGCAAGGAGCTCCTGACCCTCAGAGACTGAGTTTGGGCTTTGGAGGACAGGGTGGCTGAACTGGAGGAGCTAAGGGAGGTAGAGAGATATGTTGATGAGACTTTCCGGGACACTGTAGTACTGTCCCACCTCCAGTCTGAGAGCCCCAGTGCTCTTAAAGAGGATGAAAGTCTCAAGAGACCGGAGCATTCAATGGGAACAGAGGGAAACCATCCCGTAGTTGGGACCCTCCTTCCAGAGGATGTTGCGGTATCCTCTTGCACTGAGGATACCTCTGAGGGGGAGGGAACGCCAGTTGTTAGGAAGAGGCAGGTGTTAGTAGTGGGTGATTCGATTGTTAGAAACATAGATAGTTGAGTTTGTGATGACCGGGAGAACCGTATGGTCACTTGCCTGCCTGGTGCGAAGGTTGTGGATCTCTCGAGGCATCTAGATAGACTTATGTATAGTGCTGGGGAGGAGCCAGTGGTCGTGGTACATGTAGGTACAAATGACATAGAGAAGCGTAGGAGAGATGTCCTGGAGGCCAAATTTAGGTTGCTAAGAAAGAGACTGAAATCCAGGACCTCTACGGTGGCATTCTCGGAAATGCTTCCAGTTCCACGCACAGGGCCAGGTAGGCAGGCAGAGCTTCAGAGTCTCAATGCGTGGATGAGACGATGGTGTAGGGAAGAGGGGTATGGAATTATTAGGAACTGGAGACCCTTTTGGGAGAGGGGGAGCCTATACAGGAACAATGGGCTCCACCTAAACCAGGGTGGAACCAGACTGCTGGCACTAAACATTAAAAAGGCCGTAGAGCAGTTTTTAAACTAAGAGATGGAGGAAAGCCGATTGGTGCGGAGATGCACGTAAATCGGATGGAGACTTCTCTTAGAGGAGAATCCATTGATAGAGATTCTCTAAGCTGTAGTCAGAAAGAGAGGAGGGGAGAGGACAAACCATGGGCCAGAGCAGACAAACAACTGCATATAAAGGAATCCAATGCATCAGGGAAGGGCAGACAAATAAGCCGTGGCAAATTTTTAAAGTGCTTCTACACAAATGCTAGGAGTCTGACTAATAAGATGGGTGAACTAGAGTACCTCGTATTAAAGGAGGAGATTGACATAATAGGCATCACTCAAACCTGGTGGAATGAGGAAAATCTGTGGGACACAATCATACCGGGATATAAAATATATCAGAAGGATAGAGCAGGCCGTATGGGTGGCGGAGTGGCACTGTATGTGAAAGATAATGTAGAATCAAATGAAATAAAAATATTAAATGAATCAACATGTTCAATAGAATCGCTATGGATAGTAATTCCATGCTCCAATAATAAGAAATTACAGTAGGGATATATTACCGACCACCTGACCAGGACAGCGATACTGACATTGAAATGCTGAGGGAGATTAGAGAGGCTACCAAAATAAAGAACTCTATAATAATGGGGGATTTTAATTATCCCCATATTGACTGGATACATGTCACCTCAGGAAGAGAAGCAGAGATAAAATTTCTCAATGGCTTAAATGACTGCTTCTTGGAGCAGCTGGTACAGGAACCCACAAGGGGAGAGGCAATTCTCGATTTAGTCCTGAGTGGAGCGCAGGATCAGGTCCAGGAGATAACTACAGGACCGCTTGGGAATAGTGACCATAATATAATAACATTTAACATTCCTGTGGTGGGAAGAACACCTCAGCAGTCCAGCACTCTGGCATTTAATTTCAAAAGGGGAATTACACAAAATGAGGAGGTTAGTTAAACAGAAATTAAAAGGCACAATGACTAGAGCCAAATCCCTGCAAGCTGCATGGAAACTTTTAAAGACACCATAATAGAGGCCCAACTTAAATGTATACCCCAAATTAAAAACATAGCAAGAGACCTAAAAGAGTCACTGGCTTAACCACCATGTAAAAGAAGCAGTGAGGGACAAAAGGCATCTTTAAGAAGTGGAAGTCCAATCCTAGTGAGATAAATAGAAAGGAACATAAACACTGTCAAATCAAGTGTAAAATGTAATAAGAAAAGCAAAAAGATTTTGAGGAACAGCTAGCCAAAAACTCAAAAAGAAATAAATAAAATGTTTTTAAGTATAATTAGAAGCAGGAAGCTCATAAAAACCTGTGGGTCCTCTAGACGATCGAGATATAAAAGGAGCAATCAAGGGCGATAAAGCCATTGCGGAGAAACTAAATGATTTCTTTGCTTCAGTCTTCACGGCTGAGGACGTTAGGGAGATTCCCAAATCTGCACCGTCCTTTGTGGGTGATGAATCTGAGGAACTGTCCCAGATTGAAGTGTCATTAGAGGAGGTTTTGGAACAAATAGAAAAACTTAATGTTAACAAATCTCCGGGACCAGATGGCATTCATCCAAGGGTTCTAAAAGAACTCAAAGGGGAAATTGCTGAACTATTATCTGTGGTTTGTAACCTATCCTTTAAATCGGCTTCCGTACCAAATGACTAGAAGATAGCTAACGTGACACCAATATTTTAAAAGGGCTCTAGAGGTGATCCTGGCAATTACAGACCAGTAAGTCTAACTTCAGTACCGGGCAAATTAGTCGAAACAATAGTAAAGAATAAAATTGTGAGGCACGTAGAAGAACATAATTTGTTGGACAAAAGTCAAAATGGTTTCTGTAAAGGGAAATCATGTCTTACTAATCTATTAGAGTTCTTTGAAGGGTTAACAAACATGCAGACAAGGGGATCCAGTAGATATAGTATGTTAGATTTTCAGAAAGCCTTTGACAAGGTCCCTCACCAAAGGCTCTTGTGTAAATTACATTGCCATGGGATAAGAGGAAGGTCCTTTCTTGGACTGAGAACTGGTTAAAAGACAGGAAACAAAGGGTAGGAATAAATGGTAAATTTTCAGAATGGAGAGGGGTAACTAGTGGTGTCCCCCAAGGGTCAGTCCTGGGACCAATCCTTTTCAACTTATTCATAAATGATCTGGTAAGCAGTGAGGTGGTAAAGTTTGCGGATGATACCAAACTGTTTAGGATAGTCAAGACAGAAGCAGACTGTGCAGGACTCCAAAAAGATCTCACCAAACTGAGTGATTGGGCAACAAAATGGCAAATGAAATTTAATGTGGATAAGTGTAAAGTTATGCACATCGGGAAAAATAACCCCAACTATACATACAGTATGATGGGGGCTAATTTGGCTATGACAAATCAGGAAAGAAATCTTGGAGTTATTGTGGACAGTTCTCTGAAAACTTCCACACAGTGTGCAGCGGCGGTCAAAAAGGCAAATAGGATGGTAGGAGTTATTAAGAAAGGGATAGAAAATAAGACACAGAATATCTTACTGCCCTTGTATAAAACTATGGTACGCCCACATCTTGAATACTGTGTACAGATGTGGTCTCCTCACCTCAAAAAAGATATTTTGGCCTTGGAAAGGGTTCAGAAAAGGGCAACTAAAATGATTAGGGGTTTCGAACAGGTCCCATATAAAGAGAGGTTAAAGCGACTGGGACTTTTCAGTTTAGAAAAGAGGAGAATGAGGGCGGATATGATAGAGGTATATAAAATCATGAGTGGTGTGGAGAGGGTGAATAAAGAAAAGTTATTTATTAGTACCCATAATAGAACTAGAGGACACCAAATGAAATTAATGGGTAGCAGGTTTAAAACTAATAAAAGAAAGTTCTTCCTCACACAGCGTGTAGTCAGCATGTGGAACTCCTTGCCAGAGGAGGCTGTGAAGGCTAGGACTATAACAGAGTTTAAAGAGAAGCTAGATAATTTCATGGAGGTTAGGTCCATAAAAGGCTATTAGCCAGGGGATAGAAATGGTGTCCCTGGCCTCTGTCAGAGGCTGGAGAAGGATGGCAGGAGACAAATCGCTTGATCATTGTCTTCGGTCCACCCTCTCTGGGGCACCTGGTGCTGGCCACTGTCGGCAGACAGGCTAGTGGGCTAGATGGACCTTTGGTCTGACCCAGTACGGCCGTTCTTATGTTCTTATGTTCATCTCTCAGACTGTGCTGAAATATGATCCAACTGCTGTGTCTGTATAAAAGGGAGCAGCCTAGCTCGTTCTAGGCTGACTACTAAGCAGGAAAGATGGTTGGTGGAAGCTCCTGCTCCGGAGCTGCTTCAGCACTTGACTGCAGGAACCAGAGGTTGCAAGGACAAGACCAGAGATCTGCTGCCTACAGCTGGCAAACTGGAGGTGGAATCCCAGGGAGCCCACAGCCCTGATCCCCAGGGCAGTCATACTGATTCTGGGTCTTAGCCAAAAGACAGTTGGATAGACCATAACTAAGATGGTATTAGGACCCTGACCTGCCCCAAAGGGGACTGGGTGTGCATATCCCGTAACAACAAGCATGGGCAGTGGGTGAACCTTGGGCTAGGGGAGACAACCCCCAGCCACACCTCTTCCACCCAATGCCCTGCCTCCTAGAGTAGCCAAGCTCTCCACCACCACAGGAGCAGGTCTCCAGCTCCCTCTCACACCCTGTGAGCCTCCCCAACCCTGGAGTATGGGGAGGTGTGTAGCCCCATCCTCCCAGGCCATGGAGTGGGAATGGGCAAAAGGGCTTCCATGGGCTGGATCCGGCCTGCCAAGCGGGTTGGTCCTGCCCATGGAGGCCCGGCTGCTCCCCCATCCCCAGGCCAATTAGGGCCTGGGGGCGTGGGAGCATGTGAAACTTCCTCCCACCCTGGCAGGACCATGCAGTACTTGGAAGCACCATGTGCTCCTCTCAGGGCGGGAGGAGGTGTCACGAGCTCCCCCTCCCCCCTGCCTTACAAGGAGCATGCGGCACTTCAAAGTAGGCACGGTACGCTCGTGCAGGGTGGGGGCAGGGTGAAGGAAGTTTTGCACAGCTCCCACCCCAGGCCCTGATTGCTCCTTGAAGGGCGGGGGTAGGGAGGGAGGAGGCTTTGCATGCTCCCTCAGCCTCCAGGCCAATCAGGGCCTGGGGGTGGGGGAGCTGCGCGAAGCTTCCTTCGCCCTGCCCCAGCCCTGTGAGGAGTGTGCAGCACTTCAAAGTGCCACATGCTCCTCACAGGGCGGCAGAAGGCTTTGAGCATGTGAAGCCTCTTCCTGCCCTGCCAGGTGCATGGGTGCCTAGTGGGAAGGGGGAGGGCGTAAAGGGGCTTCCCCCACCCCCAGAGCAATCATAGTCTGTGGGTGGGGTAGCCCAGAAGCATCCTGCCCCTGCCCCTTCTGGTTTAGGCCCCGCTCCTCCTGGCCAAAAATTATTGCCCACCCCTGCCATGGAGCATGGGGAGGGTGGGCAGCATGCAGAACCAGCCTCCTTGGCCCTGGATCATGGGGAGGGCAGGTGATGCATGGACCCAGCCTCAGCACAGGTGAAGCCCAGGGGCAGCACGGGAGCCATGCTGAAGCAGGGGAGCAGAGTGTGGGCAGGGCCACTCTTGGCAGTTTGGGAAGGCAATTCCTTCCCTTGCTTCTTATACCCGCCACCCATGGCAACAAGGAAAATGGTCAGTCATGTAGGTTCATTCACTTATTGCTGGAAAATTATTATGGAGGCACTAGTTGTGTTTTCATAGTTAAGACTGAATTCCATTTTGCATGTATTGCAGCAATCCATTTTCTGATATATAGGGAAAATGTTGTAACCTCCCCCATGCAATTATTCTTTGTGCATAGAATCAATTCTATGAGAGTTTAATTTTAACTAATATCATGCGTTTCAGCTATATTTGAAGAAAGCAGGTTGTAATTAGCTTAATTATTAATGATTCTCTCATTACTATTATTCCCAATAAGTCTATAGTCAACTGAATTTGTGGTTGAGATTGCACTTCAGTAATTGAATGGCAAAAATGTTTCAGAAATGATGATTATTTTTCAGATAATGATTATAAAATGAGTAAATTCAATTAAGGATAAATTTAGACGCAAACAAACATATTTCAAGTATAGAAATACATAGTGAAAACACCCAGAATAACCTTTACTCTTCCCTATAGCAACAACATACAAGTATGATTAATGAATATCACTGGCTGTTGACTTTTTAAGATTTAATTTCATCTCTCACAATTTTGGTGTATTTTTCAAGCTCCAGCTGCTGGAATTGGGAGAATGATGGAGTATGTCAGTTTTTGTTTAATAAATATAAGTTTCTATATAAAAGTCACAACAGACACACTAAATATTTGAAAACATCTGTTAAACACCTAGACAAATTATGGTACAGAGCTCAAAGCATTATTAATATAAATAGAAAACCAAATGAAGAGCCATTTTTTCTAGATGAATACATGATCACCATACTCATTAATAGCATATACGTGTGCCTGCAGAGGAAGAGAGTGAACAGACTTCACTGTTTCCAGTTGTGTAATACCTCTCTCTGGACAGGACAGAAGACAAAATTAAGTATTGAGTCTGTTCTTGTATAGCAGTCTTTGTGTTTTTCCATATATGTTTCTGTGCAGAAATTTGAGCTCTGTCCACTCCCGACCTTTTAATGGCACAATTTAATCTCTGACAATTTGTCACATTTGTCTTTACTTTTAACATATTTTGCCTGCCACAGGCTTGATTTGTTGGTTTACACAAAAGTACATTTTAGAAATAAAGTTTGTGACAGTTATGAAATATTTTAAACTGGATTGAGAGAAACGTAGGCTTCTTTAATTTCTTGTTTTAAAACATTCATAAATTCTCATTTCATTTATCAGATTATGTAATTGTTTCAGAATATATGGTAACACATAATGGATGACTAATATTAAATATGAATTCTTTCAAAATGTAATTATATAACTGTGGGTACCACTGCAGCATACTGCTTGATTATTAGCCTCTGCAGCATAATTCTAATACATTATTAGTTGTGCCTGCTACTGACCACCAGATCACACTAGGGAACAGAATGATTGCCTCTCTACATGCACAGGAGGAGGAAAAAAAGCTGTGTGATCAGTAAGGGTACATCTACACAGCAGCGTTATTTTGGAATAACATCAGACTAGCTGACATTATTCCAAAATAACATACTCCACCGCTACACAACAAGCAGTTATTCTGACATAGTGTCAAAATACTAGCAAGCTGGAGGACTTCTTACTCTGACTCCTGTAACCCTCCAACTTTCCTTACTCCTTGTAAAATGAGGAAGAGTGCTCTTTCTCGAACTTCCTGCTGGGTAGACAGCACCAAAAGCCAAAATAAGCTAGTACGACTTAAACCACACAATTGATGTAGCTCAAGTTGAGTAGCTCATTTCGGCTTTAGCCCTGCTGTGTGGATGTGCCCTAACAGAGCTTGCAGAAGTGCCATTCCATTCATGTTGATTTTTTTGTAAGGGGATGTGTACTCTAGGAAATTATTTTGAAATAACTTATTTTGAAATAATAACTCCTGAAATAACTATTTTGAAATTGCACGTCCACACTACAGGGAAACCTCGAAATTAGTCCGAGGCAGGTTCCCTTCATGTGGACATGCTACCTCAACTTAGAGCCCCAAGAAGCACTGGGGAGTAATTACTTTGAATGACTCTGTGGAGTAGTTATTTCAAAATAGCAGCAGTGAAGCATCCACACTACAAGCTATTTTGAAATAACTATTTCAAAATAAGTGTTATTCCTTGTGGAAAACAGGAGTTTTTATTTCAAAATAACCAGCTGCTTATTTTGAAATAATGGGCTTGCTAGTGTGGGCACTCTGCTTGTTATTTTGAAATAACTCCCTTATGTAGGCCAAGGCTAAGTCTTGGAGCAAGTTTCAGAAGACTGGGGGGAGGAGGAAGCCGATGCTGGCTCAATTATTTAAAAGGGGAAATAGAATTAACTTTACAATTATAGGCCTTTCAGCCTGACAACAATTCCAGATAATGGAGTGGCTGATACAGGACTCAAATAATTAAGAATTAAAGGAGGATGTTGTAATTTGTGAAAATCAATATAAATCCTGCTAAGGTAACTTGATATCTTTTTGTTTGAGATTATAAATTTGGTTAATAAAGGTAATAGTTTTCATTGCAATATACTTAGATTTCTTTTAGATGCTTGACTTGGCAATATTTTAATTAAACTAGAATGAGATAAAGTTAACACAGTGTACATTAAGGCTAACGTCTACACTGCAGGCTTTTTGCACAAGAATGGCTGTTTACACTGCACGTGCGTTCTTGCACAAGTAAATTTATAGTAAAGCATCAGAAAAGAGGGCTTCTTGCACAAGAGTTATTCCTCTCCCCACAAGTAATAAGCCCTCTTGCGCAAGAAACCCCCAAGGCTAAAATGGCCATCAGAGCTTTCTTGCGCAAGAGAGCATCCACACTGCCATGGACACTCTTGCGCAAAAGCACATCTCTTGCGCAAAAGCACATGGCAGCGTGGAGGTGCTCTTCCGCAAGAATTTTTGCGCAGAAACTCTTGGGCAAAACAGTTCTTGTTCAAGAAACCTGCAGGGTAGACGTAGCCCTTGTGTCTATACTTCAATTGTACTAATGCATGGCTTGGACCAAAGCTACCAGTACCTTGCAGGGGTGGAAGGTGCAAACTGAAGTGAAGCCTGGACCCAAGATCGGTGCTCTAGTGCTTTGAAACATAGATGCAGGTCCTCTTGACCCTTATTCTGGGAGTTCACCAGATGTATCCCACAATTCTATGGGACAACTTCCTTAGCTTTCTCTATCCCAGCAATCTGCAGTCCCCCACTCCATTGAAAATGAAAGCGACTCACCTTTGCATGCAGCAGCAGCTCAAATAGGACACCAGAACTTTTCTTATTACTCACTTGCAAGAATTCCCTCAGAAATGCTTCTGGATTTGCAATGGAGAGTGAACTGTTTAAGCCTTTTGCAATTAACCTGCTTCCTGTCAGTGTTCCCTCTAAGATTTTCTGTCCATGAGTGGAGTGAGTTTTGTCTTGTGCACCAATATTGAGGTCACATGTGATTGTTCGGATTGGCACCCAAGTTATTACTATATATATATCTATATATATTTATATAGATATATATATAAACATTATGGAAGAAAGAATACTAAAACAAAGGCTAATTAACAAGGTGCATGACTTTAAATGTTTATTTAATATGAAATCAAATAAAAAGAAAATTAATACTGCAAAATTTTCAGTAGTGGTTTGATATCTAACATGTATCTGTTCCTTTGAGACATAAAACAAAATTGTCCATTTTCTTGACATAGCAAACAAAATATTTTATCATTAGTTCACAGCCAAACAAAATAAGATGAACTAAGAGGAGGAACTCAAATAAACACAAAGCCAACTTGCATGGGCTCTGATGCCTCCTGGCAATTTGCAAGGTGGGCAGTAGAGTTTTCTCACAGTGCACTGCAGTCCTAGGCCTAGAGTTGCTTTACTGGGGGGTGGCAGTAGGGATTTGGGGATATGGTTACTTTGACTTGGGTC
The DNA here is from genome assembly GCA_019425775.1 of Rafetus swinhoei. Classification (NCBI taxonomy): domain Eukaryota; kingdom Metazoa; phylum Chordata; order Testudines; family Trionychidae; genus Rafetus; species Rafetus swinhoei. Next base: position 133,032,003 of record CM033424.1, on the reverse strand, counting down.
TGTGTACTGTAGTGTGGATGCCAGAGCCACGCAGGTGGTTTGAGCATGGGTTAGAAAACCCCCCAAGATAAGGTTAGTAATGTAGAGGCTCACATCCAGGTTTCTATCAGCTAATTTGGGTCCCACTAACACTGGACTTGCATTTCAGTGTCAGACATGCTGTAAATGGATTAAAAACTCCCTAACTGATAGATCTCAAACTGTAAATGTCACTGAAGGATCATCAAATAGGTGTATGAGTTTATAGTAGGGTCGCACACTTTTGGCTCTGTTATTTAACATTTTTTATCAATGACTTAGGCTAGGTCTGCACTGCAAAGTTAAATTGGAAAAAGAAACACAATCTGAGGTACACAAATTACGTATCTTTTTTCTGATTTACTTTTGAAAGAGGCTTTTCCAAAATTTGGCATGTCTACATGGTGCCAAATTTAAGAAAAAGTGCTCTTTCGACACATCCCTTCTTCCTCCTCAGTCTAAAAGAGAAAGTGGTAACAATTCCCTGGCTTGAAGTTGAAACTAGATGAATTCATACTGAAAATAAGGTGCGAATTTTGAATGTGATAATAATTAACCATTGGAACAATTTAACAAGGGTTATAGTGAATTTTTCCATCACAATTTTTAATTAAAGATTGGATTTTTTTTTCTCAAAGATATACTGTAGGAATTATTGTTGGGGAAGCTCTATACAGGAAGTCAGTCAAGATGATCACAATGGTCCCTTCTGGCCTTGGAATCTATGAATCATCACATTACCCTGCACGGAAGTGCAGGGTAACTGTGGCAGTCACATTCACTAGTCATGCCTGCATAATTGATGTATATTTATTAGATGTTGTTGGACCAGAGAGTCCCAGTTTAGAGAGGTTCAACTTATGTACATGCTTCTTAATACCTGTATAAATATAATGCTTTCCTATACTGGTCTGTTTCTAGAAAATCAGATTTTAGGAACTTTACTTAAATAATTTTCACAGAATAGGATTATTATCTCCTTCCTCTGATAATATACTGACAATAGCACTGCAATAATATTTTGTGCTTGTAATCCCCTTGATATATATTAACTGTTGGAACAATTTACCAAGGGTTGTGGTGAATGCTTCATCTCTGGACATTTTATAATCAAGATTAAATGTTTTGAACTGTTCTAGTTCAAATAGGAATTAATTCAGCGAAGCCTTAGCTGATGTTATACAAAAGATCAGAGTACATGATCACAGTGATCCCTCCTGGATTTAGAATCTATTACTTAAATATACTTCCTAGTCCCTTTGAATGTGTGTTACATTGTGTAATAGTGGCGTGCCAATAGATGGTGCTGTTGAGTTTTAAACTATTGTCTAGGCCATTATGCAAATCTTGGTCTAGACCGAAAGGGTACTGGGATTTATAGACAGCCTTAAAGAGGTTTTTGTTTACAAGAATTAATTAAGAATGGGCTTTGAATGGTTCTATGAAACCTTAAATGGCTGTATGCTTCCAAGAGGAAAATTCTGAAAAGTAGGTCAGGTTAATGAGCTAGGCCTCTCAAGAGAATCATCAACTGTTTCAGTGACTTGAGCCATCAAACTTTCAGCATCTACTGAGTAATTAGTGTTTATAGTTTGTAATTAAGACTATAATCGGATATGCCTTATTTGATATTGTGTTTGGCTTGACCTATTTGGATGACAAATCTGAGCACTTCTGCATAGTTTAAATAAAAAAGGTAGTGTGTTAAAAGGGCATTTGTTAATAAGTACAAATTGTTCATTCCTTTTTTTCTGAATTTCAAAATAGTAAAAGAGTAGCAGTTAAATTCTGTTATTAATTAACTAAACACATGTATCCACTATATAACAGTTCATATTTTATTTTTAAAAACTGATACAGAGGATTAATATAAGTGTAGTAGGGTGCAGCTTCAAAGCATGCCCTCTTATGGCATGGCATGGCATTGGTCTCCTTGACTTCATTTTTCTTCCGGTTCTTAGGTGATTCTCTCAGTCTTCAGCATTTTTCAGCTGCTGAGGTAACTTATTCCTCTGGCTAAGATACAAAAGTCCATTCTGTGTGGGGTATCGAAGTCCAAAATATACACAAGAGCCTTCTGGTCCAGTTTCACTGGGCACAATCCTCCTGAGAGTTCATCTTCTCTTCCCTCATCTTCACCTTACTTACAGCCCTTTTCCTGGGCTCACCTGCAAGTCATACTTTTATATGCGGGGAGGAGCTATATCTGCTTGCAGTGTAGGGGGAACCTGCTCAACTCTCTGTTGTTTCTGGCCCTGGGAACCTCAGTTAATTGGGCTTTCTGCTTCCATAACCACAAACTGCCCTGCCTCACTGCCGGCGCCGGGGCCTCAACCATCAGCCTCACATCTGGAGCTCTGCAGCTGCTCTCAGCTGTGGCCCCAGTCTGGGATGGTCAGAGGTGTGGACAGGGTAAGGTGAGGGGGCGCAGCTCAGCACCCCCACTCCTAAAATTGTCCAGTGCCACTGTTCAGCTGAGGAGGAGCTGGGACTCCCCACTTAGCTAAAGCCTCGACACACACACACACCGGGCTGAAACTGGTAATGGAGTCATGGGGCTGAAGCCCTGAGCATCAGCACTTCCCTAGGTCAAAAGCTCTGAGTTCCAGTGCTCCTATGGGGCAGTCCTTAGCCCCACCCCGCCTAGAGACCTAACCCACAAGCTTATAGTTGCAGCCCAACCCCCATGGCTGAAGCCCTGAGGCCATACAGTATTTGCTGTTTTGTGTTGGTTTTGTATTTTGTCTCTGATTACCTCCGGTTCTGCAAGGCGTCCAGTTTACTGGTAAGTCTGTATCTTGAAAGTTCTAGCGTATACCCAGATAGACAGCCACCTCATTAGCATTCTCTTTAAAATTTATAAAGATTGATTATTTTTATTATTTTGATTTTTCAGTTCACTCGATTTTACTACAATCCAACACTGGGGCTAACTTAGGATTCCACCATGCTCCTACAGACCACCTTGGCAGCTGATGAACCCCATCACCTGCTCCCTGTGGACTTCCAGAGGTTTATTCATGGTCCTTTATGGCCTGCAGAAGCAGGACTTCATTCTAACTTAATGAGCAAAAAGACACTGTTGCTTCCTCCAACAGTGGAAGAACTCCATGGTTGCTGAAGTCTGTGCAAAGTCAGATGACTGGTGAACTAGTCTGAAGAGTTATGTTGCCATTAGGAGATCTAAGTTTGGGCCCTAAATTTCATTCTTTCCATTCAAATGGGGAGTTAGGCACAATTATGTTTGAAATGGCAAGCACTAGTACTTCCTAAAATTGCTATCTGAAAGTACTACTGAAAATACTACCTACCTAAAAGGCTGTTAAGGCAAAGGAAGAGTTCTCTGCACTGACCCTGTGGACTGGCAAACTGCCAAGGGGAGTCTCTGCACTGACTCTGGGGACTGGCAAACTGCCATTGCCTTTAAGGGTGGGAGGGTCCTCCTGCTGCAGGAAGCTCCCTAGATAACTGCAAGAGAAATTATAGATGAATCGGCCAGAAATTCCTTTGGCAATTCCAGCTACATTGCACTGAACTCCATTCCATGCTGCTCTTGGGTCCAAAGCCACCATCTGTCTTTCCAGTTGTGTAATAAACACTGCCCTTGATCTGCTGTGACTCCAATTGTGCATTTCTGTTTCAGGCATGTGATAGTTCTGGTCTCACTTTTCCTGTTAAGAGTGTGGGCACAACTGGACAAGTTAAGAATGACTCTTGAACTTGAGAAATATCTTTACTTTTTTTGGAGTTGTATAGGGATGAAATCCTTCACTCATGTAAAGCTACTGAAATTAATGAAGTTCCATAAAGTTTCCTGTCTATTTTAAGAACACCAAAAAAAGCATGTGCTGTGATATTTTATATGGATTTCTATCCAGTAGTTTTTTTTGGTTATTTATAAAATATTCTAGTCAGGGATGTCTTTCTGTGCTCTCACTTATTTCCAGTTAGTCATATTTATCACATACTGTACCATATCTGTCAGAATTTTTTAACTCAGTCAACTCTGGTGGTGGCCAGCTGTACCAGGGTGGAGCAGACCATTCTGTGGTGGGACCAGCAGGCTAGGCGGCGGGACCCAGGCCACAGAAGGACCCTATGACTGCAGCAGGGCCAGCGGTCGGACATAGGTTAAATTGGTTAACCAATTAAGTGCTATCATTTAACCACTTAATAGTTTTAACATCCCTAAAATTTCTTAATAGCTGATGAATGCTTACACAGCTATTATGGCCTCTGTGGGCAGGTCACAAAATGCCAGAATAAGCACTATCTACAGTATTATTTAACTGGATGTTACATAGAGTGATCCCTTTTTCCTTCTCAATAATAAAAGGGGAAACAATCTTATAAAATATTTTCAAAAGGTTATTTTCATTTCTAAGATATTTTGGTTTTTTGTTTTTACATATACACACATGTCAACTTTGCTATTCACACTCACACACTTTATTTCTGGGTCCACATAATCTTGTCTCCTCTCCCTCACCCCACTGCTGGGATGTCCCTCTGTTATTCCCCAGTTCTGCAGCCTCATCCATGATGGAGGACTCTAATGTCAATCCAGAGTACAAGGGAAGTCAATAGGGACCTAGTGTACATCTTATTGTAGGATGGGAGTCTCAATGCATATTTTCAAAATGCACCCAAGGCATTTAGAGTATAGGGATAGGTCCCAATGAAAAATCAGAAGCATTTGTGTTCCTAAATACCTTAGCTTCTAAGTTTTTCAGGAAAGAGATCCTGTGCAATTTATTTGATATGAGGCATCTTGCATTTATTGGGGTACTGTAAGGGATGTGCATATAAATAGTAGTTAACACTCTGTAATGGGTCTGGGACAGCGACATGGCCTCCCTCTGACCCGGAAGAGGAAGGGCCCTCTAACACCCCTTGGTGAGTGGGTCCAGCCTGCCCAAGCCCCGCCCACAGGAAGCCGGAAGAAGGGGTATAAGAGCTCAGTTGGAGCCTGGTAGCCAAACAGGCCAGATGCCCAGCCTCAGCTCCCGCAGCAAAGGCCCAGCTATGCTGTGCCCGACAGGACGACTGATTTGGCCACCAGGACCCCTGCCGGCCCCTGACGACTTACCCGGGCCACGGAGACTGCTGCCACAGCTCAAAGACTTGCCGAAAGGATCCCCACTGGGCCCCAATGACTGGACTGGTCCCCCTGGACCCCTGCCTGAGCCGGAGCTGGAACCAATGTCAGCACCTCCGTCCCCAGCTGACGCCAAGACATAGCACCTGAGCCAAGCAGGCCCCCAGAGCGAACTGGGAAGCGGCCCGGGAACTGCTGACCAGTTGAGGAGATGGAGGTCGAGTGGGCAGCGCGTTGTGGCTTGGATCCCTGCTGACCCCAGACCTGGTCGGTGTGTTGCGGGCCGGATCCCTGCCAACCCAGTGGCCGCCACGCTACCACTGTCAGTTCCCCCTTGGGAGGCAAAACCCCTGTGCTTTTCAGCTCTCCGCCAGCTAGGAGACCTGACCCCTGCCCGGCTGGGACTCAGCCAGACCCTTGAACTGTTGTCGAACCCCGCTTGTAACCTGTTGGCTTTCCACCCCACCCTGACCCAAGGCTGGGCCTGATAAACTGCTTAGTTATAGACCTGTGACACAGCAATTGCACTTTAACCGACAATAGCAGGAGTCAGCGCTGCCTCCTGCTCACATGGACCTTTATACACTCAGAGAAGTAGAGTTTTTAATTATAAAATAATTAACTAGATGTCTGAAGAGGCCCTTAGAAAAGCAGTTTTCCTTCATGTTTAACCTTCTGTCTTTCATCTCACTGAGGTACTTGATAACTCTATTGATCAACAGTCCTGTGATCAACAATCTGAGGCCCTCTGTTCTTGTGTATCCTGGCATTTTAAGTCTATAATCTCCTTAGGCCTCAGGAGGTGGTTCTCTTTGGTGGCTGAGCTGTGTCAAGCTGCTGGGCAGAAGAAGTAATTTAAATTATGTATTCAAAGGAAGGTATAATTCAGCCTCTATGTCAGGGCTGTACATGCAGACAGGGAGGAAAATAGCATAAATGAAGAAAGAAGCACTGAGTCAGCAGCAGAGATGATTAAAATGTATCCAAAACATATTGGCTGAGATTTGTGTAGCGCCTCCAGAATTACTAATCAAAAGAGGGCAGGGGGGATGGAATTCCACTGACTGCCAGCTGTACCCAGAGAAAGGGACACAAGGAAACCTTCTAGTCCGTCAGGATCTCATTACTTGCAATGAGTCCTGACAGTTCTAAGGTTACATATACATAAACCAGTAAGGCAGAAAAGGAAATACACTAATTTTATTTTGAAGGGGCACAGGGGAAGGATTGCTGTCTTACTTTCTGACCAGTGCAACCACTGCTGTATCCATATACTGAGAATCATACATCATTCTCTCCTCCTCCCTCCTTCTCCACACTTCCCCACTCTGCTCCTTTTGGAGCACAGTAGTATTGGAGCCTTCCTGAGCAAAGCTGCATTGTTCCTTTCTCAAGCTCCGGATTTAGTCTGAGTCTAAGGGTACATCTACACTGCATGGCTATTTTGGGATACCAGAGGTATCCTGAAATAGCTACCACGTGTCTACATAAGCCGCATGCTATTTTGAAATATTTTTTTAAATAACAGGCACGCTATTTCACCATCCCAGTAAACCTCATTGCATGAGGGTTAAGGGATGGCTCAAAATAGTGTGTTATTTCAAAATTTGGCACTGTGTAGACACGCCAATTTTCAAAATAAGCTATTTTAAAATAGATTTGAGATAAGATATGCAATTTGTGTATCTTATTTCGAGTTTAGGGTGCTTTGTAGACACACCCCTAAATGTTATATTTTAGAGCTCTTTATTATAGTTAAGATTGCAATTGATTCAGTGGCCTTTATAAGTCCAATTTAGACTTCTCTCTCCCCCATCCAAAAGTCATGTGGGTCTAAAAATTTAGTAGTTCCTATCTGAGAGTGACAGAATTTTTCCATAATATTTGGAATGGATCTCATACAAAGTAGTGACTGGCAAGTTGGGAGTTTTACTGAAGGTTGCCAGGATCTCAAAACATGCTTTTTTGTGGTTGCCAACTTCTTAGGCTGCATTTGAATTGGATTAGGAAATAAGCTACATTTGTTTTTGTTCCATTCAGAAACCAACACTAAAGATATTGATCCAGATCTAGAAATCCAAATCCAGACTGCTTTCTCTGGTTCCCACGTTAATGAGTATTTTGAATTTGGAGTTGCAGTTTGGACCCAAAAGCTGCTATGAAGTGTTATTTAAAATGCCATTTAATGAAAACTTAGAATTAATAATTGTAGAGGGATTACTTATCCATCAATCTAATATATTGCTATAGTGCCCGTCACATTGATCTCCAAGTATAAATAGAATATCCTTCTTTAAGAACTTGGAGAATGTAAACATCACTGAAAAAGAGGCATTATTTAGGGAGAATCCAGGATAGCTATAAATAATGGAAAGTACTTGAGAGGAAAGAAGAAGGCACAAAAGAGAAACTATTTGTCAGATTTATTGTATGCGGGTAGGGAGTAATTTCCCAAGAGAAATAATAAAAACCTCGTTTACATGGAACATTTTAAACTTTTCTGGCCAAAGCACTGGGGAATACATTGTAGGTAATAATCTTTTATAATGAGCTGCTGTATACAAGGAATTTGCTGGCTCTTTCACAGGGCATTGTGTTCAGGTGACAAATATATACTCTTCTGAGTGTGGCCACTGCCATCTCAGTAAAGTTCTGGAAATGTTGTGAGCATGTCAGGTTGTGTATTGGACCCATTAATTTCCTACGCCATTAGTGAGACAGTGGGACTACTGTTGCTAAAGATGGTCAGTGCCTCCTTGTCTTGGAGGGCTGTAGGTGTTGTCAAAGAGTCTGTGGAGGGCCTGTTCTAAAGAATTCAACTCTTGTTGCTGATGATCTGAACAACTACAGAGTTCTATTAAATACTTCCACTTAGGATAAGACTACCAAGTAGGAAGTGCAGTGCTTCGCCAACTCAAATAGGAAGCTCTAAATATTTCCATTCAGTGTCACCTACTTTACTGGTAGGGTTGTCTCACTGACCTGTCCCCATTTTCAGTAATATCTCCAATAATATTATAAGCACGAGCAGGGGAGAAAGCATCACTGGACAATCACCCTCTTCCCATTCTTAGCTGCTGCAGTGGCTCCTCCTCCTCCTCTGCCTTACCATGGCTGCTCTGCCTGCATACTTCAACCCACATGCCTGTCCACTCTCTGGGAGCCAGGGGTAAGAGGGAATGTGGGGGTATAGACAGGACAGTTAAAATACATTTATCTGTGGTTAGCTTTCAAACATCACAATCCTTTTCCCTGAGCTGTTCTGAAAATGTCAGTATGTGGAAAAGAGTTTCCAGAGGGTCAATTCTTTAGCAAGAGACATGTGAAAACATACAGAGGAAATGTCCAAAAGGACTCCATTTTAAATTCTTCTTTAAGAAAGTTTATGAAACTTTTCAGCAAGAAAAGATGATAGAAAATGTAACTGAATGCGTATGAAGAGTGATTGTGTTAAATTTGCAATTAAATGAGGTTGTAAAGCAGGACTAAACTCCTTCTGTGTAAATTCCAGTCAGGATATAACAATCTATGAAGACTCTAAAGTGCCCCCTCAAAGAGGGAAGGGGAGAATCAATCAGAGCCTATCACATATCATTGCACAATGACAGCCAATGAATTATATGATGCTGTATAACTGGAGGTGTTCTGAAATTGGATACTGCCACTGGAAACAATCAGAAGACACATTTTTCAGAGATGCTGCGTACCTGCTAATCCCATTGAATACAGTTTGAGTTATGGGCGGTCAGCTCTGCTGAAAGGGAGATGCAGAAAGTATAATCCAAAAAACCAGACTTCTTTGGTTAAATTATCTAAATTATTAAGATTGTAAGAAACATAGAAGTCCTATTTCCTTCTCACTATGCAAGAAGGAAATAAACTATGGTTTAGTTTTTTAATTACAGCATAGATAATGAAAATGAGTGAGGGAAACTTCTCTTGTTTATGGTGAGTTTGACTTTCAAGTTGACAGTATTGGATTTGCAAGGTGTCTTGGTGACTGATTGTTGAAAAACTGTCAGCTTTGGAATTATGGAAATATTTGTGTAACTTTGTTTTATTAATATTTGTTTTTGCAAAATCTAAATTTAGGGTTCAGTTAGAGTATGCATTGTTGTGGCGGCGTATGCCCACCCCGTCACAGGAATGGGGCTATTCCAGGGTGTGGTCGCCGCCTGATTGGTTGCCGGACTGACGGCCGTCTCACTAGTCCATAAGTCTCTTGATCCCTACAAAACTAAGTCTGTGAGTAGTCCTACTCACCACGCAAAATGGCCTACGCCAAAGTCAATAAGCCCTCCTGGCTTCAGGACAGTATGGCCTAATAGCCTGAGTCAGTGAACACTCTTGCATCAGGGCAGTTTGGCCTAATAGCCAGAGTCAGTATGATGGAGGTTAACCAGAGTCAATGAACACCCTTGTGTCAGGACAGTAGGGCCCAATAGTAAGAGTCAATAAGCCTTTCTGGATTCAGGGCAGTTTGGCCTAATAGCCAGAGTCAGTATGATGGAGGTTAACCCCTGGTAGGGGGACTTGGGCTCACCCAGCTCCACCGGGTCCCGACCCAGAGCCCTGTGAGTGGTGGTGCTGCCTACCACTCCCTTTTGGCAGGGAATCTGGTCAAAACACGTCGAGAATACCTGGGTGGGAAAGGCAGCTCCTGCACCCTCCCTCGGTTGCTTCCTACTGGTCCTGCTGGGGCGTCGTCCCACATAGCGGCTGGGTCTCCCAGCTCCCTGGCTGTGGTTTCTCCCTGGGTCTCCATAGGGGCTGAGTAGTGGCAGCCTCCTGGCACTTCAGCTCCCTCTGTCTGGGACGCGGGCTGTAGCAGCACTGGAACCCTGTCTAGAGATCCTTCTTCTTCACTGGCCAGCCCAGTCTGAGCTGCTCTCTGGCCTTTTATACTGCCCCAGCACTTGGAACATGCCCAGTCTGGATGAAGGGGTGGGACTTCCTCCGCCCACAGGGTTTTCACCCCTCCCATTCTAGTGTGGGGTATGCCCATCCTGTCACAACTGTCCAGTAAATTATTCTTATTAAAGAAGATTAATGAAAATTACTCTGTTGTAGTAATTACTACATAGGTGAAAGAAAGTATAAAATCAAATGAGGTAAAAATCATAAATGAACCCAACTGTAACATAGAATTTCTAAGGATTGTAATTCCATGCTTTAATAATAAGAACATAGCAGTATGGATATATTACCGAGTGCCTAATTGGGATGGTGATAGTGACTGTGAAATGCTCAGAAATTAGAGAAGGTATTAAAATTAAAAACTCAATAATAATGGGGGATTTCAACTACTGATTTTTCTTTTGGACAAAAAGAAGCAGTGTAGCTGCTTCCATTTTGTGCAAAACCCCTGTTTTGAGCAAGATCCTTATGCCTCTCTGGGACAGGCATAAGGATCTTGCGCAAAACATGGTTTTTGCGCAAAATGGAAGCGGCTACACTGCTTTTTGTGCAAAAACCCCTTGCGCAAAAAGAAACGGCAGAAAATCTGCTAATGATATCGCAACTTATGCTAATGAGTCCCTCATTAGTATATTTTCTGCCGCAAAAACTTGCAGTGTAGACAAAGCCTTAGTGAGGAAAACAGAGAGAATCATAAACGCTGGCAAATGAAGTGTAAAAATATAATAAGGAAGGCCAAAAAAGAATTTGAAGAATAGCTAGCCAAAGATTCAAAAAGTAATTGCATTTTTTTTTTGTAAGTACATCAGAAGCAGGAACCTGCTAAACAACCAGTGGGGCCACTGGATGATTGAGATGTTAAAAGAGCACTCAAAGGCTACGTCTATGCAGCAGAGCTATTCCACGTCTTTAAATGCGCCTGTTATTTTGAAATAACAGATGTACTATTCTGGCATCCTTGTAACTTTTGTTCCATGAGGGTTAAGGGATTTGTCGAAATAGCACTTTATTTTGAAATTTGGTGCCGTGTAGACAGCGCCAAATTTCAAAATAAGCTATTTTGAAATAACCCCAAAATAAGGTATTTAATTTGCATAGCACAAATTGCGCAGCTTATTTCGAGGTAAGAGTGCTGGGTAGATGCACCCATAGACAGTAAGTCCATTGCAAAGAAACTGAATGAATTATTTTACATCAGTCTTCATGGCTGAAGACATGAGGGAGATTCCCAAACCTAAAACATACCTTTTAGGTGACAGTTCCTTTTGAGGAACCGTCCCAGATTGAAGTGTCTTTAGAGGGCGTTTTGGAACAAATTGATAAACTTAACAATAACAAGTCACCAGGACTAGATGGCATTCATCCAAGAGTTCTGAAGGAACTCAAATGTGAAATTGCAGAACTATTAACTATGTAACCTATCTTTTAAACCAGCTTCTGTACCAAATGACTCAAAGATCACTAATGTGAGGCTAATTGTTAAAAAGGGCTCCAGAGGTGATCCCAGCAATTACAGGTCAGTAAGCCTGACTTGAGTACTGGGCAACCTGGTTGAAACTATAATAAAGAATAAAATTGTCAGACATATATATGAACATAATTTGTTGAGGAAGAGTGAACATGGTTTCTGTAAAGGGAAATCATGTCTCACCAATGTATTAGAATTCTTTAAGGGGGTCAATAAGGATGTAAAGAAAAAGGATCCAGTGGATACAGTGTACTTAGATTTTCAGAAAGCCTTTGACAAGATCCCTCACCAAAGGCTCTTAAACAAAATAAATTGCCATGGAATAAGAGGTCCTCTCATGGATTGGTAACTGGTTAAAAGACAGGAAACAAAGGGTAGACACATATGGTCAGTTTTCAGAATGGAGAGAGGTTAAACAGAGGTGTTTCTCAGGGATCTGTTCTGGGACCAGTCAACATATTCATTAATGATCTAGAAAAAAGGGTAAATAGTGAGGTGGCAAAGTTTTCAGATGATATAAAACTACTCAAGTGTTAAGTCCCAGGCAGACTATGAAGAGCTACAAAAGGATCTCTTTAAACTGTGTGCCTGAGAAACAAAACAATATATGAAATTTAAATTTGATAAATGCAAAGTAATACACATTGGAAAATATAATCCCAACTACACATATAAAATGATGGAGTTTAAATTAGCTGTTACCACTCAAGAAACAGATCTTGGAGTCATTGGCTACGTCTAGACTGGCGCGCTTTTGCGCCAGAGCTATGCAAATGAGGCTCAGCGTTGGAATATCGCCGAGCCTCATTTGCATAGCATGAATCGCCATTTTCGCGGAAGAGGCTCTTGCGCAAGACGGGGCTGTCTACACTGCCCGTCTTGCGCAAGAAAAACCTTTGCGCAAAGCCGTTATGCCGATTATTTTCAGGCATAACGGCTTTGGCGCAGAAGCTTGGCGCAAGACGGGCAGTGTAGACAGCCCCGCCTTTGCGCAAGAGCCTCTTCCGCGAAAATGGCGGTTCATTAGCTATGCAAATGAGGCTCGGCGATATTCCAACGCTGAGCCTCATTTGCATAGCTCTGGCGCAAAAGCACGCCAGTCTAGACGTAGCCATTGTGAATAGTTCTCTGAAAACATCCACTCAATGTGCAGCAATAGGCAAAAAGTGAACAGAATTGTGGAAATCATTCTGAAAGGGATAGATAAGAAGACAAAAATGCCATATTTCCTTTTATATAAATCCATCGTATGCCCACATCTTGAATACAGTGTGCAAATGTAGATGCCCCATCTCAAAAAGATATATTGGAATTGGAAAAGGTTCAGAAATGCACAATCTGTGGAACTCTTTGCTGCTATGTTGTGAAGGCCAAGACTATAACAGGGTTCTAAAAAAAGCTAGATACATTCATGGAGGTTAGGTCCATCAATGGCTATTAGCCAGGATGGGCAGGGACGGTGTCCCTAACCTCTTTTTGCCAGAAGCTGGGAATGGGTGGCAGGGGATGAATCGATTGTTCGGTTCATTCCCTCTGAGGCATCTGGCACTGGCTACTGTCAGAAGACAGGATACCAGGCTAGACAGCATGGCCATTCTTATGTTCTTATGTTAGTCTGATTACACTGGTCTACAATTTTTTAGAAGTCGTCTGCTTCAGAGATAAAATGTGCTATTTATTATGTATTTTGATGTGCTGAATTCAAATATGACAATTAAAACAACTGATTGGCTACTGTTTCCAAGATATTTAAGTTTTTACATTTTACGTCCATGTATATTGTGTAGATAGTAGAGTTTTAATCATAAATTGTAAACCTACGTCTTTTCATGTGTTTATGGTTGCTTTACATGATAATATTTCACCTGTCCTGTTTATGTAACACTTTAAAAATCAGCAAAAGGGTTATATAAATAAAATTTATTATGAAACAAAAGGCAAAAAACTATTATGTACATAGTTTAGTCCTATTCAGTGTCTACTCGGCGCTTCTTGGCTTGTCTCTTGTATTCATTAAATGGAGCATCTCTTGTCACTGTCCAGCAATAGTCTGCAAGCATTGATGGGCTCCATTTGCCCTGATAGCTTTCTCCATTGTTGCAATGTCCTGGTGAAATCGCCAGTGCTTGTCGCTCACTGCTCCGCAGTTCGGTGGAAAAAATCTAGATGAGAGTGCAAAAATGTATCTTTAGTGACATGTTGCAACCAAGGCTTCTGTATGCCTTGAGGAGGTTTTCCACCAACAACCTGTAGTTGTCTGCCTTGTTGTTTCTGAGAAAATTTATTGCCACTAACTGGAAGGCTTTCCATGCCGTCTTTTTGCCACGCTGTGCATGGTCAAATGCATCATCTCAAGAAGTTCACGAATCTGAGGACCAACAAAGACACCTTCCTTTATCTTAGCTTCACTTAACCTTGGAAATTTTCCACGGAGGTACTTGAAAGCTGCTTGTGTTTTGTCCATGGCTTTGACAAAGTTCTTCATCAGACCCAGCTTGATGTGTAAGGGTGGTAACAAAATCTTCCTTGATTCAACAAGTGGTGGATGCTGAACACTTTTCCTCCCAGGCTCCAATGACTGTCGGAGTGGCCAATCTATCTTGATGTAGTGGGAATCTCTTGCACGACTATCCCATTCGCAGAGAAAACAGCAGTACTTTGTGTATCCAGTCTGCAGACCAAGCAAGAGAGCAACTGGGCGTATAGCTGATGGAATGTTTGCATAATGCCCAGTCCACTTTTTCTTCTTTGACACACCTTTCCCAACTGGAGGCACCATGCAGAAGTAACAATTGCTGGTATGATCTTTTGGCTCTCTCCAAATCATTGGCACTGCAAAAGGCATAGATTTCCTTTTCCTGTTCAACCACTGGCGAAGATTTGTTGCACAAGTGTTGCAGCATATGTGTGGGGCCCACCTCTTGTCCTGATCTCCAAGCCAAAATAAAGGTGATAGGCTTTCTTAATCATAGTGGTTATACTGCGCTTTTGTGATGCAAAAGTCACTTCACCACAAACATAGCAGAAGTTATCTGCACTGTTCACACAAGTATGAGGCATCTCTGCTCACTTTGGCTAAACAGAAATGTGTCCCTTTGCAAAATCAAACACTGACAAATAATAGAGCACGACACTGTATGATTTCTAGAGCTGATATAGGGCAATTTGTTCAGCAGAGTGATGTAAGCTTCATTATGATTGCATCATCCATGACTTCTAGGAATAACATGATGCAATTCATATCATGTATGACAATACCAGCTTCAGATTGCATCATTCATTGTTTTGCCTAAAAAGCAAGTACTGTCCAAACCCAGTCATAGATTTATTCATAGATCCAGTCAAAGATGTATTTTAGTCATTTCTGGTTTAAATTGAGATCCTCCTTTATAACTCACTTATCCTCCGCCATTCCCAAGTCAAGGGTCGTATATACTGACCCAATAGCATATCTTGAAAACTAGAGCCAATCAACAATTTTAAGCATCATTTTCGTTCTCAGTGACCCAGAATTAGTAAAGTTTGACTACATTTATTTCAGAAGCATTTTGGCTTTAGAGCAGTGTTATTTGCATGTGTGTTTCAAAATATAATGAAAACAACAATTTTATCATCAATGGACGGTGACTCCCTCTGTACATAAGGGGTTCTTGAGTTTGAAGTGTCTGTTGTATCTAACCCTGTCTCTCATTGTTGTACACATGTGTGGAGATCATGGACGTTGGGGGAATCCCCCCCAAACCTGAATAAGGTCCATGATCTCCACCCTGGACCAGGAAGGCGCCCGCCTTCTCCGGGCCCTGGCAGGCTCCTGGGAGCTGGCAGACTGCTCCTGGGGAGCGGTGAAGGGCTGGCTGCCAGTGGCTTGCTGGCTCATGTTTTGGGGCCACTCGGTCAGGGGCAGTGACTGCTGGCTCTGGGCTGACACAGGCACTGTGGCCAGAGTCTACCCCTTTAAGGTCTGCAGGGAGAGGGGGAAGGAGAGAAGTGTTCTTGGTTGAGGCTGGAGTGGCCACCAGGGCACCCTGGGAAGGCTGGAGGCCCCCTATTTTGAAATAAGGGTCTACACAGCTCTTATTTCGAAATAGCTATTTCGAATTTGGCATTATTCCTTGTAGAATGAGGTTTACCAAATTCGAAATAAGCGCTCCGCTATTTCGAATTTATTTCAAAATAGCGGTTTGGCTGTGTAGACGCTAGGAAAGTTATTTTGAAATAAGGCTGTTATTTTGAAATAACTTTGCTGTGTAGACATACCCTTGGGCTATGTCTATACTGCAGAGTTTTTGCGCAAAAACGGTCGTTGTTGTGCAAAAACTCACAAAGCATCCACACTACAAATGTGTTTTTGCGCAAGAAAAAGTACAATAGATCGTCAGAAGACAGAGCTTTTTGTGCAAGAGTTATTCCTCTAGTCCTCTTTTTACAAGGAATAAGCCTTTTTGCAAAGAGCTCTTGCGCAAAAAGGCGTGTGTGGACAGACCACAGGGGTTTCTTGCACAAGAAAGCACAGGTGCTCTGATGGCCATTCTGTGAATGGCCATCAGAGCTTTCTTGCGCAAGAGCGTCCATGGCAGTGTGGATGCGTTATTGTACCAGTATGAACTCTGCACTGATACAAGGATTCTTTTTATAGATACAATTGCAGGTTAAGAGGTGTCCTTTTTCTCTCAACCTCACCACAAGAACACGGCCATATTGGGTCAGACCAAAGATCCATCTAGCCCAGTATCCTGTCTTCCAACAGTGGCCAATGCCAAAGTGCCAATGCCAGGTGCCCCCAAAGGGAATGAACAGAATCATAAAGTGATCCCACCCCTGTCGTCCCTTCCCAGCTTCTGACAAACAGACCAGGGACACCATCCTACCGATCCTGGCCAATAGCCACTGGTGAATAACCTCCATGAATTAATTTAGTTCTTTTTTGAACCCTGTTAAAGTCCTGACCTTCACAATATCGTCTGGCAAGGAGTTCCACAGGTTGACTGTGTGTTGTGTGAAAAAGTACTTCCCTTTGTTTGTTTTAAACCTGCTACCTATTAGTTTCATCTAGTGACCCCTAGTGCTTACGTTATGGGAACATTCACTTTCTTCACTTTCTAGAAGAAAAAATACCACAAAACACATGCCTATATTCACTATTGCTATTGCCTCTGGCTGTGTACAGAAGGTTAGGTCACAAAAAATGTAAGAAATCAGAAACTATGTACCATAAATAATCTAGATATTAAAAACATTCTACCTCTAACCTAGAAATGGTTGCATAAGTTATTATTTTGCACTCATCATACACAATCCAAAGATGATATAAAAAGCCAACATAATTATTGGCTAGGGGTGATACATGGACGTTAGTTGAAAAACATTGAATTTTCATTTGCTACTTGTACTGTCTAAGAAAAATTCACTCGGAGAAATGCTGTTCTCCATAGCATTAAGAGTAAATCATGACTCTACAGTTATTGTGCCACATTAGAGACCTAATTTTGTTCAGACAAGCTCATATACTCTGGGGTCCTGTGCTGTTTATAACAGAATGTGCATTTCTTGTTGTGATCATTGTGGTATCTATTTGCCACACTGCTGCACACTTTCAACTCCCATAGAATCCAAATGGGGGTTGAAGGTGGTACACACATGATGAGAATGGTCCCCTGGTGATCTGATGACTGCTAAAGAATAATCGAATTTTGCCCTGAGACACAGATATAAGAGTTGAATGTGGAATTAGGATTTGACCCAGAGTGCATGTTTAAAGCTATAGACATGAGTCCTTGGCAGGGTGGGGTTGAACCGGTGATCTTAGGGGCTAAAGCGATGTCTCTAGAGCATGAAGTAAAAGCCATCTGTGTCTCAACTAAGGCTGTAGAGCAAATTTCACTCTTTTTTTTTTTTTAGTGGTATCATTGCCTCTGGTTTACACATGGGTAGGAGAAAAAGAAAACAGACTGTTATGTGACCCCCACTTTAGCTTTTTGAAGTGTTTTAATAGATAGACAAAGATTCCTTGGATCTCAACCTGGTGATGCAGATGAGCCAAAAGATATGATGATGTAGTGACCACCCTTCCTTTTTTCACAAAGGGATTTTGGGACTATTTTCTGTTATAATATGGGGTCATGACATAAAAAAGGCAGAAAAACACTGCCTTATTCTGATGTTAAAACTGATCCATTTTATTACAGTTGAAATATCCAGTTTATTTTTAATGCCCTGCATTTTAAAGCAGTAAGGATTTCTGGTGTAAGATGGACTGGTAAGCACCTGTACAGTTTCTAGCTGGCATGCCTTCAGGGTATTTCAATTAAAAAGTTATTAGCCATTCTGTGAAAGCCAGCTATATAAATAAAATACAGACAGGAATGTTTTGCCTATTGTGTCATTCAACTGCCTGAACCAACCATTCATGCCAATGCAAGTAGTTTTATAGACATTAATGGGGCTACTCACTGATAAAAACAGTGGTGGGTGGGTGCAAGGATGTGCTCTGAGACAGGAATCCTTATCCTATGGCTCTAATGATTCATGGAGGTTTGGTCCATCAATAGCTTAAATTAGCCAGGATGGGTAGGAATGGTGTCCCTGGCCTCTGTTTGTCTGCAGGTGGATGACAGGAGAGGAATCAGGTGATGATTACCTGTTGTGTTTCCCTTTTTCTGGGGCATCTGGTATTGGCCACTGTCAACAGAAAGGATACTGGGCTAGATGGACCTTTGGTCTGACCCAGTATGGCTGCTCTTATGTTAATATGAAGCTTCAAGCTGAACACCCAAAACACTGGTATAAAATGTTATTTTTAATAGGAAGCATTAAAAATGGCAACAAAGAAGAGATGCTTGTTGGATGAACACAGGGTTTTCAACCCTGTTTGGGAGATGGAATTCTCTTTTGCAGAGATAACTGGAAAACCAATGTGTCTTCTTTGTCAAAAGACAGTCGCTGTGTTAAAGAAAACAAACCTGCAATGGCACCATAAATCTTGTCACTCTGAGTTCAAAGACTCGTATCCACCTGACAACAATTTAAGAAAAACTAAGATACGTTCCTTACTGGAAGGTTTCCATACTCAACAAGATATGTTCCGTTCACAAGTTGAAGACAGCGATGCTGTTACAGAAGCCTCCTTCAAAATGGCATGGCACATGGCTAAATCAAAAAGTCCTTTTACCAAAGGTGAATTGATGAAGCAGTGCTTCTTGGGCTGCAGTGAATTACTTTTTGAAGAATTTAAAAACAAAGAGGATATAGTTAAACAAATATCAAAACTGCAAGTGTCTGATTCAACTGTAGTAAGACGAACTGAAAGCATCTCAGGTATTCTGTGTTCTAAATTGCTAAAAGACATTGAAAGCACTGAGTATTTCAGTCTGGCAATGGATGAATCTACTGATTGTTCAGACATATCTCAGCTCATAATCTGGGTGCGTTTTTTCAATGGCAAAAAGTATGTTGAAGAAATGCTTACTCTGCTACCTTTGACAGGTTAAACTAGGGAAGAAGACGTTTATTCTGCGCTGATGGCATTTTTTGAAGGACCAAGAAAATGCATTGATTTGAAGAAGCTTACTTCGGTAACAACTGACAGCACTCCCTCATTGGTTGGAAAAGAGAAGGGGCTAATTGGTTTGCTGAAGAAAAATCCTCAGTTTCCAGATTTCTTTTCATACCATTGCATTCTGCACCAAGAACAGTTATGCAGAAAACTGAAGAGAGGATTTCTCAAGAGCACAATGGATAGTGTCACAAAAATTGTCAACTTCATTGTTGCAAATGCCTTGAAACATAGACAATTTTGAGCTTTACTTGAGTACGAAACACAGTATGGTGACTTGGCAATGCTTGCAGAAGTTAGATGGCTGAGTCGAGGAAAAGTATTAGATCGGTTTATAGATCTACTGCCTGCTATACGAGTATTTTTAGAGGCAAAGGATCACCAGGATTTATTGTCATGTTTAGACGAAGAGACAGTTCTGCTAAACGTGACCTTTCTCACTGATAGAACACACCACTTAAATGCACTCAATCTTAAACTTGAAGGCAAAGAAAAAAACCTGCCTTCTCTGATGTGCGATGTTTCTGCATTTGAAACAAAACTGGTCCTATTTGCAGATTAGCTTCATGAGAAAGACTTAACTCACTTTCCCATCTTCAATTCACAAGTGACACAGCTGAGTGAACATACACATTTTTTGCCTGATTTTTTTACAGAGTACATCTCAGAGCTGAACCGAATTTTCTTCTCGTTTTCTAGATGTCAAATCCCTGAAGAAAGCTCTTGAATTTACTGAAAATCCATTTTCAGTTGAGGTAAAGGCAGTCTCACTTTCAGCAGTGAGATTTGGTGTTGAGAGAGTCACATTTGAAGAAGAGATGACAGAACAGCAAAACAATAGTATTCTAAAAGCTAGGCATAAGGAAGAGGACACTGAAACATTTTGCATGACTGTGGCGGGTTACTCTGGCCGCCACGTCGCCTTTCGGGTCACTGCCCTCCGGCAGTGCCAACCACAGCCTCTAAGCTTTCCTCTTCCAGGGGATTGGTCCATAGTTCCCGACCCTGGCCTTGCTTCAGGTCCGGGGCAGGAGGCGATAGTTCAGGGGCCTGGCCTTACTTCAGGTCCGGGCCACAGGGAAAGAAGTCTATTGTGGACTCACGTCTTTCAGCTTTCACGCCTTCCGGCCTGGGTCTCGGCTGGCATCGAAGTACCGTGGGGAAGCCCCGGGCCCTCGAGCAGGGTGGGGCGACAAACACCCGGGTTGGTAGAAGCTCCTAGTTCAGGAACTGGGTGTGGGATGCACCAGCTACAGGTGAGGGGGAGACTGCCACCCAGTTGGCGGGCGGCAGGGGGGGGGCGCAGGCCCACCCTCTCCACTGCGCGCCGGCCCAGGGGCCCTCGATGCAGCCGTGCAGCTGCTACCGGCTCAGCAGGGCTCCAGCCCGCAACTTGCTGGCCTAGGACTGTTACCAGCCCCGTGCTACCCCCTGGGCCATCTCTCGACTCCCCCCCCTCGCAGGTACCTGGGCTTCTCGCCGGTCTCTCCGGGAGTCGAGGCCCATGTCGTCCCAGCTGGGTCCGGGCGGCCCACTCCAGGCTTCAGGAAGTTGGCGCTCCGCACAGTCCCCGTCGGTCCGCTGGTCCTTTAGCTCACCAGGCCCCAGCAGAGGCCTGGGGTCCTCCAGGTGAGAGGGGAGCCCCGCTGGCTGGCTTGGCCAGGCCTCAGCAGCCCTGGCAGGGAGGCCTTTGATGGCCTTCGGAGAGGCAGCTGGGGGAAGCCCAGGCCGGGTCCCAGCCTCCCCAGCCAGGAGCTCTAGCCAGACCTCTGTCTCCCTCGGAGGCTGGCTCCCTACTGAGCTCCCTGGCCAGGTTCTTATAGTCCTAGCCACGCCCCCTAGCTTCCGGTCAGGTGAGGGGGCGGGGCTAGGCTGTGCCCAAAATGGCTCCCAGAGGGGTTCCTCTGCCTCTGGCTCAGCGGGCGGCCACCCCGCTCCGCTACAATGACCTATGTACAGGAAGACATATACCCTGCGTTACTGAAATGTGCCAAAAAAGTGCTAATTTGCTTTGGGTCTACATATGTCAGTGAAAGTTCATTCTCCTCTATCGGAATCATCAAATCAAAATTGTGCACCTGTCTTACTGACAGACATCTGACCGACTGTCTCACATCAAGCCTGATGTGAAACAACTGGTGAAAAGTTTGCAGACACAACCTTCTCATTGATTGTACCTATATTTCAGTAAATATTGTATTGGCCTTTTTTGTTTGATTTGTTAAAATTGTGAAGCCAAAACAAAAAAGTAGTCAATATAATGGTCTTCTGTTGGTATATGTTTTAGTAGTTAAATTCCTGGACTGTCACTGCTTATTAAAAGTGCTGTCGTATGGGTGGGAATCGGGTAAATATTGCATTTTATTAATATCAGCAGAACTGACTTAAATGGGGCCTTTGTGTTGTGTAGTCTTGCCTTAATCTTTTATTCATGCCTGTCAGTATGAAAGAAGCTATTTGCATGTATATTTGCATCTATTTGCATAGATATTTGCATATATTTGCATGTACTGTGGGAATCATTGTGGCCCCCCAAAGTTGAGTAGCCCTGGTCTAGATGGTGTTTGGTCCTGCCGTGAAGGCAGGGGACTGGACTCAACCTCTTGAGGTCCCTTCCAGTTCGAGTGTTCTATAATTCTATTATTTTATAATTATAGAAAATAAGCAGGGATCTCTTTGGCTGATGTATAGCTTACATATTTTCTATTTCCTGTTGTTTTACTCCTGTAGACCACTACTTACATTACGCATTAAAATCCCAATCCTGTATGAAGACAATTCCATTGATTTGAGTGGAGTATTCACATACCTGATATTTCACCCCGTATCATCTGACTAAGAATCCCTACTTGTTGTTTTGTAGTGTCTGTAGAAACGTGTAACTACTCATGAGTGTCAGTGCTACCCATGGGTTCTGCAGGTCATTACAAAACCATGTTAATAAATCTTTTACACCAGACGATAACCGCATGTATTATAGGTGGAGCTGGTAGCAGTGCCTGTTACTAAGGCTGCCCACTTCACATTAAAAAACCTGGTTTTCAGTTATTTATAACTCTGCTAATTTAGCTTTTTGGCCAGAAATTTTCCATGCCAGATGTCTGCCTCAGGCTGATATGTTTTGGAAAATTTCAGTCAAAACAGTTCAATTGTTTCCAAGAATGTGGCTGGGGAAAACAGGTTTTGCAATGTTGTTGTTTTATTACGTCTGGAGCTTTTCTTTGAAAAGCCCAATGCCCCCATGTGTTAGAGCATGGACTTGAAATTGGCAGGAGTGGTATTTGTCAAGGACATGCCTTTTCCTGCCCCTGTGAAAATCTGTTGAAATTTGGCCAAGTTATAAATCTTTGAAAAACTGCAGTTGGCATGTGCTCAGAGATTTTAGAAATCTCCAAGTGTCTGACTGATCATATTCAGGCTTATTTCCTCTGGAAAAGAAGAATATGATCATGATGTTAAAGACTATAGCTGGGGTGGGCAATAATTTTTGCAGGGGCGACACTTCACAAATGTTGGTACATGGTCACAGGCCGGTTCTGGGTACCTCCAACCCCAGAAGGGGCGGAGCCTTGGGTGGAAGAAATGGGGTTGAGGCTACAGAGGGAGAGAGAGTGTTTGTGTGTGTATGAAAGAGAGACACTTTGTGTGTGAGAGACAGACTGTGACACCGATTGAGGCACAGAGATGGGAGAGTGTGTGTGGCACAGACTGTGTGTGTGTGACAGTGACACAGAGTGTGTGCGTGCTACATTTCTGAGAGATATTGTGCTTTGTCTCTTTAAGGGAAATCTTTTCTGCTCTGTTGTCTCCCTCCACCCCCATTCTGCACTCCTCTGAGTCACATGCTTCAGATTAGAGCAGCTCTGCTGACCGTGTATCTCTTCTATGACCCCTGCTCTGCAGAGATGCGGTACAGCGGCAGAATGACATCCCAACTTTAGCATTCCCCTCTTCCCTCCACCCTCCTGCACAGCTAGCAGGAGAATCCTGGAAGCAGCTTTACTGCAGGATGGCGCAATGTGGGGGGAGGGGCAACTGAACACACACCGCTGGCTGTGGAATGTAACTATGCACCTCTGCTAATCAGCTGGATGGGCCAGAGAGAAATGCATGCAGGGCCTGATCCGGGCCTGGGGTCCAAATTTTCCCACACCTGCTGTAGCATAATTCATATGCACAATGTGGCCAACTTCAGATTGCACAGGCAATCTTAATGGTGGCATATCCAAATTTTTGAGTGCTTGACTTTGCAAACTTAATGTTGTTGTAATATTCTTTGTGCCTAGTATGCGACATAAGTTTCAGCAGCAGCTATCTTTATAAATATTTTAGGCATTTTTAAAACATGTTATTGGGAACTTTTTTGTTTTCTCACTCCTGTAAAGCCAGGAGTCCCATGTCATGAGTCCAACTTTACAGGCCATGACGAATCTCCCCTAAATGACTTTTATATCCATAAAAAAACCATTTTGGAAGCTTCAGTGTCTCAAAAGCTATCAAGGCCACAAACAACTGCTATGTCTTTCACTGGAAAGCTTGGAATCTTGATAGAAGAAAATATATCCATGAGATTAACTATATAATCATCTTTAGGTCGGTGGTAAGAAGATAAGCTTTTTGGAATTGTGAGATAGACCTTAACCTCTGAATGGCCCAACTTTGAGACTGGCCCATACTGTGCCTCAGGTCAATGAAACTTTAATAGGATATTACACATTTTGGAGATGTCTGAAAGCGCTTTTGTCACCGGTTGACTTAAAAATTGGCAGCTGTTTCCTGGAAGACTTGGAATGTTAGAATAGTTATCATTGGAGATGGGCTAATGGTCAGAGTGCAGAAAAAATGGTCAGGTGCACATAAAAAATACATTTTATCCCACAGTCTGAACTTTATCCCATAGATAATTCCTTATGCTCTATATCTTTATCTGAAGCACTGCAGATATCTGTATCTCTACACAGTTATCCCCGGTTTACAAAAAAGGGTAATTTTCTTTACTAAAGGTATGTGCAGTTGGTATTACCTACAATTAGACTGTGAACATACCCATGTTAATACCATTTGACTTATGGAAATGGGAAAAAGGACTAAGGGTGCCCTATAAACACACTAGCAGTTATCAGAGCAATACATTT
This sequence comes from Rafetus swinhoei, assembly GCA_019425775.1. NCBI lineage: Eukaryota > Metazoa > Chordata > Testudines > Trionychidae > Rafetus > Rafetus swinhoei. The sequence goes on along the minus strand of CM033424.1, from coordinate 133,007,815 downwards.
AATAGCTAGGCCATCAAATGTAAGAGAGAGTGAGACACTTTCAGTGAAGCATTCACAGGAATAAATTCTCTTCTGCACCTCCCCTGTACAATTCTATGGAAGTCAGAGAGGTTGTGCCAGTGAAACCGAGAGGGGGATTTGGCTCAGCACCTGTTTTTAATCTGCAATTCTGGGGTCAATTTTGGAAGGCTTTTGTCCTCACAGCTATAAGGGTTTGTAAAAACCATACTTTTCCTTGGTTAAATTCAGACTTTAGATCGCTAATCTGAGATCTCGAATAGCAGAACCTGCTATCTACAAAGCCATACCCTGCCATATATTCAAATGAATACTTCAGCTGCCTGTCACAAGGGAAAATTTCAGAAGTGCTAGGAGCAGGGCTCCTTGAGGCAAATGCTTCTCTGGAGCCCAGTTCTCCTTGGGTATACTGCAGATCTTGAGCCTCGTTAGAATCCAATGCAAAATTTTTGTACAATCTCTCCTCTAACTACAGGCACTGGAATCTCTTCGGGTACGTCTACACAGCAGGGCTGAAGTTGGAATAAGCTACGCAACTTGAGCTACATCAATTGCATAGCTGAAGTCAAAATAGCTTAACTCGGCTTTTGACATTATCTACACAGCAGGAAGTCGAAGGAAGAACACTCTTCCTTCAGCTTCCCTTACTCCTCATGAAATGAGGGTTACAGGAGTCAGAGCAAGAAGTTCTCCAGCTCGACATTATTTTGAAATAAATTCTGGCAGTGTGGATGCGCACTATGTTATTTCAAAATAATGCTGTTGTGTAGACATAGCCTTACTGTCTTTAGCCTGCTTTGTCTGGCTTCCTATAATGTGTCCTTAAAGCTGCTATTAATTTGAAGATGTGGAGCATGACAGGCTCTGTATTTTCGGGAGCTGTTGCTTACATTTCAATCCGCTGCTGCAAAGGTAACATATCTTGAATGCTTGTTGGAGTTTTCAAACTTCTCAGTGCAGACTGCCTCCATTCACGACAGTCACTGCTAGCCACAACCATTTACTAGTCACCTGAGCATGCTTGGACCCAAGTGGAAAGAATGTGGTCACCAGTATCTATGTATCATCCTCAGTCAGTTGCCTCAGTTCAAATTTTCTGTACAGGAATGTCTGGAGAAACACACTTCAGTGTCTCATCTTACAATATTCCACTATTGCCACTTTTCCTCCTGAAGTGGATGCTGATTCATCAAGACCTGGAGCTAAACCCTTTGGTGAGGTCAGTGCCAAGATGTCCTGCCTATTTTCAGCTCACCAGTCTCTCTCTCAGAAGTTGGAAGCTGCAAAAGTCCTATTCCTGCAGTCTCTGAAATGAACCCATACTGTTGAGGAGTTAGTCCTCCCAGTACTTTTTGACCTTGTCTGTCCTTTTTCATTCAGACTCTCATCCCTTACCTTCCCTCCCAAATGCCCTTTCTCCCACCCACTGCCATTGCCATTCATATTTCTTCCATTCTCCTCTCCTTTCCCCCTTTCCATTCTCCTCTCACTTTTGCCTAGCTTGTTTCCTATGTTCACAGAATACAAATACTAATTTCCCAGATGGTCACGATGCTGCTTCAGTTTCCAGCTGAAACGAGTTGTTTTTCTAAACAAGTTTTAGCTGTGATCCTGAAATCACTTGCAACAAACATGCACAGAAACCAAGCTTTGCTTTTTCTCAAACGTTGACAAGTAAATAAAAAGGGAGACAAACATGGCTGAATCTAAACATGCTAGAAAAGTTACTGAAGAGTTGTTCAAGTATTTTTCCTCTCAATCCTTTGTCCAGGTCTAGCTGAAAGAGGATTTTGTGACACTCAGCCGGACTTGATCGCTACCTCTCGTAAGGAAGGAATTTTTATAGTAATTTTTTTCTTCTATTTGTATTAATTGTGTAACCCCTCCTGTTCGCTAGCCCATTGTGAGGTTATTCAGCATAGGGGAAGCCTTGTGACTTCTTACACCACTGTGGGAGGCTAGGCCTGAGGCTGCTTGGTGTGCTCTGCATTGTGTATTGTGTGTGTGTGCACCTCAGACCAGACCCACTCAGACAAACCACCAGGAACAGGCTTTATTCTGTAAAAAACATAAAACAGGATCACAGTCCAGCAGCTCTTCCTCTCAGCATACAGCCTGTGTGCTGCTTCTAGCACAGTCCCTGCTGGGGGCAGAGGGCACATCCTGGCAGGAACCAGGAAGTTCTCCCAACATGCTGCAGTTTGTAGTCCACACCTATTAGTTCCCAGGGCTGCTGCTGAAGCACACTGGACCTTGGGCTACAATTGTATGAGAATTCTGCCAGGCTCTCTAATGTGGCTCTTGTGCACAGAGAAATCACTTGAAATCACTTCCACTACTTAAAAGCTGAACTCATTCTGATATCCAGTGGGATGACATTATATAGTTAAGGCATGCTGCAGAATAACCCTGCCTTTGGTCTCCAAGTTTCTTGTCCTCTACTCTGCTAGCCCTTGTGTTTGACTTCACACAGTGGAAAGAGAGACCCTCCAAACCAGGAATTACTCTATCCAGTGCTTTCTGCCCTTCAGTCCTGATCTCTACATTGAGACAATGCTTCACAGGAAATAAGTGTTCGAAATGATGTGTCCTTGTTAGTCTGTCCTATTAAAGACAGGCCTCATCTTGCTGAACTAATTGGAGTTTCATTGTGGCCATTATTTCCAATTTATAGCATATTTCTGTAAGAGAGCCTGGAGGACTCTCACTCACAATGTGGCTAGGTCCGTGTCAGATAGAAAGGAGTGCAGCCAGGTGCAGATGGCTTCTCATTACTTTGTTTTCTAGGAGCAGCTGAGGAGACCAATAATGCTCCAAGGCTGTGCATCAGCTTTGCAATCATAAGGCACCTACCCTCCAAGGACAGTAAGATTCTAGCGTGAAGCAGCTGTTCAAAAACAGCCCACTCTTGCTGGCTTTTACACAACAATGTCAACTGATAAAATTATTGTTCACATTACCACAAACTTGGCTCTCTTCCCTTGAAGAAATGCAGAACGATCCAAAAAGAAGAACTCTCAAATACAATCCAAATGAAAGAAATTCTAAGAAGAATGTTGCCTGCAATATTTCTATATCCACAAGCAGAACAAGGTGAAACAGGACAGACGTGGACATGAAACCATTCAATGCTGCTTTTCTTTCCTGTGATTATCAGCATCCTTTTTGGCTCTTCACAAAAAAGTGCAAGTTCCAGATACAAGCAGACTTCTATTAATATGAAATAATAAAGTCAATTACAAGAGATAGATAGAAAGCAGACCAAGAACATAACAGTACTAATATCTCACTGCCTGGGCAAAGAGAAATGAAATTAAAATGCTACATTTAATTCAAGTTAAACTTGTGTATCCAAACAAGACAAAATCCAGGACATTCACATTTGCTCCTGGACACGTACTTATATTAGCCCAGATTAACTGGTTCTATCTGAGTTAAAAACCACAGACAATGAGGTTCATATTAAAAATGCTTAGAGACTCCTGAAATATGACCAAAAAGAGCTGCAGCATTCCCAGCTGTCTCTGCCAGTTGTGCCAGGCACAGATTGGAGTGATGGGACTACATGGAAAACTATGCACGTAGGGAACCCCAGAACCTTGCTCACCTCGGGCTTTATACAGCAATGGACATGTCACTTGCTCCAGCCTTCAGAAACTGCAGCTTCAGGCTCTTCCCTGCCATCTCCATTAGCGTTGGCTGGGCCAGCCAGACTTGCTGTCCAGCCAGTAGTAATGCCACTTTCCAAACTATTACAAATGGAACCTTCCCAAGCCACTCACCAGCCAGACTGAAATGCTGGTGTAACCCACACCTCTTTTGGGTGTGGTCCACTGTCCCATGTAGTGGCACTTCCACCACTTACAGAGAGAAAGAATGAGTGTGCTCTGTAGACTCAGTGAGAGTCAGCTATAGAAGGCCCAGGTTTGGTTCCACCTGTTGGTGTTACAGTGGGACCCCCCCCCCCAGAAACTGCCCAAAGCAGGACCAACCCCAACTAAATCATCCCAGCCAGGGCTTTGTCAAGCTGGAACTTAAAAACCTCTAGGGATGGAGAGTCCACCACCTCCCTAGGTAACCCATTCCAGTGCTTCATCACTCTCCTAGTGAAATAGTTTTTCCTAATATCCAACCTAATTTAGACCAGAAAGGTTCAAAATTAAACATTGGTTATTTTATTTGTATTAAATTGACCAATATTTTGGCATCAATACAAATTTAAATAATTCAACATGAAGTAGTACATCATATCATTTCAAAGAAGCAATTCTTCAACTAGAATTGACTATCCAATACTGTGATTAATCCAAGTGTACCAATATAAACATCAACTTGAACTTATCCACTGTGAGAAAAAATTATGAATGTAGTGTATGGAACAAATCTACGGCCTTCCTCCCACTTTAAATGGTGCTCTGCAGCGCCTGGTGACAGGTAACTAGCCACTTCTCTATTCTTAATCACAAATGACCCCTTAAGGGCCTTTATATGCTTGTTGAGAAATACTGGCCACATTGGAGTCCATGGGACTTATGCAATTTACTCCATTTAGGCCAGGATTTCACCCAAAGTGTTTGTAATTGTGATTGTATTTCTTGGAAAACATTTAGACTCTGACCTTACCAAGAGCTGGTTATCTTTGTATCATCCAAACAAATCAGTCTATTTAAATTCTGAAAACTGTGGCTTTGTTCATTTGACTAGGAGAAAAAAAAGAAGTGGATGAGGCAAAGGGCCTCTTATGAGTGTTTTTTTCCTTGAAGGATTTGAATGACCAACCCTAAACTCATAGCTGGGGCAGTGAAAGACTGCCAGATCTTCAAGATGCTTTGCTCTCCAAGTCAGTATCTTCTCCCTTTTATCTGTCAAATATTAAGAGGTTTGGTCTGTCAGGTCTGGTGTGAGGCCTGAGACCTAGGCAACAATAGTCAAGACATTGCTAATTCAAAGCTAAGTTGAACTGTGAGCAAAAGGCAGGCCCTGTTCACAAAGTCTGGCAAGAATAGGGCTAATATTGCAGAAACAGTCATATTTAAGAGGTACTAGGCATGGGCCATAAACATATTCTAGAGGGATGGTAACAGAACACCTCATTAGGAAACATCTTGGTACCCCACAGTCCCCATAGATAACAGGGACATATTAACCCAGGTTCGGGATCAGATCTAGGATGACCTCATAATGGATAGGGATGTTTCAGTTGAACTACCATGTACAAGGTAATGGGTGGTATCTAGATACATTAGGGGGTAACACCCTGATATTTCAGGAGAGCTACATAACTTGTTTGTACCTAGGAGGCAGTGGAAAATCTAGTCACTGAGGGTGTGTCTAGACTACATGGCTCTGTCGACGGAGCCATGTAGATGAGTTTACTAGACATAGCAAAATGAAGCGGCGATTTAAATAATCGCTGCTTTATTTACATCAAAATGGCTGCCGCGCTGTGCCGATCAGCTGATTGTCGGCACAGCGGGTAGTCTAGACGGGGATCAGCCGACCCCAGAACCCTTTGTCGTCAGATCCTGTAAGCCTCATTTCACGTTTCACTACCGTGCTGTGCCGACAATCAGCTGATTGGCACAGCGCGGCGGCCAGGTGCAGGCCTGGTGCCTTCATACCTCATTTGATTGTGTGGTCCTTGGTGGGGTTCTCTCAGCGACTGCTGTGCTGGCTACCTGCGCAGCGCCAGTGCAACGCACAGTGGGAGCACACGCATGCAGATGAATGACTATCATCACTGGGCAGAGTAAGGTACCTGTCAGGGCACCACACCAGTGACTTTTGACTATAGTCTGTAAGATAAATGCTGTCAGATACTTAAAAGTTTAATAAATGCCTAAAAAGGAATCATATAGTCAGAGCTGTATTAACCATCAGGCTAATAAGGCCCTCCTGGTCAGGAAGGGGGTGCAGCTCGAGGCAGGTGGAGAGCAAGGGAGTGAGCTTGCTCATGAAGTCCTGATGGAACAAGCTTGCCAGCAGGAAAGGCAAAGCAGCATCCTGTGGTATGGAAAGAACTCAGCCAGCAGCCTGCTTCTTCCAGTCCTTCTCATGGTGAATGGACACTAAAAATCCAGTTACTACCAGAACTTGTGCCAGCCACGGGAGTAATTTGAGCGGGCATTATCCTCCCCCCTTCACTCTACACCTGCCATAGTTTTTTCTAGCATTCTGCTTAGCTCTCAGGGAGGCAGGAGGCTCCTTGTGTCCCTCTCCTTGCCTGAGGGTGGCAGGCAGCTTCAGGATGCTGCCCCCTGGTTCAGCGCCCATCACTGTCATCTTCTGGGTCCCATTTCTGGGCAATTGATGAGTGCCTGTGAGGGACAGAGCAAGGGGTTGGTAGTGGGAAGAGGCAGTACCAGAGCAGTTGGGGGGGAAGCTTGCCCAGAACCTGCACACACTCTATCCAACTCCAGCCAGAACTCTTATTTAAACCTTGTGTCATGTCAGAGCAGCTGACCACACAGTCTAGAATAAATAATTAGTCCTACTGTGAGGGCAGGGAGCTGGACTAGATGTCCTCTTGAGGTCCCTTCCAGTTCTATGATTATGTTCTAGGAATCTAATTGTGAAAGAGTTTGTTGACAGAATGGCCTGATGTGGTGAATCACTGAAGATTAGCTACTCAAACTGGGTATCATCCCACAAATATCGTTTGGGTTCAATGTGGAAACAGTAATTCATTGTCCTCAGCCAGTGCAACACTTGGAGTCAGCTTTCAGAGCAAGACAGCCTAAAACACAATGTCACCCAATGTAAATTTTCCACTATTACTTCCTCTACTTTGGTGGATTTACACCTGAGTGGTTTTTCTTTATATAATAAAAGCTGGCTGTCCCCCAGACTGCAGTCAAAGTCAAACAGGGTATGTGGTGTAGAGGTCATAATTTGCGGGAAACACCTGCAGGGCTTGGCTTTGCATTGTGGCATATGGAGAGCTGATGGTAGGAGTACAAGGTTGGAAGAAGTGAGCAGGATGGGGAATGTTGCAGAGTTCATCCTCATACAGATGAGCACTCCATTACCTAGGACAAGAGTGGGCAATAATTATTGATGGGGGGGAGGCACTCCAAGAATTTGGTAAGTGGTCAGGAGCACTTTTCTGTGGTATTAATGGAAGGAGTGTGAGGTGTGGGATGGAAGTTGGGCATAGGAAGGAGCACTAGGTAAGTGCTCAAATTATGGGGTGAAGGATAGAGGAGAGGATTTGGGTACAGAAGGGAGCACTGACTAGGGGATGTGGGGTTGGCGAGGCTGCAGGAGAGGATTCTGACATGGGGCAAAAGTGCAGGAGGAGGTGTAGGGCATTTGGGATGTGACCTGGGGCAGGGAGTTGGGGTACAAGAGGGGATGGGGTGCCAGGTGCAGGCTCTGGCTGGAAGGCGCTTTCCGCAGGTGAATCCTATCCATGGCCTAGTGGGACCCTTGGGCAGGCTGAAAGCATCTGGCTGCTGGGGCCAGCGTGCACATCTCTGCATGCTGCATCCCTTGTGGGGGGGTCACCACATGCCCACGCCTACAAGTGAAACCCAGGCAGCTGTGCTGGTTTCCAGGAGCTATGGGGATTATGCTGGGAGAAGAGGCAGCATGTGGAGATGCAGGGTGCAGAGACACATACGTTGGCCCCAGCAACCCATCGCTTTCAGCGGCGTGTATGGCCTGGCAGTCAAGAAACATGCCTGAGTGTCCCACTGGGCCACGGGACATTGGTAGCCCAGAGTATTGTGGTGGGCTGGATGCCAATGTATGGTGGCCCTGAAGAATTGAATGTAGCAAGAGCAACTTTTCCATGCCATCCTTTTTTGTGCTGTTCCTGTTCATGTCCTTCCATGAATCCTCCATAAAGGATCCCGCCAACATGCTAGAGACCTTCCTTTTATTCTTTTTACATCTCGTGGATACCAATGGAGTATATGTGTTGTCCATCTGTTATTTCTCAATCTCGCTATCTAGCCAGCCCATCTCCTTTTCTGATCGTACATAACTTGGATAATATCGTTGATACCGCTTTTTGCATGCAAATGCGTCTTTCCATTGCTCTTTGGGTGTTTTCCAGCATTAATTCTTCTGTAAGCGTTGTGTTCCAGGTTTTGTAACCTATAGCATTACCAGAAGGATACTGGTGTTAGTGGGCTTTTGAGGTGGTGGAAAGTTTGGGATTAACAAAAACACTGCGCAGACTCCCAAAGGCAATCCAACCTGATCTTCTCAACTGCCATTGCTGACAAAAATAGTTTGCTATAAAAGCACCAGCAAATTTGTTCCATTTCATGTCTGTTTGTCATTCTTCTACCATCTTCATCAACAAGCACACTTGGAAGAGTTTGGCTTAGCTGGATTTCACGCTGAGATTTTCGCAGACTTGTTTGCTCTTCAACTACCTTTTGCTGTTTTGCAAGGTGACACTGCTCATAATCTTCTATCATCTTTCTCCTCAATGTTTTACAGACAAGCTTATACTCCAGGCCAGTATCACCCTTGGCTGCCATCTCTCTCCACTTGGCAAGAAAATCAAGTGGATTTTCCCCTCATTAGCATTACCCAGCATTATGGTTTGCTGGGTAAGACAGTTTCTGAACTCCTTTGGCTTCTTTGCAGTGGCAGCAGTTTTACATTTGTCGAACTTCACTAAAAAGCGTTAGTAATCAGAATCAATATCTTTGGTTTCATCCATTTCCCATGACCCAGAGTTGACAGAATACTTAAGCAGATCTGAGCGGAACTGTTGTACCCCCTCCCACATACACACAGTGCCTAACTCTTACCTATATCCTTTCTTCTTGTATGATGTTTATTTTGACAGTCGATGATCTGACTTTATACAGATGGTCAATTCAGAAATGACTGTTCCGTCTGTAACCAGTCACCTCTTGTCCACCAGAACATAATTGATTTCATTTCTTATAACATCATTTGGCACTCACCAAGTCCATCGTCTTTCAACCCTCTTCTTGAAGAAGGTGCTCATGATATATAGATGCGAAGCTTCTGCGTAGTCATACATAAATAAATATGTAAATATGCATGTAGGTAAATGATTACTTCATCGTGTTTTTTCAATATGTAATTCATAGTTAAGGCTTTCCCCTCATTAGCATTAGGCCCTTTATAACCTTATCATCTGGCCCTGCACATAGTACCATGGGGACCTTATTTAAAGCCAGTTGATTTATGGTAAAGTCCATTGAAATTGCAAGTGGAAAGTTAGTAGATCCTTGTATTCATGGAAGTCTAGTGGGAAGACGTCAGAGCTCTGGATTTGTCACTCCATATTCTTTATGCTCCAGAAACATTTACAACTGTCTTCTACCTTTCTTTCAAGTATTGGGCACATACACTGTAATATAAGATGCTCGGCTTCAACTGATTCCCTAAGAAATACCAGTGTAGAAATCACTAAGAACACCATAAAAACTTACTTCCTACTTTGAGAGTCTGTTACTCTCTTTTTGGTTTTAATTGAGGATTTTGTAACAACTACTTATTTTTGGCAAATATCTCTTACATCTTCTCTGAAAATCAGGATAGATTTTTATTTTGGCAAGATGACTTTGGTTTGGCCAAAGGGCAGCTCACATGCTTAGGATTTTCAATTAGCCCAGACTGAGGATGGAAATACTGTTCTGATTTTAGTATACTATTACAAAAAAAGTAAACCAAGAAATAAAAAGATAAACATGTGGATTCTGATTACTGAAAGGTTTCTTCAAGAATAATCATATTATGGGATGTCTGAAAACCACAGCAATTATACTTGGAGGAACTCGATGTTCTCGGCACATATATCAATTTGCCATTTTGTTCATTTCAAATCCACATGGATTAACAATCCAAACAGTTTCTCTTCCTATAAGGTTACTTCTGTCTTTTTGGTGGGCCCTCTGAGTCATGTGTGCCTTTACAGCCTCTGAATTTAATTCTGCAATTTTTACTCAAGCAAAACTATTTATGTCAGTGGGAGTTTTGTCTGAGTGAAGGGCGGCAATTCTGTTCCCTATTTTTCTTCCTGATGCATATAGAAATGCTATGGTTTGACCTTAAAGTCATTTGAAAACCATTTCAAAAGTGGGACCTTCCTCAGTCCGAGGAAAAATAGGTGATTTTTTTTCCAAAGACGAGATTACAATCAAACAGTATCAGCTCCAATCTCAGTTTCTGCTCTCAAATGCACTTGAACGCACATTTTACGTTTTTCTTATTTGGTGGGCTAACATGCTTTGATTCCCTGCCTCTGTTATCTAGGACAAATTTGTTATAAAAAACTGAGCAAATTATTTAAATTGAACTTTTTTCCCCTTAGGTACTACTTTCTTCTGGGAGTAGCCTGAGCTTTCTTTGAGCTATCTAGAAATGTCTTTTTGAGGGAAAAGAGGGAGGAGGGAAGATGCTATTGGCTTTGCATGACTTAAAAGACATTTCAACCGGACTAAGTAGTACCAGCTTTATTTCTTTGGATTAAATGAAGAATGGACTTCTTCTAACTATTAATCCAACTCTGTGTGAGCTTTCCAGAAGATAGTACTCTGTCAGCATTACAATGTAAAGCTTTTGACTTGAACGGCACACTTCTTCTGGAAGGAGAGGGGAAAGGAAAGTAATTATTCTTATTTGCTGTATATCAATTTGTCATTGAAAGTGGAAGGATGCTGGTAGTAAGAACTCTTAATATAGGCCTGCCTTTTTAAACATTCCTCTTCTCTAATGCCAAGCTTCTTTGGCGTGACTTTGGAGTGGGAGCCTCCTAGAACATCATTAAATTGGGAGTAAGGATTGATTTAAACTAACCACAAGTAACATCTGTTCATTTCTCCTGAGTTTTGTTTCTTTAGAACAACCTGTTTTATTTTAGAGAGCTTGACCACCACACATGGTTCTTTGCCCCAGGTTTTGTAATGTTACATGGACTTTAACATAAAATAACCTCTGATTTCATTGTAAGTGATTTTGGGTGCCAAACAAAACATTTGAAAGTAATACAACAATCAGTAGCACTTGAGCACTGGCCCTCTAAAAATGCCCTTTTAAGATGACAGTGGTTGCACTCCCAAAATCATGGCTGTATTTCATTAGGGTGCTATACATCCTGAGGGCTAGCCCAGTCCAGACATCCACAATTTGGAGAGACAATCCCACATTTGAAAGATTATCCTAACTCTTTTCTTCATATTTTATCCTTATAATTTGTCCCTGGAAAGCCTTTGATAGACAGGAGTTTGCTCTTCCAGGAACCTTCTAGGGACCAGGCCCAGATCTCAGTTACACTGGCACAATGGAGAGATTTCCTTGCCTGAACAAAGTTGATGAGCAATGATGTCATAGCCTGAGTGATGAATTATAGTGGAAGACCTAGTTCTTGTTTGTCCTTTACTGAATCTGAGGGTATGTCTACATTAGCCACCCTAGTTCGAACTAGGGTGGCTAGTGTAGACATACCCTAACATCCTAAGCATCCTAAAGTTTGGGGTTTCCAATTACTTGCCTGTCAGCATGATTACTATCAGAAGTACGCAAGAGTGCTAGCAATGATGGGAAATGTTAGCAAAAATGTTCTTGTCTAGACCAAACTTATGTGTGTGGCAAATCTGGAGGAAGCTTTTTAAACTGATCTCTTCACCAGGCCATAGTTATACCTGTCCATTATTTGCTGTGGGTTTTGAGCCTAACTATTTTCTAACTTCCTAATTCACCCTATCTCTGTGTAGCACTGTGCGATATTTTGAAATAAAGATACTTGATAAACTAAATCTATTGTTTATTGGATACTTTCCAATGCCCCTGAGCATTAACTGGTTGTCAGCCTGCAAAATGCTATTTTATAAGGGTTAAAATGAGGGTGCACGGCTGTCAGCACTTTCTCATATTTCCATTTTTTTATGCAACAGAAACACCAATTAGAACATATTTAAAATATTTTTCACAACTAAAGATCTTATGCTCTAAGGCAAATTAAATGTAAAAGAATCTGTAAAAAGCAAACCAAGGTGATAAGCTCTCATGTTCAAGAGCTACACATTTAATCTGGCAAAGACTCTTTGCAAGAGGTTTTTGTCCAAAGGAGGGTAACATTTTTGAACACAGTAAATATTGAGCTGTATTTTTCTTTTCATTGTTGGACTTATTATGTAATAAAGATCATAACTGTACAAAGCAAACTGGTCCTGGATTCTGCAGAGGCTTTGTTCCTTCCCAGAGCAGAATTTGTGTATTTCCTGCAGGGTAGCCCTGATTGTCCTAATCAGTTTCTTGACTTGTATTTTTTCTCAGTGAATCTGCTAGTTTTGTCCTGTATTTGAAATTGCTTCTGTGGACATAAAAAGTGAGTAATCATTTCACATTTCTTTAGAGCTCAAAGTTGTTTCCCCACCAAAAGGGAATACTTCAATTTCAGTACAATGCATCTTTGTATGATTTGATCCATTTCAGTTGTGTTCTCACTGACTTCTTATTTTTGATTGATAATGATTGATCTTTTTGATCAATTGAAGCAAATTTCTCCCTGCCTAATATGTAAACAAAAGCAACATCCCCACACAGCTTATTGCATTATTTCACTTACGTTTTAAATAAGTGTATACTGGCATTTTGAAGCAAAGCATGTTAATGGTATGCCAGTTCTAACTACCTATCTACCCAAATGTTATGGATGCTTCTTCATTGTAACACTGAATCATTTAGCCATTGATAATGCTCTACTCCAAGGGTTCTCAAATGTCACTGCACCACAACCCCCTTCTGACAAAAAAAAATATTACATGACCCCAGGAGGGGGGAACCTAAGCCTGAGTCCAGCTACCCTGTGGGGGGCAAAGCTTAAGGGCTCAAGCCCTAGACAGGGGGCCTGTAGCCTGAGCCCCACAAGTCTATTGTCAGCCGTGGTGATCCCCTTAAAACAGAGTTGTGACCCACTTTGCAGTCCCAACCCACAGTTTGTGAACCACTGCTCTACTCTAATACTTGAACTGGCCCAGCACATAGGTGTAGAAAATAGGAGTGCGGGGGGTGCTGCAGCACCCCCAGGTATTCCACCTGGCTGTCCCATGCCCAGTGGCTAGCCAGCCCCTGTCCCAGGCTCTGAGTGGCCCTTTCGGTGTCCCTCTGGCCCCACCGGCTTTGGCACCAACGGTGTCCTGCCACCCACCAGCCCTGGGGTTCTGGACACTGGTCCAGAAGGCTGCACTGCTGCTCTGGGTCCTTCCATGAGTCCCGGGCTTTGCAGCTGCCTCCAACTATGGCTATGATTTCCAAATCTGAGGGTATGTCTACACTACAGCATTAATTCAAGTTATATTAATTCGAAATAGTTAATTTGAATTAGCTTAATTCAAATTAACATGTCTACACACAAAATGCAGTTCGAATTAGCATTTTGCTAATTCGAAATACTGCATCCACACTGACTGGACACAGAATCAGATTTAAGGCCAGCCAGAACCAGGTCAGGCAGGGCATCAGGTCAGGAGTGTCTGTGTGTGGCTGCTGCCTGAGGCTATCTGACGCCTGTGCTTAAAGGGACACCCCACCCATCCCCCGGGCAGCCGGTTCTCATGTGTCCCTGCTTGCTTGCCTGCCTTGATGAGGGACAGCAAAGCATTTGTGTCTCTGCGTGATCTGGTTGCCCTCACTCGGGACACCACAGCACTCTGCAACACGGAGCCGGAGCTGCCCCTGGGTACTCTGGTGCTTCTCATGGATGTGTTGCTGCAAGCCTGGCTGCATTTTCTGCAGGCTGCCATCCCGGAGGTCCATCGGGGGGCTGTCAGTATCCAGGAGGCCCTGCAGGAGAGCTTCCACCGTAAGAGCCTCCCTGGTCTGCCCCACTGGGGACTCGTGCCTCATTCCTCCCTCCTTCCACTTACCCCACCCTAACCCCCCTTCCTGATGTCAAATAAAAACAAACTCTCTTTATTGACTGAAACTGGGGTGGGAATGAGGGTGGAAGAGGGGAGGGGGAAACCTGGGAGGAGGGAGCTGGAAGGGGGAGGCAAGGGGAGGAAGGGGGAGGAGAAGCTCAGGGTTGGGGGTCTACCGGACCAACTTGATATTCATGCAAACCTACTCCTGGGTTCGCATGTGGCCTTTGGTGGCCAGGCTGGCAGCTTTCCTGCCATAGATGGCTGCGTTCCTCTGTCTAGTGCAGAGATCATGGACGTTGGGGGCATCCCCCCCAAACCTGAGTATGGTCCACCCTGATCTCCGCCCTGGACCAGGAAGGCGCCCGCCTTCTCCGGGCCCTCACAGGCTCCTGGGAGCTGGCAGACTGCTCCTGGGACACAGTGGAGGGCTGGCTGCCAGTGGCTTGCTGGCTCATGTTTTGGGGCCACTGGGTCAGGGCAGTGACTGCTGGCTCTGGGCCGGCAGGTTTGGAGCTGGCACAGGCACTGTGGCCAGAGTCTGCCCCTTTAAGGGTTCCAGGGCTGGGGGGAGGGAGAAGAGTTTTCCTGGTTTGGCCCAGAGTGGCCACCAGGGGAAACTGGGAAGGCTGGAGGCCAGCTAATTCAGACTAAGCATCTACACAGCGCTGATTCTGAATTACCTAATTCGAGTTTGGCATTACTCCTCGTAGAATGAGGTTTACCAAACTGAAATTAAGCACCCCGCTATTTCAAATTAAATTTGAAATAGCGGTTTGCTTGTGTAGACGTTATGGAAGTTAATTCGGAATAACAGCTGTTATTCCGAATTAACTTTGCAGTGTAGACATACCCTCCCTGACTTGACAGAAGTGATACTGTTTGTGGAAACAGCATCCAGTTTGTCCGGTCCAGGAGAGTTGGCAACCATTGGTGTGATTCCTACATGGGGCAGTGAAGGGTGCGAACAGTTTTGGGGAAGATGAAGCTCAGCATCTCCCTCTCCTCCTCTCAAAAAAACCCAGTTCCAGCTCCACTGGCCCAACAGGTGGAATATTAAGCTCAGAACCTTAAAAAGGTCTCTTCTTGCAAAGGGGAGAGACAGGTACTTAGTGCCTGAGCCAGCAAAGATTTTACACATGTCCTTGGATGTACACAGTGTATGGAAGTACCCACACTAAACAGAGTACAATTACCAGGGCTTGACAAACGGCGGTGAAAGCCGCTCGCCAGCTCCGCACTGTGCATGCGCAAGAGCCGCATTGCGCATGCGCGCACCGCCGGTTAACGGGGCGCGCGCGGCTGAAATCTACTCGCCACGGGCGAGTAGATTCTATAGTTTGTCGAGCCCTGACAATTACACACCGTGCATAAAGTTAAGCACCTGCTTAGATCTTGGTGGGACTGGGACCTTTAGTGACCAAAACCTGTGAATGGGACTTCTGAAAACAGAGGTTAGGGTTAGGCCCTTCCCTATTATGAATTGTCATAGCTTCACTCATCTCAATACAAGAATTGGCTTGTTGTTAACACCTCTGTGCAACAAATTCAAGCTAATATAAGCCCCAGTGTAGTGACTGCTGGGTGGACAGAAGAATTCTTCTGGAATCCCTACTGTCACTGTAGCAAGGGTCTACTCTGCAGAGGCAGAGTTGTAGCAGCATTTGTATAAGGGAGACTTGCCCTTTGTTTGATTTCAAGGGCTTTGGAATGTGCAGACTACTAAGGGAATGAGACCAAAAGCCTTTGCTGATTTGTGCTATTGTGAGTGAACATGAATACTGTAAATAAATGAAAAACTCCAAAGAAGTTGTTTCTCTTGTTCCTTATCCTATACATTCTCTTTCCAGCTGCTCAGACTTTGGTCATCTCATGGTCCAGCAACCAGTTAAGTCAGACATTCTCTGTATTTACTGGATAAACTACAGATGATCTCATGGATTAATTAATTGTTTGGAGGATTAACCATGTTTGAAGAAGGAAGTAGAGTTGATCTTATATGAATTACAGGACATTTTATTTTCCTGTTCCCTTCTAACAGATTCCATTAGCATATTTTCAGTTGCTTCAATTACATTTTTATTTGTTACGTGAGAAAAGTTGGGATACATTTTGCCTTTAAATTCAACTGGGCAACACTCACAGAAAACTTCGCTATATATTTGAAGGCAAAATGTGACTGATTGTCCACAGCATAGTTGGCACATTTAGGACTCTCTTGAAGACAAAGAGGTTGCTGAAGTAAAAAAATCACCAGTGATGACAGCAGCTGTTTAAAGGAATATGCTTTAGAATTCCCCCTCTCCTTATTGTGTTTACATAAAAATCTGTTAAAACTCTGAAATACCAGCATATGAGTAAACTACCTCATACACATAATCCTAGGACCAGAAAAAATTCTCTGTCCAAGATCTAAGTACTTTACAGTTGATTAGTGACACTCAGTCTGAATACTGATGCCATGAAAGCCATGAAAACTTCACAATACACAGGGCATTCCCTGTCAGCAGTATGCATCTCTTTCCCTCCCATTCCCCTTCTATGGTTTGTTCAAGTGTGAAATGGTATGTTGGCATATTAAGTCCCATCTTGTTAGAATTAAATGCTTTGTAAGTTCTAAAGAATTGATTTAGGTTTGTACACGATGTATTTCAATTATATTCAAGGCATTAAAAATTTAAGAACCCTGAATAGGAATATGTAGTATTGACTGTATTACCCAGTCTTCTTAATTGGATAATTAAAGAAGCATTGTTAGATTGAAAAAAATCTTCATTTGTAACATATGGCCTCTTAAATTTCCCTCAGTTTGGATAATTAAAAAATAGTCAGTTTCACTTCTATTAAGTCATTTTTAATCCAACTTCACTTTCAGATTCTCATGTACTGCCACATTATTGTAATTTTTGGTTTGTCAACAAGTGACTATACTAAAATTTTAAAAAAACCACTTCTGGCCCAGATCTTGCAGTCAAGCCCGACTGAATGATCAGAGGAATGAGCTGTAGTCAAATGTAGAATTTATTAATTCAATAGGAATTATGCCTTTAAATTTTCTAGGTAGCCTTGAAAATGTCAGTCTACATCTCTGACTTGAAAGTAGTTGCCTTCTCTACTGCAAATAAAGCTCCCAGTTTGTGGTCAGACATAATCTCCTGCTGAGAAGTATAAACATTGTGATGGTTGAGAAACAACTTATTTTCAGACTTGTCTACATGCAGAATTTTGTGGACAAAAGTTTTGATGATGATCAAAAAGCACTAAAAGAAAATCACTGTTGCACATTCACACTGTGCTCTCTCTGTTGGCAGAGCACATCTGCATTTGGGGCACTAGCATCGACAGTGAGAGCATGTTCTGCTGTTAGGTTTCCTTCAAAGGTGGAATGGATCACAACACATCATGGGTCTGGGCTCAATGTCTCATAATGCATTGATTTCATCCCAGCATTCCATGTGCTTCTGTCTTTGGTTCACAACATTTTTCAACATTTTTCAACAGCCATTGTTTGCTGTGCTCCCTGCCATCTCTGTGTGAAAGGATGGATCCTGCACTGCTCGCCAATGCTCTTCTGTCACATTGCAAATGGTAATGCAGTTAATAGTGACATTCCTACTTCAATAGGATTCACACAGTTGTCTGACATGCTGTCTGACATGGATAGGGGCAACATTAGTGTACTTTTGGCATTCACATAGCAGTTGTACAGTATATAGTGGACTGGCTTCGGGAAATTAGCACTGACTGGTGTGATCTCATCATCATGCAGGTCTGGGATGATGAGCAATGGCTACAGAATTTTCAGATGTGAGAACCACCTTCCTGGACCTGTGTACTGAGCTCACCCTGGCACAAGGACACCCAATGACAGCTGCCCTCTCAGTGGAAAAACACATGGTAATTGCCCTGTGGAAGATGGTTACTTCAGACTGCTGTTCAGGGGTGATTGATGAAGGAGGGCAGTGAGGCACCAGCCACAAGAACCCTCCCCCAGCCTTGAGAAGGCCTGGGATAATCTTCCTCTGCCCCAGGCCTGACCTCATCCCACCCCTGTTCTGCCCCTGTCCCTGCCCCACCTCTTCCTCCTCCCCCAAGTGATGCAGGGCCAGGGTCTGGTGCCTGCAGCAGGGGTCCAGCCCTCCTGCACTCACCAGCAGAGGCAGAGCAAGCAGAGCAATGGCCCGAGCTCATTCTGCTCCCCCATCCAGGTCTCTCTGCTTCCTGCAGGTGAGTGCAGGACAGTTCCACTCTTCTCTCAAGTCACGCAGCCACAGGAGGGGAGTGAGTTGGGGCCATTGCTCCACTTGCTCCACTGCTGCCCATGAGTGTAGGAGGGGCAGACCCCTGCAACGGGTACTAGAGCCCTCCCCCCACTTGTCCTTCCATTGGCTTCTGGCCGGCCTCATTGCTCCTCCCATCCATGGCATTTAGGGTATGTGCCCCTTGTTTGCTCTCCCCTTCCCCAACTTCCCCTATGCTGCAGTCTGTCAGTTGCGAATCAGTTTGGAGTTCGGAAGTTGACCATTGGGGTAGTGTTAACACAAGTGTGCAGGGTCATCAATTGCATCCTGTTACAAAGGACCATGACTCTTGGTAATGAAAGAGTGGATGGCTTTTCAGAAATGGGCGCACACATTCCAATTTTGACACCAGAACACCTTGCGATGAAGTACAGCTATAGGAAAGGGTACTTCTCCCTGATGTTTCAGGCACTTGTGTATCACTGCAGGTATTTCACTGATCTCAACATGGGATGATCAGAAAGGTGCATGATGCATGTATCTTCAAGGAGGGACTTTCTTTCCAGACCAGAAGATTATGGTGGGGGATGTTGAAATGCCCACAGTGATTCTGGGAGACCCAACATACCCCTTATGGCAATATCCGATTAAGTCTTACATTGGAAACCTAGATAGCAGTAAGGAGTGGTTCAATGGTAAGCTTAGTTAGTGCAGAAAGAACATGAAATGTGTGTTTGACAGATTAAAGGGCATGCTGGTGATGCCTTTATGGCAGGTTAGACCTCAACAAGGATAATATTCCCATGGTCATAGCCATATGTTGTATATTGTGCAATATTTGTGAAAAGTTTGCTTGGATGGACTGCTGAGGCAAACCACCTGGCCACTGATTTTGAGCAGCCAGATACCAGAGTTATCAGAGGGGGGCAATATGAATCAGGGAGGCTTTAAGGCAACACTTTGAAAATGAGAATCAGTAGTGTATATTACTATGTTCAGGACTGCAATGCTTAATGAAACCAAGGTTTGCTAGGAAGCATTTTTTGTGGCCTAGGATTTTATTCAAGCAAATGATTTAAACTTCGAGTATATGTGTTGTTGCCATCTGATATCACAATTTACAGGAAACAAATAAAGTTTTCTGTGCTGCTTGCCGGTATATTACTCTGGTCCCTGTGCAAGTGATTGCAGAATGGCACAGAAAAGTTTCCTTCAGTGATGGAAGGAACAAAGCAGCTCTGCCAAGGAACCTTTGGCAGAGAATTGCTGAGTATCTCCAGGAAAGATTCCAGGGATCTCTCTAGAGAATTCTGTTCCACCATACTGCTTAGCTACACAGAGAAATGTCCAGCACACAGAAACATAGCCAGACTTGCACATTTTTTTGCTCGCAACTCACTTCTGCACTACAAAAAGCAAAACCACTTACCCTCTCCTGGTTCTTGCTCACTGGACTGGGACTCCTGAGACTGGCTAGACACCTCCATAGGGGAGAAGAGCTCCTGACTGGATGCATCACAGGTAACCCTGTGGTGGGCGCCACATTATCATTTAACTCCACCTTTGCATCAGTGATTTTATCCTCTAAGCTGGGTCCACTTCCCACCAAATTCAGTCCTCTGAATTATCAATGGGGCTCTTGGCAGTGGAGGTGGGGTCTCTGTTGAGGATAGCATCCAAATTGCTATAGAAATGATAGGTCTTTGGTGCAGCACCAGAGTGGCAGTTTGCCTCCCTCACCTTCTGGTACAACTACATGAGCTCCTTGATCTTTGCTCTGCACAGCACCATGTCCCAATCTTTTTTACACAAGCCTAAAGAAATCTGCCTATAGGTATTGAAATTTCTGTGGCTGAAGTACAGCAGGGCCTGCACAGCCTCCTCTTCCCAAATAGTGAGCGGAACCAGCAGATTCACAGTAGTCCAAGAGGGAGAGTGTCTTCTGCTTGGAGCCACCATTGTTTGCTGGGTAGATATGATGAGAGATGTCCTCATTGAGCAAACAGGAAGTGGAATTTCAAAAATTCCCTGAGCTTTGAAGAGGGAGGGGTAGATGGTTGTTTCCTGGCTGCAAGGCAGTAGAGTTGGAACTGCTGACCAGAATGCTCAGGATGGGACACCTTCTCGAGACCAAGGAAAGTGATACAATCAAGCACTGTGTCTACACTGGCACTTTGTCAACAACAATTTTGAACAAAAAGCCCTATGCCTCTCGTCAAGATGGTTTTATTTTGCCATCAAAAGTTTCATTGCTCCACTGTTTTTCAGCCAAAAACTGCCTTTTCCAGCACAAGGCTTTATTCATACTTCATTTGAGACTGAGACAGATCGTAACTCGCCACCACAGCACCTCCTGATGGTCACACTAAGAATTAGCTCTGTCCTCAGCAGGGCCCCCCAACCCCTTTAGTCCAGTGTCTCACCCTTCATCAGTCCACACTCTCTCTATGCTCTGTTCTGGACCCATATCAATCCTTGAATCATGGTGTCCTCTTCAGGACACTGCCCTCCAGTAGTGCCCACTATACTGGTTTCTTGCCCCCCTTCTGGGGGTTTCAGCAGTCCTCAGTCTTGTGCCTGCCACTGTGGCCAGCTGCAGCCTCTGTATAGCCCCTGATCTCAGGGGCAAGCCACAGTCCATAAAGGCCCCTTCTCAGTGTGGCTACATGCAGTGCAAGGGAGAAGGGAGGCACTGCGTCCTGCTACAAACACTGGGCCCTGGCCCAGGAACCCTCTAGTAACAGCCTTGTCCTGCCCTCCTCCTCTCTTCATTAATTGCCTCCTGTTCCCTGGGCCACTTCCCCTGTGATCCTTACAGCCTCCTGGCCTCTGTAACAAAACCCCCAGCCTGGCGGGTATCAGGCTGGAGCCCCTATTGCTCTGCTCCCCCGAGCCTGCCCAGGTGCTCCTCTGGGAACCTGCCCTGCAACTTCCCTGGTCATGGCCCAACTGCTCGCTCTCACTGCTGAGTACCTCCTTGTATATAGGGCTGCCCCAGTAAGCTGCCCACTGACTGACTCCTTCTAAGCCCTTCTTTGATTGGCCAGGGCTTTGCGCCGGCTCCTTCCAGCCTGCTTTAACCCAGGGGTGGGCACCAGGCAGCTAGCAGGCTGGATTTGGCCTACTAAGCCACTGGATCTGACCCACGGCCACCTTGCTGGCACCCTTATTACAGAACAGCTGCAGCCACTCTAAATAGCAGGCTGCTAATTGCTGTGCAGTCTGGGCAGGGGAGAGAAAGCTTGGTGCGCTGACCCCACCACCTAAAAAAATCCCTCAGCTTCCATTGGCCAGTTTTCAGCCAATAGGATCTGAGAAATTTTGCTGAAGGCATGGGCAGTGAATGAAGCCTCCTCACTCCCTCCTTACCTCTTCCCTGTACTGCCATGTGAAGCAGCTCACCCAGCACACAGGCAGGGAGCCTGTCTCAGGTTCCTGCAGAGCTGCTGGCTGGGAGCCACCTAGGTAAGCGCCTCCCAGCCAGAGCCTGCCTCTGTCACCCCACCCCTTTTCTCCCCCAACCATCTGCCCAAACCCTCTATATCCCCTCTTCCCACCTCCTCCAGGTCACAACATCCTTCCAGACTGTGCACCCCCTCCTCCACCCCTCCTCCAAGCCAAAACCTCTCCTGCACCCATAACCCCTCCTGGACCCTGCCCCCAAACCCCTGCCCCAGATCATAACCCCCTCCTTCACCCAAACGCCCTGTCAGACCCCACACTTCCTCCTGCACCGCAATCCTCTATCCCAAGCTCCCTTCTACACCCCGCCTGCGGTCCCAGGCCCTGCGTTCCCTCCACAGAAGTGCGTCCCTTGACCACTTACCAAAATCTTGGAGTGTCCCCCCCATTAAAAATTATTGACCACTCCTGCTTTAACCTCTTCTGGACAGAGTGGGGCAGCGGCCCCCCTATAACAACCTGGGTGTAAAATAAATATAATTCTGATTTAAAGTGTATGGTAAACCTAATAAAACTGGCCTATTATGGGATGCAAAGGAATATTTTCTCCAGTGGAGACCTGGCGAGGCATTATATTTTCTTTGCTGAAGATAACTATTTACATAATATGTATGCAGAGTCACCAACCATGCTTTTTAGCCCAAGGTATTGGCAGAAGTCATTCTCTCTGATGTGTTTCTAAGAGGTTGGTCAATAAGTCAGAAAGAAATTTTTGTTTAAAATGTTTGTTACATATAGAAATTCAGTATACAAAATGTAATCAGCTCAAATAGGAGAGCAAGGTCGCCATCACAATTCACAGTAATATTATCTATTCAGCACCTCATCTGTCATTTTCATTCTCTTGAATGGGCCAAGATCAATTACCAGATACAGCATATGGTAACAAGGATCCATGATTTGAGAGGAAATGATACAGCAGTTCCCAAGACTGACAAGCAGGGTTGCTATGTGGACTGTTTATACTGCGTTGATTACTAATAGAATGGACATGGAATTGATTAGCAATGCATTATTTGAAAACATCTAATCACTTTGCTAGTGCTTTTTCCTGCTTTGCATTTTCTTTTAGTAAGAGACACCCAGAAATAACTTTACTAAAACACAGAATCTCCTTCACAATTCCTTCTAAGAAAACCAAACATGACTCTCCTTTTTTTTTTATTTTTTTTTTTTTTTTTGCATTGTTTAAAGCCTTACATAAACCTCAAGGAGGCCCACAAAGGGAAGCTGCTCAGTTCCAGGGACTGGTATTGATTTTCTGCTAGGGATAATGAAGATCAGGAATCCATCTCTAATTAAAAGCAAACAAAAATATGCAACTTTTTCACATACATTCTTTACATATTCATAGCTGAACATGTTATGCACACAGTATTGTTTTCACTTAATTCAGCTTCATGATGCTATGCAAGGGCAGCCTCAGCTGCAGGCTAAAATGGGGAGCGTTTATGATAACTAAAGTTTAACCCATTCCCTGCTTTGGGAATGGTGCTTTGTTCCTTTCACAGCAGTTTTCAATAAGTGTTTTTCAAATGACCAAACCATAACAAAGTGGTTAGTCTTGCCACTTTAAAACTAAATAACACCTTCAATTTCTCATCTGCTTCTGGAGCAGTTCTTATTCATTTTGCAGCAGTTTTTCCATGAAAATGTTATTCTAATGAATGGGGCCCAAGAAAGATGTGAGTCTTGTTGCTTTGGTGGAGATACATTTCTTGTGATGTAAGTTTTTCATTAAAAAGTTAGCATCAAATTAGGTGTTAATTACATTGAACTGTACAAATTGCAGTACAAAGTAGACTATGTTGTTTTGCACAGTGGTATTTTCACATTGCAAAATAAGGTATATGGCTGGTTTCATCAATTTTTCTTGGCTCTTTGATTCCTGTCCATCAGCTTAACAGTGATGATGGGGCTGAATGAAGTCTTTCCACTGCTTTCTATCTTATACCAATTTTATGACATGCTCAATTTTTAAAACTTTTTGTTCTATGCTTCATTCATGCATCAAAATGATAGACATTTGCTTCACAATGACTATCCGATTATCTTCTGTCTTCCTCTCTTTCTGCTGCCTTGCATTCTGGTATGTATTGCCACCTGTGATATCCTTTCAGGCCATTTACATTAATTACATCCCATAGCAGCAGTAATTTACTGAGATGAACTATTTCTAGTACTTTTGGCTGCCTTTCTGGAGTAGAATCCTGAATCTGCCATTATTGATTTAATTCAATCAGATCAATGGTCTTAGGGTTTATTGAGATGCAACTTTGTTTTTATATATATAGCAAGAGATTGAGAGAGAGAGAGAGATGATTTGACTTGGGCTACAAAAGGCATTTGATACAGTCAGAGCAACTCCAAGTTATACAAAACACTGATACTGGTAGAGCAGTTGCTGATTATAAAGGCTGTACTACAGCTTTTCATTCCATAACTTAAATGTTGGACAGAACACGTAGAAGAGCAGAGAAGCAATCTTAAAAGGAGCCTCACCTGAACTTTAACTTAGACCTGATTAACATTTATTTTGAATGAAATCTCTTCAAAACAGTATTGTCAGCAGGTAGCATGCAACTAATACTCCTCTGCCCTGGTGTATAACTATTAAAGGATTTAAGGATAAGCTAAGAATAGACTAACTTTGTTTATTGTAGTATTTTTCCAGAGACTTATTTGGGGTTGTTTCTGATTTTTCTTTCCTTCTTTTCCTCATTAGAGTCTCTCTTGTCATCATGCTATGGTAACTTAGAAAATAGTATTTTTACTCCATGATTGTACCCATTGTCCAACACACATTTTTATTCCTTCTCGGGAAACCTTTTACCTCCTTTTAAAAAAAAGGCTGGATGTAGGAGCCAAAGCTATGGTGACCTGAAGCTACTTAGTGTCGTATTTTAAGTACAAGTTCTCTAACCAAAACAATGAGTCTTATAAATGAATATGTTTCTGGGCCTCTTTTATCTGTACTTTGTTCACATCAGCTAACTTATTTAGTTTAGTGTGTATGATATTAATGTAATTTTAAATAAGGACAACAAAATTCTTAAGGATGAGACCCATTGGTGTTACCAAACAGAACTGTAGGTAGCTCCATTTGGATTCCAAGCTCTTGAGGGCAGGTAGTGTGGCGTTTTTTCATTGTGTATGTGTGTGCATTCAACATCAAGTACAATGGGCACCAATCCTCTGATTTACATTTCTATTGTAATATTAATATGAATAAATGCTTAGACTCCCAAGAACTTTGCAGGGTTTTGTTATGTTTACAAGGTAAAGAAAAAACAAAACATGTGCCAACTGAAGTTCAAGTTTGTTTGAGTTTCTGTTAAGTGCTTGTAAATCAAAGACAGTCTGCATGTTGAGAAATGAATATTGTACAGGCTTTGTGCCAGCTGGCACAATGTGGGTAGGGTGTCTGGTCTCCCAGAGTATAAATATCAAACATCTGTATTAAGAGCAGATATAGCAGTCTTGTGCATCTGTGCTGAGTCCGGTGCCCACTCTACCTCCCTGACAATATAGCACTAGTGGAACCAGGCTGCCAGGAACTCACCCACCCCCTGCTGTGCTGGGAAAACTCCAAGAAGAGATTCTGCAGCACAAAGAGATGCTGGCTGAATTAGGTTTTCAGAGGCTTACTGAAAGGAAGACACATCTAAATTCTGATGGCAGAATCTTCTGTAACTGGTAGTGATTTAGGAGCTGGATTTGCAGACTATTCTGTCTATTGTGTGGTGGCAGTGAAGAAAAAATATCCTTGACCCTATAAATTGAGAAAATTCAATATATTATGGCTGATGGAATTAAATGCTCTCCTCAGAATTTTTAGTCACATTCATTCTAAAAACCACATTTAAAGTGTTTCAAGATGCATATTTTAAAGTTCTGTAGCTGGTTTTTGCAAGCAGTTATTTTACCCAGTGGGTTGCTGATCCTACTGCTGCAGAAATAGAGGCTGAATCTATTCAAACACAAAGTAAACAAAATATGAAATTTAAAATATTCCTTTTTGAATATTCCCATACATTTTCTCATTTTCTCCTGTCAGATCAGCTTTTCTGCTGACTACCAACAGCTCTGCTGTTTCCAAGAAGCAGATGTCAGAGCAACTAAAGGGTACTGGAAAATTGACTTACAAGAATATACCCATACAAATAAGACAAGGATCTATACTCTTTCTCTACAGACATTGAGTAGGACAAGCTCCCGGTACCTAGTACCTAGATGGCAGATGAGCTGAGACAGAACACTCTAACTTGGCCCTTTCAGCTGCTACAGGCCTACTAAGCAGTGAAGCTTGGTCTACACTGGAGCAGAAGGTCAACCTAATGCAACGTTAATTGCATAGCTGGAGTTGACGTACCATCCACACAGCGGGAGGACAATGGGAGCACAAGCTCCCATCAGCTTCCCTTACTCCTCACAGAAGGAGTACTGGATGCCAGCAGAGGCTATCCTCAGTGTTCAATTTATGGGTCTACATTAGACCCACAAAATCAAACGCTGGAAGATCAACCTCTGGAAGTTTGAGCTTCTCACTAGTGTAGACATGTCCTGAATGTGTGTGGTGGATCTTGTTAGACAAACTGTTATAATTTAAATTTTGGAGGGAATGCTTTTAATTATGTCTTTAATTTTGCACTCATCCTTTTTATAGGAAATTTTTGAAGCATAGACCACTATGTTCTTTGCACTCCCAAAGCAAACACACCATTGTCTAACTAAATGTTTTAGACTCATTTTCTTGAAGGAGCCACATTCAAACTATCATATGTGTATTAGGAAAAAGGTGCACTGCAAATTTGCTACATCTATTCTGACATGAAAATTTTTATCACTGTTCAATCCTAGTTCAACAAGGATTAGCATTATGTGGACATAATGAGAGTGATTCAAATTTGATTCCATTCTTATTGCTACGCAGTACAGATTCAGAGGAACTGAGACAGTGGCTTAGTTGTACGAAATACAAGAGGCTATCACTATGATTACACATCATTTTGATTAACAATGCTATTAAAATAATGGCAATGATAGTGCTAAAACAGATTGTTCAAAAGATAAAGGCTTCTTAGTTTTAAGCTGTTGTAATAGATGAGAATACAAGAAAAAGAATAAGTAAGATTTTCTTTAAGGTTCTTTCCTAGTGAAGATTGGGAGAATTATGAGTTTACTGGGTTTTATCAAACTGACACAATGGATGCTGCTTCTCTTTTCAACTTCTCAAGTGTGATTTGCCTTTTTCTATCTGCTGGGGGCAATGTTACAGCAGAGCCAGTAATGTGTCCAGTAAATTTATTGGGGTCTAAGCCAGAATGAAAGATCGAGAGCCAAGAGTGGAATTAGTGTATCGTGCTACAAAGTCCTTTAACCTTGCCATGCATAATATTCCAGAATGTCATGATAGGTTTTCAATGGTGAAAGATCTCATCAATGCCTTGAGGGAGTCACCAAAGTGCATGGTAGCATTCAGAGAGTTTCAGAGTGAAGGGAAGCCTTCTTTGTGATCATTGTGGCCAACACGATGGGCACTAAGGATGATCAGCATTAAGCCACTGGTTAGCAAATATGAAGCTGTGATGAATTGCCTGGTTTGAATTTAGTCACTCTTCAGACAAATTTCATTCAAAATGTAGTGGATTCTTGAAGCAATTTCAATATTTTCAATGTACCTTATACTAACAGTTCTTGTAAAATCTGTGAGTCCTGTAGCAAAAAATAAAATAAAATAAATAAAATCAAAAGCCCAAATATGTCATTGGCAAGAGTTATGAAGAAAGTTGGCCTGTTGCAAGTGGTGCTAAGCAGGATGAACACCAACTTGTTATACAATCACTTCTGGAAAACAACAGTAAATAAGGCAAGAAATCTTCATTTAGATAATCCTAGAAAATGCAAGCCACCAAGACAGCAAGCCACCAAGACAGCTCAACCATGGAAGTCTTTCTCAACCTTCAGTGATCCCAGAGTATTTTCATCAAATATATGTCAGGATCATAGAATCATAGGGTTGGAAGAGACCTCAGGAGGCCATCGAGTCCAACTCCCTGCTAAAAGCAGAACCAATCTCAACTAAATCGTCCCAGCCAGGGCTTTGTCGAGCCAGGACTTAAAAATCTCTAGGGATGGAGATTCCACCACTTCCCTAGCTAACCCATTCTAATGCTTCACCACCCTCCTAGTGAAATAGTTTTTCCTAATATCCAACCTAGGCCGCCTCCTCTGCAATTTGAGACCATTGCTCCTCATTCTTCATCTGTCACCACTGAGAACAGCCTCTCTCCATCATCTTTGGAACTCCCCCCTCCCATTTCAGATAGTTTAAGGCTGCTATCAAATCCTCCATCACTCATCTCTTCTGTAGACTAAATAAGCTCAGTTGAGTACTTCAGCTTTCCCATATCATCTGTCACTAGGTTACCCCCCCCCCATTCAGTAAGGGCCCCACACCTTCCCTGATCACCCTTTTATTGCTAACATGCCTGTAAAAACCTTTCGTGTTACCTTTCACATCCCTTGCTAACTGCAATTCCAACTGCTCTTTGGCCTTTCTGTTTACACCCCTGCATGTACGAGCAATATATTTATACTCTCTTCCCAGGTCATCTGTGCTAGTTTCCACTTCTTGTAAGCTTCCTTTTTGTGTTTAAGCTTGAAAAAGATTTCACTGTTAAAGCAAGCTAGATGCCTACCATATTTGTTTTTCTTACTGAACATTGGGATGGTTTCTTCCTGTACCATCAATAAGGCTTCTTTAAAATACTGCCAGCTCTCCTGGATTCCTTTCCCCTTCATGTTAGCATCCCATGGGATCCTGCCCATCAGTTCTCTGAGGGTGTCAAAGTCTGCTTTTCTGATGTCCAGGGTCCATGTTTTGCTGCTCTCCTTTCTTCCTTTGGTCAGAATCCTGAACTTGACCACCTCATGATCATTGCTTCCCAGAATGCCACCCACATCTACTTCCCCAATTAGTTCATTGATGCTCTATTCAAAGTTGACATTGAACAGCAATTTTCAATGGAAAGTTTAGATTCACAGTAAAATTGGAGAAGCATATAACTGATGCTTGAAACAGGACCAAGAAATGAAGCTTTCCATGGTGACATTAACATGGAAATACTGTCTCTTCATTTAGAAATGTTGAGTGATATATCAGATTGAGAAATTGGAAGCTTAATTCAGTGAGTGAAATCAGGCAATTTCTGAAACCAAACAAAGGCTTGAGTGACATGTCGTCAGAAGTTACAATTCTCCTGAAATTGTTCTAGACAATTCCAACTATTGCCTGCAGCACTGAACAATTGTCCACTTGCCTGTGCAGACCGAAAAATTATTTGAGAATGACAATGGACCAAGAGCATCTAATCACTTGGCATTTCTGCACATTCATAAGAGCTCTACCTCTGAACTGGACATTGCAACTCTTCACAATGACTTCATTTCAAGAATTGAAGAATGAGACATGTTTGCTGCCTCTTGAGCAGGGTCAGATTAAAGTTATGAGGGCTTTAAGTCTAGTGGGAGAGAAGAGCTTAAGTATGAATTACATATTGCAAAAAATTATGGTAATCAAATATTTACCTATATGTGTATTTATGGAAAAATACACATTTATTCTATTCTCACTGCACTCAAACATTTCTCAATGTTCAAGAGGGACAAAGCACTGAGATGCTTTTGAGTTGTGCTGGATCGGGAGACATTTTTGAAGAAGAGAAAAGGAACCTTCTCTACTTAGTAGTTAGTGATTATTAGAACTGATCCCTGTGAGGACCATTCTATATGCCCATCCACCTTGACAGTGAACCGCTGATAACTACTCCTTGGGAACAGTTATCCAACCAGTTATGCAGACCATCTTACAGTAGCTCCATCTAGGTTGCATTTCCCTAGTTTATTTATGAGAAAGTCATATGATATGACATCAAAAGCCTTACTAAAGCCTAGATATGCCACATCTACCACTTCTCCTTATCCACAAGGCTTGTCCTCTTGTCAAACAAAGCAATCAGGTTGGTTTGACATTAGGATGTGAATGGGTAACTGGTTAATTGGTGCCTGGGAACAGCCAAGCCTGCAGCAGGCAGAGGGCTGTCCCAGCATGGTCCGGGAGCCAGTGGCAACCACAGCCCCAGCACTGGGGCCAGAAGTCAGAGGCAACTCCAGCGTGCAGGGTTGGAAGCTTGCCAGCAGCAGCCCCAGCACTGTAGGGACTAAGAGCCTGCCACAGTGGAAGCCCCAGAGCTGAGGCCAGTGTGGGGCCAGGAGCCCTGTGGCCTGGGGGCTGCTCCAGCCAGCAAGCTCCTGGCCCCAGCGCTGAGATCCCACTTGGTTGGTTAATTGGTAAAACATTAGGTTAACCTCATGTTTAACCGATTAATTCATTAATCGGGATTTTACAGCCCTAGTATGACATTTGTTCTTTACAAATCCATGAGGACTGTTACTTATCACCGTATTATCTTGTAGGTGTTTGCAAATTCATGGCTTAATTATTTGCTCTGTTATTTTTCCATGTACTGAAGTTAAGCTGACTGGTCTGTAATTCCCCAGGTTGTCCTTATTGCCCTGTTTACAGACTAGCACTATATTTTCCCTTTTCCAGTCCTTCGGGAATGTCTCCCATTTTTCATGACTTTTCAAAGATAATCAGATATTTCCTCAAAAGCGGCGAGGAGTCCTGTGGCACCTTATAGACTAACCGAAGTGTTGGAGCATAAGCTTTCGTGGGCAAAGACCCACTTCGTCAGATGCATGTAGTGGAAATTTCCAGAGGCAGGTATAAATATGCACGCCAGAATCAGGCTAGAGATGACGTGGTGGATCCAATCAGGGGAGGATGAGGCCCACTTCTAGTAGCTGATCTGGAGGTGTGAATAGCAAGAGAGGAGAAGCTTTTGCAGATTCAGACTAACACGGCTACATCTCTGATACTCGACACCATGCAAGGCAGATATTTCCTCAGCAGGGTTGAAAGTAACAAATTTTGAACAGGTATTGTGATATCACAGCCCCCTCTTTTAGGGGCTCAGGACAGAGGGTTGAGGTGTGTGTGGGTCTGAGGGAGCTCAGGACAGGAAGTTAGAGTTCTGGGAGATTCAGGGGGTTGAGGTGTGGGAGGCTGCAGGAGTAAGGGCAGGAAGTTGGGGTATATGTATATGTAGACTGGAGTGGGGGGAAGGGCAGGGCTCTGGTGACCCTGGCCCATGCTGCTCCTGAACACCCCACACCTCTAGTTCTCTTCCCCTGCCTTTGGATGCTGCTCCAAGTGGGAGCAGTGGGGGCAGTGTCCAAAGGCATGAGAAGAGAACTAGAGGTGCAGGGGTGCTACAGCATCCCCAGACTCCTGGCCCGACATGTCTGGGGTCCCAGTTGCCAGCTTCAGCTCAGGGAGTGGGGAGAGGACAGTGGAAGGGGGCTTTGAGTCTTCTTGGACAGTGGTTTTCAAAGTTTCCATAGCCTCGCAGCTCCCACTGGCTGTGGTTCACTGTTTCCAGCCAATGGGAGCTGCAAGGCTCTGTGGCTACAAACAATTAGATAAACAAAGCATTGCAAGCCCATCAGTGGCTTACCCAGGAAGGCCTGTGACCCAACTTTGAAAACCACTATTTTAGGCTATATTTCATCAAGCCCTAATAGACATCTAACTTGTCTAAATAATTTTTAACTCATTGTGACGACGCGTTGGGGTCCCCTGACTCCTGCACCCCCGTAATGGCACGAACAGACTCCACCAGCCCGTAGAATGGAGGGAGTTTATTGTTTCTCCAGGATACAGCACAGCACAGCACAGATGTAATCTGGTTACAGGGACTGCAGCTAAGAGGCCTCAGTGCCCCCCTCTGAGATGGGGTGGTGGCTGGGCCCTACAATCCCAGCCCCTGGCTTAGGCTGGTTCCTCCATGATTCCAGCCAGAAACCAAACTAACTCTTCCAGCCCTGCCCCCAGCCAGGGCAGCATTCCCCCCTTCCTT
Organism: Rafetus swinhoei; assembly: GCA_019425775.1. Lineage (NCBI taxonomy): Eukaryota > Metazoa > Chordata > Testudines > Trionychidae > Rafetus > Rafetus swinhoei. Next base: position 132,976,258 of record CM033424.1, on the reverse strand, counting down.
TGTCTCTCTCCCTTGGGGGTAGCTGGTCAGACAGGTTGAGAGACCCTCTTTGCATAATGACTCATCCTTCTGGGCTGTGGTACCGATGGCAGCCATTGGGGATTACCACAGAGCCAGCATAGGAACTAGCCAGATACCCCCACTACGTCACAGTTCTCCCCCTCCGAGAGCGAACTGAGCAGGGTCACTCCGCTCGTGACCTAGGGAAGTTCGGGTCCTCTGCGTGGGAACCCGCCCTGGGGACATGGGTGCTCCCTTGACTCAGGCCGGCCGTGGCAAGGCCCCACATGAATTGGCTTCCCTCTGTCCACTCGCATCGCTCCAGGGCGACTGGCACAGGCCTGTCCTCGGTGGTCGCACCCACCCTTCCGCTGGCCTTGATCTCTGGCCAGGGTCTCTCGGGCCGGGCCATGAGCCCAGCGAGCCTCCTCTGGACAGCCAGGGCGGCTTCCACCCCGACGCTCCATCCAGGGGTCTCCTCCCATAACTCTCTCCGCAAGCCCAGCGGCTCCTCTATACAGGGTAGGGGCCCCTGAGCAGCTTTCCTCCCATCTTGGGCCTTCCCGCCCCTCTGGCAGGAGTCGCAGGTCCGGCAGTACCGTTGCACGGCCGCAAATATCCCCGGCCAGTAGAAGTGTTGGAGCAGCCTCAGCCGGGTGCTCCGGATCCCCCGGTGGCTAGTTCCTATGCTGGCTCTGTGGTAATCCCCCGCAAAGGGGACATTATGGGCCAAAAACAGCAGCTTGAGGTGATACTTTTGTGGGACGACCAGCTGCCGCTGGACCCCCCATGCCCTCACCTTCCTGGGGGGAAGCCATTCCCGGAACAGGAATCCCCGTTCCCACAGGAATCTCTCCTGGCCTCCTCTCCCCAGGGGCTGAGCTGCCCGGAGGCCAGCCTCGTCCCTCAGCCTCTGCAAGGAGGGGTCTGCCTGCACCTCAGCCTGGAATTCAGCCGCTGGGGCAGGGATCGGGACCTGTTCCCCACCTTTGCCTAGGTCCGGGGTCCCGCTTGGCTGGACCCGTGTCCACGGATGATGGGACCCTGGGGACCCTGCCAGGAGTCCTTCCCTGGATCCAGGTTGCCAGCCCCTCGCTGGCTCTGGCTACCGGCGGTGACTAGAGCCCGCTGGGATTCTTGGGGCCACTCCTCTAGGTCATTCCCCATTAGCACCTCCGTGGGCAAGTGCGGGTGCACCCCCACTTTCTTGAGACCTTCCTTGGCCCCCCATTTCAGATGCACCCTGGCTACAGGCACCTTAAACGGGACCCGTCTATGCCCTTCAGGGTCAGCTGCGTGTGGGGTAGTATCCGGTCTGGGGCCACTATGTCAGATCGGGCCAGCGTCACCTCTGCCCCGTGTCCCAGAAACCCGTCACCTTCCTACCATCCACCTCCAGGGTATGAGGCACTCGCTCCGCAGAGGCCGTCCTGCCCCACCCGGTACACAGAGAAATCCGCCTCCCGAGGTCAGACCTCCCAGGGGTGCACTGAGCATCCTTCCCCCCACTCTGAGCTGAGGTTTGCCTGCCAGCCCCTGCCTCTGGGGCAGCCTGCCCTTCCTCCAGCCCCAGCCAGTTAACCCTGGAAAGTCCCAGGTCATGGGACCTGGTGCACTGAGCCCTCTTGTGGCCTTTTTGCCCACAGCGATGGCAAGTTAGGCTTTGGGCTGTCTCTGTCCAGGCCCTGGCTGGTTCTCTGGGGCACAGACGACCTGCTCCTTGGGCTCGCCTCGTAGTTGACTCCCTCCGTCGCTCAGCCGACATCCGGTCTCTGTGCGATTCCCTTTCTCTCCGGGACTCCCGTTCACGCCCGGACCGGCTCTCCGTGAACTCATCCGCCAGCCTCCCAGCTTCCTGGGGGTTCTCCGGACTTCGGTCTTTGAGCCACAGCCTCAGACTGGGTGTGCATGCTTTATAGAACTGCTCCATCATGACCAGCTTGAGCAGTTCCTCTGTGGTCTGGGCTCCAACTCCAGACACCCACTTGCGGCAGTATTGCGCCAGGCGGGAGGCCATACCCACATAGGTCTCCCGTGGCCCCCTCTGCACGCCCCGGAACTTCTTCCTGTACATCTCGGGGGTCAGCCCAAACTTGTGCAGCAGGGCCTCCTTGACTCGGTTGTAATCCCCTGGCTGTAGGTCTTCCAGCTGATTGAGCACCCCGGTGGCCTCCTGGTTCAGTGCGGGGATGAGCTCCTGCAGCCAGTCAGCTGGGGGGACCCGTTGCAGTCCACAGGCCCTCTCAAAGGAGCTGAGGAACCCATCTACATCGCCCATGTCCTTCAATTGGGCCACCACGAGCTTCTCCAAGCGTCTGGCCACCCTGGGCCCTTGGGGCCCGCCGCACGCACTGGCGCAGCCGGGGCCCCGCCACTTCTCCGCTCTGCCATGGCCAGCTCATGCTGCCGCTGCTCTCTGTCCTGGACTTCCAATTCCTTCATCTGCAGCTGGATTTCTAGCCGCGCAGCTCCGCAGGGTTGGACCCTCCTCGGCGGACTACGGCTTGCAGTGCTCCCCTGGGAGGCAGTCCGGTCTCTTCGGCGGCCTCCAGCGCTCCGCCCTCTCCGAGCCTGACACGCTCCCAGTGGGGTCTGGCTGCTCCCCACGGGGACAGGATCCCAGCCCTGTGGCTGGTCATTCTCTTCCAGCTGGGCAATCAGCTGGGCCTTGGTTGCGCTCCGCACAGGCAAGCCCCTCTCTGCACAGCTTCACCAGCTCTGCCTTCAGGAGTTGGGTATAGGCCATCTCCCCGCTGGTCCCCTCGGTGCAGACTCACCAGTCTAGTGCTGCTGCGCCCCACGATTCTCAGGAACCACTTCGCTCTGTTTCCAGCACGCCTGGTTCCACGGCTCTTGCTTCTACTGCGCCTTGTCGCTTGCCGCTGGATGCTCCATCCACGGGGTGCAGTGCATCCCACCCCTGACACCAGTGTGACGACGCGTTGGGGTCCCCTGACTCCTGCACCCCCGTAATGGCACGAACAGACTCCACCAGCCCGTAGAATGGAGGGAGTTTATTGTTTCTCCAGGATACAGCACAGCACAGCACAGCACAGCACAGCACCGATGTAATCTGGTTACAGGGACTGCAGCTAAGAGGCCTCAGTGCCCCCCTCTGAGATGGGGTGGTGGCTGGGCCCTACAATCCCAGCCCCTGGCTTAGGCTGGTTCCTCCATGATTCCAGCCAGAAACCAAACTAACTCTTCCAGCCCTGCCCCCAGCCAGGGCAGCATTCCCCCTTCCTTTGTCTCTCTCCCTTGGGGGTAGCTGGTCAGACAGGTTGAGAGACCCTCTTTGCATAATGACTCATCCTTCTGGGCTGTGGTACCGATGGCAGCCATTGGGGGTTACCACAGAGCCAGCATAGGAACTAGCCAGATACCCCCACTACGTCACACTCATTGTTCCCTATTTTAGACTCAGATCCTACATTATTTTCACTGGCATCATATATATGGTAGCCCAATGTCTGAGAGTCTGTAATGCTGAAATGCTGGCTGTTCTCTCTGGGGGGCGCTGTTGTCTAAAATGCTGGCTGTTCCCTCTGGGTGGCCCGTGCGGCGCCCAAATGGCCGCTTGCTCCTCCGCAGCGGCCCGGCTGAGCAGCGCAGAAGTCAGCCGAGTGCCACGGCAGGAGGGGAAGAGGGGTGGGGCAGTGACGTACATGGCCAGGGGGCGGGGCCTGGCCGTGTACGTCACCATCCCGCCCCCCTTCGCCTCCCGCTGTGGTGTTCGGCTGACTTCTGCACCGCTCAGCCGGACTGCCACGGGGGAGCCCAAATGGACGCTTGCTCCCCCGCGGCGGCCCGGCTGAGCGGCGCAGAAGTCAGCCGAGCACCACGGCAGGAGGCGAAGGGGGGGCGGGGCAGTGACCATTTGGGCTCCGCGGTCCCCCAAGTGAGAGGCAGAAGGGGCAGAAGAAGAGAAAGAAAGAGACAGAGGGAGGAGGAGAGCTGAGAGAGAGAGAGAGGGGGAGGCAGTAGGAGGAGAGAGAGAGAGAGAGAGAGAGAGAGAGAGAGACGGAGCGACAGACCGGAGGCTCAGGAGAGAAGACCGGAGGCTCAGGAGAGAAGACCAACGTGGAGGAGAGACCTGAAAATCCCGTCTTATGACGGGCTAATTGGCTAGTTCCTTATATTAGACATCTAATCGCTATTAACCTTTTTAGTGAAAGCCAAAACAAAAGTCATTTAGTACTTTTGCCATTTCCACAGAGCTTTCATAGCACAGGAAATGTTGACAACCATTGAGTTATAGTAATATTTAGTGTTACAAATAACACCAGTAGATTAAAACATTTCCAACAGAAATGTGATTTTTTTTTTTTGTTTAGAATTAACCACTGTATTTTAATGGATGGTCAGGTATACTTTCAATAAAATCCTTAAAGTACCTTCTGGTAAGTGCTTATCTTTACGTGAGGTGTTCAGTCAGTAGCTTTTTTGAGTTCCTATATGCTAAAATTTCCATTCACTATGTCATCTTTATTGTCTATCCAGCCCTTGAGGAGTTCACAATTTTCTTCAGCAAACATTCCTTTTTGTTCACAAAACTCTTTACTTTGATTTCTATCACTACTAACTATCTACGACTCTTTTGCTAACATGTCCTCTTTTCCTGAGTTAGAGTATTAACTTGAACTTTTACTAAAAGACCAAGTATAAATTTGTTTTCATTTTGTACCCCATTCATTCTTTTAATTTGTGCATGTATCTCTGAAACCTTAGAATCTTTGTTCATTTAGGACTATGGTGGATATCACATTTGTTTAATTGGAAAGTTAATTACAAATAAATATAATCTATATTTGTTTTGTCTGTTGGAGAATACTCATCATTTACTGCAACAGAGTGTAAGCCAGCTCTTAAGAGTCAAGGATCTGCTCACGGGTACCAGAATGGGGGACAGGGAAGAAAGCCATAGCCCCATCACAGAGACACCATAAGGCTGTTGGCCCCACTGACCCTATATGTTCTCTTACCCCTTCTCCACATGTGTTCCTCCACTCAGATACGCTCTGTCCCCAGCCCCATGTGGCCCTGCAGCCTCTCCCCATGTTGCTCTGTGCCCCCACTCAGCCATCATCCTTCCCCCTATAGCTCTACACACACATCCTGCCTATGTGGCTCTGCACCTCCCTCCCCACTGTGGCCCTGTGTCTCCAATCCCATTCCTCAGTCTGTCCTCCTGTGATGTAGTGGGGTGTACCTTGCTGGTTGCTATGCTGGGTTGTGGGTTGTGAGTGACCTCCCCTGGCTGCTGTCTGCACCACAGCCCAGCAGGGCAGGGGATGAGTCATTATGCAAAGGGGTCTTCAAACCTGTCCGACCACCTACCCCCCAAGGAGAGAAACAAAGGAAGGTGGAATGCCGCCCCTGGCTGGGGGCAGGGCTGGAAGAGGGTTAGTTTAGTTTCTGTCTGGGATCATGGAGGAACCAGCCTAAGCCAGGGGCTGGGATTTAGGGGCCCAGTCTCCCCCATCTCAAGGGGGGGCTGAGGCATCCTAGGCCTGCCCTGTAACCAGATTACATCTGTGCTGTGCTGTATCCTGGAGAAGCAATAAACTCCCTCTATTCTACTGCCTGGTGGGGTCTGTTCGTGCCATTACGGGGGTGCAGGAGTCGGGGACCCCAACGCGTCATCACACCTCCCCCACTAGCCCTTATGAGCCCCCCTCTGAAACCCCAAGAGCCCTATGCTGTCTGTCTCTCCATAGCCCCTGTCTCCTGCCTGGTCCCACATGCTCTGTAAGGCTATGTCTATGCTACATGATTATTTTGAAATAATAACCCCAAAAATAACTATTCTGAAATAGCGCATCCACACTACACGTCCCCATTGAAATAGCACAGATTTATATCAAAATAGTGTGAGCACACTGATTGGAGGCTGATTCACATTTAAAACCCCCAGGAAGCACTCCAGGCTGGGGATGTTAAATTTTGATTAATTGGCTAATCAAATAGTCAATGCAATTTGCATCGACTATTCTATTAGTGGATAAGGGCTGTTGTTACACTTCAAAGGCAAAAGCGCTGTGGGGAGCACGGGGCCAGTGGGGGACTCAAGGGGTACGTCAAGACTACACCTCTCTGTCGACAGAGAGATGTAGATTAGGCACATCGAAAGTGCTAATGAAGCAGGGATTTAAATATCCCGCACTTCATTAGTATAAACATGGCTGCCGCTTTTTTTTAAAACGGAGCTTTTTCGAAAAAAGGCAGTCTAGAAGTGGATCTGTCAAAAAATAAACCTTTTTTCGAAAGATCCTGTAAAGATCCTGTTTATTTTTCAATAGATCCATGCCTAGACTGACTTTTTTTTTGGAAAAGTTCCGTTTTGAAAAAAAGTGGTGGCCATGTTTATGCTAATGAAGCGTGGGATATTTAAATCCCTGCTTCATTAGCAATTTCAACGTGCCTAATCTACATCTCTCTGTCGACAGAGAGGTGTAATCTAGACACAGCTAAGCAGTCCCCCACTAGCCCCATGATCCCCGCAGCGTTTCAAAGTGGCAGCTCTGCATGGAACCTGGGGTCAGCAGGGGAGTTCCCAGCCCAGGGTCAGGCCCCAGGCTTTGAAGCCTCCTCTTTCCTCTACCCACTGCCTCTTTCTGATAGTAGGAGACCAGTTCTGACTGGTGGGACCGCATCATCCTGCAGCAGTGGGATGACCAGCAGTAGGTCCAGAACTTCTACATGCGGAAGGCCACCTTCCTAGAGCTCTGCGAGTGGCTCACTCCTGCCCTCCAGCAATGGGACACCTGGATGCAACCAGCTGTCCCCTTACAGAAGCACATCACCATCACGCTTTGGAAGCTCACCATGTTGGACAGCTACTGCACCGTGGGGAGATTGACTGTCGGGGCCATGCTCATGCAGGTTTGATTCTTTTACTATTTTACTAGGAGAGTGGTGAAGCACTGGAATGGGTTCCCTAGTGATCCCTAAAGGTTTTTCAGTTCTTGCTTGACAAAGCCCTGACTGGGATGGTTTAGTTGGGGTTGGTCCTGTTTTGGAAAGGGGCTTGGACTTGGTGACTGCCTGAGGGCTCTTGGAACCCTGTGATTCTATGTTTTTATGATTCTATAGGTGGTCAAGGCCATAAACACCATCATACTACGGGGGTCATCACCCTGGGCAACATCAACCCCCTTGTCACTGGCTTTGCTGCCATGGGCTTCCCCAACTGTGGGGGTGGAGGGAATGCATTGATGGCACCCACATCCCCATCCTGGTCCCCAGCCACTGGGCCTCAGACTATATCAATAGAAAGGGGTACTTTTCAATGGTGCTGCAAGGCCCTTGTGGATCACAGGGGCTGGTTCACTGACATTTATTTCAGGTGGTTCGGGAAGGCTCACAATGCCTGCATATTCAGGAACTCAAGTGTAACCCCCAAGAAGATTACCTAGATTCCTGGGGCTCTGTCTGCTGGCAGCTCAGGGAGAGGCACACTGTCCCTGGTAAGGAGGGGGAGCCAAGGCAAACTCAGAGTCTGCCCAGCAACAAATAGGGAGTGAGATGCCCCTCCCAGGGAGTTCAGGAAAGGGGAGAAGCCATTGTTTTTTATGAGTCAGTCTGGAACCAGCCAGGGCAAGGGCAGGACTGACTGTGTGGGGAGCTGGTAAGCCCCAAGCTGCATGCAGGGTCCCCCCTGAGAACTGGCCTTTAGGGACCTGAAAGCAAGATCCCTCAGTTGGGTTTTCTTTCTCCACTGATGATTCCCAGTTTGTAGAGTTTGCTGGGAAACATCCCCAGCCAGGCAGAGTTAGCCCTCCAGCTCCCTAGGTGAGACCAGTCATCACATGGTCAGCTGTGCTCTGCCTGCTAGTTCAGGGCTGCTGCCTGCTGTGTATGTGTCTGGGTGCTGGGCTAGGAGACTACAGTTTGGATTTTAGTACAGTTGTGTAATCTGCACCTTGAGCCCTGCACCCCTTTGTGGTGAGGGGAAATCCTGGGACCGAAGCCGCCTGATTCCTGCCTGAATAGGATCCCTGCTAGAAGAGATCAGCCCCTCTGCAGATCAACCCCTTTGGGCTGTACTGAACCCAGTCAGCAACACTGCTAAACCACTGCAGAGAAGAATTTTGTGGTCATAGGTCATCAAGGGCCCCAACAAAGTACGCGTACCAACGGGACACTAAACTTACATTTGCTATATCAAGTCACGTGACTGGGGAAAATCACAGGTATTAGCAGCGTCCACACTGCCCGTCCACACTGCCTTCTTGCGCAAGAGCTCTTGTGCAAGAGTGCTTATTCCTCGTGGGGAGAGGAATAACTCTTGCGCAAGAAGCCCACTGTTCTGACGCTTTACTGTAAATTTAGTTGCGCAAGAACATGCGTGCAGTGTAGATGCTCCGTAAGTTTTTGTGCAAGAACGACCATTCTTGCGCAAGAACCCTGCAGTGTAGATGTCGCCTAGCTGTTTACTGAGTATGTGCGAGTTGGCCCCAATGCCACTCTCAATGTTCCCACGGGGCTGAGAACCGAAGTCATGTTATTTATCCCATACTCGGCTCTCAGGTAGCAAGCATAGGGAGTTTCAACTGATGAAGGCTTTCTGATAAAGAACACCTGATATTTTCACCACCAGGGCTCATGGCTGGCCTAGAGGAATACAAATTTAACCCCTGCAGGCCTACATATGGCTTTTTATGTGACAGGTGTGGGTGTTGGGAGTTGGGGGGCAGCAAGTATTGAGGGATGGCTGTTGGACCACTCAATAGCCATGATCAGACACTCCATGGCAGTGATAATGGAGGAGCACGTGGTCTTGTGTTGGTGGGACAGCTGCTCCCAGATTGTTCTCCTCAGCTCCTGGTCAGCCCAGCGCTCCTGGTGCTCCTTCTCCAAGTTCATATCGAAGGAACAGAGGCACTCGAGGTGTTCTCACACCAGGTTGTCACGGAGTTGCCAGCACTTGTGGCTGTTGTGGGGTTGGGAGAATGGTACGGGATGTGTTGGATGCACCACACACATAGCTGGGCCAGCTGTGAAGAAAAGTAACAAGGGCAGTTATCCCAGGAGACACGGTGCATGAAGCCTAGCCCTAGTGTGTGAGCTGACACCAAAGGTCTCAGTTGAGACGATGGCAATGTGCTTTGAGCAAGGCCAGAATTGTTATTTCGAAATAAACGTTATTCCTCATGAGAAGCAGGGGTTATTATTTCAAAATAAAAAGCCTGTTATTTCAAATTAACAAGCTTGCTGTGTGGATGCTCACCCTATTATTTCAAAATAAGGGGAGTTATTTCAAAATAACTCCCCAGTGTAGCCATGCCCTAAAGAAGACATGCTTTCCGTGTCCTAGTCATCTGGGAGCAGCTGCTCTGTTCTAGCACATCACCCACTCATGGGCAAAAGACAAAACTGCAGCAACATTCCAACAGAAGCCTTATTCTGTACAAAAAAATTAAAATATGTATGGCTCTTTATTTGGGGGTGCATGCACTGGTGCAGAATTCCCCTAGGAATAATTTTTAATTCTTCACTCTTGGGTGTTGGAACCCAAAGGTTGGAATGCTAATAGCGGAAATGATTCCCAGACTTTCATTTACTAACAGGCCTCTGAAGGGTTAGAAAAAAACGGAGAAGCCTGCTATTCTTCGTAAGTGCTAACCCACGTAACACGCACTATACATTATGGCCACTCTGCAGAGACTGCAAAATCATCTCTGAGGGGAATGTTTGTGTGTAATAAAGTATAGAATTGTAAATGTTATGGTGAAATACTGGATTTAAAGGTATGTCAGAGCAATAAATTGGGAAAGTTTGTGTAAAGACCAGTAGACTTGCTATTGAATAGTGTATAACTTAGCAGTTCATCAGTATTCCAAATATTATTTACAATGAGTTTGTCTGTAGTAAATGTTTACTATGACACTGTATGGTACTATTTCTCTCACACTGTCTGGAAATTGTTATTAACAGCTATGTTCAGGATTTTACAACAAATAACACTGAGGTTTAAGTCTGTGTAATATTTTCCTAAAAGTACTTAAAAGGCAGAATCTGACCTGTGCTTCAGAAAACAGTTAAACTGAGGCACAGAAAGAAGTTTGGTGTAATGATTACACATTATACTACATCATCATTCACATACTATAGTTTCAATGGGAGCCCTGCCTCATTCCATTTACGGGCTGGACCTGCTTTGGGGATGAATCAGGATTATGTAGTGAAGGATGCTGCTAAGTTGGAAGGTATGAGGTAGGGCACTGCAGAAAGTGAGGCAGAATTAAAGCAGTTGATTGTTTCTCTGCAGAACTAGATTCTATCTGTGTCTCTGCCACAGAGTACCTGTGTGACACAGGGCAAGTCACTTAATCCAAACTTTCATGGCTAGTCAAAAGGGGCTGTGCTATACTGCCCTGGTTGAGCTTCCTCTTGTTATCTGATACCAGACTGTGGTATTGGACTTACACCTTGGATCCTCACATGCTCTTGATCATATTGGGTGTGAGAGGTAACAAGATGGCTGTCTTAGCCTGGCCTCCCCATCTAATACTCCTTTTAGGGTATGTGGACCCAGCTTCTCTGGCTACCAAGACTAGTATTATTCCCCCACACTCCATGTGTTCTCAATAAGTAAGCATGCCTTCCCCAAAGCTACATGATTGTTGGTAGTCTGGGTTAATTATTATTAGGGACCTTGTGATAACTAAAACAACGGACATATAGACTTTGCACAGGAACTTCTAAACCAGACACACAGCCTGACACAAATACATACTGTGGAGTGCTATATTCCACCTCAGAGCAGAGCAGGTTCCACCCAAAACAATGCATTATAATACAAGCTGATCTAGACCTAATCTTGAAGAAATTTAGGTACATGCATGAAATTACTTATGTGAATACTCATGTTAATTTTACTAGGGCTACTCACATGGCACAAGTTACATTAAGTTACATTAAGTCTTTGGAGTGGGGCCATGGCACAGTGATTCTGTAACTTTTGAAATCAAAATAGATTATTACTTACTTTCTCAAGATCACCTTTGAATTTGAGTCATTTTCTAGTTGAGAAATATATTTTTGATGATTGCTTTATTTTTTAAGTGGCCAGAAACTTATTGGTTGTGCCCATGAAAACTCATGATACCATCTACATTTTTTGTTAGTCTCTAAGGTGCTGCAGAACTATTCATTGTTTTTTTAAGTTTTGTTAGACTCTTCCAGATTCTTTTCTAATACAGTATGTTCAACAGCAGTCATTATGATTATCTTAGTGTCTGATTATGAAATATGTGCAGCCTCCCAGAGCCTTACTGGGCTACACATGATAAAGAATGTGGGCATCGACCCAACCCCTGAAGAAAGGGGTTTAGCAACCACCTTTTAAAGAAAAAGGGAAGGTGGGAGGGACCCAGGAGTGATGTTACAACCAGGGAGCCTGAGAGAGAACTTTTGCGCCTGGAGGTTGGGTACTCCTACTCCTCCCTTCAGAGAAATCGAAGCTCCTTGCCCAATGGCAGGGCCCCGAAGACGTCACCCACTGGATGGGTGCTGTGATGTATGAAATACACCAACCAACCTGAAAAAAAAAGACAGATTTACCATGTGAACCTCTTGAAGCCCTCAAGAGAGCACAAAGGGCTAATGATAACCCCATGCCCCCTGAACCTGCCTTAGGCCCCCAGGTACCTGATCTAGCGATGGAAGAGAGACCACTGCAGGGAGACACACTGACAGAGAGCCAGCAAAAGCAGGCTCAATGTCTGCGGGAGGCCTTTCGGAAGACCTTCACAATGCTTCCTGGACAGACTACAGTGGTATCACATACAATCCAGACAACCCCAGGCCAGATAGTCCGAGAGATTAACCACCCCTTACCCCAACGAATGAGGGAAGTAGTAGAAAAGGAGGTCCTAATGATGCTGGAGCTTGGAGTCATTGAGCGATTAAAAATTGTGTGGCGAAGCCCCCTGGTGCTCATGCTGAAGCATGACAGGAGTCTTATAGATTTGTATAGATTTCAGGAAGGTAATGCCATATCCAAATTCAATGCCTATCCAATGCCACAAACAGAAGAACTCCTGCATCACTTGGGAACTGCTTACAACTCTCAATTTGACAAAAGGGTATTGGCAAATCCCCTTGGATCCAGAGTCCAGGGAGAAAACCGCATTTACCACTCCATCTGGACTATTCCATTTTGTCCAAATGCCCTTCGGCCTTCATGGAGGCCCCCGCTACAATCCAGCGCATGATGGACTGCCTCCTAAGTCCCCATATGGATTATGCTGCCGCCTACCTCACTGATGTAGTTGTTTATAGCCAACACTGGGAAGAACATCTCCTCCAAGTGGCACCAGTTTGTCAAACTCTTCAGGACACTGACCTCACAGCCAAACCAAAGAAGTCCATATTGAGTGGCAAGAGACCACCTACCTTGGGTACTGGTTGGGGTGTGGCCTCGTGCACCACCCATAGAGAAAGTCCAGGCCATCCAAAGCTACACGCGCCCACTATGAAGCAGAAGGTACAGCAGTTCCTTGGTCTAGCAGGGTATTACCACTGCTTTGTTCCACAGTTTGCAGCCATTTGCTGCACCCCCGTCCCCTTAATCAAAGATAGCCCACAGTGTCTACGGTGGTCAGTGGAATGTGAGACAGCGCATTGCAATGAGGATTCCCACTGATCCAGCAGCAGACTGGTCTGCTGCTGTTAGGACCCTGGGCTGGGATGCAGTGGAGTGGGTGGGCCTGCGTCCCCCCTGCCACCCTACTCCTGGGTGGCAGTCTCTTTCTTCAGCTGTTCCAGAACAACAGCCTGCATTTTTCAGACCCCTGCCTGAGCAAGGGGACCTGACTGTGGTTGCTGCAATTTGGACTTATGACTGTTTGCTTGGTGCCCTGCCCTGAACCAGGGCCTGGACCGACTGACGATAATCTAAGGACTGTTTGTTTGTGTTGCCACCCTGCCCTGAGCTAGGGTCCGGGCCTAAGTACTATTATTGGCTGCCCCGGCCTAAACCAGGGCCTGGGCCCGCTACCTGTGACTGTGGACTGACGCAAAGTCAAAGCCTAACGTAGCTAATTCCCCACAGGAAACTGAGCGGGTGTGTAGTGGGGTGGAGTGGCTGCCCACTGACCCAGAGTGGGAGGAGCCCCTCCCAGAGCCCTACTGGGCTACACTTCCCTTAAAGGTGAAAAGAATATGCGTGCCAAATAGAAAGCTGTAATCCTGATAGGTTGATGTAAGTTAGGGCACAATGCAGAGGTCAATATTGGAATGCATGGAAGATGAGTGGCTTTGAAACTGAAATTAAATAGAGTCAGCTGGAAAATCCCCCCTTCCCGAAAGCTTGAAAATTGATTTTTTTATTTAAATTGGGGGAAATGGCAAAAATCCCCAAATAAAAATATTTTGTCTTGGAAATGTAGTTGCAGTGGCTCATTGACATTGTAGTTTGGGTGCTTCATGATCCTGTTCTCCTCTCTAGGTCTGGTCCCAAGTTGAATACATTTTTCAGGAAGCACCAGTATCTCCCACTCCTTGGAGAGGTACCAGTATCTCCAGCCAGGCTGGAGCAATCCCCCAGTTGCTTCAGACCCTGTGGCGGACTGTTGGCTCCCAGCCCATGTGGGGTGCGAGTTGGCAACCTTACATTGGGTGGAAGTGACAGCCAAGGGCGAGAGGAGCCTAGAGCAGCCTTTTGCCAGCAGCAGGTGGCTGGGGACCGCTCCCAGGTAACAGCTAATCGTTACCTGGTAAGCATCACCCGTTACCTGTTCACATCCCCATACTATATTAAAATATGGCTTGTGAAAGGGAGTTGATCTGGATGTCAGAGTCTCATCTTCTTTGCACATTAGGTATGTATTCAATACACAGGATGGTTACTCGCGTTAGGGATGTGAACAACTAGTCGACTCGTCGACTGTCGAATAAGCAAATGCTTATCAGATAGTCAACACACTAGTTGATTAGTTGCTTCCTCCCCCTGGCTGCCTCTATCAGAAAGAGACAGTGGGGTAGGGGGGATGAGGAATGGGTGCTTCAAAGCAGCAGCGCCATTTGGAGCCTGGGGCCAGACCCTGGGCTCCATGAGGCACTGCCGCTTTGAAATGCCATGTGCAGCCCGCGGCCAGCTGGGGATTCCCCTGCTGACTCTGGGCTCCATGCAGTGCTGCCACTCTGAAATGCCACGTGGAGTCTGACGCCTGCTCCCCTGTGGCATTTCAAAGTGGCACTGCCACATGGAGCCCGGAGTCAGCTGGGGACTATGAGTCATGGAGAGCATGGGGCCAGTGGGGAACTGCTTGAGCCCCTCGCTGGCCCTGTGCTCCCCACAGCGCTTTCTTTCGCCCTTCACTACATTTCAAAGGCAGAGGCGCCCTTATTGACTAATTGAATAGTTGATGCAAATTGCATCATCTATTCGATTAGTCAATTAATATAAATCCCTAACTCTCACCACAACTAAATGCTGTCATAATGAGCAGACTGCATGCAACTTTAACTTGTATTTTGTAGAAATTTGTAGTGTAGTGCCTCCTCCATCTTGTTCGCCTCACAGATTTCCAGCCTGTTACTCAATTGATTTTTAAGCCCCCTTAAATTTATAGCTAATTAGTTGGAATAAAAACATTTGAACTTTCCTTTTAATTGGATAAGCATCACTTAATTTGTGATTGTCTATTGCAGGCTCATATGCAAAGCAATTGCTAATAATGTACTATGTTTCAGTATCTTACTGCCAAATTTGGAAGGCTGCTTGCTTTGTTTGTAGTTGGGAAGGGAAAGATCAAAAGGAAAAGAGAACAAATTAAAAGCAGAAGTTTGTATCAGACTACCAGCTTGGCTTTCTACACAGCATATTTTGTTTGAAAACAGTGATTAAGAATCTAGCTCTAAATTGTTACAAACTAGGCTCTTGTACTAATTCATATTTTGTCTACAGTGCTTCTAACAAGATGGACTACAGACTTAGCATGAGACGTATACTGTGAAGTGCTATATGCCTGCAATTCCACTGATTCCTACAGGAGCTGAGGCCATCAGAATCACAGGGGATCAGACCTCCAGCATTTATAAGCAGTCAGGAAAAAAAGACTTAATGACCTGTTTCATTGGGATTACTGTTTAATTAATTCCAACCCAGACATGCTGTCAGTCACCAGTGCCATTGGTTTGCACTACAATATCAGCTTTGGCCACTAAATAGCCCCTATATACGTGAACACTCAAACTGGCCCCTTTTTTCTTTAAAAGATTGGCTTATGGAAATAAATTAACAACAGATACTAGTTTAGACCAAAATTTAATTTTCTGGAACCAATGTATTACCAGTAAGCTGTAGATACAACCATTACTTAAAAGAGTAGGTGTTGTCATTCTTGAGAGGGCAATTCCCTTTTTCTATTGCTAACAGATTGGATTTACAGTAGGATTCCTCAACTCAACACAGTCTTCAGTATGGCACTGTGCCTGATGCTTCAACTGGCACATAAAAATATGTAGTTATGTTGGAGGGTGTTGGTAGATGCCAGCAAGTGTCTCTCATCTATGGGCAAACACAGACCTCAGTCAAGCTAATGAGCATGCTAGCTGCCCTCTATTCTGAGTAAAGTGGGGAGGAAGGGGAGCAATGAAGCTCCTTAATGGAATAACATAGATGAAACAATAGAAACTACTGCCTAAAGCCTAGATACATGGAAAGCCTGAGAAAAGAACTAATTTGAAGAGAATAAGAAGTGGTTTCTCTAGATAATGGTAGCAAACACAAGGATTATCACATTAATTATATTTTGTTTATGACTTTGTGTGTCAGAGGAGCAAGCAAACTGAAAGCATGGAAGAAGCAGCCAGAAAACAAGAGAAGCTCTGATAACATAGCCCTGAAAGCAAACCAAAGGAGCTTCTTTTTGGATACAGCGCTGACTGAAACGACAGGCTTGGAATTGTGAGGACAGCCTCCTACTGCTTTAATTGTGTTCAGGTAAACAGGACTCTGTACATTTTTTGTGGCAATCCCATTTATTTACAAAGACATACTTCATGTGAAATCTCGTTTTCCTTCACAGAAACAATCCCACAAGATCTCACTTACTTACTAACTGCTTGATCCAAAAGCAGCATTGTTTGTAGGATTAGAATTATTATGACTTTGTGGATTCTGCTCTGCAAATTAATGTAATGTAGAATTACTCAAAAAACTGTTAATTTAAAAAAAAAGTATTTCCCTAAGTTCAGAAGGGATTGAGTTTCTACACATGTTTTGAGAGTATACTTCTAAAGTGCCATATCAAATTTGTGACATTTCCAATAAGGTTTCACAAAAACCTTAAATGAGGGACAGAATACCAGTGGCCACTGAATCTTGAAATAATATACACAGCATGCATTACTCCTTGAGGAATTCTGTGCTACTGCACATCCACAGAATTAATGTCCCCATGCATTATTTTTTTTCTTTGCAGAAACTATATTCTGCTGGAGAGGGCTGCAGTTCTGACTTTCAGTTGCTAGGGGATGCTATGGCACCAGAACAGAGGGCAGCCACACCCAGGAAGGAGCAGCAAGTTACAGATAGGGAAAAGAAGGTGTGGGGCCAGGTCAGGAGGTATGGGATATAGAGGATGGAGAGAAACAGACAGCTTGGTGCCCATGCGGATGCTGGGGGTGGTGGTGGTCCAAACTGGACTTCAAAGGGGCTAGTGGGAAGGACAGAATGGAGTGGGGGGATGAATGGGAGTGGGGGTGAAGGGACATAGGGGAGGGAAGGTGAAGGGGGTGAGAGAAAGTGCAGGGCTCAATGGGAAGGAGAGCTAAGTGGGGGGTCAGGAACACATGAGGATGGGGTGACTGAGTGGGGATGCAGGGAAACACTGGGACAGGGAAAGACTGTGCTTGAGGGAATGAGAGAGGCTAAGGGTCAGCCAGGGTCTGAATGGGGGAGGCTCCTCAATTCCCTAACAATCCCTCCCTAAACCCTGTTCCATACTTCTCTCACACAAACCCCTTCAGGTTCATTCCTTGTCACCTTCCTAGAAATTACGTCCCTCTCCCTCAGGTCCTTCATTACTTGTCCAAGCCTTTTTTGCACTGCTTCTGAAAGGTATAAGAAATATGTTTCTGTATTGCAGTTTAAATGAATTATTACTCAATGTGCATTACTAATATGTCTAAAAAGGAACCTATTTTGGTGTCTGTATTGTTAGACATACTTAGAGGAAGATATTTTGAAGGAAATTATCAACATAATTAAATTGTAATTTTGACAAATAAATATACAGAATTTTAAAAATATTATAAAATATATTAACATTTTTAATGTTGGGGTGCAGAATTCCCTTGAGAGCATTTTGTCTTTAATGTCAAGTAAACTTGTCTATGACTTCCATTTTGAGTAATGGTCATTTAGCCAGCCAGAATTAAATGGCATGTGGAGGACAAAATAAGCAGTGAACTCCAATGACCCCCATCTACAACCAGAGCTTTCATGTACCAGCAGGCCCATGGATGGGGGAGGGCAGGCAGGAGCAAGTGCCCCACGTCCCAGAGATTCATAAGCAGCAACCAGAGCCCCAGACTCTTTAACTCACTTCCTGAGCTCTGTATGTCATGCTCCGAGTGGTGTTGAGGGATGCCTGACGGAGGCTATCTCCAGCCCCTTCCTTCCACCCAAGGCCATGGCCCTTTCAGGGGCATGGAGCTACCCCCTTGCCTTGTCCAGGGGCCCGGCAAGTCTGTTGGCCTTCTGGGTTCCAGTACTGCCAACAGCAAATGTTTAAAAATCATGAGAAAAAAATTATGAGACTGGCTTTAAAATCATCAGATTATGTAAAAATAATGGAGTTGGTGTTTTTATTTGCCTTCTGTTCTTTGAACATTTAGGTGCACTGGGGTCACATTTTGAAGCTTTTCTTCCCAGCCATGAGGGTTACAAAATTATTTTTCTTTCAAAATGAAGGCTAAAATCATCACACATTCACCTGACTCTTGGAGCTGGGGTTCTAAGGCAAACAATACTTATCATGAGCCTCATGTTGGTAGCATTGGTACTGCTCACCTGAAGATCAGGCCTGACCAGAAACTCCTGGTGAGCCTGCACAGCGTGGTGGGACAGAAGAGAGCAGTGTGCATCAGAAGGTCTCTAATTACAGTGCAAATGAGGGAAAATAGAAAATAGGCAGGAGCAGCTTGGTGTGGAAGAGGCAACTGATTCCCCCAAATGAATCAGGACGCAGCAGGGGTTGAATCCACAGAGTCTCATGAAGTCTGTCTGCTTGAGACAGACAAACACAGTCACTATTTGAACCCAAGGGTGGGTGGGCAGGCGCCAGCCCTTGCACTTCTAAAGGCCCCTCCTCAGCTTTGCAGGAGGGACAACTGGACCCAGGATTCAACTGCATATGGGGGACAAATGATGAAAAACAAGGTCAAGGGATGCGGGTCAAAGGTTTAAAACAAGGGAACTGGACGGGGACACCGAGCAGAGGACCCCAGACAGTGCCCACTGCTCTTTGAAGCTGTCCATGAAGCCAGTGGAGCTGCCCAGAGGAGCTCCACCTGGATTTGTGAAACTAGGGAGGAGTGGAAACCCAGCATCCCTTCATCCAGCATCTGCCTCTTGGTATTACAGGAGGCCCCCGACTTACGACTGCCCGAGTTCTGACCCCCCGCACTTACAACCATTTTTGTAAGTGTGGAAGGGGCCAGAAACCCCCAACTTACGTCCTCAGCCCATATTTACGACGGCGCACGGTGCCTACCGTAAATGCAGGTTCAAGTTATGACACCCTCCCAACTTGAGATACTTCCTCCAGAACCAATCATGTCGCAAGTCAGGGGCCTCCTGTATATATAGCAGCTTTCAGCAGGGCCAGAAGGTTGACAAGGAGGTCTCGCAACTTTGTGGGGCCATGGATGGGGAGTGCATACATAAAGAGATGAGGGAAAAAGTGCAGATAGAACCTCAGCAAGAGGTTCTGGAGGAGCAGGAAAAGGGGCTGCAACCTGGAGCATTCTAGATATGTGTGCCAGGTTTTCCCTCACGCCACAGAAGGGGCAAGTGCTATTTGAACCCAGGGGGAGTGGGCGGGCAACAGCCTGCCTGCTTCTAAAAGCCCCTCCCCCAGCCTTGCATAAGGGATGACTGGCTCCAGGGCCCAACTAATTTTGGGGGACAAATGATAAAAAACAGGGTCAAGGTGTGTGGGTCAAAGGTTTAAAATGAGTCAACTGGACGGGGACACTGAGCAGAGAACCCTGGACAGCACCCACTGCTCATCAAAGCTATGGATGGAGCCAGTGGACGCCGCCCAGAGGAACTCTGCCTGGATACGTGACAGTAGGGAGGAACAGAAGTAGGTCCCACAGTCACAGAGCACCCCCTCATCCAGCATCCTCTTCCTGGTATTGTATATGGCGGCTTTCGCCAGGTCCAGGAGGAGGTGTATTTGAAAACATGGGAAGGTGGGCAGGCATAGCCCACCCACGTTCTAAAGGCCCCTCCCCCCAGCCTTGTGGGATGGACAACTGGACCTATGTCCAACTAATTACGGGGGACAAATAATGACTTATGATGGGGACACTGAACAGAGAACCCCAGATAGCGCCCACTGCTCCTCAAAGCTATCGATGGAGCCAGTGGACGCCGCCCAGAGAAACTCTGCCCGGATACATGAAACCAAGGAGGGACGGAAATAGGCCCCACAGTTGTAGAGAACCCCCCTCGTTCAGCAGCCTCCTCCTGATATTATAGATAGCAGCTTTTGCTAAGGCCAGGAGGAGGTTGATAAGGAGGTCTTGAGACTTTGTGGGGCCATGGATAGGGTGTGCATAAATGAAAAGGTGAGGGGAAAAGTGCAGCCAGAACCTCAATAAGAGGTTCGGGAGGAGCCAGAATAGGGGCTGCAACCTGACACATTCCAGCTACACATGCGCTGGGTTGTCTGTAACACTGCAAAAGGAGCAGGGATCTGGGATGGGGATGAACAGCGCCAGGTACATGCCAGTGCTTAGGGCTCCAAACACAGTCATCTGCCTTTCCAAGATGGAGAAACTTACCCAGGGCATTAAAAGGCACCGCTTTGTTCCCCTCCTTAAGTCTCCGCAGGCCTTCACAGGGGCGTGCAGGGAGTGAGACTGTACCTTTAAAAGGCTGCAGCGCCCTCCTCCCCACCCCAGCCTGGCCCTGCCCCAGCCCACGCTCTGGGTCCGAGGAGCGACTGAGGGGAGGCGCTGGCGCTAACAAAAGTCTGAGGCGCGCCAGCGGGCGGAGCAAGGCTGCGGGCGCCTCCGGTCCGGTCCCGAGCACAAGTGGTCGCGCTGTGCCTGCGCGGGCGGGGGAAGCCGGCAGCGCCTGCGGGATCCGAGGGGCTGCGGAAGGCGCATCGGTCCGGGGCGGGCGGCGGCCTGGGGTTGTTCCGCCGCTGCCCCATGTGTGGATTATAACTCAGTGGAGCTGGTGCTGCCCAGCCTGTGTCCTGCGCGCGCCAGGGCGCTGGGGGCCTTTCCTTTCTGCCCCACCCCCCTTAAGGGGTGGCTGGGTGGGGCGGCGCTGGCTCTTCCCGAAGGACGCGGGTGCCTGTAGCGTGCAAAGCTGAACTCCGGCCCAGCGCGCTCCTCGCCCCACTTGCTCTTGTCTGTGCTGGGGAGCCATGGTGTGTGCTGGCCGCGGGAGAGCATGAAGCCTGCAGGATGGGAGCGAACAATGGCAAACAGTACGGCAGTGAGGGTGAGTGAGCCTCGCCCAGCTACTCGCCTGGGGGGAGACGGGACGGGACGAGGGGCTGGTGGGGGAATGCCCCTGCCTCGCCTTCCCTCTGCGGGCTGGGGCGGTTCAGCCAGCTGCTGCGGCTTTGTGGGCTCTCCCAGCCCGAGAGTAGAAAAAGTTCCTTTCGCAGGCATCCGGGAGAGCGGGGGAAGGGGCTGGGCTCGCCTCGCCTCCCTTTGTATCCCAACTTTTGAAGCTTGTTTTCATCGGGCACCTCCTTGATGGCAGTTGAGGGGCGAGAGCTTTCCAGTCACCAACGGTATAGGAAATATCAGAGGCATTTAAACAGCTATTTCATATTAATTCGTATAAAGCAGTAGGACCTTAGCTGGGAGCTAAAAATCCCCCCAATCTTTAAACAGACGCAGCCCCTCTTTCCTCCCCCGCTTCACTGCTTTTCCTTCTCTGCCTTAGTTACGTTTTATGCCTACTTCTGTATCGGCACCAACGGGTCGCTCCGTAAATGTGGTTACTTGCCTAGGTCTGTGATATGTGAGTGCTGCCTGTATGTGCTGTAAGTTCAGTAAGTAACCCTTTCCCACCTGGGTGGCACTGCGTCACGGAACTGCTGGTGATAGCTTTTTGAAGTACAGCAGTTTTCTTAGTGTCAACTGACCCGTCTCTTTCCCTGACAGCTCCTTAAACGAGTCTGCTCTCTGCAGACTGTGTCAGCTGTGTTGCTTAAGAAATGCTGATTAGTTTATCTTCGTGTCATCAAAGTTATTGGCAGAAGGGAGCATTTATATTTCCAAAACTTTTGGCAAGTGGAAAGCATCTGAAAGAAGCTGCAAAAGAGGGTAAAACAATAAAAGTATGGCTTTCTATCTGACAATAAAACTTTAAAAAAATAAGAAACTGGCTTATCTTTGAAAAAAGTTAGCACAACTGTAGTAAGTTAACTGAATACATTCTAGTGGAATAGCCTATTTGTACAAGTGCCGATTTTGAAGCATACTACTATAATAAAGTTTGCATTTTAAAATGGCATTTTCTGCACAGGGAGAGGTAAGGTAGGATATGAGTGGAAGTAGCTGGGTGAGCTTGTTACTTAATATGGCTTTTGTTGCTATGTAATTCATGCTCCTTTCATTGCTTTATCATCCTGTAACCAGCAATAGCTTGTATTTTTAGTTATGTCAAGAACTTATGCCAAGGGTCATTCTGTCTGCTTGCTGCGGAGTGAAATTAAACACCTGGTTACCCTAGTATTTGGTTGGCCTTTGCAGTTACTACCCCTTTGTTAAGAACTAGGACCAAGATCACAATGTACTCTGAACATCTTCAGGAAGGTGATGATGAGCATCTTGATGCTATTTGACCTCAGAGGGAGATAAGTACACTTAGCACTTCCCTCCCTCAGGCCTTAGATGAGCAGAAGTGTAAATAAGAGTGATTTGAACCATTTTCAGTGGCTAAAGCATTTCTGATTTTCATGTTCAGATAGTGGACTAGTTCCTGTTCTGTGTGACTTAAAATGAGGCAGTTAAAATTACTCTGTTAGGTTTTTCAACCCCTTTTCATTACATTATTTCTGATGCTTTGCAACTTGTTCTTTTATCCCAGAAATATTGTATTATACAGAGTGGTACATGACTGCTTCCTGTCTGAACAGCACATTTTTTTTTTTCAACCCCAGGGAGAAAGACAGAGTTAATGTTCTCCAGCTGTTGTCCATAAATACTATCTCTGCAATTTCACTTCAGTGAAATTTTACCATGTTTTGGTTTTTGGATACACAGGGTCTAATTCATTCTTCTAGATACCTATTGGTTTCAGTGGATTTGGACTACCAATGAATTTTGGTGTGCATTGTAGGAAACTACTGAAAAAATCACCTGGTAATAGGGGACCAATAGGAATTTTTTGGAAGTTTTCTGTTATTTTGCCTGCAAAAGAGGTGCTCTATTTTTCTTAAACTTCTAACAATCTTCTATGGAACTTACCCTCTTGATACATAGGATGGTATGATTTTAGGTAGCCCTATTATCTGTTACATTCTTTGACTCCAGTGGGCATGTGCCAAAGAATACATCTCTCCCATCCAAAATATGTATGAAGACAATGACAGAAAGGAAAAACATCCTTTTTTCTTTCTTTCTTTAAACAGATCATGAAATTTCTTTCATTTATTGCCAAATGACCCCTCCTTTCAAATGAGCCTATGAAGGCAGAAATTTTACCAGCCAGAGATCGGATTTGCTCTTACAGTTGTTTACAACATTTCTTAATTATCAGAACTTATCTAGAAATGGACCAAACATGTGACTTGGAATCTGCATCTCTGCATGTGTTGTGGGAGAATAAGTGTTCTAATTTAAGTCTAAACTCTCTACTTGCACATTAGATCCAAAATTGGAATGGGGTTGTACTTTAGTTCTGGTTTGTCAGCTGAAACCTTGGTTGCAGTGAGACATTGTGTTGAGTGGAAAATATTGTCTCAATCCTTCTACCTTCTCTCAAATTCAAGGGTGCTTGATAGACTACACATGATTGTTTTGCTCCTGATCTATGTAAGAGAGTGCACCTCTCCCTGTCACTTCATTTCCTTTGCTGTCTTCCTATCCTCAGGCTAGATCGTCCCTTATTGTAAGTGGTTCATATAGGGTAGTTTGTTTGATGTGGTCCAGTGTTCCTGCTAATGTTTTCCATCCATGAGTGGAACACATTTTATGTGCAGATGTGCCCCACTAATGGACACACATGCTGCTGGCTGTGGGTGCTGTGGGTACTCTCCTAATCAGTTAGGCGGCACCTGAATCTTGACTGGGCAGCCACTGAAGCACTCAGCTTACAGGGAACACCTATGTGGTCTGTCTTGGTCTCAGGAGCCTTTGGTCCCCCAAGCAGGATTTTGCTGAGCCCCTAAGTTCCTTAAGAATCTCTAGATATGCGCCATCTCTTACCACATCATACTGAAGGCTGATGCCCACATCCAGTACCTTCTATTTTGGCAGGAGATGCACTTAGTAACTCAAGCGTGCAGTTTGCTACAACCTCATTCCCTGCATTAGAATGGAGATATGTTTGAGGCTCCAAGCTCATCTGTCTTCTCAATGTGTACAGCCTGATACTCTGACTTACTTGTTGAGTGTACTGAGACCAGCCTGAGTTTTGATGTTTTTCTGTCATGGGACCAAAGAGATTTTTATTTTTTTTCCAGTCTGAGCTCCACTTTCTTTAATGGGCCCAAGACTGGAATTTCTTTGGCCTTCTGCTGGAACAGAATCTTACCTCATAAAATTTGAGTAGGCTAAATCAAAAGCAGCACCAAAGACCAAACTGGCAACTGTCTATCCAGCCCTCAATAGCCTTAACAACATGGAAGCACCCAGCTCTGTCTTAACTGTATCAAATGAGGAGTAATTCTAGACAGGCACCAACTCAGTATCTATTCTCTGGTGTCAATGCCTCTGTCAGTTCTAAAAGTTCACAGGGGTAACAGATATATCTATTTCCCATTATCCTAAGAGAGAGGTAAGCACAAAGAAAGTGGAAACACCATCTCTATGGTCCTTACTATTCCTAAATCAATGAGGATCTCAGGAACTCTCCAGCAGCACCATTGTCTATACCCTTACAGAGGGAGACATCTCTGCACTGACCTGGACTCTTCACTCTTTGAGATCTCCGTAACATCTTCATTTTATCCATGGGAAATGGGAGAAAAATGAGGTTACTGAATGCCCTGATTGCATTCTTCTGTGCTGCTTGACTCTGTGCTTGTACTGATTTCAGTCTGATTCTAGAACTGCCTTCAACCCCTTTAGAAGATGTTACCCAGCTTTACCTCAAGACCCCAGTTACCTTTCATCCCTTCAGATCCAGACTTGATGAAAGGATATCATACAGGGCCCTCTCAAGTTTCTGAAGTAGCACTATATACAGGACTTCACGAAACCCTGGCTGGAGGCTATGAGACTAACTCCCACACTGATCATGACACGGACTCTCTGATTCTGTTGTAGATACCTTCTCACCCAGAACTGAAGCAACCTTCCTTTCCACTAGTACCAGCACCAGCCCAGACCTTTTATAATCTGTGGGAGAATCTGCCTGTATCTGAGAAATGGAATGAGACTCATTCAGATGAATCTAAAAAAATCCCCTTTGGAGAAACAGAAGATGGCCCCTTCTCAGAGGATGAGATAGGTGCTTCATTTGTTTCTCTTCATGACTGTCATGACCATGAGGGATGGCCAGCAGCCTGGGGACTAAGGGGTTAGCTATGTCCCCTGTACCTAGCCAAGTATCTGGTCAGACAATAGAAATTCAGATATGGATTTCAAACTGAGACAGAGGAATTTTTGGGTTTTTCCCTCCTTTGTCTCTGAGCCAGTTTGCTCTCTAGTTACTGAGGGAGACAGAAGACGTCTCTCTCTCTCTCTCCAAGAAAAAGACTCTTCATAATGTGTAAGTAGGGTAAAGTCTAGATAAATCCGTCAGGTTTTATTGTTTTCTGGTTTGGGAATTTGGATCTGATGTCTGTGCTGTTAGAAATGGTTTTTCCTTTCTTTTGTAACTAAGTCCTGAGCCCATGGGAATCCTCCATGAGTATATTAATTGGTGGCTCTTACCATCTAGCCATTCCAACTATGCTTGTAACTGGGGTATTGTTTTAATAATACGTTGTTTTGTTTTTTTTTAATTAATCTGGTATTGGTTCATTTCTGTGTCCTGGTTTTACTTTAGGGCTGAAGTTTCCCAAGTGACCTCTTCCCTGGTTCCTTTTGGAATACTTGGGTCGTGACAGCTGGGGTTTTTATGGTTTTAAGTCCCAAAATCTGGGTATTAGGATTTGGGGGGGTGGGGGCGGGAGTTTTTGTACCAAAACCTGTAGAGATCAGGTTTTGGGTTGCTTTTGCAGGTCCCCCACTTCTGCATTCATCGTGACAGAGTGGGGAACAGCCTTGACAATGACTCAGACAGTTTCTGGAACTACTGGGGAGAAAGGGAAATATGCTGCAGTTGCAAACTGTAATGTATGGCAGCAGACACATCTAATGAACGTAATAAAATGCAAACTGTGGAGAAGCTGGTCCTATCCATCAGACCTGACCTTCTCAAACTAGCCAAGATAGTCTGTTTTCCTATGCATTATCATCTCTTCTCACCCTACCCCACTCTGCTTCTAAGCATGATAAGACGTAGCCTGTACTAGCTGAAGGACACCTCCCTCTGACAAGCTCCATAGTCAAAATGGACAGCGCAGAAGAGAGTAAGGGGCATATAGAGATAGTGTGTTGACAGGAGGGTGCAAGTTGGATGCTTTGGGCAGGATGATTTAATTCATCAAGCCAACCATGTCCCATGAATTTTTCCTAAACTCCACCAGAGTCTCTTTAAGGAACAAAAGGAAACAGGCAAGCCAGGACCCTGGTTGCTGAGGGCTGGGTACTTGGTAGGCAATCTCCAAAGCAGCATATCATTCCTTGGTCTAAATGAACATTTTTAAAGGGGTACTTGGAGTTTGGTGCATGCTTTCACCAGTGCATGCTTTTCACCAGTGCATGCAATCACTCCTTGGATTTAGAATTGTGTTTCTGTGGTGTATTTTTGCCTATATTCAGGTTTTGGATGTAAAGAGTTAACCAGTAAGCATCACCCTTGGCAGCCTGGCCAGGCCAAAGCAGCTCCCTGCCCACAGCAAGATGCGGGGCTGCTCTAGCCCATCTGGGTCACAGGATCCAGGGGGACTGGGACCGGCTGCCGGGAAGCAGAGCTGGCCAGGAAGGGGTGGGGTGCGGGGCTGGCTGGGAGGGGGTCAGGGGCTGGTCCAGGGGAAACTGGCTGGCACAGAGCGGTGCTGGCCTGGGCGCGCACAGATCCCAGGGTGCTGCCCATCCTGCACACGGTCCCGGCGGGCGCACGGGTGGAGTCCGGCCCCGGGGATTCCATCCTGCCCCACTTCCTCCTTCACTGAGCCAGATACTGCCTGGCTGATGGACATGCTCACGCATTGTGAGCATGTCTACCAGCCAGGCAGTTCGCAACTACGTACTGATACTCATGATAATAATAAAACTTATTTAATTAGAAAATACCAGACACTTACATGTCCGGTACTTTCTCAATTTGTTTCCCGGACAGAAAGCTCAAATACCAGACTGTCCGGTATTGAATCAGACACCTGGCAACCCTAGAAATGCCTTGATCTAGTTTTTTCTCTTCTTTTTGAAATAACCCTTTTTCATAACTGTTCAGCTTTTTCAATAATATTTTGTTACATATATTTTATTTCAGGAATAAAAAAGGAAAATCTTTTTTTTTTTTTTTTTAATTTAAAGTGCCAGCTGAACAAATAATTCTCAGAAAACTATTAAGCAAAACAGGAGTCTGAATTTAATTGGGTTGGTGAAGGCCTGATAGTTCAGTCTAGAGTTATGCATAATACAGATAGTTGCTATGCAGCTTTCCAATCAAACAGTTCTGCTGGTGTACCTCTGAGTTTGTCTTATCGGGTGCCTTTTTCTTCCTTCCTTTCTTCCTTCCGACTAGTAGATGGCTTTGAAACCCAGTTCACCCACATGGAGATTATTAGTGGAGAGCATTCAAAATCTGCTCTCACTTACAGGGTTTAGGTCCTGTTAAGAAGTCATGTCTCTCTCAAAGTGAGAATCCTCAATATGTAGAGGGTAAAACTGAGGAAGTCCTAAATCTTGTTCTGAAATGAAATTGTTGTTCTGCTATGAAATGCTATGAATGCTCAGGCATTCTGGATATTTATCGTTACATCAGGGATCACATCTCGTTGAAAAATGAAATTCCATTCGCGTAGGAAATTCTGCTATTTCAACAATTGTTTTCATCCTGAATGGAGACCAAACATGAGGCCTTTGTGGTTTTATTTTGTTTGTTTAAAAATACTTCATTTTGCTATTAAAATTCTGCAGCTCCTTGTAGAAGCCATAACTTCATACTGTATGGCAGGGGTGGGCAATAAGTTTTGATGGGGGGGGCATGTCAAGAATTTGGTAAGTGGCCATGATATTAATGGAAGAGGTACATGGTCTAACTTGGAGGTTGGGTACAGAGGGAGCTCAGGATAGGGGATTTGGGGTGCAGGACAGCGATTGATGTCTGGGTAGAGGTTGTGACTTTGGGCTGGGATATAGGAGGGGGTGGAGGAATTCGGGTTGTGACCTATGGCAGGAGGGGGAGCAGAGGTTGTGTGGGGTGACTGGGGTGCCAGGTGTAGGCGCTGGCTGCAGGACACTTACCTAGGGAACTCCTCCACACATTCATTCCTGCCCTCAGGCACTCACACTTACAGAGGCATATGGGTTGCAGAAGGAGCCAAGGCATATGGATTCTGGAGAGTGAGTCTGCTGATCATGGCTGGGGAGCTGGTCAGGAAAGAAACTGGCTGTAGAAAGAGGAGCTTCTCAGGAAGGGGGGGGGGGGGGAAGGGGGCCCTCTGCCACGTGCGCTCTCTCCTTTTATTGCCTCTGTACAGCTCCTGTGACTCATCCACCTTTGTCACTAGAGAGCATGCCCAGAGTTCCCTTGGTCCAGCAGAGCTGCAGTTTGAGGACTCATCACCCTGTGACCAGCCTTGGCTCCCATACATACACACACTCTTCTTTATTCACTCAGGGGAGAATGCAGTTTAGAGCAAGTTATAAGCAAGGTGGCTGAGAGTTACAAAGTTGCAAGGTTTTACAAAGATTACAGCCAGTTGCAGAGTTTAGAAGGCAATGCAGACAAACCATCAGCAATGAAGTGACTTAGAAGGCAATCCCCTCCCCCCAGCAATGCACTCAGCAGGAGGTTTTTTGTCAATCTGTCATGTGTTGGTAGGACCTTAGTTTAGTGTATTTCCAGAAAATGCATGTGTAAAATCAAGTAATAGCTCGGGCAGAGGCTTTTACCGCAACACTCATGATCACTGTTGCCCAGGTTGCCACCCACATTTACTTCCCCTACTAGTTCCTCGCTGTTTGTGAGCAGCAGGTCAGGCTGCACATGGCCCCTGGTCAGTTCCTTCAGCTGTAAAGATATATTGGCATTGGAAAAGGTTCAGAAAAGGGCAACAAAAATGATGAGGGGTTAGGAACAGGTCCCATATGAAAAGAGATTGAAGAGACTGGGACTTTTCAGCTTAGAACAGAGGAGACTAAGGAGGGATATGATGGAGGTCTATCAAATCATGTCTGGTGTGGAACAAGTGAGTAAGTTTTCCTTATTTACTTATTCCCACAGTATAAGAACTAGAGGTCACCAAATGAAATTGTGTTAAACCTGCTGCCTATCAAACAAAATGACGTTTTTTCTTCACTCTTCACACGGTCAATCTGCGGAACTCCTTGCCAGAGAATGTGCAGAAGATTAGGACTAGGGATGTTAAATTTAGATTAACTGGCTAATTTGATTAGTCAATAAGCACACCTCCACCTTTGAAGCACTGTTGCTACACTTTCATCTTTGGAGTGTAGCACTGCGGGGAACATGGGGCCAGCGGGGAATTCAAGCAGTCCCCAGCTAACCCTGGGCTCCACGTGGTGGTGCTGCTTTGAAGCACCCCTTTCTCTCCCCTGCCCTTGCTGCCTCTTTCTGATAGAGGCAGCAATGTTGGGGGGACGCGACTAGTCGACTATCTGACAAGCATAGTTGTTCACATCCCTAACTAGGACTTTAACAGGGTTCAAAAAAGAGCTAGATAGATTCATGGAGGTTAGGTTCATCAATGGCTATTAGCCAGGATGGGTAGAAATGGTGTCCTGAGCCTCTGTTTCTCTGGAAATGGATGACAGGAGCAAATCCTGTGATGATTACGTGTTGTGTTCCCACCCTCTGGGGCATCTGGTATTAGCCACTGTGGGCGGACAGGATATTGGGCTAGATAGACCTTTGGTCTGATCCAGGATGGCCATTCTTAGGTTCTTATGGTTGCGGGCTGTCACTTTGCTCACCTCTGCTGTATGGGCTTGGCTTCCTGGCTAGACTGGTTGTGTAACAGCCCTCCTCTCTGAGCTTCTATGGTGTGCTATAGGTGGTGTAGTATGAGCATGAAGCCTGGTTCAGAGGAGAAATGGAAGAATGAGCTTAGCCAAATAAACTAACTGACTTCAGGAATGATTTTTGTTCTGTTTAGTTGGATTCCCCAAATGGAAACACTTCAGTTTGGTTGAACTGTTGTGGTTATTGGACCTTCATATTTACCCTAATTGTGAGTTCAACTTAAAGTATATGAAAGTTCATGTGTCACAATCTACAATAACAAATGTTGATGCAGAGAAGATATGAAAGGCCTATTGATCTTATTGAAGGGCTATGTTATCACCATACCTAGTAAATAGGAAAAATTAGTGGACCAAAACTGGTGTGTTTGGAAACCAGGCCTAACTGGTGAATAAAATGATGGAATAGACTATTTCACTGACCACTTCCTTTTTGGGTCCTTAGCATGGTTCCCTGTAAGCTGCATGGCTGAGCAGTCATGCAGCTGCCTATTTAGCCATGCAGGCCAGGGACCTGTGGCAGCAGGGGAAAGCTTGCCTCACCTCTGTCCCCAAACTATCCTGCCTTTCAGTTGGTGGTGGATGCTGGGTTCTAGCCCAAAGCCTGCTACAGGCAGTTGAGCCCTTGCCTGGATCCTGCTGTGGCACTCCAGTCTTGATCCTGCTATGGGGGGCCGGGGCGGTGGTCCCCATCTGGCCACAGCAATCCAGGTGAGGTGGTCTAGTCCCTGCCACAGCCCCAAGGCCCTTGCAACCTGGCTGTGGTGGCCCAGCCCCAATCTGGGTGTGACAGCTCTTTCCCAGCTCCCATTTGGTGGTGGAAGCCTGGTCCCGATCCAGCCCCATCCCATCTTGATAAGAAGGTGAGAATATCTAGAGTGGAAATTTTCCACTCTAGGTATTCTCAACATATCCACATCCACCCTGATTGAATTAGCTCTGATGTAACACTCGTATCTCTGTATCCTTATTCTCAGTTTCTTTTTCATGCATCTGATAAAGTGAGTTGCAACTCCTCATATGCCATAATAATATTTTTAGTCTTTAAGGTGCCACCAGGTTCCTTGTTGGTCTAACTGTCCTGTTTGAGAATCACTGATGCACAGGGCTGGCTGCATTCTAGGAGCTCACACTAAGGGTATGTCCACACTACAGCGTTATTTCGAAATATCTTATTTTGAAATAGTTAATTCAAAATACTTTATTCCAAAATAACGCGTCTTCACACAAAATGCATTTCAAAATAGCGTTTTGCTATTTTGAAATAGTGCGTCCACACTGAGTGGACGCTGAATCGCATTTAAGGCTGGCCAGAACCAGGTCTGGCAGGGCATCAGGTCAGGAGTTACTTTGTGTGGCTGCTGCCTGAGGCTTTCTGAGGCCTGTGCTTAAAGGGACCCCCCCTGGACAGCTGGTTCTCAGCTTTCCCTGCTTGCTTGCCTACCTCAATGAGGGACAGCAAAGCATTTTTGTCTCTGCGTGCTCTGGTTGCCCTCACTCGGGACACCAGAGCACTCTGCAATATGGAGCCGGAGCCACCCCGGGCACCTTGGTGCTTCTCTTGGACCAGGAAGGCGCCCACCTCCTCCCGGCCTTGGCAGGCTCCTGGGAGCTGGCAGACTGCTTCTGGGGAGCGATGGAGGGCTGGCTGCCAGTGGCTTGCTGGCTCATGTTTTGGGGGCCACTGGGTCAGGGGCAGTGACTGCTGGTTCTGGGCTGGCAGGCTTGGAGCTGGCACAGGCACTGTGGCCAGAGTCTACCCCTTTGAGGGCTCCAGGGAGCAGGGAGGGAGAGGAGTGTTCTTGGTTGAGGCTGGAGTGGCCACCAGGGCACCCTGGGAAGGCTGGAGGCCCCCTATTTCGAAATAAGTGTCTACACTGCACTTATTTCAAAATAGCTATTTTGAATTTGGCATTATTCCTCGTGGAATGAGGTTTACCAAATTCAAAATAAGCGCTCTGCTATTTCGAATTAATTACGGCTGTTGTTTTGAAATAACTCTGCTGTGTAGACATACCCTAACAGAGGAGCACTGTGTGCACAAGAGTGGTTTTAAGGTCATTGTATAGGTCTAGTGGATAGTGCACTACTTTGCTAGAAATGACCTTTAAGTTAACCAACCCAAAGTGCATCACCCAGTAAAATTGATCTGTATGCCTGATCATACTCTGGATAAGGCTGACCTGTGAAGTGGAGAGAAATGGATTGCAGGGCCCTATTACAGTAAAACTCCGGTGGTCTGGCATCCAGTGGTCCGGCACACCTGATGGTCCGGCACCAACTGCAACCCGGAAGTGCTCCGGCAGCTGCTTCAAGTTGTTAGTCAATTACACTAACTTCGGCTGGATCTGCAGATGACAGGCTTGCAATTTATCTTTGCTCTATTGCCTCTGGGGGGCGGGAGGGGAAGGAGAGAGGGAGGAGGAGGGGACCGAGGTCGGCGGGGGCAGGGGAGGGGGCGCCGAACTCTCCCTCATGTTGCAGGGAGGTGGAGAGGCGGCGAGAGGCAGGCAGCCGCATTCAGGAAGTTCTAGTCAGTTACACTTACTCCGGCTGGATCCACAGCCGACAGGCTCTCAATCTACCTTTCCCCTCTACTGCCTGGAGGAGGGGAGGGAGGGTAGGGTCGGGGTGTGTGTGTGCCGAACCCTCCCTCCTGTTGCAGGGAGGCAAAGCCTGCAAGCCCCCTTCCAGGCAGTAGAGAGGAAAGGTAGATTGAGAGCCTGTCAGCTGTGGATCCAGCCGGAGTAAGTGTAACTGACTAGAACTTCCTGAATGTGGCTGCCTGCCTCTCGCCGCCTCTCTGGCTCTGCTGCTTGCAGGCTTTGCCTCCCTGCAACAGGAGGGAGGGTTCAGCACCCCCCAGCCGCCAACCCCTACCCCAGGCAGTAGAGGGGAAAGGTAGATTGAGAGCCTGTTGCCTGTGGATCCAGCCCGCGGCAGTGTAACTGACTAGAACTTCTTGAAGCGGCTGCCTGCCTCTCGCCCCCTCTCTGCTTCCGCCGCTCGCAGGCTTTGCCTTCTTCTAAAATGGCGGAGGGTTCGGCCTTTGTGGTGCTGTTCCCCTCCGACGAGACCCGCCCCCGCCAGAGTACCTCCTGATAGTCCGGCATTTCTGATAATCCGGCAACACCTGGGTCCCAAAGGTGCCGGATTATCGGAAGTCTACTGTAGTAACACTTGTACTCAAATCTGTGTTTGGGAAATATGTCTCCCATGATTGCACAATTCCTAGTAATGTTTATTTCATTTAAAATATTAGATCTCTACCCATATCCAAATCGGATACAGTGTCAATTCTAATTTCTTTATAGTCTCTCATCATTAATGTACAATACTACTTACTACATCTTTTACCTTTTTCGCCCCCCCCCCCCCGTCTTTCTTTCCTGACCACCATATGGCCGTCAATACCTGTATTTCACGCAGGACTACTATTCCACCATGTTTCTATCATCCCTATAGTATCTGGTTTTACATCCTGCACCAGTAGAATTAGTTCCTCCATTTGTTTTTTTAATCCACATTCCTTGCATTGGTATACAGATATCTTAGTAGTTTCTATGTGGTTTCACCCATGTTCATCACCCAATTAGCAAGCCATTTTACTGTCAGTGTTGCCTTCCTGACTGTTACTATCAGTGATATTGGCACTATTTCCTCTTGTTGTCCATACTCATAACTTCAGAGAGGGAGGATGGCACAAGAAGTTAAGTGAGTTTCCTTCTTTACTCAGAAGAACATTCATCTGTCTCTGCCTTTCAGTGATTGAACATCTGAAGACTCTCCTCTAGTAGCTCCTTTGCCTGAGACATCTGTTGATCATCCTCAATCTTGACTCACATACACTATACTCTAATAGGGACAGGTAGAACCCACTGAAGATCACATGAATCACGACTTCTTTAAGCCTCTTCTGCCTGGCATAATCTTCCTTGGTGTGTGTCAGAGAAAATCTAGCTGTATCATTGCTTCCCACATGAAGTACAGCCAAATCAATTCTTCAGCTTCAGTTCCACATCCCATATGTTAGTTCCCAGCAGACAGCACACCCGTCTGTTCTCCTAGTAGGAGTCTTCTGTCATGTAGACCTGCTCCTTCCTGCCATTGGCATGATTCTCTGGTTGCAGGTCAACTTGTGTTCTCTTGACTTGCCATCTTCTTTGAATCCCCTTCATTCCTCCTGTGGCTCCCTAGGAGGGCGATGATTTTCAACCTCTTCCATTGATTGACCCCATGTTACAAGTTAATGGCTTCTCTAATTTATTTGGCCATAAAGAAGGGAGGCTGCTCATGACCTCCCTCAAACTTTGCAACCGTGCAGGCTAAAAACCTATGTCTGAGGGGAAAAAAAATGTCTTTTGATAACCTCCCCCTATGGATTATATCAAATGCAGTGTTTAGGATTCCTAATTAGCACAGAGGCACTGCTAATTAGGAATGTTTTAGACTTTTAAAATACTTTTTTTATGATCGATTTAAGTTCTTGACTAAAAATGTATGTCAGTATGTGCAGAGAAGTCCATTAACTTACAAATTGAATACTGAAAATTACATCGACTGCCATGGATTTCACTCTGGTCTCAGGTTTGGCTTAGTTTGTGTGTCTTCGGAATCATGGCGTGGACATGCATTATTGGTGTAGCAACCTTCGTACAGAAACATAGAATTCAGTGGCACTTCTGAATTTCAGAGTAGAGTTGTTGATATTAACACAGACACTTCATCCTTGCTGTAGTACAATAAACGCTAATCCTATGATGAACCTGAGCTATATAGTCCAGTGAAATAATGGATTGGAGTACTAGTAAATCCTCTTAAAAATCTTTCTTGGAGGAAAGAAAGAGGGAAACAGGAAGTTCTCTCTCCATACTTGTGTTTGAATCAGGAAATTCTTGTCTACAACTACATACATTTGTCATAGTAATGTCTTTCTGGGGTTTATGGACAAGTGAGTCACGCTGTTTTTTTTTGTTTTTTTTTTTTTTTTTCAGAATCAAAAATTTATGAGCACATCTCCTAGGATCTAAAGTTCCAGGTTTCAGGGCCGGACTAAGGGGTGGGTGAGCAGCTGCCCGGGGCAGCTGCCCGGGGCGCCAACCGATGGGGGACACCTGATGGCAGATGTAAGGGGCGCATGGCGCCCCTTATAGCTGCCATCAGGCGCCGTGCGCCCGGCTCCTGGCAGGCTGCAGTGGCTGCCCGGGGTGGGGGCCGCGTGAACCCTCGCAGTGCCCTTCCCTCTCACGGCCGCGGGGCCTGCGCAACCCAGGGGGGCAGGCTCGCACATGCGCCGTGTGCCTGGAAGCGGGCCCGTGCACTGGGGGGGGCAGGCTTGCGCATGCAACGTGTGCCCAGGGGCGGGCCCACACGCCCTGGGGGCGGGCCTGCACATGCGTTGTGCGCCCTGGGCGGTGCTGCCTGCCCAGGGCCCGGGGCACCAAAATGGCTCGGGCCAGCCCTGCCAGGTTTATAAGGCCACAGTCAAATTATGAAATGGGGTTTTTATCAGGAGGAGACAATGTTGTATTGCTTTGCTCCATAAGTTTACTTTGATGCGGTAGAAATGAATTTGCCCTGAAAACTTGAGCTTGTATTTACCTGCTTACAGTTGAACATAGTCCCCATAATAAATTTCTTGGGTCAGATTTTGGTCCTTCCTATTACCCCCATCACTGTGCTCTGGTCTTGCAATGAGGCATAACACACTCCTCTGAATACTTGCAGAACCTGGGCAGTAGAGGGCCAGATTTGTAGTCCTCCTGACATATGCTCCCTGCACAAAGTTGTGCAGGAGAAAGTGGCTAGAGTGTTTTACTTACAAACATAAGGCCCTACAGGGTCAGACCAAAGGTCCATCTAGCCCAGTATCCTGTCTTCCAGCAGTGGCCAGTGCCAGATGAGCCAGAGGGATTCCCATCTATTGTGGACTGGTGTATAGATACCAGGCATCTGCTACAGCTCATCTTAAATATCTCTAATTCCCCTTCCAGATCATTGAAAAACACTGAGACAGAATAGCATTATACTATATAAAAACAAGTTCTGAACATCAGTTTGGGCAGAACTAAACGTAAAGGGTATAGAGGGAGGGAAAACACAGGCAGAACATCAGTGATTAAAAAGAGAGCTCTCATCTCCAATGGAGAGTCTAAATGCTTTCTAGGGTATTAACATCCCCCTCCCCATCTTGAAAGTGATAGTACAGAATGAGAATTTGGAATAAAAGATAGGGAAGTATTGTCAAATCACAGTGCAAAACCATATATTAAAATCAGATGACAAGATGACATGAAGTATTTTGTTAGATGGTGAAGTCTATATGGCTTGACCTAGAACTGATGTGAATCATCTTTTGCCTTTTGATAGAGGATGCTGATGCTTAACCAATGGGTATCCCAGTGAGTGGCTTCTGCGAACTGATGCATGAAAAATGCATCCTGCATAAGTTCATGAAGTTTCTTTTAAATAAATCCAAGTGCTATACTATAGAGCTTTCTTCATGGATAAAATAGCTCAAAGCACTGACAATGTATTTGGCAAGAGCACTTATGTACTCGAATGCAATATGTTATAATCTTTCTGTATCTAGGTGACTGCTTATCATTGGGAATCCTATAATGTAGAAAGATCAGGTGCAAAATCTATGTGCGTTCAGGACCTGTCAACTTTATAATACATTTATTTATCTGAGTTTATTTAACTTATTTGAAAAGACCCATACAAAATTTTAGATTGTTCCTCAAACTATATTTTTATGCAGTACTAAAAAGAATAGCATGTGCATTAGCAAGATCC
Source organism: Rafetus swinhoei (assembly GCA_019425775.1). Taxonomy (NCBI): domain Eukaryota; kingdom Metazoa; phylum Chordata; order Testudines; family Trionychidae; genus Rafetus; species Rafetus swinhoei. Next base: position 132,939,769 of record CM033424.1, on the reverse strand, counting down.
ACCTGTATGTTAAAAGCTTTTCCAGAGATTTGGTTTAGTATTCTAATCCTATGGTATAATCTAATAGTCACAGTAGAACTTTTTCAGCATGCACCATTATGAAAAGATGCTATATAACTTTGCCTGTTTCATGGAAACTTTCTAAAATCCTTGCTTATCAGCCCAGAACTCATGTTCTTGATAAAAAGGAAAATAGTCATTTGTGTTCTCCTTCCTCACTCCAGTGATTCCCACTAATGTTTTAGTAACTTGCCTGTATGCATTGGCTTGAACTCTGCAGCCTCTAGCAAAGAACCTACATAGTCCTAGCAGCAAATAGTGAGGCAGCAGTAACACTTTCCTCACTATTTGGAAATGAAGTCTCTGTCTCTGTCTCTCTGCGTGTTGCATGTGTATGCATGCGTGAGCTCATAAATCAGAATAGGGCCTGGAGACTGGTACTCTGGTTGTCCAGGTTGGGGCATCTCAGTGGAATGTTCCTGGACCTTTAGCTAGCTATATAGGTCTCACACTTCAGCTTGACCTCATTTTGATCTTTCATTTACAAGTTGCAGTTATGCTATGTTTATAGGACAGTGAGGGTGGTTCTTCCCAATGGACTTTTGGACTATGCAGCTGCACACTGATGTATCTGTTGCAATGTTGTTTGAAGAAACACTGCTTTAGAAAACCCTATATGAAGTATGCACAGTTGACATGGCTGCTTATAATGGGCATTAAGAGACAGGGTGGATAGATTTAAATCAAGGTGATAAATCAACAAGAAAAAAATAATTGATTTAAATCAACTTTCCCCACTGATAAGCTTTCATATATTTCTTAAACAGTGGTGCAAATCTGATCACTAAAACATGTTCGTTTACAACTCAGCTCAGTTTACAACATCTAAGAGGGTATACTTTGTGTAATTTTTTTAAGATAATTTGAGTTTTATTCAGGAAATAGTACAGATTGCACCTCCCAAAACTGGGATACTCTGTTCTGGCAACATCTGTTGTCTGGGAGGAGGGCCAGCAGCTGGGAGCCTTGGTGGGCTGGGAGCCCAGCAGAGCTAGCAGAAGCAGGGTTAGGGCTAGGACCAGGGGCCCAGCAGTGGGGCTGGGGCAGCCCTGCTGCTCAGCAAAAGAGCTGGATTGTGGCAGCATGGCAGGGAGGGTGGCTGGGGCCAGCAGCGTGGAGGGACAGTGGGCTGGAGGACCAGTAGCAGGAGACCTCCCTTGATCTGGCAAATTCCCTTGTTTGGGACCAGTCAGGTCCCAGGCATTCCAGACTAGAGAGGTCCAACCTGTACATCATGCTTATTACCTCTATCAAGCTGCAGATGCATCAGCAGTACATTAGGGATGGTAAGAACTAAGTCACACACACAAACACAATAGCACTTATTTTGTTAAATCAAACCTTAAATGTTTCACATTTGCAATTGCAGCAGTCTCCTGTGTTGATTGATGGCTGTCCTTCAGCTTTTTAAATTTTGCAAATTTTATTAACTCTGACAAGTCTTCAGATCACTAAATGTATGGTGTCCTTAACATTTCTTCTACAATTACCTCTCATCACAGAATTCCCTCTAACGTTTTTGAGGGAGAATTAGTTTGGATCCTCCTGCTCTCTTCAGAGAAGCTGAAGCAAAATGGTTAAGAAGCATTTTGTAACTTCAACATTTTCTTTTATTCCGGAGGAAGAAGTACTTAAGTCTTTGACTAAAAGATGCATTAAATGAGTACTGCAGCCATATGTTAAGGAGCATACATTCATTTTTTTTTCTTCTCCATATCTTCTCATCGTTGCCATGTTTGCCACACTGTCTGTGACAAAACTGTGCATGTAAGAGTTGAATTGTTCAGTTTTAGTGTTCACCGCCACTACTTTTAAATACACTGGGAAATGCCAACACAGAATATCTTTTGTTTCTGAAAGATATGCAACCTTATCGTCTATAGTGACACAGGTATACGTTACTGGGTCATTGTGTACTCATCAAGACTAAAACTAGAAAATTTCCCCTCAGCATTTCTGGCATACAGTCAAAGTTCATTCTCATACAGTGTATCTCGTACCTACCACCTATGTCAGGTGGAGTGTAGTCTAGTAATAAAAACTCAACCATACCAATAAATGTATTTGTGGTTGAAAATGCAAAAAAGAATTTGTAGCTTAAATGAACGAGGCAATCTTTTCATCTGTGGGCTCTTGTTGGTATTTGCTGGTCTTTACTTACAAACCCAACCATGGTGGTGATTTACTGAATGATTGAAATCTTTTTTGCTTGCTACTGATACTTTGTGGTCTGAAATACGTTTAGTTGCAACACTGCTATTAAAAGTAGAAATGGATGACTCTGTGGCCATGTCTACACTATGAGATAAGGTGGAATCCATTAGGATTGATTTCTGGTCACCCAATTTTGCAAAGTTGAAGGTCCATGCCCTCACTGCAGGGAAGCATTCAGTATAGTCCAAAACAACACATCCTCTCCCACCCCGCCATTGCAAAGTAGTGCATCTGAGCCGTCTGTTGACTTGGAGCGTTGCACTGTGGGTAGCTTTCCATTCTGGGTTATGCTTCCAGTGCCCACTAGGACCAAAACTCTGAAGCAGATGACTATGGGTTCATGTTGTCAGTGTCCCATAATGCACTCATCTAGTTCTTCCCGCCCCCTCCCCCAATCCTCCCCTTGCATGAGATCAATGGGAAGCAGTCTTTTCAGGCCCTCTTTTGCCCTGGTTGCCTGTGCAGATGCCATAGCAGCATGAGCATGGATCCAGTTTTGCATCAAACCATTGTGATGATGAAGTCTGCCTTGATCACCTTGGCTACTTGCGCACCAATACCATTCTGCTACACAAAGTTGTGATTCTGGGAAATGTGGATACCACAATGGATGGCTTTGCTGCAATGGGGGTTCCCTAACTGCAGTGGGGCAACAGAACACAGCCTGGACCCCAGTAAAGAGTGGTTCAACTATGGGCTGAGCAAGTGCAGAATGGTGGTTGAGTGTCCTTTTAGGCATTTAGAGGCTAGGTTTAGGAGTTTCCTTACTAGGTTGGACCTCAGTGAATGCAACATTCCCTTTGTGGTGGCAACCTGATATGTGCGCCATAATCTTTGAGAGCAAGGGGGAAAAGTTATTTGTCAGGGTGGGAGGCTGAGGCATAGCACCTTGCCAGAGATTTTTGAGTAGCCAGACACCAGGGTGATGATGAGAGCACAGTGTGGGGCAGCACAAAACGAGGCTTGAAAGGACAGTTTTCATGAATGGCTGCTTTTGAGACTCGGACATGTTGCTCTCAACAAGGTGCCCTTGCATTCACTGTGTGTGCCTGTAATCACCCACCTAAAGTACCAGCAATAAAGAGACTGTTGTTTAGAGATCATGCTTTTTTATTTAGTGAAATCAGCAAGGGAATAAGTCCACAGTGAGAACCCAAAAAGGGGGTGGAGGCTTAAATGTCCAAAGGCAGCCTTTTGTGTGTCAAGGTCCTGGAGGTTAAAGTTGCCCTTGAGTCCATCCTCTCCACCCCTGTGTCTTGGGGTTTCTGGGGGTAGATACTATGGAGCAGGGGGAGGAGGGAAAGTTTTATTTTGCACCATGGAGAGGGTTCTGGGAGGAGGCCTTCTCCAGGCAAGCAGCCAGGTGCTCTATCACTGTCATCAGGGAGGCAAAAATACTCTCCTGTTACCTCATCTGCAGCTCCCTGCGCACATTCCTCTCATGGCGTTCCATGACCCTGTCCTGGCGCTGTGCTCATCTCCTCTGTGTGCATGTTCATGCAGTCCATTTGCTCCTTGAACATACCTTCTTTGTCCATTTTTGCCTCCGGCTCTGGGTCAGTCGGACAGCTGGGTGAGTATGAGGTGAGCTAGCTGCTGTTCCTGCTGTAACAAAGTTACAAGGGCTCACTATACAGGCTTTACTCTAATCTGTTAACATACAGTGAAGGTCTCTTTGAAGACAATGGAGATGTGTTCTGTGCAACGTTAAACTTTTACTTTAAAACAGCCACTGTATAGCAGGTACAGGGTTCTCAGGGAAGCATCTGGACTTCTGCTGTTCAGAGATAGGCAGGTGTGGTAAGGGGCCTGCCAAGACAGGAGTCTGCAGGGGGTGGAGGATGGGGGATGGAGAGGATGCTGACTGAATGTGGCCATAAACTTGGGCCTTAAGCTGTAATGCTTTGTGATTCAATGATGCCAGACCACTTATTGGTGGCTTGATGTGGGAAGGTGTCCTACCATGGAGGACAGTATAAGGCTGGCCTCCCCAGAAACCTTGTGAGAAGGATCAAAGAGTTTCCATCTGAGATGGAGATGTAGAGGGAAGACTCTGACTCCATCTGCAGCACATGAACAAACTGTTCCGCCCCGCCCCGCCCCGCCCCACCCCGCCCCAATGCTGTGTAGGCACAGAGCATGCCATATATCACACCCAATTGCCTTAACCTGCTTGTAGTAAGAAGAAAAATGGTGAACTTACCAGACGTGCCCTCCTTGAGATTGGTGCTCAATTGGGAGCTGTCCTGGGAGGAGGGGGATTGGCCCAATGTGATAAATTGTTCTTGGCCCTTGCCAATCACAAGCTGGCCGTTTTTCTCCTTCCTTCCTCTTTCCCCTTCACCACCACGCTGTTCTCCACAGTCAGGCTTGGGAAATTGGTCAGGTCCTCCTCCACAGAATCACATCTAGGTGTTCATTGAACCCATATATTTGTGGTGATGCATCAGGCAGTCCACTAATCTCCTTTGCCTTGTGGTAGGACTGCCTCAGCTCCTGTTTTGACTCTGCACTGCTGGCTGTCCCTGGAATATCCTTTGGCCACTAGTCAGTTTGCATAAATGCCAGTGTTTCGTATGCTGGTTCGGAGCTTGAAGAGAATAGATTCCTTTCCCAACACCTCGATGAGGTCCAAGATATCCCAGAGACTCCATGCTGGTATTTTTTTTGCTCCTGGGAACTAGAGACCATGGGACTTTGGTCATTAGAAGCCATGGCCACATGTGCTGCGGTGCGCTGTTCGCTTGAGGTATCCTCGCAACACTGGTGGCACAGGAAACTATACTCAAACTTTTTCCCGGGGCTTTTACATGTTCACCTGAAGCAGTAGAAGTGCAAGTTCTGGCTAGAGCGGTCAGAGTGGGGCTCTGTGGGATGCCTTGACTTTGCCATTACTGCATCTATGCTATGGAAAACTAGACCAGGCAAGGCTGGGAATTGCATTACTTCTTGTGAAATCAGGAGTAACTGACATCGACTTCAGCAGTCCTTAAGGTTGATGAGACAGTCTTGGTAGTGTGGACATACTGATCAGAAAATTGACCATATGTGGTTAAATTAGGTGTAAACTGCTAGTGTAGACCAGGCCTGAGGGTATGTCTCCACTAAGAGATTAAGACACAGTTATAAAGGTGGTTTGTTTGTTTGTCTCCTCCTTCCCCCCCCCCCCAGCCCTCCAGTACCCAGACTTACAACATTCAATGTGCATGTCCTCACTGGGGGCATGAAGTTGCCAGAGTGCATCCCCAGTAGCATAGCTACCTTAGCCTTTGACAGTGATCCGCTGTTGGTAGCCCATCCCAAGTTCCTGCTGCCCCTTTGCATTCTGGATTAGGCTTCCCGTTCTTGATGGGACACAAACATTGCAGCGGGTGGTTCTGATACATGTAGACTTCCTTCCATAATGCACTTTTTCCCTCCTTTCCTCCCTGTTTGAAAGCAATGGCAAACAACGTTTTATGCACATTCCTCCCCACCCCCTGGTAAGCTGTGCAGACAACATAGCACAGCAATCGTGGACTCAGCTCGGTTTCAAACTGCTGTGGCAAATATGGCAAACAACTCAATCATTATGCTGCATCTTTTTGAGAGCCTAGCCAGAAAGAAAGAATGTGAGTAAGCCATGAACACAGATTATGCATGAAACCATTTGTCATGGCTCCTTCCCCACTCTGGCACGATAAATGCAGAAGTTGGGGGCCAGAAAGTACCCCAAAACCTTATCTACCAGGCTTTGGTATAAAACTTCCCCCCCAAAATCTTAAAACCCTAGGTTTTGGGAATAAAACTTCCGCTGCCACCACCCAAATTAATAAAGAAACCAGGGGAGAGACCATTTGGGAAAATCTCACCCCTAAGTAAAAAGCAGGACACCACCATTAACCAATACCAGGTTAATAAAAGGAAAAGAGAAAACTTTTTTATTATCTCCACACTATTCCTGTTGCAAGCATAACGATTAGATGGAAAAGTAACAAAATAATATACTCATGGAGAAACTCCATGGGCCTAGAATTTAGTTACAAAGGAAAGCCAAAACATTTTTTTTTAAAAAGTGCACAGACAGCAGATCCCATACCCAAACCATAAAACAATGAAACCCAACAGATTTATCTAAACTTTACCCTACTTACAGAAAGTGAAGAAAGAGTCTTTTCTTGGAGGGAGACATAGTGTCTGTCCCCCTCAATAGCTGGAGAGAACTGTCCAGAACAAAGGAGGGAAAAACAAAAATTCCTTTATCCCAGTTTGAAATTCCTACCTACATTCCTATTGGCCATCCCACCTGGCTAGGTAAGGGACATAGTTAACCCCTTAGTCCCTAGGCTGCTGGCTAACCCTCATGATCATGACACCATCGAATGGTGCAGTTGGCACATGCTGGCGGCAGTCAGTCCTGTTGACACAGTGGAACATGGATTCTGATCCCATGAGACAAGCACAGACTTCTGGGACCACATAGTTATGCAGCTATGGGACCGTGACCACTGGCTGGAAAACTTTGACATGCATAAGGCCACTTTCACTGAACTTTGTAAATTGGTCTCCCCCACCCTGAAGCACAGCAGTAGCAGAATGAGACAGGCTGACAAGTTGAGAAGTGAGTGGGAATAGCCATGTGGAAGTTTGCAATGCCGACTGCTACTGGTCAGTTGGATCAGTTTGGAGTGAGTAAATCGACAATCAATTTGGCATGGAGGCTGTTGTGATCCAAATAGCCAGGGAGATCTATACCGTTCTATTAGTCAGAATAGTAACTCTGGGAAACATGCAAGATATAGGGAACCCCATTGCAGCAAAGCTATCCGCTAAGTGTGGTGGATCAGTAGATGAAACACCCATCTCTATTTTTAGCACCAGTCCTCCTTGCCAAAGCATGCATAAACCACAAGGAGTATTTCTCGATGGCATTGCAGGTGCTGGTGGATCACAAGGGCTGTTTCACAGATGTTAACATGGGATGATTGGGAAAGGTGCATGACGTGCACATCTTTAGGAACTTCAGCCTCCAAAAAGCTGCAAGAGGGAACTTTCTTCCCTGACAAGGGTGCTATTTTATGGTGGTGCAGGGGAGGGGCTAAGGAAGCTAAAGTTTGAGCCCCTTGATTTTATTCTTAAAGTCTGCTGAAAGTGCATGCTCTAGCTCCAGAAGCCATTCTTATCTGCTGGCTTGGCAGGGAAAGGGATCTTTCTGTGGAAGAAGGAATGAGGCACGCCTATCCAGAAACCTTGTGAGAAGGTAGAAAGAGTTCTGAGAATTTTGTAGAGATGTGTAAGGAGGATTCCTGCTCTGTCTCCAGACACGTTAACAATCTTCCAGGAAGCCCCTGCTTTGTAGACAGAGTGGCTACCATAGATGAAACTCAATTACCTTAACCCACTTGTTGCATGGTTATAAATGTGAGCTCACCAGGAGTACCCTTCCCACCATCTGGGCCTGGCAGCAATACATCTTGGGAGGAGGGGATTGGTTCCAAAGTTTAAAATAAGGTCCTGGCTATCAGTGAGAATGAATGCTCCACTTGCCTGCTAAGCATTCTCTTCTTGTCATTATTGCCTGAGGTGTCTCTTGGGAGGTATCCACAGGCAGCTTTGGGACGGACACTGGTCTGGTCTCCCTGCCCAGAATCCCATGCAGCTGCTCAGAGAAGTGGCATGTTTGAAGCTCTGATCCAGACCAACTGTTCTCTTCCTTTTGTCTTCTGATAGGCTTGCCTGTGTTACTCTATTGTCACATGGCACTGCTGTGTGTCCCTGGTGTATCCTTTCCCATCATGCCCTGTGTGACTTTTGGCATAGACATGGGTGTTTCTGCTGCTGCTTCAAAGTTTTGTCTATGGATCCTTTTCTCCAAATAGCAATCAGATCCAGAACATCCTGCAAGCTCCATGCTGGAGCTCTGAATTCCCAAGGTCACAAAATAGTCAGGTGTGCTTCTGGGCTCACCATGCTGACCAAATAGGAAATGAAATTTAAAGTTTTCCTGGGCCTTTTCCTGTGTGCCTGGGAGAGCAGCAGAGTTGACAGTGCTGTCCAGATTAGTATATCCCAGGAGCACTATGGGATACCTCCTAGAGCTGAAGAATATTGACTTTCACAGCACTATTTCTTCACTGTCCCAAAGTTGACCATGTAAATTTAGCGTTACTCCTCTTGTCAAGGAGTGAAGAAATCCTCCTGTGGCTAACTTTGACCTAAACTTGTAGCATGGACCAGGCCCAAGTTGTTTTGGCAGATTATCTAAAAGGTGTGTCTACGTTGCCGAGCGTAACTTGAAATAAGCTACGCAAATTGAGCTACGTCAATTGTGTATCTTACTTTGAAATAGGGAGCGTCTCCACAGCACGCACTTTGAAATAGAGCACTCTTCCTCCGACTTCCCTTATTCCTCATACAACGAGGGTCACAGGAGTCGGAATAAGAAGTCCTCTGGTTTGACAGTATTTTGATACCATTTTGAAATAACTGCCTGCTGTGTAGACATGGACTAAGTTATTTCGGAATAGTGCTAATTATTTCGAAATAGTGTTGCAGTGTAGACATTCCATCGGTCTCTTGCGCATAAATGGGATACTGAAACAAAAATAAAAACGTTTCTGAATATTCTTCTCACTCTGTTCAGTTACGTCTTTTTTCTTTTTTTTTTTTCCAACAAGAATGCAGATCCAATTCCAAATTATGGAAAAAGTCAAGCCTGGCTGTGCTTAGAGTGCACTTAATTTTGGATTTGGTCCCATTGAATTCACGGGCATGTCTGTTTTTTGAGCAAAGAAATATAGGATTGGGTTCCCTGGGAAAAGCTGAGTTATGCTCAAGTAAAATCAGGAATAGACTTATGGTATCACCATTATTGTCTGTGCCCCTTATTTTGGAAATCATGGTTATGTAATATAAAATAAGAAAATAGTACCCAGTGGCAATTGGCAACTCTAGATTTCTCACTGAAGCTTTCTGTACCATATAATTGGATGATAGGTTCTAAACCTAGTTAACTAACTAACTAACTAAACTAAGCTAAACTCTTTTCTAGCAACATCCAACATAGCAAACAGCTTGGGAATTGACTTGTTAAATCACACTTATGCTAAAAGAATGAGTGAGTCTTGAAAAATGACACATTGCAAAGTGAATTATTTAAATTACTAGTTGATCCATGTTGTTCTTCAGATATATCCACAGCACTTTCTCCCAATAAGCAGTTTTCCTGATGTTTCATTCAATGTTTCATTGAAGTACTCCATGCTTTCTTTGCCTCTGTATTCACGGACAAGGTGGGCTCCCAGACTAACGCGCTAAGTGACGCAAGATGGGATGAAGATGGACAGCCCTTGGTGGGTAAAGAACAGGTTAGGAACTATTTAGAAAAGCTAAACGTACACACATCTATGGGTCTGGACTTAATGCATCCGAGGATACTGAGGGAGTTGGCAAATGTCATTGAGGATCCTTTGGCCATTATCTTTGAAAAGTCTTGGAGATCGGGAGAAATCTCGGATGATTGGAAAAAGGCAAATGTAGTGCCCATCTTCAAAAAAGGGAAGAAGGAGGATCCAGGGAACTATAGGCCGGCCAGTCTTACCTCGGTTCCTGGAAAAAATCATGGAAGGGATCCTCAAGGAATCCATTTTGAGGCACTTGGAAGAGAGGAAAGTGATTAGGAATAGTCAGCATGGATTCACAAAGGGCAAGTCGTGCCTGACCAATCTGATTAGCTTCTATGATGAGGTAACTGGCTCTGTGGACGTGGGAAAGTCAGTGGATGTGAGAGACCTTGACTTTAGCAAGGCTTTTGATACGGTCTCCCACAATATTCTTGCCAGCAAGATAAGGGAGTGTGGATTGGATAAATGGACGGTAAGATGGATAGAAAGCTGGCTAGGAGGCCGGGCCCAGCGGGGTAGTGATCAATGGCTCGATGTCAGGTTGGCGGTCAGTTTCTAGCGGAGTGTCCCAAGGTTCGGTTCTAGGACCGGTTTTGTTCAATATCTTTATTAATGACCTTGATGAGGGGATGGATTGCACCCTCAGCAAGTTTGCGGATGACACTGAGCTAGGGGGAGAGGTAGATACACCTGAGGGCGCAGAGAGGGTCCAGAGTGACTTAGACAAATTGGAGGATTGGGCCACAAGAAATCTGAAGAGGTTCAACAAGGACAAGTGCAGAGTCCTGCACTTGGGACGGAAGAATCCCAAGCATAGTTACAAGCTGGGGACCAACCAGTTAAGTAGCAGTTCTGCAGAAAAGGACCTGGGGGTTACAGTGGATGAGAAGCTGGCTGAGTCAACAGTGTGCCCTTGTAGCCAAGAAGGCTAATGGCATATTAGGTTTCATTAAGAGGAGCATTGCCAGCAGATCCAGAGATGTCATTATTCCCCTTTATTCGGCTTTGGTGAGGCCATATCTGGAGTATTGTGTCTAGTTCTGGGCCCCCCACTACAAAAAGGATGTGGACGCATTGGAGAGGGTCCAGCGGAGGGCAACCAAAATGATTAGGGGGCTGGAGCATATGACTTATGAGGAGAGGCTGAGGGAGTTAGGTCTGTTTAGTCTGCAGAAGCAAAGAGTGAGGGGGGATTTGATAGCAGCCTTCAACTTCCTGCAGGAGTTCCAAAGAGGATGGAGAAAGGCTGTTCTCAGTAGTGACAGATGGCAGAACAAGGAGCAATGGTCTCAAGTTGTGGTGGGAGAGGTCCAGGTTGGATATTAGGAAAAACTATTTCACTAGGAGGGTAGTGAAGCACTGGAATGGGTTACCTAGGGAAGTATTGGAGTCTCCATCCCTAGAGGTGTTTAAATCTCGGCTTGACCAAGCCCTGGCTGGGTTGATTTAGTTGGGATTGGTCCTGCCTAGAGCAGGGGGCTGGACTTGATGACCTTCTGAGGTCTCTTCCAGCTCTATGCTTCTATGATTCTTGCAACTTGGCCTTGATACATTTTTCCTTTTTTACCCAGGGAATGAATTTCTTCAAACTATTCCCAGATATGGCTTCTGGGTCTAAGAGACCCTGACTTTTTTTTCCCTATAGCAAAAGTGTAGGGGAATGCAAGAAGCTGTGCGGTGTTCTGAGTAATTTGTTCCTTCTTCCTTTTCAGTCCACTCCACTGTTCTCTTCTACGCCGCTTTCATCCTTTCTGATATAGAATTTCTGTCTTTAAACAACATTTCAACTAACTTCTGTGCTGTGCTTGGCCCAAGTTCACTACCACATAAACACAGAACAAAAATCAAGTATCAGAGGGGTAGCCGTGTTAGTCTGGATCCGAAAAAGCGACAAGGAGTCCTGTAGCACCTTATAGACTAAGAGATGTATTGGAGCATAAGCTTTCGTGGGCAAAGACCCACTTCGACAGATGCATGTAGTGGAAATTTCCAGAGGCAGGTATAAATATGTAGGCAAGAATCAGGCTAGAGACAAGGAGGTGAATTCAATCAGGGAGGATGAGGCCCACTTCTAGCAGCTGATCTGGAGGTGTGAACACCAAGGCTATGTCTACACTGGCGGCTTCTTGTGCAAGAACATCTTGCGCAAGGGTTCTTGTGCAAGAAGTCTTGTGCAAGAAAACGTCCACACTGCCATGTGGGAGCTGTGTTTTTGCGCAAGAGCATCCATGGCAGTGTGGACGCTCTCTTGCGCAAGAAAGCTCTGATGGCCATTTTAGCCATAGGGCTTTCTTGCGCAAGAAATCCCTGCAGAGCATCCACACTGCCCTTTTGCGCAAGAGCTCCTGCGCAAGAGGGCTTACACCGGTTAGAAAAGAGCGTAGCTGTTGTGCAAGAAGCCCTCTCTTACGATGCCATACTGTAAATTTTCTTGCGCTAGAGCGGGCGGGCAGTGTGGACACTCTGCGGATTCTTGCGCAACAACCGCCATACTTGCGCAAGAAGTCGCGAGTGTAGACATAGCCCAGGAGAGGAGAAACTGCTTTTGTAATAGACGATGAATGGCTAGCCATTGTTTAATCCTGAGCTGATGGTGTCAAATTTGCAGATGAACTGCAGCTTAGCAGTTTCTCTCTGAAGTCTGGTCCTGAAGATTTTGCTGCAGGATGGCTACCTTCAAATCTGCTATTGTGTGTCCAGGGAGATTGAAGTGTTCTCCTACAGGTTTTTGTATATTGCCATGCCTAATATCTGATTTGTGTCCATTTATTCTCTTGCGTAGGGACTGTCCAGTTTGGCCAATGTATATAGCAGAGGGGCATTGCTGGCACATGATGGCATATATTACATTGGTAGATGTGCAGGGGAATGAGCCCGTGATGGTGTGGCTGATCTGGTTAGGTCCTGTGATGGTGTTGCTGGTGTAGATATGTGGGCAGAGTTGGCACCGAGGTTTGTTGCAGTGATTGGTTCCTGAGTTAGAGTAAGTGTAGGTGTAGCATGTGTGTGTTTTATTTGTAACTTTTTTTTGTTACTGACTTTTAAATTCCAGTGTAAATCAGTTTTAAATTTAAAAAAAAAAAATCAAAACCACTTTTTTTTTTTTTTTTTTTTTTTAATCCACCTTGTTAAGAGGTGTAGGATATTAAGATACATTGCACTGTGGGTAATAGCCCACTTCCATTTACTTAGTGGCTCCACAGCCATGGAGCCTTGTGGCTCCAGTTCACCATTTGCAGCCAAGGGGAGCAGCGGGAAGCAGTGTCCCAGGCTACGCTTGAGTTCAGCCATTTGGTTTGACATTGAGCTATTTGGCAGATTAAGCGCAATTCTGCGGCACTGACATTATCATGGGAGCCTTGCTGGTTATTGTCTTTGCAAGAGGCTTATAATGAATTAGATTGGCTGATGAACACAAGTCTCCTGGAAGGTTTTTTTTCTTCCTTGCTTGGTGTCTTGTAAAAATGTAATTCATGTATGCTGTTGCAGATGTTACTCATTTAGAGCGCGCAGTGTTGGTAGTATTGCAGGCATTTCAACATAAGCAACATAGTGCACTCATAAGAGAAGCAAGTTTGAAATTCTGCTGATCATATTCGTCTGTCTTGTATAAAGATGATGTTAATGGAAGAAAGAGGCTCTCAAACTTCATGAATCTGGAATCCATGTGTATTTTAAACTTTTCAGTATTTAAAAATTCACATCATATCCTGCCTAGTCTTTTTTTCTAGTTAGTTTCCCAAGTTTAAGTCGCCTAGAATGTAATTCCAGTCCTTCCTCCTTGACCTTGATTACTTTTCTGTTCTAAAAAAATGCACAATTAGATATCTAATTTTAAAGGGGTACGTTGGTTTAAAATCTCAGGTCTTCGTCTGAGCAGCCAGACAAACCAGGATATATTTAAAAACAAATTTGGAGCTAAGGGCTAGCTGAATGGCTAAGGTAACTGAATGGATTAGAAGGCTGTCAATGGATTTATTTACCTCTTTTTGTTTTGGGGTTAATTGTTGACATCTGTGCCAGATCAGTTGTGCTAGAAAATTGTTACTATCTGGTTGTTGGCTGCCATATGTATAACGAGTCTGGTCTTATTCCAGTTTCTAGTGGAACAGTGTCCATAGCATGGAAACAACAATTCAAAATAATTAATTGCCGTAATGATTTCATAGTTTAGGCAGAGAGGCTAAAATGTATGGGCATTACCATTTCACACACAGAAATATTCTCTTGAAGTGTGAGAATCGGTGTTAGGCTGGAGGTGAGAACAGAAATTTGAAGTCACAACAATTATTTCTTTCTCCAGGTCTTTTGGAGTGGCATATTTTACATGGGCAGCAATACATAAGTGAAACTTGTTTCATTATTGGCTGAATTTTAGGGTTGTCCATCTGTGTCCTTACTGAAAGTAGGATGTAATATCTACAAGTGGCTTAGATATATTTATATTAATGGCACTAATCCACTGGTCCAATCTGTCTATTAGGGTTGCCAGGTGTCCGGTTTTGAACTGGACAGTCCAGTATTTGAGCTTTCTGTCCGGGAAACAAATTGAAAAAATACCGGACATATAAATGTCCGGTATTTAAGTAAGTGAGTTCTATTATTATCATGAGTATCAGTACATAGTTGTATACTGCCTGGCTAGTATACACACTCATACTGCATGAGCGTGTATACCAGACAGGCAGTATACAACTACACAATAGAGAGGAGGAGGGCTGTCACGTTACGGGATTTTAAGGGGAGCAGCCAGATCACTGCTGCACCCATGGGAGGGGGGGTGTTTGCCCCAAAAGTTGATACAAAGGGGGCCATGTGAGGTGTCAAATGAAAGCTTATCTTATACTGATTCTATATATGTTGTTCATGTAATTGTATAATGTCTGTGTGTGAAGTTATAAGCATGTACTGTGTGTGGATACTGAAAGTCTCTCTCTGTATGTGGTTGAGCAATGGGCAAGGCAGCTCAGCCTATGGACATGCGAATGAGCAAGGCAGCTTCAAACAATAGGTCTCTTAAGGACCAGAGACTCACCTGAGAGAGAACCTGGATGCCTGGCCTGTGACCAGGTGACTCCCTCCAGCTTGGAAGAAGCCAGGGAAGGGTATAAATAGGCCATGTGGCCGACTCCATCTGGGTGCTCAGCTCAGCTCTTCATCCCAGAGGCAAGAGTGCAGGGATCGAGGAGCCGGAAAGAACTGTGGACCCATCCTGATGTAGGCTGTACACCAAAGACTTTTAAGCCAGCAGTTATAACCTCTCTGCTGCAAGCCTGCATTGAGAACTGGGAGATTCAATGCGTGTAACAACCTTACTCTCACGCTTTTCTTTCTGGTAGTAATAAACCTTTAGATGTTAGAATCTAAAGGATTGGCTCAGTGTAATCTTGTGGGTAAGATCCAGAGGGTAAATTGACCTGGGATCTGTGGCTGGTTTCTTGGAACTGGACAGAACTTGTTCGGGGTAGGTGAGATTGGGCTCTAAGACCCCTCACCTGTGGGCAGGCCCGGGGGTATCTGGGGCACGGATATTGCTGAGGTGTCAGAGGGGTTTTGCTCGTGAGGCTTCTGGCTGGCCAGGCAGGCAGCTGACGCACTCCGTGGGACTCGTTTGTGGCCTACTTGGGAAGGTGTCCAGTCTGGGGGCTGCAAGGAGCCCTGAATTTTAGCAATTTGCCCTGAGCGGACACCCTCAACTGTGCCCAGACCCGGCCCGGTCTGTCACAGGGGCGGGGCCAGGGTGGGATTGAATCCCCGGGGCTGGACTCCCCCGTGCGCACCGCCAGGACCGTGCATGGGACAGGCAGCACCCTGGGATCTGTGCGTGCCCGGGCCAGCCGTGCTTCCCACTGGCCGGTTCCCCTCCACTCTTCCACACCCCCACCCAGCCAGCCCTGCTCCCCCCAACCCTCTCCCGGCCAGCCCTGCTTCCCGCCAGCCAGTCCGTCCCCTCCCGCCAGCCCCACTCACCAAGACCTCCTCCCGGCCAGCCCCGCTCCCCTCCCAGCCGCCCCCCCCTCCCCCTCCACTCCCGCCATCTGAGATCAAGTGTCTGGTATTTTTTGAAATCATCTGGTAATCCTACTGTCTATCCCCTTTGGATCTCCATTCAACTGAGTTCTTGATCTCTGTGTACTAGATAATTGAATGCTCTGGATCTGTCTTTGTCCCACATCACAGTAGAGATGTTGGCTGTTGTGTAACTGCATGAAATCTTAGCAGTTTCATCACTATTCGATAGCTCCTGAGGGAAGGGCTGGCAGCCAGTATGCTCCCACCACTCTGCACTGCCTCCTCTGTATCAGAGTTAACTGGTTACCGTAAGCATCAGCCAGCAAGAGTGATGCTTACTGGATAGCTCGTTAACCATTCATATTCTTATGTACTATATTCATGTGTGTGTCTGAATTCATGAGGTTCTTTTAGAACATATTCAGGTCTGCCTGTAAAGGCCTATATATCTAGAGCAAAGAATCAATATCCAGTTTGAGGCCTTGTTCTTAAGCTAAGGCTTTTGGCATATTCTAAACCAATCCAAAACATTGCTACTGAAATAAGGCACGTTCCAACAATTTGGGGCTGTTATCTATGGCCTACAGAAAGAACCAAAGAATTAGACAGAACCATACAGATAAACAAGAACAAGGAGGAGTGGGTCCTTGCCAGATAAAAGGAAGAGCCTAAAAACTTAGGCTTATAGCTTTCTGTCTCCTGTAGAATTTTTATGGGTGTAAACCAATTAGGGTGGGACATAATTGGTAAGTTAGATTTCAGTAGAATTATTGGTTGAAGTGTGGGACAAAACAGGAAGTGGGAGGTGGGGAAGAAAGGAAACTGGGTTCATGCTTGCTGGAAGTTTTAACCCCAATAAACAAGTTGTTTGCGTCTCTGGACTTTGGGTATTGTCTCTTCAGGTGAGAAGGACCAGGAAAATGGGAGGGTGAAGGGATATGCCCTCTAACGTTATCCAGTTGGAGATCTTTTTTGTGGCTGCTGGAAACCCCTTCATCCTCTTCATGTATGACAAAGAGCTTAGGTGACTTACGGAATGGCTTGGTTGTGTTTACTGTAGAAGGTGAGGGCACTGCGGATGTCCAGGCCATGTAGCCATCTCTTCTAATTGGTCGCATGAGGCCTCAGGGAGAAGGCCAGGAGGAAGAGGTCCTGATCCATATGGAAGGCTGAGACCCCCTTAGGTAGGAAGACCGGGTGTGGTTGTAGCTGGACCTTGTCTTTAAAGTCAGCATATGGGGACTCCTGAGTCTAGACATGCACCTCAGAGAACCTCCTTGCCACCAGGAAGACTACTTTCCAGGAAAAGTGCTGAAGGGAGCCTGTGGAGCATGTGGACATGGCTCAAAGTGTGGCCGGGTAAGCTTGAAGGGAAATGGATTAAGATTCCATTGGGGAATGGGAGACCATAAAAACATAAGAATGGCCATACTGGGTCAGACCAAAGATCCATCCAGCCCAGTACCCTGTCTGCCGACCGTGGCCAATGCCAGGTGTCCCAGAGGGAGTGAATTGAACAGGTAATGATCAAGTGATCTCTCTCCTGCCATCCATCTCCACCCTCTGACAAATAGAGGCTAGGGACACCATTCTTTACCCATACTGGCTAATAGCCAGGGCTCGACAAACAATACAATTTACTCGCCCGTGATGAGTAGATTTCATCTGCGCGCCCCGTTCATTCGCAGCGCACGCATGCACAATGTGGCTCTTGCGCATGCGCAGTACAGGGCTGGCGAGCGGTTTTCACCGCGGTTCATCAAGCCCTGCTAATAGCCATTTACGGACTTAACCGCCATGAATTTATCTAGTTCTCTTTTAAAACCTGTTATAGTCCTATCCTTCACAACCTCGTCAGGCAAGGAGTTCCACAGATTGACTATGCGCTGTGTGAAGAACTTCCTTTTATTTGTTTTAAACCTGCTGCCCATTAGTTTCATTTGAGGCCCCTAGTTCTTATATTATGGGAATAAGTAAATAACTTTTCCTTATTCACTTTCTCCACACGAGTCATGATTTTATAGACCTCTATCATATCTCCCCCTTAGTCTCCTCTTTTCCAAGCTGCAAAGTCCCAGTCTCTTTAATCTCTCCTCATATGGGACCCATTCCAAACCCCTAATCATTTTAGTTGCCCTTCTCTGAACCTTTTCTAATGCCAGTATATCTTTTTTGAAATGAGGAGACCACATCTGTACGAAGTATTCAAGATGCGGGTGTACCATGGATTTATATAAGGGCAATAAGATATTCTCCGTCTTATTCTCTATCCCTTTTTTAATGATTCCTAACTGCCTGTCTGCTTTTTTGACTGCCGCTGCATGTTGCCTGGACGTCTTCAGAGAACTATCCACAATGACTCCAAGATCTCTTTCCTGATTAGTTGTAGCTAAATTAGCCCCCATCCTATTATATGTATAGTTGGGGTTATTTTTTCCAATGTGCATTCCTTTACGTTTATCCACATTAAATTTCATTTGCCATTTTGTTGTCCAGTCACTTAGTTTGGTGAGATCTTTTTGAAGTTCTTCAGTCTGCTTTGGTCTTAACTACCTTGAGCAGTTTAGTATCGTCTGCAAACTTTGCCACCTCACTGTTTACCTCTTTCTCCAGATCATTTATGAATAAGTTGAATAGGATTGCTCTTAGGACTGACCCTTGAGGAACACCACTAGTTACCCCTCTCTATTCTGAAAATTTACCATTTATTCCTACCCTTTGTTTCCTGTCTTTTAACCAGTTCTCAATGCATGAAAGGATCTTCCCTCTTATGTAAATTAAGTTGTCATAGGATAAGAGCCTTTGGTGAGGGACCTTGTCAAGGCTTTCTGGAAATCAAAGTACACTATATCTATTGGATCCCCCTTGTCCTCATGTTTGTTGACCTCTTCAAAGAACTCTAATAGATTAGTAAGACATGATTTCCCTTTACAGAAACCATGTTGACTTTTGCCCAACAAATTATGTTCTTCTATGTGTCTGATAATTTTATTCTTTACTATTGTTTCAACTAATTTGCCTGGTACTGACGTTAGACTTACCGGTCTATAATTGCCAGGATCGCCTCTAGAGCCCTTTTTAAATATTGGTGTTACATTAGAGATCTTCCAGTTGTTGGGTACAGAAGCTGATTTAAAGGATATGTTACAAACCATAGTTAATAGTTCCGCAATTTCACATTTGAGTTCTTTCAGAACTCTTGGGTGAATGCCATCTGGTCCCGGTGACTTGTTACTGTTAAGTTTATCAATTAATTCCAAAACCTCCTCTAATGACACTTCAATCTGTGACAAGTCCTCAGATTTGTCACCTACAAAGGACGGGTCAGATTTGGGAACCTCCCTAACATCCTCAGCCATGAAGATTGAAGCAAAGAATTCATTTAGTTTCTCTGCAATGACTTTATCGTCTATAAGTGCTCCTTTTGTATCTCGATCATCCAGGGGCCCCACTGGTTGTTTATCGGGCTTCCTGCTTCTGATGTACTTAAACATTTTGTTATTACCTTTTGAGTTTTTGGCTAGCAAACTCCTTTTTGGCTTTTCTTATTACTTTTTTACACTTAATTTGGCAATGTTTATGCTCTGTTCTATTTACCTAACTAGGATTTGGCTTCCACTTTTTAAAAGATGTCTTTTTATCTCTCACTGCTTCTTTTACATGGTTGTTAAGCCATGGTGGCTCTTTTTTAGTTCTATGTTTTTAAATTTGGGATATACATTTAAGTTGGGCCTCTATTACGGTGTCTTTGAAAAGTGTCCATGCAGCTTGGAGGGATTTTACTTTAGTCACTGTACCTTTTAATTTCTGTTTGACTAACCTCCTCATTTTTGCATAGTTCCCCTTTTTGAAATTAAATACCACAGTGTTGGGCTGCTGAGGTGTTCTTCCCACCACAGGAATGTTAAATGTTGTTATATTATGGTCACTATTTCCAAGCGGTCCTGTTATAGTTACCTCTTGGACCAGATCCTGCGTGCCACTCAGGACTAAATCGAGAATTGCCTCTCCCCTTGTGGGTTCCTGTACCAGCTGCTCCAAGAAGCAGTCGTTTAAGGTATCAAGAAATTTTGTGTCTGCATCTCGTCCTGAGGTGACGTACCCAGTCAATATGGGGATAGTTGAAATCCCCCACTATTACTGAGTTCTTTATTTTGATAGCCTCTCTAATCTCCCTTAGCATTTCATAGTCACTATTACTGTCCTGGCCAGGTGGTCGATAATAGATCCCTACTGTTATATTCTTATTAGAGCAGGGAATTACTATCCATAGCGATTCTATGGAACCTGTTGATTCATTTAAGATTTTTACTTCATTTGAGTCTAAATTTTCTTTCATATATAGTGCCACTCCCCCACCCGCACAACCTGTTCTGGCCTTCCAATATATTTTGTACCCAGGAATGATTGTGTCCCATTGATTGTCCTCACTCCACCAGGTTTCTGTGATGCCCATTATATCAGTATCCTCCTTTAACATGAGGCACTGTAGTTAACCCATCTTATTTTTTAGACTTCTAGCATTTGTGTCCAAGCACTTTAAAAACTTGTCACTGTTTGTCTACCCTTTTCTGATGTGTCAGATTCTTTGTGAATGTTTTTCATCTGATCTGGCCCATACTTTATCCTCTTCCATCCTCTCCTCCTGACTAAAACCTAGAGAATCTATATTAATAGACTCTCCTCTAAGAGACGTCTGTCTGATCCACGTGCTCCTCTGCACTAATCGGCTTTCCCCCATCTCTTAATTTAAAAACTGCTCTGCAACCTTTTTAATGTTAAGTGCCAGCAGTCTGGATCTACTTTGGTTTAGGTGGAGCCCAAACCACCATACGTGAGGAAAGAGCTGCTCAAGACCCCTCAGGAATCTGACTATCCTGTCATGTGAAAACACACACTGGCCTTGTATTGGGGAGGGGTTTGAAGGCCGAGATCCTGCCATGTGCATTCTGAAGGACGCAAGCACCAGGACCTCCTCCTTTAAGTAGCAAAGATAATGAAAGGTGGTCTGGATGGAGCCTCCCAATGGGATGAGATTTTTCTTCTTGCACCCAGTTTTCAGTGTGGCCACACTACATCTTTTATTGAGGGCTTTAAAAACAAGTACTCCTGTGGGACCTTGGAGACTAACAAAAATATATAGTATAATGAGCTTTCGTGGGCAAAACCCACTTCTTCAGAACTCAAACTCATCTGAGGAAGTGCGTTTTGCCCACTAAAGCTCATGATACTCCGTGTATAATATAAAAAAAAATATTTTGTTTAGTCTAAGGTGTCACAGGACTACTCATTTTTAAAGTTACAGACTGACACAGCTACTCCTCAGACTTATTGTGACTTGCCAAGAGGACCTACTGACGACTGTTCATCTGTATTTAGTCATGGAGCAGTCATGCCATGATGTGGAGCAATGACAGGCCCAAGTAGAAAAGGTGGTGGTCCTGAGAGCAGGTCTGGGCAGAGCGGTAAGGGCAAAAGGGGAGATACTGCGGGGCTCAGAGTGGCAAATCCATGCTGGTGGGACCACATTAATGTGACAAGAATAACCTTGGCCCTGTCCTGTTTGACCTTCACCAAGACTTTTGTGATGAGGAGTTGGAGGAAGTGCATAGAACAGGTTGCTCGACCACGGGATGAGGAAGATGCTCACTAGAGACCCCACACCAGGGGTCTCCAACCTTTTTAAGCATGAGATCACGTTTTCAATTTAAGTGCAATCCAGGATCTACCTCAAACCCAAACACCACTGCTCCACCTCCTTCATGCCCCTTCTCTGAGGCCTCGCCCCAGCTCACTCCATCCTCCTTCCCTCCCTCCCCCATCCTCCCTCACTTTCACCGGGCAGAGGGTTGGGTGCAGGCTCTGGTCTTGGATTAAGGGATTTGGAGTGCGAGAGGGGCTCTGAGCTGAGCTTGGGGCAGGGAGTTGGAGTGCCAGAGGGGACTTTTTCTAGCCTCCTCCCCATGTGGGGTGAGCGGAGTGGGTCCTAAAGAGGACTGCTCAATCATGGGTGCAGCTGCTAAGAGGTCATAATCTTCTGCCAGAAGATTCCCTGTTCCATCAGGGAGGCAGAGTGTGGGGTGCCTCCTAGGTACAGGCTCTGGGAGGGTGTTTGGATGCAGGGGTGCTCAGGGCTAGGGCAGGGGTTTGGGGTGCAGGAGGGGGTTCGTAACTGGGGTAGGGTTTTCGGATGTGGGCTCTGACTGACTGGCACTGGCCCTGCACCACTCCCAAAAGCAGCCAGCAAACTCCATCCCAAAACTTCGTGCTTCCCCCCCCCCACTGCTTTGTGGGGATAGGATACTGGGTAGGAGAGGGGGCACCTTGACATCAGTGCCCCTTTTCTCACTCCTCTGACCTGCACAGCAAGCAGGAGGTTCTCTGGGGTTGGGGGAACCAGCTCCAAGGCAAAGGGCAGGAGATGGGCAGCAGTGGGGGGAGGGGCAGCTGAAGTGTTGGCACTTGATCATCTCTTGGCCAAACCAGTCAGGATCACCTGTCAGAGGCTCCAAGATCTACCAGTAGATCCCAATCTGGTTGTTGATGACTGCCCCACACTCATATGTTGTCTGGAAACATAAGTGGCAGCATTTTTGTGTTGACCTCTGGGGAGTACCCCACTTCCAAAAGAGCATGGCAGTAACCTGCAGACATAGCGCCCACTCATGGTGAGAGAGGAACTGTCTGTTCAGCTGGTCTGCCAGAAGATTCCCTGTTCCATCAGCGTTTCATAAATTTCATAGAACAGGGAATCTTCTGGCAGAAGATATATGACCTCCTAGCAACCGCACCCATGACTGAGCACACTTTAGGACCCACACTGCTCACCTCACATGGGGAGGAAGCTAGAAAAAGTGCCCTAAAATGGCACGATGTCTGGTTGATGGTTGGTTTCAAGTGGAGTGCCCCAAGAATTGCTTCTAGGGATGGTTTTATTCAACGTCTTTATTAATGACCTGGACAAGGGGACGGATTGCACCCTCAGCAAGTTTGCAAATGACCCTAAGCTAGGGGGAGAGGTAGATACGTTGGAGTGCAGGGATAGGGTCCACAGTGACCTAGACAAATTGGAGGATTGGGCCAAAAGAAATCTGAGGTTCAATACGGACAAGTGCAGGACTCTGTACTTGTGATGGAAGAATCCATCCATTGTTACAGGTTGGGAACTGCCTGGCTAAGTAGCAGTTGAGCAGAAAAGGACCCGGGGGAGTACAGTGGGTGAGAAGCTGAATATGAGTCAGTGTGCCCTTGTAGCCAAGAAGGCTAATGGCATATTAGGTTGCATTAGGAGGAACATTTCCAGCAGATCTAGAGAAGTGATTATTCCCCTTTATTCGGCTCTGGTGAGGCCATATCTGGAGTATTCCGTCCAATTCTGGGCCCCCAGTAGAGAAAGGGTGTGGATGCATTGGAGAGGGTCCAGCAGAGGGCAAACAAAATGATTAGGGGGCTAGAGCGCATGACCTATGAGGAGTGGCTGAGGGATTTGGGCTTATTTAGTCTACAGAAGAGAAGAGTGAGAGGGCATTTGATAGCAGCCTTCAACTTCCTGAAGGGAGTTTCCAAAGAGGATGGAGAGTGGCTGTTCTCAGTAGTGATGGATGGCAGAACAAGGAACAATGGTCTCAAGTTGCGGTGGGAGAGGTCCAGGTTGGATATTAGGAAAATCTATTTCACTAGGAGGGTGGTGAAGCACTGGAATGGGTTACCTAGGGAGGTGGTGGAATCTCCATCCCTAGAGGTTTTTAAGTCCCGGCTTGACAAAGCCCTGGCTGGGATGATTTAGTTGGGATTGGTCCTGCTTTGGGCAAGGGGCTGGACTCGAAGACCCCCTGAGGTCTTCCAGCCCTAGGATTCTATGATGGCTCCCTGCATTGTAAATTTGCCCACTGACAAGCAGAGGAGGAGAAGAGGCGCAGAAGGTAGGGGAGGCTGGTGTCTAGTCATGGTCAACAGCCTCCTGCTGTACCTGGATACATCTGTCCACATTGTAATAGAACTTGTGGTTCAAGGATCGGCCTTATCAGCCATCTAAAAGGGTCCACAACTCCCATGGAAGATCATACTTGGCATCAGACATGCCTACCAACTTTATCATACCTTTTTCTATGTGGATACTGCTTACCAGTTACCTACATGTGGAATATGCACACAGACCAACTTTCGAAGAAGTGGAGGTTAGTTATCTGGAATTCTAGATTCTTCGAAGGATGGCTCCTCTTTGTATCTTTCTACCTGCCATCCTTCTCCTCTGCTTTGGCTCTTATCTGAGTTACAGTAGAAGGGACTGAAGAGTTATCAGTCCACATTATCACTTAGGTCCTTTCGTCCACACATCTGAAGTTGCTCTCCTCATAGTCTAACCCGTATACACTGCTTGCTACAAATCTTCTGTCTTAAGTGCGTGAAGAGTATGTGTACCCATGAGTGGAACAGAAATAGAACCATGCATCCTGAGAAACCTCCAATTACAGGTAAATAATTTGTATTTTAAAATAAATCACACTTGGGTGAAAAACAATAACTCTGCCCAGGCTTGGTCAATTCAGAGCTCGGCCTCTATTTAAAAAAAAAAAAAAATTGAATCTTGTTGAAAGTTCCAGTGACACTTTCTCCTCTGTTCAGAGTTTTGAAGACGTTTCACATACCTACTTAGATTAGTGTAATAAAACACTTCATGGTTTGGGTCTTGTCATTTTATAAATACTTGCTCTTCCAATATAACCGGTGATTGAGATTAACAAGATGCATTTCTCTGTCCCTAGATGAGCAGTTATTCAGAAAACCAGTTAGTCTTGAACTTTTGCTATTAAAATTCATCTCTACCTATAGGCTCTGATTCTGCAAAGTTTTTATAAAGGTGTTCAACTACATGCACTCTGAATAGCCCCATTGAAGTCAAAGGGACCACTTTGTAAAGTTGCGTGGGCACAAGTGTTTATGGAATCTGGAGCCTTACTCTGAGACAGTTTGTATATATGGTGATGTGCAATGCATGTTGCAAAGTCTTTTTTCCTCCTCAGTTTTCCCTACTCAGGTTAAAGTGAATAGGGTCTTACCCTCTGCACCCTGGAGAGTGTTATAGTGTTTCAAGTTTATCAACATTTTCTGCAAAATGAATTTGTATTTATTACTGTAGTGCTGAGGAGTCCCAGTCATGAACAGCAAGTATAGGCACCTTTTGTAAAACAGAAATGAACAAATACAAATGAAGCAGGATCCCATTCAATGTAAACTTGTTGTGAGCCCTGTAGTGTTGTAAAGTAACTTAACCGTTCTGCCATGGAGATTGCAAATTTGGCAGATCGTAGAGTCCATGTGGTCTGAGAACTTTCTTGCAGCTGAAACAGTTTAAGGCTCAGATGGAACAGTAGCATGCAAAAAAATTTAAAAAACTGAAGCTGGGCTTTGGGCCATAGTAAACGGGGTAGAAATTGCTGTTTGTTTTAAACATTTTTTTAAATTAACATTCAAATTACTTTGACTCTTTGGTAACATATGCCACCTTTATCTCAATGTACTGCTTGCTCTTTAGTGACTAATGCATGTTATCTAATTTGTTTAGCATGAATAGTTTGATTATGGTTGACACCATAACCTCAAATGGTATGCGTTTCCTTTGGCTTCATTAACATGCTGTACATTTAACATGTACTACATTCGTGGGGGTATGTGTTGTGGGATGGCCTCTCTCTCCCATTGTTATATATGAGCATCTTAATGTTTTTCTCCAAGGCAGAAATCTATATTCGTTTGAAAACCACAGTGTGAAAAGAGAATTGAGTTATTTCTGGTTTAATTATACAGCTACAAGGCTTCATGGATTAATTTCCGTTTTTGGAGCTAGTGTGTTCACAGGGAAAAGAGCTTGTGTGTTGCCAGGGTGGCTTCTTTTCCTGATGACTTCTCTTCTTGGGCATATCCTTGTTTACCTCATGGTGTCCAATGTGCTGTGTACGCACATGGTATCAATTTCAGTGTCTTTCCATCAGTGTTTTGTAAATTTGATTGAATGTTCATAGGGGTTTGTTCTTACTGTCTATAATTAACAGTAACAAAGTCATATGTCTAGGAACCTGTGCACTGAAAGTGGATTGTACTAAAATATACAGCTGGGAAGCTTTTGGGGAGCAGCTATGGCCTGCTGAAAGCCAGGGGCATTGCTTACTTAAAAATGCATAAAGAGAAATTCTGAAAGGGCCTCTAAGAACTGATTTTTCTCTTTCAGAATAGGTAAATAAGGAAGAGGTGAACTTGGCAAGGTGAATTTTCATAGGATCAAATCTGAAGCATGACTTTAAACACACCTCTATTGTTGTGGCTTCAGATAATTTGAAAGTGCAAGTATGTGCCAAATATTGTATACTAGGCTCACTTGGTCACTGAAGTCTCATGGTATCCTTTCTACTCCTTGACTAAGTGACCATCTTTTTTACAGAAGGAGAACAGTGAATGAACTCCAAGGTCAAGGCTTGTGTTTTAATTAAAAAGGTCTTTAAGCTATGATAAAACCTTCTCAGAGCAAGCTATTTGATATCTGTCAAGTAGCTGTCTTCTTGATGCCCGTGAGACAGTTGAATCACAGAGATCTCCTTGAGACTGTGAGCTGGTGTGCTAATCATACCACTAAGCCTGCATACCTGCCCTCTGGGACTCTCCATCATCCTGTTCTGCTGGGCTAAAAGGAGGGTGGATTTGATTTAAATCAAATTGATTGAAATCACTAGTGAGACGCAACTTAATCATGGTTTTCTACATAAAAGTGTGTTCTTGTTGGTTTTACAACCTTAATGTATATTCTTCACAACTCAGCTGTAAGTTTCATTTTCAGAAGGTGCATACTATATATTTTTAAATGGTGGTTTATTTTGTAAACATTTCAGATTAGCTTTACAGCTATATCAGAAAACTAATGATTGGACATGTCATTTACCAAAGATAATTGAAGCAGATACTTATGGAGTCATTGGGAAGTGAACTATCTCTAATTCAACAATTAATATTTGGAGGATTTTCTTGACATGCTGTATTAGGAGGAGAGCATCACCAGACAGACATTTAAAGTGTTTTATTTAACTAAAACAACAATGTTATGTATTCTGGATATCTTTCTTCAACAGCAAACATATAATAGTTTAATAAAACAAGCATCTGAGTTTAGTTAAAATCAGGTTTGTTATTGTTAAAATTGTTTAAAATAGTTAAATGAGATTTAAAAAAAATCAAATTGACTGTAAGCCATGTCAACACAAGAAACTTTAAAATATTGGCTTCTGCAGCTAACGCAGTAATCTTAACCTTCATTTTCCTGTTTATTCATAATCTGGAAAATAAAAACAAGCTCACCTGTTTTTTCAGGTCCCAAATGACTTCTCAATTGGGAATGAATAAGTCCAAAGGAAGAAAATAGTCTTTCTATACCAGCAGAAGAAGCTACTGCTGTTAAAAGGTGAGATTATCACTTCAACTTGAATCATAGGGCTGGAAGAGACCTCAGGAGGTCATCAAGTCCAGCCCCCTGCCCAAGGCAGGACCAATCCCAACTAAATCAACCCAGCCAGAGCTTTGTCAAGCTAGCTCCCAGCGAGCACTGGCTTCCACAGTACCACTTCTCTCCCCTCCCTTCCCCCTATAGTGCCCCCCCCCCCCCCCCCCCAGTGCTGGCTTCATGTCAGCTACCTTCCTATACCAACTCCCTTCCTGTTGAATCCTCCCACTCCTTCTGTATCAGAGGCAGCAGTGCAGGGGGGCAGGCAGGAGCTAGTACACATGGGAATTGTGCTTCTGTGAAGCCCATGTTCCGCGCCCCCCACTGCCTCTCACAGAGGCAGCAGCACAGAGAAGGGGGCAGGCAAACACCAGCTCCTGCCTCCCCTCTGCCCCCTGTGTAAACGTGTACCTGCTTAAAATGTCAGTGGGTACACATTTACACAAAGGCATTTAAACATCTTTAATATTAAAGGTTTGAGACTAGTACTGAGTGCTGAGAATATTTGCAAGAAAATGAGCTGCTGATAGTGCTTGCCCCACATGTTGTTTTTAATGCTTGAAATTTATCTGTCTTTGCATATTTCTCTTTAAGATCTCACTCAGTTCCTTCAAATTTCAACAACATCAGCAATACAATAGCTATTTTTCTGCATTTTGTTCAAGGCTACAGAATAGGCTTCAGGGTATTCAGCATATGTTAAACATTTCTCTTAAGCTCAGTATTGAGGACTCTGGCTATGACAGTGCCATCTCTTTTTTTTCCATGAGTTTGTTCACAAACTATCATCTAATTAGGCCAGTTCTTGATTATAGTGCTCAAGACAGTAGACTACTGAGGTCTGTCACTTGTCTTGTGGGAGAGTTAGCTTGTTTCTCCCATTTTTTTTCAGAGCAGCTGCAGCAACGTGTTTAGTGTCATGAAAGTATTTTGCTAATTTAACATTAGCCTTCATTTCTGGAGTACTAAAATCTTTGGGTAGGAGGTGCATCAAACAAGCACTGCAATTGTATGTTGTTAGCTTGGGTCTCTCTCAAATTTCTTCTCATCTTGGATACAGTGTCTTCTCAGCTTGCAGCAGTGTCTGTGAACAAGATATGTGCTAGATATCTGAATCTTTTTTTGAGGTTGTTATAGCTTTTACTGCTGCTTCTTGTAAGTATTCTGCTGTGTGTACATTTCCTGATGTATCAGTTGTTTCTATAAGGAGGGCATCCTTTTTTGTTTGAGGGGAAGCTGTGTTAATCTGTAACTGAATACAATTAAACAACAAATAGTCTTGCAGCATCTTAGACACGAACAAAAAATGTAGATGGTATCATGAGCTTTCATGGGCACAACCCACTTCTTCAGATGAATGGAGTTAAGGGGTTCAGAGGACAAATAGCAGAGAGTGAGAGGGAATGGGAAGAGAAGGAAAAAATATATTGTCAGTGTTCATGGCAAATGAGGGGCTGATAGTGGGTTCTAAATACTCTAAATACCCAGTGCTTGGCTTTTTATGTCATTATGGTATGGAATGTAGCAGGCCAGCCAGTTAAGGTCTTTGTTTAAACCACTTTTGCAGGTGTCAAACTTGTAAATGAAATCAAGTTCTGCAGCTTCTCTCTCCAGGTGGTTTTGGAATTGCCTTGTGTAGTGGTCTCAGGTGGCGGGCAATCCTGCCGCCTCCCCACAACTGGTCTCCGAGCTGTGCCGCAGGGTCAGGGTGGGGTGAACAAACAAACAAACAATTACAGTTAATGAGCCAGGCCCTAGGATCAGGGCAGGTGAACAGACAAACAGTCTTAAGTGCCCAGGCTCTGGTTCAGGGTAGGGCTGTAGGCAATCAGTTTGAGTCAGGGGTCGGATCTCCTTGCTGGCAGAGAGCCAACAGGTGCAGGTGGTTTCTCCCTTCAGTAGGGGACCTGTCAACCAAGGGAAGGGGCGGGGGGCGCATGCCCACCCACTCCACTCCACTCCACTGTGTCCTCAGCCCAGGGCCCTATCAGGGCACCGCTAGCAGTCTGCAGGTCGGCAGGGCTCTTGGCTGTAACACAGCAGCCTGGTCAGTGGGCTAGTGGGGGGTTCGGGCCATAACCCGTAGCCCAGCTGACATGCATTTCCTCAGCCGGTGCTACGTTGGCTCTCCCTGGGCTACTCTCCAGTCCCTCCTGGGTCCTACGTTGCTCCAGTTTGGGTCGGCCTTGCTCCAGTTCGGGTGGTCATACTGAGATGTGAGTGGAAGATAGCATTACTACTCCTAGCATGTTGGGGACAGGTGTGGTGTAAGACATTCATGACTTCAGGCAGATTTCAGTAACCTAATCCTGGTCTACGCTAAGAAGTTATTTAGAAATAATTCCCTTTATTTCAAAATCAATAGCAGAGTGTCCACACTACCAAGCCTGTTGTTTACATAATCAGCCCTTTATTTCCAAAGATAGCTCCTGCTTTCCACAGGGAATAATGCTTATTTCAAAATAGTTATTTCAGATAGGTGCTAGAGTGGATGCTTCGCTGCTGCTATTTTGAAATTACTCCCCCAGAGTCATTCAAAGTAATTACTCCCCAGTGCTGCTTGGGGCTCTAAGTCAAGGTAGCACATCCACATTAAGAGAGCCTGCCTCAAATTAATTTCGAGGCTTCCCTATAGTGCGGGTATGCTATTTCAAAACCGTTATTTCAGGAGTTATTTTGAAATAATTTCCTATTGTAGACATGGCCTTAGAGAGCACATGGAGGTGGTGGAGGAGAACTAGAAAGGTGTTTGGGTTGGAGGTACTCTTATCAGTGAGGGTATATGGGGAGGGTCTTATCTGGCAAGAAGATTTGGATGCTGCTCAGTGGGAGGGCCAAATAATTTAGAAGCCAAATCTTTCAGGTTTCAATCTAGGTTTAGGCTCTTAAGTACCAAATATACTTACTTGAAAGGAAACTTAGGCTCCTCATCAGGTATTGTAATGATGACTGGTGCAATGCCTAAATAGCTTTAAAAATCTGGGCCTGAGTGGGTAGAATTTTAGTAATTGAAGAAGAAAATGAACAAAGTTGCTGGTCAGTATAGTCCCAATTCCATCTTTCAGGGTGGCTATGGGTGGTTGTAGGTGGAAGGTGAAGGGGATGCTGACAGACCAAAGTTCCTAGAAATGTAGGCCCCTGCATGGTTTTAATGCTGATGCCCTTTTAAAGTTGGCCCTGAGGGACAGCGATTGAAAGTACTGTTTGAAGGGTGCTCGCGCGCTCGCTCTCTCTCTCTCTCTCCTCCCCCCCCCCCCCTTATTTTTTTCTGATACTAGCAGCTATCCAGCCTCCAAACAAATTCAGAATAGGAGTGAAAGCAGCTACCTAACTTTTGCTTAGGGATGAATGGACCTTAAAACGTCAGTACTCAAGATAGATAAAACTTTTCCAGATTTAAACAAAAACAGGTGAATCTACAAAAACAGGCTTTAACACAAGTAGAGCTGTCTCAAGATTTCTAGTCCCACCTGTTCCAATCTGGGCTGGATGTATCTCCTATTATATCTGGTCTGAGCAGGAACTGAAAGTTTTTTGCATAAAAATACCCTACTCCAGAATGCTATAGGGTTGATCATGGTTCCATTATGTAAATGAGTGAGTGTCTGGAGAGGGAAGGGAAGAAATGAAAGTGTTATGGATAAGTTTGCCCATTCCTATTGTGAATTCAGCTTTCCTGGAAACTCTGCTCTTGTGGGTGTTTTTTTGTGTTACTGCTGCAGCTTCCAGTTCATCATTAGCTGAACAGGAGTATTTGGGCTCATGTCAATAAAGGTGTAATGAATGAGAAGCATGGCTGTGAAGTGTATGTGAGGAGTCTTGTTCGCTAAAATTCTCTGGCAAACAGTTTGGGACACTGGAGGGAAAATGAGACATGCTTTAATATTAAATCTCTCTAAATAAAGAAACACACAGCTATCAAGATTTCCCCAGTGGCGCTGCTGTGGAATTTCTTTGTTTTTCCTACGTTACTTAAGGGCTTGGTTTTGATAGCTGGGATTTAAAAAAGTTCAGGTTGAACCCCTCTAGTCTGGTATCTTCTGGACCTGTCCAGTGCTGAATCACGGAAGGTCAGTCTTGTCTAGCAGCATTATCAACACTTCCACTGCTTACTGGTCTCTTAGAAGACATTTAAATTGGAGCGAAACAGCACAGAACATGGAGAGTTAGGATTGTGGCCGTAAACAAACTTTATTGGACTGTGGTAAACTTGGCCACGTAAGTGGACATCTGGCTAACTAAAATTATGCTAAAACTTAAACAACAAATAGTCTGGTAGCACTTTAAAGACTAACAAAACATGTAGATGGTATCATGAGCCTTCGTGGGCTCCGCCCACTTCTTCAGATGACCGGAGTGTTGGATGTCCAGAACCAAGAATAAATAAGGGAATGGGGGGAGGGGGGAGGAAAAGAGGACATCGGGTGGATAAGTTTCAAAGGGATAGCCCAGCCAGTCTGTAACAGGAACAACTTAAAAAACAACAAATAGTCTATCAGCATCTTAAAGACTAAATAGTTAAGAGACTGATAAGAACCATTAGTTTGCACTAGGAAAGGAAGAGTACTAACACCAGATTCTACACAGACATCAAGAACCATTGGCACCTTCATTGGTTGGTTGGTTGATAATGTGCGAGCCATCCAATATCGCGATTTAGACCATTTGCATGAGTGTTAAACTTGAGAATCATTTTGGACCATGGATGTTGCCAGACTAGAGAGGTTCAACCTGTACTTGATTTAAAGGAAAAAATTAACTTTACGTAAGATTCTAATGTTTCCAGCCCTGGTTTGGGATTTCAGTGTCTGTTAAAACCTGAAACATCTGTTTTATACAATGACATAAGTTGTGTGGTGTGTGTTTGTTTAAAAAAAAAGTAGAAGTGCTGCTACGAACCAGGAGCGTGGAAGAACTGGCTTTCTTGCACTGCTTTAAGATGCACAACTATTTATGCTCTAGGCTTAGATCTGAGGCTCTCAATCTTGGGGGAGGTCCTTTTCTGGGATAGGGCATTGCGGGGGGGGGGGAAGAGAACGTACCTGCATACATTTTACCCATACCCACCCTAGTGAAGAACTAGCCAAGCTGATTCTTCCAGACACATCAGATCCTCAGATGTGCTGTGTACTTGCCTCTACGTGGTGCTGTGCAGGGTGGCCAGAAGTTCCATTCGTTTAAAGGGACAGTCCCATATTTAAGCCCTCCTGAAAGTATCCCGACCTTTCTTAAAAATGGGTGAGTTGAATTCTATTTTGTCCCCTGCATCAGTACTGGTGGGTCCTGAAGCCTGCCCGCTGCTGTTGATTGGTGGGGTCCAGCGGCCAATGTTGGGGATGCGAAGCTGATGGTAGGACAAAGCTGCAGTGTGTGGGACCAGCTTGCTGCCCCTGCTGGTCTCTCAGCACAGATCATAGACTCCTAGAACCATAGCGCTGGAAGAGACCTCAGAAGGCCATCAAGTCCAGCCCCCTGCCCAAAGCAGGACCACTCCCAATTAAATCAACCCAGCCAGGGCTTTGTCAAGCTGAGACTTAAACACCTCTGGGGATGGAGACTCCACTACTTCCCTAGGTAACCCATTCCAGTGCTTCACCACCCTCCTAGTGAAATAGTTTTTCCTAATATCCAACCTGGACCTCTCCCACCCACAACTTGAGACCATTGCTCCTTGTTCTGCCATCCATCACTACTGAGAACAGCCACTCTCCATCCTCTTTGGAAACTCCCTTCAGGAAGTTGAAGGCTGCTATCAAATCCCCCCTCACTCTTCTCTTCTGCAGACTAAATAGACCCAACTCCCTCAGCCTTCCTCGAGGTCATATGCTATAGCCCCCTTAATGATTTTGTTCGCCCTCTGCTTGACCCTATCCAATGCATTCACATCCTTCCTGTAATTGGGGGCCCAGAACTGGACACAGTCCTCTAGATGTGGCCTCACCAGAGCCGAATAAAGAGGAATAATGACGTCTCTGGATCTACTGGCAATGCTCCTCTTAATGCAACATAATATGCCATTAGCCTTCTTGGCTACAAGGGCACATGGTTGACTCATGTCCAGCTTCTCATCCACTGTAATCCTCAGGTCCTTTTCTACAGAACTGCTACTTAGCCAGTTGGTCCCCAGCCTGTAACAATGTTTGGGGTTTTTCCGTCCCAAGTGCCGGACTCTACACTTGTCCTTGTTGAACTTCATCAGATTTCTTGTGGCCCAATCCTCCAATTTGTCTAAGTCACTCTGGACTCTAATCCCTGCCCTCCAGCATATCTACCTCTCCCTCTAGCTTAGTGTCATCCACAGTTTGCATTACATAGCACCTTTTTTTGAAAGAGCACTTTCGAAAAAAGGCATTCTTCCCTGTAAAATGAGGTTTTCCGCGGTCAAAAAAACTGCTGCCATGTTCTTTCGAAAGAATGCGGCAGCAGTCTAGATGCAGGGGAAGGTGTTGTGTTTTTTTTTTTTTTTTTTTTTTTTTTTAAAAAGGCCACATCCTCACAGAAGTATTGGAAGTGATCAGTTCAGACTTGCAGAGCACCCTAACAATTTAATAAACTTGGTTATTTCTGGTGCCGCAGTGGTTGCACTTAATTTGTCCTGTCTAGGAAAAACAGAGTTGGTTAGCTTCAGTATAGGAGTACCCAGAGGAAAAAAATATGGGTTAGTGTATGCTGAAACCATTTTTGTATTTGATCTCAGTTACTAAGTCCTGTGACTTTGAAGATGTCTGAAGTCTGTTTTTAGCGAAGATGGTTATTTTTTTTTTTTCAGTGTTCTCTCTCTCTCTCTCTCTCTCTCTCTCTCTCTCAATAACTTGTTCCATGTAATCACTCTTCTTGAAACACTTTTTTTTGCTTCCTGTGTCTAATTTATTGTTAGTGGAACAGTAAAACAGCCTACCGTAAAGACTCTATTGAAATCAACTGAAGGTATTTAGGGTTGTGTTTGGTTTTTAAACACAACCCCTCCCCCCCAGTGGTTTACCTGCTATATTTTTTCCTATTACATGTAATATAATTACAACAGCGAACAAGACACAGCAGCAAAGTTTCAATCCTAGTGAATGCATTTTCTACTTGATGAGAATTGGACACTGTATTAGTGGTAAATTTTCATCCTTAATGCAGATGGCATTTTACAGTGCTAAATATTTAAAGGACTAAATCAGTTATTGATATTTTATTGGTTAGCCTTTCTTTGTAATTGTATAACACAGTTATTCAGAAAATTATTTAGAAAAAAATCAGTGTTCTAGTAGTGTAGCTATTAAGGGATAATCTGCTATTTTAAAAGGACATTATAAATGAAACTGGAGTAGTTTTGCACCTGTGAATCTGATTCTTTTGAGTGCACATCATGTCAAAAGATAGATGAAGTCATGGGCATAGAGGACCAGAGAGATGTAGGTCTTTCCCTTTGACTCATATAAATTATGCATTTTCCCTGGAATTAAATGATTATTACTTACTTACAGCTGCGAAAGCCTATACTAACTAATCTTGGAAAAATTTCTAGGTAAAACCTTGTGCAGTGCCATCTGGAACCTGAGTATTGGGTAATATCAAAGCAAGAGGAGTGGGAGATTCCTATTGCTGAAGCATTAAAGTGGTAACTAGGGACTCTGTTGTATTCACCACTATGTTACTTTCTTCTGTTTGACTCTGGAAAATTACTTATCTCCATTTTCCCATCTGGCAAATGGAGATGATAAATGCTGTCCTTTTACCTGAAGATGAAATTGAAAAGTATAGAGAAATATTGTATTCATTCCAATGGAATCCTTGAATAAAAATTATTAGAGCTCTAGAAAAGATGAGCTATGAGGTAAGACTGAAAGAATTGCGTTTATTTAGTTTGGAAAAGAGAAGACTAAGAGGGGACATGATAGCAGTTTTCAAGTACCTGAAAAGGTGTTAAAAGGAGGAGGGAGAAAAAATTGTTTTCTTTGACTTCTGATGGTAGGAGACAAAGCAATGGGCTTAAATCGCAGCAAGAGAGATTTAGGTTGGACATTAGGAAAAAACTTCCTACCTGTCAGGGTGATTAAACACTGAAATAAATGGCCTAGGGAGATTGTGGAATCTCCATCATTTGGAGATATTTAAGAGCAGGTCCCTCACCAAAGGCTCTTAAGTAAAAGTAAGTTGTCATAGGATAAGAGGGCAGGTCCTTTCATGGACTGAGAACTGGTTGAAAGACAGGAAATAAATGGAAGGAATAAATGGTTAGTTTTCAGAATGGAGAGAGGTAGCTAGTGGTGTCCCCTAAGGGTCCGTACTGGGTCCAATCCTATTCAACCTATTTATTCCTTTCTCCAGATCATTTATAAACAGTGAGGTGGCAAAATTTGCAGATGATCCCAAGCTGCTCAAGATAATTAAGACCAAAGCAGATTGTGAAGAGCTTCAAAAAGATCTCACCAAACTAAGTGATTGGGCAACAAGATGGCAAATGAAATTTAATGTTGATAAATGTAAAGTAATGCACACTGGAAAAAATAATCCCAATTACATATGCAATATGATGGGGATTAATTTAGCTACAACTACTCAAGAGAGAGATCTTGGAGTCATTGCGGATAGTTCTCTGAAAACATCCACTCAGTGTGCAGCGGCAGTCAAAAAAGAAAACAGAATGTTAGTAATCATTTAAAAAGGGATAGAAAATAAGACTGAGAACATCTTATTGCCTCTGTATAAATCCATGGTATCCCCACATCTTTACTGGCATTGGAAAAGGAAAAAACATGATTAGGGGTTTGGAATGGGTCCCTTATAAAGAGAGATTATAAAGACTGGGTCTTTTCAGTTTAGAAAGGAGGAGAAGGGGGGGGGAGGAGGATATGATAGAGATCTATAAAATCATGACTGGTGGGAAAACGTGGATGAGGAAAGTTATTTACTTGTTCCCATAACATAAGAATAGGGGTTACCATATGAAATTAATAGGTATCAGGTTTAAAGCAAACAAAAAGAAGCTTTTCTTCACATAGTGCATGGTTGGCCTGTGGAACTATTTGCCAGAGGAGTTTATGAAGACCAGGACTTTAACAGGGTTCAAGAAAGAATTAGATAAACTCGTGGAGGATAGGTCCATCACTGCTTATTAGATAGAGGCAGCAAGTGGGGTGGAGGGAGGAAATGCAAGTAGGCAACTTGACTACTCCCTTACACCCTCATAAACATCACCCATTTCAGGAAGACTGAGATGCTATTTTTTTTATACAAAATAAATCCTGCGATTCAAGGTAGTGTGCCACTGATTAGATGTTTTTGGAGCACACATGGCTGCTTTGCTAAACAGCTGCAAAGTCCACCCCCAATTAGTGCATATTGTGCATCAGCAACAAGCATTAAATGACTGCGTGGCCATGACTCTTAGACCATAGATCATATTGCAGATGGGGTATGAATGTTAAACTTGTGAACTAGTGCTCTGTTGTAGAATGCTGAGGGCTACTACTGTCCTATGAGCTGGAGAGAAGAGTCACAGGTTGTATATAATGGTTCTAGGGGCACTGCTGAGAGGGTCAAATCAGGGTGAATTGCTTAGAAACAGGGCCACTTACAGCCCATGACTGGGGCTCCTCCACTATGAGGCACCACACAAGTCACAAAGAACACTTCTGCTGCCACTCTGATCAGCAAGAACTCGTATGAACAACCCCCTTAGACACTCCAGTTTTACCTGTTACGCAACCAGCACTGCACCTTACACTGAGAGGTTATGAAAACGAATCTCACCAAATCTGAACAGGTTCTTCCACTCCCAAAGAACCAGCCATATTCCCAGGTCAATTTATACCTCGGATCTTACCCAAAAGAACATGTTCTGTCAGTCCTTTAGCATCTAAAGGTTTATGAAAGAAAGAAAAGTTTGAGAGTAGAATTGTTAAAGAAATGACATTGCATTCATCAATCGCAAAGTTCTTGGTACAGGTTCTTAGCAGAGGTAGAATAAACTGCTGTCTTAAGTCTCAGGAATACATCCGTTGTTAGGATGGGTCTACAATTCTTCTGGGCCCTTGTTCACAGCAAAGATGTTTCTAAAGAGAAAATCAGGAGTGAAGACAAATGGGGGAGCCTTTAGGGCCCTTCTT
The DNA here is from genome assembly GCA_019425775.1 of Rafetus swinhoei. Taxonomy (NCBI): domain Eukaryota; kingdom Metazoa; phylum Chordata; order Testudines; family Trionychidae; genus Rafetus; species Rafetus swinhoei. The sequence goes on along the minus strand of CM033424.1, from coordinate 132,902,516 downwards.
ATAATCTTGCTCGTGTGGCGGGAATTCCATTGTTTTCGTGAGTTCCATTCCAAAATGGAATTTGTCACATAAGCAAATCACCTGTCCATACACTACTTGGCTGCTTGCCTAAAACCGGCTATGGCATACCTGTTTGACTGCAGGTTTTCAGGAGAACACTTCAGATGTTTATTGGCAACACTTATTTCCCATTGTCAAAGGAGTACTGGTAGCCACACCTTACAATAGGTGGGCTATGCCTACTGCTATCTCTCAAAGCAAACATTTACAGAGCCAATACTCCTAACATCACTATCAAAAATCATACAGGCATATGCATGGTATAAACAGGATCAGCAAAGCATAAGCTTTCAACAGACATCTCACTTGGCCCACTTTGCACAGAATTTGGGGCAAACACATAATAGTGGGTGCAACAATGAACTGCATGTTCATACTAAAATCCAATAAAGTCACAGTATAGGGCAGGCTGTATTTTGTCTATATGTAGCACACATTTGATATGCAAAAGTTGCATCATGTACTGATCACAAGTAGTTGCTACTGCAGCAAACTATGGCAACTGTTGAATAGAGAGCACAGAAATGCTATGTAAAAACTTAAGGCAGGAAGGGAGGAATATCTTATACCAGTGGTTCTCAAACTGTGGGTCACAATCCCATTAAAATGGGATTGCTGGAGCCCTGGCTTGAAAACAAAGCCCGAGTCCCACTATCCAGGGCTGAAGCCAAAGCCTAAAGGCTTCAGTCCTGGGTGGTGGGTCTCAGGCTTTGGCTTTAGCTTCTGACACTGGTCCTGTGGTTACAGCTGCTCTGCCCATGGCAGAAACCCACAAGCTTTGGCTTCATACCCCTCTGCCTCTCTTAGGATAATGGGGCTTTGGGATGGTGGTCTCCCTTCAGTCCCTTCTCCTGGGGTCATGTTACAGGTTGGACATGTCTTATCCAGCACTCTGGGGACCTGACCATTCTTGAACCAAGGAATTTGCCGGACTAGAGAAGGTTCGTTGCCACAGCCCCCAGCTGCCGACTCTGCCAGCTGTTGAGGGACGGGAATGGGGAGACTACCTCCAGCCCCTGCTGGGTTGCTGGTCCCACTGCTGCTGCCCTGGTCAGACTGCCTGCTGGGCTTCAGCATCCTGCGCTGCTGCTGGCTGGCTCTGGCCCCGTTTGGGCTGCCAAGGGCTGTTGAGTGCTCAGGCCCTGCAGGCTCTGGCCCCACTTCTGTGGGCTGTCTGGGGCTCCAGCCCCACACTGCTGTGTTTTGCTGGGGCTGCTACCGGCCCCGGTCCTACTGCTGAGCACGCAGACTCCTGTCCTGCAGCAGCCTGCAGGCTTTGGCACCACTTCCGCAGGCTGTCCAGGGCTATCACCAACCCCGGGCTGTCGCTGGCCCCATCCTGCCCTGCTGGTGGGTGCCCTGACCTGGTCCCAGTGCTGCAGGCTGTCGGGAGCTGTGGGGGGCTGCTTCTGGCTCCATCCTCAGTGCTGGGAGCTGCTGCCACCCCAGCCCCTGTCCCGTCCCCACTGCTTCAGCCCAGCCTTTCCTGGATTGCTTCCTGCCAGTAGGCTACCAGCATTCTCTGATCAAGGAACATTTGTGGTCCTGCTGGACCACGGATATTGCCGGACCAGAGAATTCCAGTTTTGGGAGGTGCAACCTGTATGTTGTTGTTGTCTCAAGGGGAGTTTTGTACAGTGAAGTTTGAGAAATGCTGACTTTTATACAGTTGAAACTACAGAGGGAATTTTAGGTAGGAGACTGTAATTATGTCAATTGTAATAAATATGACATGTAGCCTTAACATTAGTGCCAATGAATATAAGATATATTTAATAGAATTAGGACAGATGTTGGATACATTATGGGACAAAATATATGCAAGGAAACAAATGGGTTTGGGAATTGTAACTACCCTTACTGTGTAGCTGAGCTAACATTGCCAGGCATTCTGTGGTTAAGGAGAAGTTACTGTATTTCTTATAATTTATTCTCTCTCTTCCTTGCAGCCAATGCTCAAGTTCAAATTTGCTTTTCAGGTGGTCTAAGACTTCATTATCCAGCTGCATTGGCCTTGAAGGAAGCTAATAAAGGTTATGTGGCTTTACGGGAACAGTTGTGTACTTTGTGCTCACAACCTAAAGTTCCTGCTTTGTTTCCTCATGCTGGAGCCACAAATGTATAGTTAAGAGCTTGGGATGGCAGTGTCAGACAACACGAGAAGGTTTTGAAAATGTATTCACATACGGAGCCTTTTTTTTTAGGTGTAGGACTTGGGCCCAACACACCTTCAGTTATCGGAAGCCCATCTGTTCCATTTCATTTTACAAAAATCCATGTTTTTATCCCAGTTCTTGTAATCTTTGCAGGTCCCATGAGGCCTCCATCAGCCCCTTCTTATACACATCCACAAACCAGCCTTCTTCAGAGTAAGATCCCAAGAATGATGAAGAGGAAGGAATGTTGCATGGCTGAAGGAGGGAAGTGTTACTTTTGCTCTTCTCCTATCCTCATCTGCCAAAACCCTTCTCCCCTCCCTGTGCAAACCTCTTTATACTTAGAACAACCGGTTCCATGTTCTCTATTCGAAATCTGGATGTTTCATTCTCTGCATGTTCTGAGGACAGTGGGGCTTTATTGCTCTAATAAAACACGTATATTGTCTCTTGAGCTACAAAACACTTTTACTGTAGGTTAATAGGTATGATAGCAAATGTAATTGCTGCCTAAAGCTCTTCACTGGTCTCTAAGCTTTTCAGTTGGAATACAGCTCTAACAGTTAGCCAACAGCTCTTTGACTGTGATTAATCTTAGGTGTAGCAAAAATACTAAATTGTCCTCATAAATATATTTTAGATGCCGTTAATCTGATGCCAGACAGCCTAGATATTCTTCCAGGGAAGCAAAGCTCAGATGTGTGCTGATGTATAATCACTTACAGGAACCCAGTCATCTATAGATCCCTGGGGTTTCAGGAGAGTGCATTGCCTCCTCTGGGAAACCTGTTGTAACCCATGAGGTCCTGTGGGATAAATGATGGCAATGGTCCTGACCAACTGGGGCACCTGTCTCCTGCTAGGTTTCCATGGCCTAAAGTTGCCCACCTTGATGGGGACACCAAGCTTTTTTTTTTTTTTTTTTTTTTTTCCCTCTCCTCTCCGCCCGCACCTCCCGAGGAGGGAAGTGCTGTCTTCTCCCAGTGCATGTGTGCGTGCTCATAATTGGGGGGTTGGAACAGGTGACTCTGGGATGGAAGGGACTTTGACTGCTATGTTTATAGACTCATAGGGTTGGAAAAAACCTCAGGAGGTCATTGAGTCCAGCCTCCTGGCCAAGGCAGGACCAACCCCAAGTAAATCAGCCCAGCCATGGCTTTGTCAAGCCTAGATTTAAAAAAATCTCTAGGGATGGAGATTCCACCACCTCCCTAGGTAACCCATTCCAGTGCTTCACCGCCCTCCCAGTGAAATAGTTTTTCCTAACATCCACTGCAGACCTCCTCCACTGCAACTTGAGACCATTGCTCCTCATTCTGTCATCTGTCACCACCACCACCATCCTCTTTGGAACACCCCCTTCCCCCTTTCAGGTAGTTGAAGGTGTCTATCAAATCCCCCCTCACACTTCTCTTCTGTAGATTAAACATGCCCAAATTCCTCAGTCTCTTCTCATAAGTCATGCACGCCAGCCTCCTAATGATTTTTGTTGCCCTCTATTAGACATTCTTTCTGTAATGGGGAAGGGCCCAGAATTGGATGCAATGCTCCAGATGTGGCCTCACCAGTGTTGAGTAAAGGGGAATAATCACTTCCCTAGATGTGCTGGAAATGCTCCTACTAATGCAGCCCAATATTCCATTAGCCTTCTTGGCTACAAGGGCACACTGTTGACTCATACCCAGCTTCTCATCCACTGTAATCCCCAGGTCTTTTTCTGTAGAACTGCTACTTAGCCATTCCGTCCCCAGCCTGTAACAATGCTTAGGATTCTTCTGTCCAGTGGGTCAGGATGGGAGGGACCTCCTTGATACTGGTCACTCGGTCCTGCCAGTTAATTAAGCAAAAATAGCGCACATGCAATTTTTCAAGCTGTTAAATTTGACATCTATAAAGACTTAACATCTTGGATCTATACAGGAGAGGTGTTAGAACCACTGCACTATAGATTTTCAGTTTGGTAGACTAAAGAATTGGTGAAGGACTTTTTTTCCGAATCAGCAAGGACTTGGCTAGCTTTCCTAGTTGTGAAGGAAATTTCCTTGTCAGGGGAATTGTCACTTGAGATGGTGTTTCCCAAATACTTGAAATGATCCACATTTTTCTGCTGTGTGTCTTGGATGAAGATGCCTGGCACTGGGGCGTTGGAATGAAGTGCTGGTTGGAACAAGACCTCTGTCTTCCCGAGACTGATGATGAAGCGAAAGAGCTGGGCTGCTTAAGAAAATCTAACAGTGACTTAAAGATTGTCATGTCTATGGGCCATCAAAGTGCAGTTATCTACAAAAAGTGCCTCGATAGGAAGTCTCTCCAGCATTGTGACCTTAGCATTGAGTCTTTGAAGATCAAAGAGGGAGCTTTTGAATCGCTATTGGATGTATATCCTCACATCCAAGTCCCTGGGGTATGGCTGAGGACACAGGCAAAGAACAATTTGAGCAACACTAAAGCATGTATGCAACCTTGCTTCGCTCCATGGGAGATTTCAAACATGTCAGAAATGTCACCATTGGTAAGCACTGTCATATGGTCATCAAATGGCTGTATGATTTCTACAAGGGCAGCCCAGTTTATGTAAAGTAGCCCATAGACACTCTGTTGACTGCCTCATAGAATCATAGAGCTGGAAGAGACCTTAGAAGGCCATCAAGTCCAGCCCCCTGCCCAAGGCAGGACCAATCCCAATTAAATCAACCCAGCCAGGGCTTTGTCAAGCCGAGACTTAAACACCTCTAGGGATGGAGACTCCACTACTTCCCTAGGTAACCCATTCCGGTGCTTCACCACCCTCCTAGTGAAATAGTTTTTCCTAATATCCAACCTGGACCTCTCCCACCGCAACTTGAGACCATTGTTCCTTGTTCTGCCATCCATCGCTACTGTGAACAGCCTTTCTCCAGCCTCTTTGGAGCCTCCCTTCAGGAAGTTGAAGGCTGCTATCAAATCCCCCCCCTCCACTCTTTGCTTCTGTAGACTAAACAGACCCAACTCTCTCAGCCTCTCCTCATAGGTCATATGCTTCAGCCCCCTAATCATTTTGGTTGCCCTCCGCTGGACCCTATCCAACACATCCACATCTTTCCTGTAATTAGGGGCCCAGAACTGGACACAGTACTCCAGATGTGGCCTCACCAGAGCCGAGTAAAGAGGAATAATCACATCTCTGGATCGACTGCCAATGCTCCTCATAATGCAACCTAATATGCCATTAGCCTTCTTGGCTATAAGGGCACACTGTTGACTCATATCCAGGTTCTCATCCACTGTAATCCCCAGGTCCTTTTCTACAGAACTGTTACTTAGCCAGTTGGTCCCCAGCCTGTAACAATGTTTGGGGTTCTTCCATCCCAAGTGCAGGACTCTACACTTGTCCTTGTTGAACCTCATCAGATTTCTTGTGGCCCAATCCTCCAATTTGTCTAAATCACTCTGGACTCTATCCCTGCTCTCCAGCGTGTTTACCTCTTCCCCCTAGCTTAGTGTCATCCGCAAACTTACTGAGGGTGCAATCTATCCCCTCATCCAGGTCATTAATAAAGATGTTGAACAAAACTGGTCCCAGAACCGAACCATGGGGCACTCCGCTAGAAACCGACCGCCATCCTGACATCGAGCTGTTGATCACTACCTGCTGGGCCCGACCTTCCAGACAGCTTTCTAGCCATCTTACCGTCCATTTATCCAATCCACATTCCCTTAACTTGCTGGCAAGAATATTTTGGGAGACCATATCAAAAGTCTTGCTAAAGTCAAGGTATATCAATCCACTGACTTTCCCATATCCACAGAGCCAGTTACTTCATCATAGAAGCTAATCAGATTGGTCAGGCATGACTTGCCCTTCATGAATCCATGCTAACTATTCTTGATCACCTTCCCCTCTTCCAAGTGCTTCAAAATGGATTCCTTGAGGATCCCCTCCATGATTTTTCCAGGGACTGAGGTAAGACTGACCAGCCTATAGTTCCTGGGTCATCCTTCTTCCCTTTTTTTAAACATGGGCACTACATTTGCCTTTTTCCAATTATCTGGGATCTCTCCCGATCTCCATGACTTTTCAAAGATAATGGCCAAAGGCTCCTCAATGACATTCGCCAACTCCCTCCGTACCCTCAGATGTATTAAGTCCGGACCCATGGATTTATGTACATTTAGCTTTTCTAAATAGTTCCTAACCTGTTCTTTCCCCACCAAGGGCTGTCTACCTTTGTCCCATATTGCGTCACTTAGCGCATTAGTTTGGGAGCTGACCTTTTCCGTGAAGACAGAGGCAAAGAAAGCATTGAGTACTTCAGCTTTCCCCACATGATCTGTCACTAGGTTATCACCCTCATCCAGTAGGGGCCCCACACCCTCTCTGATCACCTTCTTCTTGCGAACATGCCTCCTTTCTTGTTATCCTTCACATCCCTTGCGAGTCGCAATTCCAATTGCACTTTCGCCTTCCTGATAACGCCCCTGCATTCTCGAACTATATATTTATACCCCTCCCTAGTCATCTGTCCAAGTTTCCACTTTTTGTAAGCTCCCTTTTTGTGCTTAAGTTCACCAAGGATTTCCCCTGTAAGCCAATCCGGTCTCCTACCATATTTGCTGTGCTTGCTACACATTGGAATGGTTTCTTTCTGTGCCTTCAGTAAGGCTTTTTTAAAATACTGAGAGCTGTCCTGGGCTCCTTTCCCCTTCAGGTTAGCATCCCAGTGGATTCTGCCCATCAGGCCTCTGAGGGAATCAAAGTCTGCTTTTCTGAAGTTCAAGGTGTGTATTTTACTACTCACTGTTTCCCAGGTTGTCACCCACCTCTACTTCCCCTATTAGTTCCTCCTTATTTGTGAGAAGAAGGTCAAGCTGCGCACACCCCCTGGTCGGATCCTGCAACACCTGTACCGAGAAGTTATCCCCAACATTCTCCGTAAACTTCCTGGATTGTCTGTGTACTGCCATATTGGTCTCCCAACAGATGTCCGGGTGATTATAGTCCCCCATGAGAACCAGGATCTGTGATGTGGAAACTTCTCTCAGCTGTCTGAAGAAAGCCTCATCTACCTCATCCACCTAATTCGGCGGCCTGTAGCAGGCACCAACCACAACATCACTGCTGTTGCTTACTCCTCTAAACTTAACCCATAAACTCTCAACAGGCTTTTCCCCCTCTATATGCTGGAGTTCTGAGCAATCATAGTGGTCTCTTACATACAGTGCAACTCCTCCTCCTTTTCTCCCCTGCCTGTTCTTCCTGAACAGTTTATACCCTTCCATGACCGTGCTCCAGTCATGTGAGTCATCCCACCAAGTCTCCGTTATCCCAATCAAATCTTAGTTATTTGACTGGGCCAAGGCCTCCAATTCTTCCTGTTTGCTACCCAGGCTTCTCGCATTGGTGTACAAACACCTTAGATAACCTGTTGATCGCCCTACCCTCTGCATTTGAATCAGGGGTCCACCTTTGTTGCTCGTTCCTCTTTGCATTTCTTCCCGGTATCCGGGAAGCTTTGGTCAAATAAATCTCCTGCCTTAACCATGAGATTTTGAATGATCTAAAAGTAAAAAAGGAGTCCTACAGTAAGTGGAAACAACACCAAAGTCAGTGTAAGCCCATTACTAAATGAAGGGGGGGGGAACCCCAGAAAATGTGGAATGGAGAGGTGCTTAATGATTACTGTTTTTCACCAAAAAAGGTGATTGTAGGAAGTGCCAGTGAAAATGGGGTAGGATCAGAAGCTAAAATCAGAAAAGAACAAGTTAAAAATTACTTAGGCAGGTCTTCAAGTCATCAGGACCCAATGAAATGCATCCTAGAATACTCAGTGAGCTGACAGAGGAGATATCAGAGCCATTACTGATTGCATTTGTCCTTATCAAATTTCATCCTATTTTTTTGGACCATTTCAAATGCAAAGTACTCTATTTAGGAAGAAACCAAAGCGCCACATGCTTCTGGCAGGGCAGGAGGAGGCTTCGCACGCTCCCTCGCCCCCAGGTCCTAATTAGCCTGGGGGTAGAGGAGCAGCAGGAGGCCCTTTTGCCCACCCCTACTCTATACCATCCCAACATGGAAGGAATACTGTGTCAAGGCCAAGGAAAATCTTAATTTCAAGGTTATTACTTATTGACTGACTAGAATACTTACCTGGCATTGCCCAGGCTGGAGAGGATTGTACAAGCCTCCTGCTGGTGCTCCCCCAAGCCTGGCCTGGGGGGCGGGGAAGGCCGTGTAGGTCAGTCAGGTGCAGCCATGCTGGGTGGTCTGGCCATGCTGGTGGGGAGGCCAGTGGATCCTGTGGGGAGGGGACAGGGCTGCGCTCTTGACTGCTGTGGTGCTCCTGGGGGGGGGGACACCCCACAGTGGTGGGGATGCAGGGGTTTCTTCTGCCTCGTCCCCCTGAGTCCGGTGCTGGAGCCAAGGGCTGAGGGGACAGGGTTTGGGGCAAGGCTATGCCAGTGGCAGGCTAGATGGTGAACCTCATCCTCAGCTAGCCACTCTGGTGGTGGTGAGCTTGTCCCCAATGGACATTTGCAGTGTAGCTGCCCCCTGTGGCAATTGTGAGTATCAAGTCCATCCTCTCTCCTTTCCATGTTATGGAAAACAATCAAATTCCAGGCATTTCCCATTTTCCTGGCACAACCAAACCCTGACCTTTCTTTAAGTTAGGATAAGAGGAAGCTGCATGCACTAAATTTGGTGGTCCTAGCTCTTATCGTTTAAGAGGAGTTCTTGAACAAATGGACTCATACAGTCAGACGCACAGGCAGATGAACAAATCTCTAAAGTGTATATATATAAATAATGCACAATGTGGATGACGTGTGGAAATATCAAAATTGTCTTTCTACCACCTAATACCCCATCCCTCATCCAACTTATACCTGTATTACATTGTTTTGAAATTGTTTAAAACCTACACAGCAGCATAAAACATTTTTCAATAATCTAACTACAATTTTAAGTGAGTATCTAATGAATAGTGCTCAGTGATGGCCTGTTAGAACTGATTATTTTTTATAATCAACCATAGTATGTTACATATTTTTCATTGCAGATCCTGAAACTGTTACCCATTTTATCCTTTCTCACTGTCTGTTGGGAAACAATGTAATTGACTCCACTAGTTATTCTCTGATACAGATTGGGCTCCCTGGTTTGGCACCCTTGGGACCTGACCGGTCCTAGATGAAGGATTTTCCTGGGTCCCTTGCCATTGGCTCCCCTCAGCTGGGTCCCTTGCTAGTGGCTCTCCTCAGCCCTGGACTGGCCGCCGGCCTCCTGGTCAGCTCCCCCTTGCTGCCAGCCTCGTTGCCCTGCTGGTCTCCCACCTCTCCTGCCCTGCTATGCTGAGCAGCCCAGCTCCCTGCGCGCTGGGCTTCTGGCCAACTGCCTCATGGAGAATTTGCTGAACAGTCTCACCTTGTACTTGTGCTTTAAGATAGTATATGAACATGTGGGAAAAACCATATAGTGGAATTTTTCCTGACCCTGCACAGGATGTAATGTACGCTGAGTGTATAATATTTTACCTGCAATGATGTTTAATGGTAGGATATCCTAGTGGAGAATTATTCATTCAAAAGGAAATTCAGGAATTCATTTCAGCGTGTGGCTATCTTTTTAACGAGTTGCATAATCCCACTGACTTCACTGAAATTACTCACATGCTTAGTTAAGCGTATGCTTAACCCAGTCTTGAGATGGAGCTGGTTCCTGAAGTATGCTAAGAGTCCTGAACTCTTGTTGTGATTCAGCATCTTGCAGTTTTGATCCTTATCACAGTAGCAAATACTTCCTTAAATGTTTTCATTTAAAATGACTGTCACATTAAATCTATATTAAATCCTCATGAAGCTTTTAACTGAGTAAGAAAGAGAAGAAAAGGTGATTTGTTTTAAAATCCCAACTTTTAATCAACAGTGCAGTTTGCTTTATCCTGGGCACTGACCTAAAACTGATCAATTTTCACATACTAGTTTTCATCCTCTAGTAGCTTAGTTACTCTTTCAAGTAATGCATCTTTTTTCTTTAAAGATTTTCAAATCTGTTAATCTTTCTATTTATACTAGAATTAATAATCTTTTTAACAGAATTTTGTCTTAAACTACTCAGTAGTGAGATGTATAAAATTTGTCACATTTGGAGGTGTTATTACATAATCTATGAATATTAAGTCATATCAACTAGCAGAAGCACCCCAAATCAAGAAGCTATTTGCTTTTAGAATAATCCAGTGTTTGTAGTTGAAGAGCCACATGTATCCCTCAATCTGTAACAATGGGCTGAGGTCAGTGAGAGCTGCATGCGTGGGTCAAAGACAGTATTTGACTTGGACTACAGCTGTGTCTTGTATATCATTCCTTTGTGCTAGCATACTCAAACATGACAAGGGCAGAAAGATTACATCAACCCTCCTCCCTGTGATATAATTGCTAGTGATACAACAAAGAACAAAAGCGAAATCTATCAGGAAAACTAATGTGACTAAAAGGTGCCACTAATTGAAACAGAATGCTGCTTTGATACAAGAGAAATCACCTCTTACAGATGTTTAGCATGTGGTGGTGTTTTTTCCAAGGCTATTTAGCTTTCAGGCTCTTGCAGTTCTGAGCTTTTTGACAAAGACTGACTATTATGCCAGGTTCAACCTAAGCCACCCATGTAGTTTGCACTTTAAATGTACTGTCCAGAAGGAGAGAACCTGAGGTTAGTAGACTGAAACAATATTTGAATGTTGCTCAATTACTATCTGGGTCTAGTTTATGTGCAATCCAGTCTATGCAATTCAAAGACTATCCTAATGATGCATCCTTTTTTAGTGAGTACTGGAATTTACTTTATCTTCCATGTGACTTACTTCCTCTTGGAACAAGAAACTGTATACAGTAGACTTCCGATAATCCGGAACCTATGGGATTTAGGTGGTGCCGGATTATCAAATATGCCGGACTATCAGGAGGTACTATAAGCAGGTTACTGTATACATTATATACTGTATATAAAGTGTTCTTAACCCTTTTTATTGTACATACTGTATACAGTATACTGTAATGTTTTAGTTTTTTTAAGCCTTTTTTACCCTTTTTGCTCAGTTCAGCTGCTGCCACTGTTACCTTGTGACTCATTTTTTGCCAAAGCTCACTCACTAGGCTCTTGCCATTTTGATGCCGGACTATCAGGAGTGCCGGACTATTGGAGTTTTACTGTATTTGGTATACTCAATATGATTAAAAGAAAGTGTAGTAACATTTTCAAAAGTTACTAAAGCCCTTTTTCTTAAGCGACCCAGATGCTTTGGTGTTTAAGATCTGAAGTCTGACTGTCAATGAAACATAGCCTTCCGACACCTAAGAAAATGACTTTTTTTTATGTGAATCACGAGTAAAATTTGTAAAAGCTCTTTGTGTTGTATAGTACTATCTATCACAGTGGTATCTGAATGCCTTATCTATAAAATCAATAGCGTTAGTGAAGTCCCTAATAGACTTCACGGAGCCTCTGGATATTTTCCCTTTTTGGGGTAAAAATTCTTCCCATGGCATGGATTTATTTTTTGTTGGAAGATGTGAATGTAAGAATGGAATATGAACATCTGTAAAAACTACTACAAAGTAGGTATCTCTTATGGGTGTATTAGTTTCTTCTTTTGGCACTTCAAAATTGAAATAGTCTTGAAAAATTGAAACATTGTATGGGCTTAATAAAGTTAGTGGATCACATTGTATCATTGAATTTTAATTGGAACAGAAACCAGGGACTTGTGCTTTAGAATCAATTTATATGAATATGATATTGCCCTGTACAAAAGCGGTAACTTTATTTAGAGTATGCTCTTCTGACTACATCATATGATCCTTTGGTAATAGAGAAGCCATTTGAATATGAAAGTAGCTACTGAACTTTTCTGTTTCCTAGAAAATAAAACCTTTGAAGCACATTAATTTATAAAGCTTTTGTAGAGACAACTTTTCTTTTAAGACAAGCTAACAGTGGGAACCTATTTTAAAGCTGCATAGCCAATGATAAAGTTTGGTAAGGTTTTAAGTTTTACTTAATTTTGAGAGCAGTAAATTGTGAATCCAGAATTAGATGAGTACAGAGACTTATTTTGTTCTCACTAAACGGAATATTGGTCAACTGTTGGTTTAATCTCTAAAATCTTAATTGGAAATATTAAATTGCAGTCACTTTTGAGAGGATTTCCCAGTGCAGATTTAAGACTAGAAATAAGTGACAGTAGTTGAGATTAATTTTGTTTTGAAAACATACAAATGGCAATGGGCTCAAAAACTTATTCTGGAATAGGTATATAGAAGAGGAACTCGTAGTCAGCCTGGCCATCAAATTCATCTCTGTGAATAAAGGTGTATTATATGTCCTCTGTTGTCACTCATTTGGTTTTGAAATTTAACGTATTACTTGATGGGTTCACTGAAAATTGAGGCTTGTATTTGGAAGATGTATCAACTACAGGTTGAACCTCTCTAGTCCAGCACACTCAGCATCTGACTGGTGCCAAACCAGAGAATTTGCAGAACCATAACAGGTCAATATTATCTAGCGGTATTACCCACACTTCCACTGCTTTCTGGGCTCTTAAAAGACATTTATGGGTAAATTTAGAGCTAAAGACCAGCATAGAACACTGAGAGCCAGGATTGGTGGCAGTAAACAAACTTTATGGGACTGTGAGAAACTTGGCCACACCCATGATAAGTGAACATCCAGCTAACTAAACTCATGCTGGACCACAGATGTTGCCAGACCAGAGTGCCAGGCTAGAGAGGTACAACCTGTAGTGTTTCTAGCTACTGCATCCTAGCATCTGCCAACTCTAACTTATTGTTGAAATGTTACTCAAGGACTAGTGCGAGCCATGCTAGCAATAATTTGATAGCCCTTCTCATTTGATATAGCGGTTGACTAAATATTTACTACTTGTAATATCAAGTGAAATTAATTTAATATTGATAGATATTCAGTTTGCACATGAATATCCATGGATCTTCTAAGAAAGATTCAAACTGTTCAGCTGATTATCAGTACCATCTTTTTCTTGTGGTTTTTTTTTTAATTTTGATTGCCTTGCTAGAGAAAAGAACTCCTTCTGAACTTAATTTGATATATTAACCATCCCTTTAATAGCAACTAAGAATATATAATTTAATAAGACAAAAAAATCGGACTATGATTTTGCTAAAAAACTAGAAAATTGTTATCGTCTTTTAAGAATCAAATTAGATAACCCCAATAGAAATTGACACTTATACTTAGCCACTACTATTCTGGGAAGATGACTTTGTTTGGATTTTTTTTTTTTTTTTTTTAATTCCCTCAGAATAGGTCTCTGTTTGTGCCTGTTGGTTATCAACTCTGATATGCTAACACAATAGCAAAAACAATCTAGAGCTAAAGCATCAGACAACTCAATCTATTACTTACACAGCAACTCACTGAGGTGGTCTTGCTAATTAATCTATAGAAATGAACTCTTTAACCTATTTCCCTCTGAATTATATTAGCCCTTGGATCTGACAAATGCTCCGGTCTAAAATATGAACTCTTGTATTTATAACAAACTCTATAGTGCAATTGAAGATGCTTGCCCACTTGAGTCTTATTTTTTTGTCTGTACAAAGCTAGAATTTGGAAGGCAGTATGAAAGTTCACTTTGATAGACCATGTACAGTTCTTCATAATCTACAACAGTAAATTTGTTCATTTTCAAAGCTATTTCATAATAATCTTCATCGGAACCTGTTACATGACAAGGATACACCTACTTTGATAATTTTTAAAGCAGATATGCAAGCATGTACACTTTTCCACTGTGTACTCAATTCCAAGAAGAAGTCAACTGATTGGGTCATCACCAAAGAGAAAACCTGTCTGTCTAATTTTTGCTCAGCTGTTTGCTTTCAGCTTAGTTACTGTTCCCAGCAGTAGTTGAAACTGCAAACACAGGATGAGTAAAGGACAGATGTGACTGTAGTCTCTTCCTGGTGTGCTAGAGGGCAACCCAACTGCCTAGAAAATAGAAGCAGAAAGTTAAAGCTGCCTGTTTGAGGTAGGCTCTTGATACTGTTAAGAGGACTTTCAGGTAGCTGGCCTAGTATCTCCATCTTATCCTTGACAAAGGTCTTTGGCTTTCAGGAAGCGATTTTTGACAGTTGGACACACACTGTTGCATGAAAGTCTGCATCATCACTCAGTTATCATTTCTACCAATTATCTCACTTTGCTAGTTGGTTAGTAGAGTGTAGGAGTTACATAAGTAGTAGTTAAAATGTCACAGTTGTACTGGAAGTTTTACTAATAAACATATCAATAAAGAAAATAGATGTCTCATAAACAAATACCCCATCCTAAGATTTTAGAATTGGCTCATTGACCTTACTGTTTGTCATTGTACTTACTGTTTATCCATAAAAGAGAGGGCAATGTGTTTAATTAAAGGAACCTCCTACCTAAGCAAGATACAATTCAAGTCTTGCTTATTCAGTATAAATCTTAGTTATCAAAATGCTGCCACATATGCTCAGTTGTGAACTGTCTACAGGGGCAGACTGGCAATCAAAATAGGCCCAGGAAATGGGGGGTTGAGAACGGCTGACTTTTTCACACACACTATCTTTGTTCATTTACACCGTACTTGCACTGTTGTTTATTGTCAGTTACGGAAAACCACACACCCACAGCGACAGACGATAACAGAACTCCTCCAACCACTGCATACTCTCTACTTGCCGGTCCAGACTTGAGCCACTCCATCACTTATTGCACAGTTGCACAAAGCAGGCCTACCCATTGCTGTCATGCACCATTGCGCATCGCACGTCCGTTCCGTTGATTTAAGCCGTAATGCGACGTCATTCACTTTGGCGCCAAAGAAACCCAGGCTGAGCCAATGCAGTGGCCCACACCTGACCACACGCACATACACACAATGCCTCGGCTGCCTTGGATTTATTTGGAAACATTTTGAATTTTGGTATTATAGATTTGTGTGTGTGTGTGTGTGTGTGTGTGTGTGTGTGTGTGTGGTAGAACAGTGGTCTCCAACCTTTTTATACCCAAGATCACTTTTAAAATGTCAGAACAAGTCAGGATCTACCGCCCCATCCTTCCCCCAAGATCCCATCCCTTCCTTGAAGCCCCGCCCTCTCTATTCTCCTCTCCATCCCTAGCCCCTATACACTCTACACTGCTTGATTCTGCTGTAGGAAGAGGTTTTTCCAACATTTGGCCTGTCTGGATGGGACCAAATGTCAGAAAACCCCCTTCTTTTGGAAGCCCCCTTATTCCTTGTAGAACGAGGAATACAGGGCTGGCTGAATGAGCATGTTTGCTCTTCCACTAAAAAAAGTGGAAGAACAAACGCATCCATGGACCTGGAAGAGTTTTTCTGGGATATCTCTGGAATCCTGGAACAACTCCTAGGCTGTGTCTAGACTTGCAAGTTTTTCCGCAAAAGCAGACGCTTTTGTGGAAAAACTTGCCAGCTGTCTACACTGGCCGCTTGAATTTGCGCAAGAACACTGACGATCTAATGTATGACTGTCAGTGTTCTTGCGCAAATACTATGCTGCTCCCGTTCGGGCAAAAGCCCTCTTGCGTAAATGTATTTGTGCAAGAGGGCCAGTGTAGACAGCTCAGGACTGTTTTGCGCAAAAAAGCCCCGATGGCGAAAATGGCGATCGGGCTTTCTTGCGCAAAACCGCGTCTAGACTGGCATAGACGCTTTTCCGCAAAAAGTGCTTTTGCGCAAAAGCATCCGTGCCAATCTAGATGCTCTTTTCCGCAAATGCTTTTAACGGAAAAACTTTTCCGTTAAAAGCATTTGCGGAAAATCATGCCAGTCTAGACGCAGCCCTATAGTCTAGCCGTACCCTCACTGGCTTGAGACAGGCTATGTGGGCTCTGGAGTGGGAATGAGGGATTTGGGTGTGGGAAGGGGGTGAGAGGTGCAAGCTCTGGGAGAAAATTTGGATGCAGGAGGAGGTGGAGAAGGGGACCCTGGCTCAGGGAGGGGGCTCCAGGCTGAGGAGTGTTGGGGTCAGATGGAGGGTTGTGGTACTAAGTGAGCCACAGGCTAGTGGATATGAGGGTGCAGGAATTTGGGTTGGAGTATGTCAGGGGCTCAGGGCGGGGGGTTCCACTGTATGATAGGCTCAGATCTAGGGTCTTGGGGGTGGTGGTGCAGGAGTGTTATGATGCTGCAGCCAGATGGGGGGGCTTGGCCCCAGTTTGGGGTTTGTTGGCCAGGCTTCATTTTTAAATAAAATACTATGTGAAACACAAAAAGTTTCTGCATTGTCTTTATTTATGAGAAGAGCAGGGAACCTGTTTTGAATCAGGGGTCATTGACCCACAGAAAAATCAGTTGGGGCCACACAAGTGAGATGCAAAAAGCAAAACAAAACAAAAAAACACTCCTCAAAAACCCCCCCAAGCCTCACTAATATGGCCCCAACTGTGCTGGTGGGAGCAGGGAAGATGGTACTAGAGAAAGGTGCTAGTGGGTGCTGGGACAGGGTGCCAGTGGGGACAGGGGTGCTGGGGTGGGGGCAGGGTGCCAGAAGGTGACAGGGGTCGGGGGGGCAGGGTGCTGGAGGGGCAGGGTTCTGCAGCAGGGGACAGGGTGCCAGTGGGGGCAGGGAGTCTGCTGCACCTGCTGCCCCGCCCCCGGATGACACCCCTGCAGAAGAGGGAAAGCCCTGGCCTGCACCTCCTCCGTGGATGATTCCCCCTGCCGCAGAGGAGGGAAAGCCCCGGCACACGCCTCCTCTGGGGACTCCGCCACGCCAGTTCCCGGCACGCCACAGACCTGGGGAAGGGGAGCAGCCACTACACTTCCGGAACCCCCAGAATTGGCACACAGCTGCTGGACTTCCATCCACCCTGCAGGAAGCTGCCACTACCTCCATTGTCGCTGGAGGTAGGTAGTGGGGCTTCTTCAGGGTGGGGGGAAATCGGAGGGGGGACCCCTAAACGCCTCGCGATCGACTGGTTGAGCCCTCGTGCTCGACGGGTCGATCGCAATTGATGGGTTGGTGACCACAGTATTAGAAGCTTTACAGTGGATATTACGGTCCATTCAGACGACAGCGCATCGGGAAATTCCCGGTATCCCTCCGGGCTAGTCTGCCCCTGACTAAGTTGATTTTGGTTATAATGATATAAACTGGGATTTTTGAAATGACCGAATTGAGGCAGAAAATGCCAGTGCATGATCAGTGACTTCAACAGCAGTTCCTACAGTTTTTCTCATAATTAATACTTTCTTGAAATCAAATGGAAAGGCTCTTTTGCATTGTGGGCCATTTTATAATACTGATTATATTGTGGAAACCTCTCAGTGTAGGTGATTTTTTATTTATTTATTTATTTATTGTGAACCTCTCTTCACACCCTTGATTACACAACACCCCGTGGCAACTATAGTAATATCTTAAACAGGAAAGTATTTAATGTACTAGCAGTTGTATTAACTGATTTACCAGATGGTAATGAGGCAGTGCTCTCTCCAGGGCAGCAGTGGCCTGTGGGGATCCTCCAGTGTAAACACTATAGCATTTTTAATTATATTTTTAGTATGAGTCACAGTACAAATTCACTGTGACTTGTCACCAATTATATTTACAACATGTCACAAATATACAGCCCAATGTGATCTAAAAAACTGACAACCAAAAGAAAAAGCCAAGGAGTGGTGTGAAGTCATCAGTTTTGTTACTTATTGTAACATGTATTTTAAGACCATTTAAAGCAGAGGAGGGGAACCTTTTTTTGGGTCAGGGGCCACTCTCCTCCAGAAATGATTTGGGGGAGGGGAGGCACACAAAAATGAAGTGCCAAAAAACCCCAAGTGAAAAGGAAGGAAAGGAAAAACCCTCACAGATGTGGCCCTCAACTGAGAAGCAGGAAAAAAAAGACAGTCTCACTCACTCTCCTCATGCTACAGCCCAACTTGGGGCAGGGTGTGGTGTTGGAATGCTGAAGCTCAGGGCTTCCCCCCAGGTCAGGATTAACTTTACTGGGGCTAGTAGATTTTATGAGGACCCCCTAAGCTCGGGGGGAGGGGGGGATGCAAAATGAGGGGTTCAGTATGTGGGAACGGGCAGCTGGGGATGGAAGGTGCGGGGTCTGGGTGAGAGAGAGGGTGCAGGATAGGGATGTTAAATATCAGTTAATTGAATAGTTGATTAACCTCATGAATTCTTATCCGTTACTTGACTATTCTATAGTCCCCGGGGATGGGGCTGGTAGTCAGTGCACTCCGGCCCCACTCCCAAGGAGCCCCTGTCATTCCACATCACTGCCTCTGTAGGAGAGGCAGCAGCGTGGGGTGCCAAGTGGGAGCTGGCCTGTGGGGGGAGCCAGTTTATAAACCAGCTCCCCTCACGGACTGGCTACCTGTTGCTCTACACAGCTGCCTCTGATATAGAGGCAGCAGTGCGGGGTGGGAGCAGCCACTGTCCGGGAGGGGTGTTTCTGAGGTTCCGGACCCGGTACAAGTGGGAACTGATCTGGGCTGCTTGCCTGCCTGGCTCCTAATATACCTTAAATGCAGAGCTGCAGTAGGGGTAGGTCCCAGACGACTGAGCTGGGCTGCTGGCCAGCCTGCTAAAAGATTTAGTGGCAAGGGGGGGTAATGCATGTAGTCTACAGCAGTGGTGCGCAAACTTTTTTGATCTGTAACCCCCATGCTGCGGGATGCCAAAGGCCGGGCTCAGCCTCTGGCCAGGCGGATCTAAGCGCCATGACCCCCATGAAGACATCCACGACCCCCTTGGGGGTCACAATCCACGGGTTGCACACCACTGGTCTATAGCATTAACGTATAAGCTTTTGCTCACGGGTTAATCGGTTAATTGACTATATTATTACATCCCTAGTGCAGGAGCAGGAAGGGTACGGGGTTTTGGTGGAAGACAGGATGTGGGAGAGGACAGAGAATTAGGGTGCTTACCTGGTGCAGCTTCTGGCGGGGGGGAGGCACAGGTGGTTCCGTGCTGCTCTATGCTTTCAGGCCCACCACCTACCTTTCCCATTGGCCATAATTCCCAGACAGTGGGAGCAAAGGAGGTAGAGTCTGCAGGCAAGTGCAGGGACAGAGTTTACCAGCAGTAGCTTCCTTGCACTACCATTCCCCCCAGTTAGTAAGATCTTCAGATTTTGATCTACAATGAAGATTCACAAATTCCTGTAAACTTTGTGTAGGAAAACTTGCCCTCTGATGCCAAATACTCCAAAGGATCAGCAAATGGAACTTCATAAATGCAAATCTGTGTTGTCTTTGAAAGAAATCATTAATTAATTAATCACCAGATTAATTTGATCACTTATAGCTGGATTTATCTACCATTCCTTCTTGGACTGAAATTTTGAGAACTTTTCAGGTTTACTTAGTAAATTTACTAGGTTTTTTTAAAAATTACAGAATCAATTAATTTGATTTTGCCTTGTCTTCTACTCTGGTTCTTGTTCTGATTTCCTCTGTCTTCATCTGTTTTTTCTTTGTTAGGAATGTTGACTTATTCTGTTTCATGCATAAATTAACTTGCTGCAAATATAGTGCCACTATGGGGTACAGTACTTATAGTTTAATCAAGTTTAAGTAGGAGAACAAGAACAATAGGGTTTATAGACTTTGTTATTGTATGAGGCCTATTTATTAATGTGAGGACTAGTGTAAGAGATAGGATTGTAGTCATGATGAGGCTGGGTTTTTACATGAAACGATGCAAGTATGAGTGTGTAACTCCGGGTCAGGATTTTTTTTTCTCATTCTGTGTAATGAACAAGTGTCTGTACAAGTGTAAGTTCAAAATTGCAGAAACAGTTTTTCAATAAAGAGGTGCGAGGAGGCTTTGGCACTCTGGTAAGTAGGAGGTAATTCAATAGACAACATTGACAAATAGGAATTATGATAATTCCTGCGAAGTATTAATACTAATTATTAGAAATATAGTTTTGGGCACCAGGCTTGCCATATGTGGTTGATGGGCAAGCACAAGCATTATTTTGGTCACTGAAGGGGACTAAATATGGATATTCATCCAAGTAGCCACACAAAAAATGGATATAAAAATTTGATTTAGTTCTCTAAATGTCAGGTTCTTAGAGCTACTGAAACAGTCCAATTTGTGGTCTACTAAGGTGGTCTGCTAATGTTTTGCACATCTTTTTTTCCCCCAGTTGTTTAAAACACAAATATGCTATGATGCCATCTCCGTCAAAAACATGTAGTCTTTCTTTAGGTCTAATGAGTACATTTCTTTAGGGTCTAACTAAAACATTTGTTTGGAACTGCCATGAATTGTGCCAATATCATAATCAAATACAAACATAGAATCATAGAACACTAGAACTGGAAGGGACCTGGAGAGGTAATCGAGTCCAGTCCCCTGCCCACATGGCAGGACCAGTACAGTCTAGACTATCCTGATAGATGTCTGTCTAACCAGCTCTTAAATATCTCCAGAGATGGAGATTTCATAACCTCCCTAGGCAACTTATTCCAGTGTTTAACCACCCTGACAGCTAGGAAGTTTTTCCTAATGTCCAGCCTAAACTTCCCTTGCTGCAGTTTAAGCCCATTGCTTCTTGTCCTATCCTCAGAGGCCAAGCAGAACAATGTCTCCCTCATAAGAACATAAGAACATAAGAACGGCCATACCGGGTCAGACCAAAGGTCCATCTAGCTCAGTATCCTGTCTGCCGACAGTGGCCAGCACCAGGTGCCCCAGAGGGGGTGGACCGAAGACAATGATCAAGCGCTTTGTCTCCTGCCATCCCTCTCCAGCCTCTGTCAAACAGAGGCCAAGGACACCATTTTATCCCCTGGCTAATAGCCTTTTATGGACCTAACCTCCATGAAATTATCTAGCTTCTCTTTAAACTCTGTTATAGTCCTAGCCTTCACAGCCTCCTCTGGCAAGGAGTTCCACATGCTGACTACACGCTGTGTGAAGAAGAACTTTCTTTTATTAGTTTTAAACCTGCTACCCATTAATTTCATTTGGTGTCCTCTAGTTCTTCTATTTAGGGAACTAATAAATAACTTTTCTTTATCCGCCCCTCCTTTGTCCTCCTCCTTATGACACCCTTTTAGATATCTGAAAACTGCTATCATGTCCCCTTCTCAGTCTTCTCCTTTCAAAATAAAACAAGTTCAATTCTTTTAGTCTTCCTTCATAGGTCATGTTGTCTAGACCTTTAATCATTCTTGTTGCTCTTCTCTGGACTTTCTCCAGTTTCTCCACACCTTGTTTGAAATGTGGTGCCCAGAACTGGACACAATACTCCAATTAAGGCCTAATCGTCAGAGTAGAGCGGAAGAATGACTTCGCGTGTCTTGCTCATAACACTCTTGTTAATGCATCCCAGAATCATGTTTGCTTTTTTTGCAACAGCGTCACACTGTTGACTCATATTTAACTTCTGGTCCATTATGACCCCTACGTCCCTTTCTGCAGTACTCCTTCCTAGACAGTCGCTTCCCATTCTGTATGTGTGAAACTGATTGTTCCTTCGTAAGTGGAGTACTTTGCATTTGTCCTTATTAAACTTCATCCTATTTACCTCAGACCATTTCTCCAGTTTGTCCAGATCATTTTGAATTATGACCCTATCCTCCAAAGCTGTTGCAACCACTCCCAAGTTGGTGGTCTCTGCAAACTTGATAAGCATACGCTCTATGCCAATATCTAAATCATTGATGAAGATACTGAACAGAACCGGTCCCAAAACAGACCCCCTGCGAAACCCCTTTTGTTATGCCCTTCCAGCATGATTGTGAACCATTAATAACTGCTCTCTGAGAACGGTTATCCAGCCAGTTATGCACCCATCTTATAGTAGTCCCATCTATGTTGTATTTGCCTAGTTTATTGACAAGAAGATCATGCAAGACTGTATCAAATGCCTTACTAAAGTCTAGGCATACCACGTCCACCGGTTCTCCCTTATCCATAAAAGTCATTATCCTATCAAAGAAAGCTATCAGATTGGTTTGACATGATTTGTTCTTTACAAATCCATGCTGGCTGTTACCTGTCAACTTATTATCTTCCAGGTGTTTGCAGATGAATTCCTTAATTACTTGCTCTGTTATCTTTCCTGGCACACAGAAGTTAAACTGACTCGTCTGTAGTTTCCTGGGTTTTTCTTATTTCCCTTTTTATAGATGGGCACTATATTTGCCCTTTTCCAGTCTTCTGGAATCTCTCCTGTCTTCCATGATTTTTCAAAGATGATAGCTAAAGGCTCAGATGCCTCCTCTATCAGCTCCTTGAGTATTCTAGGATGCATTTCATCAGGCCCTGGTCATCTAACTTCTCTAAGTGATTTTTAGTTTATTTTTTTATTTTATTTTCTAAACCGACCCTATTCCCACTAGTATTCACTATGTTAGGCATTCCTTCATCAGACTTCTTGGTGAAGACCGAAACAAAGTCATTAAGCACCTGCCATTTCCAAGTTTCCTGTTACTGTTTCTCCTTCCTCACTGAGCAATGGGCCTACCCTGTTCTTAGTCTTCCTCTTGCTTCTAATCTATTTATAGAAAGTCTTTTTGTTTCCCTTTGTCTATAGGTAATTTGAGCTCATTTTGTGCCTTTGCCTTTCTAACCTTGCCCCTGTATTGTTTGATTATATTCATCCATAATCTTCTCTGTAGCTAAGTTTGGGGAAGAACTTGTAATCAATAAATATTATGAGAATATGGGATCAATCCATAATCATTAAAATGTGGATTTAAAAATGACAGCGTCATTATTTATAAAGGATACAGAAGGGACATCTGTATGTTGGAAAAACACACATTAAAACTGTTCTGAAATATTACTCAAAATAATACTCAAAACACTCAAATTCACTGAATTGTGAATGTTAATAGGATAAAAGTAGTATGAAAGTGTGACACATTAAAATGTTCAAGTTAGGTCAGAGAGTTCAAGAAAAGGATTAAAGGAACTTAATTTATTAAGTTGGAGTCTACCATGCAATAGAGTTAAGAAATGGAACTGAGCTAGTTCTATCACATAATCTCATTGGCATAAAGTCAAAATGTTTTTTTTTCTTTTTTTTTCTTGCTATTGGATTCAGTAGTGTGTTTTCTAAAACCTATTTTACCATACTTATTCATTTATTCAAAGTACATCTTCTGTAGAAATAGAAGCTAGATATTCCTTTTAATCCAGCTACCACAATGGGTTGTCAGTTATTGTAAAGCTACTTGCAAAATAACAGTTCAAAAAGTAAAGCAGACAGGAGGGTTATTTTGTTGTTGTTGTTTTTTTTTAAGGCTGAAAGACTAATCAATGTAATATGAATCATTAGAAACTAGAGATGGAAAAAACATGTGTATGCTGTATGTCCTTTACATTTGGGGAAAAGGTCAATGAATGCATTTTGATGTAAGAGAGAGAATGGCATTTATAGGTGTAACCCCCAAGGAGATTACCTAGATTCCCAGGGCTCTGTCCGCTGGCAGCTCAGGGAGAGGCACACTTGAGTTTGCCTTAGCTCCCCCTCCCTACCAGGGACAGAGTCTGCCGGCAACCCATAGGGAGGGAGATGCCCCTCCCAGGGAGTTCAGGAGGGGAAGGAGGAGCCATGGTTGGGGGAGTCTGGAGCCAGCCAGGGCAAGGGGAAGGCTGGCTGTGTGAGAGCTAGTAAGCCCCAGGTCTGCATGCAGGGTTCCCCCCTGAGAACTAGCCTCTAGGGACCTGAAGGCAGGATCCCTCAGCTGGGTTTTATTTCTCCACTGTTGATTCCCAGTTTGTGGAGTTTGCTGGGAGGCTTCCCCAGCCAGGCTGAGTGGGCTCTCCGGCTCCCTGGGTGAGTCCAGTCACCGCATGGTCAGCTCTGCTCTGTCTGCTGGTTCGGGGCTGCTGCCTGCTGTGTGTGTGTCTGAATGCTGGGGTAGGAGATTATAGTTTGAATTTTGGTGCAGTTGTGTGGCCTGCACCTTGAGCCTTGCACCCCTTTGTGGTGAGGGGAAATTCTGGGATGAAGCAGCCTGATTCCTGCCAGAAGAGACCAGCCCCTTTGCAGTGTCTGAGTCATCTCTGAACCTGAGGCTCATTTGTGGAGTGTGTGAGTGCACCATCTTTTAGTTAGTAAGTCAGGGAATTTGTTTGGGGATTTTATAACCTGCTGCATATTAAACCTGTGGAGGGATTTACCACCTTCTCCCGCTTTTGAGTCCTTTGGGCTGTACTGGACCCAGTCAGCCCCACTGCTAAACCACTGCAGAGAAGAGTTTTGTAGTCAAAAGTCATCAAGGGCCCCAACAACGTATGCGTACCAACGGGACACTAACCTTACAGTTGCTGGGCACCGGTGACCCTAAAAATAGTGTTTTACCCTGTTATGTTATATTTGTCTCCTGATTAATATAATTTTGTTTATTATAGTGTATGTGTTTGTGTTATTTTCTGGGAGTCTCCAATTATCTTGCAAGTACGTGGGGATTACCCTGGGTTAGAATTTTCCTCCCAAGCTGCCTTGGTGACCCAGCCAGGAAGGAGTGAGGGGGGTGGAGGCACCGCCAAATAAATCCATCAGAAAAAATAAAGTTGAGTGGGTGGCGGGATCCAGAAGAACCCAGACCTATCCATCAAAACCTGTAAGCAGATTGGCCTTTAAAGAAGGTAACCAGGGGGAGAGGGGGCGCTACATAGGTAAGCATCAGGGTTCATATCAGCGAGATCAGACAAGGAAAAGTCAAATCCATACTATCAGTATTGATATCCGTTCCTCTCTTGCAGTGTGATGAATCCCATCTTTTCCAGTGAGTTTCTTAGTGTTCTGGACTCTAGTTATCAGAGTTTAGCAACATTTATGGCTGTTTTTCACTGGAAAATGCATTTTGTGGGGGGCTCTGAAACTAGTTGACCTAAGTTCCAATTGCTCTTTGTCTCCTGCACGGGAGGGGAAGTAGTGCCCCTGTGGAGGCTGCTGTCTCCCTGCACTTCTACTTGTGCACATAACCTGAAATCAGGGCTACTCAACTTTGGAAGCCCTGGGGGCCACAATGATCCCCACAGCACATGCAGAGGGCCGCAACTTAAGCATGGCTGCAAATATATGCAAATATTTATGCAAATATATGCAAATAACATCTTTCATACTGACGGGCATGAATACAAAGATTAAGGCAAGACTACACAACACGCAGGCCCCATTTAAGTCCATTCTGCTGATATTAATAAAATTCAATATTTACCCAATTTCCACCCATATGACTGCACTTGTGGGGAGTCTCTGCTGCCTCTTGCCACCCCACCTCCCGCCGGCCGGCAGCTCCTGCTCATGCGCAGGTGCGGCTTTTATCAGAGCCATGTCGCGTGGCTCTGCTTCTCGGGGAGCTCTGCTGCCTCTTGCCACCCTCCCCGAGAGTCAGTAGCAAGCAGGCATGCAGGCAGGCAGCCCAGGAAGCGGCTCAAGGTGCCGCGGGCCACATGGAAAGGGGCCGTGGGCCGTGTGTTGAGTAGCCCTGACCTAAATCTACCCCCTGTAATTCCCTGCACAGCTTTGTGAAATAGGTCGTAATTTGTCCTTTAATCATAAAATCTATTGTTATTGGCTTGAAAACACGAAGCCTCTGACTGTTGTTCCAAAATGAGCCAGATATCTAGTCATCTTCCTGGTTATCTTAACTCCTTTTTTGGCTAAAACATCCCTTATTTTTGTTAAACATAGTATGAATGGAGATCTTCTTCAATATTTCCCTCTCAGGGGGTGATAAAATAGCGCACCTCCCTACTAAAAAGTGTGGAATTAGTTGTCTCCTATTACTAGGGTTGCCAGGTGTCTGGTATTGACCTGGACAGTCCGGTATTTTCACCTCCTGTCTGGTATTTTTCTGAATTATTTACCGGACACCTAAAATTTCCGTAACTTCTAATTTTTTTTTTTTCCCTGTCAGGAGGTGAAAATACCAGACACCTGGCAACCCTTCGACACACTCAGCAACCGGGCCCAGCCCTGCCCCCCCTCTTCCCCCATCCCCAATCCCCCCACTTACCTGGTTCCGCAGGGGCTCGTCTTGTGGCTGAAACAGAAAAACAAAATGGCCGCCGGCAAAAAAGCCTCTTTTTGGGGGGGGGAACCCCTCTGTTGGGGGTCCCTTTTTTCCTCAACTTTGGTCTCCCCCTTTTTTTGTCCTCAAAAGAAATTTTTTCCCAGTGTGGTGGTGGTTTTTTTTTTTTTTTTTTTCTTTGGGGGAGAGAGAGAGGAGAGTGTTCGGTATGTTTGGTTAAACCATCTGGCAACCCTGCCTATTACTGGATAGATTTCCTCAACTTCTCATGATCTTGTGCTTCCCACCTCCCTGTACACCTATGTCAAGGTCTGTAACAATCTTGCACTATCCGTGGGGTGGGATATTTATGTTGAAATATCAAAAGGTTGGTCTTGATGCAATGTGTATTTTTAATTGAGAGAGGGATAGGACATTATTTAAGAATCTTCTCTTGTTTGCTGTCTGTTTCGTTGAAATTCTCTGTGGTTATAAACTCCTCCCAATGCCACACTTGAAAATATTTCAGACTGTAGGACTTTTACTGTCTCTTGTTTAGTTTGGTTTAGTTTCTGGTTTTGAAATTAATAGATGCAATTTATGATTGTTGGCATGTGGCGGCGGCTGCTGCTCATTATCAGTCCAGGCTTATAAACAGGGCCAGTTTTCTCAGAGGCTGAGTGAGGCAGCTGCCGAAGGCACCAACATTTTAGAAACAGCAAAATGTTTTGTAGCTGTTTATTTGAGGGGATGGACATTTTTTCAATTTGCTTAGGGAAGCAAGAACTCAAGCCAGCACTGCCTACAAGACACTAAATGACAAAATTATTGGGGAGAGTGGAATGGGGCAAGATTTTTCAGGCTAATCAGTTATTTGCCAAAAAAAAAAAAAAAAATTGCAATTAGTTGCCACAAACCAATCTTTGTAAATTAGTGTCATAATTCATGATAATTCATTGAAAAGTTTAGGACAAAACATTTTTTGGTGGGGCTCCAAATTCAAAAGGAGAGTTAGCTATTTGCCAAGTGGAAGAGGTAGCAGCAGGCCCATGACAACCAATAGCTCAGGATTAGAGAACTTTCTTGGGATGAGGAAGACCTAGGTTTAGATACCTGCTCTGGAGCAGAGACTGGAACCAGGTCTCTGACCACCCTCTAAGCACAAGTCTGTTGGATGTTCTGGGGCTGGGGCACCATCTTTTCTGTTGACATTATTCCATTATGTAGGAAATAAGTATAAAATATTAACAGAACAATCAGAATGCAGCAAAAGGGGCATCTGGTTACAGTAATTATGTATAATATTTGGCTTTTTTTCCTCTTGTTTTTAGCTGTTATAATATTTAAGTTCCAGTAGTACATGTAATTTACTGTTGTCAGTATCACAAGAATCACAGGATACTTGGATACACAGGATACACAGACTAGGATTCCAAGACCCATACAGAAACATACTATATTAAAAACTTCAGAGGGGTAGCCGAGTTAGTCTGTAACCAGAAAAACTTGAAAAACAATGAATGGTCTAGCAGCACCTTAAAGACTGACAAAACATGTAGATGGTGTCGTGAACTCAGCACCTTAAAAACTAACAAAACATGTAGATGGTGTCATGAGCTTAAAGCTTAAAGCTCATGACACCATCTACATGTTTTGTTAGTCTTTAAGGTGCTGCTAGGCCATTCATACTATATTAAGTAATACATTGCTATTAGTTGTTATGCCTGGTGGCTTTCCTGTTGGGGGACAGAAGACTTACTACTATTGACAATGGAAACTCCTTTTTCTCCCACTACAAGACCTTGTGCTCCAACAATGCAAATTTCTATCTTTGTTGCATTCATGCACCTGGCAAATGTGTTTCATGTTTTGTGTTACTGATTTCCTTTCCTCCGGAAAGAAGTCACCTCATTGGAAGAAAATAGTTCAAAGGATTATTGTACTGTTGATTACACCTTAATTACACCTTGCCATCCTGTCCTCTTAATCTATTTAGTCTTGCAGTTTCTGTGCTTTAGCAGAATATGGCCATGTTCTGTGGAAATGGTGGTCTGCTTCTAGAGGTGAATTGCCTCTCACATGGGTGCAGTGTTTGGATATGGATTTAATGCCTTATGCTGGTAATACCTACTAAGTTTTGATAGTGAAATATCCTAAGCCCTATAGTTTTTTCCTGAAGCTTGTATTTAAAGTAAAATATCACACCCCACTCCGAAAATAAAACTTGGCAAACCTATTCCTCTGTACTCTGTGCACACCTTGATTTCTCCCACCTCAACAATGACACCTAATCTTGGAGGCCTCTTAAATTGGGAGCATCTTGATGATGGACTGTTGGTTTCATACACTTTCTTTCTCTCTGCATCAGAACAGTTGAAGTGATGTGCTAGCCAAGTTACTTTTTGTTAAGATTTTTTCTCAAGGCAACCAAACTGGTGACACTGATGAGTATATGGGCTCTGATGAAAACTTTTGACTACCTTCCCCAGCTCAAATATGTCTTTTTAATTCGTTCTGTCCGCTTAATATATCCCCACTTCATAGCCTCTCACACATCAGGGAACATGTCAATTTTAGCAATTTTATAGTAAAGTGTCCTTCTCTGGAGTTGAACTAAGGCATAAATGGCAGTACCCAGTTTGAAAAGCACCTAGGGTTTGAACATTCAACAGTCAATTCCCATTAAAAAAAATTTTAATCCTTATTTTGCTGTGGCATGTTTAAAAGAACAGACCTCCTCACATCCAAATGTTATGAAAACCAGGCATACTTTAATTCAGAACCCCAAGGAATGCTTGATTGAAATACCAGATCAGAAAAGTCTCCTGCTAACATTCCTATGATTATAGGTTTACTCAAGTGACAGAAATGTGGTGTCAGCTAGTTTTCTGCATATAATGTAACTTTATAAAAAGCATAACTTTAAATGGCTTTACTTAACATTTTTCAGTTGAAGTTAATTGTAGTATACATGGGATATAGGATACTTCTTAAATTTAGCTGTGTATTGTATAGCCTTCATTTCCTCAGAACTATCAAATTGGTTGGTCTTTTTTACTCACAGTTGTGGTTGTAGAAAAGTCATATCTTGTTCTCTGACAATACTAAACAAGTGTGAATACCCATCTGTGCTTGCAGGGAAAGTCTTTGCTGTAATATACATGTAGTCCAAGTAAGGGTATGCTAGTCAAAACTGAATAGAGCTAACTCATTTGTGATTCAATTCTGCATTTTTGTCAGTGTTTTATTGCTTTTAACTATTGTGTTTTACTTTTATTAACTGCCCCATTTCCCACTGTTCATTTTAAAATCCTCCTCTTATATTTTTGCACTCTAATCTTCTCCCCTTCAAGCCTAGATCTTTCTCATCTTTCTGCTACTTTTGTGTCCTTGGACATAAAACAAGGCAAGAGCACTAGGATTGCCATCCATCTGGGTTTTAGCTGGACAGTCTGGTTATCTAGTTTTTGGTTTCTGGTTTTTGGCTTCTGTGTCTGGGTGTCCTTTAGGGTTGCCAGATGTCCAGTTTTCAACTGGAAAATCTGGTTGAAAAGGGGATCTGGGAACTCTAAATGGTTCCCAAAGCAAAGACCCAGTTACCACAGAGTGGGGAGAGGCACTGGGTCATTAACATGCCGCATGTGCCAGTCCCTGTTCAGCTGGGGCCATCTCCTTCTTGCAGGCAAGCTCATTGAGATGTGCTAGCAAGTGACTGTGGGTTGGAGGGGAAGGAGCACTGAGAGATGGGTGTGGGACTAGGATGAAGAGGTAGGGCCTCAGAAGAGGTGAAGTGAGGGTGGGATCTTGTAGGTCTGGTTGCCAAAAATTAGGTGTTAACCATAAAGGGCACTCACTCAATCTTATTTGTTGTAGCTCTGTTGAGGTCCCTAGCCATCTTAATTTTTCCTTGCCATCTTGCTTCTTTCTGTGTTTCTACTCTGTATCTGAATACAGGAGAACTGTGCAAATGGACCAAAGAGCCTTAGTGTAGTGCAGCTCCCTAGAAAACTTCAAATGGAGGTGTGGGCCCCTTCAGAAGTCTTAAAAACCGTCTGCAGAGCACCAGACATCCTTGAACTACAGATTGAAAACCACTGGTGCAGTGGGATGTGGCAAGAGATTTGAACAAACATAATACAAAGTAGCATTGCACTCTCCTGGCTAGTAGTAAAAAGCAGGAGAAATCAACAATAAATGCTGCTTAGCTCCAGAATGCTGTGTCATTTAAGCTGTGTGTCAATGTAAGAGGAAACAAAGATGATTTATTTTCCTGTTTGGGTCATATGACCCATTGACTTGAATCTTTTAATTGTGCTAAGCCATATGAAAAAGATATGCAGTAGCTACATTTTAAGGTGTTTGGCTGCCAACTTAACCCTTTTATTCTCGAAATTTCCTGCTGGCTAATAGTCCATTGATTACAGCAATCGTAAGATTGCCAGTAAAATAGGTGCCATCAAAATATCAGTCGTGGCCAACAGTTTTCTCAGAGGGCTTTTTGAGATACCCCAGCTCCACTATCTACCATATATACCTTGATTCACAGATGATGTTGGTGTAACCCTTTCACCCAAACCCTTTATTTGATATGTTATTCAACACTGAAGATAAATGGAACAGCGGTGGTGAACATGGAGGAGGGCTACATTTGGATTAGTGACCTCTGGTAAAAGTTCAATTCTTGTCTTGCAAATGCTAATGACAAACTAAAATTTTTAATTCATTATGGAACTGAGCAGGTGTGCAGTAATGAACCTCCATAAAACAGGTAAGACTTGAAGCCCTGAATAAAGGATGACAAGTATCAGAGGGTTAGTCTGAATCTGCATAAACAATGAGATGGAGCTGTGGCACCTTATAGACTAACATTTGTTGGAGCATAAGCTTTCGTGGGCAAAGACCCACTTCGTCAGATGCATGTAGTGGAAGTTCCAGAATAAAGGATGCTTATTCTGCAGGCTATAATGCCTCTACACAGTACAAACTGAAAATCAGCCACTGAACTTGGCGTTGTCCCAAGGTCTGATAATTGAAGATTCTTCTCCTCTGCTATTAATATTTACGCTGTTTAACTCCCATGTTTTTTGCAGGCAAAGGCAGCTCAAGCATCTCATCCGACGTGAGTTCAAGTACAGATCACACACCAACCAAAGCCCAGAAGAATGTGGCTACCAGTGAAGGTAAGTATCTTGTGTTCATTAAGTAAGTTATCCCTCCCCTTGTATAATGTCGGCCATTTTCAGAAGATTAATTCCCCTTCCCCAAACTTACTCTTCATTTCCTTGGGACCATTGTAAATCTAAAACAAAGCTCTTTCAAACATATTCATTTGTACAATTTTTAGTTTTAATTTTGCAAGTGTTTAAATCCGTTCTGCAAAATGTAACTCTAAGAGAGTTGCTGAAAGTTGCTGAAATTTGTTCAAGACATTTATTACAGAGGGTGGGTATTGAGTATTAAGACTGATGTGATCAAACTTCAAGCTTATTTCCAAGGAAAATACTTCATGAAAAAACAGTGGGTAGAGATCTAGATTATCTTTATTGCTCTACTATGAATGACATATGATAAAAACCAAATGGTGTGCTTGGAAATTTGTGCAAGGGATTCAAAAGTAAATAGTTACAGACAGAAAGTTGACAAAGATTTGGTCAGATTGATGTATTTTACCTGGAGTGATTAAGATATGTTTCAGCTTCAAGATATGGCCTTTTTTGGTGTGTTGGGGGAGAAGGAAGATTTTATGTCTGTATTCACACCTAATAGAAATGTCTGGTTTATTAATATATTTCAGGGAAGTATGATATGTGAAAACACCAATCATTTCATTATGTGAATAGAAGTAAATAAAAAACCTCTCATAACTGGTAATCCTTTTTAAAAAATAGTTTAACACAGTACTTCACTGTAGTTGCTGCCCTCCTCTCCCTCCCTCCAACCCTGCTGCTTCCTGTTTGTGTACCTCTGGTTCCAAATGAGGTGTGTGATTGACTCGTCAGTTCATAACTTATATTCATAACCCAGAGGTTCTACTCTACTCATGCTTAGAGTAAAGTAAAATTAATAGGTTTACTAAAGAGTGATTGACCTAAAAAACAAATTCCTGGAGATGCTCAGAAATCAAGTCCTGGGTGTAAACACTAGGGGTATGTCTAGACTACATGCCTCTGCCGACAGAGGCATGTAAAATAGGCTACCCGACATAGTCAATGAATCAGGGATTTAAATATCCCCAGCTTCATTAAAATAAAAATGGTTGCCGCGCTGTGCCGGCTCAGCTGATTGTCGGCACAGCGCGCGAGTCAAGGCGCGGATCGGTCGACAGGGGAAGCCTTTGTCGACCGCTCCCTTATGCTTCGTGGAATGAGGTTTACAGGAGCGGTCGACAAAGGCTTCCTCTGTCGACTGATCTGCGTCTTGACTCACGCGCTGTGCTGACGATCAGCTGAGCCGGCACAGCGCGACGGCCATTTTTATTTTAATGAAGCCGGGGATATTTAAATCCCCGCTTCATTGACTATGTCGGGTAGCCTATTTTACATGCCTCTGTCGGCAGAGGCATGAAGTCCAGACATACCCTAGGAAATTTTGGGAAATTCTACTCTGGATCCAAATCCTGGTTTGGGCCTAAGGTAATATAGCAATAGATTTTTATCTTTCATAGAGTGTGGTAGCCATTAATGTTCAAGTTTCACCTTAGATCATTTTTGCATCAAGGTATTTTTCTTGACAAAACTTAAGGGCTTGTCTACGTGGCAGGGTTGTGGGGAGGATGATGCAGCCTAGAATGGCTAATGTGGAACTGTTGAGACTGTGTTGACAAATCCTAAAACTGAATTTATGAAGCATAAGGGAAAATCTACAGAATACTGCTGTACTAAATTCAGGTAAAGAAAGACACAACTAAGGAATGCTGCAAATACTCAATATTCAGTAATCTAAATTCCTTTAAGTTAAAGATAACTGGGGAATATCACATATTTTGAAACTAACTTACATTAATTACACATAGTATTTTAAGATTTAAATATTCTCATTGAAATCCATCAGCTCTACACACCTTTAGTCTAGTCCTTTGAATAGCTGGTCCTGATTGATTAATTACAGCCTGATTGTATTAATCAGATGCACGCTAGTGAGGGGAATTCACTTGTGTCCCAGCAGATGTAAAATAGTTGACAAATGAATTTCCTGAATTGTCATTGAGATTTGGAAGGAATCCAGGGTAAAGGAGCCTCGTAAGCTTTTCCTATACCTTTCTTATTTATACTACCTCAAACTGTGTAAACCTATCTCTGATTATAGGTGTCTTACGAAATCCAACATATGAGGACACTTCTGCTTTTATGAATATATTGTTGGTGCTGTTTTTGTCTCACTGTATATCTTTTTCTTGTGCCTGTTGTCCTACAAAATACCAGTATTGTGCGATGCTTAAATGACTCATCCTGTACACCTGAAAACATTGGGGTTGCAGTTTCAGGTTCAGAATTCTTTAAAACTAATTTCTCTTCTGTAGTGAGAATTCAACTGAATAACAAAAGGTCCTTCTTGAGAATCAGATGTGTTCATTCTTCAGGATGAATGATATCTTAAGATTCCAGGTTGTGAGAGAACTTTCAATTAGTTAATTATAAATAATTACAGTAGTGCCTAGGGACCAACCAAAAAATGGAGCCCCTTGTATAAACAGTAGTAGTTTGTGCCTTTTTAATTATTTACAAAGCATTTTACAACTGTTAATCAATTTTACTTTAGAACTCTGTGCTTCAGTCTTCCATAAAATCAGTGTAGTTGTCCCTGACCACAACAAAAGCTGTATTTCACACCATACCTTGTGTCACGTTCCTGGAATTTGAGGGAAGCGCTCTGTGGGACTGGTTTGTGGCCGATCTGGAGAGGTCACCAGTCTGTGGGCTGTAAGGAGCCCCGGATTTGAGCAATCCGCCCTGAGCGGACGCCCTCAGCTGTGCCCAGCCACAGCCCGGTCAGTCACACCTTGTCTTACATGCTCCCCGTCACATAGTGTTTGAGCTTCAAGTGTTTTGCCAGTTCATACAGTAAGTTTGAAAACCCCTAATTCTATCCTTTGCTCTTACCACTAGGCAAAGTTCACAGTGCCATAAATTATGAATAGACTGTGTGCATGTGTAGTTGAAAAGGGATCATGAAAGGATGCCAGCAGAATTGTTCTACTTAATCTTGAATGGTATGCAACACTAAACCAGATAAGTAGATGACTACTTTCTAAAAATACCATTGCATCTCTAGTGGCAACTAAATTCTGTGCTCCGTGCAGAGTTGGGAAATCGTGAACTAACTCAAGTATGTGAAGTGGGAGGCCTTCTATTTTTACCCTGCCTCCCAAACTGAATTCCAGTTTTGCATACTGACCCTAATTCTTTCCAGTTGTGTGGTGTGCTCTCTTTCTCCTTCCTTTCATTTGAGGCTGTTGGTACAGCTAGAAGAAAATCTGAGCCTGATTCACTGTTGCCCTGCAACCTGTGTATTACTTCACACCAGAGCAATGTGAGTGTTTTACATCTTTACACAGAGGCAGCAGCGTGAGGTGGGACAGGTGGAAGTGGTGCTTGGGGGAGCTGTAGGGTTGCCGGGTGTCCGGTTTTGAACCAGACAGTCCGCAATTTGAGCTTTCTGTCCGGGAAACAAATTTAGATAAAAATGTCCGGTATTTTCTAATTAAGTTTTTATTATTATCATGAGTATCAGTACGTAGTTGCATACTGCCTGGCTGATAGACATGCTCACTCAGCGTATCAGCCAGGCAGTATGCAACTATGCAGTAGAGAGGAGGAGGGGCTGGGGCAGGGCAGGATGGAATCCCTGGGGCCAGACTCGCCCATGCACCTCGCCAGGACCGTGCATGGGACGGGCAGCACACCGGAATCTGTGTGCGCCTGGGCCAGCCCCGCTTCCCGCCGGCCGGTTCCCCCCTGGCCAGCCCCGCTCCTCCCAACCCCTTCCCGGATAGTCCTGCTTCCCACCGGCCAGTCCCCGGCCCCAGATCTGCCCCGGCCAGTCCTCCCCGACCCCTCCCGGCCAGCCCCGCTCCCCTCCCGGCTGGTTCCCCCCTCCCTTCCCCCCCGATCTGAGATCAAGTGTGTCCGGTATTTTTTTTTTTTAAAACCGTCTGGTAACCCACAAGCACCGGCTCCCATGGAGCTGCTTGCTCTCCCCCATGCTTTTGCCTCTGATAGAGAGGCAACAGTGTGGAGGGGAGGGGCAGGCAGGAGCCGGTACAAGCAGGAAGCCGGCTCCCTGTGCATACCGGCTCCCACAGAGCCACCTGTCTTCCGCAACGTCGCCTCTTTATTAGAGGCAGTGGGGTAGAGGGAGGTAGGGGCCTATGCTCGCAGGGAGCTGGCTTAACAGTCGACTCCCTGAGAGCACCAGCTTCCGCCTGCCCAACTGCGTGTAACTGATTAAAAAATTACAGTGGTTACACATTTACACAAATACACGATTGTTAATGTCCCTAGCCTCTATAACGGGATATCCCTTTCCTTGCTGTTGCAGGGAATTTCACAGACCAGAGGACATCTGTGCCTAAGTTGACATTGACTGTCATCTTGCTCTGGAATTTGCTGTTGCCTTCTTCTCTCATGTAGGTTCCTAGCCCCATGTTGTTGCAGAAGAAAGGAAGGCTGTAGAATGGGTATTCTCCCCTTTTCAGACCAAGAACTATAATAGTTAACCATCAAGTCTTAAGTATGAGAAGTATTGGGAGAGTCCCGCTTCACTGCATGTTTTATGTTCTGTCAGTGACACTGTTAAAGCACAACTACACTGCAATTAGACTCCTTCAGCTGGCACGTGCCAGCTGACTCAGGCTAACAGGCTTATGCTAAGGGGTTGCTTAACTGCAGTGTAGTTGCTTTGGCTGGAGCCCAGGCTTTGGGCCCTCCCACCTTGCAGGGTCCCAGACCCTAATCTTCAGTTGAAGCCTGAAGTTAATCTCAGTTAAACAGTCCCTTAACTTGGACTCTTGGGACTCAGACTAACTGGCACAGGCCAACAATGAGTGTCTGATGGCAATCTAGTAATACCGGTGGTGGTGATCTGAATGTAGATGGCCTCAGAAATTGAGTGTTTGGATATGGGGAAGGTATACAGTTATGTACTTTGGGTGGCTTATCTTTTGATTATGGAAATAACTTTAGTGTCTCAAGTATGTATCCAATTCAAGTCCTTATTTAACCAAATCATATATATATATATATATATATAGTAGCCCAGTGTCTGTGAGTCTGTAACGCTGAAATGCTGGCTGTTCCCTCTGGGCGGTGCTGTTGCTGAAATGCTGGCTGTTCCCTCTGGGAGGCCCGTGCTGCATGGGGAGTGCGGGGCCCAAACGGCTGCTTGCGCCGCTTGCTCCCCCGCGGCGGCCCAGCTGAGCGGCGCAGAAGTCAGCCGAGCTCCACGGCGGGAGGCGAAGGGGGGCGGGGTGGTGACGTGTGGTGTGACAGCGGCTCCAGGCCCCGGCCCCTGGCCGTGAACATCATAGCCCTGCCCCCCTTCGCCTCCCGCCGTGGCGCTCGGCTGACTTCTGCGCTGCTCAGCCAGGCTGCCACGTGAGAGCAAGTGGCGCAAGCGACCGTTTGGGCTCCGCGCTCCCCATGCAGCACGAGGCATGGAGGGGGAGGAGAAGAGAAAAAGAGAGACTGAGAGAGAGGCAGGAGGCGGAGGAGAGCTGAGAGAGAGCGAGGGGGAGGCAGTAGGAGGAGGAGAGAGACACGGAGCGAGAGATCGGAGCTCTGGAGAGAAGACCGACGTGGAGGAGAGACCTGAAAATCCCGTCTTATGACAGGCTAATTGGCTAGTAGTAATAGGAGTCTTTGGAGAGAATAAGAGGGGATAGTTATAGGTACTAATTTCAGCTTATAGATTTCCTTAGAATCCCAAAAAAGTGACTTCCCTCCAACTTTTTTGTTCTATGCTTTAAGTCACTGCTTATGATGTGATAAAATTCTAAAGGTGTCTGTTTAAAAGAACCCGTCTAGTTAAAATTATGAAGCTTTTTTGGACTCCCTTATTATTAAACTCATAAATGCATAACAGCGGTCTGCTTATTTTTTACATTTAGAGGTCTGGCACACATCATGTATCTTTCCCCCTCAGTACCTAAAACTTTCTGTGGTATTTATTTTAGAAGGTTCCCGTGAATAATAGCATAAGCAGCCAACTTTCATATAATTGTTGTGAACTAGAGACAAGTTTAAAAAATAAATAAAATCTGTAAAAGCAATAAGTTCACATCCTTGTTCATCTTAATAATTGTTGTGAACTAGAGACAAGTTTAAAAAATAAATAAAATCTGTAAAAGCAATAAGTTCACATCCTTGTTCATCTTAATGAATCTATCTCCCAATGCTTGTAGTAGGACAAACATTTTCTTTCTCATTAAGTACCTTACAAAATATGGGCTATTTCATTTTCTGCATATAACCTTCCTTCCCAGAAAAAAATGAGATCTAAAACTGAAAATCTTCACCATTGCATTACGTATGAATGTGGAAAGTGACATAGTTTGAGCATAATATAGGAAAGTTTTATTTGGATCATTTAACGTGCATTTCATTTCACCCTACAGATGATGCATATTGTTGCACTAATAAGGCCTTCAGAATAAAATTAAAATATGGGCTCTTTTCTCTTATGATGTCATTTCACGTTAATATTAATACTGCTTGCCCCTGTTTAACTTATTTATATGCTCTGTAATCCATAGCCTTTTCAGGAGGTGGGGGTGGGGACTGTTGGAGGATGATGCATTGAAGGTGAATTATCTTAGGCTCTCTTAAACCAAGGTGGGGAGTAAATTTCAGCATAAGACCCATCACTGAAAATGTCCCGCTATCAAAGTTCTCCTTGTTAATATGGGAAGGCTGGCTGTCTTCTCACAGAGAGAGTGTCTCTGATAGTGTACTCAAGGCAGTTAAAATTAATTTAAAGACCTAACAGTCTTCAAATGCATCACTGAGGACAGGTATAACATAGATAGCTTCATATTCTGCACTAACTGAAACTTTTCAAAAGTCTAGCAGTGTATCCCCTTATGTGTTTTTTAAACTAATCCAGTGGTTTCACCCGTTTTTCATATGCAGACCCCAACAAAATTTCAAATGTCAGTAAGTACCTCTTTGGAAATCTTAGATTTAGTCTACAGGACCCCCTCCGCCCCCCTGTGTCCGTGGACCGCAGGTTGGTAATCACTGCAATAATCCATTCCTGGGGTGACAGAAGAATGGCTCAGTGCAGCAAAACTCAAACCTGAAAAAAAGGCAGTAACTGCCTCGCCAAGTGAACTTGCTTTAAGTATGGCAAAAAAATGAAGAGCACTTTATGATCCACTTCTTAATGTGATTTTTGGCTATCATAAACCTGGCTCTTAGTTTTTACATCACTTTTTATGTAATGTTAGAAGCTTATGATTCTAATATGAATGCTGACTATTCAAATAACACCTGTTTTGGATGTTATTTGAGTGTATGTGTGATCCCTGCCTCCTTTACTGGTGAGTCCCTTACCTCATTTCTCTCCTTTTTTTGCAGCAACACTGTTTAGCAGGGAGGGGGCTTGTCCTGACCATGCCACATATCTGTTCTTCAAGTGGGTCTTACTGCATTGAGCAAATTACCTGGTTTTAATGTGGAACCCTAAATCTACCTCTGCTCATTTGAAACTGGGCCCATGTTCAGTTGGTTCTGGGTGAAATGGTTGCTATTTTTGATTGTTTCTTAGTTTCACCACCATTCATTTTCATGAAGCTTCATTTGCAAACAATGGAACTCCAGATAAGTCTAAGTTACTCTTGGTACATTCAGCAACGCATCATTGAAGCCAAAGATCAGGGTATAGGGTGGAAGCCATGACAGTCAATAAATCCAAAACTATAAACACTTTGGCACAATAAAAAGTATTCACTATTTATTTAAACTTGTAACCAAAACTTGAATGGATCAGAAAGCATACACGAGTCTGATCCGTTCAAGTGATGTGTAGAAGTAAAAAGTAGTTGGATTGGCAGAGTATGATTCTCAATCACTTAAGTGGATAATACCTATTTTTAAGCACTTTTAAATTTTTCTATTTAAACTTTCACAGTTGCAGGAAATTATGGAGGAGTCAGATGACTATTTAAGAACAGATGTTAAGATTTAATAAGTTAAAGCTTTATAACTGTTAAAACACAAATTATCAACATCCCATTTAAAAAAAAATGAAAAGTAAATTTCCTTAAATCACATTGTAAGTTCTCAGGCAGCATTTTTTGTCTTGCTAAATTTTTATTATCATCAGTGAAAATATGTTTTCACCAGTTTGTGTACATAAAGTGAAATGGGCATTTACTGAATTTTGAAAAAAATCTAATCCTTCAAACTTTGAGTAGTCCATAGTCTTGGATTTAGGTATTTCTCTGTTTAACCACATTGTACTATGCATTTATCTAATAGGCTGCAGTTCTAAAAACATGCTAATTATAACGATGCCACTGCAATCAATATCTAAGCATCAGAGTTTAAATACAAGACAAAAGGTGGTTGGAACATTGGCAAGACTCAGGCTGCAAATTGGAACCTTACATTATTCTAGATAATTTGGATTGAAATTCTACAGCCAAATGTTTAAAACTCTCTTACCGAACAATCCGAAGGACAAATTGGAAAAGTACATAGAATTGTAAAGCTGCAGCTCAAATAAGTTGAAATGTGAGATTTATCAGAGAAAATGCATTTACATTGTGCCCAAAAACAGAATAATTTGCTTGGGGGAGAATATAGACTTTTAGAAAGCTGGTTTAATTAAATGCTAGGTCTGATACTTTGTAGCAGAGACCACACTGAAATCTTGCAAGGGAAGAAGTCTCTAGTAAGACAGAGGTCTGATGTTAGAAATAGTATTGATAACAGAAGTCCCACATGCAGCTTTCTGCTATAAGACACTAACAAATGGGCATGTGAATAAATGAATAAACTTTTGTACAATGCCTAGTAGGGATGTAAGTGATTAGTTTACAAGCAAAAGCTTATCGGATAGTTGACTAGTCCCTCGACTAGTCACTTCCCCCCACCTGCTGCCTCTGATAGAGGCAGCACGGTGGGGAGGGAAGGACAGAAGCCAGTGCTGGGGAGAGCCAGCTTAAAAGCCAGTTCCCCCCAGCACTGTCTCAGCAGGAGGCAGGGGAGTAGCCAGGACCGGATGTGAGCTAGGAATCAGATGATTCCTGGCTCGTGCCCAGTCCCAGATGCTGCACCTCTGCCTTTTTTAAAGCTAACCCTGCCTGCTGGCTCTTAATACATTTAAAAGGCTAAAAGCACAGCAGGAGGGACCCAGCGTGAGCCGGGAATCAGTTTTCCCAGAATGCACATCAGTTTTCCCAGAATTAATGAGCCAACAGGCTCTTAATACATTTAAAAGGCAAAGCCGCCGCAGGGTTAGCTACCAGACTGGGAGCTAACCCCATTGCGGCTCCCCTGCTTATCGACTAGTCAATTAGTTGATTAAACTAAATTTAACATCCCAAATCCCTAGCATACTGGGGCGTCCTGATTTCTGCTCCTTTCTGTTGCTGTTCTGGTAAGGATGTTTGATCCTTGCTGAGTTCCAAGGGTTGAAACTCAGGGTCTGGATACTATGCAGAGTGGGAACATCTACATGGCTATTTTTTTGTGCTACAGCATGGGCCTGATTCTGTAGACCCAAGCTTTGAGACTCACTGCTGCAGGGTGCCTTGTCGGTCTGTCTGTTTGTCTTATTTGCAGGTTAGACATATCCTTAGAATACTGCCTACTCATGGCTTCTCATAAGCTCTGATTTAGAGATTTTCCAGAGTTTAACAGATTGGAAAAATAAGCTTCTTGCACACCCAGTTAGTCTGTTTTAATGCAATGTGACTCAAGCCAGTGTGTTAAAGACTAATAAGGTGCTGTATGTTGTGTTTATCCATTTTACAAGGTACATAATTAAGACTTATCATGGTGTGATTCTCATTTGTGCTGAGATAACATTACTAAAATCAAT
Source organism: Rafetus swinhoei (assembly GCA_019425775.1). NCBI lineage: Eukaryota > Metazoa > Chordata > Testudines > Trionychidae > Rafetus > Rafetus swinhoei. The sequence continues at coordinate 132,861,241 of CM033424.1, read as the reverse complement.
GTAAACGACGTGGAATTTCGTAGTAGTGAACCAGGCTCATGATTTGCAATTTGACAGTCTTTCTTTAAGCACAGTTAATATCCTCCATGTATTTGAGAGAGTTTTTGCATCTGTCTGTCCGTTTGTGAGTCCATTTGTTCAAGAACGCCTCCTAACCTGTAAGGGTATGTCTACACTACAAAGTTAATTCGAAACAACAGCAGTTATTTCAAATTAACTTCAATAGCGTCTATACATGCAAACTGCTATTTTGAATTTAATTCGAAATAGTGGAGCGCTTCTTTTGAATTTGGTAAACCTCATTCTACGAGCAATAACGCCAAATTTGAAATAGCTATTTTGAATTAAGTGCTGTGTAGACACTTAATTCGAATTAGCTGGCCTCCAGCCATTCCCAGTTTCCCCTGGTGGCCACTCTGGGCACAACCAGGAAAACTCTTCTCCTCTCCCCCAGCCCCGGGGCCCTTAAAGGGTAGAGACTGGGCACATGCCAGAGCCAGGCCTGCCAGCAGCCGCAGACCCTCACCCAGTGGCCGCACAATGGCAGCCAGTGGCAGCCAGCCGTCGCTCACCCAGTCCCCTAGCACCCAGGGGCCAGCCAGGGGCCGTAGACGGCGCGCGCCCTCGTGGACTAGTGTGGAGATCATGGACCTCCTTGAAGTTTGGGGGGAGGCCCCCAATGTCCATGATCTCTGCACTAGGCAGAGGAACGCGGCCGTCTACGGCCGCAGAGCGGCCACCATGGCCTGCAAGTGACACAGGCACACCCGGGAGCAGGTGTACCTCAAAGTCAAGGAGCTGCGGCAGGCGTACGCCAGGGCTACCAGGGGCGGCGCCGCAGCAGGGGCTGACACCTGCCCCTACTTCCCCGCCCTCGACCAAATCCTGGGGGTGGGGCGGTCTGCGCCAGCCTGGGGGGCAGCGAGCTGGGAGCTGAGGGCCCTGACCCGGGCACACCAGAAGGGCCACCACCAGCTGTCCCTGCACCGGAGTCGGCAGGGTTGTCTGGGGAGGCCATACCAGGTAAGTACCAGCACTATACCCTACCGAGGCGGGGAAGGAGACCAGGGACTGCGCATGCAGGCCATGCCTCCCACGGATCATGCAGCCACCTGTGCACGTGCGGGCACGTGCCATGGCACCCATGGGCAGGTGGCTCCAGCTGCATGCCACACGGGGGCCGTGGCCTGATAGGCACACGCGTGTGTGAAGAGACCTGACAGGCTCCTGACCCCGGGGCGGGACACAGCAGGACGCCCTCCCTTCACACACACCCTCTACACAGAGCCAGGGGACATCTCCCCCCCCTACCTCAGCCGCACTATACACGGCACAGGGGCATGGGTGCAGTTTCGGGGCACCTCCCACTCCCAGGGATAGCTGGACATTCCAAACATGGCCTCTGTGCAAGCACAACACTCTGACAGTGCAGACCATCCTCACCCCACAGAGGGGGGGCTGGGCTTCACCCACTGTGTCCCCAGAGAGAACTGACCATTTCTCTTCTTTCTCCACAGCCGCACCACCTGCACGTGCAGGGTGCACCACCCCGCCCAGGATATGCTCCCGCACCCGAAGGCTCTGCAGGACCACCGCAACACTGCAGGGGTACCACGAGAGGCACCTGGCGGCCCTGTGAGACCAGACCCGCATCATGGAGCAGCAGGCGCAGGAAGAACGGGAGTTCCGGCGGGAGCTGCTTGCCCAGGGTCGTGCCATCTGTCACCATCTGCAGGCCCTGTTGCAGAGCGTGCTGCCCTGTGCTGCTCCCGCGCCTGCTGCTCCCCCCAGCTCCCGCTCCTCCTCCCACTCTCTTCCTCTCCTGCCTCTCCCTCCTCAATCTCCATACCCCTCACCTCAACCTCCACACCCTCCTCCCCATCCCGCCAGGGACGCCGAGGCCCCCGCACCCGCCGTGCTGGGAGACGTGGCCCGGTGAGACCCCCAACCGTGAGCCCCCCCCCTCAGTTGTGTTTAAATAAAGACAGTTTCTATTTTTGAAAATACGTGTATTTTATTTGACATCAGGACGGGGGGTTAGGGAGGGGTAAGTGGAAGGACGTGAGGGAGGAATGAGGCACAAGCCCCCAGTGGGGCAGACCACGGAGACTGTTAGTGCTCCTCGGGGGCGGAAGCTCTCCTGCAGGGCACCCTGGATCCTGACAGCCCCTCAATGGTCCTCCCAGATGGCAGGCCTGCAGACAGTGCAGCCAGGCTGCTGGCAACGTGTCCATGAGACGCAGCAGAGTCTCCAGGGGCAGGTCTGGTTCCATGTTGCAGAGTGCCGTGGTGTCCCGAGCGAGGGCAAGCAGAGCACTCCGAGACACAAATGCTTTGCTGTCCCTCAGCGAGGTGGACCAGCAAGCAGAGAAACCTGAGAACTGTCTGTCCGGGATGGGGGTTTGGGTCCCTTTAAGCACAGACCTCAGATAGTCAGTCTGTGGGTCTGCTGCCTCAGGCTAAGTCCGACCCTGATGCCCTGCTGGCACTGGTTCCGGCCAGCCTTACCTTTGATTCAGGGTCCACTCAATGTGGATGCGCTATTTCGAATTAGAAAAACACTATTTCGAATTAGTTTTTGTGTCTAGATGCATTATTTCGAATTAACTAATTTGAAATACAGCTGCTCTCTGAGTTACGAACCAACACTTGGTCCGTAAGTCGAACTGTTGATAACTCGGATCCCATAGAGTTACATGGCGACCGCGCTGTTCGTAAGCGCGGATCGCCGTTCGTAACTCGGATCCGCATTTACGACCACTTTGGTCGTAAGTGCGGATGGTCGTAAGTGGAGGTGGCCGTAAGTCGGGGAGCGGCTGTAGTTAATTTGAAATAGCGCTGTAGTGTAGACATACCCTAAGAGCTAGGACCACCACATTTGGTATGCAGTTTCCTCTTGAAGGTCAGGGTTGGGTTGTGCCTGGACAATGGGATGTGCATGAAATGCGATCCTTTCTCATCAGATGGAAAGGGAGGGGTGTGATAGCAGGGAAAGTTAATCTTACAAACGACCATAGCGGGGCGGTAAACACAGGCGACAGTTCTACCTCAGAATGACCAAAGGGAGACAGCAATCATCCCAGCCCCAGGGACAGCAAGCATCCCTGCCACCTTTGTCACCCCTGGGGAGCAGCCGCCATCCCCAGGCCAGCTGCCGTCAACTGGGCTACATGGCCCCCACCATCTTGGGCCAGCCCCAGGGAAAAGCTGGCAGTTGGCTGCTATACATATACCCATTCAATCTGTCTGGCCCTGGGGAGCAGCAGCAGGCTGCCTCCACCTCCTGCCCTAAGCCCGTTCTGTGCCCTCAACCCGGACTCCTGAACCTTCCCCCATCCTACCCAGCATAGCTCGGGTATTACAGGGCAAGTCTTCTAGTTAATTCATAATGCATAATCTATACTGTTTTGATTCTGCTCTGTTCCTTATCTCTGTAAAAATCCTTACATAAAGGAGGGAGGAAGACCTTGTATTGTCAACAATTCTGCCTAGTTTTAATAAAACTAACTTTAGAAACATTGCTTTGGATTTATTGCCTTATTGCATTCTTTTCCTTTTTCCATACTCTTCTCTTAACCCATTAGAGTTAAGAGTTCAGCCCAGCAGAAGAGTCTGTCCTATCTCGGGGACTCTCTTTTTGCTCCATCACCCCCACAAACATGATACAGTTCTGCGGTGATCTGAAAGCCTGCTTTCGCCATCTCCGACTCAAGGAATACTTTCAACACAACACTGAACAGCACACTGACACACAGATACACTCCCACCAACAGCACAAGAAGAACTCTGCATGGACTCCTTCTGAGGGTCGAAATGACAGTCTGGACCTATACATAGAATGCTTCCGCCGACGTGCACAGGCAGAAATTGTGGAAAAACAGCATCGCTTGCCCCATAACCTCAGCCGTGCAGAACGCAATGCCATCCACAGCCTCAGAAACAACTCTGACATTACCACAGAGGCTGATAAAGGAGGTGCTGTTGTCACCATGAATAGGTCTGACTACCAAAAAGGAGGCTGCCAGACAACTCTCCAATACCACATTCTACAGGCCACTTTCCTCCAATCCCTCTGAGGAATACACTAAGAAACTGCACCATCTGCTGAAGACACTCCCTACATAAGCACAGGAACAAATCTACACAGACATATCCTTAGAACCCCGACTGAGGTTGTTCTATCTACTACCCAAGATCCACAAACCTGGAAATCCCGGATGCCCCATCATCTCGGGCATTGGCACTCTCACTGAAGGATTGTCTGGATATGTGGACTCTCTACTCAGACCCTACACCGCCAGCACTCCCAGCTATCTCCGAGACACTACTGATTTCCTGAGAAAACTACAATGCATTGGTGATCTTCCAGAAAACACCATCCTAGCCACCATGGATGTAGAGGCTCTCTATACCAACATCCCACACATAGATGGAATACAAGCTGTCAGGAACAGTATCCCTGATGATGCCACAGCACAACTGGTGGCTGAGCTCTGTGACTTTATCCTCACTTTATCCTATTTCAGATTTGGGGACAATTTATACCTCCAAACCAGTGGCACTGCTATGGGCACCCACATGGCCCCACAATATGCCAACATTTTTATGGCTGACTTGGAACAGTGCTTCCTCAGCTCTCGTCCACTAGCGCCTGTTCTCTACTTACGCTACATTGATGACATCTTCATCATCTGGACCCATGGGAAGGAGGCTCTGGAAGAATTCCACTGCGACTTCAACAATTTCCACCCCACCATCAACCTCAGCCTGGACCAGTCTACACAAGAGATCCACTTCTTGGACACTACGGTGCAAATAAGTGATGGTCACATAACCACCACCCTATACCAAAAACCAACTGACCACTATGCCTACCTTCATGCTTCCAGCTTCCATCCCAGGCAAACCACATGATCCATTGTCTACAGCCAAGCACTAAGGTACAACCACATTTGCTCCAATCCCTCAGATAGAGACACATACCTACAAGATCTTCACCAAGAATTCTTGAAACTACAATACCCACCCAAGGAAGTGAGGAAACAGATTAACAGAGCCAGACGTGTACCCAGAAGCCTCCTCCTACAAGACAAGCTCAACAAATAAACCAACAGAACACCACTGGCCATCACCTAGAGTCCTTAGCTAAAAGCTCTCCAACGCATCATCGGTGATCTACAACCCATCCTGGACATTGATCCCTCACTTTCACAGGCCTTGGGAGGCAGGCCAATCCTCGCCCACAAACAGCCTGCCAACCTGAAGCAAATTCTCACTAGTAACTATACACCACACCACAGTAACTCTAACTCAGGAACCAATTCCTGCAACAAACCTTGGTGCCAATTCTGCCCACATATCTACACCACCACCATCATCGCAGGACCTAACCAGGTCAGCCACACTATCATGGGCTCATTCACCTGCACATCTACCAATGTAATATACGCCATCATGTGCCAGCAATGCCCCTCTGCTATATACATCGGCCATACTGGACAGTCCCTACGTAAAAGAATAAACGGACACAAATCAGATATCAGGAATGGTAATATACAAAAACCCGTAGGAGAACGCTTCAATCTCCCTGGACACACAGTAGCAGATTTAAAGGTAGCCATCCTGCAGCAACAAAACTTCAAGAACAGACTTCAAAGAGAAACTGCTGAGTTACAGTTCATCTGCAAATTTGACACCATCAGTTTAGGATTAAACAGACTGTGAATGGCTAGCCAACTACAAAAGCAGTTTCTCCTCTCTTGGTGTTCACACCTTCACATCAGCTGCTAGAAGTGGGCTTCATCCTCCCTGACTGAATTGACCTCATTATCTCTAGCCTTACTCTTGATTGGTACTCTTTTCTTATGCCTGTATATTTATACCTGCCTCTGGAATTTCTACTACATGCATCTGATGAAGTGGGTCTTTGCCCACGTAAGTTCATGCTCCAATAAATCTGTTAGTTATAAGGTGCCACAGGACTCCTCATCGCTTTTGCCCCATTAGAGTTGGGATTTCTCATTTGTCTGCTGGCATTGCAGAAATGGTATTACTTCTCTAAATGCTTCACTACACAGGCTTGTATGTTGTCAGAGAATTCTGACAATCAGTTTGCAGAAGACTAGTACATTTAGTAGATCTAAGTAAACTGGACTGACTGGCCTCAAAAAAATGTAATCTTGTGAGTGGCAGCTCACACTTTGGTCTAAGCCTCAAAGCATAATATTTAATCACTATCCTTGTAGCTTTGGTGTCTATTGCATATTTACCAACTTATCTCGGTTTTGATTTTTACTCATACAAATCTTAAGGCTCAGTTTGCTCTTGAACATAATACCTGATGGATTGAGGGATATGTAGAGGTCCCCAAACCTTTAAGTAGTCTCAAAACCTTAATCTTTGAAGTACAGGAAAACTTTCTGATGAGGCAAACAGGTAACTGTCTCAGCCTGTTGAAAGCACTGAGCAAAGATACCCAGATTTAATGGTGTGGTTATTTTTCTGTGTGTGTGTGTGTGTGTGTGTGTGTGTGTGTGTGTGTGTTCATGCATGCAGAGTCTCTTCAGAATGTAGCTGGAATTTCTTCTTACAGATAACTTTAAAATGTTGCAGCAAGTTTTGTGGTCAAATTAAATTCAAACATTCTCCAATTAAGTGAGTTCTGTGGGTTTGCTTGCAATGGAATCAGCAGCTAGGCTCCTCCACTAAATAGTCTGCCCAATTTGTTTCTGCCTTCATCGAAGCAGGTGGACAGATCAGAGCTTCCTGATGCAACACTTGAGGTTATGTATGGCAAAATAATCCCCAAAGCATTTTTTTTCCCAGTTTGGGCATTAAATAAATAAAGGAACATGAGTGGGAGGCTAAAATAAGCCAGCTAGATACCTTTTCATCCGATTTCCCTATAATCACTTGCAGTTGTCTTTTTCAGGCAATTGGCTGGTACCCTTAAAATGGCGGCTTTGTGTAGAAAACAACATGGAAAAGAATCCTGCCTAAAAAGGCAGCTGAGAAGAACTGCTTCTTGCCCCTCATTCTGTGTATAGATTGGGATTTGCACACTAGTAAGGTGGCATTGGCTTCAATGACGTTACTTTGTCTCCTCTCTCTTAGCTCTGGCTCAGATACAGAAGTTGTTCTTTAGTCAGGGCAAAAGTCAGTTTGAATTGGTCTAAGAGCTGGGATTGCAACTCCCAAATTCCTACAATTGACTCTGATGCTTGATCCACTAGCCCACACTCGCTCTGCAAACTAAATATGGAGACTAAGATGTCAGACAACTTTCTACTGATATTCCCATTTTTTTTAGCTGTATGTGGTATGACAGGATCAGAACAGAAGGCTATAAAAAAGTAGTGGAGGGGAGATGTATAATCCTCAGACTACGGAGATCTTTGTTCCCAGAGTAACAAGGAGGGACTGGTTTAGAACCAGCAGAGGCAATCAGAGGCAGTGGAAACCTGGGGCTAATTGACCAGGCCTGAAGAGTCAGGCCAGCTTAGGCTAATTGGGACACCTGGGGGTAATTAAGAAAACCAGTTCAGATTGGCCATAAAAGAAGCTTTGCCAACAGTTGAGGCACATGTGTAGCTGAGAGGATGGCGGAGGGCACCACTGTGAGTAGGAGGAAGGGAGACAACAACTGAACACTAGCAGGATGAACCAGAGAGAAGGAAGGTGTGGGGAAGTGGCCCAGGCAGCGGTCTCGGAGCTGTTTTATAGCAAGTGTCAGGGAGTCAGACAGGCAGCTACCATTACAGGGCCCTGGGCTGGAACCTAGAGAAGAGGGTGGGCCCAGCTCCCCACCTCCCCCAACACCCACCTCTCCATTTCCACGTGGGGAAAAGGACTGTGGAGTTTATTCTCCGTCTTACTGTGCACTGGCCAATGATGAAAAGAGCTCAACAAACAGCAAACTAAAGCTGTAGGTATGGTGCCTAAAACTGAGGGCTGCTATGAGCCTCTGAGGCAAGCAAAATCTGCCAGGAAGCGCAGGACCCACCGAGTTTTCATAAGAGCTTTGTGACAGTGGATAGAGTACAGCAGAATGTTGAATTTAATATACTTAGGTATGTTCTGTGAGGTTACAGATGGAATTCAGTGATGAATACAGGAAAATATCTGAACTTCCTCTTGCAATGAATTCATGAAATCTCTCTCTCATCTGTTTTCTGGAGGAGAATTAGCAGGTGGTCCACCTAAAACAACAACTGAATAAAATTCATTCCTGATATGACGTCACTGATTTCAATGAAATTTAAGTATGTGCTTAAATCTGTCATTGGTCAGGCAAGCACTTAAACATAAACTGGAATTCACATTCAGGCCCAGAGCCTCCTTGAGGGAGTTGTATGGCTGCTGCAGTTTGGAACGTGTGTTCCTTCCCTCAATATAGGAACTGTGGCTGTTGTAATGTCATAGGTGTATATGCCTTCCCGTCCTGCCCCCTTTTAGGAGCATTCATGTACAAGAAAGTGCAAGGATTTCAACTGTGCTGGCACTGTGACAGTACTGAAAATGGAAAAAGCTCCCTGTGCTGTCTAGACGTAGTTGTCATGCCCTTATGAAAGTCTGGGCAAAAACTAGCCCTTCCCACATGCACAGACATGTCTTAAAAATAATATATTAGTGCATTAATGAGGTTATTACAGATTTGCATTAAATTGTTTATGCTCCTGCCAGTGCTAGTCTGGCTTTGAAATTCACTGAAGCTGAGAATTGTCACCTTTTATGTTTGTCCTCTTGCTGAAATGTCTCTCAGACGAGGCCACTGCAATCTAAAAGCTAAGAATTGTGCTGATAAGGCATTCCTTTTTACCAGGATATGAAAAATCTTTGTACATAATGATGCTGTAACTAGGCTTGCCAAGTTTCTAAGTCCCTAAGGCTCTGCTTGTTGTACTGGCCTTCTTTAAGGTCCCCTTCCTGTCTTCTCCATCCCACCAGTCTCCCTCACTCTAACTCACTCATTTTCACTGGGTTGGGGCAGGTAGTAAGAGCTCAAGCTGGGGGTGCAGATTCTGTGGTGGGATCGGGGATGAGGGGTTAAGGTTCTAGGAGGGGACTGGGGTTCCTAGCCAATGGAAGCTGCAGACCTGGCACGCAGAGTGGGGACAACACACAGAGCCTCTGTGGCCACCTGTGCGCTTAGAAGCTAGAGTTACATGGACATTAGGAAAAGCATCCTAACTGTTTGAGTGGCTAAACACTGGAATGAATTGCATAAGGAGGTTGTAGAATCTCCATCCTTGGAGATACTTAAGAGCAGGTTAGATAAACATCTGTCAGTGGTGATCTAGGTTGATGCTTGGACCTGCCGTGAGTGCTTGATGACCTCTCGAGGTCTCTTCCAGTTATAGGATTCTATGTAAGCCCCACGTCAACCAGACTTTTAACTGCCGAATCAGCGGTGCAGACTAGAGCCTCCAGGATCCTTTTTCAATCTTGTGTTTTGACTGAGAACTGGACACCTGGCCATCATAGCTATGATGCTGATAGACCAATTCAGATCAGAGCAATAGGCTGATTGACTTGTGTACGAATGTCAAAAAAGTTAAATTCACTTTAGTATTATTTTATTTCAATATTAAGTGCTATCACATTACATTATGTGCACTCCTGTACCTAACCCTATATCAAAAGTGTGCATTAGTAGTAAGATGAAAAAATGTGCTTGATGTGTCAACGGCTTAAAAAGTAATGAAATATTACTTGTAGTGTTTTACTTCTCTAACCCAATTGCTTATTCTTTTGAAAGTGCTGAATTGGTAACGACACTGTTGAGAGTGCATCATGTTCACAGAAAACAAATACTGGTTTAAGGGACTGAACCTGCATCTCTAAACTGTTCTGGAGCCCAACAAGGTGGAGTTCTGAACAAGTGGACAGAGATCCCCAGAATTACACTGAATAAGCCTCAGGAACTTAAGGAAATCTAGCATATTATTATAACCCTGTTAAGACATTTTAGACTTGCAAACTTGTACTTTACTTGCTTTAATCTCTCAGGCTATGTCTAGACTGCAAATAAAAGTCGGGAAAAGATACGCAAATTGCGAACTACAATTTGCGTATCTTTTTCTACTTTTTTTGGCGAAGAGGCTTTTCTGAAATTTGGCCTGTCTACACGGGGCCAAATTTTGGAAAAACCTTCTCTTTTGGAACATCCCTTCTTCCTCATACAATGAAGAATACAGGGATGACGAAAGAACCTGTCTGCTTTTTCAGAAACTGTTCTGAAAAAGCAGACTTGTTCCTTGGACATGGCATAGCTTTTCTGGAATACCTTTGGTATCCTGGAAAAGCTCTGAAGTGTAGACATAGCCTCAATATCCTGCTTTTTTTGTGTGAGAATCATAGGGTTAGAAAGGAATGCAAGGGCAGCTAGTCTAAACCCCTGCCAAGATGTGGGATTTGTTGTCAAAACCATCCAACACAGATGGCTATCCAGACTCCTTTTCAAAACCTCCTGTGAAGATGCTTCCACAGCTTCCAAAGGCAGTCTTCCATTGTTTTAAGAATAATAGGAAGTTTTTTCCTGAGATTTAATCTAAATCTGCTCTGCTGTGGCTTGAACCAGTTGCCTCTTGCCCTGCCCCTTGTGGCAAAAGGGAACATCTCCATTTCTTTTTATGTTTTTCTCCATCTCTTTTTATGGCAATCTTTCAAGTATTTGAAGACTGCTGTCACATATCCCTGTAATCTCTTTTTTTCCCCCGACTAAATATACCCAGTTTCTTCAGCCTTTGCTCACATGGCTTGCATTCCAACCTTTTGAACATCTTCATTGCTTGCCTTTGAATTCTTTCCAGTTTCTCTGCATCCTTTCTATACACTGGTGACCAAAACCAGATAAAGTACTCCATCTGACGTTGCAAGATGTGCTATAGTTTCCATGGGGAGACTACTATAGCAATCCGGGGGTACACATTTTGTTACAGGCTTGGTGAAATGTAATTATAGAATATGCCAATAGTTGAGGGTGCTGCCCTGTTTTCTGACCATCTGACCTGAGATTGGGGCACTCAGTTGTGAGCTACTCTAGACAGTGTAATGTATATATTGTGAGTCTATCAACTTTTAGCAAACAGATATTCTTGAAGGAAAATTACTTACATATTTAAATTCTAATATCAATATCCATTAACTGCAAATCTTCTAAAACAGAGTATCTCCAGACAGTGTCTGTAAAAATGTCTGCTAGAGAATACATGATTGTGATGAGGTTTGAAGATTTTATTGGCACTTATTTAGGATGTCTTGTATAACTCACAAGTGGCTAAATCTTGAATTACACAGTGCAGCCATGCTGATGACATCACCAGATCACACCATACCAAATCCATTACCTAATTTAACCTATGATCTGTAAGGTTTTTCAGCTATATGGCTTATCGCACTGGGGTGACAAGCAGCTCACTTACTAGATTTGATTTGATTTGCAGGATGGAGTGTGAAATTCTAGACTGGCTCCTTAACACTTAGGCTTCCATTTCTCAGGGAATTTTTCTCTTACAGTTCTTAACAAAAAGTTTTACTTATGCCTGTTGCTGCTAAAGAAATTAAGTCATTGTTAGTCAGGTAAGGGATAGGGATTTCTATAAATGAGACTTCAAGTTTTAGTAAGATATAGTTGGGCTTGAAATAATTAGATTTTTCTTGGTTATTGGCCATGAGCATTGATTTCACCTCATGCACACAAATGAACAAAAAACTTCCATTGATTTTAATAATCAGAATTTACATATGGGCAAGGTAAGAAAAAGACTGCATAAAAGCTAATTAGTTTGAAGGCTATTTACTTTGTGTATTTTGACATGGGAGATTGAGAGGTTTTGTGTGTGTGTTAACTATTTTAAAGTTTTTATTTTCTTACTCTGAACATCTGCTGCCATTAAATAATTAATATCCCTACTCCCCATTGCCTGACCATTCTATAGTTTCCTGCAACTGTGAAATTTAAATGAAAAAGATGCTTAAACATTGATATTATCTTTTAAAACTTAAAAAAAATTGTCAAGTCTAGATTTATTAGGGACACAAATATGAAGAGAGTCCTGATCCCATGTGGAAACTTAGAGACTTGCCTCATGGGCTTGCATATTCTCAACTATAGTTCTGCTTAAATGTCAAGATTTTTGCATTTGAAACCTGAACATTTTGGAAAAGTGGCATTTTTTGTAGCCATTTAGCTCCCATATAACTAATGGGAATTGTGCAATTCCTGAAACCTCAGCAGCTCTGTTAAGCATTACGCCATAGAATAGTTGTTTGTTGTATTGGCATGAGGAGGAACTGCTGGCTTAGTTCGCTTTCAAGAATATAATCAAATGTGATTGGAATGACAGAAATAAAATTGGACTGTCTTTAGAGGGGCTCGATCATAGGAGGCTAGTGTTTACTTAATGCTCTTTATTGTGGTTTGGGTTGTTAGCTTCAACTTTGCCTCCTGAACTTGTTCTGGGCTGGTGACTCTTCTGCCATTCAAACAAGATTTTTAGTTCTCATTTGTAATCAGAAGCAGTGTGCAAGACTGTAGTCCAGTGTGATTTTGCTCTTCAATTCCAGCAGACTCATAACTTCTCATTGATTTTTACACTCTTATCTGAGAATCAGTGGCACTAAATATTTTTCTCTCCCTTTGAATGCTAATGTTGTTAAAGCACACATGGCATTCAGCATTTGAATTTCTCACTGAGTAAGAATTGCAGTTGCCTGGGTAGAGATTCAAATGAGCATGCGCTTACTCTTTGTGTACATTTGGTACAAATTTATCATCTACTGTACTGTGATTGACATTGTGAAGTGTCATTTTGACAAATGCTTTCTTGAGTCTAATTTCTCTTTAGAAGAATAAACAGATACGCCTACTAATGTGGTCTAGATCAGGCCTGGGCAAAATACCTTCTGCGGGCTGGATCTGGCCCACCAAATCTGGCCTGGGGATGCAGTGGGGAGCCTCAGGTAGACTTCTTGCCTGCCCCCTCAACTGCTGAAAAAAGTGGTCATTATGAATTTACGGAGCTCTGAACAGCTGTGAGCCTGAGGGAGGGAGGTGCAGCTTCTGGTGCTGCCCCTGGCCCCAGAACAATCCCATTGGCAGGGCACTCTCTCCTCATCCCCCTCAGGCTTGTAGCTGTTCAAAAACCACATAGCTCCTGCAGCCACATGGCCTCTGCTTGAGGGCAGGGTAGGTAGGGAGTCTGCTTGAGAAGGCTGCTGGCTGGGATTTAGGCAGGTAAGTCTCCCAGACAGAGCCTGCCCTGGCACCCCAACCCTTTGCTCCCCTACCTCGAATAACCCAAACCCTGTGCCTCCCTCCTGCACCCATATTCCCTCCCAGATCCTGCACCCCAATCCTCTGCTCTAGGTCACAACTCAACCCCCTGTATCCCGGTCCCCTGTCCCAAGTCACAACCCCTTCCTGCTCTAGGTCACAGCCCAAACCCGCTCACCCCCTTTTTGCACCCTAGTCCCCTTCCTCAGGTCACACCCCACTCTTGGCCAAGGTCTCAACCCAAGCTCTGGCACCCTAATCCCCTAACCCAGGTCACAACTGCCTCTTTCACCCAAACTCCCTCCCAGACCCCACACCCTCTCCTGTACCCCAGTCCCTTCCTTCAAGTTCCCTTCATCCCAGGCCCCACATCTCCTCCATTTAATACCATGGAAGAGTGCGGCCCTCGACCACTTTCCAAATACTTGGAGTGGCTCCCCCATCAAAAATTGCTCACCCCTGATCTAGATTGAGCAGAGAATACTCTTAAGACTCTTTGGATATTCAATTGTGGTCCTTCCCAGATATCTTAGATGATTGTGCAAATCCAAGATCCTATGATTCTATGAAAAATAAGGAATAATTTGATTGAATGTGCTTAACAGATCGAGCCCTTCTTAAATACTTTGTCTCCAATAAAAATGTTACCCCTTAGCATATGGGACCATATTCCCAAGAAATAATGTCTGATTATACATGTGCAAACACCTGCATTTACACTTCTTGAGTACTAACATACACAGGCTCTGGTCGGTCTTTGTATATTTAAATTATTTCATTGGCTATTCTTTACTGGATAGGGATGTTTGTGCTTACGTGTGTCTGCTGATGTTTGTGTGTAAGCACGAGGAGGCTGGCTTTCAACCCATGAAACAGTCTAACCCAAAAGGGTGCTGTTTTCTCTGTGTGTCTACCCAGTCAACAGTAATGTCTCCACTTTTTTTTCTGCTGCCATGAGGCTTAATGTGTGATGTCAGCCTTAACAAAAAAAAAAAAAAAAAAAAAAAAAATTGGTTATGGGGGGAAAACAGGAGAAGTTCTAAAAATAAATGGTGTAGGAAACTCTCAGTAATGAGGAAATATTTCCTGCTATGTAGGTCTATTTGGAAATAAAAAGCTGGCAGAAGTCAATGGCTATAATTGGGTAGAAGATCAGAATTGTAACTATAATGCAGTATAATTCAGGTCTTAGAATTGGAGACTTGTCATTTCTGGTCTAACACTGTCACCCTTAATTGTACTGGGATATCACAATTCATCTGACCCTAATTCAGCAAATTACTTACATTGAGGCACATAAGTAAACCCTTAACTTCTGTGACATTACCTAATAAAAGGCTCAGTACTACCACCTTTATGCAGACAAAGAATTAGTATTCTGTGAAAAATGGTAATCCAACACTTCCGAAGCTTAGCATCTACTTGTAACATAAAGCAAGGTAATTTTAAGTAATACTGTAAAATGAACTGCTGCAAGTAGTACATATTAAAATGTCTCTAAACTTCAATATCACCTTCTGCCCTACGATATCAAAGCATCATACACACATGAATGAATCTATACAGATGAGTTGGGGCTTTGTGTTTGCCGTAGAGGAGTTGGTTTGGGTGAGGGTGTCTCCTCCGGCACTATTTCACTATTTGCAGTAGAAAATAGCCAGTTAAGTAATTTAAATTAAAAGTTATTTGTGTGTGCATTTGTACACACACATGCACATGCGCAATGTGGAGCAAAAGACAATTACTCATTAAGATGATTATCAGTTCCTGTATGTTTTAAGAAATTTGATAAGTCAGAACAGATGCCCAATGTTATATGCATGATCACATTTTAATTTAACACTTATGGGCCATAGAGTGTAGTGTAGCTCCAGTTTTAAGCTTGCATAGCCAGGTTAGGGTTTTTGAGTTCACAATACTAAACACCCCTACCAGTGTTCCCTTGAATATTTTCCATCTTTGAGCAGAATACATTTTCTTATGTGCACTTATGTGGAGGTGATGTGTGACACAGCTCTTTCATATTGGTGCACATGACAAAATTCATGTGGCTGGAGTGGGGCCAAGGAGCTCTTAGTGTGAGAGAGGACTCAGGACTGGGACAGAGATTTGGGGGGCAGGAATATGAAGGCTCCAGCTGGGAGTGCAGGCTCACAGGTGGGACTGGAGTTGAGGGCTCAGGGCTGGGACAGAAGGTTGGTATGCAAGAATTCTGTGGGTGCAGACTCTAAGGTGGGACTAGAGATGAGGATTTTGGGGTACAGGAGGAAACGCCAGGTTTTCAGAGGGTCTTAGAGTGGGAGGATGGGGTGCAGGAGGTGGTTCAGGCTCTGGGCTGGCTGGGTGGGGATGGGGATGATGGCTTTGGGGTGTGTGGGGGGTGCTCAAGGTGGGGCAGGGGCTTGGGCTTCTATGGGTGGTTCCCTGCCGGGGCTGGTAAGAAGGGGCCCCTTCTCCAGCCTCCACAGCTCCATGCTGGGACTGGCAGGGATGGGCTACTGTCCATTATTCCTTGCAACTCCATGCTGGAGCTGGGGCTGGCCCTGACTCCTGTACATTCAGGGCTTGGGGAAAGCTATCTCCCTGCAGCAGCCCTGAGACTCTGCATGGGGTTTAATGGGATTCTGCACTGCTTAGGGGGAACCTAGACCCCTCCTTGGAGACCCTACCCCATGCTCACTCTGTGCCTCCACCTTCCATCTTTTGTTCTCTCCTGACATTGCTCACTTTTGCAGGCCTACGTCAGGAGGTTGGGGTCCAGAAGTGGAGTGAGGGCTTTGGTCAGGGTGCAGGAACAGGAGTGGGGCTGAGGATTTGGAGTATGGGGTTCAAGGGGGAGATCTGGGCTGTGGCAGCATGTTGGATACAGGTGGGTGTGGACTTTGGGTGGGACTAGGGATGAGAGGTTTGGTGTGCAGGAGGGGGTTTGATTGGGGTAAGGGTTTAGGGGGAGAGGGTTATAGCTTCACGAGCATGGGCAGTGGGTGAAGGCCAAGTTGGGGAGGGCAAGCCCTATCCCTTTCTGCCTGAGGCCCTGCCTCTTTGGCAACTTCCCCTTATGGAACCAAGCCCCCAACCCTAAAGCCTGAGCCTTCCTGGCAGCCTGAGGGCCAGAGCTGCTGTGCTGTGGTCGCAGCCCTCTCAAGTGGCTGGAGGGCCAGAACTTCCGCACTGCGGCCCCCGCCTTCTCAGTAGGCTGGGGAGCATAGGCAGTGCGGGAGTGGGGTTTGGGGTCCAAGCAGTGCTTACTACATTCCCCAGGAAATGGCACTTGCAGCCTCTAGGTGAATGGGTGGCTAGGGAGGTGCCCTGCACTTCCCTTGTGCCCTCAGGTGCCACCCCTACGGTTCCCATTGGTCACGATTCCTGGCCAATGGAAGTTGTGGAGTGTGTGGCACCTCCCCTGGTCATCTGGAGCGGTGGTTCCCAAAGTGCGGTTTGCGAGCCACTAGTGGTCTGTGACTGTATTGCAGGTGTCCCGTGGGCTTGGAGCTTTCCCTCCTCTCCCCCCCACACAGAGGGGAGTCTGTGCTGGAGCTTCCCTCCCCCACCCCCACCCCCACTTCCATCCCCACAAGGTTGGAGCGCTAGCTCTGGCTTTCTGCTGCGAGAGTGGGAGGGGGCAAGCCTCATGGGCTGGATCTAGCTTGCTGGGTCAGGAAGCAGCTTCATGGTCTGCTGCTCCCTGTCCCCCCTGACTGGAGGAATGGCAGCGCAGGAAACCACTCACCTGGAGGCTTTCCACACTGCTTCCGTTGGCCAGAATCATGGCCAATGGGAGCAGCAGATGGACAGAGCCAGTTAAGCACCCCATATCCTCCTCATGTTCAGACCCTGTACCATGCCCAGTACCTCCACCCTGCTCCTGCATCCTGACCAGATACCACCCCACTCTCAGCCCACTCCTGGGCCCATTTTGTCTTCATGGCTGGCTGGCTGGTGGTCTGCGGAAAGATCTGCGGTGAGCAGGGTGAACTGCGACCAAAAAAATTGCAAACCACTGATCTAGCGGCTGCAGGGTCCTGGTGGCCCCTTTTGGGAGCTGTATGAAGGCAAAGCAGGTAGGGAGCCTGCCTTAGCCCTGAGCTCCCGCTGTACCACCAACCAGACTCTTAATGGCCCAGCTGGCAGAGCCAACTGCAGCTGCAACAGTCCCTTTTTGACTGGGTATTCTGGTTGAAAACGGGATGCTTGGCAAACTGAAGCCAGTTGTACCACAGTTCAGGATGAAAAGTAACAAATATTGGTCTGATTTTTTTTAATATAAAAAAATAAAAACTAGGTCAGTCACAAATAGCATAAGTTTCAGAGGGGTAGCTGTATTAGTCTTAACTAGCTGTAGTTAAAAAACAACAAATAGCCTATAGCCCCTTAGAGGCCTAACAAAAAATGTAGATGGTATCATGAGCTTTTGTGGGCACAACCTGCTTCTTCAGATGAAATATACCCCTCAGATTCTCCCACATTGTATTGATTGGAATCTTGAGTGACTATACTTGTAAATTCTTATAAAGTGTTGTGCTTAGTATTGTACTTGAGTAAGCATGAGTTGGGATTATTGATGGTGTGTTTTCATCAGGGAGAGAAATGGTTAAACATTTCAGGGAATGGGAGGATTTCCCAACAGAGGAGGATAAATTATAGGAAATAAGTAAATCATTAAAAGCAAATAAACCTGTGAACTTTTTTTTGAAATTGGTTGCTGCTGGGAAAAGTGTATCACATTACATCAGGAAGCAAATTGGTAATATAGAACTCATCATCCCAGAAGATAGAGGTACTCCCAATGTATGGAATTTCATGATTTACCTTTGGATTATGATGATAGTTCCAAAAAGTGAAAGAAATGTTTGTTGCAAAACATGATTCCTTTTTTCTTTGTGGACTCAAACCTTCTATAATCCTTTCCCTATTCACAAATCCTCAATAGATATGACCTTCAGATAATAATTATGGGGGTCTATAATTTGTGCTGGGGTATTGTTGTTTTACTCTGTCATTCAGAAAGAGTCAACTTTGGAATAAAAATCTCTTGAGTACCCAAAGAAAATTAATTAAAATCAGGTACTCACCATCTGAGCCACTGTTCTGCAGACCCGCCTTTTCCCTTGGGACAGCACAGAGCTGATAACCTTTGTCCTTTGAGTAACTGTAGTTGCCATTTTCCCAAGAAAGCTATTGCTAGGCTGAAATAATTGATCAAGGATTAATATTTTTAAAGGGTAGACCAATAAAAACTCTCCCAAGATTCATGTTTTAAAAAACACCAGTGTTGAAATCTGGCAAAGTCAGGAATATAATAAGAATAATCAAATTATAATGGCATCCAGATTTGTGTGTCAAATGTGTGACTTTGCTGCAAATCTAGGAAAAGCTACCTCTGAAACCAAACATGGTATAACTTTCAGCTTTCAGTTGTTCAAGGGCTAAATTAATGAAAGGTGTAAAATATGCTATCTCCGTTGGTTCTGGTGTTCATCTCTGTCCTAACTCATTTTTTTTTTCCTTTTCTTATTCTGTACACCACACTTTTGGATTTTTGCTTTTGGTTTGGTTTGCATGAGCAAAGAGCTCTTCTGTATGCAATATTTTTTTTAAACCTTGCATAAGAGGATATGTTGGATGCAAAAATGGCTGCAGCTTTTGCTTCTGAAGCATATTGAAAAGTGCATCACTGCATACTATTTCCGTGTATATGGGAGTAGAAAGGTTTTGTTTTCATAGTGGTTCCCAAACTTTTCTCCACTGTGCCACTTTTTGATATCTTTAATTTGAGGCATATTACCGTGTTGTAAAATTAGTCCTTTTATCACGCTAGCCATTTACAGTGTGTGTATAATAAAGTTAATCATGTTAGACTCTAACATCGTTAACTTTGTTGTATAGATTGTGACAAGTATTTTCAGTCACACATTCACACCAACAAGATGCCAAATTAAAACAAAAAGTTTATATGATGGACAACAAATATAAAAGTTGTACCAATCAAGAAACATCAACTAATAACATCAACATCAACTTATGTTCTCAAAATTTATGTTGTTACCTTTGGGGGTGAGCAAAATCATATGCCAGATTCCAAGTTAGGGATCCAAGCCTATGGATCTGACATGGAATGGAATTCCAGAATGCTTCCCTGGATTTGATGAATAGAACAGTTCTGCATTCTGTGATGAATGATCACAAATTGTATGTAAACAAAATGTAAAAACAAATGGACAAAGGAATTTGCTCCATTAAATGAGACATCTGAGCTTGTTTAATTCGGGAAGAAGTGTTAAGTGCCACTCTGAGCTCTTACTCCACCAACCTTAGATGCTCTTTATTTATTTTTGCTGTAAGTTAGACTTGAAAAACTTGAACTCATGCAGGTATGTTGAGAGTGTGTCCTGGATTTTGGTGGTACAACCTGTAGTTGTGTGACTTGGCAGTCCTTTGCAAAACAAACCAACCAAAAACTTTTCTACTATCTCCGTCAAAGTACCTTACATTAGGTAAGAGTTGAACTGATATCTGTTGATTTATCAAGTTGCAATGTTAATTTTCCTCGTGATTTTAATTTTTCCTGGAGCACCACCTCAATATTGCTTAGCATATCAGTGTGGTGGCTTACCAGGTTATCAGAAATGTGATTGCATGTCTATCTAACATTACTCTTACAATGTGGGTAAAATTAATATTTCTGCAATTGTATGTGGGTTTTATTGCTCTTTCTATAAATTTAGTGACCATATAGTTTGCTTCCAACTTATTTTCAGAAACAAGTGCAGAGTCTATCATCCATCACACAAGCTTTTCATTCTGATCCTTCAAGTGCTTAAAAAAAATCTCTTGATAAAGAGATAAATGTTTGCTTGTAAGGTGTCATTTTAACTTATTTGGCACCATAGCCTACTTTGAGAATTTCTTCCCATGCACAAGACTTTGTGAAAGAGCAAGATGGTTCCTCTGTACATGAAAATCTATATTGCAGATAGATCACAGAAGTGTTGATTTACCACTTCCACTTTTTTAGTTAAGGTTCATCGCTGGAAGTAGACATGGAACTGCCAAAATCTTTAAATATTTGTTGATTTTTGGGTCATAAATTTGCAAGTGACTGCTGTAATTTTTTAGATTTGCAAGATTTGAAAAATGCACTGACCACCACATGATTCCTGTAAAGTCAAGTTCATATAAGTGTAGTGCAACATTATGTCTGTCATAGGCCACTCTTTGTTTTGTCTCATGAATATTCAGGAGTCAATCCAAAATGAGGTGTGGCAGGGTCAGTCCCACTCCTGGGCCCCTGACCCCTGTTCAGCCCACTGTCCCACAGTCTAGAAGTCACAGTAATATGGCTTACTCGCCTTGGTTTGAGATTTGTTGTCTCCCTGTAGTCTTTTAACAAGGTCGATGCTGTTCTCTTGGCTCCTCCGGTGTCTTTCTCTCTCAAACTCCTCCTCCACTCTCCAAAACTCCTCCACGGCTCTCCAAACTCTCTGTTATCCAGACTCCTTTTCAATTCACTCCACACTCCCACAACTCTCCAAACTCCTTCTCAGCTCTCTCCACACTCTCACAACTCTCCAAACTCCTTCCCAACTCTCCCCAATCCACAGGGAGGGTTCTTAAATAGGCCTCCAGGCAGCCCTAATTGGTTTCACCTGGGCCTTAATTGATTTTGCAGCCGCCCTGTCTCAGCTGCCCCTACTGAGCCAGGATTGCTGACTCTCTCTGCCTCTCTCCCCCTCCATCAAGCTCCTAGACCGGCTGCATCTCCTGACTTCGAGGCGGAGAGAGGAACCACGCTTCCACTGAGCACAGCAGGCTGCTGGTCTGGGCTTGTTGTGCTTTTTCCTCCCCTGCACCCCTCCCCTCCTCTTTTTGGGAGGGGTGTGTGGGGGGGCTACTGGGGTTGTGGCAGGCAGGCCCTGGCTACATTCTGGGCCAGGTCCCTTTTCTCTGCCTGCTCTGTTTGCAGGCAGCCTTTCTCACCCCCACCCCTCAGCTGGCTGCAGGAGCTGCTGGGGTGTGGGGTGGATAGGGGCCTTTGCTGCCCTCATCCT
Source organism: Rafetus swinhoei (assembly GCA_019425775.1). Taxonomy (NCBI): domain Eukaryota; kingdom Metazoa; phylum Chordata; order Testudines; family Trionychidae; genus Rafetus; species Rafetus swinhoei. The sequence continues at coordinate 132,839,917 of CM033424.1, read as the reverse complement.
GGTGGGGGGAGCGGGACCCCCTTTTTTCCATCTTTTTTGGGGACTGCCTGGCCCCTTTCTTCATTGCTGCAGGCCTGGACTTCACCGTTCCTGCAGCTGCTGCTCCTCTGGAGTGGAAGAGGCGGGGGCTGCTTTACAGCAGCTCCTGGGGTTTCCTTCCTCCACAAGTTTGTGCGGGGAGGAGTGAGTGTTTGTAAGGGGCCTCTTGCCATCTGGGCCCCTAGGTGACAGCTGGCACAGCTTTTGTGGGGTGCTGGGGGTGGTTCCTCTGCTCCCTGCTGTCTCCCTGCATTGCTGCTGCTGCTGTTGCTACTCCTCTCCAGCCCCAGGCGCTGCAGGGGCCATCTCCATCCTTGGCCCCACTGCTCGCCTCCGCCCCTCCCTTGCTTTGGTGGGTCCTGCAGCAGGTGCAGTGAGCCTGCCACTCAGGCACCCGTGGGCATACTAGCTTCCTTCCCCTCCCCGCAGTGTCTTGCTGCCCCCTGCTTTCTTGAGTAGACCCCTCCTCACAGCCTGTATTCCCTCTCTCTACCCATGTGCCCATGCTCCCCTCTGTCATCTCGTTTGGTGCCTGAGCCTTTCCATTCTTCTTTAGTTACCCTCCCCAAACACCGTTTCACTTCCCATGTGTCTTTCAAATAATTGACCCTCTCACATTCCCAGTGCAGCCGGAGGAGCCGCTCTTATCGTCCTGTGCTGGGAGCTGTATTCCTTACTCCTTCCCCTTTTCCCTGTCTGAATTGTCACCTCCACCCCACTTCCAGCCTAGTGGGGAGCGTGAACCTCCTTCCTCCTCCCTCTCTCCTCTTTGTTCCCTCCTGGTGGTTTTTGGTCCTCCCTAATTGTTTGTTTGTTTGTTTGTCTTTCCTTCCCACCTACGACCACAATGGAGGGGTTGTCCAGCGACACCCTGCCAGACCCTCCCGCCCACCCCTAAAAACAACAACCCCTCTGAGGCTGCCGGGCCCCGTCACTACGGCAAAGGGAGCGGACATGGACGGGGACACCGGGGCCTCGACCGCCTCTGCCGCGCACCTCCCGACACCTTTAAAGAACTTCCCTGAAGGGTAGGAAGGGCCGGGGACCAAGAAGGGCAAGAGCCCCGCCCGGAAGGCAAAACCTCCTGAGGCGAGGGCTCACTCCCGGCCGCGACCCATCTGCTGGCCGCGCCCCCTCCTTCTCGCTCCCTGTTCCTTCCACCAGCTCTGGGGCAACGGTGTCCCGGGCCCCAGGGCGCACGCCCAGGTAGCCGCCACCCCCACCTGCCGCCTCCCAAGCCGCCTCCCGGAATACCATCCCGGCGGCGCGGCCCTTTCCCACCTTGACCAGGAGGCACGGGGTCCGTTGTCTCCTGGTGGCGGCCTCGCCCCACGTGGAGACCCACGTGCGGGCGTTGGCACGCGCGTGGTGGGACCCGCGGACGTGGTGGCGGCCTCTAGGATGTTCGGGAGGGTGGTATTCTTCCTGGCGCCCGAGGCCGCCGCCCAGGAGGCGGTGGAAAGGGGTTTGGCGGTGGGGAGTCCACGTTCCTCGAGCCTTTGGAGGACCTGGGCGACGGGTGGTTTTGTCCTCCGTTCCTCCCTTCCTCCCCAATGCCGCCCTACTGCCTTTCCTCTCCACCCTGGGAGGCCTCTGTCAGTCCTGAGTCCCCTTCCTCTGGGCTGCAAGATCCTACCCTCCGCCACGTCCTTTCCTTTCGCCGGCAGGTACAAATCCAACTACTGCCGGGCGGACGCGTGGCGGAGAAGCCTCGGCGGGTCATTTCTGGTGCCCCATCAAGGCCCGGTGGTGTACTACACCATGGGGAGGCCCGGTGTTTTCTCTGTCGGGCGACGGGCACGTCCGAAGGACTGTCCCCTGGCCCGGTTTGGAGAGGCACCCGGGACCCCGACGCCCGGGAGGGCACCGGCTCTACCATCGCCGCTGGCCCTGACGGTCCGGACCCTGGGGTCGCCTCCTCCGACCGCGTGACTGCCGCCAATCCCGCTCGGGTTCCGCAGGGCCCAGACGAGCGTGCGGGTGCTGTTGCTGCCACCGCCAAAAGCAGCAAGGCCGGGCCCGCGGAGGAGAGGGCGGCGGGGTCAGTGACGGGACTCGGGCAGGACCTACCTCAGGGGGAGGCATCCCTTTCCCCTGCTGCCCAGCCCTCATCTACCCTTGCCCTCCCACCACCGCCCTTGTCCCCTGGCTCTTCCTCCATTCAGGCCCAGCCCTCTTCCTCCGAGGGATGGGAGCTTGCGATGGGAGGCGCCAGCGCGCTTCGGCATTCCACCCGCCCACTCAGGAGGAGGATAACCTCCCTGCACCTATGGGGATGGACGCTGGAACCGCCCCACCTCTGAATCCTCGAACGATTCACAGCACCACAAAGCGATTGAGGTGACCGCGGCGGTTGCGGGAGAGGTGAACACCTCCCTCCCGGGGTCCCTGCAGGAGGGGACGTCCATGGAAGATGCTCCCACTGTTCCCACCTCCGTTGAGGGGGCGGCCGCTGACCTCGCCACCGACAAAGATGACCATCTGGTGGCGGGCGGCGGGCTCGCCTTCCTCTCTCAGGAGGTGGAGGCTTTGGGGCTAACCCCGGCTGCCTCAGAGGGGGATCATCAGGTCCTGGAGGACAACAACCGACCTCCTTCCCTTCCGACTCGCTGCTATCCCTTCTCCCTGCCTCTGAGTTGCCCCAGGGCGCGACCATCTGCCCGGCCATCGGCAGCGTTTCGGCCGCGGCCGCCGAAACCCTTGAGGCTCTCAGCGGAAAGGAGCTCCCGTTAACAACCGTCACCCCCGGTGCTGAGGCCGCTGGTGCTGCACTCTCTGTGGCACTGGAGCCCAGCACTGGGGAGAGTATTACTACCCCTACCGTTGCCACCGATTCTCTGCCCTGCGAGGCGGCACCGCGTCCCGATGCCTCCTCCGCTGAGGCTTCTTGCTCTCCTCCTTCTCCTGCTCCCTGTTCCAACCCCCTCCCAACTGAGCTTCCCGCCTCTTCCTCCTCCTCCCCGTCCTTGTCTTTTCCCCAATCCTTCACCTCTCTTCCCCTACTCCCTTCCTCGTCTCCTCCTTTCCTGATCCCCTGCCTGAACTCTTTTCCTCCCCTTACTCTGTTACTGCCGCCCTGGGGTTGCCACGTTTCCTCCAGACGTTGGCCCCCGGGAGGCGGTTTTCGCTTCTCCTGCTCCCAGCACATCTGAGGCCGGTCTCCTCCGCCACTGTCCTCCCAGCAGGAACCTCGGACGCCCGCATCCCGGTGTCGATGGGTCACGGGGCTCAGGGGAGGGGTCGGGCCCCAAGGCTTCGAGGGCCTGAGGTCCTGATTTCAGATGCGCTGAAGGGCGAGATGCGTGCATTCTTGGAAGACATCCGTGGCTCCAAGAACAAGGTCGCTCTCGCCCTTCAGCGCTGGGGAGATTTTCATCTAATCCTACAAATAGTAAGGGCCCTCTTGGGGGAGGGAAAAGGGACCGGGCGGCGGAGGCCACGGCTTACCAGCGGGTCCGTAGCTTCCGCGACGCTCTGCTCGCTTTTGGGCACGGGCACGGTTTGCTGCGAGGCCCAATGGGGGTCGCTGGCACTCCTGCCGGCAAGAATCTTCCCCAGCCCTCTCGATGCCGCCATCTTTACCACTCTAAACACCCGGGCTGCGGGTCGGGTTTCCGAGGTGTGAGGTACTCTCCTTCCTTCGGAAGGAGGTACTCTGTCGTATTCCTCCAGGAGACCCACGCAGCCCGAAGCCGAGGCTAGCTGGCGGCTGGAGTGGGGACAGGGTTTATTTCAGCCACCTGTCGGCCCATCAAGCCGGGGTGGCTACCCTGTTCTCCCCGAACCTGCAGCCCGAGGTGCTGGGAATCGCCGAGGTCGTGCAGGGTCGCCTGCTGCATCTCCGGGTTCGGATAGAGGGGCTGACACTAAATCTTGTCAACATCTACGCCCGTCGTCCGTCTCGGAGAGGCTTCGCTTCTATCAGCGGGCGCCTGCCTTCCTCGGCTCTTTGGATCCCGGCGAGTGCCTGGTTCTGGGCGGGACTTCAATTGCACTCGAGGACCGGGACCGCACGGGCCCGAGAAGTGCCCGCCGCCGCGACGCCCTCAGGAGATAATAGACCACCACTCCCTGGTGGACGTCCTGGCGTGACCTCCACCTGGGCGAGGAAACGGTATTTACCTACGTCCAGGTGGTGGGTCGTCGGTCTTTCCACTCCCGGTTGGACCGCATTTATCTGTCTCCATCATCTCACGGGCCCACTCTCCAGCATCCGGCCGGCCCCATTCTCGGACCACCATTTAGTGGCCGTGAAGGCCTCTCTTTCTTCGGAGAGGCCGGGCCGCCTACTGGCATTTCAATAACAGCCTGCTGGAGGACGGGGCTTCGTGAGCGCCCTTCCGGGAGTTCTGGCTGGCCTGGCTGGTGGCGGTGCGCTTTCCTCGCACGGCGGTGGTGGGATGTGGGAAGGTGCGACGCGCTCTTGTGCCGGGACTACACCCGGGGCCAGCCGGCGGAGGGATGCGGCGATGGAGCAGTTGGAACGGGAGGTTTTAGAGCTAGAGAGGCGGCTGGCCACAAGCCCTGAGGATCCGCCTCGAGCGCACCGAGAAGCGGGAAGAACTCCGGGCCCTCGAGGACCTTCGAGCCCGGGTGCCTTTGTTCGTTTCTCGTATCCATCTCCTTCGGGAGATGGATCGAGGCTCCCGCTTCTTCTATGCCCTGGAGAAAAGAGGGGGCTAAAAGGCACATCGCCTGCCTTCTGGCGGAGGACGGCACCCCCTCACGGATCCGGTGGAGATGCGCGAGAGGGCTCGCGCCTTCTACGCCTCTCTTCTCCCGGATCCGACCGACGCCGACGCCCGCAGGGTTCTCTGGAACGAACTCCCGACGGTCAGCGCGGGCGACCGGACCGCCAGAGCTGCCTCTCTCCTGGCCGAAGTTCTCGGAAGCCCTCCGCCTCATGCCCACCAATAAATCCCCGGCATGGACGGGCTGACCGTGGAGTTCTACCGCGTGTTCTGGGACGCCTCGCCCGACCTTGCTAGCGCCTGGGCCGAGTCCCTGGAGAGCGGGTCCTCCTTTATCGTGCAGACGAGCCGTGCTCGCCTTGCTGCCCAAGAAGGGGACCTCCGCGATCTGAGGAATTGGCGCCCCGCCTCGCCTCCTCAGCACGGACTATAAAATCGTTGCTAAAGCCATCTCCTGAGACTCAAGTCCGTGCTGGCGGACGTGGTCCATCCAGACCAGACCTACACCATCCCGGCCGTACTCATCTTCGGCACAACCTTTACTTGGTCCGGGATCTCCTAGAGCTAGGTGTAGGGACGGTCTGTCGCTCGCCTCCTGTCCTTGGATCAGGAGAAGGCGTTCGACCGGATGGACCACGGGTATCTCCTGGGCACTCTGCGGCCTTCGGCCGGGCCCCGCTTTGTGGGCTTTCTCCAGGTGCTGTACGCTCGGAGTGTTTGGTCAAGCTCAACTGGACCCTGACCGCACCGGTCAGCTTCGGGCGGAGTACGCCAAGGCTGCCCGCTGTCGGGCCAGCTGTATACTCTGGCCATCGAGCCCTTCCTCCGCCTTCTTCGCAAGAGGTTGACGGGTTGGTGCTCCGTGAGCCGGAGATGCGGCTGGTCCTGTCGGGCGCATGCCGACGACGTGCTCCTCGTGGTCCAGGACCCGGGAGACCTGGAGCGGGTGGAGGCCTGCCAAGCTGTCTACTCGGCGGCCTCCTCCGCCCGGGTCAACTGGGTCAAGAGCTCTGGCCTGGTGGCAGGCGAGCTCCCGCCCGCGCTTCAGGCCATCAGGTGGAGCGCGGGTCCGCTGCTCTATCTCGGCGTTTTTCTGCCACGCATCCTCTTCGCCGGAGAACTGGCAAGGTTTAGAGTCCAGGGTGGCTGAGCGATTGGAGATGGACAGGACTGCTCCGGTGCCTCTGCGTGGGAGGGTACTGGTGCTTAACCAACTAGTCCTGTCCATGCTCTGGCACCTCAGCACCCTGGTCCGCCCCGGGTTTCCTGGATCAGATCCAGCAGCTGCTACGGTTCTTCTGGCCAGGACTGCATTGGGTCTCTGCAGGGGTTCTCCATCTTCCCTGGAGGAGGGAGGGCAGGGCCTGACGTGTTTGCGCACACAGGTCCATGTCCTCCACCTCCAGGCCCTGCAGAGGCTCTTATTTGATGCAGGTAGTCCGGCGTGGAGCACGCTGGCGCACACTTTCCTTCGCCGCTTCCGAGGGCTCCGATATGACCGGCAGCTCCTTTATTTGAGAGGTCTTCCGCGAGACCTTTCCGAGCTGCCGGCCTTCTACCAGGACCTCCTCCGGGCCTGGAAGCTGCTAGAGGCGACCAGGCCCTTGGGAGCCACCGTGGGGCAGACCTCTCGCGGAGCCCCTGCTACACAATCCCCATCTACGTGCAGGCGGCGGAGTCCCCTCGTGCGCCAGAGGCTGGTCCTGGCAGAAGTCACAAGGATCGGAGATCTCCTGGACTACGACCGGGGAGACTAGGTGGATCCCGCGGCGCTCGCCCAGCGCATGGGGCTCTCCACCCTACGTACTCCCCGGCGCGTGCTTCAGGAGGTGAAGGACGCTTTGCCGCCCACCGCTCGGGTTTACCTCGACAAGGTCCTGCGAGAGGGTGAACCCCGCCCCTCACCCCCGGCCCGCCCGATCTATCCGTCGGCCCTAAGCCCCGCGTACCTCCCCGACCGCCTCCCCTCGTCACCCGAGCCGGCTGCACGTTGCAGCCGGTCCCCTTCCGAACCGCGCCAAAGAGTCACGGTTCACACGCCGTGCTTCACACGCCCACTTCCTCACCCTTGTGTCCCGCCCAGACAACAAGTGGCGGGACCTCCTACCACCAATGGAGGGTGGGGAACCCGTGGGCCAGCCTCTATTCGACCTTGGTTCCACGGCCCACCGGGGACATCTGCTGGAGAATCCTGCACGGAGCTGTGAGCACGGGCGTGTACTTGGCGCGGTTCACCCCCAACCCCGACACGTGCCTCTTCTGTGGCGTGAGGGAGACCCTGGCGCACATCTACCTCGAGTGCGCCAGGTTACAACCCCTCTTCCGGCTCCTCCAGAACCTTTTGTTGAGGGTCTGGCTGCACTTCTCCCCTCACCTGTTAATTTATGCACACCCCATCCGAGGCCCCACAAAGTTGCGGGACCTCCTGGTCAACCTCCTCCTGGCTATCGCCAAGATGGTAATTTATAAGACCGGGGCAGAGGTTGGCCGGGGAGGGGCCTGCGACTGTGGGGCCTATTTCCGCTCCTGCATCCGCTCACGTATCCGGGCAGAGTTCCACTGGGCGGGCGTCGCTGGCTCTCTCGAGACCTTCGAGAGGCAGTGGGCGCTGTCCGGGTTCTCTGCTCGGTGTCCCCATCCGGTTCCCTTGTTTTAGCCCTTTGACCCTCACACCTGTCCTTGTTTTCTCTTTATTTGTCCCAAGTAATTACTTGGTTTCCTGGGCTCAGTGGACCCTCCCCGTAGGCTGGGGGGAGGTCCTTTAGATGTGGACGGGCTAACGCCCGCCCACCTCCCGGACTCCAATAGGCTTCCATGAAGCTCTTGAACCTGCTGTATCACCCCTGCTCTGTCACAGAGGCTAGTAGGTTTAAAATCAAAACCACCATGGTGACTAATGTTAGATTTTGTCTTTAGTGGGAGTTAACATTTAACACTAAATATAAGAACTTTAGACAAAAGCATGGTCAGTGGAGAAAGTGACAATAATATTGTGAGATGACAAGCCATTAATTTTTTTTTTTTCCTTTTCATTCTTAAAATGGTTGTCTTAGGTTTAGGTAACTTTTTCTGCTGTTCTTAAATTAAATATAATTAATAATGGAGTTCTAGGTCTAGATCATTCTAGCTTTTAGCCCTGGTCAAATGTAAATATAAAGCTCAGGTTATGGCTACACTGCAAAGTTTTGTGGACAAAACTTATGTCAACACCCAAAAGTTGACACAACAAATCACCTTTAGAGTGTTCTCAATTGCTCTCTTTGACAGATGATGTCCACATAGTGGGCACCAGCACTGACAGTGTGAGCAATGAACTATGGATATGTAACCTTCAGTGCAGTGTTGTGGGAAGGCAGAGTTGATCACATCTTGGGATTCCCTCAGAGCTCTTCTACAGCCTCCATAGCTGCTGGAAGCAATATCATGAATAGGTCTGTGAGCGCTCCATGCTGAGGAATGTCAAAACAGCTCAGCAGTCTGTTCCCCTCCCACTGCAGCAACAGTTTGTATTCCACTGTGTTCCTTGTACAGCTCAGAACAGGTGCTTTCCACTGATTTGCTCTTCGTTCCCCACAGGAGCAGCTCACTCAGGCTACGTCTAGTCTGCAGGCTTCTTGCACAAGAAGCTTTTTTTGGAAAGAGATCTTCCAAAAAGACTTCTTGTGAAAGAGTGTGTCCACATTGCAAAAGTGCATTGAAAAAGCGATGCGCTTTTTCAAAAGATAGCGTCCAGACCGCCTGGATGTTATCTCGCATGTAAGCATTGATTGCTATGGACAGAATGTGCTTTTTCCTTTTCCCTTTTTTTCCAAAAAAGCTCCCTCTTCCCTGTCCACACACACCTTTTTGCAAAAGAGCTTTCGCAAAAAGGCTTCTTCCTCGTGGAGTGAGGATTACCAACTACACAAAAAGCTCTCTGTTCTTTCAATTTACTGTAGAAAGAACGCGCTTGCAGTGTGGACGTAACTCAAGTTTTGTCAGAAAAACGGCCATTTTTCTGACAAAACTCCGTAGTCTAGACATCGCCTCAGATGTCCATACATTCTGGAGCTTTGAAACGGGAGGGGAGCAAGGCAGCAGACATCAACGCTGAGCAGAGCCATCATGGCAGGCTTTGTGGGATACCGGTAGAAGCCAGTTCTATCAACAAAACAGGCAGAAGTATATACCCTGGCGTTCTGTCAACAATAAAGTGTGTGTGTTTGGGGGGGGGGGGGGAATCGTTTTTCACTGAAACGGGGCATTTTTCTCTAACAAAAGTCACATCGCAGTGTGTATGCGCTCACTGTTTTGTTGCTAAAAGGCAGTTTTTGGCAAAACCACTTTGTAGTGTAGACAAAGCTTTAGTCTTAAATTATGTCTCTGTGCGCACCATCATCAACGGGTCATTGCAGCATATTGCTTTCATTGGGGCACATCATGTTTGTTTACTTTTTATCCTTCTTAGCCTCTCTTTCGAATGGAAAGTGATGCATGCATAATAAATGAAAGGGGCCTCAACCCAGAAAGCAGAAGTACGTAATTTGATCCAGCTCTGACACTAATTAAAATAGAAGGGAAGGTGTCTTCGTTCTTATGGGCAGCAGTGGCAGCAGTTCTTGTCTGGGAGGCATCTGAGCTCCTGGACCCAGCGTGAACTAGAACTGAGCTGGGCTGCCTGCCAGCCAGCCTGGCTCCTAATACACTTTAAATGCAGAGTTGCAGCAGGGGTAGGTCCCGGACCCAGAGCAAGCCGAGACTGAGCCGGACTGCTGGCCAGTCTGCTTAAAAATTTACTGGAGAGGGGTGGGGGGAATGCATGTAGTTTATAGCCTTAACCAATAAGCTTTTTGCTAATTTGGTTAATTGACTCTACTGTTACATTCCTAGTGCACAATGCATGCCCGTATGCTAGTATCTCATTTTAGGATAGTATTTGGGCAGAGATATGGAGATCAGAGTAAAACAGAGACCCTATTAGCCAAGACTTCTAAAAAAATAAATATAAAAACCCACCATAAATATAGATTTCTAAGTCCATATTTAAACACCTAAATAAGAGAACATGCTTACAGGAGTGGTCGACAAAGGCTTCCCTTGTCGACTGCACCACGTCTAGACTGCCGCGCTGTGCCGAATCAGCTGATTATCGGCACAGCGCGGCGGCCATTTTTATTTTAATGAAGCGGGATTTATTTAAATCCTCACTTCATTGACTGTCGGAGTAAACTACTTTACATGGCTCCGTCGACGGAGCCATGTAGTCTAGACACACCCACTATCTCTAAGAGAAGCCTGATCTGGGGATTCATCCACAAATTGACTTCACTAGTAGGGTTTCCGGATATCTGGTATTGAACCAAACAGCCTGGTATTTGGGCCTTCTGTCCGGTAAAAAAATTCAGAAAATACTGGACATGTGAAATGTCCGGTATTTTCTGTTTTTCCTGGCTTGGGCATCCACCGGAACATGCGCAGCTCGGGTTGGCTGGAGGATGGAGCATCCCGGGCAGACTTCAAAATGGCCACCTTAAAAGGGCAATGCCTGCTCTGCTCTTAAAAGGGCAAACTGGGTTGGGGTTTTTTTTGTTTTGTTTTCGGCCCCAATCAGTTCCTTTTTTTTTTTTTTTCTCAACAGAATTTTTTCCTGGTGTGTGTGGTTTTTTTTGGAGGGGGTGGAGAGGGGGTATTTGGTATGTTTTGTTGAACCATCTGGCAACCCTCACTAGTTAGTACCCCAGTCCTTTTTGTAGAAAAGGATGGCAACCTCTGTGTTGATCACTGATCCATAAATCAGGTAACAATCTAACCTTTGTTTGCCTGCTACCTCTGATCCCCAAGTTGTTGGGTCATGTGGGGACTGCCTGCATATTCACAAAACTCTGTCTCCTGGAATCTTACAGTCTCATCCATATCTGAGAAGGTGATGAATGGAAGTTCATCTTTCTGACCAGCTGTATTCTGATTAAAACATCAAGTTCCATGGGTCACCTGAGGCCCAGCATGCAACTGAAGCTAGCCTTAACTACCACTCCAGTATTGGCCCACCCTTAAATGCCACAAGCTTTTGTTGTGGAAGCAGATCCCTCTAGTATAGCAATTAGGAAGTCGTCTCCCAAAGGCATGGACTCTAGCAGGTACTGCATCCCATTGTGTTCCACACAAAGAAGATTACATCTGCTGTGCAAAGCTCTGAGATTGTGGGAAAGAAGCTTCTGACAATCCTAAATCTGCTTGTGAAGAGTGGCAACATTGCTTGGATCAGATGACTGCCCTTTCCAACTGTTTATAGACCATAAGCATCTGGAGTACTTGTGCAAGACCAAGGCTCTAAACTGTTGGTCCCTATTCTTTTCACAAGTATCAGAGGGGTAGCCATGTTAGTCTGATGCATCAGACGAAGTGGGTCTTTGCCCACAAAAGCTTATGCTCCGATGAAAGTGTTAGTCTATAAGGTGCCACAGGACTTCTCGTCATTCTTTTCACAGTTCAACTTTACCCTGACCTATCTTTCTGGAATCAGGATGGACATGATTGATGTCTTGTCTTGAAGAAATGTCCCTGATTCCTGTTGCTTAAGTTTAGAACCAGCCCACAGGCTCAAATCCCATAACTTTCTTAACTTGCCACCAGAATCTGCTTACATTCATCCTCTCTGCCTCTGTCTCCAGAATTAAAGCTGATAAATTGGCCATTGTTAACTGAGAACTGCATGACACCCAGAAAGGGATCACATTTATTAAGGACCACATCTAAATTCCCCTCAGGTCTGAGGGGGTTCTCCAGCTGTGCCGTGACTCCATGACAGAAGAGTTGGGGTGACATAAAACCCACCTATTAACATCAATTTCTTGTGGTGGCCCCCAAATATTCTCCATGATAAATACATTTTTATAGCATCCGGCTAGGTGTAAGCCTGCACCATGATACCTCACCAGAAACCCTGCAGTCTCCTCCAACTTCTGGCCACCCCATTTTGGCCCCGGGAAGCCATTTTTCTTGGCCTTTTTATGTGGAACTACCAGAAACCAGTGGTTCCACCACCATCCTGACAATAGTAGATCACTTTTTTTTCTATAGTGGCTTACTTTGTTCCCTATACAGATTTCCCCTCCACAGAGGGAACTGCCCAGCTCTGGACCAAAAAATGTAACTAGTCTTCATGGCCTCCTAGATCATATCACCTCTGATTGGGGACCATAGTTTACTGCCTGCTTCTGGCATAAGGAGCCACATTTAGAATTCCATGTTTCCCAGTCGTCTGCCTACCATCCTCAGTAAAACAGCCTCCCCCCAAAAATCAGCCATATCTTACCATATGCTGAATTCTTGGACAATAATGTAGTCCATGCATCTAAAGGCTACAACCCTTTTACCAATTATGGGTGCAACCCCAATTTCACCTACAGCTACCTACATCTTCCCCCAATCCATCTGCCTCAGACCTAGTGGAACATATCCATCACATCGAAGAGGAAGGGAAGGGTCACATTGAAAAGGCAAAAGAATACAACAAATAGCCTGCAGTTAAACCTAGACAATAGGGATCTGCTCATAGCTTTCAACAGAACATCTCTTCATGGACAAACCCTCCCAGAAACTAGATTAGCTCTTCCTTGGCCCATACCACATTTAATGACACATCCAATCCAGTGACTTTAGCTCCCTTAAGCCTTAGAGTCCTACATAGCCTTAGAGTACTACATATTGTCCATCAAGGACAATATGTAGTATGAGACATCTCAGTCCTAAAATGGGGCAAATTATGCTACTTGACCAATTGGAAAGGATCTGCCCCAGAGGAACACATGTTGGAGGCTGAACATTTTCCTCATTCTCCTGTCCCGGTTCAGGTCTTCTGTAGGAGCCATCCTGAGAAACCTACACCCACTTTGCCTAGAAGGTACTGCTAGGAGAGGGGCTGATACCGTGATTCATGGGCCTTGAATGTGGGTCTGCAAGGTTTATGGGAACAGCCACTCTTCTACTCTTCATATGGCAGCTTGCTGATATTTGTATACCTGTGGCCCGTGAAGCCTAGCACCAGTTGGAGACTCTGCTCCTTCAGTCCTGTTGCTAGAGTTACAGACAAACTGATTGTCCTGCTGGCCCTACTTAAACCAGTGGCAGAAAGACACTGTCTGAACAACTGGGCTTGGGACTGTGCTGTTTGTGCTCCCACTCCCATGGCTTGTCTCATGTAATCTGATTCATGGTTCTGATCTCCAGTTTGTCTCCTGGTATCCTGAGTCTTGTCTTGTGGGCTGTGGACTCTGGCTACGACTATTAAGTCTGGCCGCCTACAACTCAGCCATGTCAAACGCTTCAGGGCAGGTACTGTGACTTTTGTGCATCCAAACCTCAGTGACTAACTTGGATTGAAATCCTACTAAATCTGCTTTTTGGATCACAAATTTAACACTGTCAACAATAAATGATTATCAGAGTTAGGGATTAGAGAATTTGTGAAAGGTAGTAATAGTTCACTATTATAAAGTATTTTTTGTTGAAACTCGCCTGAAAGACTTCATGCTTCCTTACCAGACGAACACTGATGCAATTTTTGTATCTGGTATTTTTTCTGACTGCAATTCCAGGTTCCATCGTATAGGGGTTGAATATTATAATGATTAGAGTCCTGTGCAGATACAAAATTCACATGTACTCACATTCACAAAATTCAAAGCTGCAGGACTTTAGCAATAATGAGTGATACTAGTAGAGTCGTGGCCAGTGACTAGGCTAGGAATGACAGCGGTGAATGCAGCAGCTTGTCAAGCTGGAAGCAGCACCCGCCCCACGCTGCTCCTGTGGTGTGACTATGCCCCACTAGAAGCCCTGCCCACTGGAGTGAGCAGCAGGCTCACCGGCAGCAGTCTATGGTCACAGTGGTGCGTGCAAGTGGTTTGCTTGCTGTCAGACCAGAGTCTGTCTGGGACTTCTGTCTGGGAGTGGGCAAATCACTCGCACACACCAGTGGAACCAGGGAGAGATGCAGGTGAATCCGGTGCCTGCCCCAGTGGGAAGGACTGAACGTAGCACAGCCAGAACCCAGGAGCTGCTCAGGCTGTGCACTAGCTTTTGCGAACAATGGCATGACATGCTGTTACTTTCGCCACTATGATTCCAGGCCTGGTTGCTGGCCATGGCTCTGCTGATCTCCCTTATTGCTAGAGCCCTTCAGTACTGCAAATAGAAAGCAGACATCTGTGGATATAAATTTTGTATCTGCTCAGGGCTGTACTGATTGTGTGTGTATGGCCAATGTGAAATCTGTCTGCCCGTATAGTTACTCCATTACGGGATTAAAGAGTGTTCTTAATACTCAAAGACGCCACAGTTAAAGTGTGTTAATGTGCTTACTGTGACTGCCAAGAAACACGTGCTTACCCAGCATTTGAATTGAGAGAGATCAAATATGTTTGTTATGAAAAATTAAATAAACTAGCAGCAAAGATCTAAATGAATGCAGTAGAAGTTGCTTGCCACTGTGCATAATGCATTAGTTCAATGTTTCAACTGCTATGGTGCTCCATCACTTTTCTTTTTGAAATGCAATGGATGGGCTGAGATTCAGCTTGCTTGTTTGTTTTATAAATTGTAGTATACATAAACGGCAAAATGAATATTGGGTGGCTAACCAGTTCAGATTTCAACCAGACAACTGTAATTTAAAACTATAAGAAAGTGGTATTCACATTTCAAAATTGTATATGAAAAATTTGCTACTTTAATTCATGTAATCTAACATGAGGTTCATATGTGTCCGTTCCCATCCTTACTTCACCCCAAACAAAATCCACTTGCTTTATATATTTCTTGATTGGTAACAATGGTACATCTCTTGGCACAGCTCTGCTTTCAGCAACTTCATGTTTTGGAAGATATTAATTGCAAATAATTAAATTAGCCTTATTGGATGTGCAGATTTCTCTACTCTGATATGTCCCTTCCTCCTCTTTCTGTTACAGCAACATTATCTGCCTGGTATTGTAATGTCGTCTTTACTTGGCAGCTGGAATATATCAAAGCCAGTCCTTCTAAAATCCAATGGTTGGAAATGTCCTGTCACCTCTCTTTCTAGACCACAGTCTTCTGCCTCCTAAATGTGAGATGAAACTATCCTTACTGCCTGCTCATTCATTTCCTTGAAGTGCTGGCCAAGTTGGCTGAGTGAGGCTGAAGTGATATACCTCATATTACAGTCTACTTGCTGCCAATTTCTAGTCAGCTTCAGCAATATATGTGAAAACTTCCAAAGCAAACACAGAAAGGAAATCAAAATTAAATTAATCCTCTCCAAGGATGCATAAAATATGGATGCAGTGGTGAGTGTAGAAGTTGGGGATGGAAAGGGCCTATCGTTTTGTAAGAGTCAAAATTCATACGTATTTACAAATTCCTTCTATTGTGCTCATCTGGGAGGAAACTGGTTGGGGTATAGACTTTTGGCAGGGATCTTAACTGGGAAAAGTGCTAAATTATAAATTATTCTGTTTATTCTCTGGAATGCTGAGTCATATTCGGCACTTCAAATTCATAAAGCAAATGGCTAATAGGAATCAAATATTCGTTTTTAAATTTAATCACCTTAAGTCATGCAGGTCTTCTTCCTTGAGGCAACCCAGCCATCTTCAACTGGGACCAAACAAAAGTCTGCAGCCTCAAATGTGTATGTAAGGCCGTGTACACTTGCAACTGTGCACAGCTGTTTCATAATCCCTCAATTGTCCCTGTCTGGAACCCTAAGAAGGGTACACAACAAATAATCTAGCATGCATGAAGGATGTAAGTATGCGTGTGCCTCCACTGGGGCATGGCCCCATAACCCTTTTATAGTGCAGTGTGGTTGTGAGCTGGGGCCAGTATCGGGTCACAAGTATCAATAATACTGCAGCGTTATTCCTACCATGCAGTGAGCTCTTTGCTTCCTGACCCTTAATGGTATGAACGTCCTTGACACTCACCTTCTGTGGCACCCCATTGCCTATAGATACGCAGTGAGCACTTCTGAGCAGTCTGTTGGTGAACTCTATTGGTCAGTCCAGGCAATCATGAATCATGTACCAAGAGGTGGCCCCTGATCCCTGCAGCATACTCAGGTCGTCAAAGTACACCATCCTCCAGGACTTTGCCTGGAGCAGCAGGAGATTTCATGGAGACTTGAAGAAACAGCATTCACTGGACTGTCTCTTCCAGTACCTGGAGTGCATTAAGCACTTGACTCTCCTGTACTGGAGGCTGAAGGAATCAGTCACTCTGCCAGGGGACTTTGCACGAGCCTCTGGTGTGATGAGCTGGATTAGGTGCTCTCCAGCATTGCAGGTACAATGCTTGAAGTGATTCATGACCCTTCCTCCTCAACCCTGCTGGCCTCATTGTATGGCAGGATGCTGATGAAGGGCAGTGAGAGGAGGTATTTGGGACTGCAAAGAAAGACCCAGATGCAGAACATAATTCTGCTCCTTTATCCAGTGGACCTTGTTAAGAAGGACCACCTACCCTCAGAGTACATTAATTGGAAGGGGGTTCTCCATGGTTCTTCAGGTGCTCATGGATCACCATGGCAGGCATTTCATGGACACTAATGCAGGTGGATCCAGGAAGGTGCATGGTGCTGGACCTGGCCAGTGACAATGCTCCTATGGTTAAAGCTCTGTGCTGTATGTGCTGTAATATTTGTGAAGGGAGGGGAGAAAATCTCACTCAGGGCTGGATTGTTAAGACTCGATGTCTGTGGCTGAATTTGAACAGCTGCGGCCCAGGATGGTGAGAGGGGTGCAGTGCAGGGCCATAAAGATCAGGGATAGTTTGAGGCAGCAATTTGAAGCGGAAAGCCACTAATGTTTGTTGCTATGCTCAGGAGTTCAATGCCTGTAATGCTAGGAGGTGATTGTGATTAGTGAAGACGAAGCACTGTGATGGTTTAAGAAAATTGCCCATTGATTTACAGGCATGTCTCTGCTTTCAGTTAATGGAATAAAGATTGCTTTCAAACAAAAACAATTATTTCATTAAACAGCAACCAGAGGAGAGAGACAAACGAAACACATCAGCACTGTGGGGGACGGAGGAAGGGAGATTCCCAAGAGGAGGTGGTGGTCCAGGGGTGGTTAAAAATTTGTGTCCAGATATTTCATGCAATGGGTGCTATACATCAGCAGAGTTATTCAGAAGAGGAATAGCTGTTGAGTGCAGTGGGTACTGGGGGTCGACAGGGCAGGACTGGAGCC
Source organism: Rafetus swinhoei (assembly GCA_019425775.1). Lineage (NCBI taxonomy): Eukaryota > Metazoa > Chordata > Testudines > Trionychidae > Rafetus > Rafetus swinhoei. The sequence goes on along the minus strand of CM033424.1, from coordinate 132,822,975 downwards.
AAGATATTGATATGAATGTGTTGGCAGTGTCTCTGTGTGGGGGGGCATGGGAAAGTTTTGTGACCGCATCTTAAGGGGAGGGTGAGGGTGCTGCTGCTCAGTCCTGTGACCACCTGGAACATGTCCGCTTGGCGCTTGTGACGGGGTGTACCAGCCCAGCACTGGGAAAGCCGAGCCTAATCAGGCTGACCTGGCTGAAGAAGCCCTGCCCCTGCAGCCCTGCTGGGCATGCTCAGACTGCAACCCAGGTATAAAAGCCTGGAGGGAGACTCAGCCTGGGCTGGCTGCAGAGGAGGAAGGAGGTACTGTCCGAGCTCCTGCAGGTGAGCTTCCTGAGAGACCAGATCTAGAGACCAGCCAGCGAGACACCTACACTGCTAGAGGAGATGGGGAGGAAGGAGGCCCAGCCAGAGCTCCTGCAAGTGAGTCATCAGAGAGTCTGGATCTGGAAACCAGCCAGTGAAACATCTGTGCTACAGAAGATCTGGAGGAAGCACCCTGGAGAGAATCCAGCAGAGAAATTTCAGGAAGTAGACCAGGGTGGGTTATTGCAATCTGTGGCTCTCAGCATGTTGCGGTGGGATTCCCCACTGAGAGCGCAGTGGATCACGCCACTGCTAATAGGGAGGGTCCCGGTGGAGTAGGGAGGGTCCAGGTCCCCCTACCATCTCCTCAGTCCCCAAGCCCAGGAGGCCAGCACCCATTTATTACTGACTCTGGCTGCTAGGCCACACTGCCCCAGTGAGAGGGGCATTTACTACAGTCTCTGGCTGCTAGGACACATGGCCCCAGTGGGAGGAGCATGGGTGTATGACCACAGTTGTGTTGCAGAATACGTGGGATTGGTCGTGGTCCCAAGAAGCCCAGGGACATCGCAACCCCCGTGGGAGAGGGACAAGGGTAACACCTGTTGCATAAATTGCTAGTTTCGTCCCCTGGAGGCTAGTCCAATTTGCCTCAAGAAGAGAGTCATACTTTCAGGCTGGGTCCAACTCCATTTTATTGTTTGCAAACAAGGTCAACAAAGGAGCTCTGTGCTCAAAGCAAAGTCGACCTTGGGCAACGGCTGAGCTGAAACTTTTATGGATTCCACATTCCTTCTGGCCAGCGTATCGCAACGTGATTGGTTGCTGTTACTGCAAGTCTGCTTAGTTCCCTTATCTAGAAAGAGCTGGCAGAAAGTTTAGCAGCTTCTGAGACATGCACACTCAGCTAAATGATACGTGCTGTTTTGAGCTTAAGCAATGGAGAAGAAGCACACTTAGTTTTTACTACACACCCTGTGACAGTGCTCCATAATGGCTTTGTTCTGGCATGTTGCATTTTCTTTCGGTCTTTCCTTCCACTGTCCTGCCCCTTCTTCTTCAATTCTTGTTTTTTCAGCCATGGAGTGTGGCTGCTTTCTCATCCTCCACAGCCGTTGAGTCAGTGATAATATAGACAGAGGCAGGGCATATCTGTGAAGCCAAAATGCAGCATTTTACGGAAGCACAATTATTTGAAACAGTGACTACTGTATCAGTGTTTTAAAACCACCACTATTCACATCTCTATCACTGACTGGCTGGCCCTAGGCAAGCACATGCAGGCCATAAGACTCCCAAAATGTTGAGTAATGACAGGGGCAGGGTAATTCAGTGTTCCAGGACAGTCCTTTTGCACTGGGCACATGGCTCTTGGGGAAGCATTAAGATCATGACTGTCCCCACATTTTCCACAGGTGGTGTGCATTATGAAAAGTATCTTGCTGCTGAGGATGAGCAGGAAATCAAGGGAGGATCTTCTCCAAAACTGGCTTACATCCTGGCCCTTATGCAGCTCACCTGTGCATAGCAACAGTTCCTTCCCAAATGATGGTCCCATGGCATGAGAACATTACCTTGAATGGGGCAGGAAACAAAGCAGCTCTGACAATAAACCTGTGGCAGTGAATTGCCCAGTATCTCTTTATGAAAGTTGTGTGGAGATCTCTAAGGTGACTTCCCGTGAAGTGAGGGAGTCCATTAATACCCAGTTCTGCTGCTCTGACCTGGTCGTAAGGCAGCCTTCTTCATAGCTCTCCCCATAAACTCAGCACACAGAAGCCAGCCAGCCTTTTGCAATCCTGCTCCCACCAACTACTCACTTTAGCTATTCCCAAAATCAAAGCCACCTACCAGAAGCAGCCTCTCTTGTTTCTGCTTTGCCACACTCTGATCAGTATGATTGGCTAGCCACTTCTGGGGTAGCGAGCTCCTGACTTCATGCATACTGAACACTGATTTTCTCTTTCTGGGTTAGTCCACTCTCAGCTAGCTCCTGAGCCACCAAAGTATCCATGGGAATCTTTGCAGTTGAGGTGGTATCAATATGGAGCATCATGTCCAGCTCTTTGTAGAACTGGCAACTCATGGGTGTAGCAACAGAATGGCTATTTGCCTCCCATATTTTGTGGTAGGTATTCTGCAGTTCCTTCACTTTTAACCCTATACTGCAGTGTGCCCCAGTCATAGCCCATTCTGTCATGTCATGAAGTGTCATATCTATCCATAGGTATCAATTCCTGAAGCTGGAATATAGCTGAGACTGGACAGCCTCCTCCTCCATATGCTGATAAGGTCCAGCACCTCAACATTGCTCCAAGTAAGGGTTTGCCTGGGGTGTGGAGCAGACATGGTTACCTTGAAAGATCTGCTAAGACCACTGCACACATTGCCAAAAAAACTGGAAGGGGACTTGGATGGGGCTGATTATTGGTCACTTGAGGGCAAGGTGTTAGAGTTCAAACTGATGACCGGAGAGGTGTGAACAGGCATTATGGGACATCTCTGGAGGGCAGTTGCAATACTGTAAAAGAGCAGTGTTTCTGCAATAGCCAGTACACAGAAAGCTGTATGCCTCTCAGGGTGTTTTTTTAACAGCACTGTAATTGCACAGTTACTGAGCACAAAGTCGCTTCACAGCATGTATATCTCTGCAGTTGGAGCTCAACTAGCTACTTGCTAGTGTATAGAAATTCTAAGCTATACTTCAGCAACCCCGTATCTCTACCCCAACAAATGTTCACTGCTTGCAATCTGAACAATACTCATGCATTACAGTCTGTGCTGTGAGCATGGGTGTCAGAAAACATTGTGGTAAACAAATATTGAAACCTGTATTTGAAATCCCTTTTTCTTGGGGCAGCAATGTCAGGGTAGTTTTTATGAGCTATGGTAAAACAAGTATGTAGGTCCCCCCCAAAATAACTAACTGTTGATGTAGAAACATTGTACAGAATCATGAACTTGGGAATAAAGCCTCTTATTCTGTTCTCAAGAACAATTCTTATCTCTTGAACATTCTGGCATGAATTTTTCCTAGGTGTTCAAAGTTGGTGTTCATTAAACCTTGTAACATGAACTCTTTTGGTTCACATATCACTAGCCCCTTTTGGTGTGTTAACGGTTGGGATGTATGTTGTATAGATAGGTTTTCTGAATTATGTAGGGTCTATCTTTTGAAATCTGTCTGTAATTTCAGGGACATGGCAACCACCCATGGGCAGATCAGTATTGATATTGTGACAAACCTGTGAAACCACCTCCCCGACAATTGACTTCTCAGTCCTGAAATAAGTAGCAACTGACTTGTTGTCAGGTGTTGTCAGCTTCCAAAGGGCAATAGTCCCCCACTTCTGTATGGGTATTTGGTTTCTGAAATTGAGTGGCTTGGTGCTAGTGGGTTAGCATTGGCATAATTCCATGGTTCCTCCTTCTCAAGTTAAGTACCTGCTGGCCATCGTCCCAGCTTTCTAATACAGGCAGTCCCCGGGTTACGTACAAGATAGGGACTGTAGGTTTGTTCTTAAGTTGAATTTGTATGTAAGTCGGAACTGGTACATATTGTAGGAAACTCTAGCCAAACATTTCTCCAGAGCTCAGTTTTATTCTCCCACACCTCACTTCCTCAGTCCTTTATTCTCAAGCTGAGGTGTCTGCTGAGAAAAGCCGCTCCGCGTCTCCCTGGTCTGCTGGGAGGGGCCCAGCAGACCAGGGAGACGCGGAGCGGCTTTTCTTGCCGCGGAGGACGTGGGCGGTGGGACCACGGCGCGTCTCAGCGGTCTGCTGGGGGGGGAGGGGGGAGAGCGCAGCTAGTGCGGGGTTGCCTCACACCGTTTGTAAGTAGGGATCCGATGTAAGTCGGATCCATGTAACCCGGGGACTGCCTGTATGAAGTGGTTCTACTGCTCTGTGCTAGGTTTCTGGGTGTAGAAACACTAGTCCATTCAGTCTTGCTGTTCAGCACATCTCTTCCATGGGATCCCCGTAGACTTTCATTCACTCTCTTGGTCTGCTGTCTTCAGCTTCCAAAATATTACTGGATTAATTCCATCCAGTATATATTCCTGCACTTGATGAATATGTGTCCTAGGAGCAGGAGCAAAACCACACCATTTTGGATTTGCTCTCTGTATCTCTCGTAGTTTGGTAGAAGGGAGAAATGAGCAGTTAACTTCACACATCAAATATGTGAGGACCATGTTACATCTGCTTCGAACTCTGGGATATCACTCAGTAATGAAAAGGGTCAGAGTACATGCAGGTATAAGTATATACACAACGTTCATCCATGCCCAGCAGGACATAAATGGACATTATATTGGGGCATGGGGGTACGTGCGTTAATAGTACTAGACAAGTGCTCTGGGATCCATGAGTTTAAGGCTAGAAGGACTATGACATCATTGAGTCTAACCTCCTCTGTATCACAGGCCTCTTACACCACCCCGCACCTGCACAACATGCAGGTTAAACACAACAACCAACATGAGACCAAAGTATTACAACTCCCAGGATACTAGAGTGTTGTGCGCCACAAGCAGAGAATAAGATGGGCTGAGGTGCCAGTACTGAGGCTCCACAATTGCTTGAGTTGTCCCACTCACTGTGTTTCCACAGAGACTGACATTTGGACTCGCCCCTTTTACTGCTTTTAGAATTTTTGGTGTTGATTCTTTCTTCTGGGCCCTGGGAGAACTTCCATTTCTTGTTGTCGCCTCACATTCCTCCAGTAAACACTGTTTTGCAATGGCCTCCAGAAGATTTAATGAAGCAATTCTCAAATTGTTGATTGTACTTTCAGCAGATGGAGTTGCAGTAGTTCTTGCTATGGAGAGGATGCCATTTTACTGCTCATAGTGTGACCTTACATGTATGGTATGTATCATGTAGCTTGGTGGATGCTATTCTGCTCTTCAGAATGTCATTCTCCTTGTTCTCTGGATTCTGGCAGGAAAGACTTCATTAAAATGGGATTGTGCTAGCAAAAAGTTTTGGAACTCTTGGCTTAGTGTCCGGTTCTTATAATCCTCCACAGTTCAACTGATAGATCTGATATATTAGAGGGACTTTTCTGATGTGTGCTTCATGAGCGTCAGGGGAGAGTTGTGTGCCCCCTGTCTCCCAAAGACATAAGATGAAAGGAGTGATCTGTTCTCCAGGGAAGACAGAAATGGTAAGTAGATGGCTTCTCAGAGCTGTGCTTTACTGAACTAGAGAGTAGGTTTGTATGCTATTGGTTGTGTGGCAAGGAGAATCTTGTAGTCAGGGAACTGCTAAGTGCCTCAACCCAGGATTGCAAACATTCAAGAACCTGGGCTGACTCTGCACTAGTGTTCAGCAAAACACCTGGACTACTTGCACAATCCCAGTCATCATGATAGTACCTAGGGAATGTGTAGAGGGAGCCATTCCTTATTTTGCTCCTTTTTCATATTTGAGCTGTAAGTCTGAGAGTATTGCATGCTTGGCAGGCAATACTGCATATCACTTGATCCAGAGTAATAGTTTCCACTTGTGATAGCCACAGGCCCTGTAAATTCCTGAATGGATTTTGATGCCTACCTGAAGTGGATTGTGGATACCCTGCTGTGCACAATTCTCCTGATAATGCATGATGAAATGGAAATCTTTATTATTTCATTCTTAAATATCAAGGAAATTTGGTGGAAAAATAAAGACCTCATTTGTGGTGGTGGTGGGAGTGGTGGTTTTGAAATTAACAAGGCTTCAGGATTGGAGATTTACAATACTAATTTCAGATAGATTATTATAAATGCTTTGGATGCTTCATGATTTAGTTTTAATAACTCTTTTTGATAGGTGTTAGAAATTTAACCCTGATCTACAATAAGTGCATAAGAGTTATGCACGTCTCCAGAATAAAGGTTGTTCATAACTCTGAAATGTTCATAGTTCTAAACAAAATATTATGGTTGTTCCTTAAAAGTTTTACAACTGAGCATTGACTTACTATAGTATTGAAACTTTACTGTGCAAAAGAAAAATGCCGCTTTCCCTTTATCTTTATATAGTTTTCATTTAACGCAGTCTCATACTGATTGCATACTTTCAGTCAAAGGAGTTTTCCTGGCAAAGAGGTGACTCAGGAAAATGAACAAATCTAGGTACTGTCATACCAAGAAGGGAGCAGATTCGAGAGGTATGGGCTGTTCAAAAAGAATGTCTTGCCGGTTACATACTCCAGTTTACATCAACAGGATATACTAACTCAAGCACCTCTGATCTCAGGTGCTATAGCACAGTGGTTCCCAACCTTTTTTTATACTGGGGACTGGCAAACCCATTCACAAACTTTGGGTGGACAGGTAACATTTTATCTGCATATTCATTATGCAAATAATTAAAATGCAAATATGTAAATAAAATGTTACCAGTCTGCCAAAAGCCCAGGCCCCTAGAGCCCCCCCCAGTGCCATCCCTAATCCCTAGAGCCCCCACCCCTCTATTACCCACAGTGCCAGCCACTTACTCCAGAGTCCCCTACACCCAACCTCCTAGAGCCAGCCTCCTGTTTCCAGATCCTCACTGCACCCAATCCCCCAGAGCCCTCCCCAGTGCCAGCCCCCAGTCTCCAATATTAGCCCCGTACCCAGAGCCCTCCAGTGCCAGCCCCCACCCCGGATGCCGTAGCACCCCCCCAGTATCAACCCCCTGCCTCTTAAAGCCCCCATCCCTTAGCGCTCCCAGTGCTAGCCTCTAACCCGCACCCCCGCTCTCCTAATCCTGCACTGCCTCCCAGCCTCCAGCTGAGTGCTGCTGCCTGGGTCATGGCTGCTCTAAGGCTGCCATATCAGGCTCTGTGTGGCCCTCCCACCATGTAGCAAAGTCCTATTCCATGTCCGGGAGGAGACCCTGCCCCTGCCCGGCAGTGGTTGGCTGAGAAGCGAGTCAGGACATGCCTCTCCCAATAGCCGCAGCAGGAAGGGTATACCCCAGCCCCAGCCCTCAGAGCTGCTGCAGCCTGGTAGGTCCAGCAGAGCACTAGAAGAGAGGTAATCTGTCCAGTTGCTCTCATTAGTATGACCATCATTACAGTTTTTCTGTGTAAGACTCATATTACTTTACAAATTTATCATAGGGCAGTAGGAATGAGAAAGATATCTCTGTGATAGAAGGCTTCCAGTTTATTCCCCTCACCAATTAGCTATGTCTAATTTTGTTGTTTGGCAAAAATGTGGCCTTCATGATTCCGGACTCTGACTTAACAGTATTAAGTGCCATATAAGTGCTCTCTCCAAGAGCAGGTATAGTCTCAGGAACTTGGCATATAGCTAAAAAGATAGTAGAAAGTATACTAGAATTATTATTATATTTTAATTGGGGGCTGGACTCAATGACCTCCTGAGGTCTCTGCCAGTCCTATGATTCTATGATTGGTTGGGCACCACTGTGTTAGGTGCTGTAGGAATACGTGAATGACAGCTCTTTCCCCACAGATCTTACAAACTATAATTGTTACTGTAAGCATTCATTGTCATTAATAGAAACACTGAGAGAGAGAGAGAGAGAGAGGGAAGTCAAACTCAGAGTGTTGCTTTGAGCTCTACTACCTTTATTTTTCATTTCCCCATTCTTGGTTGCTTGGTTTTTCTAGCCCCTCATTTCATGCTTTCTTGGTCTTTGCCACCTTTTAAGTGGGCATTAAGGAACCAACCTAGAATTGGATTGCTTGACTAATTTGTCACTTTTGAAAGGTTTTTTTTTTTTTTAAATCCATATAGTATATTCCTTGCAGGCCTTTGGCCTACCTGTATCATAGCATTGCCCACATTTTAAAGTGCTTTGTGGAAGTTCCTCAACTTATATATATTAGTTCATTCTGTTGGGTTAGTGTGGCATGGTACTCTGTCCCATACAGGTAATGGGGCCTTCTGTTCAGCTCAATCCATCACATGGCATAGCTTTTTAAGAGGTTGAAACAGTCTGACTGTATATACAAGGACCTGGGAGACACTGGCAGAAAGAAAGCAGTCGTGTTTGGGAGGGAATCCTGTTAATGATTAAGTTCCTGGGGCCAGCAGCCTTGCAGAGAGGGCAGGATGAGGCTCCTTTCTGACCCAGACAATTGGGGATAAACTGCAAGATGGCAACCAGCACAGAGGCTTCCTTCTCTTTCACAGCAGAGGAAGCACCAGGAGATAACCATGGGGAAAGACAGGCCAGTTAAGAAGCCTGAAGGCCAATTAAGGAAAAGGGGCCAGCTTCAGGGAGACCCTTCTAAAGGCCTGACATCTGGCTAATCCACAACTCTGCTCCCAGTGTAATTAGGACTCCTCCTTCTTAGGAAGGAATAGAAAACTCAGCTCTAGGGAGAAGAGCTGGGGGATTCCTGGTTAAGGAGAAAGTGAGGAGTAACTAATACAATCCAGTTTCAAAGAGAAGCACAAGGGATTCCTGCTTATGGAAGGACCAAAAGGAGTAATCTTCAGGAGAAACCAGAAAGGGTTCCTGGACCACATATTTAGGCAGAGGAAAAAGTCTCCTGTGAAAGAATGAGCCGGAGACTCCTGGTTGGACAAAGCCTGAAGCACTGCTGGAGGAAATCTGTGCCACTGTGTGTGCACAGAATTCACATCCCCTGCAGATTTGTTCGCTTACAGAGAAGCAAAGGGAAGCTGAAAGCAGTGGGCAATCTTCCCCACCAGAGGCAAGGAGGCCTGTGGGGCACTCAGCCCCTGCCTTGAGGGCTTTGGCACTCAGTCCTGCAAGAGCCCTGTAGATTTGTCACCTTACCCTGCTTATAGATTGCTACAGAGCTGCCTTGACTGTTTGTGGTTCTGACCTGCCCAGAGGAAGACCGAGTCCTTCTATTCTATTTGTAGTTGTCTGCCCCAACCAGGTGGTTGTAGACTAACAACTGTTGTGCTTACCCTTTCTAGGGGGCTGAGGCTTTCCCCTATGGGACTGCTACTTGTAATCTGCCAGTAGTGAGGTAGAGTGGCATCCTCCCAACTTGAGAGGGAGGGACCACTACAGTCATATATGCACTTGAGTGCTTTCCTGAAATGGGGCTTTAATGAGGGGGAGGGGCCGGTGCTAGATGAAATGTTTTGTTGACAAATCAAATTAGTCTCAAAGGTAAATTCTATGTTACGATCTCAATAATCCAGAATTAAAACATTTGGGATTTCTATCATATTTGGAAAACAGTAGGCTCATACTTCTCAGAACCTGAAGAGAATTGATACTTGAGGTCAGCTTAGCATGTCCTTATTGACATGATAGTACTTAAGTGGTTACAAAACATCTCCTCCCCAATTCAATTAAAGATTATTTTATTTACATGGACAGTGTTGCCCTTTTTATATGTGTCTTATGTTTGCTTTTTAATTTCAGAGGATTTACAAAACATGCATATAAGAAATTTTTCTTTAACATTAATGTCAAAATAACATTGCTAGTTTCTTTCAAAATATTACACACATCAGGACATATAAAATTATTCTACATCTTAAATAGGTTATCATGTATTAGCTTTGAAAATTTCTTCTGGAAATGCTTGTCTTATCAGACATTCAAGCAAAGGAAAGTTACTGTCAACTTTCTCTGTAATAAAAGAAAAACCACTGTGCAAGACATAAGCAGAATGCAGAATGTGCGTGTTTTCATTTCCCAGCATCACCTGAAAATTACCCTGAACTATTATGTTTGTTTTAGGATTAACCTGAGAAATTATCTGACTGTACAGAATTATCAAATGCAGTCTTATCACTTCAAAGCCAGTATAGTTTGAAACCAGCATTTGGAGACTTAAGACTTCAAACTATTTTTCCTTCCGCCTTTTTCTCTTATACCACATACATAGAACAATAGTGAGAGAATTATTAACAGTATTAAATTGCATTACTCCTTTCTTTCTCCTTTTTCCTTTTAGAGGCTGATTTGATAAATGGACTCTTTCCAAGATTAGTGTGTGAGAGCAAGGCTAGGGTAGACCAGAGTTGAATTTCTGCCAAAACAAACTTCAGTGGAACTGCTTAATTCCTATAGTGCTGCATCCTCTGATACCATAGGTCCTTGTGATTTTAAGGGATTTTTTGTTTTCAGATGTGTAGCTTCGTGACGTGGAGCATATATATACCTATTGGACTGTACAAGTGCTCTTTTAATGGATGTATTTCATGTTGTAGGACAGTCACTTGAGATTTAACTAGTATTTTGCAAGGACAAAAGATTGCACCAAACTAGAAAGTGCATAACTTAATGGAAACTATTAATAACTCTAATAGATGCTGAAAAACATTCCATAGTTGAATATGCGGGTAGCCAGAGATGAACTGTAATGATAATGTAATTTATAAAAATCATTTAAAACTTCAGATGAAGTTCTTTTTTACTGAGATGTATATAGCAATATTTTTTGTGGCAACTCACTGAAATGTGAGAATTGAGGGCACACAGCACTTTGGTAAAGTACTCTGCAGTTAATTGAAATTCAGTATTATATTTTTTTTCAAAACCAATTCGAGAGGTGCTTTCGGTGGACTAAGCTTATGCATTCCACAAATTTAAATAGTGTATATTTTAGGGCTGGATATTAATTTCTTTATGCTTTGTGTGTTAAATCCATGTATAAGGTTTTTCATTTTTTAACTAACACATCACAACATGGAGAAAGAATCATTTATGGGAATATGGTTAGATTATCTTTTGAACTGAATGTACATTTTCAGTTTGGTATTTCAGACTCCAGCCTCCATTTTTTTGTGTCTACAACTTTGCATATGTACTCTTCCAGCACTAACAATGTTGAGAGTGTATAGAATTGTCATGCACAAAACCTATTTTTTCTGTAGAAGTCTATGCATTTAAGTTGTATTGCTGTGGAACTGCAGGAGAGGGCATGGAATAAATGGCTTGTTGTAACATGCAAGCAAGGTACTAAAAAACTTCAACAGGCCTTTATTTACCAAAGGTGAAACCTCTTTACAAAGCTGCTGCTGCCCCCTCTGTAGCTCTCACTCAGCCCTGGCTCATCTCCTCCCCTCTCCTTCCTGTTTCCTGTGCTTCCAGACTCCCAACAGCCAGTGCTCCCAGTTCTAATAATTACAAGCAGCATCTAAAACACCACACTTGTATAAATGGAGGCCAGATTGAAGGCCCTATTGAGCATTCTTAGAAAAGGATTTTAGAAGTGCTTGTCATTGGGCTAATTTTGATTCCACCTTAAGGATGGGAGCTTCCTGGTACTGTGTGCTATGCTGTTTGCTTCTTACTTCATGATAAAAACATTCACTTAATAGAAGTGTAATTAAAATGTATTGGCTGAGAAATAAGAATGCAGTCAGATATACTCTCTGAGTCAATATCTGTATCTTAGTGAGCCACAGTCAAATACTTCGGTTTTTTTGAGAGACCAAAACATTTGAACACTTGTAAAAGTAGCAGGTTTGAAAGCTTACTCATCCCTAGTTCATCTGTACTGAAATTCTTTTCTATTGCACAACTCAGGAATAATTCCTATACGTAAGATAAGTATCCAACTATCCAGTTGCATAGGAATGAGACGTGATACCTCTTTCTGTCATGTGCACTTGCATGCCTTGTGATTCATTGGGTGCTTCATCTAGTGCTATGAAGACTTAGCAGAAAAATCATACCTAGCAGTGGTGTGTTCCTGGCAATGTAGACACAGCAGATCTCTAAGTCAGTTTGATTTTTGAAGGAATATAGGTTGTCTTCACTGATTGTTTTGAAACCAGTGTTTTCATCTCATTTCAGTAAGATTTGACCAAAACAAGACTAACTCAGGGCCCACTCTGCTGAGCCTCCCCATTCAGCTGTTGAATGCTCTAAACCAGTGTTTCTGAACGTGTTCTGCGGAATCACTCTCAGAAGCACATTAACTGGCCGCCCCGGTTTGTTTATTTACCAGTGCCACGGCCACGGAGCCTCACGGCTCCCATTGGCTCTGTTTTGTCCTTTGCAGCCAAGGGGAGCTGCGGTTGTGAAACACTTAGCTAGCACACACATTCAAACAAAAACATCATTAATGGAACTAGATGCCAGGCAGCAACTGAAGGAATCACTAGAGCCAAGTTCTGTAAACAAGAGTTAGGTATCTGTGCCAGGCTTCTCTTCAGGAGTACTAATGAGGGAAGGGGAGAAAAGGACTATAGAGTCTCAGATTCAAAGGCCAGAAGGAACCATTGTGATAATCTAGTCTGACCTCATGGAACTGCCTTAAGACGATTTCTAGAGCATGTTTTTTTATAAAAACATCTAATCCTGATTTAAACATTATTGGGGGATGGGGAATCTACCATGACCCGTGGTTAATTACCCTTGCTGTGAAAAATGTACACCTCACTCCCAGTCTGAATTTGTCTTTCTTCAGCATGCAGCCATTGGATCATATTATACCTTTCTCTGCTAGATTCAAGAGTACATTATTATACTGGCACTCTCTGGTCCGGCAACATCTGTAGTCTGGCAGAACCATGGATGTTCCTGGACCAGAGAGCCCCAGGAGCCTAATGGCAGGAGCTCTGGCAGCTTATGTTGGACGGACAAAGAGAAGTGAAATGAGATGATGCAGAGGCAGTGAAGGGACAGCTTGCAGCCAGAGTATTCTGTGGCTGAAGTAATCATTACCCGACAGTCAGAGACAGTGGAGCTAAAGGCTTTCTGCCCCCACCCTCAATTCCCTCCGCCTCCATAGAACCATAGAGCTGGAAGAGAACTCAAAAGGCCATCAACTCCAGCCCCCTGCCCAACGCAGGACCAGTCCCAATTAAATCAACCCAACCAGAGCTTTGTCAAGCCGAGACTTAAACACCTTTAGAGATGGAGACTCCACTACTTCCCTAGGTAACCCATTCCAGTGCTTCACCACCCTCCTAGTGAAATAGTTTTTCCTAATATCCAACCTAGACCTCTCCCACCGCAACTTGAGACCATTGTTCCTTGTTCTGCCATCCATCACTACTGTGAACAGCCTTTCTCCATCCTCTCTAGAACCTCCCCTAAAGAAGTTGAAGGCTGCTATCAAATCCCCCCTTACTCTTCTCTTCTGCAGACTAACTAGACCCAAATCCCTCAGCGTCTCCATGTAGGTCATATGCTCCAGCCCCCTAATCATTTTGGTCGCCTTCCTCTGGACCCTCTCCAACGCATCCACATCCTTCCTGTAATTGGGGGCCCAGAACTGGACACAATACTCCAAATGTGGCCTCACCAGAGCCGAATAAAGAGGAATAATCACACCTCTGGATCTACTGGCAATGCTCCTCTTAATGCACCCTAATATGCCATTAGCCTTCTTGGCTACAAAGGCACACTGTTGACTCATATCCAGCTTCTCATCCACTGTAATCCCCAGGTCATTTTCTGCAGAACTGCTACTTAGCCAGTTGGTCCCTAGCCTGTAACAATGCTTGGGATTCTTCCGTCCCAAGTGCAGGACTCTATACTTGTCCTTGTTGAACCTCATCAGATTTCTTGTGGCCCAATCCTCCAATTTGTCTAAATCACTCTGGACTCTATCCCTGCCCTCCAGCGTGTCTACCTCTCCCCCAGCTTAGTGTTATCCATAAACTTACTGAGGGTGCAATCCATTCCCTCATCCAGGTCATTAATAAAGATGTTGAACAAAACTGGTCCCGGAACTGAACCTTGGGGCACTCCGCTAAAAACTGACCGCCATCCTGACATCGAGCCGTTGATCACTACCTGCTGGGCCCGACCTTCCAGACAGCTTTCTATGCATTTTACCGTCCATTTATCCAATCCACATTCCCTTAACTTGCTGGCAAGAATATTTTGGGAGACCATATCAAAAGTCTTGCTTAAGTCAAGGTATATCAATCCACTGACTTTCCCATATCCACAGAGCCAGTTACTTCATCATAGAAGCTAATCAGATTGGTCAGGCATGACTTGCCCTTCATGAATCCATGCTGACTGTTCTTGATCACCTTCCCCTCTTCCAAATGCTTGGAAATGCAGGAAATGCAGTCGATCAAAGGAAATGCAGTCGATCTAATCTACCTCGACTTTAGTAAGGCATTTGATACAGTACCACATGGGGAATTATTGGTTAAATTGGAAAAAATAGGGATTAATATGAAAGTTGAGAGGTGGATAAGCAACTGGTTAAAGGGGAGACTACAGCGGGTCATACTGAAAGGTGAACTGTCAGGTTGGAGGAAGGTTACTAGCGGAGTTCCTCAGGGATCGGTTTTGGGGCCAATTTTATTTTATCTTTTTATTGCTGACCTTGGCACCAAAAGTGGAAGTGTCCTGATAAAATTTGCGGATGACACAAAGTTGGGAGGTATTGCCAATTCAGAAAAGGATAGGGATATCATACAGGAAGATCTGGATGACCTTGTAAATTGGAGTGATAGCAATAGGATGTAATTTAATAGTGAGAAGTGTAAGGTTATGCATTTAGGGATTAATAACAAGAATTTTAGTTATAAGCTGGGGACACATGAGTTGGAAGTAACGGAGGAGGAGAAGGACCTCGGAGTCCTGGTTGATTATAGGATGACTATGAGCTGCCATTATGACATGGCGCGAAAAGGCTATCGGTCTTGGGATGTATTAGGCGAGGTATTTCCAGTAGGGATAAGGAGGTGTTAGTGCCTTTATACAAGGCATTGGTGAGACCCCATTTGGAATACTGTGTGCAGTTCTGGTCTCCCATGTTTAAGAAGGATGAATTCAAATTGGAACAGGTACAAAGAAGGGCCACTAGGATGATCAGAGGAATGGAAAACCTGTCTTATGAAAGGAGACTCAAGGAGCTTGGATTGTTTACTTTAACCAAAAGAAGGCTGAGGGGGGACATGATTGCTCTCTTTAAATATATTAGAGGGATAAATACCAGGGAGGAGATGAATTATTTAAGCTTAATACCAATGTGGACACAAGAACAAATGGATATAAGCTGGCTAGTAGGAAGTTTAGACTTGAGATTAGAAGGTTTCTAACCATTAGAGGAGTGAAGTTCTGGAACAGCCTTCCAAGGGAAGTAGTGGGGGCAAAAGATCTATCTGGCGTCAAGATTGAACTAGATGGGTTTATGAAGGGGATGGTTTGATGAGATAACAGGATCTTGGTAACTAATTGACCTTTCACTATCAGTGGTAAATAGGTCAATGGAGGGATGATAGGAGTTACTATAGAGAACTTTCTGGGTGTCTCGCTGGTGAATCTTGCCCACATGCTCAGGGTTTAGCTGACCGCCATATTTGGGGTCGGGAAGGAATTTTCCTCCAGGGTAGATTGGCAGAGGCCCTGGAGGTTTTTCGCCTTCCTCTGTAGCATGGGGTACAGATCACAGCTGGAGGATTCACTGCATCTTGGGGTCTTCAAAATATTTGAGGGCTTCAGTATCTGAGATATAGGTGAGAGGATTATTCTAGCAGGGGGTGGGAGAGATTCTGTGGCCTGCATGGTGCAGGGGGTCAGACTAGATGATCATAATGGTCCCTTCTGACCTTAAAGTCTATGAGTAAAGTCTATGAGTCTAAAATGGATTCCCTGAGATTCCCCTCCATGATTTTTCCAGGGACTGAGGTAAAACTGACTGGCCTCTAGTTCCCTGGATCGTCCTCCTTCCCTTTCTTAAAGATGGGCACTACACTTGCCTTTTTCCAATCATCCGGGATCTCTCCCGATCTCCACGACTTTTCAAAGATAATGGCCAATGGCCAAATGTCCTCAATGACATTTGCCAACTCCCTCAGTACCTTTGGATGTATTAAGTCCAGACCCATGGATTTATGTATGTTTAGCTTTTTTAAATAGTTCCTAACCTGTTCTTTCCCCACTAAGGGCTGTCCACCTTCGTCCCATATTGCGTCACTTAGCGCATTAGTCTGGGAGCTGACCTTGTCCGTGAAGACAGAGGCAAAGAAAGCATTGAGTACTTCAGCTTTCCCCACATGATCTGTCACTAGGTTACTGCCCTCATCCAGTAGGGGCCCCACACCCTCTCTGATCACCTTCTTCTTGCTAACATGCCTGTAGAAACCTTTCTTGTTATCCTTCACATCCCTTGTGAGTCGCAATTCCAATTGCACTTTCGCCTTCCTGATAACTCCCCTGCATTCTCGAACTATACATTTATACCCCTCCCTAGTCGTCTGTCCAAGTTTCCACTTTTTGTAAGCTCCCTTTTTGTGCTTAAGTTCACCAAGGATTTCCCCTGTAAGCCAATCCGGTCTCCTACCATATTTGCTGTGCTTGCTACACATTGGAATGGCTTCTTTCTGTGCCTTCAATAAGGCTTCTTTAAAATACTGCCAGCTCTCCTGGGCTTCTTTCCCCTTCGTGTTAGCATCCTAGGGGATTCTGCCCATCAGGTGTCTAAGGGAGTCAAAGTTTGCTTTTCTGAAGTCCAAGGTGTGTATTTTACTACTCTCTTTTCTTTCTTTGGTCAGGATCCTGAAATCTACCATCTGATGATCACTGCTTCCAAGGTTGTCACCCACCTCTACTTCCCCTATTAGTTCCTCCCTGTTTGTGAGCAGCAGGTCAAGCTGTGCACAGCCCCTGGTCGGATCCTTCAGCACTTGTACCAAGAAGTTATCCCCAACATCTCCAAAAACTTCCTGGATTGTCTGTGTACTGCCGTATTAGTCTCCCAACAGATGTCAGAGTGATTAAAGTCCCCCATGAGAACCAGGGCCTGCAATCTGGAAACTTCTCTCAGTTGTCCGAAGAAAGCCTTATCTACCTCATCCACCTGATTCGGCGGCCTGTAGCAGACACCAACCACAATATCGCTGCTGTTGCTTACACCTCTAAACTTGACCCACAGACTCTCAACAGGCTTTTCTCCCTCTATATACTGGAGTTCTGAGCAATCATAGTGCTCTCTTGTATATAGTGCAACTCCTCCTCCTTTTCTCCCCTGCCTGTTCTTCCTAAACAGTTTATACCCTTTCATGACCGCGCTCCAGTCATGAGTCATCCCACTAAGTCTCCGTTATCCCAATCAAATCATAGTTCTTGGACTGGGCCAGAGCCTCCAATTCTTCCTGTTTGTTACCCAGGCTTCTCACATTGGTGTAGAAACACCTTAGATAACCAGTTGATTGCCTTACCCTCTCCATTTGAATCAGGGGTCCTCCTTTGTTGCTCGTTCCTCTTTGCATTTCTTCACGGTATCTGACTTCCCCACTCCCCTCAGGGTTTAGGTCATCGTCCCCCAATGAACCTAGTTTAAAGCCTTCCTCACTAGGTTTGCAAGCCTGCCCGCGAAGATGCTCCTTCTTCTCTTTGTTAGGTGGATCCCATCTCTTCCTAACAATCCTTGTGCCCGTAACAGAGTCCCATGGTCGGAGAAACCAAAGCCCTCTCTCTGACACCACCTGCGCAACCATGCATTTACTTCCTCAATTCGACGATCCCTACCCAGTCCTTTCCCTTCAACAGGGAGGATGGACGAGAACACCACTTGCGTGCCGAATTCTTTGATCCTTCTTCCCATCTCTATGTAATCCGCAGTAACCCGCTAAAGGTCATTCTTGGCTGTATTGGTCATTCTTGGCCGTATCCATATCCTTCCCCAGCTGCCCTCTGCAAGCCTCCAGTTCTTTCCTCACTGTGCTCTCTTGTCCCTGATTCATTTCTAGGCCCACAAATCTCCCTCCCTTTACTCTGGCCTTAAGGGTTGTGGGAGGAGTGAGTGTGTTTTATAGGGGGTGTTTTGGCTTACTATATCTTCTCCTGGGTGTCACTTGGGGCATTCCCAAGCTGTTCAGATCTTCCTGGAGCATCTTAAATCTTAACTTTGAGCCCCCATCTCCCATTCACTTCAGCGGCGGAGTTGGGGATTGGTAGGTGAGGAGTGTCAGGGATCTCTGGGTTACAACAGACCATCAGAGATTACAAATGGATCCTGAACCTGAAAAGGTTAATAACTACTGCTCTAGAGATCATATTGTATTAATCCATCACTTGTCCTGCTGTTGGGTATTTTCATGAGGCTGTCAGGGACCCCTGGAAGAACAGGAAGGGTTTAAAGATCAGAGCGTAGCATTCTGGCATCGTTTGGCTGAGCCTGGAAAATCTATTTCTTAAAGTCAGAGAAGGAAAGAGTAGGTGAAAGAAAAGACTGCAACTGAAAAAAAAATTGCTGGATGGGTTTTACAACCATAAATGGTAAAAGTAATCCTACTCCACTGCCAGCAAGTAGGACGATGGAATAAGGTTTTGATTTAGAGAAAGAGCTCAGCGAGGGTCTTGTACAGTGCTTCATGCCGGTTTTAAAAATGTGATTAGCTATTAAATGGAGAAGTTTAACAAGAGAATTTAAGTATCAGCAACAGCTTGTTCTCTAAGGACTGTGGAGGCTTTCCTTATGGAACTCTGGAAACTGATTACTTGCAGAGTTAAATCATTTAAACTTGTGGTGAATTAATACCGTCTGTAAAAAAAAATTGGGATCTTTCTGATCTTTCTGACCATTTTAAATTTTTACCTCCTGCCCATTTATCATAAAACAGGCATATCTTCTATACTAAATCCGTGTAGCTAATTTACCATCAACGCAAGCTGCCAGGCTCTTGTTTGGTATTATGCAGTGTTTCGATAAAACTGAGAACAAGAAAAAGCATCTGAAGTGTACTTGTACACCTTCAGAAAATCTTGTTCCATCCCTAGATATTCTGTCATTTCTCCTTTATAAAAAAAAAAAAGTTATAATTTTTCTCTGCTCAGGAGGGATGCGTTGAGTGGCATTTAACACCTGCGTCCATCGCTTTGGTAACCAGTATGTTTGGCTAATGGTTGACGGGTAGAAGTCAACTCCCCTCCCATATTTTGTGAGATGATTGCACCGTTCTTTGTCAAGCATCCAGTTCCCTCCATTACTACAAAGTGGGAAAATTGAATCTTTGGAAGATTCAGGCATAAATGAACTTAGTTTTCAGGCATGCTTAATGATTTGTTTTGGTGCCTCAACTTTTGTATCTCCAATTTAACACCGTAAAAGGGCTTAATTTATTGATTGTGGGTATCCAGTGCTTCTTTGAAAGTGTGATAGATCTAAGTTGTCACAGGCCAGGTCTACACAAGGGGATAAATGCAAATTAGGATTCGCAAGTTCAGCTACGTTAATTGCGTAGCTGGAGTTGACATACCTCAATTCAAACTTTGGCACTGTCCCCACAACAAAAGGTCAGTGGAAGAAATGCTTCTGTTGACTTCCCTAACTCCGCATGAGTAGTAGGAGTACTGGCACCCACGGCGGCCCCCTCAGCGTTCAAAATTGAATACCAGAAGATCAACCTCCATAATGTTGATGTGCAGATATGTATAGATGTGCCTCCCAAAATTGTGTCTCTTGGAATTTTAGGCCAAATTTTCCCATTAAAGACACTCTGTGGACCAAAGATGTGAAGAGAAGGAACTCGGGTTCCTTCTTATACCCCATTTGTGTGGATGGAGTTCAAATCAAACTTTGTTGCATAAATTAAATTACATTTTGACTTGCATTTTTTTGAACTGGCACTTAACAGTATCAAAGTTTCACATTTCAAAAACAATCAGTTTAAGGCAAAATAAATTGCCTCAGTGGGCAAAGAAAGTTGAGCTTCATTATTACAGTCAGTTATTTTCTTTATGCCTAAATCAGGAATGAGCCTGGGGTTGTGAATAGGAGAGAATAAGGAGATCCCAGAAAAACTATATATTTGCTTATGAAGATATGTGTTTTTTCCAGCTTATCATTCTGGATTCTCTTTAAGTCTTTTTTCTTGATTGTGGTGGAAAATGAGGCCCTTATAGGTTTCATTATTTGTGTCATTTATCCAAAGAAGATTGATATGGATGGGTATGTCAGAATGGTAGAAAACTTTACTTGAGTGGTGTGATAATGTAAAAAGTGACTCAAATCTAATACGCCAAGTTTTATTCGAGAATTACAGTACACTTTTAAACATGTGTAACTGAAAACTAAAGGTGCCAGTGATTTATATTTAAACATTTTGTTTTTTGCTCCCTTAGTTATGGTCCTGTCAGTGTTTCATTTAGAAACCCTTAGTTTCAAGAATGAATAACTTTATACAGTCTTGAATAGTCACTCTGTCTGGGAGCAATCTTTTTGTACACCCATTTTCAAACAAATCAGTTTGCTCATTTGGGGACAGAAGGGCCAAAACCAGCACTACTTTGCTGTTTTGGACATTTTGGAGTATAAAACAAATATAAATCAAAATTCAAAGCCCCTGAATATCGTTTTATGCATTACATTAATTTGATTTCATGGTTGTTTGCCATCCATTTGATCAAACGGAAGAGTTTTTAAAACGCCTTTAGTGTATTTCCATAACAAGGTCAACGAGCAATGTTCTTTTAAGTCATTAATGTATAACTCTTTGGATATTGAGGGTAATTACTAAGGATATTAAGAGGTGGGTAACTGGCTAATTATGTAGTTGATAGCTTAATCTTATGACATATTTCTGTGTCGATAAGAGAAGACATTCAGTTCCGGATTGTGCCGGGTCCAGGAGCTACCTCTGCTGTGGCACTGCAGTTTAAATTTAGCAGGAGCTGGGCGTGCAGGCAGCCCGACTCCTCCTACATTTAAACTGCAGAAGCACAGCAAAGGTAGGTTCTGGACCCAGACTGAGCCGGGACTTAAACCGGGCTGCCCGCCTAGGCAGAGCAGCCCCTGTCTGCAGTGGCCTGGACTGGCCAACCTTCCTTGCCCCTTCCTTCCCCCCTGCCCCACCCCGCCCCGCCCCACCCTGCCATGCCATTGCCTCTGATAGAGGCAGCAGCAGCTTTTAAGTCGGCTCTCCCCAGCACCAGCTCCTGCTCTCCCTCCTCCTCCCCCCGCCCCGTTGCTGCCTCTGTAGCAGAGCTAGGCTTACATCCCTAGTGATTACAGCCTTTTTGCACCAAAGGAATTTGTGTGATTTTTTTTTTTTTTTTTTCATAATACTGTAGCTGATATGGTGCTACCAGGAATAACAGTGTGTGTTCGTATAGTAAAAATCTGTGACACACTTTTGTGTGTGTGTGTGTGTGTGTGTGTGCACGCACGCACGCACGTACGTGTGTGCATACATACGTGTATGTCAGGGTTAACGATTAAACTGCAGATGCAGCAAGGAGAAGTAAACTGAAGAGGACTTGTTCCCCAAAGAAATTAGCATAGGGGGGATCAGTTAATTTGTATAGCTTAATCCTATGACACAACATTAAGGAGTGGCCACAGGCTAATTATTTCCTAGAAATCAAAATGAAGCCGATGTACACAGGATCTTATTTGCTAAGTGAGAAAAAATATCCTTGCTAAAGAATGGCATCGTTTTCAAAGGAGAAAACTTTTGTATGTAAAGTTTAAACTCCAAGTTCAGTGATGTTCCACTTTTGTGCTGTTTAGAAGCAGGACCAAGGTGAAATGTGACAGTTCTCTCAAGTCTTCAGGTTGCAGCTTCTTACCTTTGCTTCAGCATTGAATTCCTTTGGGGGAAGAGGGGTGATGTGCTCCCAGTTACTTGAGGCTCGTTAATGGCGCAAATGTTGGGTAATCATTAAGCCATGAAAGTGTGGAATTGGAAAAGAAAATGTGGATGCATCTACTAATAACAAATTGGAGAACTGGAGGTATAAGGAGTAATGAATGGTATGTGAATTAAGTGGGTTAGGAGAGAGTTACTCTATCAGTAGTTTCTCCTCATCCCTTCTCTCTTGCTCATAAATAAAGTAGCACACCATTTCTTTAATTTGTGAATGAAAATGCATTGGGAAGAGGCTACCAACTGTAATTCTGTCAGCAGAACTCTAGTCATAGTGGAAAGGACTTCCTTGCTCACTTGGCATTATGTTGCCATACATCAGACCTAATATTATTCTCTTGTTTTGATCTGTCCTTCCCCAGGTTGGCAGAATATTCAAATTCGTGTGGGAGAAGTGCTTTTTGTTATTAAAGAGTGACAGTTAACCTCCCTCTAGCTCTGTGTTTCTCAAACTTGTTTGGTGGGTTCCCCCTTCTTTGTGTCACTAATTATTTGTCCCCTTCTCCCCCAAAGTCCATATACTGCAACCCAGCTCTTAAGTCAGAGTGGAGAACAGCATCTGCTGTCTGGGTGCCCAGCTCCGAAGGTAGTGACGCGACAGAGCAGCAATGTGAAAAGTGATGTTTGTTAATATTAATAGTGATGTTTGTTAATAGTGCCCTATTGCCACCCATATTTCTGCACTGCTGCTGCTGTCCCTGGGCTGACAGCCAGAGCTCTGCTGCCTCTAGTTAAGGGATTGGAAGCTCAAGCCTAGACTGTCTCCTGGGGAGAGGTTGTGGGGGAAGGAAAGCCCAAACCTGGATGGCTGGACTTGAGGTGGCAGAGCTCTAATTATCCCCTTTATCCTCACCTCCCAGGTGTGCATGGCCCATTTGTGTGAGCCCCCATCATAGCCCGTGCTTTTAAAGCACACAATTCATGCCTCCCATGACATATTCTCACACCTCTCTTGGGAAGTCCACTCCATAGTTTGAGAACCGCTACTCTAGCGGATGGAAAGCATTTATAATGTACTGTATGACATTAGGTATGACAAATGGGATAATTGTGCAACCAATTCATGAACTTCAAGATAGGGGTGGATGGCTGCAAAACATGTACTGATTTCTGATAAGTTCATAAAAGACTTTGGATTTGGGGGAGACACAACTATCAGTTGTGGTAACATCATAATCTTGGAATCCTTTTGCATCACTCACATTGCTTATAAAAAATAAGAGGATCTGTGCAGTTCAAAACTTGGTATCAGTGTTTACTAAGTGCCATCCTACTTATCTTTGCACGCATTAATACTGAAAGATTTGATGCATGATCATGGACCATTTCTGCAGGGAATATTTGCACCAAGATATTAGTTACTTGATTCTCTGTATATGAT
The DNA here is from genome assembly GCA_019425775.1 of Rafetus swinhoei. Classification (NCBI taxonomy): domain Eukaryota; kingdom Metazoa; phylum Chordata; order Testudines; family Trionychidae; genus Rafetus; species Rafetus swinhoei. The sequence goes on along the minus strand of CM033424.1, from coordinate 132,799,786 downwards.
GAAAACTGTCAGTCTGTATTGAAAGGGCATAAGCCTTTTACCATAAGGTAAAGTAACTTTATATTGATGACTACTGTTTCTTTTAGAAGTAGAAAAGCTTTATTTGTTTTCTAGATAAAGCTCTAGATAAAGTTGTAGATTCAGTCCTGCTATAAGCAGATACCTTTTCACTAACTTTCATTTGTACTAAATGAAATTGCACTCATTTGTTTACACTAGAGCTGAATCTGGCTCTTAATATACTATAGTACATGTTGTATACAAACAGATCATAAGCTATAGGTTATAGTGGGTGGGTCATCGCTTTCTTTATGGTAATGGAAAATGAGGCCCTTATAGAGAGAGCCATTTGTGACGTTTTTCCAAAGAAAATTGACATTAGGCATGTCAGAATGGTAGAAAAACAAATACTGACTTGAATGAAGTGATAATGTAAAAAAATAGCATTTTAAGCAATGGTCAAAATTACCACATTGGTGCTTGTGCTCCCATGAAAGCATTAATTTTGGCCTAAATAGTTCTAACAATTAAAGGCATAAATAGAAAACTTTGTGCTGTACAAATAATTAAAAAATTCCCCATATTGATCTATCTGAAGCTTGGTCAGGTTCCTGGGAAGTAAGTGTTCCTTTGACACTGCTCCTGCATGCCCTGCTGCAGATATTCAGTACTGTGCCACTTCTGATATGTGACTTTATAAACAACACTTCTCTCTTAGCACTCAAAATTAACTTTTCAGGAAATTGAATCCTCAGTGCCATCACAGATATTTTCTGTCAGAATCATTGCACTGACTCACCAACTGTATTTCCGTCTCCAGTTCAAAACTAATCCATGTGGACATGGGATTTGCCAGACTGAATCAGACCACTGATTTAGCAAAATTTAATATCTTGCTTTCCTTAGTGATGCATTAGAGGAAGATACAATTCCCTTCTCCTTTTACTAAATAAAGACACTTGCAAGACGGAAATTGCTATGAGAGCAAAAAAGGTTTCCTGAAATATACAGTGGAGTGTTTGAGTCAGGAGACACTATTAGTGTTGTTATAGTCATTATTTATTTTAAGTTCTGTTGTTTGGTCATGAAAATGTTCAACCCTTTAAAATATGTGGCTACTAATAAAGTATCTTTATGATATGGGGCAAAATAAGTGACTTGAGTAAGTTGCATTGCTTTAATAAAAGCTTCAACTGTGACACTTCTATCTGGGCAATGGGAATCATTGCCCCTCCCAGGAAAATGGTATAGCACTGTCATGTCGTCTGATAGAACGCCACCTACTGGGCTCCTCACTGCTAACAGTATCATTTATTTCTTTAGTTGTCATTCTCTCATTGCTATAGATTAAATGCATAGCAATGTGGAATGAGTTTCTGCATGCTATTTCACAATGCAACATATTAAACTACTTAAAATACCTTATGAGTGATCTCACATGCTTGTAGAGGGTTATCAATTACTACAGTGCAGTGAGGGCATGGTGAGTGCTAATTCATTATATTTTTGTCAGGTTCAGGAGTTAAATTAAGGGACAGCAGTACTTGTTCCTCCATTGATAAGCACTCCCACTCTCTCCTCCCCTTTGCTAGTTAGGAGGGAAGGATCCTTGTCAAGTAAATGTTGTATTATGACAAAATTCTATTTGTCTACTCACTTTGAAGACTACATTTAAGTAAGATTTTAATATAATTGTGGAAAAGGCAAAAGAGATTTTGTGCCCAGATTTGTCAGTTTTCATTAAAATTTTGCACAACTCAACTTAAAGTAAGTTATCCTTTCCTTTTGTAAGAACATTTAGGATCCTATCCCCATCTGTAGAATTTCTTATTTTGGCTTTGGTACAATACGGAGAAAACTAGGATCTAATGATTTTTGACTACCATTGTCAGTTTCAGTTTTTTAACTAACAGATCCTGCACTTAATTTTTCAGAATACTTTAAAATCTATCCTTATCCAGGCAAAACTCCCATTGAAGCTAGTGCCTGAATAAGGGTTAGATTATTACAAAGAGCTGGGCCCTTTCTGAAAAATCTTGAAAAATTATTCACTTTGTTCTTAAGAGCCTTGGACTTGTTGTCAAACGTGCACAAAACATATTGGGCACCAATTCTTTGGCTGCAAGATTTCTGGCTAGGGATAAAAGCTGGAAATGCCCAGTCATGTTTTGTTTCACTTCAGTCAATGCTGCTAACTGCAAATATTCTGGAATAATAGTCTGGCTAGAGACATATATCTCTGGATGAGGTGCAGTCCATCTGTGCCCTTAACTCCTAAAAGTTGTTCTTGTGCTGGTAAATGGTAGCTGTCCATTTCATAGAATGACAGAATAAGGCATCCATCAGGAAATCCACTCTCTTGCTTAGTTTACAAATTAAAAACAAGAGGCAAGAGCTGTTGAATATCAATATTAGGTAAGTGATACAAGAGTTGGGGAAGGGAAATACTCTTCTGCAGGACGTGGGAATAGGAGGTTGGGGAAGCTATCTTGGAGGGCTTGATAGCTGAACATGAGAGCTTCTAGAGATGAAGGAAGAGTCCTCCTCCTGTCCACAACAGTAGCTTTGAAACCTTCTACTGATGGCAAGTAGAATAAATCTGGCTACTGACCTACTGGTTAGCTTCTAAAAGTTGTCCAAAGGAACTAATTCCACTGGAACATGCTTAATTGTAACATTACGGTGGGGAAGGCCATTAGCTACCATACAAAAATGACTGAATAAATAGCTTCCCATTCTTTCACAGTCCTACCTCAATAGCTCTGGTAAATGTGTTGCTTTCAAGTCTCTTTATATTTGGCCTGAGCTGTTCTTCATAGCCTTCAGGGTTTTGCCCATGTTCCTTTTATTTCTAAAAGGTTGTTACAAGGAGGAGGGAGAAAAATTGTTCTCCCTAACTTCTGATGATAGGACAAAAAGCAATGGGCTTATATTGCAGCAAGGGAGGTTTATGTTGGACATTATGGGGGGAAAAAACCCTTCCTATAAGGGTGGTTAAGCACTGGCACAAATTGCCCAGGGAAGTTGTGCAATCTTCATCATTGCAGATTTTTAAGAGCAGGTCAGACAAGCACCTGTCGGAAATAGTCTAGGTCGGGGTGGGAAACCTAAGGCTGGGGGCAGATGCGGTCCCCAGCTTGCTTGGATCCGTCTCCTGAGGCTCGGGGTTTCTCCCAGCATTGGGGAGCCCATGCTGGTGAGGGGTGGGCTTTTTTTGTTGCTCACTATTGCAGCTCCTGACTTTTGTGGGTCAGTGGCCCAGACCCAAAAAAGGTTACCCACCCCTGGTCTAGATAGTGCTTGGTCCTGCCTTTACTGCAGAGGATTCTTGAGGTTCCTTCCAGTCCCATGATTATATGAACTTACTTGCATGAAAATTGAATTTACAACTCACTATTGATCTGAGAAACTTCTGGTCCTAGTGTGGCTTCATTTATGAAACAGCTATTGATGGAACTTCAGCTAGTTGTGTCTGTACTTGTGGCCTGTGGTTTCTGGCTTATGGTATTCTGAAACCAAAGTGGGAGAGCTTTTTGTCTCCATAACTTCTTTAAGAGCTGAATCCAGGATATTACCAAATACTCTGTATCTTCAAGAAAAAGTTTGGAAGCCTCCACTAGTTTTCTTGTTAGTAGTGAATCCATAGGATTTTGCATGCCACAGTGGAGGCATGCAAGATACTAGCTGCTAGGCAGATGGAATCCTTGGTCATGTCATTTAAGAGTATTTGTGTTGGAATAGGCTCTTATAGTCTGGTTTCAAAAGAACGGTATTGATCTGGATTCTGGAGAACACCAGGTTGGCTACCCTGGAGAAATAAAGTGCTTAGATCACTTTGGAACTTGGGGCTCGCTCTAATTTTAAATGTGCCCTGAATCCCAGATGGTTCTTCAGGGAAATGCAGAAGAACTTTTTCCTGCGGCAAAAGCGCCGACGCTCGGGGTCAGCTGGGAGCTCCTCCACTGACCCTGGGCTCCGTGCAGCGCAGCTGCTTTAAAATGCCATGAGGAGCCTGGCATCGGGCACATTCAGGGGACTCTCCAGCTGGCCCTGGGCTCAGTGTGGCATCTTATGCAATTCAAAGCGGCAGCACCGCTTGGAGGCTGGGATCAGTCCCCAGCTGATCCCGGGCTCCACACGGCATTTCGCAGTGGCAGTGCCCCACGGAGTAGCTGATCCTGGGCTCTGGGTGACACTGCTGCTTTGAAGTACCCCCTCTTCAGCAAAATGCAGCAAAGGGGGGGGGGGGAGTTGGGAGTGGAATCGACTAGTCACCTATCCTGTCGACTAGTCCTTCACATCCCTAACATGGACTCCACAGCTAGAGCTGAACAACAAGCCAGTATACGTCTCCTGTCTTCTGTTTATCGGCCTCACTTGAGAGAAACATCAAGGACAGAACGGTGGGGGGAAAGACAGGACAAGAGCAAGCCTATCCTCTAGGGGAAGGCATTGACTTCAGTAAATAATTAAATCCATATGCATTTGTTTTTACCAGTATAACTCTGTGGTTATACAAAAAGCTAAGGAGTTGCACCTATTTAACAAAACCTATATTGGTAAATAATTCAAAAACCGTATAGACAAGCCTTTTATCTTTTTCTCAACTGAGTGATGTAAGTAAAGGAAGAGGGCCCCTGTTCACCCTGTAATGACGATCTGAAAAAAATATGGTGTCAACAGTGTAATGAAATGAATAGCCATTTCCTTGAGTATTAATGAGATGAGCACAATGGACTATCGGTGGAGTTATCTCAATGAGACGTCTGCAACTTATTTCCTTGGGTCCATTTACTTACTGTCATGATAGGTATGCTTTTGGGGATTCTTCTTTTTGTGTTCTTGCTAAAGATGTTCCTTTGTGCATAACAAGCAGCATTAAATCATACTGTCTGGATGTGCTTGAATTAGAAGCTAGAAGCTTTTAGCCCAGGCTGCAGAGCTCCCTTGTTCTAAGTGCCACTTCATGGGACAGTGAACCAGACACTAGGAGTCCGTCTACACAGCACATTTATTTCAAAATAAGCTATTTTGGATTTTTTTTCTAAAATAGCTTATTTCAAAATAGCACATCTACACTACAGGGAAGCCTCAAAATTAGTCTGAGGCAGGCTTCCCTAATGTGGACGTGCTACCTTGATTTAGAGCCCCGGGAGGCACTGGGGAGTAATTACTTTGAATGGCCCTTGGGAGGAGCTATTTCGAAATAGCAGCAGTGGAGCGTCCACACTACTGCCATTCCGAAATAGCTATTTCAGAATAGGTATTATTCCTCGTGGAATGAGGTATACAGATTTCAAAATAAGCCATCTGTTATTTCACAATTATTTCAAAATAACGTAATTGCTGTGTAGATGCTCCCATTGTTATTTCAAAATAACGTCTGTTGTATTTCAAATGGTTCCCTGCCTATATTTCCCATGAGACGTGTGTTTCTTACCCAATACAGTCCAGTCATGAACTGTTGGGTCTTCCCTAATAATGGGCTGCCTGCAATGATTTGATTAGCTATGTTTTGCATGCAACATGCTTACTCAACATTTTTATGAATAGAGCAATTAAACCCCCAATTCTGCAGCCTTTACTTACTGTGATAAAGTTCCTACTTGAACTCATAGAATCATAGAGCTGGAAGAGACCTTAGGAGGTCATCAAGTCCAGCCCCCTGCCCAAGGCAGGACCAATCCCAACTAAATCATCCCAGCCAGTGCTTTGTCAAGCCGAGATTTAAAAACCTGTAGGGACGGAGATTCCACCACCTCCCTAGGTAACCCATTCCAGTGCTTCACCACCCTCCTAGTGAAATAGTTTTTCCTAATATAACTCAGTGGGTCCTGTTCTTCCAGGTGGATTTGCTTGCTCAGGGGTTCACAGCAGCCTCCAATTCTAGGCACCACACCTATTGCATTAGTTTGCTGTTTACTGAGTTCTTGTCGTCATTGGCCAGCATGTGATATAAGGGGAGAACAATCTCCACAGTCTTTTCCCCAAGTACAAATGGGGAGGTGGGTGTTGCGGGAAACCCCAGACCCACCCTCTACTCCAGTTTCCAGCCCAGGATCCTGTAATAGTAGCTGCATATGTGAGTATCTAATACCTGCTGTAAGACACTACCAAGACCCCTGGGCTACTTCCTCACATCTTCCCCAGCACCTTCCTTCTCTTTCATCATCCTTGTGTCCATTTGTCTCCTCTCCTTCTACTCCCAGTGGCACTTTCCTCCATCCTCTCAGCTACACACATGCACCACCAACTGCAGGCAAGCTCCTTTTATAGCCAGTCACAACTGGCTTTCTTTTGGGAACCTGGGGTTAATCAACCCAGGCTGACCTGACTCTGCAGGCCTGGTCAATTAGCTCCAGGTGTTCAGTTCCCCTGATGGTTTCTGCTGGTTCTAGACCAGCCCCTCCCTATTACCCTGGGAACAGACATCTCCTCAGTCTGCGGCTTATATATCTCCCCTCCAATACTTTTCTACAGCCTTCTGATCTGGCCCTGTCACATTTATATAGACTAGCATTTACAAATGTAGTCAATTTAATTCAATAGAACTGTCAATAAGTGCTATTACAGTCAAATGCTAAAGCTGTTCTCTGACTTTAGCACCCCAAACGTACTTCTTTACTATCAGTAAAGGGCAATTTTTGTTTCACCTTTTTGTAAGAATTTTTCATCAGTGATTGTCTGGGTGAAAATAACTTCTGCAACACTGAGATGTTCTTATAGGAAAATTTCAATTTTCCTGACACTTTTTCATTTTATATTAGTAAAAATCAACAAAATATTTAGTTTTCAGTCATTTTGGCCCAATTCTAAATATTTCCTTGGAGTTGCAACATGCATGCCTCATGCTCCTGTTCTCTCATGAATCAGGCTCTCTGGCCAGACTACAGATGCCATGATGCAACATTCTGCACTCTGACCATTGGGGGTTGGATCATTGCAGTTGCATTATGAGATGTAGTCTCACGTGGCAGCCCCGTCAGAGGAGAAGTGGGGCATGAGGTGCCTGAACTGCTATGAGGAGTTGCACCATGTAAGGGTTACACCATGAGGAGATGCAATTTAAAACAAAATGTTTTGGCATGGCTGAGTCCAACGATTGTTTGGTTTTTCCAGAGCTTTAGGTTCTGTGAAATTTCAATATTTCAACTTCTCATCCTGTCTTAGCACAAAAACAAATGTTAAAATATTGGGCTTTCCCATGGGGTAGAAACTCTAATTTGTTTGTTAAGCTCTGCTTAGAATACCCTAAGCTCTTTTGATAATACTTTCTATGGTTGATCAAATTTTTTACATTGTCTGCTTTTGGTACAGCACAGTTATCTCTATTAGTGTCTGTCACGAGTCCGCACTCTTAGCCCATGCGTATTCCACCCTTTATTCAATTATGCCCCCTCACATCTCCCAAGTGCCGACTATTTCCGAGGCAAACACCATCCGATCGCCCCGAATCAGTTAGCCGCTCCGGTTTGGGCCTCTAGAGTCATCTTTAGGCGGCGGAGAGGGGGGCCCGGGCCCACCCACTCTCCCGGGCCCCAGCCCAGGGCCCTGACGCAGGGAGCCAGGCTCCCTGCGGTAGCAAATGGGGGTGTTGCCCCTAAACATGTCTGCTCACGGGCTTTGCAACCCCGCCCTGGGCCACTGCTCAGCTCTGCCGCACGGGGCTCAGATCACGGGTGCAACGTGTGCCCGCTGCGCCCCTGCTCCTGAGTTTCCCTCGTACCTCTCCTCCTGTGCTTCTGCCTCCCTGCACCTCTCCTCCTGTTTCTCTGCCTCCCTGCCCTGCCCGGGCGTCACCCTTTTACCTTCGTCCCTGGGCACGGCGGGTGATGTCACGCTCCTCTCCGGCCTTACCCCCTCCTCTATGGGAGTGTCTGGGCGCCCGCCTGATGTCACGTGCCCGGGAGGCGTGACGTCGTCCTCCTGTGCCGGGCCTGCAGGGTCCGCGCTCTCCGCGCGGCCCCTCCTCCTTCCCCGTCCGGCACCTCCAAAGCCGGCCCCGCTGCTTTCCGCGTAGCGCGGGCGCTGGCATCTTCGCCCTCCTGGGCCTCCCTCAGCCTGGGGCAGTGTCGGGGTTGCTTCACCCTGCCACAGTGTCTTTTAGATATATAAAAGTCGGAGGGGTAGCCATGCCAGTTTGTAACAGTCTCTAGAGACTAACAAAAATATATAGTATCATGAGGTTTCATGGGTAAAACCTACTTCATCATCAAATCGAATGATGATGATAAAGTGGGTTTTACCCATGAAAATTCATGATGCTATATATTTTTGTTAGTTTGTAAGGTGCCACAGGACTACTTGTTATTTAGCTGTATAGTTTTACATTGTGTTCCTCCCACAGCTGTCATAACAAGGGTGGAATAACTTTCATGTATCCCACTGATGTGAATGGAAACTTTGCCTATATAGTGACTGGAGAATCTGGCTGAAAGTGAAGAAAAGTTAGGTCTATGTGTTTTCAGTCATCACACAAACATTTTGCAGTCATGGAAAACCATTCACGCTGAAATAAGTAATGTCCAATCCAATGGTTACAGTGCTAGGTTGGGACTCTGGGTACTAGATTTAATTCCCTGCTCTACCACAAACTTTGCCATTTGGAGAAGTCATTTAGCTTCTTGGTGCCTCAGTACACCTTAAGAAAAATGGGGATGATAATATTACCCCTACCTCACCAGTAGAAATCCACTGGTGTCCAAGGACAGATGAACTTCAATGTCTTTTAGTCACAATGAGGTGATGTTCTTTACACAGATTAATTGAATGGAATTATTCTTCAATTATCCCAACTCTTTTTTTTATATATTTGTTACCCTTATGGGGTGACAACTACTACTAACTACTTCTAAGTCCTAATTAGCCTAATTAAAATATTTTAAGGTGTTAGGTGCGACTCCGAAAACCGTATCTATTCACCGGCTTTGTCCTTACCAAAAGACGACCGCAGATAAATAAAGACATAACAATTTGGATAAGTTTAGACAACAGGACTATATTGTAGCAAATATATATATATATATATATATATATATATATATATATCTCAAACTAACAGGGGGCAGTCCCCTTTTAAATAAACAACATTACCTAACAGAGTCTAGCGACGCGGAGACGATGGACGAGTTGTTGGTGACCTCAATCCGTTGGTCCTTTCGGGCCTCGGGAGAGGAACAGCCAGGAGTCCCACGTTGGTAGGCCGAAGTCTGGCGACCTCTATCCTTCGGCTAATTTAAAGCCTCGGAGAGGAACAGCCAGGCGATCCCTCAAAGGCTGGTTGAGATCAGAGGCGGCCGCTTCACCTTCCGAAGTCGTCTGGTCTCCGCGCTCTTCCTGCACTTCGGATGCAGCTGGAACCGGCGATGGAAGCTAGACTCTATCTAACCTAAACTTAATCTAACCTAAAATAATACCCTAACTAATTCGCGACGCACCCGCCGGACAGACACGACGACGGCCAACGTGCGTGGACCGAGGCTGCCTGACGGACAGACACGAAGGCGAAATCTAATCTACCTAACAACTAAGCTAACTAAACTAAACCTAAGGAAAGGAAGGAGAAATGAACCTTCCGTTCATCTCCTTTCCATAAGACTCTAGACCTCTCTCATACCCTCTCACTCATATGCTAAGCCTGACCTAAGCCTAAGCCCGACGCCCCGACGCAACCCCAGAAACGGCCGTTGCTCGGACTTATAAAAACTAGGCTCATGCATATTCATGCAGGCTCAGGTTTAAAATGATTGGTGGAGATGGAGTGCCTATTTACATAAGTTTAAAATGATTGGATGACACACTTTGGAAATTACATATTCATGAGTAACAGTCATCTTGATGAATATTCATACACCTTCAAATTTATACAGTCAGTTGGACACTACGTGCCAGGTGACTAGGCACTAATGGTTTCTGAGAATGATTGACATTTACATTACAAGACATGCCATGATACAATGATGACAATTTAGACCAAGTTATACATTAGGCTCACTGTTACAGATGATACATTGGTATAAGCATGATGATACATTATATAAGCATTCAATCATTGCATAATTTGTAACATATTAATTCCATTAACTATTAATTTAATCAGATAGGAACAAAGAAAATAAAGGATGATCATAAAAAAAATAAAGGATAGCCTCAGCTAAATTATATTTGGCTAGTAACTTTTGGTTTAAAACACCAAATAGTGCAAAGAAAAGAAAAGCCTGTAAATAGAATCAAAACCAGGGCTGTTAAGCGATTAAAAAATGTGATTGCGATCAGCAGCGTTTCAACGGAGCAGTGCTACATGGAGCCCGGGATCAGTTGGAGTCCCCAGCTGACCCTGGGCTCCATGAATTGCTGCCCCTTGGAAGCGCTGAGCCGGTGTTTCCAAGGGGCAGCGCATTAGGAGCCTGGGATCAGCTGGGGACTCCAGCTGATCCCCAGCTCTGTGTGGCAAAGCCCCTTTGAAGCACGGGAGCAGCACTTCAAAGGGGCAGCGCATCATTAGCGCCTGTGATTAACGCATTAAAAAAATTAATGTGTTAATCCCGTCCTGCGTTAATCGCAGGCGTTAACGCAGGTCAAGTGACAGCCCTAATCTAAACTATTTCTATAACTACAATACTTATGGTTTCCAGAAGATGCAAATGCTATTCTAATTCTTCTTGGTTCTCATTGATTTTCTCATTAAACATATGTGATCCTGTTTTAGGTACTTTCATACGAGGGATGTGAACGACTAGTCGACTATCTGATAAGCAAATGCTTATCAGATAGTCGGCACACTAGTTGACTAGTCGCTTCCCCTCCCCTCCGCCCCGGCTGTCTCTATCAGACATAGGCTGCAAGGTGGGGGGGAGGAAAGGTGGGGGTGCTTCAAAGTGGCAGCGCCTTGTGGAGTCCGGGATCAGCTGGGGACTCCCCTGCTGACTTCAGGCTCCATGCGGTGCAGCCGCTTTGAAACACCACAGGGAGCATAGGGCCGGGGGGGACTGCTTAAGTCCCCCACTGGCCCTGTGCTCCCTGTAGCGCTTTCACCTTGAAGTGTAGCAACAGCCCTGAGGCTCTTGCTACACCTCAAAGGTGGAGGCGCCCTTATTGACTAATCAAAATTTTGCATCCCTATTTCATACTACAGTAAAAGTTCTTTAGAGTTTCAGGATGTTTGCGGAACCTGGGTGACTTTACTCTGAATGATCATACCCAAATGTGACTGCTTTGGTGAAGTGCCTTGGGATCTTCATGAGGGTCATGGTGTATAAAAATAAGCCACTATTCCATTTAACATGTTAAATTAACCTTTACAAGCCTTTTGAGAGACTGTATCAGATATGTGGAAGTTGTAAAAGTTTATCCAGAAAAGTATGACAGTTGTTGCCATACAATAAGCACCATTACAATTTTCATGTTCTACCTCAAGAATAGTACTTACATTAATCATTCTGTCTTGCTGTACTAGGAATAGGAGAGCACAAAATTACAATCATTGTAGGCTGGTAAATGTGAAATTTATAATGATGCCCTCTGAGAATACTTAAATACTTTGAATACCAGCCATAATGTACACAGGCATCACATGTGTGTGCGTCTGACCTTCTTTTCAGTGAACTGTTGGTAATGAAAACAAACAAAAACAGTAGAGATGCTTAGTGATAATCAAAAGTTTCTTATTTGGAAATTTTCCTAGTTTGGAAATTATTGCCTTCAGCTGTGAAAATAGCAGGCTTTTCCTGTGAAGATGAAAAAACTGTCACTTAAAATAAATGTCAGTTCTGTTTTGCAAATATTGAAAGAGTGACTTTGTTTTAAGATCACATTCTGCTCTATAAATGTTACTTGCACAAAGGGATGAATTATTTCATTAGATCAAGTAAAAGAAACAACTCTGGTTGCAAATGGCATTTCATTGTTGATATTGATATTGAGCCTCACTGAGATCTCTTCTTGTGGCTTTTGCACAAAGAAATGGCAAACATACAACTGAGAGTCTTGGTCTGGTTTATATGAGCTGCCTGGACTTTGGAAATTGAATCATATTCAGAATTTGATTGTCACACTAAAACACAGCATTACCCATTACACTAGGATTGATTAACCCCCATATTTCCTGAGTAATGTGGTATGCTTGGTCATTGCTGCTGGTGTACTTTTAAGGAGGCTACTTCTAAGAAACTAGACTTCAAAGAATGAGAGGTTTTGAAACATTGGAGAGAGGGCTTTGTTCATGGTACCTTTGTCAACATGGTATGCTCTAACTATAACAGGTATTGCAATCCTATGTAATATCTTTGGGAAACATAATGTATCAGTTTCAGTGTAAGCTAAGGATTGTGTGCAATTCTGAGGGTCACCACAGCTTCTTCATGAACCAAAAATAATTAGAAGCGATTATGCTAAATCACCAAAGTTGAGATGTGCCACGTGCTGGGGAGCTCATCTATATGTTTTCAAACTGGATTCCCAGACCTCATCAAACAAATAAGATTTTTGAGGAAAGAGCTGCGTTCACACTGAGTAAGGACTTCGTTTTGATCCGGCCAATGGGCAGGACCTTCTGTCCAACAGAGTTGCAGAAGGGTTGGAAAGAGCTTGCCTGTTGGTGTCTCTGTTCTCTCTTTGTTTCTCCTGTTAAACTTTTACACTTAAAATAAATACAATTTGCTTTGTTCAGAAGGCTAGTATGGGGCACACCATAATTAGATCCCGGAGAGAGGATAATCACAACTACTGGACCTTGGTCAGACCTGCCATGGAAACCATAGTGAGATGTAGTGAGTGTAAACCTAAACCCTCAGTTTGCGGTGGGAGAGATGCAGGTTCTGTGCTAGGGATGGAAGTGACTAGTTGACCATCCAATAAGCAAATGCTTATTGGATAGTCGACTCAACTAGTTGCTTCCCCCTTTGCTGCCTCTATCAGAAAGATGGAGCAAGGGGGGGGGAGCAGGATCCAGTGCTGGGGGGCAGGCGTTCCAGCAGGGACCACTTCTCCCTCCCTCCCTTCCCCCCCCGATAAGGGCTTTTGCCGCCAAGCAACCCCTGGCCGCTACGAACAGGGGCTGCTACAGCACCGACCCCTGTTCGTGGCAGACAGGGCTGTCCCCCGCGAACATGGGCTGCTGGAATTGGCACGAGCCAGGACCAAGTAGCCCCAGCTCATGCTGATCACTGTGCCTCTGTATTTTAAATGTAGTAAGAGCCCAGTGGCTCTGCAGCTAACCCTGTTTCGGTTCTGCGGAGGTGCTTATTGACTAACTGTATAGTCAATACAAATTGTATTGACTATACGATCAGCCAAATAATCACATTTTAACATCTTTAATCGGTGCCTGAGAGTAGTGACAGCTGGGATCTGGAACCTTATGAGGCTACCCTCAAGGAAAACTTGGGATTGCGGGAGAGGAGTAAATGTTAACCCTAAATTGTGACATCCTCATACTTCTGTGATGGGAACAATTCCATACTCTTTGGATTTTTATCATTTTTATACAAACACCGAATATGGATTCAGAATCAAAATAGAAGATTTCAGTATCCCATCCTACATGCATATGAATCATCAAGCTGGTTATTTAAGCCATTGATGGTGATCTGTTTATTTCCCTCTGAAAACCTCAAGAGGTATTAGAATTAATTGAACAAAAATGCAGTAGGTCCTAGATAAAAGGACCATAGATACCACCCAGTGAGTAATATCTGCATTTTTTTGGACAAAGATCACAGCACAATGTGATCAGTTTCTTTTCTAATTTCCTTTCTTCCTCAGAGATGGATGAGTTTCAGATTTTGAGAGCTCTGATGTTGTTACTGTAGTTATCAGATGAATATATGGGGATGGATAATTATCTCATGTGTCTCACTGACGATGAATGACATCTCCAGGATTTCTGTGAGGGTAAAAAGTTAGAAATGAAAGGCTCCAGTGTTGGGTGGCCAGGCCTCTGGTTTTTTACATGAATGCCTGGTTAAAAAGTGATCCTGGCAGCTCTGGTCAGCACCACCATCAGGGCTATTAAAAGTCCACTCAGTGGCACAACATGGCTAAGCAGGCTCCCTACCTGCCCTGACTCCACGCAGATCCAGGGAAGTGGCCGGCAGTTCCCTTTTGGCTCCTATATGTAAGGAGGTAGGCAGGAAGGCTCTGTGTACTGCCCCCTCCCACCGCCCTGAGCGGTGGTGGTTCCACAGCTCCCATTGGCCAGGAACTGCAAACAGTGGGATTGATGGGGGCAGTGCCTGCAAGCATGGGCAACAAGTTGAGCATCCCTGTCCCCTGGGAGCAGCCAGTCATTTCTTAGGAACTGCCGTAGGTAAGTGCTGACTGGACCCTGCACCCCAAGGCCCTGTCCCAACCTCCCTTTCCCATACCCCAAACCTGTTGGCCCCAGCTTGGAGCCCCTCTTGTACCCCAAATCCCTCATTCTCAGCCCCACTGCAGAGCTTGTACCCCCAGCCAGAGCCCTCCAGCCCTCAATGGCCTACTCCCTTGCTCCAGCCCTCAGTCCCCTTCCTGTATCCCAGTTGGAGCCTTAACCCCCTCCCACATTCCAACCCTCTGCCTTAGCCTGGTGAAAGTAAGGGGGAAGGGAAATAGAATGGGAGGGGGCAGGCCTCAGGGAAGGGCAGATTGGAGACAGGGACTCAGGGAAGGGGCAGGGTGGGGACGGGACAACGTTGTTTGGTTGTGTGCCATTAGAAAGTTGGCAACCCTATGTCCATTGCTAAATCATTCTTTTTGAAAGATAATTTAAGAGGATAAGAAAACTGTTATGCTGTAGTGATATTTTAAATTTTTAAAAACATAATAAACGACTGTCTTACAAGAGGTTAGTAATGGCCTTACTTAATAAAGCATGAGGGTAAAAGTTTAGAATGTATTAGGTAAAGGCAGGAATTAAAGTATGGCTGTCCTATGACAATGACTGTAAAAAGCACCTTTATTGAGCAGATCTGCTTTCTTTAATTAAGATAGGGTGATATTACTGCTTTTATTTCTGTAGAGTGAGCATAGCTGAGGGAGTGGTCTGGTTCTGGTTTTTCTAGGGATGTCACCGGTTAACCAGAAGGCATCACCATTACCACTTAGTAGCTTACCAGTTAACCAGCAGCCCAGCTAGGTTAGAGCAACCTCCCTCCCCCACCCCAGCCTACGGGAAACTTTGACGTGATTATCCAATTAGATGTAACATTTAACTGATTAAATGGGATTTTACATCCCTAGTTCCTTCTTTGTAATGGACACAAATCAGATATCCGAAAAGGCAGCACACAAAAACGTGTTGGAGAACACTTTAATCTCCCTGGACACTCATTAAGGGATCTACAAGTTGCTGTTTTGTTTCAGACCAATTCCACAAGCCAAATACACAGAAAAGGATTGGAAATCCACTTTGTTCGCAAGTTTAACTCTCATGCAAATGGTCTAAATCGCGATATTGGATGGCTCGCGCATTATCAACCAACCAAACAATGAAGGTGCCAATGGTTCTTGATGTCTGTGTAGAATCTGGTGTTAGTACTCTTCCTTTCCTAGTGCAAACTAATGGTTCTCATCAGCCTCTTAGCTATTTAGTCTTTAAGGTGCTGGTGGACTATTTGTTGATTTTTTTTTAAGTTTTTCCTGTTACAGACCGGCTCGGCTATCCCTTTGAAACTTATCTACCCAATGTCCTCTTTCCCCCCTCCCCCCCCCCTCCAGATTTTTTCCTCCCCTTCTCCCTTATTTATTCTTGGTTCTGGACTTCCAACACTCCAGTCATCTGAAGAAGTGGGTTATGCCCATGAAAGCTCGTGATACCATCTTCATGTTTTGTTAGTCTTTAAAGTGCTACTGGACTGTTGTTTTTTTAAGTTTTTTCTGTTATAGACTAACTCGGCTACCCCTCTAAAACTTCTTTGTATTGTTCACAGAACTGATTTAAAATGTTCTAATCATTATACCTGTGCAAACTCTGTGTCTTCAATGCACAGCAGAGATGTTGCTGAACGTATTCAGACCTGCATAAATTTTTGTTACTGGTCATGTGTGATAAGAAAAGAATGCAACTGTAAATCATAGAATCATAAAACACTAGAACTGGAAGGGACCTCGAGAGGTCATCAAGTCCAGTCCCTTGCCCTCACAGCAGGACCATTCCTGATAGATGTCTATCTAACCTGCTGTTACGTATCTCCAAAGATGGAGATTCCACAACCTCCTTAGGCAATTTATTTCAGTGTTTAACGACCCTGACAGTTAGGACGTTTTTTGTAATGTCCAGCCTAAACCTCCCTTGCTGCAGTTTAAGTGCATTTACCTATTTGTAACTCTTCATAATAAAACATCACTTGAAATGGGTTGAAACCAGTAGCAAAATCCAACATAAAAACGAGACCTTACTACATTCAGAACAATTTGCCAGCCTAGAGGAGCTGAAGTAGACAAATTAATGCTATCATTTTCACTTCAATCTATGTATTTTAAAAGATAGAGAAAGTACTATTTTGGAAATTTGAGTAAATCACTGTTCTTGTTTTAAATTTTAATATGAACGAATAGCAATAATTACTGATTTTCTAGAGCCTCGAAATTAACCATTCAAATTCCACCAAGGCTGCTAGTGATGACAAGTTGTTTCTACCTGATGGATGTTTTGGTGTTGAGTGTGAAACATGTTGATGGTCTCAGTGGACAGGTGAACTGTAAGAAGCACCAGCAAAATTTGTGGAAAGTAGCACCTAGCTTTGTCAGCAAATTCTTCAGAGAGGAGCTAGATTGAATGGTTCTGAAAAGTGAGCTACTACTTTCGCCTTAGCGATAATTCTTCCAGTATAGGGTTTAGGCAGGTGACTGGGCCTGTGTTTGGGGAGCATGTGCCACTGCTGCTTCTTATTTAAATCTATAAATGGAAGTGTCAGCAGCTTTTATAGTTTTAGGTTGCTAACAGTTTTCCATTATGAATTTTATATTTAAATTGAAATAGAGAACTTTAACATCTATGGCTGTAAACTCAGGCACTTTCACAAGACCAAAATCCATCCAGAAATAGTGGGAAAAAAAAAGACATCAACTAGCAATTTTTACTATTATCTACATATGTGCTGGCTTTCCCTAAATTGTCGACATAATAAATTCAGCAATTATTGCTTGAGTTTTACTAGAAAAATATTTACCCATCATTATCCCATTATCCTGGCCCAGTACTCTGTAAGTGCTTCAATTCCTGAAATAATAACAACCACCTTCTCTTTCCCTTAGCTTCCTTTTGGGTTGGATTTGTTTTGGATAGGGAACAGTAATAGCACAATCACACTAATTATTAGGCTCCAGTTATGCTTCACATTGCAATTAGACACAGATTCATAGGTGTAACAAAATAGGAAGTTTGAATGCCAGGAAATACAAAATTCTGAGCCGTTCTTACATTGAACAATAGTCTATTTTTCTCTTATGTTTGCTAAATAAGGAACAAAGGGAATTCAACATAACAGTCAACTGATTGGTTTGGTTCCTAATGCCATTTACTCAGGGTCAGATCCCATTCTGGTTGAAATCAATGGGCATTTTATCGTGGATTTCAATAGGATCAGGATCTGGCCACTAAGTTGTACACAGACTTCTGGGATATTTGCAAAATTAAGATTTTTCTGATTTGATACTTTTTTATAATTTGTCAGATGCTGTGTTCATAGATGGAGTTTTAATAAAGAGTGATGTTGCATACTAATGTGGATGGCTTATTTTTAAGATGCTTTTCTTCAAGATGGAGCTTGAAGTTAATGAGTGGAATGTGATCATTGCTATGGAGTGATGAGTACATTTGTAAATGGTAGCTTAGCTCACAGTATGACTGAGGTCTTCAAACCTGCAAAAAGACAAACAAAATCACCTGCCAGTGACTTCAGTGGGAGTACTTGTGTAAAGTTCAGTGCATCTGTAAACCTTTGCAGGATTGGGGCCAAAGATTGTTAATACCATACAAGTCACTTTCTCCCCTAAACTCTCTTATATGTGAGGTTTTATGGACACTGACACCTGTGTGGCTATACAGTTACAGAACAGTTGCTGTTTCTCATTGAGAGCAGTCTATAAAATCTCCAGACACTCTGAGAAGTTTCAAACTTTTTTTGGCGTCAGTTCTAACTTTTTAATAACTAGAAATTGACTTTTCTCCCCATGTTAATTGCAAGTAATGTTGGAGGGAAATATAACTTGTGAAAAGCTGCGTGAAAGAGAAACTATATGTGGTTTTGCATGGAAACCTTGTTTTAGCCTAAGCTGTAAAATCGGCCAAAACTTCAGGTGTTATGTTTGGAGCATACCAACAAAAATTAGACACATTGCAGCCTACCAGAAAGAGTGTATTTTTAACACTAAATATATTTCAGTTCTGAACCTTACCACACAAGAACCAAAATGAGGTTGCTCCCTGATGCAGAGAAGCAAAACGTACCCTACATTGCTCTAGGATGGCTGACCCTATGTACCTAGACTGCTGCTAGAGCCAAGTCACACATTTCCCTACAAAATCTAACCTTCAGGCAGAACCAGGAAAAAATCTTAAACATTTGAGGTGATAGTTTAGTATTTAAATACAATTTTCAATACACCACAATTTTGACTTTTTTCCCCTTCACATTTATCCTTAAGAATAAAATCTTGAATGCTGTTTAACCAGTATCAGGAGGGCATCTTGCCTGTGTGTGCAGATAGGTTTTTTTTTTTTTTTTTATGTAGCCAAAGACTCAGATAAACTAATAGCAGCAACTCAATAAACTCTCAGATAAGAATAATTAGTTGACTGATATTTGCATTAGGTTTAAAAAAATCATGAAAACCCTGAGTTTTTGTGCTTAATAAAGATGTAAAGACGATGATTTTTCCTCCCATGCAAATCATGCATATTGTACAACAAGCCTTCCAAAATTACACATTGCGATATTAAAATCTCACTGTTCAGCATTCTAAGTATTGACATGAAAATAGTTTTGTCTTGGGGGCTTTAGGAAATAAATATTGTCCAGAGGTTTTTTGAGTCAGTGCCATTTATAAAGAAAAGAATTTTGTGGGGGAAAAAAGGGAGTCTGTGTTAAATTACACAAAACTGTAAATTCTGAAGCTGGAAAAAAAAACCCAAACATTCTAAAGTGAATGGGAAGCTTTTGGCAAGTCTGGGCTGTGCTGGGCTGGAAATGTTCTGTGATGAAGAAAAATAGAGCAGTTGTACAGGTCTCACTCTTCTCTGAGATTCAGTTAGCATCTGTAATCTTGGTTGGTTTGCCTCCAGTTCCCTTCTCCTTTTTGCAAAGGACACTTTTGGGCTTCCTGTGCACATTTAATTTAATTCAAAAGGCCTAAGCCTGTTGGGACCAGACACACACAATCCTGTTCTCATTGAAATCAATGGCAAATTCACCTGTTCTTACAGGTGCTTAATGCACATTGCAGATTTGTAAACTGCCTTTCTAATGAGTGCTTCATTTCCCCCCTTAAAGTGAAGTTGAAGCAGGAGTACAGATTGCTTTAAATCACATACCTCTTTTAAAGAAATTCAGTAGCCCTTTTTTAGTTGTTAATACTTAATACTCATTATATTCAACACCATATAGCTTGTGACACAAATAAGTCATTTCTAGCTGTGGTTTTGCTTCAGGGGTATAAAAAGGACAGAACACACTTTTGTTTTTACTTGTGAAATATCTCCTTGATGCATTTTTTTGCTAAAAAGCACTAACCTGGCCTACTGTTTTGTTTCTTCAGCAACATGAGCGCTATACAGCCTTACATTAAGTACAAGAAATATTTTTTCAATTATGTGTTGTATTGGATCTTCACTTCTACACTGATATAATTCAGATTCTTTTAATACATCTGAAGTTTGCAGTATTGCCAATTTGTGAGATTTTTATTGCAACTAGCAATTTTTGGGGGTTTTGAAAACAGTATGGAAGGCTGCTACTCCTGCATTTTTTCTTAGTCGAGAGAGAATCTATTACGACAATCAATATGGATGAAGCCAGAAATATGGCTGCCATTTTCTTATAGGCTCTCCGTGTATGTAATTGTACTGCCCTTAATAAAGTTAGCTTCCACCGGTTTTCAGAGTGATCTGAACTCATGCCCACAGGCAAAATAGCTGTTGCTCTATAGCTCACAAGGCTGGAGAGGAGACACTCTGAAAGGTAGATGGGAAGAGAAAAGGAATGGGGCACTTCGGGAGCAGGGAGCAGATTTAGGCTGCAGAGGAATTAGGTGAAGGGAGATGAGGGAATAGGAAGGAAGATGAGTGATGCCCTGGATAATAATGAAATGGGAAGGCCACGTTGCCAGCTTTTTCAAACTGTGAGTCACAAGATTTTGATGCCTGCAGGAACTATCATCAGGCTGATGTAAGGAACTCCTCCAATCTCCTGATTGTCAATGCTAAGCAGATGTGTGAGCCAGCATCATCAGCACTAAGGACACACATTTGCCCTGCTGTTGAGTCCTGCCTTTTATGTTTGGTCCTAAAGCAGTGAGGGGGTCCGGGGACAGGGAAAGGGAAGGCTGCTCCTCCCTGGTGCCAGCAGCAACATTCACTCCCTCCTGATGCTTTGGGACTTCTCCTCTACTAGGGTCTGGGCAGTGAAAAACTCCAGCAGGCAGTGAGGGGTGAGGCAGGGAGGAGAAGTGGAGGAGAGGGAAGGAGTCAAGACAGTGATAGGTGAACTGCCAGTCATTTCCTATCCTAGGTTTCATGAAAGGGTAAGTAGAGTTTCCATATGAGCAGCTAGGGAGAGGCATATATTTTTCTTTGCATAAACGTTGATTTTTCAACCTGAAATTATCTCTCACAGTCAAGAGTACAGGGGAGTTAAAAGATTAAAGCACAATCTGAAAAACATGCTTTGATTTTAAAATATGATTTCTGGAGCCAATCTCATGATTGATTTCTGATATAAGATTTTTGCTCTCCTCAGCTTGGCAGTAGAGTTCAGGACTCTCTAATCCAGCAAAACCTGTGGTCCAGCAGGACCATGGATGTTCCTGGACCAAAGAGCCCCAGTGGCTGGGAGTGGGGGCTGGCTGGGAGTCCAGTGGCAGAGGGGACTAGGTCCAAGAGCCTGGCTGGGGCCAGGGTTGGCAGCAGGGTCAGCGACCAGGAACCTGGGAGCAGCAGGAGTTGTAGCCAGGAGGGGAACCTGGGGGCTGGGAGGCTAGTGGCCTCTGGGAGATCTCTTCTGGTTCGGCTGAGTCCCTCGTTTGGAGTCGGTAAGTTCCCAAGGGTGCCACACCGGAGACCCAGTTGTAGTAATATTTGGTATTTGCTAAATTATAACTGCCAACGTTATTTAGATTCCTTTTAAACACTTTAAAACAATGCAAGTAGAGCAGCACTGAGAGTGATTTTTGGCGAGTGTTGTGGCAAACATAGTTAATGTCTCTTTTATCTTTACTACAACGATTTACCAGATATTTCACTAATTCAATTATTTTACTCTGCTGTTGTGTATTATTATATCAGGACATATTATGAAATGAGATAAGCTGCACCCTGATACCGGATGGTTTACTTTTAGAAATGTGTTTCTTGTAGATCCCTTGTTGGTACACAAAATTGCAATGAGATTATTTTTGAAAAGATGATGCAAAGTCCCTCATTTGTTCTTTGAGTGCTTGCTCATGACCATTCCAATAGGTGTGTGCACACCATTTGCATGATCGTCATAAAGTTTTAGAATCATAGGGTTGGAAGAGACCTCAGGAGGTCATCAAGTCCAGCTCCCTGCTAAAAGCAGGACCAGTCCCAGCTAAATCATCCCAGCCAGGGCTTTGTCATACTAGGACTTAAAAACCTCTAGGGATGGAGATTTCACCACCTCCCCTGGGTAACTCCTTCCAGTACTTCACCACCCTCCTAGTGAAATAGACCAACCTAGACCTCCCACACTGCAACTTGAGACCATTGCGCCTCGTTCTGTCACCAGTGAGAACAGCCTCTCTCCATCGTCTTTGGAACCCCCCCCCCTCAGGTAGTTGAAGGCTGCTTTTTGTGAGTGGTACACATTGGGAGCTCCCCTGGAGTGGTACTTTGTGATGGTGTGTATATAGGCCACTGCCAACCAGTCGCTTGCTCAGTTTCTTCTTACTTCAAGAGACAGTTGTTGAAGCTATTTCATTCTTGCTTTGCAAGCGTTAGTCTAGTGGTTTCTCACGGTTAGTTGTAAATAGTTCTACATTTAGTTTTCATAGTTGTAGTTAGACTTAGGCATCCCTCAGCAGGGTTCTCTCCCCCCAATCCAGTTCCCCTCACTGGGGTATGCCATGGTCTAAGGGGTTTAAGTCCTGTGATAGCTTCATGAAGTCTGTTCCCAAGAGTGATCCACACACATCATGCCTCAAGTGCCTGGGAGAGGGTCGTCAGACTGGAAAGTGCCCCATTTGAAGAAGTTTCAGAGTGGGACTTTGACCTTAAGCTCCTTCTCATGGAGACAGCATTTCAAGCTCAGCTCCCTGACTAATCAAGTGGGTTTGAGAGGGGTCGCACTGTTCCCATTCCCCAGTGCCACATAAGAAGAAAGTGGATGGATTCGGTACCCAACCAGGCCTCCACATAAGGGCTCCAGAAGGTCTCCTATGTCAAGGCACTCGCAGTCTAGCGCTCAGATCTTGGCACTGTCGATAGCAGTCCTGCCAGGCGTTTCATTGAGGCCGGTACTGGTGGACTCACCTGACATGGAAGAGTTGGAGGAGGAATTGGACTTCCCCTCCACATCTGATACCTTCAAGGCTGCTTGTGAGCTTATTCCTATGACAGTGCAGTCTCTGGCATGCCAGATGAGGGTACCAACATTAGTCCAGGTGACCCCCTCAAGCCTTGGCACTGGCCCTGGCATAGACCATGGCAGTGGCATCAGTGGTTAGCATCGTCATCAATGGCATGTCCACAATCCATTACTATGATGATGTGGCACCAATCCCAATTGCCATGTTACCAATCCCTGGTTCTGATTCTGCCCCATCATAGTTGGGCTTGGACGACGCTTCAGATTCCAAAAGGAGTCATCAGTATCCGAACGTAACCAGAACCAGTCTTAGTTTAGGCACCATTCCTGGCACTGAATTCATGAGACATACCAGCGCCAGTAGTTTCTTGGCTGCCACCAAAGCAGGGGCATGGCCAGTGGTAATGTTTTCAGAGAGTCCTGTATGCCAGCACAAATCCTGCAGCGTGTATGCTATTCAAACTAGTGAGTGATGCAAGGGTATAGTATGGCACCAACACTGTGGAAGGAGGAGCAGTTTCCAATAGATTTGTTTTATTTGTGCTAGGTTACATTGGATCAACAGCATATGTAAGAAAAAGGAGCTTTGATGTTTAAAAAGTGACCAAAATACTTGTGAACGAAGGTAAACCCAGACAGCTGAATAAATTGAACAGCTATGAAGGGCTGACCTTAGGCATTTTTCTGGCCTGGGCAGATCATTTGGTTAGTGCTCTACCCCCCTGCCCACAAGGCCACTGAAGAAAAAGAAGCTGACACACAGAGTGATGTGGTACCCCACTTTAGTGGATGGCTGAGCTGGCTTCCAGCACCAGTGCCTGTGGCAAGCATGCACACGTACATTGAATGTGAGCAACACATCTTGAAGAATGCCCATTATGGAAACAGGTTAACTGTCTTTTCAGACCCTTAGTTTTTCAATTTAAGTAAATGGAACAATCTCACTTTGACTCTGTGCAGGTGTTGTCTGCTCTGTTTGATTCATAAAGATCTTGTGACCCTCTTCATAGGG
This sequence comes from Rafetus swinhoei, assembly GCA_019425775.1. Classification (NCBI taxonomy): domain Eukaryota; kingdom Metazoa; phylum Chordata; order Testudines; family Trionychidae; genus Rafetus; species Rafetus swinhoei. Next base: position 132,776,035 of record CM033424.1, on the reverse strand, counting down.
GTAGGCTTCTGTACTTGGCCTGAGGGCACATTGTAACAGCAGAAAATGACATTCAGGTTTTTTTTCCTGTTTCCAGTGCCATATTTTGCAATCAGGTGTATTTTATGGAATAAATGAGACAGACTTTCATCCCAAGACTGGAGTCTCTCTTTTATTTTCCTGTCAAAATGTGTAATGCTTTTAGCCGTAAACTACAGGAATTTTGCTGTCTAATAGGGTGTTTTCTAGACAGTAGTTGGAGCTGGGTCCTATGATGGACTTTGAATGGCTGATTATGGGCCCCTATCAAACCAAGAATATGCTGCTAGAAAATCCTTATTTTCTTTAGTCAGGCCTAGTCTGTCTGTTTGAAATAGCACAGCTGTCTGGAAATGTGCAGCTCATTGAAATCTGAAGTGAAGGATTTCACCCCCTTTGATCGCTTTTCCTCCACTCTACACTGTGTCTTTTTATTTCTTTCTGGTGAGTTTATGTAGAAGTGTAATATGGACTTGCTTCCAAGCATTCTCCTTCATTAATTCCATATTTTTGTAGGCGTTTTGTAAGAGTGGTATCGTACTACCTTTTTCTGTAAATCAGCATAAAAATGCTGTGGTGTTGACATGAAGTCTCTCTCCATAATTTTGACAGGAAAAACTGACATAATACGGTTCAGCAAAACCTGTTTTAAATGACCACCCAGGGGACCAGCAAAAATATGCTGTCTAGTACAAGGTGGCTTTGAATTAAAGGTCAAGCCAAATAGTGGGGGAAAAAGTACGTTGGAAACATGGATCATTGGTAGTTTTTGGGAAGCTTTTTGTCTAGAACGTGATGACAACACTATGTAGAATGCTTTTTGCCTATTGAATTTTGTGACCTAGATACAAGAAAATACCTTCTCATTGTATTTCCTCTGGTATGCTTACATTCCTGACTGTACTGTATGGCACTTATAAGCCACAAGGGAAGATCACTCCAAGGGACGTCTGCAGATTATGGGAAACATGCCTGTATCTGAGATTTTTTTTAAAGTATGTTTTATACATACATTCGCTATGGACCAATGGCATATAACAAGCCCTATGCACATTGCTGACATCAGCACAATTTGCTTCTTATTTAGCATAACGATAGTTGATAGACAGGGTATTTACTAACTTTATACAACAAGTATCGGATGGGTAGCTACGTTAATTTATATTTGCAAAAATAAGTAGTCCTGCTGGAGAACACTTCAATCTTCCTGGACACTCATTAATGGATCTCCAAGTTGCCATTTTGTTTCTGACCAATTCCACAAGCCAAATACACAGAGAAGGGTTGGAACATAACTTTATTCACAAGTTTAATTCTTATGCAAATGGCATGAACCGGGATATCGGCTGGCTCACACATTATCTTCCACATCTTAATGACTTAAGCAACCAACCAAACAATGAAGTGTAATGGTTCTTATCAGCCTCCTGTAACTATTTAGTCTTTAAGGTGCTACTAGACTATGTTGTTTTTAAGTTTTTCCTGTTACAGACTAACTCAGCTACCCCTCTGAAACTTATCTACTCACTGTTTCTCTTTTTTTTTTTCTTCCTCCCCTCTTTTTTTCCTTCTTTTTCCCCCCCCCCCCCCACCTCCCTTATTTATTCTTGGATCTGGACTTCTAACACTCCTGTCATCTGAAGAAGTGGGTTGTGTCCATGAAAGCTCATGATACCATCTACATGTTTTGTTAGCCTTTAAGGTGCTACTAGACTATTTGATGGTTTTTTTTTAAAGTTTTTCCTATTACAAACTAACTCTGTGTCTGATGAAGTGGGTCTTTGCCCATGAAAGCTTATGCTCAAATAAATCTGATAGTCTTTAAAGTGCTACAGGACTCCTCGTTGATTATAGAAGAAAACAAGCAGAAGAGCTAGAGGTTCACTATGTCATGATAAATTGTTATAGGAGAGTAAGCAATGCCACAGGAGATCAAAATTGATTAAGTTACTCAAAAGTCTCAGATTACTAAACTTTCTGCAGATTGATTAACGAGGAGAACAGCAAATTGAAGAGTGAGGCATACATGTACACTGTGAGCCAATTTTGTAACTGCACTATATTTGACTTGTCAATGCAAAAATGGAGCCATAAACAATAAAATGCTGAGACCCTCCTCCAGAATGTACAGATGCAAATATTTCTTGCACCCATGAATCAGGCATTGAAATGTCTATTTCTGTTGCACATGTATGCAGGACTGTCAAATGAAAAAAGAACATTTGAGGGAGTTATCTTTGTGTTAATCTCTCATAGAAACAGTCAAAGGCTTTCAAGTATTTGGCAAATATAGTGGTACATATATCCTGTAATAAATTTCTGAAAAAAAAGACAGGATCATGTTTTTTCATGGTTTACACTCTTATTTAATTAATAAAATTTCCAGAAGAATAACATGTTACTGTTGTAATTCCAAGACATGAGAACTGTAACACTTGTTTCTGACAAGGTGTTAATATTAAATAGTGTCTACTCTTATGGAGGAATGTAGAGTACATGCACAAGGCAAGTAAAGACACACCAGAAACATAGGGCATGTACCATACAACGCCCACTGCGTGCCCAAGCAGTGAGTCCCATGTCTCCACTGCTGTAGTATCCTGCTGCCTCTCCACTACTGGAGCCTCAAGGAAGATAATGCCATTGAGGAGAAGTCAGATGGACCCTTTTCACTGGCCTTCACTGCCGAGGACGAGGAAGATTCCCAAACCTGAGCCAGTCTTCATAGGTAATAAATCTAGGGAACTCTTCCAGATTGAGGAGTCAATGTAGGAAATTTTGGAACAAATTCATGAATTCATCAGTAGTATGTCCCCAAAACTCAAGAGTTCTCAGTGACCTCATGGAAGAAATTACAAAATTACTAACTGATAGGTTAGCTATCATTTAAATCAACTTCTGTACCAGGTGACTGTAGGATAGCTAATGTGACAGCAATTTTCAAAAAAGTCTGCAGAATTGATCCTTGCAGTTTACAGACTGGCAAGCCTAACTTCAGTGCCAGGCAAATTGGTTGAAACTGTGATAATGATCATAATTTTCAGACACCATACATGAATATGATTTGTGGAGGAAGAGTCAATATGGCCTTTGTAAAGCCTCACCAGTCTATTGGAGTATTTGAGGGGGGTCAACAAACGTGACTGTAGTGTACTTGGACTTTCAGAAAGCCTTTTCTTAAAGAGCTTTGGGTGAAAGACCTTGTCAAACTAAGCAGTCCTAGGCTAAGAAGGAAGGTCCTCTCATAGCTCAATAATTGGTTAAAAACCAGAGTAAGAATGAATGGTCAATTTTAGAATGGAGGGAGATGAATAAGTGTCCTCTCGGGATCTGTAGTGGGACCAGTGCAGTTCAATATATTCATAAGAAACCTAAAAAAGGGGGTATTAATAGTGAGGTGACAAAATTTGCAGATGATAAAAAATTACTGAAAGTTGAAAGGAGACTGTGAAGCATTACAGAGGAATCTCACAAAATCGGGTGACTGGACAACAAAATGGAAGATGAAAATCAGTGTTGATAAATTCAGAGTAGTGCCAATTGGAAAGCATACTACTACTAATAAATACAAAATGAGGGTCCATAACTCCCCATGGAAGATGATCATATTCTGTGATGAGAGATTGCTCATCATCATGTCATACTGCCCTGCTCGCTCCTGGACAGTACAAGTTTATAGAAAGCCCACTGGGGAGCCAAAAGACTTGCCAGGCTCCTGGGCAAATGGGGGTGTGCATGCAGCTTTGTGCTCCTGAAGAGGTGGGGGGTGTCAGATGGAAAGGGTGGGACTGGAGGCAGCCAGCTATCAATGCTGCCCAGAATGCACCATGCCCTAACTAGCCCTTGGCACCATCCGAGGTTGGTGTTCTAGCAGCAATTTAAAGGGCCTGGGTCTCTGGCCATTGCTGCTGCCGCAGTAGCAGTGTCTGGGAGGCACTGGCATTTCTGAGTCACTGGGCTCCAGGGCAACTACGGCTTTCCCCCCGACCTCCAGGCAGTGGGCCTGAAGTCCATTATTGGTCAAATAGAAATTATATGCACACAATTTCCCACCCCAAAAGAAGCTTCCCAGGCACTTCAATTTAAATACACAGGATCAGATAAAACAATAAAACATGTTTATTAACTAAGAGAAATTTTAATTGAGCACAAGTAACGAGGCATATAAGTCAGTAATGGCTACAAGAAAATAAAAGTTAAATTACTGTTGATGCCTTACTTAATAAACTCAATCAGATCCAAGCACAGATTTTCTCCATATGCTTTCCACAGTCTTACTGACGAAACCCTCTAAGTCAGGGTATTTTCTCCTAGAATCTAGTGAAACTTCCGTTGCCTCAGTTGCTGAGAATCAATGGGCAGAGAGGGAAGGTGCCTTGGACTATTTGCTTCTAACTTTTATAGTTTCACTCCCCCCTCCTGAAGAACATTTCTAGCTGCATTTGAGGAAGGATGTTCCCTGCTGCTTTTATCTCTTCTGTTTTAAGCATCCTTTGTTTCCCTTTATGCCTGGTAACGGTTTACTGCTTGAAGGCAAATTAAGCAGAGCACATATGCCTTTAAGACAGATCTGTCTGCCACCTTCTGTTTGGAACACGTGTTATCACCACTATAGAATGGGATCTAATAACTTTACATACCATATATTCTCATTCATAAGATGACTTATTTTGGAAAAAAATTCCGCTGTGAAGAGTGGGGATCGGCTTATGAATGAGTTCTTCACAAGCCGTGGGAACAGTGAACAGCAGACAATGGGAGCTGAGAGGCTCCATGCCTGCAGCCTCCACGTCCCTCAGCCCCCGCTGATGCTGACGAGTTGGGACTGGAAGTCTGTACTCTGGAGTCAGCTTATAAATGGTTCACTGACTTTTTCCCATTTTTTCTCTGTAAGTTTGGGGGGTCGGCTTATAAACAAATGGGCTTATGCTTGAGTATATATGGTACATTGTTGCCACTCCTGTTTTATCATAAACCATAGAATCCTTGAACACTAGAGCTGGAAGGAACCTCCAGAGGTCATCGAGTCTAGTCCCCTGCCCTCATGGCAGGACCCAGTGCCATCTAGACCATCCCTGATAGATGTCTGTCTAACCTGCTCTTAAATATCTCCAGAGATGGAGATTCCACAACCTCCTAGGCAACTTATTCCAGTGTTTAACCACCGCGACAGTTTGGAAGTTTTTCCTAATGTCCAACCTAAAACTCCCTTGCTGAAGTTTAAGCCCATTGCTTTTTGTCTTATCCCAAGAGGCCAAACTTTTTCTCCCTCCTCCTTGTGACCACTATCATGTCCCTTCTCAATCTTCTTTCCAAACTAAACAAACCTAGTTCCTTCAGTCTTCCTTCGTAGGTCATGTTCTCTAGACCTTTAATCATTCTTGTTACTCTTCTCTGGACCTTCTCCAATTTCTCCACATCTTTCTTGAAATGTAGTGCCCAGAACTGGACACAATACTCCAATTGAGGCCTAATCAGCGCAAAATAAAGCAGAAGAATGACTTCTCGTGTCTTGCTCACAACACACCTGTTAATGCATCCTAGAATCATGTTTGCTTTTTTTGCAACAGCGACACACTGTTGGCTCATATTTAGCTTGTGGTCCACTATGACCCCTAGATCTCTTTCTGCAATTCTACTTGCTAGACTGTCGCTTCCCATTCTGTATGTGTGAAACTGATTGTTCCTTGTAAGTGGAGTACTTTGCATTTGTCCTTATTAAACTTCATCCTCTTTACCTCAGACCATTTCTCCAGTTTGTCCAGATCCTTTTGAATTATGACCCTATCCTCCAAAACAGTTGCAATTCCTCCCAGCTTTGTATGATCTGCAAATTTAATAAGCGTACTCTCTATGCCAATATCTAACTCATTGATGAAGATATTGAACAGAACCAGTCCCAAAACAGACCCCTGCAGAGCCCCACTTGTTATGCCCTTCCAGCAGGAATGTGAACCATTAATAACTACTCTCTGAGAATGGCTATCCAGCCAGTTATGCACCAACCCTACAGTAGCCCCATCTAGGTTGAATTTGCCTAGTTTATTGATAAGATCTTGCAAGACCGTATCAAATGCCTTGCTAAAGTCTAGGTATACCACGTCCAACGCTTCTCCCTTATCCACAAGACTAGTCATCCTATCAAAGAAAGCTATCAGATTGGTTTGACATGATTTGTTCTTTACAAATTCATGCTGGTTGTTACCTATCACCTTGTTCCAAGGGGTTTGCAAATGAATTCCTTAATTATTTACTCCATTATCTTTCCTGGCACAGAAGTTAAACTGACTGGTCTGTAGTTTCCTGGGTTGGTTTTTTCCCCTTTTTTATATATGGGCACTATATTTGCCCTTTTCCAGTCTTCTGGAATCTCTCCCATCTTCCATGATTTTTCAAAGATGATAGCTAAAGGCTCAGATACTTCCTCTATCAGCTCCTTGAGTATTCTAGGATGCATTTCATCAGGCCCTGATGACTTGTTGATCTCTATCTTTTCTAAGTAATTTTTAGTTTGTTCTTTTTTTATTTTATCTTCTAAACCTATTCCATTCCCACTAGTATTCACTATGTTAGGCACTCCATCATCAGACTTCTTGGTGAAGACCAAAACAAATAAGTCATTAAGCATCCCTGCCATTTCCAAGTTTCCTGTTACTGTTTCTCCCTCCTCACTGAACAATGGGCCTACCCTGTCCTTGGTCTTCCTCTTCCTTCTAATATATTTATAGAATGTCTTCTAGCTAGTTTGAGCTCATTTTGTGCCTTTGCCTTTCTAATCTTGCCCCTGTATATCCGTATTGTTTGCTTATATTCATCCTTTGTAATTTGTCCTAGTTTCCACTTTTTATATGTCTCCCTTTTGATTTTTAGATCATGCAAGAGCTCCTGGTTAAGCCAAGGTGGCCTTTTGCCATCCTTTCTATCTTTCGTACGCAGTGGAATAGCTTGCTTTTGGGCCCTTAATAATGCCCCTTTCAAAAACTGCCAACTCTTTTCAGTTGTTTTTCCCCTTAGTCTTGCTTCCTATGGTATCTTACCTACTAGCTCTCTTAGCTTACCAAAATCTGCCTTCCTGAAATCCATTGTCTCTATTTTGCTGTTCTCCTTTCTACCATTCCTTAGAATCATTAACTCTATGATTTCATGATCACTTTCATGCAAGCCTCCTTGTTCTTTCAAATTCTCAGCTCGTTCCTCCCTGTTTGTTAAAATCAAATCTAGAATGGCTTCCCCCCCCCCCCCCCCGAGTAGTTTTTCAACCTTCTGAAATAAAAAGTTGTCTGCAATGCAGTCCAAGAACTTATTGGATCATCTGTGCCCCACTGTGTTAGTTTCCCAACATATGTCTGGATAACTGAAGTCCCCCGTCACCACCAAATCTTGAGCTTTGGATGATTTTGTTAGTTGTTTAAAAAAAGCCTCATCCACGTCTTCTACCTGGGTAGGTGGTCTGTAGTAGACCCGTAGCATGACATCACTCTTGTTTTTTCCCCCTTTTATCCTAACCCAGAGATTCTCGACACGTCTGTCTCCTACATCCATTTCCACCTCTGTCCAAGTGTGTACATTTTTAATATATAAGGTCTCCTCCCTGTTTACCCTGCCTATGGTTCCTGAGTAAACTGTACCCTTCTATACCAATATTCCAATTGTGTGTATTATCCCACCAAGTCTCTGTGATACCAATAATGTCATAGTTGTGTTTATTTATTAGCACTTCAAGAAGTTCCTGCTTTTTACCCATACTTCTTGCATTTTTATATAAGCATCTAAGATACTGATTTGATCTTGCCTCCCAGTTCTGGCTTGTCCCTCCTTTTTCTCTATTATTATAGCCCATGCTCCCTCCCATTTCTGACCCATTTCCCAGGTCTCCATGTCCTTCACCTACCCTGTGGGTTTTGGTCACCTGCCCCCGTAGAACCTATTTTAAAGCCCTCCTCACTGGGTTAGCCAGGTTGCATACAAATACGTTTTCCCCCTTCCTCAAAAGGTGAACCCCATCCTTGCTTAGCAGTCCTTCTTGGAACAGCATCCCATGGTCGGGGAAGCCAAAGCCCTCCTGGTGACACCATCTTTGCAGCCAGGCATTCATCTCCACTATGTACCTGTCTCTTCCTGGGCCCCTACCTTTGACAGAAAGGACCGAAGAGAATACCACCTGCGCTCCAAACTCCTTCACCTGGACTCCCAGAGCCCTGTAGTCACTCTTGATCTGCTCAATGTCACACCTTGCAGTATCGTTAGTGCCCACATGGATGAGTAGCATGAGGTAGAGGTCTGAGGGCTGGATAATAATCCTCGACAGTGCCTCCGTAATATCTCGGATATTGGCCCCTGGCAGGCAGCATACCTCCCGAGATGACATGTCAGGGCGAAGATGGGTGCCTCTGTCCCCCTTAGAGGAGAGTATCCGACCAACACTACCCTATATTTCCTCCTTTCAGCAAGACCTCCCAGCCTTGGGGATACAAGGCTTCTCCTCTTCTGCTGTAGGGGGTGATTCTTAGCTCCCGTATCCAGAACACCATAACGGTTCTCTGATACCACAGTGGGATGGTTGGGAGCAGGGGTGGAATGACCAGCTGCCAATGTCCCCCCTGAGCCTTCTCCACCACCACCAGTGGTGTGTCAGTATTATCAGGACAATACTGATGAGAAAAATATGCATTTGTCATATACATCCACTGTAGCTGCATTCAGTTCTATGGGTCTGAACAAGACATAGTTTGGCTCATAGTAGAAACCTATAACTGGCCAGACAAACACTTGGTCTTGTGATGAAACTGCCATTTACTTCTGAGAGCAGACTCAGAACTTGAAACTAACTAGTCTGGGTTCCACAGAGCATTACCAACTTGCCTTACAAATCAGATGGGGAGCCAGAATGCCCTTTGCGTGCCACTTTAGTGTCCAGTAGGGACTCCCTTCCTGCTACTAGTTCTAAACTCTGCCCTCCTTGTCCTGGGTTGGAGTCCCCTTCTACTGCCTTTAGGAAGGGAGGAATTCACCCAGAAATCACACCATCATTTTCAGTAACTCAACTGTATCCACAGCAGTCATCTTGTTAGACATCAGTCATGGACTGGGGCACTTCCCTGCCCAGAGCTCCAAATTCCAGCTTGCAGCAGCTACCACCACTGCACTCACAGGAACACAGTATGGGACCACATGCTCAGGCTGCCAATGGGGCTTGTCTGCCGCCCCCGGAACTGATTCTTAGCCAGCTTTTTTCCTGCTGCTGCAGTCACCCTGCACTCACACAACAACCTGCTCTTCCTTCTTCCCAGGAGAGTTTGACACAAGAAGTTGGTTGTGGATTTCCTGCCTTTTCTCTGCCCTGCTTCTGTTTGCTTGTCCCCACACCATTCAAGCTTCTGAGGGCAGAGCCAGCTTTTACAGCACTTCCGCATCATTCCTTCCCATTAAATTGCTTATTCAGTGGATTTTAATTTTACTTCCATACAAAATCTGTAAAATCAATGTGGTTTTGTAGATATTCAGACTACACCAATTTTTGTTAAATATTTTGTGTCATGGGTTCATGTGAGTAATGTTGGTTGAGTTGCATGTGCTGTTGCCTAGACATCAGTTCTAACTATTTTGCTGTGGTTTTTGCGAATTGTCATCTGTAACCAAAGAATGTAAGACATAGAAAATTGAAGATGAAACCAAGTAGAGACCGCAAAACTAGTAGTAACAACCAGTTTTTAGTAGTTGCAGTCTGGAGTAATATTTAATTTTGGATGTCTTTAATTATATTGTTCTTTGAGTACTTGCTCACGTCCATTCCAAGGTAGGGGTGTGTGCTCGCTTTGTGGACTGGTTCCAGAAGTTTTTTCCCTTAGCAGTATCCATAGGGGAGCCGGCTCTGGCATCCCAGGGAGTGTTGCCTTTATGGCATGGTAGAAGGGATGCTACTGGCCCCTCCCACTGTCATTTCCTACTTGCTACCTGTGACAGTGCTAGAATCTTCCTTTACTCCGGCAAAGCTTCTCTCCACAGATCTGTTCATTCTGAGCTTTCACTTGTAAGTAGTTTAATAGTTGATATGTAGTTCCCTTAATATATTGTGAATTAGTGTTCCAGATAGGACTTAGCCTCGGGACAGGGTATGCACCGCTCCCCAGGGTTTAAGAACTGTGACCACTGTAAACAGCCTATGCTAATTTGTGACCCTCACACTAATTTTGACTTTGCTTTGGGGAATATTGATGATGGTGTTGTGCTTGTCAGAGTTTTAAGCTTTACACTAAAAAAAGAGCAGAAGTCAGCACTGACACCGGCACTGGAATGGCTACAATCGGACTCCAAGCACATCGCTTCAACTTCGGTGCAAAGAGCCTGACCAGTACCATCATCAGATGGATGAACATCTGCCTCCTTGGCACTGCCAATAAGAGACTGGTAGAAGCAAATCTCCTACCTTCAAGAACAAGGAAAGGGCTAAAGATGAGCCTAGGCCTATGAAACTCAGCTCATCTCCTCCCAAGTGGGAGCCAGGCTCCAGCTTCAGTAGAGCAGGCTAGCCCTCCCAGGCACATGCCCACCAGCCCAGACAGTGGTACCAGAGTCTTGCACCTGGAGATGCCATCGACCTTCAGAGGCTCTGCAGAATGTTCTGTCCCTCACCGTGCCACCCACACTGGTGCTGGCAGTGCCCGAGTCAAGAGGTAAGCCTGCCCTCAGTCTGTCCTTTTAGTCCCCATCAGTTCATCTCTACTCATCTCTTCTGGGAGCATCCCACCATTAGCTCACCTGTCAGAGCCACCGTGCTATGCACGTAAGTCTGGGCAACTCCGAGCCCTCTAGATTCTGGACATCACTCCATGGGCCCGAAGTGTTGGTTGCTGGCAAGGGGATGCAGACCTACACATTTTCCCCAGGACTGCAGTACCAGGAGTGTCATAGCTGCACCACTTCAGTTCAGCGCTGCTCTTATGGAGGTCTCTATTGGGACTTTCAGGACTAAACCCTGTCCTACCAACATAGGTCACTGCTCCAGAGTTGCTGGTCCTTGGGACATCAGTTGCATTCCCACTCCCCTCCTAGACATCCGTCAAGAAGCGTTCAGTATTGATATCCAGGCTACCACTGTGTATCTGCTGACTGCCAACACCCATCACCAAAATCTCAACTGAGTGGGTCATCAGTCATGTACTGATTCCCCCTTGGAGTGTGGCAGTTGTTGTAGTCAGTTCCAAGACAAGTGGTCGCTCTTAGAGAAGTCCCAATGCCCAGGACGTGGACTTCCCTCCTGAGTATTGGAGTGCAACCAAGAACCCCTGTGGTAGGTCAGAGTCCTCCAAGCAAGGCATTGACGCTTCTGATGGCACCACCAGGTTGATCGTGGCCTCAGGGTCAATGGCTGCTGCTATGGCTCCCCTGCTGCTCATAGGGCTTTGTACAACCCTCAAGTGCAAAAGGTGGTGTCTGTAGCCTCTAATTAATCTTCAGCCAGGATCTCCTGTCCACAGGAGATGTAGACCACTTCACATGATCCCCCAGATGCTTTAGATTGGGAACAAACCCACTGTCAAGCAGATGCCCAAAGAGGTGACACCAGAATGCTGGAATTATCCTCATCGTCCCCTGATGAGACTGTTGTGGGGCCTCCACCTATAGTTCCCCAGGATGATGCAAAATTTCACCAGGAGCTGTTTGAAGAGAGTGGCTTCGAACTTGGGGCTGGTGATTGAGAAGTTGGAGGAGCCCTCAGACACCATCTTCAATGTCTTCACCTCCGCATCCCAGGCTAGGATTGCACTTCCAGTGTACAATGCGGTGACTAGGATAACCAAAGCCCTCTGGAAAACCTGTTCATCACTGCCTCAAATCTCTAAGCAGGTAGCATGGAAATGCTATTTCTTGCAAATAGGTACAAATATCTGTACACCCACCCTGCCACAAACTCATTAGTAATATTGCTGTCAATGAGCAGAAAAGACAGGCCCAAACGGTTGACCGCTCCCAGGAATAAAGAAGCAAAGGAACTGGCATTTTTTGGGATAAAAATTTATTCATCTGCAAGCCTGCAGTTATGGGTGGCGAATCATCAAGCCCTCTTGGCTGGGTCTGATTTCAGCATCTGGCCAAATTTGCAGATTGCCTCCCAGAGGACCTAGAAAAGAATTCCAGGCTATACAGCCGGTCCCTGAGTTACGAATGGGTTATGGACCAAATACTTGGCCATAACTCAAAATGTTTGTAAGTCGGACCCCATTGAGTTGCATTGTGACCGTGCTGTTCGTAAGCGCGGGTCGCATTCGTAACTTGGGGACCGCCTTTACGACCGCTTAATGGGAGGTTTGGTCGTAAATGCGAATGGTCCTAAATCGACCGTTCATAAATCGGGGACCGGCTGTACTAGAAGGGGTACAGGGAATCATGAGAGTGACACTCCAGGTGGCTTCTAATAGGGCTGATTCTGCGGCATGGACCATGGACTCTGCTTTATATATGAGAAGAGTGGCACGGCTATAGTCCTTGGGCTTCTCTGAGACCCAGCAGTCCATTGAAGACCTCCCCTTTGACAGAGCCACGCTCTGTTTGAAGAGAAAACAGAGGATAAGTTGCATGGCCTTAAGGCTTTCCTTCAGGGTTTCCTTATCACAAAAGTCTACTGCAGCAGAAAGTGCAGGGCTTGCTGCAGGCAAGGACCATGGAGGAATTCCCCGTAGATCTCAGAAGCAAGGCATACTATTCTTATCACTTTCTGATCCCAAAGGCAGTCTTGCTGTCTAAACTAATGTTTCTCAACCCTTTTTTACAAAGTACCCATTTAAAAAATATATATAAGTACCCCCAGAACCTATAGTTTTCAGACACACAATATTTTTTTCTACCATTGCAACACATTTGTTTAAGCAACTTAATTGTAGCCAGGTGGGCGATTAAATTTTGGGGTATAAAAAATACAAAAATAATAAAGTGCTGTGAAACAAAAATTCAGTTTTCTCCAAATTTCAGTTGTGTTGACATAGCCCCCGGACTTCTCTCAAGTACCCCAAAGGGTACTCGTACCACTAGTTGAGAAACACTGATCTAAACCCTATAAGTCAGGATACTTTCTCCCAGAGTCCAGTGAAACTGCTGTGATTTCTTTGCATCCGTCTCCGCGGCTGAGAATGTTGGGGAGATTCCCAAACCTGCACCGTCCTTTGTGGGAGATGAATCTGAGGAACTGTCCTGGATTGAAGTGTCATTAGAGGAGGTTTTGGAACAAATAGAAAAACTTAACGTGAACAAATCACCGGGACCGGATAGCATTCACCCAAGGGTTCTAAAAGAACTCAAATGGGAAACTGCAGAACTGTTAACTGTGGTTTGTAATCTATCCCTTAAATCGGCTTCCGTACCTACTGACTGGAAGATAGCTAATGTGACACCAATATTTAAAAAGGGCTCTAGAGGTGATCCCGGCAATTACAGACCGGTAAGTCTAACATCGGTACCGGGCAAATTAGTCGAAACAATAGTTAAGAATAAAATTGTCAGGCACGTAGAAGAACATAATTTGTTGGGCAAAAGTCAACATGGTTTCTGTAAAGGGAAATCATGTCTTACTAATCTATTAGAGTTCTTTGAAGGGGTTAACAAACATGCGGACAAGGGGGATCCAGTAGATATAGTATACTTAGTTTTTCAGAAAGCCTTTGACAAAGTTCCTCACCAAAGGCTCTTGTGTAAATTACATTGTCATGGGATAAGAGGGAAGGTCCTTTCATGGATTGAGAACTGGTTAAAAGACAGGAAACAAAGGGTAGGAATAAATGGTAAATTTTCAGAATGGAGAGGGGTAACTAGTGGTGTCCCCCAAGGGTCAGTCCTATTCAATTTATTCATAAATGATCTGGAGAAAGGGGCAAGCAGTAAGGTATTAAATTTCGCGGATGATACTAAACTGTTTAAGATAGTCAACACAGAAGCAGACTGTGAAGAACTTCAAAAAGATCTCACAAAACTGAGTGATTGGGCAACAAAATGGCAAATGAAGTTTAATGTGGATAAGTGTAAAGTAATGCACGTTGGAAAAAATAACCCCAACTATACATATAATATAATGGGGGCTGATTTGGCTACGACAAATCAGGAAAGAGATCTTGGAGTTATCGTGGATAGTTCTCTGAAAACATCCACACAGTGTGCTGCAGCAGTCAAAAAGGCAAATAGAATGTTAGGAATTATTAAGAAAGGGATAGAAAATAAGACACAGAATATATTACTGCCCCTGTATAAAAGTATGATACGCCCACATCTTGAGTACTGTGTACAGATGTGGTCTCCTCACCTCAAAAAAGATATTTTGGCCTTGGAAAGGGTTCAGAAAAGGGCAACTAAAATGATCAGGGGTTTGGAACAGGTCCCATATGAGGAGAGGCTAAAGCGACTGGGACTCTTCAGTTTGGAAAAGAGGAGACTGAGGGGGGATATGATAGAGGTATATAAAATCATGAGTGGTGTGGAGAGGGTGAATAAAGAAAAGTTATTCATTAGTTCCCATAATATAAGGACTAGGACACCAAATGAAATTAATGGGTAGTAGGTTTAAAACTAATAAGCGAAAGTTCTTCTTCACACAGCACATAGTCAACCTGTGGAACTCCTTGCCAGAGGAGGCTGTGAAGGCTAGAACTATAACAGAGTTTAAAGAGAAGCTAGATAAATTCATGGAGGTTAGGTCCATAAAAGGCTATTAGCCAGGTGGTAGGAATGGTGTCCCTGGCCTCTGTTTGTCAGAGGCTGGAGACAGATGGCATGAGACAAATCGCTTGATCATTGTCTTCGGTCCACCCCCTCTGGGGCACCTGGTGCTGGCCACTGTCAGCAGACAGGCTACTGGGCTAGATGGACCTTTGGTCTGACCCAGTATGGCCATTCTTATGTTCTTATGTTGCCTCAGGCGCAGAGAATTAATCAGCAGAGGGGGAGGATGCCTTAAAATGTGTGTCCTTCTTTTTTATAGGGTGTTCCTCTTCTTGAAAAAAATTTGTATCTGGGTTATGGAAAGGATGTTTCCTGCTGCTTTTATCTCTTCCATTTTAAGCATTCTTTGTGTCCTTTCAGGTTTGGTAACTCTGTTTACTGCTTAAATGCAAATTAAGCAGAATACACATTCCTTTAAGATAGCCCTCTTTGCCAGCTTCAGTTTGGAACACGTGGTATCACCAGCATAGAATGGAATCTTATAACTTGACATACAGTGATGCCACACCTGTCAGGACGATACTGATCAGCAAAGTATGAGTTTTCAAATAATACCTTACAAGGCATACTTTGTTCAAAGGTTATTATAATAGTGTGTGAACACAAGGGTACATAGTAAGTGAATTTTCCTAAGGAAAATTCAGATTTTTGCTTGGGATTCTTTGTTTTGTTTTTTGATTTAAAGATATAGATAATTATAGAATGAAACAGTCATTTCAAAACCGAAATGTTTCATTTCACAATTTTGTTCGATGTTTGGGCACTGTTGGCATTTTTTTCCGGTTTTCTTCCAAAATGAATTCCAATAAAATTGATGTAAAGTGCTTGGATTTCAATAGAACCACCCATTTCAATGGACTGTCGTTTCCTCAGAATTTCTTCAAATAGCTCTAAGAGCAACTTCTGAAGGACCACTCATTTGAGCTTTTCTGTTCATTGAAATAACAGGAAATGGTATATTGAAGGAACTGTGGGTTGGCTGGAAACAAGTCTCAGGACTGGGATCATTACTAACTTGTGATAAAGAAATACATTGCTCCATCTCTTTTCAACAGCTGAATGTTCTGTGATTTCACTAAAGCAACTTTGGTGCTCTATGGTGAAAAGGATCCAAATGTAAACAGTGAGTTTCCAGAGAGCTGAAATCATCTCTGGAAATGACTTACTACATAAAAAGGAGAGATCACTTTCTCAGAGGAATTTCCTGTAGGCAGCAACACTAAGGCCATTTTTTTCAAGTTTCCCTTGAAGTTTTGTATTTATATACCTATAAACAGCAGATAGCTGCACTCAGCGATTAAAAAGGTTTGCAAATCAATATGGCAAAGGAAGGTTATAGCAATTAATTTAATAGAGATAGGCAACGATTTATAAGGAGTTCTTTGGATATCAGTCCAGATTAAGTTAGGGTTTGAAGTTGACTCTGGAGTAATATTTTTGGTTAAGTGTCAATGTCATGAAAATCACATGATATTAGCCACCAATGATGAACTTTCATGTAATCAGTTGAACGTACACTATTTCTTCCAGTATGAGACTACAAGATGTGCATATGATGAGTAACTGCGTGATCTTATTATTGAGCTCTTCCCTACTTCTTCCTCGCCTGATTTTTGATCTATCACCCTTACTTGTTATATTGTGTCTGGCCTAACTAATAAGAACTCTTGTCCCAAACAGTGTTAAGTCTGCCAAAATGAGCTTCTTATTTTTGGGTGTACAATTTTAGATTTAGTGTTAAAATATTTCCAAGAGGATTAAATTTGTTTTAATGATTTTTTTTTCTTTTTATCTTGGTTTTGATAGGGCACTAGGTCTTTGCATAGATCTTAGGTTGTATGTTCAGAGAATTTGGGCTCTCTGGAAACCTACCTACAGTTCACATTTAGATCTTTTTCGTTAATTTTATCCATATGTTTTCAAACTCACACTTATTCACATTGATTCAGATGGCTTCGTTCTAAAGATGAAATTGCTATTTCTAGTTTTGTAGCTCATTCTGGTAAAGATGCAAATTCCTTCAAGATGGAATGTTTTAGTCTTAACTATAGACAATGCTAACAATAATATTGTTATTGCAGTAGTGCCAAGAGTCCCAATTACGGGAAAGAACTCCATTGTACTAGACACTATACAAACGAAGAACAAAAAGATGAAGCGTCCTTAAAAGTACATAGTCTAAATGTCAGACGAACCACGTGGATACTGACAGAACAGAAAGCACTGGAAACAATGAAACAACAACGGCCTTCATGATAGGTATTGGTCACAGCAAACTAGTTGCTAAAACATCATTAAGTTACTTGTAGACATCACAGTAAAGATTTCTCAAAGAAGAAATTTGAAGTTACTTTCTCCACTGCCCATAATAAATTTAAAAGAATGAGGTAAGCCTTGTCAGAACCTGCTTTATACATTGTTTTCTGTATCTGCAGTATTGCTGTCAAATTTCCTGGAAAGTCTCAGAGGGGTAGCCATGTTAGTCTGTACCTTTAAAAACGACTAAAAAAATACATATAGAGTACCATGAGCTTTCGTGGGCAAAAGCCACTTCTTCATCTGAGGTTTTGCCCAAGAAAGCTCATGATTCTCTCTCTCTGTCTGTCTGTCTGTCTCTTTTCTCTCTCTCTCTCTCTCTCTCTCTCTCTCTCAGTAAATAATAAATACAGGTCTACTCGTTTTAAATTTCCTGGACATTAACCAAAATTAAGCATGACATTAGAGTGAATAGGATAAGACATAGCTTCAGTCTCTTAGAAACAAAACGAATCTGCAGCACAGTCTCTGATATACAACCAATTGGAAGTATCCAAACTGTTTCAAATGTTCGTTTGACCTTTAATTAAACACTAGGCCAGGGGTGGGCAAAAGGACCTCTGTGGGCCGCATTAGGCCCACCAAGTGGGTGGATCCAGCCCATGGAGGCCCTGCTGCTCTCCTGCCCCAGGCCAATTAGGGCCTGGAGGCAGGGGAGCATGTGAAGCTATGAAGTGCAGTGCGCTGCATAGCTTCACGTGCTCCCCCAACCCCAGGCCCTAATTGGCCTAGGGGCAGGGGAGCGAGGGAAGTCTCCTCCCACGCCGGGGCATGGGCACATTGGAGAAATGTGGGGTGGGAGCAAAGGCACTCCCTCACCCCCAGACCAATTGTTGAGTGGAGGTGGGGAACCCAGAAATAGTTTGACCCTGCCCCTTCCGCTCTATGTCCTGCCCCTTCCTGTGCGGCCCGCGGCCACTACAAAAATTTCCGAAGTGGCCCCCGGCAAAAAATTATTGCCCACCCCTGCACTAGGCAATAGATTTTTGCTGACGTTTTAGGTGATGGTTTGTCAGCTTTTACTGTACAAGCTTTCCTGGAGAATCAGATCAGAATGGTAGTTTTATGGGCAAAAATGAAGTTTTTCTATACCTGTGTTACACTGTCAGGAATGAGAGTCAGAGATTTACTGAGGACGGAGAGAGAAGTGGGACTACATGAGGGAAATGGAAAAGTGTGAAGAATGTAGGAATTTTGTTTATAGTCCAGATTAAGGATGTTAAATAAAGCATAAATGACTAATTGCGTACTTGATACAATTTGTACTGAGTACACAATTAGTAGACAAGGGACTGCTGCAGCTCTGCAGTTTAAATGTAGTAGGAGCTGGGCATGCAGGCTACCCGGCTCCTATTATATTTAAACTGCAGAGCCGCAGTGCGGGTAGGTCTGGGACCCGGTGCGAGCTGGGACTGTGTCAGTCCCGGCTTGCAGCAGATCCCGTGCTGCACCTGTACCTTTGCCTTTTAAATGTGGTAAGAGCTGGGCAGCGGGGAAGGGAGAGGAGAGGGCAGAATGTGAGTAGTCGATGTGACTATCTGGTTCAGCCTAGGCTTATCGGGTAGTCAGCTAATCAACTACACTTTTACCTCCCTAGTTCAGAATGATATGCACCTCAGTTTCTCTCTGTTTTGTACACAAATACTGAGAGTAAAAGGGGAATGACTAAGGGCTCACAGAATGTCATGTAGTTCTGACTTGATATTGAGGGACCAATCAAGAGCTGAATAGAATCTACACAAATGAGTGGAGGATCCTATGTTGGCCAAGGAAATGCAAGTTCTGGGCTAGTAACGCTTAACAGTTGGGAAGTCTAGGCAAGGCTGAACATGTAAACCCAGCATGGCTGGAACTAAAGATAGGATGAGTGTGAGAATTAGACTGTTCAGGTGGGGCTGAGACTCGGAGTCAGAAAGAGAAGATGGATCTCGGAGAGAAGCATGGCATGATGAAGCCATTGCTCTTTCTACTAAGGACTCTGCCTTGGTTTAGTGGGCAAAGCTCAGTTTAAGGACTCTGATGCATTACAGTTAACTAATAAATACTAGCTTGTTTTGAAAAGGCTGCTCTATTCCCTGCAAATACTCTGTGCATAGTATTGCTCCCAAAGGTGAAGTTTCTTGGAGACTGTTTTTAGTTGGACTTGCTGTTGAGAGGTAGGGTGAAAAATAGGGTGCTGTTGCCCAAAGGCTCATTCTAAGAGTCTTTGGGTATGTCTACTCAGCAATTAGACACCCATCATTGGCCTGGACCAGCTGACTCATGCTCATAGGGCTCAGGCTCAGGGTCTCTTTAATTGCAGTATGGAAATTTGGGCTTGGGCTGCAACGCTTGGGAGGTCCCAAAGCCTTGTCTGTTCTTAGAGCCCAAATATCTAGTCTCCTTTTTGGCTGTTAACAAGGAGAGCTCTGTTCACCCTTTCGTAATTCTTAGGAGTAGAAAATGTTGGATCTGGTAGGCCAGGGTGAGCAATAATATTTGGCGGGGGCCACTCCAAGATTTTGAAAAGTGTCGAGGGCCACACTCTTGCATGATATTAATGGAGGAGGTGTGGGATCTGAGATGAAGGTTGGGTGCAGAAGGGAGCTTGGTTTAAGGGGCTAGACTGCAGGAGGGAAAGTGGGGACTGGAAGGGAGTTTGGGTGAAGTAGAGGGTTGTGACCTGGGGCACTGGACTGGCCAACTATTCATTAGATGATTTAAAGTAACTTTAATTCAGAGAAGTGCCTGAGTGGACAAATAAGGTGCAGAGGGTTTCTGACCACTGAGAGCTCTTATGTGTATGGATTAGGAGGGTATGTGAAGTAGTGGGGCAGGAATGGGGGGCAGAGTGTGGGGGAATGAGGGACTGGGGTGGCAGAGGCAGGCTGTGGCCAGGAGACTTATCTGAGTGACTCCTGACCAGCAGCCCATCATATTTTTTAGGTAGGAAGGCAGGGAGCCTGTTCCACCCCCACACGGGCTGCAGCACAATGTAAGTGTGAGAATAACTATGAGCCAGAGGGCATGGGGGGCATGGTGCTTTGTGGTGTGCTTGTTATTCTAAAAGGCAGCTCCCATTGGCCAGTTTCTGGCCCATAAGTGGCCAGTGGGATTGTGCTGGGGGCAGGAGTTATACCTGAAGCCTTCCCCCTCCCCTCTGGGCTCTCAGTTTTTAAAGAGAAACGGCCCTGTAGATGCTTTTCAGTGGCATGTAGGTAGGGCGAGGTAATACCAAACTCTGTAATATATTTAGAAACAACTACCCCCGACTTGGAGGGGGAGGGGTTGTTCACAAGTGATATTAATAAAACAGGATCTACATAAACTGCTATTTAATTTGTTCATTAGAACATCTAGGCAGTGGTATGTGGTGAGATTTCTTTTTTCGTACTAATATAAGCTCATCTATTAGCTGCATTTTTTTCTGGATTTAGCCTAATGTAAGGTGGCTAGTAACAGTATCAGACAATATAACAATCTATATATAAAATATATAGAAACTGTAGTAAAGTGTGAGATTCAATGCATGTATTCACTAATAACATCCCCAGAATCCAAACCTCTTTCTAGAAAGTCTTGGATTGTTTTTTGTTAGTGTTTTCTCGTATCACGCTGTCTCGAATGCCCATTTGCCTTACTACCATGATTCATAATTGTACGTGCTTTGGAAACCAAGGGAAAATATCAGTGTTACAATCAGGGTCCAGACACCACCTGGCAAAAACAGACGGTCTAAATCCCAAAGAATAAGCAACTAAATCAACTGCATGTGTGTGTTTTTTGTTTGTAAACATAGGTTAAATAAGAGTTTTTATTAGGGTGATTGATTAATGACATTCTCATTCAATTAACTCAAAAAGCTAATCACGATTCATCTCAGTTTTAAACACACTGTTAAACAGTAAAATAACAGTTGAAATGTATTAAATATTTTGGGATGTTTTCTACATTTTTAATACATTGATTTCAGTTACAACACAGAATAGAGTATACAGTGCTCACTTTATATTATTTTTATTACAAATATTTGAACCCTAAAATTATAAACAAAAGAAATAGTATTTTTCAGTTCACCTCATAAATACTGTAGTGTAGTCTCCTCATTGTGGAAGTGCAATTTACAAAAGTAGCTATTTTTGTTACATAACTGCATTCAAGACCAAAACAATGTAAAACTTTAGAGCAGGGCTCTTCAACATGCGGCCCATTTGTTTGTGGCCCGCGGAGCGGTTTGGGTTTACACAGGGCTCAATACGTGGCCTGTGGGTGGGAGCCAAAACAAAAAAGTAGTCAATATAATGGTCTTCTGTTGATATGTGTTTCAGTAGTTATGTTCCTGGACTGTCATTGCTCATTAAAAGTGCTGTCATATGGGTGGAAATCTGGTTAATATTGTATTTTATTAATATCAGCAGAACTGGCTTAAATGGGGCCTGTGTGTTGTGTAGTCTTGCCTTAAACTTTGTATTCATGCTGTGAGTGTGAAAGATGCTATTTGCATATATTTGCATGTATATGCAACCACGCTTAAGTTGTGGCCCTCGGCATGTGCTGTGAGTATCATTGTGGTCCCCAGGGCTTCCAAAGTTGAGTAGAGCCTTCAGGTCTGTTCAATCCTACTTCTTGTTCCAACAGTCACGAAGAGAAATAAGTTTGATTATATTTACAAGAGATAATACTTCCCCCTTATTATCTGCAGTGTAACCTGAAAGCAAGAACAGGCATTCACTTGGCACATTGGTAGCTGGCTTTGAAAGGTATTTAAATGCCATATGCTAAACATTTGTATATCTCTTCATGCTTCTGCCACCCTTTCAGAGGACATACTTCTGTGCTTATGACACTAGTTACAAATGCATTAATTAAGTTTGACCGAACTCCTTGGAGGAGAATTGTATGTCATCCTGTTCTGTTTACTTACCTTCTTCCATTCATTTCATGGTATAGCAATCTCAGAGGCTGACCTAACACATGCTCATTTTGAGAACAACGCGGTTACTGCAGATTTGACAAAATGCAAAGAAGTTACCAATGTGAAATTTCTAAAGATAGCTGTAACACTCAACCAAGGATTTAAGAATCTGAAGTGCCTTCCAAAATCTGAGAGGGACAAAGAGGGGAGCATGCTTCCAGAAGTCTTAAAAGCGCAACACTCTGATGCAGAAATTACAGCACCCACACCACAAAAAAAGGAAAATCAACCTTCTGCTGGTTGCACTGGCTCAGATGAGAAAATGAACATGCATCCATCCGTACTGCATTGGATCTTTATCAAGCAGAACCAATCATCAGCATGGGCACATGTCTTCTGGAATGGTGTTTAATGCATGAAGGGACATATGAATCTTTAGCACATCTGGCACCTAAATATCATGTGATACCACCTATAACAGTGCTATACAAATGCCTGTTCTCATTTTCAGATGACATTGTAAACAAGAAACGGGCAACATTATTTATCTCTTGCAAATGGTAAAAAAACTTGTTTGTTTGAGCAATTAGCTGAACACGAAGTAGTACTGAGGGGATTCGTTGGCTCTAAAATTTTACATGGTTTTATTTTTTAATTGAGTTATTTTTTTACATAATTCCACAATTGCTCTCCCACCAACATATTGTTGTGCACACTGCTGCTTTTCTTGATGAAATTAATGTCAGGTGACTGTTTTTCACACCCTTGGCTGATAAAAATGTTAGCATAGACAAGCCTTAAGGAAGGAGGGAGTCCCCCAACCCTCCACAAGTCTGTAACTGTGAATTACCTTAGTCTGTGAGGGGCAGGAGGGACAAAAATTGCAAACCCTGTTAAACAGGAAGAGGTTATCCAGAAACATAAGGCCAGCATGTGAGCACAGGGCTGCCTGTAAAATGCTGGATCCTCTTTAGAACAGAAGGCATTCTGGGAAATGGTTCAGAGGCAATAGTTAATTTGTATTAGAAAAAGAAACTTAGGGCATGTCTAGACTGCCCGCGGCTTTTGAAAGATGATATGCAAATTTGGCGTGAATTTGCATATCATCTTCCGATCCTGTTTTCGGAAGAGTTTTTTTACACACAAAAAATCAGTCTAGATGCGGTTCTTTTGGAAAAAACAAACCCTTTTTCGAAAGAACCCTTCTTCCTAAAAAAATGAGGTGTAGAGGGTTCTTTCGAAAAAGGGGGGTTAAAACTCAATGTAGACAAAGCCTTATTGCAAGGGTGGCCAACCTGTTACAGATGAAGAGCCAAAATAGTGGTGGATACAGCGCAAAGAGCCGAGGGGGGAAAAAGTTGATGGGGGGGAGGGCCCAGCCGCAGCCCTTTTCAGTACAGAGCAAACATTGCCCTTTTAAAGGTGGCCATTTTGAAGGCAGCCATTTTGAAATTTGCACCTGCATCCTGTGCAGACACAAAAACGTTGCCCCTTGAAGAGCCGCGGGAGCGGGTGCGGGAGCCGCAATTTTTTCTTTGAAGAGCCGCATGCGTCTCACGAGCCATGGGTTGGACACCCCTGCCTTATTGTCTAGCTACTGGCATCAGGGCTCTGAGTTATAGCATCATACTAATTAAGCCACTCAAAGTTGAAAGACAGGCGGTGGTGACAGAAACCAAAACTGCTGTGGGTGTTTCCCACCACATCACAATCATTGCTGAATTTTCATCATTAGGGCTCGACAAATCAGTGAATCTACTCACCCGTGGCGAGTAGATTTCAGCCGGTTGCCCCGTTCACCAGCGATGCACGCATGCACAATGCGGGTCTTGCGCATGCGCAGTGCGGGGCTAGCAAGTAGATTTTGCTGTGGTTTGTCAAGCCCTGTTCATCATCATCATCATCAACAACCATGGGCTCAATGCCCATTGGCGCCCGATGCCTCCTTCACTATTTCCTTCCATCTTTCCCTGTCCAGTACAGAGTGGCTCAGTTTCTGTAGACTAGCTCTGCACAAGTCTACTATATCATCTACCCATTCTCTGATGAATTTTAGAAACCTCTAAACATTATCTCCAGTAGCTTTCCAATAAGTCATAATATAATTGTAAGGTTTCATTTCTCGCATTACACCAGTGCTGGACACAGATGGCTTGTAACCATTTTAGAGGAGGGAGTGACATATTCCTTGACAGTATAAAATGTTTGAGAGCATTGTACCTTACATGTTTAACTGAGCAGGGCTGGGTCAAAAATAATGTTCAGAGATTACCCACGTGTAGGGTTTATACTATCTTTGAATCATCATGATTTGTGAAATATGAAATGTAACTGCCCCACTAGACTAACTTAACTCCACAAGCAGCATAGAATCAAGATTGATGTCGTTAGGTTGATGCAGAGTCAGAATAAGTGCTGTACTACTTATGTGAAAGAGTTACTGGCTTTCAGGAGCTATCCCACAATGACCCACACTAACAACAATTGACACAATTGCTCTTAGGGTATGTCTACACTGCATTCCTCTTTCAAGAGAGGAATGCAAATGCAGCTGAGCGAAATTGCAAATGAAGCATGGATTTGAATTTCCTGCACTTCATTTGCATAATCGCTTCCTGGCGCTATTTCAAAATACCCTATTTCGAAGAAAGAAACGCTGTCTAGATGCGGTTATTTCAAAAGAAAACCCTTCTTTCGAAATTACTCTTAAACCTCATTTTATAAGGAGTAAGGGTAATTTCAAAAGAAGGGTTTTCTTTTGAAATAACCACATCTAGGCAGCGTTTCTTGTTTCGAAATAGGGTATTTTGAAATAGCGCCCGGGCGCGATTATGCAAATGAAGCACAGGAAATTCAAATCCGTGCTTCATTTGCAATTTCGCTCGTCTGCATTTGCATTCCTCTCTTGAAAGAGGAATGCACTGTAGACATACCCTAAGTGAGGAGGTGTACCGCCAACACAAGCAACAAAGTGCAGACATACACAAGTGATATAATTACTGTATTGGCTATATATCAACGTAAGTTAAGTTGACTGACTTTTGTAGTGTAGTGTTGGCCTTCAAGAGCTTAATATTGGACAGGGAGATTGAATTCCATTTCCTGTACAGGAACATTGTGCAGCAATCCTGTAACAGACTGAGTGGATTCCACTTCCACTAGAGTCAGTGGGATTCGGGAACTGACAGAACCTTGCCAAGAGCCACTGAGCCCCTCCCAGCAATGGGTCAGGAGTAACCGACTCTTTCTCTTGCTTTTTTCCTTCTACCTCTTCTGAAGCAAAAAAGGAAGTGAGCTGTGTAAAATCAGCCAGGGACAAGATGTACAGGGACACTGCCTTGTTTTTTCAAGGTGACTCTGGAAAGCAAGGATGACCTGTATTGCAAGGGTGTTACAAACAGAAGAGTAAAGAAGTAGTGAGCATGGATCAGATATCCTTCCTCCAGAGACTTATGACTCAAAGCTCGTCTGTATTGTTCATTGTCTTGGGTAGGCGTAGGAGAAGTGCAAATGAGGGGAATGAGATGTTATGAGAGGTAACATATTACGTTGATGTTGGAAAGGATCTGGTCCTTCAATTTCCTTTTCTCTATTCCAGTGTGTTGCTGAGTAATCTGCAGCATTAATCTTCTGAGTAGGTAATTTCCTCCTCTCTCCTTTTAAATATAATTGTTTGTAGCAGACTGTGTGCCAAAAATATTACTGCTTTATGTCCAGGATGGAGGTAGAAAATAGCAGGGACACCACAGCCATCCGGCACAGTGGGAGCAGGCATTGCTTGTATTGTGTGTACATGGAATTGGGTTAAAGGCTGCTTTTCTACTTAAGAAATGCACAGAACGTTTGTACAAAGCTTTCCTTTTATAAACAGTGAACCAAATTTATCTCTGGCATAACGCCACTGAGTTCAGTGTAGTTATATCAAGGCATGAATTTGGCCTGCTGTCTAAGGTAGAGGGGAGACCCATGTAACTTTTTAATTCTGTCTTGGTGTGCTAAGCAGTGAGAACTTCCACTACTTCACTGATTTGTGTCAGTTTTACAAGGTCTTGTGAGAACTAAATCCTGATCCATTTGGAGGCAAGCTTGAAAGTTACTGAAATAACTTAAATAATATAATAAGGAATCAATCTACTCTTTTACTGCAAATAGTATACAAGCCACATAGCTAATGTTTTTAAAGAAAGTTGGGGGGCACTCATTGCTAGATAACTTTGTTGAAATTCCAGGTGCTTTGGCTTATGTAGATAAAAACAGGAAGTTTATATGTTAACAACACCCCTCTTCCCCTTAACTCTTTGCTATTAATTTTCCTGAGTATTGAAAGGAAGATAGCATCTGGCTAAAACAGTTACTTGAAAAGATGTCAACAATGAATTGTGATTAAGAGATGAGGTGATTTTTCTCCCCTCCCCCCCATTGATCCATTTCTTTTGAACAAAATACTTGCGGTGCTGAAAGAAGCTCTGATTTGAAGTGTCCCTCAAAATAAAGCATCCTAGGGGCTTTCTTAAGAAAACAGACCACCCAGCTAGTAAAAATGCAGAAGATGACATAAGATTAGGAGTAGACATGTCCAGAAAGTAAATGTTCTAGGGTATGGCTAGACTGCAAGGATTGGTTGGGAAAAGATATGCAAAATGCGCTCCGCAATGCATGTATCTTTTTCTGATACTTTTGTCAGAAGAGGCTTTTCCAAAATTTGGCCCGTCGAGACTGGACCAAATTTCAGAAAAAAACTCCTCTTTCGAAAACCCCCTACTTCTTTGTGGAACAAGGAATACGGGGGCTTCCGGAAGAGCGCGTTTGCTCTTCTGCAAAAAAAAGTGGAAGAGCAAACGCGTTCCCTGGACATGGCAGGGTTTTTTCGGGATACTTTGGTATCCTGAAAGCCCCCCGCAGTCTAGCTATACCCATACATAGCACTGTAGGAGAAAAATGAACTTGCTCCTATTACGTAACATTTACTTTTTGAATTAATAAATATAGTCTTTCCTAAGTAGTTTATAAGGAATGTCTCTCAAGTGCTGCTGAATTAATATCTGAACAAAAGGGGATCCTCTTGAAATGTGTTAAAAATCTTTTCCTGTTTCCTCTTCTTTTTCCTCACTCCCAACCGTCCTGTGTTCACTTAGAAGTTCATCAAGAAAGACTGAGTTAACTGGCATCTTCAACAGCAAGAAGGCAAGCTGAATGGTTGAGGCATTTGTCATAGGTATTTTCAAGGCCATGTGTATGGCTTCTGCTCTCACATGTGAAACTGATATGAAAAACATAAGGCTTCAAAGTCCATAAATCAGGTTATCAAAGCTAGAAACAGTTACCCTTTTTTCTATATAAGAAATTTATTTATTTTACTTAAAACAATTAAAATTCACCCAGACAAAGCTCTGAGTATAAACAGTAGTATGCCAAAACTAATTTGAAAGACTTTTGTCAGCATCAAAAGGTTTCTCTTTACGTGTACAGTTTGCACCTCCCAAAATTGGAATTCTCTGCTCGGGCATGCCTGACCACGGATGTTCCTTGATCAGAGAACCTCAGTAGCCTAGTGCCAGGAGGGCAGTCCAGGAGGGGCCAGACTGAAGTAGTGGGACAGGGCAGGGACTGGAGATGGCAGCAGCCCCCAGCAACTCCTGACAGCCTGTGGCACTGGGACCAGGTCGGGGCAGCCCCCAGAAGTGCAGGATCAGGCCAGCAACAGCCCGTGATAGTGTGGGGCCAGGGCCAGAGCCTGCGGGCTACTGTGGGGGCAGAAGCCCATGCTCTTTGCAGCGTGAAGCAGTGGGACTGGGGCTGGTGGCAGCCCCAGCAGCCCATGGCAGCATGGGACCAGAGCCCTGAACAACCTGCAGAAGTAGGGCCAGAGCCTTCAGGCTGCTGCAGGGCTGGGACCAGAATCTGAGACCTCAGTCCCTGGCAGCTTAACCAGGGCCAGAGCCAGATTCAGCCAGCCCACAATAGCATTCTGGGACATGAGCAGCAGAGCCAGCAACCCAGTAGGCAGCCTGAGCTTGCTACCCCTGCTCCCCCCTTCCCGAGCTAGCAGAGTTGGCAGCTGGGGGCTGTGGCAAGGAACCTTCTCTAGTCCAGCAAATTCCCTGGTTGAGGATTGGTCAGGTCCCAAAGGTGCCAGATAAGAGAGATTCAATTTGCAGTAAGTTTTTCTTTGCACTAATTTTATGTATTCTAGTGCAGCATTGATTTCTTAGAATGTAACTAAATCATCATGCATTTCTGCAGCACAAGGGATGACTTATTTGGACAGTAACCTAAGCAGGTCCAAAGGCTTAGCTGGGATCCTGGGCAAAGCAGGGGGAGGGGACTGCACTGTGCAGAACTCAGACAGAAGGAGCAAGGCTGATGCTAGGCAGACAGCGCTGTGCCTTCCCCAGATCCAGAGTGTACCGCTTTGGCAGCGATTTAAAGAGTGGCAGCCGAGAGCTCGAGGCCCTTTTGTGTTGCCGCGCCCTGACCAGTTGGCCCTTTTGCACACACACTCCTCCTCCCATTGTTGGGCCTACCTACCAATATTATATGTTTTAGGGAAGCAGGCCCTCTATCTAAAAGTATATTAGATGCTCCTGTTACCTCCCCAAAGGCCCCAAGTTGGAATCCCTAATCTGCCTCTTAGTAGGAAGCGTATGCCATGCACATATTTACTGTGTCAATAAGAACTGAAGTTCAATATGCTGAATTTGAAATGTTTTTTATAATTTGCTCTACAAAGAGGAGGCATATTAATTTGTGCCTTTTGAATGACCATTGTACTGTGTCCTTGAAAAGAGGAACATGTTCTCAGTAAATGACATTCATTGTGAATAGAAAGGGGAAACAAAGCTCATTCATCTTACGTTGTACATCCCTTTTCCTGATTCTGAGTATAGAAAGATCTACTCCCAAAAAGGCAAGTATCACACAATTCCTATGACCGTGGGTAGATTGTTCACTTTTGTTGCATAGTAACATTTTGCCTTATTATGGTAGTTTTGCAATAGCACTGTAGAAGGTCAATCTTATCTTACAGTGTTCTGTAGACCGGAATCATGATCAGCCGAAAAAACGTACAGCAATCTCTCAGTGCATTTACGTCTGGCAGACAGCAATCTGAGCCATATCTCTAGTTTAAGAGAACCATCCAAGAAACTTTCTTTACGTGGCGGACAGTGGGTCTGGTTTTGCTGCTTATGTTGTTCTCACTGCTGGCTGCAAGCATTGCATTTTAACTGTAGACATTGTACAACAAAAACACCAAGCCCCCAACCACTAAATATATTAGAACCAGATGACACATTTGGAAGTGGTTTGTTAAACTAAAAATGTTTTTGATTCACTGAAGACTGTTTTATTTTTCTCTATTAATCACTGTACACTTTGTCCAACTTGATATTAATGTGATATATTCATATATGATGTCAGTGTATTCAATATGCTATAAGGTCATATAAGGAACTGAAATCCACACACATATTCGTGGTTGCAATCCACAACCAAAACTGAAAATTAATGGAGCGTGTTTTAGGAAAACTTTTTGCCTGGTAGATATTCAGAATCAAGGTTGAATAGCATCACCTCTTTGTCCAAAGAAGACTTTACAGCCAGAATGCAGTCTTGTCCTAGTGCATATTATCCACAATCATACAATTTAAGAATTGTGCAGTCGGCTCACTGAGATTGAACAGCTTGTCATTTCTTTTTATCTAAAAAGGTTGTCTCATTGTGACCTAGTCTTCATCCCTGTGCTTTTATCACCGGAGAAGTGGTGCTCAAGTAATTCTACAGTGCTGATGTTTTAAAATACTTTCACAGTGGAGAACCCATCTTTTAAATTGAGAAATTCTCATGGACATTGCCCCTTTAAATTTCCTCAATCATGAACCATTTACAGTTGCTCACATAAGATATGTTTGTATTTTTAATTGTTTAATTCAAAGGCTGTTTTTTTTTTCAAATTTCCTGAGGTAAAATAATCGGTTTCCTCTTCTTCGTTTCCTCTCTCTCCACCCAAGGCAACCAAAATCTGGTTTAATCCTTCCCTCTTTTCCTAGTCTCCTGTTCTGACTCATCTATGCATGCTTCCTTCCCTCATCATCTCTTCCTGTCCATGCAGCCCCGCATACTGGTTTCTTTTTTTGCTGCTGTTTTCTCAATGTTTGTGCATCAGTGACCCTCTAATGTAGTCAAATAAGCTCGTGCACTTCCTTGTTTCTAGTATTGTAAAGAGGGGCCTGGATAGAAACAACAGGGAGCAAGATGCTTGAGCCAATTCCATGAAAACTGGTAGCTCTCCAGAGTCCACTATGCTGTCCCCCAGTTTGAGAACTACTGCCCTAGCAATCCCATTACTGTAGGACTGCTAGGAATATCTATTGTTCTTGAGAGAAAAATATTGTTTTGAGGAATTACTGAACTAGCATTTAATTAAAATATATTTAATTATTCTGTCCATCAAGCCCTTCTTAGTGCCAGGAATGCAGTGAGTGTGCACAGCAAGGGAGTCAATTATGGCTTCATGATCCAGAGGATCAGTCCACATTCTCCCTGGCACAAGTGAACAGCATAGGGCTTGCTCTAACTTTTGCCACTTGCATGAAATCTTTAAGGCCTGGATACACAGAAGGAGTTAGGCCTTGCAATGGTGAGTGTTACAGCACCTATCTTTTAGGCACCTAAAAAATTGTTGCAAGTTCAGAAAGCTCAAGTTAGGTGTGTAGGCTGCCCCTGCAATAACAGTGAAATTCACAAAAGCCAGTGTGCCAGGTGGGAAAGTGCCTAAATTAGTCAGTTGGAGATCCTGACATGAGGGATGTGTGCTAAATCCCACCATGCTCAGAGGTGCTTTTCTACAACCTGGATTTAGAAACTTATGTCTGCTTGGAATCTGTAACATGCAGTCCTTAAAAGAGAATTTGGCCCTCAATCTGTCAGTTTCCTCTTAATCCTTCAATCTTGGCCCCCAAACTTCTGAAATAGAATTTATGAGAATGCAAGGAGATGAAGTTACAAGTTGAAAATAAACTAGTATTGACCTCAGAGGCAACCATTGGCAAATGCAATCTGAGTAGTTAATATTTGTGATCTCTTCTTTCTTGTCCTCAATTAAGATTCCTCACTTCAGCATTTTCTTAACTCCTTTTTAGTTTCAGAGCTTCTACCCTGTCCACACATTGGGGTCAGATTATGTATTTAAACTTTTTGTTTCTAAAAGCCATGCTACTTGAAATTGATGTAGACTGCTCCACTGGATTACCCAGAACAGGGCTCCTCAACCAGAGGTACACAGATCTTGCAGGGGCAAATCAACTCAAGCAGATAGGTCTGATTTTACAACAGACTATTTAGAAAGCACTAGTGAAGTTCATGCAGACTAAAACTCCACACAATGACTTGTTTGTATTGCTCTAGTATTATATACTGACATTTAAGTACAGTATTTGTATTCCAATTGATGTGTTTATAATTATATGGTAAAATGAGAAAATAAGCAATTTTGTACTGTGACACTTTTTTGTTTGATTTTGAAAGTAGTCTTTAAGTAGTTTTTAAGTGAAATTTAACTTGGGGGAATGCAAGACAAATCAGACTCCTGAAAGCGTATACTTCTCTGAAAAAGCTGAAAACTTGGTAGACAGCATTTTAGTTCACTTGGCCAAAATTCCATGAGTTTCCAATATGAAACCTGCAACTGCTGGAAAACAAGTCCTAAGATTTGTTAGACGATTTGGGGTATGTTAAGCATTTCCAAAGTTGTGAGAGAGCTTTCAGACAAATTAAGAAATGTCTTATATTTCCTGAAAGAAAGGAAGCATGTTACCATCTAAAGAGGTTAGCTGCCCCTCTGTCGTGCTGTATGTGGCCAAGATTTAAATTCACAAAAACTTAAAGTTGAGTATGTAAATCCAAAGCTGGGCAACAGAATAAATGCCTGGGTTTTTAAGAATGTTGCACACCTGGAAGCTGAACTCCCACTGTAAATCAGGCCACATAGCCTCCTGAGTTTGTACGTGGGACACTTAACATTAGGCTTCTGTTTTTTAATAAAACCGTGACTTATACTTCTAAATTAACTTCTCTTTGTGAGCATTGTGGAACATAAGATGAGAGAATATTGCCATTTAATATTTTCATCCCTGATGAGATTGTATGTCACCCTTTTATTTGTAGATGGCAAATTTAATTGATTTACAATTGGTTCAAATACTGAGGTTATGGAAGATGTTGTAGTAATTTTAGAATCATAGAATCATAGAACCATAGAGCTGGAAGAGACCTCAGAAGGTCATCAAGTCCAGCCCCCTGCTCTAGGCAGGACCAATCCCAACTAAATCAACCCAGCCAGGGCTTGGTCAAGCCAAGACTTAAACACCTCCAGGGATGGAGACTCCACTACCTCCCTAGGCAACCCATTCCAGTGCTTCACTACCCTCCTAGTGAAATAGTTTTTCCTAATATCCAACCTGGACCTCTCCCACCCACAACTTGAGACCATTGCTCCTTGTTCTGCCATCTGTCACTACTGAGAACAGCCTCTCTCCATCCTCTTTGGAACTCCCCTGCAGGAAGTTGAAGGCTGCTATCAAATCCCCCCTCACTCTTCGCTTCTGCAGACTAAACAGACCCAACTCCCTCAGCCTCTCCTCGTAGGTCATATGCTCCAGCCCCCTAATCATTTTGTTCATCTTTACACGGCTAGTGGTCAGATACATGCTGAGCCATGTATGCTTTCCTGGCACAGTTAGACCTTTTTATTTTCCTGTCCCAGCTTTATGCTGAATGTGCCTGTTTGTCCTGGCCGAGTAAAACAGTGTAAAGTCTTGCTACCTTTAACTTTCTTTATTCCATT
This sequence comes from Rafetus swinhoei, assembly GCA_019425775.1. Lineage (NCBI taxonomy): Eukaryota > Metazoa > Chordata > Testudines > Trionychidae > Rafetus > Rafetus swinhoei. Next base: position 132,743,258 of record CM033424.1, on the reverse strand, counting down.
TTTTTTTTACATACAATAGAGGGGAAAAAGTTAGCTTATGAGTGACTAAAGCCAGTCATGTAATGCAAGCAAGTCTATTAACCCATGATTAATCTAAGTCAAGAGTATTTTGTAATACCGGTAACAGACAGTGTAGAGCCATTGGCTTTTACCCACTTTTCGTTTTATAAGTTAATGCTATTCTGAGGGATGGAGAGGGTGCAGAAAATTCCTTTGAGACAGACTCACACAGAGTGTAGACAACACTCATGGAGCGAGTATATCATATATCACATCTCCTAGGACCTAGATAATGTGATCTGGGAGATAAGAAGTATGTGAGACTTGCAGAATTGGATTTTGATTTTTTAAATAATTTAATTGGATATCACCCCTTTCTTTTTAAGTAATTTTATCTATTTAAATTTTCAGTCTCTGGGGGGGGTCCTCAGACAATAATTATGTAATGACAATAAAAATGGAGATGCAAAAAAATAAAAGATTTATAGCCATTAAAACACAAATCATTAAAATATACAAACTAAATATCCAGAGTTCTCAGGCAGCATTTGTTTTTACAGACTATCTATACAATTTGGTTATTGCAGATGGAAATTTTGTCAGTTTAGATGAAATTGACACTTACTGATAAAAACCTAGTTCTTCCAAACCTACAGGATAATCAAGACAACTGGAGGATACATCAAAGTCAAAAACATGCACAGCTACTCCTGCAACCAGCAAAGTACACCATGCCAGCTAACCTAAGGCCCTGTGAGCTCTCTACCCAGTAGGTTTTGTGCAGCAGATTGCACATATTGGGTTATCCTTGTGCTCCTTCTCACTGTCATGTCATGATTTGCCCCTTTGTATCAAACTAAGGATTTCAATTTCCCATAATTAGTGAGAGAATTTTATCCAATATTTTAACTCCCCCAGACTTGTTTTTTCCTCATAACATACCTCCTATTTTTTTATAGCTCTTCAGTAGAGAAAGGTTGCATTTTAAGGCCATTGTTTCCATGGACATACCCAATTAGAACAACAATTTGAAGAGATGAGAGTAACATCTTTCAAAACTCCCCATCCCCCCAAAAATATAAGAACTATTGCCTATTGATGTCTCCTGCCAGCTCTTCCTGCTGGTAGCCTGTATGTTAATAGCTGAGCTTGCATCTTGCATCAATGGTAAGAATTCCATCTGTAATTCATTCTGCAAAGATACTTATGTTTGGTGCTCAATGTATGTGATATGCTGAGAATGTGAGTATTATTTTTGCATTATTTTTAAGTTTTTTATAAGGTTATAGCAGTTGCAACTGATCCCAGCTTTGTATTGTCTGTAAATTTCATAAACATACATTCCACTTCATCATATAAGTCATTATGTAAGAACTTCATGAAGTTTTTTGTGTTTTCCTCAGCAAATTTAATTCAGGCTTTACTATGGTGCAAGGATCCTGAAATATGCAGGAACAAAACTTACTGATACTTACCACCTACAGAGTCATGACCCCTCGCTAGTATTTGTATAAAACATTGGAATGTTCTTGATTTGGTTTTTATATATATATATATATATACAGTAAAATTCCAATAGTCCGGCATCCAATAGTCCGGCACTCGTGATAGTCCGGCATCAAAATGGCAAGAGCCTAGTGAGTGAGCTTCGGCAAAAAATGAGTCACAAGGTAACAGCGGCAGCTGAACTGAGCAAAAGGGTAAAAAGGCTTAAAAACTAAAACATTACAGTATACTGTATACAGTATGTACAATAAAAAGGGTTAAGAACACTTTATATACAGTATATAATGTATACAGTATATATATAACCTGCTTATAGTATACCTCCTGATAGTCCGGCATATCTGATAATCCGGCACCACCTAAGTCCCATAGGTTCCGGATTATCGGAAGTCTACTGTATATAGTATTTCAAGGGTCAGTTTATACTGTAAAGTTGTACTTAACTTTTTTTCCTCTGGGAAAAAGTAGAGAACAATCCTGGCAACCCAAAAGTTACCCTGGTGCTTTAGGTGATTTACAATGGTAAACAATTCAGTGTCTAGTCTTTCTGCTATCATTTTTCAAAAATGTCTGCAGAGTAAACTGACTGGAAAAATAAAATGTAGGCATTGACACTGCATCTGTGGAGAAACAGGAAATGAGCAATTTCTGCTGTCACAGGATGCTGAGGAGTTCACAAAACACAGCATCAATTACCATGGAAACAATCTAAGCATAATGAGTCATCAAATATTTTTATGCATAAAAGTAAACATGATAAACTTTTTTAAAAATGCAGGTGTTCTTGATTTATTGTATATGCCTGATCAATGATTTTTAATTCTTTGAATCTGAGTTACGTTCCTGCCTGATTGCTCTTTTCCCTTTTTACCAATGTACTTTGCCAATGCTAGTCTTCCAAAGTCTCATTTTCCTTTCTTAGTGCTCTGATTTACTGGAGCTCCAGTGAATTTATTACCGGGATATTACTGCTCCTTTTCATAGAGGAAAGTATACGGCATTAAATTACTTAGATTATATGGCAGTGATGTTGAACGAATTTCCCACATGAAATTTTGGTAGCCACACATATATTTCAATTGTGTGTAATTTTACTACATACATTAATTGCTTCTTCACATAGCTTTGTAGTGGGTCTCAATTATAGAATCATTAAGAAATGTTTTTTACATAAACTGTTTTCTATAAAGTTACATTAGTTTTATTGACATACCTGATGTTTTGAAGTAGTTAAAAGTTATGGCACTGAAGATAGTCTGACTGTTTCTATGAGAAATTCAACTGTGGGTGGGGGTAGTAGAATAGAACCCTAAACGGTATCAAATTCAGTATCTGCTTTTAGCATTGTATGCACACACTGACTTAGCCTTAGAATAACTGTATAGTCAAACAAATGTCCATGGTTTTGCCCACAGACATTGAAGAAACATTTGAATATGTCATAAAGAATGGCAAAAATTACTTGGTTGATTTTTGGATCGAGGTTAGCATTCAAGAGTGTAGCTAGTTTCAAAACAAGTTACAAAGCAGTAGGTCTAAGAGTAGAATAGCTATACTGTAAATTCTGAGGGTAACATAAGACTGTCTCAATGCTTGCTCACTCTGTCCTGGAAACATGGTTCATGGATCATAGGAGAGAATTTGAGTTCACCATTTGATGTGTGATGCTTGTTACTTACTGTGTTTAGTTAAAAAAGCAGAGACTCTAAACATGAAGACTTGGTGGTTCGATCTGTAATGTTTTCACTGGCAGAGTAAGCCAGCAGTCCTTCCAAGGTCTGTACAATGCACACTGCAAACCTCTAACACTGGAAAGAAATTGAGAGTGTGCTGGTTTCATATTACATAAACAGAAGTCCCTATGGTCCAATACTGATGAGGCTTGTGTTGAGCCACCATTTTATGTGGGTATATGCTAGCCCATAAAAACCCGTTTTTGTTTGACCTGCCAACTCTCTTCAGTTGCTTTGTCTGTTAGGTTGCACTGGTAAGTACTAAAGTTGATGTTCTTAAAGATCAACTGTAGAATATGAGGTGCCACTAACCTTTAGTCTTGTTGATGTGTCCATGAAAATGTTTTGCAATATGATATTCATTGTACCATCTTCCACAAGCACTAATATCAATCAGCCTTTTCTAGTGCAGTAATAAGTTGTCTGAATTGCTTTTTATAATGTTTGTTCAGTATGACTACACACTTCTGAATGTTAGTGTAGACTAGTAGCAGAAGAGCCTTGTGTTGTATATACTTTTTAGGGCCAGATTCTGAAACACTTTTTTGTGGAATTTTCAAAAGCATTTTATGTTGACCTGACTCTGCTCATATTGAAGTCAACTGTAAAACTCCAATTTAATGTTAGTGAGACACAAATGATGGGAACTTTTGAAAATTGTAGCCTTCACGAATAGTTATATAACATTATTCGGACTGTTTCTATGAGTAATTCAACTGTGGGTGGGGGTAGTAGACTAGAACCTTAAACGGTATAAAATTCGGTACCTGCTTTTAGCATTGTATGTTGCAATATGATACAATAGGGATGTGAACGACTATTTGACTAGTCAGCTATCCGATAAGCAAATGCTTATCGTATAGTCAACACGCTAGTCGACTAGTTGCTTCCCCCAACCCCTTGCTGTCTCTCTCAGAAAGAAGCAGCAAGGGTGGGGAAGAGAAGGGGGTGCTTCAAAGTGACAGCGCCACGTGGAGCCCAGGGCCAGACCCTGGGCTCCATGCGGCACTGCTGCTTTGAAATGCCATGTGCAGCCCAGGGCCAGCTGGGAGTCTCCTGCTGGCCCAGGCTGCATGGGTGTTTCAAAGCAGGGGTGCCACATGGAGCCCGGGGCCTGCCGCTTTGAAACACTGCATGCAGCCTGATGCCAGGCTCCCCATGGCATTTCAGAGAGGCAGCGCCACAGGGAGCATGGGGTTAGCTGAGGAGTCCAGGGGTATTTTGTTACATACCCATTGGCAGATGAAGATAGCTTGGTGAGAAGAAGAGACAGAGATGAAAACACAGGTCTCTGGCAACCCCATGCTGGTTGGTACAGGAATCCTTTAATTATTCTATACATTTTTCAGTCTTCTCTACAGTCTACTATGTATTTTAGAAACTTTGTGCACCTCTGTGAGTCTGTGTGTTCAAGAACGCCTAAATGGCAAGAGCTAGTACCAAGAAATGTGGTGTACAGCTTCCTTTTATCATAGCTTAGAACAAGGTAAAGGTTTGGTTGTGCCAGGACAATGGGATGTACCTTGAATTGGATTGTTTCTCATAAAATGGAAAGGGAGGGGTCTGTAGAATCTCCATGGGGGGAGAAAGGGACCAGAAATTGTGACCAGGACAGCTATGGAGAAATGGACAGGTATCTACTATATATTTCAGATAATTTGTCTGTATCTGTCTGTCTGTCTGTCTGTCCCCCAGCCAGGGGCATGCACCACTCCCCAGGCTGTGCCTGCTGCAGTTGTAGCAGCCATGGACAGGCGCTTTTTTACCTGGCCCCAAGCTGCTGTGATGAGAGAGGGCTGTAGTTGTTCTCTTTCCCTGGCGCAGCCTGCATAATGAACCCCTCATTCCCAGCCCCACCCCACAGCAATTATTTAAATGAAGAAAAACAAAACTTCTTTGAGTTAAGGACCCAACCAATGCCAGGTAAATCTTTTAGTTGCTTATAGTTAAAGATTTTTGATTAGTTACCACAATTTCCATTTGTGAAGATATTTCTTTGCATCTATACCAACCCTGGATCTGATGTTTCTTAGGTGAAATATTTTACTCTCTAAGAATGTCAGAACTGTATTGCTTTTTCAAATATTAACTTTGTCACCTTTATGCTACAGATGTAAATATATTTCTGTTCCACCTTTTTATTCTTTTCCGTACTTCTACATTAGTTTTCTTTTCAGCCCCAGTACAGGACTTATTCTGATCTCACTCAGGAGTGACCAGTGTTTGTAGTTATTCTCTATTTATACTGGTATATAAGAGATAGAAATGAGGCCTATAGTTTGCTATTACTATTTCTACATTTCACATTATTGTGGATCAGGACTAGAGAATATCTGGAAATGGACTATTCTCAGTTCAGGGCACCTGTAGTAGCCACTCTAGGCTCCTCAGCCATTACCTCTCTTGGGCAGAAACCAGGGGACTTTTCAGGCTGCACAATTCTTCCTTCACTATGACTTCCCCAGTAAGCCAGATTGCCTAAACAGTGGACTACACACCAGTGCAGCTAAATTTGGTAACTTACCATTATACCAATGCAAATATATCTAATATGCATGGGACCTGAATTATCACTGGCTTCCACTTTGTGTAGTCACTTATACCTGTCCAAAATGGGTGTAAAAATTGTAGGTATACTGATTTTTTTTAAAATGTGAATGACAATACAAGGTGCAAGTTGCTAGAAATTCAGGTATTGAGGGCTTATCTCTGTAATGGATTGTTGCACATAGGAAATACCCAGAGTAGATGCACTACACTGCTGTAAATGAGCTTGGGTGAAGCAGTTAACTTCTAATGAAAATACCAATGGAATACCAGCAGCGTCTTCAGTGACATATGGGAAAAAGATAGACATTGGGCTATATCCTCCCCTGGTGTAAATCATCATGACCCTGTTGGATTTAGTGGAGATATACCAGTTTACATCTGTTGACGATCTGAACCACAGTTACTATTCCAGGGTTCTTCCAATCTACACCATTAAATCTCTAAGTATGTTATTAACAGGTCAACAACTGGGTCCTAAAAATTAGTTTCTTTCCTAGAATGCTGCTTTCTCCGTGGTTTGACAGTTCTGTTCTATATCCTCCCCGTTACCCTGGGATTTAAGCTCCATTCAGAGTGAGTGGGAGAGATGGTGACTGAGGGATTGAACCTGTGAAGTACCAAACATCAGCATTTCTCAGGTGTGGCTCATCTCATATTCAAGTTCCCTTTATTTATAATATTTATTTTTTTAAAAGCAGATGTTTCTTCAGGGGCCTGTCAGAGCTCTATAGGCTTGTATTTTCATCCCTCCCAAGAGTATTTATATTCAGAATAATAAATCTTGTAAACATACAGAGGTCAAAACTAATATCACCTTATTTAATGAAGAGGAGAACATGAATCAGAAAGGAAAAATTGGCAAATGATGTGGGAATATAGAAGTGGCCTCTGAATTGTATAAAGTTACAGGCTGGTTCATTGTTTCCCTGTCACTGTCCTTTATCTGTTCAATAGTCAGTCAGTTGGCTTTGTGTCTGAAGCATATCAGAAAGGTTGGGATGCAAGCCTTTGTGATGATCACACCATTGTGTGCTGAGGTTCAGCTCCTGTGCTCTTGCCCTAGAACAAAAAGGTTATTGTTTTCAACATCATAATAATGTCGGAAAAAATCACAAGGGTCTTTCCTCTGTAGATAGAAATTTGGCTTAGCAACAGGCAAGAAGTAACAAGGTTTAATCTTTGAGGAAAGCTACTCTGTTTTGTATTTTCACTTTAACATACAGTCCCAGTGGTTGTTAGAGAAGATGCTTAAAAATTTGATTGCAAAATCAAGCGAGATAAATGAATCTTTGAGCCAGTGATGTCAGCATTGGCACTGCAAATCTGAAACTATTTGGCTGTGCTACAGAGTTGTTTTTAAAAGGGAAAAAAAGCCTATCCTGCTCTTGGTATGCAGATATAAAAGTGTTAAGATCAGTGGATCAAGGGTTACAATAGGCCTCTTTTTGTTAAGAGTGTATCTCAGTAAAGAATGTGTAATGATATATCAAACAATGCAGTAAATACCTTGAGCCATCTCTAGGATGCATCAGCTTCTGCTGCAGTAAACCAGGTATGAGGCTGCTAATGACAGAAATCCATCCCTGAAGATCAGGGGTAAGGAACCTAAGACCCTGGCTCAACTGGATCTGGCCCTTGAGGCTTGGGGCTTCCCCCACCATTGGGGAGCCCATGTTGGTGAGGGGTCACATTTTGTTTCTCACTTGTGTGCAGCCCCTAATTGATTTTTCTGTGGCTTAGGTTCCGCACTCCTGCTGAAGATGACCATGATAGCACAAAGTGCTGCCAGTGTCAAATCTAATTTGAAGAAGGGCCAGAATAGTCCAAAATGGGTGTCTCAGGAGCTATACTGTTAGGTATATCTCCATATATTAAATATTCATATCTCATAGAGCTGGAAGGGACCTTGAGAGGTCATAGAGTCCAGTTGCCTGCCCTCCCAGCAGGACCAAGTACCATCCCTGACAGATTTGCTCCAGATCCCTAAATGGCCCCCTCAAGGATTGAACTCACAGCCCTGGGTTTAGGAGGCCAATGGTCAAACCACTGAGCTATCCCTCCCCCCTCCATTAGGTTGGCTGCACCCAACTCTGCCCCTCCCAAGAGGTGTAAACAGCATTACTTTTGGATCGATTTCCTCTTGGAAATTCCCTGGTTCCCCAAAAGCATGCACTTTCCAAAGTTGCTGCTTTGCCCCCAAATCTCTGGAATCCTAAACTCACTTTGGATCACTTAAAGCTTTCCGTCTCCCAAGAGATGCTGCTGCTGCCCCAACAGTCAGGGACTTGGCTCCTAGTATACATGTTAAGATTCCGGGATTGTCACTCTGAAGCCTAAAATGTCTGAGATAGAGCGAAGTGAAAGAAACTGGTTGAGGGCTCTCTTTGTTCAGAATGTAACCAGGCTCAGTTATCACTGGAATCCACAGTTAGTTACTATCCATGTTTTAAGTTCTCAGACATTTTCTTCTTTTTGCACTTTACGAATGACACTTGCACAACAGCATGGGCTTTCAGCTAGTAGTATTTTGGCAAATTCATATACAATACAGCTGAATGCACTTTCTTTACCTGATCAGACCAGTGATCTTCCTAATCCACTATTCTCTCTTGAACAGTCTCCAATATCAGAATATTTAGAACAGTGGTCTCCAACCAGAAGATCGGGATCTACTGTTAGATCTTGGAGCAGCTGACAGGTGATCGTGACTAGTTTGACCAGGAAGCTATAAAGCACTGGCACTTCTATTGCCCCTCCACACAGTGCTGCTCCTGCCCTCTGCTTTGGAGCTACCCTCTGGGAGCCTCCTGCTTTACGTGCAGAATGTGGGAGGGAGAAGAGGAGGGGGTACTTATGTCAGGGTGTCCTTCCTCTCCCCTACTCTTGTACTCTATCTATCTTCACACAGAGAGAAGGGGATGGAGGGAGCTTGGCAATGCAAATCTGTCTCTCTTACCCACTGTGTGTGTCTGTCATTCTCACAAACACACACTGTCCTTCACTGTCCTCTCCCGACCCAACATATACATGGAGGGTTGTTGCTGCTTCTTTTACTGCTCGCAAAGCAGGTTAGTTTTGGTTTTTGACTGGTCTGTGCATTTCATCATTTTCATTGCTCTCTCATGCTTAAATTTAATTCTTTGAGTTCTAAAATGTAGCCCGTCATGGCTGGAGTTATTATCTCTATGGAAATTGCATCTCCTGCAGGTGGCTGGCATGTCCTTGCAGCCCCTGAGAGAGGCAGAGCAGGGGGTCTCCACATGCTGTCCTTGCCTGCAGACACTGCTCCTGCTCACCTATTGATCAGTAATGAGGAACTATGGTCAGTAGAGGCTATGGGCTCAGTGCCTGTAGGTCATGGGCAGCACATGGAGCCATTGCTGTACATGCTAGCTGCTTTCAGGAGCGGTGCAGCTGCCAGGGCAGGAGTAAGCCTGCCTTAACCCCGCTGCTCCACCACCCAAAAGCCGTCTCAGTTAAACGTTGTCCAACCAGCGCCTGTTTCCTGAACCCCTGTTCCAGCCCTGAACCTCCTCCTTCACCCAACATCCTGCCCAGACATGAGTCCCCCTGCACCCAAACTCTATCCCAGAGCTTGTACCCTGAAACCCCTCTGGACTCCAATCCCCTGCCCTGGCTAAGACCTGAGCTCCTCCCACACTCCCAACCCTTTGGCCCAAAACCAGAGCCTGGACCCCAACCCACTACCCCAACCTGATGAAAGTGAGTGAGGTTGGGGGAGGAAGGAGGTGGAGTGAGCAGGGTGAGAAGGGGTGGAACAGGGGCAGGGACTCAAAGAAGGGGGGGAAGGAATTGGGGCAAGGGTATTTTGGTTTGAGGTAGATCATACATTGTGCTTAAATTGAAAAAGTGATCTTGTGGTTATAAAGGTTGGAGACAACTGATTTAGAAGGATGCTTATTTAACAGGCTGAAATTCCACCCTTCAGCAGGCATTGATCTTGCTGAAGAAATGTTAAATGGATAAATTGACAGGGTACGTCTACACTACAGGCTAAAGACGAATTAATATATGTAACTTCAGCTACATTAATTGTGTAGCTGAAGTCAAAGTACTTTAACTTGGCTTTTGGCTCTGTCTACACAGCAGGAAGTCGAAGGAAGAACACTCTTCCTTCAACTTCCCTTACTCCTTGTGAAATGAGGGTTACAGAAGTTAGGGTAAGAAGCCTGTTATTTTGCTGTGCAGATGTTACTTTGAAGTAATGCAGAAGTACAGATTTTGCTGAAATGTTATGAAGGATATTCACACCTAGCCTGCACTCCAATAAATGTAGCAGTGATAGGAGCTACAGCAACCCTGGAGTATGTTTTTACTACGACGCAAGCCCAGGGTTAGTAGAACTTGAGTCAACCGGTCCTGAGTTTAACCTAGAGGTTGTGCAAGTTACATTTTTTGTAACCCCAGTTTAGGAATTGTTGAACCCTGGGTCCCATCTGGGGGAGCAGTGTCTACATTGCATGATGCTCACCTGAGTCCAACCTTCCATATCCTAGGTTTCCTAAGACTCTTCACAAAAATGTTACTGTTACTGCACCCTTTTGTCATGGTGCAGCATCGGAAGCTTGGCTGTCTCAGAGGACGAACACACTCACTTCATTGAACTGTGGGAAACTTTAGATGGACTCTGAGAGTACAAGTCCGATGAGGCAGTGCTTGCACTACAAAGCTATAGGACGTTAATCTTACCTCTGCATCCCAGCTTGATACAAACGTGGACCTTCCTTCCACATGGGATCCTGCAAGCCTCGATCTGAACCATGGGTTTGTGCAAATTGGGTGTAGGCAAGTGCAGGGTTAAGCTTGTGTCTGAGTTCTAGCTTCTGACCGTTTCTATTTGCCTGCAAACATTTATTCTGTTAGTTTCAGTCTCCATTTTACTAAGTTAAAGAGTGAGGCAAGTCTTTTGCTTCTCAGCATAATGTATTTAATAATATACATCTATTGTGCGCAGGTAGTGTTGGTACTCCACTCTCTTTGGACAGTTACTTAATATTCCAGACTTAACAGTAACAGGTCACCAGGACCAGATGGCATTCACCGAAGAGTTCTGAAAGAACTCAAATGGGAAATTGCAGAACTATTAACTGTGGTTTGTAACCTATCCTTTAAATCAGCTTCTGTACCTAATGACTGGAAGATAGCTAACATGACACCAATATTTAAAAAGGGCTCTAGAGGCGATCCCAGCAATTATAGACCGGTAATTCTAACGTCAGTACCGGGCAAATTAGTTGAAACAATAGTAAAGAATAAAATTGTCAGACACATAGAAGAACATAATTTGCTGGGCAAAAGTCAACATGGTTTCTGTAAAGGGAAAGCATGTCTTACTAATCTATTAGAGTTCTTTGAAGGGGTCAACAAATATCTGGACAAGGGGGATCCAGTAGATATAGTGTACTTTAATTTCCAGAAAGCCTTTGACAAGGTCCCTCACGAAAGGCTCTTACGTAAATTAAGTTGTCATGGGACAAGAGGGAAGGTCCTTTCGTGGATTGAGAACTGGTTAAAAGACAGGAAACAAAGGGTAGGAATAAATGGTAAATTTTCAGAATGGAGAGGGGTAACTAATGGTGTTCCCAAAGGGTCAGTCCTAGGACCAATCCTATTCATAGAATCATAGAACCATAGAGCTGGAAGAGACCTCAGAAGGTCAAGTCCAGCCCCCTGCTCTAGGCAGGACCAATCCCAACTAAATCAACCCAGCCAGGGCTTGGTCAAGCCAAGACTTAAACACCTCCAGGGATGGAGACTCCACTACCTCCTAGGCAACCCATTCCAGTGCTTCACTACCCTCCTAGTGAAATAGTTTTTCCTAATATCCAACCTGGACCTCTCCCACCCACAACTTGAGACCATTGCTCCTTGTTCTGCCATCTGTCACTACTGAGAACAGCCTCTCCATCCTCTTTGGAACTCCCCAGGAAGTTGAAGGCTGCTATCAAATCCCCTCACTCTTCACTTCTGCAGACTAAACAGACCTAACTCCCTCAGCCTCTCCTCGTAGGTCATATGCTCCAGCCCCTAATCATTTTGGTTGCCTCCGCTGGACCCTCTCCAATGCGCCCACATCCTTTTTGTAGTGGGGGCCCAGAACTGGACACAATACTCCAGATGTGCCCTCACCAGAGCCGAATAAAGGGGAATAATCACTTCTCTAGATCTGCTGGCAATACTCTTCCTAATGCACCCTAATATGCCATTAGCCTTCTTAGCTACAAGGGCACACTGTTGACTCATATCCAGCTTCTCATCCACTGTAACCCCCAGGTCCTTTTCTGCAGAACTACTACTTAACTGGTTGGTCCCCAGCTTGTAACTATGCTTGGGATTCTTCCGTCCCAAGTGCAGGACTCTGCACTTGTCCTTGTTGAACTTCATCAGATTTCTTGTGGCCCAATCCTCCAATTTGTCTAAGTCACTCTGACCCTATCTCTGCCCTCAAGCGTATCTACCTCTCCCCCTAGCTTAGTGTCATCCGCAAACTTGCTGAGGGTGCAATCCATCCCCTCATCCAGGTCATTAATAAAGATATTGAACAAAACCGGTCCTAGAACCGAACCTTGGGGCACTCCGCTAGAAACCGACCGCCATCCTGACATCGAGCCGTTGATCACTACCCGCTGGGCCCGGCCTTCTAGCCATCTTTCTATCCATCTTACCGTCCATTTATCCAATCCACATTCCCTTAACTTGCTGGCAAGAATATTGTGGGAGACCGTATCAAAAGCCTTGCTAAAGTCAAGGTATATCACATATTCAACTTATTCATAAATGATCTGGAGAAAGGGGTAAACAGTGAGGTGGCAAAGTTTGCAGACGATACTAAACTGCTCAAGATAGCTAAGACCAAAGCAGACTGTGAAGAACTTCAAAAAGATCTCACCAAACTAAGTGATTGGGCAACAAAATGGCAAATGAATTTTAATGTGGATAAATGTAAAGTAATGCACATTAGAAAAAATAACCCCAACTATACATACAATATGATGGGAGCTAATTTAGCTACAACTAATCAGGAAAGTGATCTTGGAGTCATCGTGGATAGTTCTCTGAAGACGTCCATGCAGTGTGCAGCAGCAGTCAAAAAAGCAAACAGGATGTTAGGAATCATTAAAAAAGGGATAGAGAATAAGACGGAGAATATCTTATTGCCCTTATATAAATCCATAGTACGCCCACATCTTCAATAGTGTGTACAGATGTGGTCTCTTCTAATGCCAGTATATCTTTTTTGAGATGAAAAGGTTCAAAGAAGGGCAACTAAAATGATTAGGGGTTTGGAACGGGTCCCATATGAGGAGAGATTAAAGAGACTAGGACTTTTCAGCTTGGAAAAGAGGAGACTAAGGGGGATATGACAGAAGTATAGAAAATCATGACTGGTGTGGAGAAAGTGAATAAGGAAAAGGTATTTACTTGTTCCCATAATATAAGAACTAGGGGCCACCAAATGAAATTAATGGGCAGGAAGTTTAAAACAAATAAAAGGAAGTTCTTCTTCACACAGCACATAGTGAACCTGTGGAACTCCTTGCCTGAGGAGGTTGTGGAGGCTAGGACTATAACAGGGTTTAAAAGAGAACTAGATAAATTCATGGAGGTTAAGTCCATTAATGGCTATTAATGCCTAGCCTCTGTTTGTCAGAGGGTGGAGATCACTTGATCATTACCTGTTCGGTTCAGTCCCTCTGGGGCACCTGGCATTGGCCACTGTGGGCAGACAGGATACAGGGCTGGATGGACCTTTGGTCTGACCCAGTATGGCCATTCTTATGTTCTTATGAGATTAAAAAGACTAGGCCTTTTCAGCTTGGAAAAGAGGAGACTAAGGGGGGGATACAATAGAGATCTATAAAATCACGATTGGTGTGGAAAAAGGGAATAAGGAAAAGTTATTTACTTATTCCCACAATATAAGAACTAGGTGTCACCAAATGAAATTAATAGGCAGCAGGTTTAAAACAAACAAAAGGAAGATTTTCTTCACTCGGCACACAGTCAACCTCTGGAACTCCTTGCCAGAGGATGTGGTGAAGGCTAGGACTTTATAATGGTTCAAAAAAGAGCTAGATAGATTCATGGAGATTCGGTCCATCAATGGCGATTAGCCAGGAGGGGTAGGAATGGTGTCCCTAGCCTCTGTTTCTCTGTAGGTAAGTGACAGGGGAGCGAATCATGTGAGGATTACCTGTTGTGTTCCCTCCCTCTGGGGCATCTGGTATTGGCCACTGTCGGCAGATAGGATACTGGGCTGGATGGACTGTTGGTCTGATCCAGTATGGCTGTTCTTATGTTCAGACATGCTCCCAATGTTTGATGTTTAAAAGAACTTAAACAGATTCACAGGGGCCTGGCAAAGTTACTAGTAAAAGAAACAGCAAGAGAATTCACATTTGGTGAGATAAGGGAGAACTTGTTAATGCTGGGAATCTACTTTAAAACGATTGGTGAATTGCTATTGGTATCTTTCCAATAATTAATTTTAAGATAACACTACAATTGCCATCTTAATTTCTCTTCCCTTGTATGGTGCAAGTTCTAACAGGCGAGGATAACTTTGAAAGAATTTTCAACAGAATGTTACCATTTATGGTAAAGTGGCATTTGAAAAATCAGGTAATTGAAATCAACTGGCTGTGCTGGCTTAAGCTGGAGCAAATCAATGTGCAATTTCTCTCTGCCAAGCCCCACTTCTGGAAGTGGAATGTTGATCTGTGGTGGTGGTGATAACTGGGGAGGGAGGATTTTTGGAATAACCTTTTAGAACATTCCACTGTTCTGCTATGCACGTATCAGTAAAAGCTAGTTTCTTTGTGCTGCCATCAGAAGCATATGAGGAGTGGACTTAAACGTGTCTCCCCAAGATACATGCTATCCAACAATGTATGTAAAAGATTGCTAAGTAGGTTAGTACTACTAGCCCATATTTAATTAATACCAGTTCCTAACTCAATCTTTAAAGTGAAGTTACACTCACAAATATTTTCAGGTTTTTTTTTTAACATGGTGAATTGTATTTTGCTTTTGAAGATTTCCTTTAAAGTTAACAAACGAATGCAGAATTTGGAGTTCAAAGCACCTCTTCTTTAAATACCCTTCTTCCCAGAGGTACCATTCAGAATTCACTGTGATCCAGCTTGATCCCTGACAAGACCTAGTAGATTGCCAGCCTTTTGTCCAGCATAATGGAAGTTTGACTGTGGACTAATTGACCTCATCTCTATGGGTGCAGTAATGCTGCACATAGATTTCCTTTCATGCTGACTTTCAAGAGGCACTTGTGGCAGTGTATGAGTGAACTATTCCATATTGACCACTTGTATACTGTTACTGGCAAATTGTTCACTTTTTTGGCTCTGCTCTAGTTCTGTTTTAAACATGCTTTAGCTCATAGCAGTAAGATATTTTGCAGGCTCTCCATATCCCTATCATGCTTCATTGTAGAATTCAGTATGTCCTTTAATGGACTACTCTTTGCCCTTTCCTTGGGCACCATCTTTCACCTGTACATGACAGTACACTGAAGTTTACTAGTTCTCAGATTTTAATCATAAGTGTAGCTATGTGTTAACCTTTTTTATCACCTGAATTCAGTATTGTTTGGGATGTGATGACGTAACTGATATTTTTGTCCCTTTATCTGTGGAACAGTGCAGGACATATAACAACTATTTGCTCACCAGTGGAAATCAATAGATATACTTCTTAGCACTACAATTTTTTGCCCCAACAAAGGCTTGTACATTCCCAACTGCCCCAAATCTTCTTGTATAGTTTCATTTCTGAACTTGAGAAGTAGTTCATCCACTATTAGTGATTCCTCAGCGGTGGTATATTTATCACTGGTGATGTATAACTTGGATGTTCCATCAGTTCTCTTCAGAACAGTTCTTTAAATGTTGTAGACCTCATTCCCTTCCCCACTTCTTCCCCAGCTTGGAGCCATCTGGCAGAGTGCACAGGTGTGCATACAGTTTTACAGAGTGACTCTTCAAGTGATGTCTCTGTAGTGGTGGTTAATTAGCGCTGTGTGACCAGTTCCTTCTCAGCTGCTCTTGGTCTGAGTTGATTCTCTGATAGTGTCTGTATATGATTCAACTCTGATCCAGATTTAGGATTAGCAGCATAGACAGAATAGTTTGTTTGAACTTTGTTTTCCTATCGCTTTTCTTTCTCCCCATTTAAAAAAATATTTTACGTTGCATTTTGTTCATCCTTTTCAGGGATAACTTCTCCTGAGAATGCCCAAGGTCTCTGGGTGTTAAATGTTGTCTCTCCTGCTCAGAGGCATTTCCAGTTTCACATGGACATGTTTGTTGGCTGCTTGGGGATAATGCACATACTCAGAATTCAGGAAAGCAAGAGACTTAAACTCAAATTTATTCTTATGGAAAAATCTCTCTGCGTGGCCTCAGATCTTGGACCACAAACTCCTCCCAGTCATTGGTCACCTACTTTTGCTTCTGACAAACCTCCCTTGCCAACTCTGCAGCAGTGAAACACTCCGTACCAAACACTTCATATTTTGGAGCCATCTTCTAGTCCTTTGGCACATAGTGCAGAGACATTGGTACTAAAATCTCCCAGCACTGCAACACTTCCCAGTACCTCAGCAGTTCCCAGTACAGCAACAACTACAGATGCCACCATCGGTACCAAGACCTCTTGGATCACACCAGTTCTCTGGCACAAGGACTTAACAGTTGCTGTGGCACCAGAGTCACCCTACTCAGTATAATGTGGTACCACTTCACACACCAGTAAACAGGTCTTCCCCTCCTTTTTCTTGCAAGAAGGAAAAGATGATGAGGACAGAGAGGTTTTATCACAATACCCTTCCCCCCCATACAGGGGAGCATCAGATTAGAGCTACCAGAACATCCAGGGCATCATTCCATTGCTGGTACCCAGGGATGGTATGGAAATGCATGAATGCTATTGCCCAGTGCCATTCCTCTTGCAATGGCTATACTGGACTCCTTGAGCAGCATATAGGCAACATTATTCCAAGCCTCCCAGTGTATCCATGGAAAGACAGACATGCTTCTCATCAGCATCAGAGGTGGGATCCCAGGAACCCCCTGAAGAGATTTTTGAGGGAACAGGGGAGGCTCTAGATCAGGAGGCCACTCCTGAAACCTCATATTCAGATGAGATCATCATGATTCCACTGCCTACAACAGAAGATACTTTTAAAAAAAATTAGGAAATGTTGAAAAGAATTTCAGACATGCACCATATCCCCCTACAAGATGTTGCTGAGTCCCAACACAACTTGTTGGACATATTGCACACATCAGGGGATGTGCAAATGCCACCTCTGGTGTTTCAGAGGGGCGGTTGCCGTGAAACCCAGAGTCAGCTGGGGACTGCCCAGATGATCCTGGGCTCCCCGCAGCATTTCCCCAGAACCTGGGATCAGCTGGGGAGTCCCCAGATGACCCTGGGTTCTGCTGAAATGCCATGTGAAATGCCTTGCACTGCCCCTTGGAAACGCCGCTCCGGCGCTTTAAAGGGGCAGCGATGCATGGAGCCCAGGATCAGCTGAGGACTCCAGCTGATCCCAGGCTCGATGCAGTGCTGCCCTGTTGAAACACTGCAGCAGCGTTTCAAAGGGGAGGCGCATGTGATTAATCGGATTACATTTTTTAATCACTTGACAGCCCTAAAAATTATAGTTCAAAATTGCTGCTAACTATGAGGCCTTGATGGTGAAATACAACCAAACCAATAACTCCAAACTGTCTGAATTTATTGACTTCATACTAGAAGAAAAGTGAAAATTTAGGATGGTCATTTGTGAAGATCACCTCCTGACATGAATGGCTCTCTGGGCATTCTTTGATTTGGTTGTGGTGTGATCTATTGTGGCCTCCATAGTGATGTAACAGGCCTCTTGGCTCCACTTGTTTGTGATGTCCAAGGGAGGTGCAAGGCTCAACATCTGATACTTTATTAGAATGCTCAGTCTTGCCAATCACAGACCCAACTTTGAAGCCCTTCCTTTCAACTGAGGGGAACTGCTCTACAGGCATCTGATGTGGAACACCCACAGGGACATCACTGAAAAGAGAAGAAGAGAAGGTTACTCGCTTTGTGCAGTAACTGAGGTACTTCAAGATGTATATTTCTGTGGGCTCTCCACTACCCTCCCTGCTCCTCTCTACTTTGAAGTCCCAGCATGGTCCTTTGTGGTGGAGAGGGAACCGAGGGAGGGGCTGGTCACACAGCACTAGCTAAGTGCCACTAAAGGCACAAGATTGGCATATGGTGTCAAAATTCCTTGACTAGAGGTGCAAGGGCTCACAATCTCCTGAAGAGTCTGTTACTGCATAAAGTAAATAACCTTCTCTTGTTCTCCTTCAGTGACACCCCTGTAGATGTTCCACATCAGGTGTCTGTAGAACAGTTCCTAGTGTAAATTAAAAAATTTGCAAAGTCTACTAGAAAGGAAATGTATAGGAGGAAAGAATCAGTGGGGGGGTGTCCTGTTTCTAAGTAAAGACAAAGAATTGTGATCAGCTGTGTCTTGGAATGCTAAGAGATAGTATCTTAGGTGAAGGATTCAGTGTAACAACTTTGTATTCTCTTAGAAATGAAGAGTCTCGGTCTGCCTAGCTGTAAAGCAAATTTTGGATAAGCAATACTTTATAGATATAAGAGATGAGGATATCTTGTTAATTAAGTCTATGTTTTAGATTGCATATTGTGATTTCATTTTATATGTAACTATTGTTTCCAATATTTCTACTTGCTACTACGTGAGTCACTATGCTTTGATATTTGCTTATATTAAAATCAAGTAATGTGAGTTAAATGGAGAGGTGATCCGAGATGGAACTGGTAAGCTGTGGTGTACTGCTTATTTGGAAGCAACAGATTAGTGAATACTGTGAGGATCCAGTGGACCAGAGATTGACTACTCCAGGGAGATTCTTAGAGAAATTGGGGGTAGAATGTGCTTATTGCTATCCTTCAGAGTTGACAACAGGGCCTATGGGTCCTAGAAGGCAGTGCTTCTGGGGGAGCTGACCCATGGAAGGCATGGACAAGATTTTTCTCTTGCTAAGGGCAGGTGATAGTTAGCAGAGGTGGCTAGGGAAAGAGCTTCATGACCACCCACCCCCAGCCCAGGCAAGGGCTGTAACAACCCTCCTCTAGCCCAGGCCCTACCTCTCCCTGCTCCTGTGTTGCCCTCTCCCTGCCCTTGCTCCACCTCTGTCCTACCTCCCTGAAGCAATGTGATCCAGGGGACAAGCAGGGCCAGCGCTGGCAGCAGGGGTCTTCCCTTTTTCCCCCTCCACATTCACTGGCAGCAGCAGAGCAAGTGGAGCAATGTGGCCTCATCTCACTCTGCTGCCCTGCCCATGTCTCTCCGCTTCCCACTGGCGAGTGTGGGGCGATCCTGTCCCTTCTCTGAGAGACGTGATTGGAGGAGTGCAGTGAGCTGGGGCTGTGTTGCTCCACTTGCCCTGCTGCTGCCAGTGAGTGCAGGGGGGCCCAGACCCCTGCTGTGGGCACCAGAACCTCCCTTCTCATCCCCCTACTGGCTGCTGGCCAGCCCTTGGCCCCTCCTGCCCATGGAGTTTGGGGCACATGCCGCTTAAGCGTTGCCTTTGATATTGAGGTGCCTCACAAGACTGGAGATTTCTGGAAAGCATCACGTACTTGAAACAGTTACGTTTGAGAATCACTGGTCTGTGTCCTTTGATTCCTTAACCATTAGATTAAAATGTCCAATGTTCAGCTCCTGATGGGAGTGCTGTTGCCTCTGCTGGAAAGACAGACACGTATGATGTTTCACTAAATCATTGGAAAGTAGTGACTATTTTGATGAGCTGAATTTTGATAAGTGAAAGGCTGAATAGTGTATCACGGATAGCTTGAGTTATCCATTTCCTTCCTGTTGGTTTTTTTTTATTGCTTTTAAATAGTTAATGTATTGTCCAAGAGACCACCAATGAAAAAGCAATGGTTCAGTTAAAAACATGGCTGTCACATGCCAGAGCTATTGTGAGCTGTAGCAACATTACTGAGATCACTGTTCTGTATGTTGCTGGCAGTATCTTGTTTTTTTTTTTTTTTTTTTTTTTTTTGTCATGGCAGATAACCAAAGCATCTGTGCTGCAGCACATCCTGCAGTGTGCTAGCCAAATGTCACACACACTTCTCCCTTGAAAGTCTTTTTTTTTTTTTTTTTTTTTTTTTTTTGCATAAGGATAGGTTAGAAAAGAAACGGTTACGCTGAGGCTTCTTTTTTTTCCCCCTATCACATGCTCTCCTGTTGCCAGGGGCGGAGGTAAGGAGGGAGGGGAATTCCTATGAACTTAGGTTCACAGATGATGGATCTTGGAGTCTCTGCATGGTCAGTCTTAACAAACTACTGCTGTTACATTTATTTTTGGCCAGATTTGTTAATTGTAATTAATTAGTTAATATTTCTCAGCAACTCTTCCCCTTTAGGACAAAATATTTTCTGAGAATTTATGACTTTGTAATAGGAGCAGCAGCAGCTGTATTGCACAGTAACAGTATCCCTTTAGTTATTTCTTATCCCTTGTTATTTGTTATCCCTTTTGTTATTTCTGAAGTAGTAGGAGTCTTCAGGGTCCACATCATCTGCAAAGAAAAATCCCATGTTTCACAACTAAAATCCTCCTGTTTTTTTTTCCTGAGACAATACTGGATTTGATACAAAATGAACACCCTAATAAAGGACCAGGTTCTGGTGCCCTCTCACTCACCTCAGTAGTGCCTATTCCACAGGTATTCTGTTAACTTTGGTGAGATAGTTTATGTGGAATAAAGCAATATTACTTGTGAGTAAGGGATATTGGAGTCTAGCCCATAGGATGTTTTAAATTCTCCTTAGGGTCTCTGAAACAGTCACCAAATTTCTCCAGCCAGGGTCAATGTTCAGGTGAGCCTGGGCTAACTTTGGAGTTTGCTTAGGGCAGAAGTTCTTAAACTGTAGTCCATGGACTATTAGTGGTCTGTGGTCACCTTGCAGAAGGGCCTCAGCTCAAGCTTAGCCCCTCTCCCTCCCCGCCTTCCCCTGCAGCAGGCAGCCTACGCTGGTACTCCAGCACCTTGCTCCCCTCCTCCCCCTCCCATGAGGTTAGAGCACCAGTGTCAGCTTCCCACTAAGGGGGGATAAATCCCCAAGACTCCCTGCCAGGTCTGACTCACAGGGAAGAAGCAGAGCCAGAAACAGCTCCACATGCTGCCACTCCCCCTCTCCTGGCTAGAACAGTAGCGCATGGATGCACCTAATGGAAGTGGCCAGTAGAATCCCACCAATGGGAGCAGCAGGAGACTGTGCCTGGAACATGGTGCCTGGGAGCGGAGGGGGACAAAAAGGCAGGTAAGTGCCACCCTTCCCTTCATGACCAGACACTGCACCCTCACCTCCACACACACGCACACAGCTCCCTGCTGAGATCCCACATCCCCAGCCTGCTCCTATACCCTTTCCCCCTGGCCAGACACCCCAGCCTGCTCCTGCACCCTCTCCCCTACTCAGACTCTGCACTCTCCCTTGTTTCTGCACCCTCCCCCATGGCCAGACAGCCTACTCCCAGCTTGCACCCTACCTCCCCCCATGCCTCACCTCCTCACCCCCTTCTACACTCTACCTTCCACCCAGATCCTGCACTCGCATCCCTCATTTTTGACCCCATCCCAGAGCCTAAGGGGATCCACTAACCCTAGAAGAGTTAATATGGCACTATGGGAGGTTACAGACCAGTACATGTAATCCAGGGGGGCACCTTGTGAAGAGCAATATACATAACTATCACATCACTGTCACATCACAAAACTGGTATTCAAAGCTTCTCTGATTTCCAGTGGGGAGTGAAGTGTTTCAGTGAGGGTTGGGGATTTCCAAGGGTTTGAAAGTTAAAGCTCTTCATCTGTTTAATCATTTTGATTAATATTTCCTTTCTTACTGGTTAAATTAAACCATTCTCCTTGGCTTCAGCACTAACAAAATGGTTCAGGCATAATTATGCAATTAATGGCGGGTTTCCATTAGCAACTGGTGGTCTGCAGAAAGGTTTGCATTGAACAGGGTGGGTCACGGGCCAAAACGTTTAAGCATCATAGAACCATAGAGCTGGAAGAGACCTCAGAAGGTCATCAAGTCCGACCCCCTGCCCTGCTCTAGGCAGGACCAATCCCAATTAAATCAACCTGGCCAGGGGTTTGTCAAGCTGAGACTTAAACAGCTCTAGGGATGGAGACTCCACTACTTCCCTAGGTAACCCATTCCAGTGCTTCACTACCCTCCTAGTGAATACTTTTTCCTAATATCCAACCTGGACCTCTCCCACCACAGCTTGAGACCATTGCTCCTTGTTCTGCCATCTGTCACTACTGAGAACAGCCTTTCTCCAACCTCTTTGGAACCTCCCTTCAGGAAGTTGAAGGCTGCTATCAAATCCCCCCTCACTCTTCGCTTCTGCAGACTAAACAGACCCAACTCCCTCAGCCTCTCCTCATAAGTCATATGCTCCAGCCCCCTAATCATTTGGTTGCCCTCCGCTGAACCTTCTCCAATGTGTCCACATCCTTTTTGTAGTGGGAGGCCCAGAACTGGACACAATACTCCAGATGTGCCCTCACCAGAGCCGAATAAAGGGGAATAATGACATCTCTGGATCTGCTGGCAATGCTCCTCTTAATGAAACCTAATATGCCATTAGCCTTCTTGGCTACAAGGGCACACTGTTGACTCACAGCCAGCTTCTCATCCACTGTAACCCCCAGGTCCTTTTCTGCAGAACTACTACTTAGCTGGTTGGTCCCTAGCTTGTAACAATGCTTGGGATTCTTCCGTCCCAAGTGCAGGACTCTGCACTTGTCCTTGTTGAACCTCATCAGATTTCTTGTGGCCCAATCCTCCAATTTGTCTAAGTCACTCTGGACCCTATCTCTGCCCTCAAGTGTATCTACCTCTCCCCCTAGCTCAGTGTCTTCCGCAAACTTGCTGAGGGTGCAATCCATCCCCTCATCCAGGTCATTAATAAAGATATTGAACAAAACCGGTCCTAGAACCGAACCTTGAGGCACTCCGCTAGAAACCGACTGCCATCCTGACACTGAGCCATTGATCCCTACCCGCTGGGCCCAGCCTTCTAGCCATCTTTCTATCCATCTTACTGTCCATTTATCCAATCCACATTCCCTTAACTTGCTGGCAAGAATATTGTGGGAGACAGACAAAAGCCTTGCTAAAGTCAAGGTATATCACATCCACTGACTTTCCCACGCCCACAGAGCCAGTTACCTCATCATAGAAGCTAATCAAATTGGTCAGGCACGACTTTCCCTTTGTGAATCCATGCTGACTATTCCTAATCACTTTCCTCTCTTCCAAGTGCCTCAAAATGGATTCCTTAAGGATCCTTCCATGATTTTTCCAGGAACCGAGGTAAGACTGACCGCCTATAGTTCCTGGATCGCCCTCCTTCCCTTTTTGAAGACGGGCACTACATTTGCCTTTTTCCAATCATCCGGGATTTCTCCTGATCTCCACGACTTTTCAAAGATAATGGCCAAAGGCTCTCAATGACATTTGCCAACTCCTCAGTACCCTCGGATGCATTAAGTCCGGACCCATGGATTTGTGTACGCTTTTTCTAAATAGTTCCTAACCTGTTCTTTACCCACCAAGGGCTGTCCATCTTCATCCCATCTTGTCACTTAGCGCATTAGTCTGGGAGCCCACCTTGTCCATGAATACAGAGGCAAAGAAAGCATTGAGTACTTCAGCTTTCCCCACATCATCTGTCACTAGGTTACCTCCTTCATCCAATAGGAGCCGCACACCCTCTCTGATCACCACCTTCTTGTTAACATGCCTGTAGAAACCTTTCTTGTTATCCTTCACATCCTTAGCCAGTCGCAATTCCATTTGCGCTTTCGCCTTCCTGATAACCCCGGCATTCTCGAGCTATACATTTAAACCCCTCCTGGTCATTTGTCCAAGTTTCCACTTTTGTAAGCTTCCTTTTGTGCTTAAGTTCACCAAGGATTTCCCTTGTAAGCCAATCCGGTCTCCTACCATGTTTGCCTCTCTTGCTACGCATCGGGATTGTTTCTGTGCCTTCAGTAAGGCTTCTTTAAAATACTGCCAGCTGTCCTGGACTCCTTTCCCCTTCATGTTAGCATCCCAGGGGATTCTGCCCATCAGATCTCTGAGGGAGTCAAAATCTGCTTTTTTGAAGTCCAAGATGTACATTTTACTACTCTCTTTTCTTCCTTTGGTCAGGATCCTGAAATCCACCATCTCATGATCACTGCTTCCCAGGTTATCACCCACCTGTACTTCCCCTATTAGTTCCTCCCTGTTTGTGAGCAGAAGGTCAAGCTGCACACAGCCCCTGGTCAGATCCTTCAGCACTTGTGCCAAGAAGTTATCCCCAAAATTCTCCAAAAACTTCCTGGATTGCCTGTATACTGCCGTATTGGTTTCCCATCAGATGTCAGGGTGATTAAAGTCCCCCACGAGAACCAGGGCCTGCGATCTGGAAGCTTCTCTCAGTTGTCTGAAGAAAGCCTCATCTACCTCATCCACCTGATTCGGTGGCCTGTAGCAGACACCAACCACAACATCACTGCTGTTGTTTGCTCCTTTAAACTTAACCCATAGACTCTCAACAGGTTTTTCTCCCTCTTTATACTGGAGTTCAGAGCAATCATAGTGCTCTCTTACATATAGTGCAACTCCTCCTCCTTTTCTCCCCGCCTGTTCTTCCTGAACAGTCTATACCCTTCCACAACAGCGCTCCAGTCACACGAGTCATCCCACCAAGTCTCTGTTATCCCAATTAAATCATATTTCTTGGACTGGGCCAGGGCCTCCAGTTCTTCCTGTTTGTTGCCCAGGCATTAGTGTACAAACACCTCAGGTAACCAGTTGATCTATCCATTCAAACAGGGGTCCTCCTTTCTTGCTCGTTCCTCTCTGCATTTCTTCCGTATCCGACTTTCCCACTCCTCAGGGTTTTGGTCATCTCCCCGACAAACCTAGTTTAAAGCCCTCCTCACTAGGTTTGCAAGCCTGCCCGCGAAGATGCTCCTTCCTCTCTTGGTTAGGTGGATCCCATCTCTTCCTAACATCCTTGTGCCCGAACAGAGTCCCATGGTCGAAGAAACCAAAGCCCTCTCTGCATACACCACCTGCGCAACCACGCATTTACGCCCTCACCTGACGATCCCTGCCCAGTCCTTTCCTTCAACAGGGAGGATGGACGAGAACACCACTTGCGCTCCCAAGTTCTGGATCCTTCTTCCAGCGCCACATAACTGCAGTAACCCGCTCAAGGTCATTCTTGGCCAGACAAGTTAGTTCCCACATGGAGAAGCAGGAAGGGTAGCGATCCGAAGGTTTGATCAGTTTGGTAAGCCTCTCAGTCACATCCTGAATGTGAGCTCCCGGTAAGCAGCACACCTCTCGAGATTCCAGGTCCGGATGGCAGATGGATGGCTCAGTCCTCTTAGGAGAGTCCCGACCACCACCACCCGTCGTTTTCTTTTGGGGGTGGTGGAACCCCATCCCTAGGACTACGCATCCCATGCCTTCCAGGAGATGGTGTTCCCTTGCAGTTTCTTCCTTGTGAGGTCCTTCCAAAGCATTCAGCACTGCAGAGCCTGTGGAGAGAGCCTGAAAGCGATTACTTACCTCTATAGCATTGGGGGATTCCCATGCTGGTCTTTTTCCCCTTCTAGAAGTTACATGCTGCCAGTTCTCTTCCTGGTCCTGTACTGCCCTCTCTGGCTCTTCCGCCTGCCGTGCCTGAAGGATTAAACGCTGCCTTCTATCGAGGAAGTCTTCATCCTCTCTGATCGAGCGTAGGGTCGACACTTGGGCCTCCAGTCCTCTAATTTTTCTTCCAAAATGGCGACCAGCTTGCACTTAGTGCAGATGAAATCCGTTCTTTCTTCCGGAGGAAGACAAACATAGCACACTCCGTGCAGGTAACAACAGCAGACCTATCACCATCCATCGCTGCTGTCCTGGAGAAGGGATTTAAAAGAAAGGCAAGAGAACCTCACACCCTTCCCAACTCCCTCTCTAAACTCCCTGTTAGCACTCACCTGTTCGCAAGCTCCTTGGTCACTTGCCCACTGCCTTATAAAGCCCTGGACTGCCTGAAAGTCCCTCCCCCTACCAAGGCTCAGCCAATCAGCAGAGGCTTCTAGAATTCAAACTCTAATTAGAAGCCAACAGTTTCCACCTGCCAATCACAGCACACACTCCATGAAGGGGAGGGGGAGGACAAAGGCAAAGGGGAAGTGGAGGGGAAAAAAAAGCCTCACTCACAAACACAGGGGGAAAAAACAAACAAAAACAAAAAAAGAACATACAACAACCCTCACTCACAAACACAAGCTCAGCATACAGCAAGAAAGCCCCAAACACAACACACACTTCCCTCAAGAGTCCTGTATCTGCTTCTCCTCTACCTGGAGAACTCTCTCTCTAAAGCCTCACTCACAAACACAGGGAAAAAAAAACCAACCACACAACAACCCTCACTCACAAACACAAGCTCAGCACACAGCAAGAAAGCCCCAACAACAACACACACTTCCCTCAAGAGTCCTGTATCTGCTTCTCCTTTACCTGGAGAACTCCCTCTCTAAACTCCCTGTTAGCACTTACCTGTTCGCACACAGTTCGAATCACTGGCTTAGGATGATACATTGTAAGGATGAAAACTAAATGAAAGCCTATGATCTTTCTCATTTTGAAACTTAAACTAGGCAGATGCATGTTGAGCTGTATTTTGCTTTGTTTGTACTTTAATTCAGATCAGAGAGATAATGATTACAAATTAACCTGCTCTGCACAGCAAGGAATGACAAGAAACACTTTTAAGCGGTGTTTGATTAGCTCTTTGAAACAGTCTGCATTCAAATCTTTGCATTCTGTAGGAGAGGGGAAGAAAAACAAAACTCTGAGCAGAAGCATGCAACCCTTAAGAAGTGAGGAAAGTGTTGTGTTGCTGAGTAACCACGTGTTTCAGATCATGTAAAGTGATTATGTTTTTGAAAAATCCGGCTAGCCTTGACTCCCCAGGCAAATTGCACTGCATTACACTTATATTCCTCTAGTGACAGTCCCTTGACAGTTCTCAGGAGCTGCACACACAAGCCTGTCTGGCACTGGTTTAGCCATAGCCCAGGTTTTCAGTTACCTACATCTTTGTCTTCATCTTAGTATTCATTAAAATGCTAAAATCAACCTTACCTTCATCTCAAAAAGAAATGTTTGCTTCATTGTGTTTATAATTTGTTCTCAATTGCACATCATTAGTATCAGCAACAAGTTTGCATAAATTTGCACCCAGATAGTGTGGGATTTTCAAACCAGTTCAACATTGACCTATTTCTGCTCCCATCAAAGTCAATGGCACATCCTGTATTAACTTCAGTGGGATCAAACTAGGTCAAAGCTCAGAACTTCAGATAGTGTGACACTACCCAGGGTTGCGAGTCATCTCCTTACTCTTAGCATGAGAAAGTCTTGTCTCTGCCTGGCAAGAAAAGCATTACTTTCCAGGCCTTGATCTCTCTGAACAGATAGCAATAAGCACATATTAACCCCATAGTCCTCGAACCGTTCCCTGTAGTGCCTCTTATCCACTGAACACCAAGAGAATTACCAGGCCTGCTTCTCCCAAAGTAACAGAAGACACGAGTGTATAAAATTAAATTTAGGACCACCACCTTGCTTAACACAGCATCATCATCATCAACAACAACCATGGGCTAAACGCCCATTGGTGTCCGATGCCTCCCTCAGTATTAACTTCCATCTTTCCCTGTTCAGTGCGGAGTGGCTCAGTTTCTGTAGACTAGCTCCGCACTTTATCTGCAGAATGAACGATGAATGAAAAGTTAAGACCCTGTTATTCGGCATAATGGATGGTTCGAATAGGAGAGGCAGACCCCAGAGAGAATGTGTAGATGACCCATTCTCTTTGGGGTCTGCCTCTCCTATTCGGACCATCCATTATGCCGAATACCAGAGTCTTAACTTTTCACTCGTCGTTCATTCTGCAGATATGCCCAAATAGCTGTAACTTCTGTTGTATAACCTTCTCTTTCGGCTGTATCATCTTATATAATTCCTCATTGGTGACCTGCTGCATCCATCCTAGTCTCAGGATCTTTCTATAACAACTCCTCTCGAACGCAAATATCCTTCTCTTCGAATCTTTCGTTATCACCCATGTCTCACATCTGTACAACATGCTGCTAAGTACACATGTTTTCAAGATGCTCAGCTTTGTTCCTAAGCTAATCGCTTTACTTTTCCAGATCTTATCCATCGCCTTCAAACTCACTCTTGCTTTTGCTATTCTAGTCACTATTTCCTTCTTACAGTCTAGATCATATGTCATATTGCTCCCCAAATACATGAACTTCTCTGCATTTTCTAGCTCGATCCCATCTACACTGATGTTCCTCCTATTTCCTTATCTCCAAATGCCATTGTCTTCGTTTTATCGATATTCATAATCAGTCTAAACTGCTTCCCTTCTTCATTTAACACCTGCATCGTTCTCACTAGCTTCTCTTCATCTTCCTCGATGATAACTATATCATCTCGCGAAGCTCAAATTGTTAATTCTCATCCCGTGCACAGATATCCCTTCTACCTCTTCCTTGATCTTGTCCATCGCTCTCTCTAGGTACGTGATAAAGATACTCGGTGATATCGGATCTCCTTGTCTCGTACCTCTACTCGTTCTAAACCAACTTCCCAACTCTCCACATGTTCTCACCGCTGCCTCTGCGCTATCGTTGATAACGGAATCAGTCTGCTATCCACTCTGTATGACTCCAACACCGCCCATGTCACTTTCTGATCTATACTGTCAAATGCCTTCTGAAAATCAACGAAGCAATTGTAGATTTTCTTGTTCTTTTGCCGAGCTTTCTCTGCTATCAATCTTAGTGCAAATATCTGCTGTATGGTACTTCTATCTTTCCTGAATCCCACTTGCTCATCTGCTAGATGTTCTTCTGTCTGCAATCTCAATCTCTCTGTCACCATCATCATCAGCACCTTGCCTAGATGACTCGTTAAGGCAATCATTCTGTAATTCTTGCAATCCAATGCGCTTGCTTTCTTGTGTATTGTCACTAGCACAGATCTTGTCCATTTCTTTGGTGCCTTCCCTTCTTTCCACGCTATATTACATAGTCGGTGTATTTCCTGTGTCATACTTTCTCCACCATATTTGATCATCTCTCCCGTGATCTTATCATTTCCAGGGCTCTTATTGTTCTTTAGTCGTTTCATTGCTCTTTCTACTTCCTCCTTTAGCATATCAGTCTCACTCTCGATGCTCAGTGGTGATATCTCTTTCAATTCTTTGATCAGTCTCTCTGAGACACTCAGATCGAATTGTGCGTTGTACAGATGGGTACAATATCTTGTCCATTGCTGCACAACCTTCTCCTTGTTCATGAGCACCTTATCATTCTTGTCTTTGATCACCATCTGCTTTGGCTGCCACTTCCTATTAATATTCCTAATCATCTTATACACCTCCCTGATCTTACACTCACCGTAATACCTCTCTATATCTTCACACTGCTCCTCTAACCACTTTGCCTTATCCATTCTGGCCGTTTTCCTTACCTTGTTGCATTTTACCCTATATTGCTGTTCCGCCCTCTTGGAGACATCCCTTCTGATCTTCAATACTCTCTTTTCTTGGACCAACTTCAGTGTCTCCTGCGTAATCCACGTCTTATTGATCTTCTCTTCTTCTGGAACCATCTGCTCTATTGCCTCTTCTAGTGCCGTAGCTATCTCTTCAACTCTCTTATCTAGGTCTTTCTCTGTGCCCGCATTCCTGATCTTCTCTTTGAGCACTGCTCTGTACGCGTTCCCTATTTCTTCCTTGCCTAGCCTCACCACGTCTCTTCATTTCTTAAACTGTGTCTTATACCTTTTCTTAAGTTTCATCCTGATGTTCACAATCACTAGACTGTGGTCTGAGTCCATATCCACTTCTTGGAAAGTTTGGCATTGTTGTACTGATGTTACCAATCTTCTTATCAAGATCATATCTATCATATTCTTGGACTTCCCGTTTTCGATCACTATGTCCACTTCCTACAGTCCTTTTGTTGGAATCTCGTGTTGCAGATCACCATCTCATGCTCCATAGCAAACTCTAGTAGTTTCTCGCCTCGTTCATTTCTTTCTCCATTTCTTTCTCCATATCCAAACCTTCCCATGACTCTCTCCCAACGTTCGTTATCTGTTCCAACCTTTACGTTCCAGTCTTCTCGGATGATCAACACATCTCTCTTTGATATCTCTTTCAGCATCTCAATCTCTTCCTCCATGCTGTCCGACGTAGGTGCATACACCTAAACGACTGAGATGTTGAACAGTTTTGCTTTGAATCTCACTACCATCATTCTTGCACTCACCGGTTTGTAGCCTAACAGTGCTCCTCTAGCTCTTTTGCTAAGAAGGAATCCCACTCCTACCTCATATTTTGCTTCGTTCCCTGACCAAACGACTTTGCAACCACACATCTCTCCCAATGCAGTCCAGTGCATCTCCGCCAATTGGACCTAGTTTATCCAGGTGATGTCCAAGCCAGCATCTTTTATCAGTTAGTCGTACTGGCATCAGATTTCATTCATATTGTTGTTTTACAATCAGTGCATTGATGCTCATCTGACCAACCCTCCTCCTTTATCCAGGCTTGGGACTAGCATGAAACCCCTAGAGGCTTCATGGCAGAGTTTAACACAACAGCACTTAGCTATATTTTAGTGAAAACAAGAATAAGTTTATTCTCAAAAATAGATTCAAGAGATAGCAAGTCAAAATATTAGAAACAAATGGTTGTATATAAAACAAAATTGTAATATGCTTTCAAGACACTAAGCTGAAGTAACAAGTTATTCTGCTGTCTAAAGAATGGTTTCACACCCAAAGTTCTCAGTGTGTCTATCATTTTTCTGGAAAGACCAGCCCCAAATGTGAGTAGTAAGTTCATTCCTCCAATTCCACTGATTCGGCCATTGCTGTCTGCAGAGAATGCAATGAGTGACACACTTAATTTCAAATTTTGTCATGCAGTGGGATCCCCCCCTAATTCACTTGACATTCTTCACCAGTTATCAGCTGATAGCAATTTGGACACTTCTCGCATCAGCTGAGTTTTAACTAGCAAACTAGAGGTTAAAAGACCTGTGTCTTCTACAAGCCCTTTGTGCACCTCAGCTGTCTTACTACTTTTATGGAGAAAATGTTGTTGAATTAAAGTGAGTGTTATTTCATGTGATTGTCATGATCAAAAACTATAGCAATGTGTGTCATGTCATTCTCTATGTAACTGGCGGTTTTTTTTGTTTGAAAAGCAAATAGCCAAGTGCACCTGTGCCCCTTATAGCAGCAGATGCTATTTTTAAGTTGCCATATAATTTCATTGTTACAATCCCAGTCATTCTTCTCCCTATCATCCTATTGTTTCAATGCCTGCTTTCATTGAGTGCTGTCTGAAATCAGATACATTCTTTGGGGTGGAGCCCATGTGTACTTTCTGTACTCTGAGTAGAACTAGTTGGAAAATGGTTTTCCTGTCCTAAGGGAGAGAGAAACTTTCAAACTTTTAGATTTCAGATCCCCGGTTATACAGTGGGACAAAACAGACCTTTGGAAATTTTTCAAAAAGAAACAATCCAGACTTGGACTTGAAATTCTCCCTCATCTCAAGTGAGTTCCCTAAGCATAGGGCTTGCTCTCTGTGTCCAGAGATTCTGTCCTAGACCTGAAAAAACTTCTTGATGAATTGGCATTTTCTTATGGGAAAAAAATTATAAAAAAAATCCTTAACAACTCTAGTTATGAGACACCTAACATACCTGAGTGCTGTAAAAAAATGGATATGCTGGAATAAGTGGCTGGGTGGATTAATAAAATGATCTTTTGTTCTTGAAAACCATTTGGACACTGTCTTTTTACTGAACATTTTGGTGATATAAGGATGTATAAAGGGCAGCTGACATTCGTGGGTGTTGAGTTTGACGTATCCAGCCGATCATCACCACCTTTGGGAGCTCTTGTTTGAGCCATATAAAATAGTATTACCTCTTATAAATATCCCAAATCACTTTACAGACCATAGAGGCCAGATTCATCACTGCAGGCACAGAAGGTGCTAAATTCCCACCTCATCTTTATATATATTTTAGAGGGTCTGTCTGTGTGTCTATCTGTTCAAGAACTCTTCCTAAAAGGTAAGAGCTAGGGTCATCAAATTTGGTAGGCAGCTTCCTCTTCTCCTTACTTAAAGCAAGGACAGGGTTTGTACCAGGACAACCAGAAGTCCCGGGAAAAGGACAGTTTTCCATAACATGCGAAGAGCGATGGGGGGGCTGTTGTTCAGAGGGACGCAATTTGAGAGTGTACACGGCAGGCAGCTGTACCATCAAATGAGTGGCCAGCAGGCCTAGGCCTCCACCATCTTGCCTGCCAGAACATATTGAGTATGTAGCTTCCTTGCCACAGACCCTTCTACCCCTCCTGGCCCTTGTCCACAGCACTAGGGTCAGGGAGGGGAGAAAAAAAGGCCCTGCTGGGGGTGGGTATGAGAGAACAGGTTCCTGGCAGGTGGGCAGGGGGAGGGCTGGAGAGAAGAGAGAGCAGCCCCTGGTTGGCTGAGGGGGAGAAAAAAGGGCCTTGGTGGATTGAAGGATGTGGGGGGAGAAAACAAGGCCCTGGAAGCCAGGGAGGATTCCCTACTTTGAGCCCCTCCTCACCCCCAACTTTCACTCTCTCACGTACTCACACCCACCCTGTGCCCAGCCTCCTGCCCCACATGCATCCACAAGGCTCTGCTCTAAAGGACCCAGATTATGCCACGTAAGTCTGCGCATGATGAGAGTATGGTTGTGGCATGTCCCCCACTTCATCCTGCCAGCCCTAACAGCTTCTTGTACCAACAAGCCATCAACATCCCTACCGAGTGATAGGGACCTTACATCACTGCAGCACACCTTCTGGTGAAATTCCCAATTGGGGATCTGTAACCAAGGTCCTAGGAACAGAACCCAGTTAATGAATCAGGCCCTATAAACAACTTTCAAGTGCCCTATCCTGAGCAATCTGGTGGGGATGCTCCAGGTGCCCAAAAGAGGCAGGGTCTTGAGTAGAGTGGGTGGGGCCAGAGGGTTAACCTCCCCCAGCCAGCCCTTCAGCACTGCCCAGCTTGTGTTGCCTGGAACTCTGGTGGTGATTTTAAAGGGCTTGGGGGCTGTCTCCCATTCCTTGTCCCCCCCCTCCCCATGGGCAGCCCTGACCATCTGAATATACACACAATATGTAGTCTGCTGCCATTCACAACGATTTCATCTTCAAAATTTCTAGAAACGTAAATTGAAATCACTAACAAAATTATATAAATGCAGTTTACACAGAGAGCTTTCATTTTCATTGACAATATCCTTTTCGCACTTTGGTGCTAGACTGGTCCTTTTCCTTCCCAGTTGTTGGAGAAACTTTCTTAATAGCCACACTGTCCTTATTGGCTTTCAATAACATTATTGTAGCTACTAATCTCATTGTGTGAATGAATAGCACTAAATGATGAGATGCCCCTTAGAGAGAAGAAAGGATTAATTAACAGTACTAAGCAGGGCGCAAATGGGGAATAGTTCTGCTCCCTCCATGGAAACAAAGTTCTTTGTTAACATATTATACATGCAGACTTGCTAAGCTCTTTAAGGGTCCCAATCCTGGAAGATGCTTAGTGCCATTAACTGCTATTGAACAGAGGATGCTAAGATTTTGCAGGAGGCACTCAGGAAATCACAGGATCAGATCTTCAGGCATTGGTGTTTTTATTAAAGTGGTAAACAACTTAGGGTTTTAACAGTTTCACAGTAAATGTGAATTTTTAGCTAAGTGGGAGACTGTTGCATTAATTTCTCTTCAATTAGAAATGCCAGTGGTAATAGAGGCAAGTAGATGATTTCATCTGCCCATTGACTAAAATGATAATTCATTAGCATAAGCATCTATAAAAATGTAGGCAGTTTACTCATTCAAATAATGGAAGGGACAATTAAGGACAAAAACGTTTGCTCAAAAGGAGACAGATTGTAGATCCATATTTTCGCTAACGCAGGATCAAGTGCACATCCACCTCATTTTTTTGAAAAATGTCCTTCATTTCCCAGTTTTGTTGTAAGTTGATTTCTGTGTTAGTGAAATGTGTAGTAAATAACTCTTTTGATCAAATGTGTTTTTTCACATGAAGCAACTGCCAGCATATGATAGAAAAAATAGGAGAAATAAAGTGGGTTTGGTGATATGGCACCTAGTATATCTAGGGTGATGGATAGGCTAATGCATGTCACCTATATAGAAGCTACCAGAGAGAAGAGAAAGTAAGAATGGATTAAAAAACATTCTCCTCCTTTTCCAGGTAGCTCCTTTCCCAATATCAAATATTTGTAGCCAGATCCAGAGCAAGTCTGTGTGCTGTCAGGTGTAGTTTTGCTTCCTTAGTACCCTTCAGTATGGCAGATGGAATTAAGGAAGACACAAAATGTTCATAGTTTCAGTTATGGGGGCTAACATGAAATCCTTAGATACCTAATCCCTGATCACAAAACCTATGAGACAAACAAAACAATCAAAAGCATACAAATACCCCAAGAAGAGATTTCATCCTGAAAGGGTAATGGAGCCAGAGACTCTGAGGTCTTTGTTGCTGTAGAAGTGATGGAAATAACAGATACTATGGTGATTGGTAGTGTTTTAAAATCCTAAAACAGATACAGTTAACTGGCCTGATTATCAAAGCTGTTGAGAACCCACTGAGTTTTCAGTGAGTCTTGTGGGTGCTTAGAGAGTTAATGAAGACTTTCTTGACAGGTGGCAGGCCTGGAACTGCATCTTTAAAGAAAAAGAATTAAAACCAGTCACAGGTATGTTTCAATAGGAGGAGGCTTTATCTATCAATACCCATCATCAGAAGAAACTGAAATTTCAACTTAGAAGTCCTATATTACCACTAATACATACAACTAGAATGAAACTGAACCAGTCTGGTACCAAGAGCTTTAAAAAGTTGCATATTCATTTTAGCAAATAACTAAGACATATGGTTCAACATAATATTCTCAGATGTTGAAAATAATTGTCCACTCATTCACTCAGGCATATGTAATGGTTTAAAATACCTAAATCTTGATTTGTTTGAAATAAATTTGTTTCTCAGAAAAACTTGGCAAGTTGTGATCACTGTAGGGAATAATTCCGGACACACTGGGTGCAGGTGAAAACAAGCAGAGGATTTATTGGTTCACACAGCTGGTGGAGTACCCATCAGGGGTTAGCCTGGTGAGCACTAACTTAACCAAAACATACATTAGATTATATAGGCAGCAGATGGGCGGAGGGGAAGTGATTTGATAGGTCTAGCTGCAGAAATGAGATAAGCACATAAGCCAATAAAATATAAAGGTTACATAGGATCCCCACCCATTGCCAATTAAACATATTATCACTAATACAAATAATTATTCCTAACAAGCTAAATAAGCCAACATAAACTAAGTTATGTTGATGGTCATTTTGTCGGTCGGAAATATAATGCATCTTCTGCGGGGGTGGTATTGCCTTGGCGCAATCTTTGGGATCTAAGCTTATTTCCTAGGAATAAAGCAGACAATAAAAAACAATCCCGTGCGGTTGTTTGGTTGTTTGGTACTTATCAGAGTGAGGCCCCTTTGGAATGTGGTTGCCAGGGGAACCAGGGTCATTGTCTGTAGGCTTCCCAGGCCTGGCCTAATGATTTCGGATTTGAGTACTCCGTTCTCAGCAAGATACCATGAACTGCCTCAGTTTACCCCTACAATCACTAACATCACATCTCAAATTTTGACTCCTCCTGGTCTTTGAGTGAAAATGTACAGGTGAAATATTTGGGGCTAGGTTGTAAATTCTGCCTTGTTTTCTTTCCTTTGAAAATTCATAATATCACTTTGATTTGAAAGGACTGGGAATTTTGCTAATCTTTTACTAGTCATGCAGCATGCTTTTTACGTACTACTCTTCATCGAAGAAAGTTGCAAGTATAAATGTTCTCTCTTGTTCTCATTCTTTTTTTAAATACCAAAACAATTAAATATTCTTTGAGGGGGTTCTGAAAAGAGGTGAAAAGCCACTCTTGTGATGGTTGAAATGTTATCCTTTAAATCCATTTAAAACTAGAGCAAGATCCACTAAGACTTAGTCAATATTAAGAATAAACAGAAGGATGCAATCTTGGTAGGTTCTGCATCAGGTGTCTCAAAATCAGTTTACCTTAGGTCCAGTGCCAATCCTCAGATCCTCCTAGTGGCCCAATGGGCACCCTGCTCTGGCAGGGCTGTAGAGAGGGGGTATCTGTACATCCCCCCGTCTCTTCTCCAGTCATGTGTGTCACCCCTAGGAAACTTAACACACACCTCAGGGACTCCTGGCTCCATCACTGGTAGCACAGCAAGACTAGAGCAGCTTCCAGATGTTAGCTCTGTTCCATGGCTGCCACGGCCCTGTGTGTGCAGAGCCTCATGGGACATTTTGGAATGTCTGCCCCCAGGCTTCATGGTGCCCACCTCAGCCTACCAATGGATGAGATGGTCCCCCATACTCAGGTTAGCCTGCGGGGCCTTGGTAAGTCTGGGACCAGCAGCAGAAGTTGAGCCCCTCCTCCCTCCCTCCCTCCCCCGCACTTACCATAGTGGCTGTGGGGAAGCAGAGCTAAGCAGCAGCCTGCTTCACTCCACTAAACTCTCCCAAGCCAGCCAGTGCTGGGTCTGGGCTGCTCCTCTTCCTGCCACTGCAGTGAAGCAGAGCAACTGGGCTGGCCTGGGAGAGGGGCGGCGAAGTACAGAAGAGGTTGCTGTGTCACTTTGCTTCCCTGCAGCTCCCGCCACCGTGGTGAGTGAAGGGGGGTACCAACTCCTGCTGCTACCCTGCATCAGCCCCCCTGGTAATGCCAAAGGCCCCTTGGGAGAGGGGCCTTGAAGGACGGGTGCAGTGGGGGGGGAGCAGAAGTAGGAAGAGGCGGGGCCAGGGTGGAGCAGGAGCTGGATTTGGGGGTGGGGTACGTACACTCTCTCCGTGGTGTTGGGGGGACTCACGTGCCAGCAGCTGTCTGTGGACTGGATTGTGGAATTGTTCAGGATGCAGACGGCCCATGGGCTGTGAGTTTGAGACCCTGATCTAAGTACATAAATACTTTTACACCTGCCATAGACCGTATGCTCTAAATTTCATGAGTACTCATCATAGTTAATGAATAACAGATACTCTGTCTTGGCTTCCATCTTTATTATGTTAGCTACTATTCACAGCTGGCAGAGTAGATCTGAAAATGCAAAAAATATTGTGAACACAAAATTAGATTGTTGAACTGTCTCCACCCAGATAAGCAGCCCTTCTTTCTTTATTGTGGTGGCTCATAGTGATAGTGCTGCTGTGCAGAGGCCCCAGTCAGCGATATAGGTATGTCAGCAAGTAGTTGACTAGACGATTAATGGATAAAACTACAAGCTTATTGGTCAATCTTGTCAACTACTCACATTCCCCCAACCCTTGCTGCCCCTGTATCTGGTTCCCCCTAGCACTAACTGCCTGGTGCCGCCTCTGTACCGCTCCCACTGTGCTGCTGCCTCTATTAGAGGCAGCAGTGGGGGGAGGGGCCTGGGCAGACACTGCTTTGCAGTAGCAGCCCCTGTCAGCAGGGTGTCCGAGCGCCCCGCAGACAGGGGCTGCTGCCACCCCGCACTGCTGCCTCTGTATCAGAGGCAGCAGTGTGAGGCAGTAGGCAGCCCATCTGTGCAGGGAGCTGGTTTTAAAACTGGTTCCCC
The DNA here is from genome assembly GCA_019425775.1 of Rafetus swinhoei. NCBI lineage: Eukaryota > Metazoa > Chordata > Testudines > Trionychidae > Rafetus > Rafetus swinhoei. Next base: position 132,705,531 of record CM033424.1, on the reverse strand, counting down.
AGCTCCCCCGTCACTCCACAGTGCTGCCTCTGAGTGAGGCCAGATTGCACAGGCTACCAGCCCCCGCCCCTGGAAACTATCTAACAGTTGTGTAACCAACAATATTTGTGCGATTACACAACTATTCAATTATACGAAACCTAACATCCCTACTGCTATATGAATCATAGAAGAGAAAGGAACTTAGAGAGGTCATTGAGTTCAGTCCCCTGCCCTTATGGCGGGACCAAGAACTGGCTAGATCATCCCTGACAGGTGTCTGTCCAGCCTGCTCTTAAATATCTCCAGTGATGCAGATTCCACAACCTTCCTAGGTAATTTATTCCAGTGTTTAACCACCCTGACAGCTAGGAAGTTTTTCCTAATGTCCAACCTAAACCTCCCTTGTTGCAGTTTAAGCCCATTGCTTCTTGTCCTGTCCTGAGAGGCCAAGGAGAACAATTTTTCTCCCTCCTCTTTGTAACGCTATTTTAGGTACTTGAAAATAGCTATCATGCCCTCTCCGTTTTCTCTTTTCTAAACTAAACAAGCCCAATTCTTTCAGTCTTCAGTCATAGGTCATGTTTTCTAGACCTTTAATCATTTTTGTTGCTCTTCTCTGGACCCTCTCCAGTTTCTCCACATCTTTCTTGAAATGTGGTGCCCCGTAACTGGACACACGACTCCAGCTGAGGCAGTGTAGAGCAGAGCAGAAGAATGACTTCTCTTGTCTTGCTCACAACACTCCAGTTAATACAACACAAAATCATGTTTGCTTTTTTTGCAACAGCGTCATACTGTTGACTCATGTTTAACTTGTCATCTACTATGACCCCTAGATCCCTTTCAGCGGTACTTCTTCCTAGACAATCACTTCCCATGAGAACATGAGAATGTATAATCGGGCAAGAAACATCAAGCACCACTGTGTGCTCTGTACTGAAATGCTCACTAGCGAGGAATTTTGGTTTGCTCAGCACTTTCCAAATTCCTCAAGGGTTTACTCACATTTTCTGAATCTTTATCTTTGCCCTCTTTCCCCTTCTCCTTTCTGTGGGAGAAAAAACTTTTGTCTCCTTAAATCATGGGCCCCTCAGGATTCACTCAGATTTCACAGAGCCTTCAGAAGTTTAAAAAAAAATTAAAAAAATGTCCCTGATGGTGCACCTCTTCTCTGTTCCACTACCCTGTTCTGTAAGTGTTTTTTGCAGAAACCATGCTTTTGCAGAAGCTGCGCTTTGGAGTGCCCTCTCAGAAAACATGAAGGCAACACTGTGTAGCTTCACACAGCTTCAGACCATATTAATTTGCACTATGGATCATAGAGGTTTGAGTGAGAGATTTCAGAGGACTGTATTTTGTTCCCCCAACCTCTTTCTGAACATGGAGGGCAATGCTCAGCCCCTAAGACAGGTAGGTCTTATGACAATATATATTTTTCTCTACCCTATCATTAGTAATGAGCTAACTGAGGATAAATACCATGGGACAGGGAGAAAAGACCAGGGAGCACAAAAGACCAAGGTTTTCAAAAGTGACTAGAGGGGTTTTTTGGGGGAGGGTGGGGGGTGACCAACTTGACACACCAGAATGGCCTGGTTTCCAAGGATGGGAGGTCAGCACTTTCTGAGAATCAAAATATGATAAGGTGTGTCAAGTTAGATACCCAAAGTCACTTCTGAAAAACTTGGCCAAATTTTTAGGATGAGAAAATTAGTTACTACAATATGCAACCTCATTACTCCTAGTATGAGGACTTCGTTGAAAGAAGGGGCTGGAGGACAATTTTAGTTTCCACTGATTGCTCAATGCTGTAATAGCAAAAAAGGAGTAGAATGAAGAATGCTTGTTTATAATTCAGACCACCAGGAAGATTTGCAATAGTCTATACAACTTGGCTTCTACAAGCAAAACAAAAATTTCTTCTCTGCCTTAGCTGTACTGAGATCTCAGAAGATGGCACATTAAGCAGCTAACATTTGACAAGGAGAAGCATACTGCAGTAAAACTTTAAAAGCACCATTGAAGTAGATAACAAAGCTGCTGCTGTCATTCAATAACTATCCACTGAAGATGAGTGGAACATGTTGTCTTAATCAGGAAGTTGTGGGCTTGTAGTACTGAAAGTTTGGATGTTCCTTCATGGTCACCTGAATAAAGAATACCTCACTCTTTCAGTTTTTTTACTCTGTTTGGGAAGTGACAGCAGAGTATACTGTGTAATCGGAGTGTGCCCATTATGATGGAAAGCAAAGAGCTGTTAGAATCCCTCCAAAATGTAAATTAGGGATTTTCTTCTGGCATTCTATACAGTGAACTAGCATAGAAAGAAGAGTGCATTACACCACAGTGGGGACACTAGTTAACTTCTTTTTTTATCCTGCAGTGTAGGTGATGCTTCACACAGTAATTCTATTGTACTGAACAGAATTACTCTTTACATTAACAGTTGCATTGAAGTTAATAAGCAATATGCTGTAATATATAGAAAGCTAATTTCTGTCTACTTTGCACCAAATAGCTGAAGTTTCCATTAACTGTTTGCGAGATGTGGGCATGATCCAGCAAGTGGCAAGGAGTTGTAAACACTTTTGGTAGCCATTTTACAGGTTGAACAAGTCACTTCCTCATTGCTTGCTGATGATTTAGTTTACAGGTGTGCCATGTGCATCCTCCTGTTTATATCTTGAAGCATAGACCCATTCAAGCAAATTCTTTTCATTTGCTCCATCCAATACGGAACTGGCAATTCTTGTTTTGTGCATTTGCAGTAGGGGTGTTAGACATCAGGTAATAGAATAGTCAACCAATTGCATGAATTCTTAGCTTTTAGTCGACTATTCTGTAGTCCCCTGGGGCGGGGCTGGCAGCCAGTGCAGGTAAACCCCCCCTCCCAGGGAGACCCGTGCACCCCTGCACTGCTGGCAGCAGCATAGGGTGCCAGGCAGGAGCCAGTCTGTGAGGAGAGACAGTTTAAAAAACAGTTCCCCTCACAGACCTGCTGCCTGCTGCCCTGCGTTTGCAGCAGCCCCGTCTGCTGCATCCATAGCGAACCTTGGCCTGCCGCAGGCAGGGGTTGCTGCCATGAAGCAGCCTTTGCCCGTGACAATTCAGGGCCCTCAGCGAGCAGAGGCTACTTCACGGCAGCCTCCTTGGGTTTCCTCCCCCCTCCAATGCTGCTGCTTCTAACAGAGGCAGAAGCGTGGGGGAGCAAGCAGCACTGCAGAGCCAGCTTCTGCTTTCCCCCACTGCTGCCTATGATACAGAGGCAGCAAGGGGGGAAATGTGAGTAGCTGATTAGATTAACCGATAAGTCTACACTTATCAGCTAATCATCTAATTGACTACTCATTCACATCCCTAATTAGCAGTGGTATATTTCTACAGAATTATCCACTTGCAGGTGATAAGATTTAATTTTTTTTGGCGTATCCAGAATTATTCATTAGGATACCTGCATGGAAGACTGGGTTAGAAAATGTAATTTAATTCTAAGCTGGAAACTAGCAGATAAATATGCTAGTTTTATTTTTGATCGTCTTTCCAGACTGCAGGGATCAATTCCTAGAGTAATTAAAAAGGTAAATACTGTAAATAATGAATCTTTTCTCTATGATATATGATCCTCGTAGTAAAGTATTGTGTTCATGAACAGTGGTGAACTATGATGATCTGAAAATGGAGCTAGTGAAACTCTGCTTCTTGGAAGTTGCAGAGCAATATTAGATTTTGATGTAAAACAAAAACAATGTTTGTGAATGTAGTGAAAAGTGAACTTTAGTTTTGGACAATTAAATTTGGACTTGGACAATTTTCCTGATACCTTCTGTAGCCATTCTACAGAAATTAATTGGGGTGACATACCTCAAATCATTAATGTTCTGGAGTGTCATCACTTTGGCTAGGTCTAGACTGCGGCGTTTTTGCGGAAAAAGCTACGCAAAATGCGCAGCACATTTTGCGTAGCTTTTTCCGCTTTTTGTGGGTTTTTTTAGCCTCCTCTTTCGTCAGAGCCCTTATGCCTCATGAAATGAGGAATACAGGGCTCCCCAAAAGCGTGTTTGCTCTTCCGCAAATAAAGCGAAAGAGCAAACACATTCCTTGGGATACCGCTGGTATCCCACAAAAACCCCGTAGTCTAGACCAATGGGGTCGTGGTCGTCTTCCTGGGAGGTTGGAGTGCTTTGATCCAGGCCAGTCAGCATTTTGTACACACGGGGGGGGGGGGGGGGGAGTGGCAGGGGAGCAGACCGGCGCTTTAAATTAAAGGGGTCGCAATGCTTTAAATTAAAGGGGCGGGTTTTTTTTCTCAACAAAAATTTTCCTGTCTCCGAAGGTCACGAATGAAAAAAGGTTAAGCACCACTGGTCTAGACTTAGCCTTTAAGTTGAACTTGTTGTCTGTGCAGAGCACTACCTGTGTTTTAATCCATATACAGGTAGTACTAGAGAATTGATTATGGGCCGGGAGTAGCCTACTCACCAACCTGTAGAAGGTAGTGGATTCGTTTTATAGTGTTTATCTTGAGGATAGATATTTGACTCTCTTGTATGTTGCACCAGCAGGTTTTGAAGATAATGATCATGATTCTGATCTAACTCCCTCTGGGATAAATCAGGAGTAACTTTGTTAAAGTCACTATGCCAACATAAGAAAATGGATGCAATATCATGATTTCAAAAAGTTGTTATGGATGGCAGAAAGATAAATGGAGAGTAATGCTTGATCATTCTGTTATTTATTGGTTGTTAACAAAAGCAAGGGAATGGAATTACTATCATTTTGTTGTTCCTAGATAAGCAATTATTAAGAGGTTCAGTCTGAACAGTAATGCAACAAAGGACTTTTTTTTTTATTGATGGGTGCAGGTGTTTTACAGAAGCACTTGAGAATTATTATTCCTGGATTAAATACTGGTGAGTTCTGTAAATGAGTGGTTAACATAAAAAGCTACAATTAAAAGAGACAATATTATGGTTTCAGCTTCTCTTCTTTGCCACTAAAAATTTAGGGACTGATTGTCCACTCACTTAAACCTGTTTTATGTAAGGATGACTGTGTTATGTCTATTAGATTTGTCCCAGTTTTATCAGTGAGAGAGAAGTGGAGCCTATTCTGTTCTGAAAATCAAATTTTCATCACAAAGTGTGGGTGTATGTTATAGTTTGCATTATAAATCTGCTTTTCTACCCTTTGAAAAATAAATTGCCACCTGTGGCAGTGGTGGTACACTTTTATATGGTGGCCAAAGTTTTGAAATAGAAAATCAAAACCCTTGTACAATAGAAGCACTTGTCACATTGGCAATGGGCAGAAGTACAGATGGTTTTGATATCTGCGGAAGGGGAGGTATTCTTGAAACCAGAAATGGACGCCTGCTTGTAATTTGTACCACTTCACCTGACTGCTTGCTGCCATTCCAGCCACCAGATCCTAATTCCTCCTTCACTGCAGCAGGCTTTCAATCTTCATTAGCAAACTTGAAGGCCAGATGCATTTGTAATGTGCCCTGGTTGTACACCACGGATCTACACAGTTATTTATGAGACAGCAGTGGAACAGAAGGTATCCGGATTTTCACATTCTATTCTTGGTTCTGGTCTAGTTTAAACCAGCTCAGTCAAGCAGGTAAATTTGTCACATGCATTCTGAAAGCCTCTGTGGCAAGCTTGTTAAAACTTCATCCTGTCATATTAGAAAACTGGGATCTATTAAGCAGGGGTGGCCTTGTGCAAGCGTTTTGTTACTTTGTCAAATGGATGAATAATACTTTTTTGAAACTAGTATAGGGCTAAGAATGGTAAAAAGGACAGTAAGAGCTTGTCTACACAGTATGTTACTATGCAGAAAGCCAGGGTGTGAATGTACAGCACACGGCTTGTTGTGCAGAAATGTTCCCTGTGGATGCTGATTTAGTACAGTGAAAATTGCAGGGTGGCACTTGGCTTACACCAGACTTTTCACTGAACTGTAGGTTAACACGTTGGCTTGTAGCACAGTAATGTGCCATTTAGACAAGCTCTAAAAAGGGTAAGTGAAAAGCACACAAAAATACCAATCAGTGGACAAGGAAACAATTGGAACTAAGTTCTCCTGTCTCAAACTAAGTATATATTGCCCTAATACACAGGGGATTTTGAAGGGAAAGTCTCTTCCTTGAAATCCAGGCAGAGTTGGTTGTCATGGTAAATGTATCGTGGTAGGTGTGGGTCTGGCACAATTTTTTTTTTCTTGAGTAAATAACAAGGGGCTGCCAGTGAGCATGCATTAGTATATCACAAATCTTGATACAGACTCTTCTCTTTGATCCCATGAAATTACAAACTAAATGAGTGCAACTTCAAACACAGGTTCATGTAATAGCTCTTATTTGTACAGTAAATCTAACTTTTCCATAAATTATCTTTAATCCTTTTTTCAACAATAATTTGTAAACCCTGAATTATTGAGAGCATGGCATACGGGATGCAGGTAAACATACCTTGGACATTTATAATTGATTTTATTTCTCTAATTCAGATTTCAGGCGTAATGTCAATTAAATTGAAGTCAGTGGAAAGACTCAGTGATAGGCTCAATGCTTTCTTTGCCTCTGTATTCACGGACAAGGTCAGCTCCTGGACTTCTGCGCTAAGTGACGCAAGATGGGATGAAGATGGACAGCCCGTGGTGGGTAAAGAACAGGTTAGGAACTATTTAGAAAAGCTAAATGTACACAAATCCATGGGTCCAGACTTAATGCATCCAAGGGTACTGAGGGAGTTGGCAAATGTCATTGAGGCAAATGTCATTGAGGAGCCTTTGGCCATTATCTTTGAAAAGTCGTGGAGATCGGGAGAAATCCCGGATGATTGGAAAAAGGCAAATGTAGTGCCCATCTTCAAAAAGGGAAGGAGGGCGATCCAGGGAACTATAGGCCGGTCAGTCTTACCTCGGTTCCTGGAAAAATCATGGAAGGGATCCTTAAGGAATCCATTTTGAGGCACTTGGAAGAGAGGAAAGTGATTAGGAATAATCAGCATGGATTCACAAAGGGCAAGTCGTGCCTGACCAATCTGATTAGCTTCTATGATGAGGTAACTGGCTCTGTGGACGTGGGAAAGTCAGTGGATGTGATATACCTTGACTTTAGTAAGGCTTTTGATACGGTCTCCCACAATATTCTTGCCAGCAAGTTAAGGGAATGTGGATTGGATAAATGGACAGTAAGATAGATAGAAGATGGCTAGAAGGCCGGGCCCAGCGGGTAGTGATCAATGGCTCGATGTCAGGATGGCGGTCGGTTTCTAGCGGAGTGCCCAAGGTTCGGTTCTAGGACCGGTTTGTTCAATATCTTTATTAATGACCTGGATGAGGATGGATTGCACCCTCAGCAAGTTTGCGGATGACACTAAGCTAGGAGGAGAGGTAGATACTCTTGAGGGCAGAGATAGGGTCCAGAGTGACTTAGACAAATTGGAGGATTGGGCCACAAGAAATCTGATGAAGTTCAACAAGGACAAGTGCAGAGTTCTGCACTTGGGACGGAAGAATCCCAAGCATAGTTACAAGCTGGGGACCAACCAGTTAAGTAGTAGTTCTGCAGAAAAGGACCTGGGGGTTACAGTGGATGAGAAGCTGGCTATGAGTCAACAGTGTGCCCTTGTAGCCAAGAAGGCTAATGGCGTATTAGGGTGCATTAGGAGGAGTATTGCCAGCAGATCTAGAGAAGTGATTATTCCCCTTTATTCGGCTTTGGTGAGGCCACATCTGGAGTATTGTGTCCAGTTCTGGGCCCCCACTACAAAAGGATGTGGCGCATTGGAGGGTCAGCGGAGGGCAACCTAAATGATTAGGGGCTGGAGCATATGACTTATGAGGAAAGGCTGAGGAGTTGGGTCTGTTTAGTCTGCAGAAGCGAAGAGTGAGGGGGGATTTGATAGCAGCCTTCAACTTCCTGAAGGGAGGTTCCAAAGAGGATGGAGAGAGGCTGTTCTCAGTAGTGACAGATGGCAGAACAAGGAGCAATGGTCTCAAGTTGTGGGTGGGAGAGGTCCAGGTTGGATATTAGGAAAAACTATTTCACTAGGAGGGGAAGTGAAGCACTGGAATGGGTTGCCTAGGGAGGTAGTGGAGTCTCCATCCCTGGAGGTGTTTAAGTCTTGGCTTGACCAAGCCCTGGCTGGGTTGATTTAGTTGGGATTGGTCCTGCCTAGAGCAGGGGGGCTGGACTTGATGACCTTCTGAGGTCTCTTCCAGCTCTATGGTTCTATGATTCTATGATTCACTGACTTCAAAGGGCTTTGGATATTGCTCACCACCAGTATCTTGGCCAAACAGGAGAGGAGGCTGAAGCTTTAAAAAGAAATATTTGTAAGATTTCTTGTCCTAATCCGTATAAATTGAGGGTGTTTATGACTGCAAATATCATGGCAACCACCTGATTGTGATGTTCATTTTACATATTCTTTTATAAATGCAACTTTTTGTTGATGTAATATTTTCTTTAACACTTTGCATGATCAAATCAGTTTTCATAAATAACAGAACAATTGCAGACGCTGCCAAATTACATATAAATACAATAAAGTTATAAAATAATTTAGTAACTGCTGTTCTTTTCCAAATATGAAATTTAAAATAAAGGGAATGTTAGTATAGGGGCCTCGATCTCATTGCTCTAGACTACAGGACTGAAGCCTCATTGGTCTTAACAGGAGTCCAGATTCAATCCTCATGTTGAGTAGAACTTTACTTGTGTGATATCCCACTGACAACACTGTGGTGTCTTGCAGAGTAAGAAACTATACAATTTGAATAGTTGTCTTCCTCTTTAATTATCCTCAAACAGGGCCTCCATTCTAGTCACAAAGAGCCTCATGGTGCCATCTTACTCTTTATTATTAGTAAAATTGTCTTACAGGTAGTCCCATTAACTTCAGTAGGTCCACTGATAAGTCAATGACCTCTTCAACATGAAGAGCAGAAATTGACCCAATGTGACTAGTAAAGGTGGCAAAATTTGGACAAAAAGGACTGGCTGACAGAGAACCTGAACCCGATCTCAATGTGAAACTCCATTTAAAGAAATGAAGTTCATCTTGATTTATGCCATTGTACATGAGATCATAATTAAGTCCAAACACCTGACATATTCATCATTTGCAGATACAGTAATATTAGTTTATATTTTAATTTTTTTATTTGTTACATTTCGAAATGTACTTCAAATATTTTTTTAAATATAAAAAAGCTACTGCTGATCAAGTTTATAACACATCTTGGCAAAAATGCCTTCAAACATCCCTCTAAAAATGACTTTGTATTTACAATGATCTTGAATTCCAATTTTAAGTAGCCCCCTGCAAAACTGTACTATGTTACAGCAACTACTTCCTCTGGCATGTACCAGATACTCTTTCTTTAAAGAATAATTTACACCAAGAGCTCTGCAAAGTTGTCGTAATCAAAATGATAGGCTTGGGTCTGGTTAACCCAAAGTTTTGAAAGAGCCTGTTAGGACTTCAATATCAGGGAAGGATTTATGGCTTCAGAAGGAAACCATGGTACCTTATGACAGGTAGCATATCTTAATGTGTATATTATTAATAGTCTTATAACTGAGGTTTATAATGGAAATATCAACTATTTCCAACTCTAGATATACTAGGGGGTGCCTATGCCTATATCTGAGCTTTTAGCTATCATCTTTGGAAAATCATGGAAGGCAGGAGAGATTCCAGAAGATTGGAAAAGGGCAAATATAGTGCCCATCTATAAAAAGGAAAATAAAAACAACCCAGGAAACTACAGACCAGTCAGTTTAAATTCTGTGCCAGGAAAGATAATGGAGCAAGTAATTAAGGAAATCATCTGCACACACTTGGAAGATAAAAAGGTGATAGGGAACAGCTAGCATGGATTTGTAAACAACAAATCATGTCAAACCAATCTGATAGCTTTCTTTGATAGGATAACGAGTCTTGTGGATAAGGGAGAAGCGGTGGATGTGGTATACCTAGACTTTAGTAAGGCATTTGATACGGTCTCGCATGATATTCTTGTCAATAAACTAGGTAAATACAACTTAGATGGGGCTACTATAAGGTGGGTGCATAACTGGCTGGATAACCATTCTCAGAGAGTAGTTATTAATGGTTCACAATCCTGCTGGAAAGGTATAATAAGTGGGGTTCCACAGGGGTCTGTTTTGGGACCGGTTCTGTTCAATATCTTCATTGACGATTTAGATATTGCCATAGAGAGTACACTTATTAAGTTTGCAGATGATAACAAGCTGGGAGGGGTTGCAACTGCTTTGGAGGATAGGGTCATAATTCAAAATGATCTGGACAAATTGGAGAAATGGTCTGAGGTAAACAGGATGAAGTTTAATAAGGACAAATGCAAAGTGCTCCACTTAGGAAGGAACAATCAGTTTCACACATACAGAATGGGAAGCGACTGTCTAGGAAGGAGTACGACAGAAAGGGATCTAGGGGTTATAGTGGACCACAAGCTAAATATGAGTCAACAGTGTGACGCTGTTGCAAAAAAAGCAAACATGATTCTAGGATGCATTAACAGGTGTGTTGTGAGCAAGACACGAGAAGTCATTCCTCCACTCTACTCTGCGCTGATTAGGCCTCAGTTGGAGTATTGTGTCCAGTTCTGGGCACCACATTTCAAGAAAGACGTGGAGAAATTGGAGAAGGTTCAGAGAAGAGCAACAAGAATGATTAAAGGTTTAGAGAACATAACCTATGAAGGAATACTGAAAGAATTGGGCTTGTTTAGTTTGGAAAAGAGAAGATTGAGAGGGGACATGATAGTGGTTTTCAGGTATCTAAAAGGGTGTCACAAGGAGGAGGGAGAAAACTTGTTCTTCCTGGCCTCTGAGGATAGAACAAGAAGCAATGGGCTTAAACTGCAGCAAGGGAGGTTTAGGTTGGACATTAGGAAAAAGTTCCTAACTGTCAGAATGGTTAAACACTGGAATAAATTACCTAGGGAGGTTGTGGAATCTCCATCTCTGGAGATATTTAAGAGTAGGTTAGATAAATGTCTATCAGGGATGGTCTAGACAGTACTGGGTTCTGCCATGAGGGAGGGGACTGGACTCGATGACCTCTCGAGGTCCCTTCCAGTCCTAGTATTCTATGATTCTATGATAGCATCCCCAGCTTCCACTATAGAGCTGAAGGTACCAATTACAAAAAGCACTTACTCGGTTTAATTTTGTAACCAAGACAAATGCATTGATTTATCTGCATAAACCGAGACCATATTTTGGGATTATAACAATGTTCATAAAACAAACCATTTTATCATTCCATTACAGTCTATAGTAAAACAAACACCACTTCAGATTTTCATATCTTAATTTGCATCCTTCATGACTGAAAAACATAAACCTGTCAGTGTTTTATTATTCCAGATTTCAAAAAAATTAACACCCCTTATTCTTTTCACTCTTGCTACTTTTATAGTGGTGTATCTAATTGCCAGGGATTTATGCCTCTGTTAGTAGACTATTTTGGCAGCCAGCCCTCACAGAGGACAGACACAGATGTTGAGATGCAGCACAGAATTCACTGTGCCAGCCTTGCCTTTGGCAGAGTATTTGGCCAGGCATTTGAGAATCACAACATAAGAACACATGCTGGACTTTTAGTTCATAAAAGTAAAGAACACATGCTGGACTTTTAGTTCAGTGGTAACCTCCATGACTGTGAGACTTGGGTAACCTACAGAAAACACCTGAAAAACCTGGTGCTCCAGCAGCTGTGCTTTCTTTGGAAGATCCTCAACATAAAGTGGGAAGGAAGTGTTAGTGTCCACAGAGCGTCCAGCCGCTTCAGTGGTGAGTCCGATTATCCAGCACCAGCTGAGGTGGTGCTGTGTGTACATCTCTGATATATGCTTACCAAAAAAAGTGTGTATGCACCACTCACCAAAGGAGAAGGGCAATGGGGGAGGCAAAAAGAAACACCACATTCTGGGAGTCAGCAGCCCAGGACAGGGACAGAGGTTCGTGTTATCGTTTGGAGTTCCACAATTTACAATGAAATCACTGGAAACACAGAGAGCTTGAGCAGTTGCAAGTGTCTATTTATTTCATAACACAAAATTAACTAGGACCAGCCCAAATTGGCTGGGCTGACCCAACCCCTACTGACCTCAGTTACTATAACAACAACAAGATCTATCTCTACAATCCAATAAACAACATAGTCCTCCCCCCTCAATAAGAACGTCCCTTTAATAAAACAAACACTAAACTATGGAATGAGGGTAGACGGTCTCAAATTTCCAGCTAGTCCCGGGGATTATTTTGCCCCTCTGTGGGTTAACCTTAACTTAAGGTTCAGCCATTGAGGAGGCCTTCTTTCTCTAACCTCCCTTTGCTCCCCCCTATCAGTGGGCCTGGATAGAGATACCTGCCAAACACTTGTCAGAGAGGGAACGTCCATGTTTGGGAAAAAATCTGCCTAACTGGCTCCAAAAAAATGCCAGAAAAGAAAGGACCGGTGACCATCATGCAGCAATTGTAGCCCAATCCTGACTTCAATACCACCTGCAACATCTGCCAATGAGCCTGTGTCCGAAGGCATGGACTCTTTAGTCACCAACGGACCCATAAAAAATAAAATCTGTGATAGATCATCTTCCCCCTCACTGTGAGAGAATAATTAGACACATTGACTCTGGATTGATTATTAGTGAGACTGTGTTGATTTACACATTGGCTTGGAACTCACCTAACTAACTTGTATCATCCCCAATATTACAATTTGGTATAAAGTCATTGATCTCTATGTGATGAACACTGAATCCTATGGGCAATTTTCTTAGGGAATAATCCTCATTTAATACCAGGAAAACTGCCAGTGCTCTTCAAGCATGATTGTGTTCCAGAGTAAGCAACAATTGAAGACTGTGGCTATTTGGCTGGTTGAGTGTGGCTAATTTGCTACAGCAGCAGCCACTATAGTCTAGCTTCAGCCCATGGTGTCCAACCAGTTCTGTAGATCAGTGGCATCATATTAGTCCATTAAGTAATTTAAATAAAAATCAAACAAAACTGCACAAAAGTGGGTAGGTATGTTCTATATTTAAATGAATTTTCCATGACATTACATTTAGAAATTAGCATCAAAGCAGTGCCATCAGTTGTCATTCCCACTGCATTCAGTGGGGTTAGCTAGTCTTAAAAAGAGAGAGGGAATGTTGATAGCTTCTCAGCTTCATGAGTAACTCAGTTTTCAAAAAGGTAAACTGCTAATCTAGTATGCTCCAGTGAATCAGTTCTCCTGATCACATCTAGACTCTCCTTAAGTCAAGGACTTTGATAATTTCAGAGAAAACTGCGAATACAGTTACCTTTAATATACTTGAAATTAATAAAATAATGTATGTTTAAAATCAGTTAGATTTAATGCACTGCTCTGAAGAAAAAGTCTGTCTTTCTGCCATTATTCCAACTATGACATTCTCTCATCATTTTGTGGATGAAAACTACTCTTTCATTCAAAGATAAAATAAACTGGGATGATTGTAAATTCATTTCTTTATTCCCCATAGATCTTGTTTCTTTTGCTTTACCTCTACAAACTACCACCTGCAGAACATTGTCAGAATTTGTCCTTACCAGAACCTTGTCTTTGCTTCTTATTTATAACGTGAATCATTTTTATTGCAATCATTGTTTCTTCTTTCTTCTTAAATCTTATTCTGAATATGGGAGTATCTAGAGTCCCTTCTTACTCCAAGTAATCTTTTATAAGCCATGTTTTCTCTTGCCACATCTGGTTTCACATCCATCTCTAGAAAAGTTGGTAAAAGTTTTGGATAAATTTAAGTTGTCCATAGACTTGCTTCACCATACCTCTCTGGCTTCTCATGGATCTGTTCTACTGATCTGTATGTTCACTCGCGCAAGAGAGGGTGCCACTTGACACTTCACAGCTACGAGTCATCGTGTGCTTCCTGTCTTTGTGCTGTGTGGTCTATCTTGTGCTCTCTCTATTCCAAACATTGAGAAGATTTTCTCAACTGAAAAACTGCCTTTTCTCTTTAACTTATGTCTGAGCCGGCATAAGTCATTTTTTGATGGTCTGAATGATGAATGCTACATAAAAATAAACTGTTAACTGAGCAACTGAAATACTCCAGCCCTTACAATGCTATTTCTAGTAGAGAATAATTTTACTGATCCAGCTGTGGATTTAAAACTTCAGAGTAGTAGTTTTAAGTATCATTCTTGTAGCACTTTAAATTAACTGCTTAATGCTTAGAAAGTAAAAGTAAGCTAAACTGAGCCTGCAAAGTTCCTGTGATGCTGCTGAATGGGAAACAGTGCCCCTTTTGGATCATTTCAAGGAACTGTGAGTCAGATGGATTTGCCAATGCAATGCCCTTGGGACCCCGAGAAAAGTTGTATCTTGATTGCTAATCTCTGTGCCTGGAATGGACACCACATATAAGGGGGCTACTATAAGGTGGGTTCATAACTGGCTGAATAACCATTCTCAGACAGTAGATATTAACAGTTCACAGTCATGCTGGAAGGGCATAACAAGTGGGGTTCCACAGTGGTTTGTATGAGACCAGTTCTGTTCAATATCTTCATTAATTATTTAGATGATGGCAAAGAGAGTACACTTATTAAGTTTGCAGATGAAACCAAGCTGGGAGGGATTGCAACTGCTTTGGAGGATAGGGTCATAATTCAAAATGATCTGGACAAACCAGAGAAATGGTCTGAGATAAATAGGATGAAGTTTAATAAGAACAAATGCAAAATACTACACTTAGGAAGGAACAATCAGATTCACACATACAGACTGGGTAGCGACTGTCTAGGAAGGAGTACTGCAGAAAGGAATCTAGGGGTCATAGTGGACCAGAAATTAAATATAAGTCAACAATATGATGCTATTGCAAAAAAATGCAAACATGATTCTCTGTTGCATTAACTGGAGTGTTGTAAGCAAGGCACGAGAAGTCATTCTTCTGCTCTACTCTGCACTGATTAGGCCTCAGTTGGAGTATTGTGTCCAGTTCTGGGCACCACATTTCAAGAAAGACGTGGAGAAATTGGAGAGGGTCCAGAGAAGAGCAACAAAAAAGAATTAAAGGTCTAGAAAACATGAGCTATGAGGGAAGGCTGAAGGAATTGGGCTTGTTTAGTTTGGAAAGGAGAAGACTCAGAGGGAACATGATAGCAGTTTTCAGGTATCTAAAAGGGTGTCACAGGGAGGAGGGGGGGGGGGAAATTGTTCTCCTTGGCCTCTGATGATAGGACAAGAAGCAATGGGCTTAAATTGCAACAAGGGAGGTTTAGGTTGGACATTAGGAAAAACATCCTAACTATCAGGGTGATTAAACACTGGATTAAATTGCCTAAGGAGATTGTGGAATCTCCATCATTGGAGATATTTAAGAGCAGGTTAGACAGACATTTATCAGGGATGATCTAGATGGTGGTTGGTCATGCCAGGAGGGCTTGATGACCTCTCAAGGTCCCTTCCAGTTCTAGTGTTCTATGATTCTATGATATGAGCCACATAGGTGGGGAGTGCAGAATACTATTTGGTCAAAAAAAGTATGGTGAGCTGTTCAGAGTTAATCCATTTACTTGATGTTTTATCCCTAAATTTAAAATTGGATCAGTAAAAATTATACCTATACCCAAATATGTTGAACCAATAGTAATAAAAAAATCAGCCAAACTTTTGTTCTGAGGCTATGCAGTTGTTCCCCACCTTTACAGCATGTCTAGTACTAAATTAAACCTATACCTAAAGTCTTCAGTAAAAGTCATTCATATCTCAGAAAAATTGAATAGAGTAAATGATCATGTGAAATAAGTATTTAAACCAGTTACCTGCTGGGTTTAAATCAATACAATTGGGTAACATCCAATTGTAGCATTCAATTTTAAGATATTGTTATGGATGCTGGTGTTAATAGTTTTAGCAATGCTTATAAATGTGATGTAAAACACTATGTGCACTGAAGGATTGACAAAAAGAGATGGAAAGAAAACAGCCATTGGAGTCTGCCATCATACGTTGTCATGCAAAATGATGACAATGCCCTTGGAAATATTTTATTCCCAAGGGTGTTCAGTTGGGGAACTACTAAAGCACATACATCCTAACTGACTCAGCACTTCAAAATGCAACATGTATTTTGGGGGTTGGACTCAATGACCTCCTGAGGTCTATTCTAACCCAATGATTCTAGGTGCTGACACAGCTATCTAATGATTTCTAGGCATAGATGCTAAGCTTTGAGAAAACATCCTTTGAAAACCCAGATGAGAATATGCTGACATTGGGATATTCTGCCTCCCATAACTTTAAGAAAAATAAGTGTATGATAACGAACAGTGAATAGGATGCTACATGGGTGTTGAACTGTGGCTGTGGAAAATTCCTAAATGATAATAAAGGCTACATTTTATTGGTTTAAGGTTAATAGTTCATCACAGTGAATGTTGAATGTTGAAAGGAGAACTGATATGCTGATGTAATAATGATTTGTAATATGGAATGGAGAATGAAAAAATTATGAATCTTAGGGTAAATGTATAAGTAGGTATGTGGGATGATAGAAGACACAGAAGGACAAATTAATGTATTAAAAAAAAAAAGTGACCCGGGATCCAAATTGGAATCCACTGATTCAGAGACTGAGATGTGCATTAAGTGCCCCTTCTAGAATTCTTCTCAGGTGCCTATCAGAGACTGGACTTTTCCCTCAAGATTGGGAAAATTAAAGTGCTCCTCCTGCCTATCCCAGCACAAGTTGCCCCCATTCTCTCACAAATTGTCAATAGTGGTGAACCTCTGGAAAACACTGAACATTTCCCTTGCCTTGGTAGTCACTTCTCCCAGACAGCCTGTCTGAATGTGGAGATTGGTCATAGAATCTGTTGCTCCAGTGCATTGTCTTATTGTGTGTCGTATGTATATGATCAGAAGCTATAAATAACAATACTATCTGAAAATATATAAAGAAAGATGAAAAATATAAGCCAAATAAGTAGAATTGTGCCTTAGTTTCCCATCACACAGGGTAATGCTGCTCTATAATTCAGCATAGTCCATTTGGACCTGATTGAGAGCTCACTCAAATCAGCAGAAAGACTGGCAGGGGCATTGGATATGGGCTTTTACATAGGAATAGACTCTGGATGAGCATTCCCTAGAAGTGTAATGAATTTGAGGATCAAATACTATTTTCTTCCATTGCAATCTACTATGGCTTCATTGCACATCCCCATTCACAGGGGTAATAATAGAATCCCCCTTCTCCTCCATACAGCATTGAACAATTTGTCAGATACTTTTAGTGGCCACTGTCAGAGACAGTTTGCCTGACCAGTGGTCTGCTCCAAAATGGCAATTTCCAGCTTTCCTTATCAGCTGCTTACTACTTCACAATATTCTTCTGATGTATAATGTATATTGGAAACAGGTTAAAGAAAGACACTTTTATTAAATAAAAATAATGAGCTAGATGATGGCAGCAGTTTCAAACTGTTGTGATTGCATAGCAGTTCTTGCAGAACAAATTGCTGGTTGATACACAGCAGAGCTGTTGGAAATACAAAGTATTTTATATTTTTCTTGGGCACTCTTTCAAAGCATGCCTGTGGTGGAAGCATTGTGGGCATTGTGCCTGTGAAAAAGTTTTGTGGGTTTTTTTTCATTTTTAAGATTACTTTTGCTGGATTTTTTTAAGCTAATCAATCAGACATGAACTAGAGGGGTCAGAGAGTGCTAATGAGCTACAGAGCCTTTCATCCCTAAGTTCTGAGTTAAAATTCACCCCTACTTTGGAAGGAAAGTTGTTGCCGCCTGTGTCAAATATTTTGTGTATCATGTTTGTTGGCTGGTCTCTATCCTGTCTGGTTTTTGGTAGAACTTGGAGAATTCTCTAGGAAAGACTGCTTACTGGGTATACTGTAGGGGAAAAAAGAGATGTACCACAACTGTTGGATGATGCCACAATCACACAGGACTCACCAAAATACTGATGGCAATACCACTTCAGTACCTTTAATTATAAATCACTAACAGACTTAGCAGGCATTGCCCAGGTCCTTCAGGGCAGCGAGCTGGCAGTGTGGAGGGTGCAGGAGTCAGGGCAGAGCCTTGGGGATGTGTGGAGGAGATCCTTTGTGTTCAGGAAGCTGGGTGGAAAGGAGGTACAAGAGTGAGGGTTGGGGGTGAGGAGGAGCTCAGGGCAGAGGGTCCCATCCAGCATGGGCCTTTTCTCTCCCCCTTTCCCCAGCTCCCTCTGGCTGCCGGGAGTGTTTTCTCTACCCCGGCCCCAGTCTTCCTCCCACAGTGGGTGGGGGAAAACGGTACGGGACAGGGGGACTACTTGCCAGTGTTCTGGCAGGCTTGACGGCAGAGCCCCAGCCCTGCTGGCTACTCCCTTGGCCAGGGGTGGGCAATAATTTTTGCAAGGGGGCCTCTTAATGAATTTTGGTAAATGTTCACAGGTTGGCTCCACCCTCTGGCTATGTCTACTCTGCAGAGCTTTTCTGGGATACTGGAGGTAACCCGGAAAAGCTATGCCGCGTCCAAGGAACGCGTCCACTTTTTCTGAATAGTTTCTGAAAAAGCAGACGCGTTCTTTCGGCATCCCTATATTCCTCATTGTATGAGAAAGAAGGGGTGTATCAAAAGAGGAGGTTTTTCTGAAATTTGGCCCTGTGTAGATGGGCCAAATTTCAGAGAAACCTCTTCTGAAAAAAAGTGGAAAAACGTACGCAAATTGCAGTTTGCAATTTGTGTATGTTTTTCTGATATAACTCTGTAGTCTAGACATTGTCTCTGAGAGGGATGGGGCCTGGGGCAGAAGGGGCAGGGCTAGGGACTAGCCTACCTCCAGAATTGTTTGTGGCTAGAGGCTTTGAATTTAAAACACAGCAAAGGACTCAAGGCTCCACTACTACCGCATTGGATGGCAGCCACCAGGGGTTGCTGTGGCTATTTAAAGGGCTCATGGCTCCAGCTTCTGTAGGGTAGCACCGCGACTAGGAGCCATGGGCCATTTAAATAAGGTCCTGATGCCTGAGCCGTGGCCTGGAAATTCAGTGGCATAGGCTGCAGGATATAAATAGAAAGTGGTTGGATGCAGTCTGTGGGCCAGATCAAAGTGTTAGGCGGGCCACATCTGATCCATGGGCCGCATCTTGTCCAGCCCTGCCCTTGATGGTATGGCTGCTCCCAGCGGACGCTCTGCAGAATAGCTCTCCCCTACAGGCTCACTGCCCCCCAGTGGCCACTCTCATATCGTGTCCCTCGGAACAGCAGCCCCTCCCTTCCCATGTTATGGCAACCTGTCCTTTTCCCAGGACTTCCAGTTGTCCTGGCCCAACCAAACCCTGGCCTTTCTTAAGTTAGGAGAAGAGGAATCTGCACACCAAATTTGGTGGCCCTAGCTCTTACCATTTAGGAGGAGTTTTTGAACAAACAGACTTGCAGACAGACAGAGATACACTCTCTTATATATCTATCTAGATTATAATTTGTCCTCTTAATTCCTTCAGGAGCCAGTGCACATAAAATCATGAGTACCTTAGAAAAACTTCCAGCTTTATTCTTTTTAAAGAGCTCTTTAGTCTCTGTTAGCACACACATTTATCTCCAAGGGCTTTCCTGTTTCTTCTACTCAATATGACAGACATCCAGCTTCCATATTTTAGCATGTGAAATAACATTGTAATTGCTAGTCAAATTGCTCTCATGCATTCTTTCTATTCATAAATGTTCTCCATTGGGTAATGAAAGGTTGGAATTGTATGCTAATAAGACTGGGAGTAAAAAAATGATTAAATGGTTGAACATTCATTTTTACAGTAAAACAGTGAAGTTAAATTAGGGAAATAAGGGTGGTCAAATCAACTACTCGCTTTCCCACTCCCCTTACAGCCTCAGTGTCAGAGGCAGCAAGGAGAGGGGAGCAGGAGCCGGTGCTGGGGAGAGCTGGCTTAAAAGCTGGTTCCCCCAGCACTGTCTCCACGGAGTGGGAAGGGGCAGAGGAGGCAGAGCTGCAGCCTCTCCCAGGAGGCTCACGCCGCCCCCAGGAGCTAACCTTGCTGCAGCTCTGCAGTTTAAATGTAGTAGGAGTGGGAACTCGCTCCCACTAAATTTAAACTGCAGAGCCGCTGCGGGGGTAACGAGCGCCCACCCCCTCCACCCTTACCAACTAAAATGTGGAGAAATTGGAGAGTGTCCAGAGAAGAGCTCCACAAATAACACTGCTCTACAGCCAAAATGCTTCTGAAATAAATGTAGTCAAACTTTACTAATTCTGGGCCATTGAGAACGAAAATGATGCTTAAAATTGTTGATTGGCTCTAGTTTTCAAGATATGCTATTGGGTCAGTATATACGACCCTTGACTTGGGAATGGCGGAGGATAAGTGAGTTATAAAGGGAAGGGATCTCAATTTAAACCAGAAATGACTAAAATACATCTTTGACTGGATCTATGAATAAATCTATGAGTGGGTTTGGACAGTACTTGCTTTTAGGCAAAACAATGAATGATGCAATCTGAAGCTGGTATTGCGTCATACATGATATGAATTGCATCATGTTATTCCTAGAAGTCATGGATGATGCAATCATAATGAAGCTTACATCACTCTGCTGAACAAATTGCCCTATATCAGCTCTAGAAATCATACAGTGTCGTGCTCTCTTATTTGTCAGTGTTTGATTTTGCAAAGGGACACATTTCTGTTTAGCCAAAGTGAGCAGAGATGCCTCGTACTTGTGTGAACAGTGCAGATAACTTCTGCTATGTTTGTGGTGAAGTGACTTTTGCATCACAAAAGCGCAGTATAACCACTATGGTTAAGAAAGCCTATCACCTTTATTTTGGCTGCAAAATTGGAGATCAGGACAAGAGGTGGGCCCCACACATATGCTGCAACACTTGTGCAACAAATCTTCGCCAGTGGTTGAACAGGAAAAGGAAATCTATGCCTTTTGCAGTGCCAATGATTTGGAGAGAGCCAACAGATCATACCAGCAATTGTTACTTCTGCATGGTGCCTCCAGTTGGGAAAGGTGTGTCAAAGAAGAAAAAGTGGACTGTGCATTATCCAAACATTCCATCAGCTATCGCCCAGTACCCCACGGAGAAGGACTGCGGTTCCTGATGCACCAGAATCATTCTCACTTGAGTCAGGCGAGGAAGAGGAAGAGGATGAAACTTCTGGTCCTGAACCATCAATGTCACAGGACCCACATTTTCTCCCATCCTCCTCCTCTGAACCACACCTCATAACACAAGGTGAACTGAATGACCCTGTCAGGGATTTGGAACTACCCAAGAGTAAGGCAAAGCTGTTGGGCTCCAGACTACAGCAGTGGAATCTCCTGGCAGGTGATGTTAGGGTTTCCATGTTCCATGACCGTCAAAAGGATCTTGTCCCATTCTTCTTCATGGAAGGTGATCTTGTAGCCTGCAACAACATCGATGGTGTGATGGCAGCCCTCAACATCGTTCACGATCCAGATGAGTGGAGACTGTTCATTGATTCATCGAAGACGAGTCTTAAAGCTGTTTTGCTGCATAATGGCAATGTTTTGCCATCAATTCCAGTTGGTCATGCAGTCCATATGAAGGAAACCTATGACAACATGAAACAACTTTTGAGGTGCATAAACTATGACCAACATCAGTGGCAGCTTTGTGGCGATTTGAAGGTTGTTGCTCTCTTGCTTGGCCTGCAGACTGGATACACAAAGTACTGCTGTTTTCTCTGCGAATGGGATAGTCGTGCAAGAGATTCCCACTACATCAAGATAGATTGGCCACTCCGACAGTATTGGAGCCTGGGAGGAAAAGTGTTCAGCATCCACCACTTGTTGAATCAAGGAAGATTTTGTTACCACCCTTACACATCAAGCTGGGTCTGATGAAGAACTTTGTCAAGGCCATGGACAAAACACAAGCAGCTTTCAAGTACCTCCGTGGAAAATTTCCAAGGTTAAGTGAAGCTAAGATAAAGGAAGGTGTCTTTGTTGGTCCTCAGATTCGTGAACTTCTTGAGATGATGCATTTGACCATGCACAGCGTGGCAAGGAAAAGACATGGAAAGCCTTCCAGTTAGTGGCAATAAATTTTCTCGAAACAACAAGGCAGACAACTACAGGTTGTTGGTGGAAAACCTCCTCAAGGCATACAGAAGCCTTGGTTGCAACATGTCACTAAAGATACATTTTTGCACTCTCATCTAGATTTTTTCCACCGAACTGCGGAGCAGTGAGCGACGAGCACGGCGAGCGATTTCACCAGGACATTGCAACAATGGAGAAACGCTATCAGGGCAAATGGAGCCCATCAATGCTTGCAGACTATTGTCACTGGACAAGAGATGCTCCATTTAATGAATACAAGAGACAAGCCAAGAAGCGCCGAGTAGACACTGAATAGGACTAAACTATGTACATAATAGTTTTTTGCCTTTTGTTTCATAATAAATTTTATTTATATAACCCTTTTGCTGATTTTAAAGTGTTACATAAACAGGACAGGTGAAATATTATCATGTAAAGCAACCATAAACACATGAAAAGAGTAGGTTTACAATTTATGATTAAAACTCTACTATCTACACAATATACATAGACGTAAAATGTAAAAACTTAAATATCTTGGAAACAGTAGCCAATCGGTTGTTTTAATTGTCATATTTGAATTCAGCACATCAAAATACATAATAAATAGCACATTTTATCTCTGAAGCAGACGACTTCTAAAAAATTGTAGACCAGTGATAATTAAAGGTCTAGACCTATGAGGAAAGACTGAAAGAATTGGGCTTGTTTAGTTTGGAAAACACAAGACTGAGAGGAGACATGATAGTACCCTAAAAGGGCGTTTTCAAGAAGGAGGGAGAAAAACTGTTCTTCTTGACCTCTGATGATAGGACAAGAAGCAGTGGGCTTAAATTGCAGCAAAGGAGATTTAGGTTGGACAGTAGGGAAAACCTCCTTACTGTCAGGTTGGTTAAATACTTGAAAAAGTTGTCTAGGGAGATTGTGGGATCTCCATCATTGGAGATATTTAAGAGCAGGTTAGACAGAAATCTGTTATGGTGTTTGGTCCTGCCGTGAGGGCAGGGGACTGAACTTGATGACCTCTCAAAGCCCAGTTCCAGTTCTAATGTTCCATGATTCTATGATTCACCCTTTAACCTTCTCTCTGTTAAGACAGATATATTTAGCTCCTTAAATCTATCACTGTACAGCCTGTTTTCTAATCTATTAATCTTCTTCCTAGCTCGTCTCTGAACTCTCTCCAGTTTCTCAATACAATGGTAAAATGCGCTCTCTACTCCTTCTCAGGAGTCCCCTGTTTATGAATCCAAGGATCACATTGGTCCATTCAGACACAGTGTCACACTGGGAGCTCATGTTCAGCTGATTATCCACCATCAGTTCTTTTTCAGAATCACTTCTTCCTATTAGACTCCCCTATCCTATAAATATGGCCTGCATTCTTTGTCCCTAGACGAATACATTTGGCCATGTTAAAAGTATACTGTTTGCTTGAGCTTAGTTTACTGAGCGATCCAGATCACTGTGTGTCAATGACCTGTCTTCTTTGTCATTTACCCTTCCCCCAGTCTCTTTGTGTTGGCCTTAAGCTTTATCAGTAATTTTGTTTCTTCTTCGGTGGTGTCCCCGTGGGTGCTCCACTTGAGGTGTCGGGCTCGTCCCGGCGGCGCAGGTCGGAGATTCGTCAGCTGTGGTCCAGCCGGACAGCGTATGCGTGGGGCGCGTACTGCTCGCGCTGCCTGTGAGCCTGCGCTGAGTCCGACTTCCCGCCAGTTCCTCCTTACCGTTCAACGGTCGCAGGTGGAGCAACTCTCTCTCTCCCAATTTCTTAAGAGAGTTTCTGTAAATATTTACTTAGTTAGTCAGCAATAGTTATTAGTTACTCAGTTAGTTAGTTAGTGTTTGTCTAAAGTACGTTAAAAGTTAAAAAAAAAAAATTCTCGTCAGTTTTCATAATGCCGGCTTCCTCCGGCTTTAAGAAGTGCGCGCAATGTCAGGACGCCATGCCGGCATCTGACGGCCACTCTCAGTGTGTGAAATGTTTGGGCGAGGGGCATGTAGCCCACAAATGCCCACATTGCCTAAAATTAACCGGCCAGGCAAGATGGGACCATGAAATGCGGCTGAAGCTGCTCCTATATAGCAAAGCGCTTCAGCCGCAAGAGCCTCACGTACAGGGGCATTCAGCGCAGAAACCTTCGTTGTCAGCAGAAATTCTGACTGCCTCCTCAAGAGGCAGGAGTCAAAAATCAGCCAGACCCCAGCAGCAAGGCGACCGACATGGGAAGAGCCGCAGTATTTCGGAGCCGAGCCCCACCTCTAGCAGGGGGGCAGATCGGACGATGGCGGTGCCTCCAAGACCAGAATCCGCCCCGATCCCGGCTCACAGGCACTCTCCCTCACCCGCGGCCGTGGGTGCCCTTGCCTTGACAGCACTGTCATCGGCCCCGGCGTTACCAGCTGTGCCGGTCAATATGGCACCGACCCTGACCGCACCGGCTCCAGTCCTCTCCTCACCGACAATTGTGCCAACTGCCTCGGTGCCGGGTACCACGCCACCATCCCTTTCAGCACCAGCTACTGCGGCACCGAGCACAGCACCGGCTGTCTCGGTGCCAGCTCAATGCAGCTTCTCCCCGATGCTATCGCCAGCACCGAGCTTCTTATGTACAGGCTCTTCGTTGGTGCTGGCTGCACAACCTGAAATTGACAAGCGTGGAGGCGCTATTGTGTCAACCTCCAGGGCTGCCCTGTGCCGGCGCTCTGATTACTTACCGGCACCGCAGTATCACAGCTCCCCCTTGAGGTCGCAAACAAGGATGCATGCAACATCTGACCATTTAAAGGGCTCAAGGTTTCATTCCTCACCAAACGCCTATCAACTCACACTGTAGGTCACCCTCCTCGATCTTTTCTGAGTTACGGGAACGCCAAGCCCATACCAACACTGGCTCCAGCAGACACACTGAGCGATACTCACCATCGTCCCGTCGTTACCACAGACGCTCTCGATCACCTTCATACATCAGACGCAGGTCCCACTCACCTAGATCGCCTACGTGTTCGTCTTCATCTCGTTATCATCACGACTACAGACGACGATACTCACCTGCTTATTCATCTTCTCTTTATGATCGTGATCATCATCGCCGCCATAAGGACTACCGTGATGAAAGACGATATTCCTATGGATGCTCTTCATCCCCGTCTCCACGACGCTACCGACGTCACTCTCGTGACAGCTCCAGGGTTCACACGCCACCAGCCGTTTCTAGTCAACCATCTTCACCGTCGGCTAATATGCCTCTCCATCAGACACAATCACAACCAGTGCAGGTACTGACCCCACAACAGCCACAAACGCAGGAACAATCCCCAGTGGATCACTCTGCTGCTTCGTCCTCTCCGGACGATGCGGTGTTCCCTGACGATTCCTCTCCAGCTGACGATGCTCGCCAATTTCAGGAATTTTTTAGAAGAGTGGCGGAATCACAGGACCTGCACGCAGCAGAGGTTCAACAGAAGCAACACAAGCTATTAAAGAACCTTCACAAATCCCAAAAACCGAAAATGGCATTACCCTTTGATGACACAATCCTAGAAATTGCCAATGATATATGGCAAACACCAGCGTCTGCTCAGCCCGCTAACAAGAGGGCAGACAAGAAATATTTTGTTCCCCCGAAGGGCATGGAATTTTTGTTTATGCACCCCCAACCAAACTCACTGGTGGTAGATGCAGCCCAGCAAAAATCTAAAACGCCCCAACACAGGAATGTTGTGGCTGATAAAGATTCCAAACGTTTAGATCTGTTCGGACGGAAGATTTATTCTTCCACCACACTTATATTGAGAATGGCAAATTATATTGCTCATCTATCTAATCATAGTTTTGATAATTACTCAAAGATGGTGGCAGTTTTAGACAACTTGCCCGACGAGAAATGGCAGCTCATTAAATCAGTAATCCAGGAGGGCTATACGGCCTCAACAACGGCCCTGCAAATTTCCCTAGATATTGCTGATGCGGCAGCACGGTCCATGGCAATGTCAGTTATGAGATGCTCTTCGTGGCTACAAATGGCCTCCGTACCTAAAGATTTACAATCTAAGGTAGAAGACCTGCCTTTTGACAGGCAGAGTCTATTTGCAAAGAAAACAGACCAAGTCCTGCATTCGGGCAAGGATTCTAGAACCACCTTGAAAACGTTAGGGATGTATACACCTCCATATCATCACAAACAATACACATCCTATTTCAGACAGAGACCTTTCTCATATGGGACGTCCAGGTTCAGGCAACAGGACCGTTCACAACAACAACAACAGTGTCCAAGGCCACGCCAAGAAAAGCGAAAACCGCAGACCGGACGAAACCCTAATTCCCAAAATAGCAGGCAGCAGATTTGATGGTGCGATCGAGGGACTGAGAACTATTCCGTTAACATACGACCCTGGAACACCGAAGTTATTTCACCATCGATTGAGACCATACCAGCACAGATAGTTCACCATCACCACAGACCGATGGGTCCGGGAGATAATAACAGCAGGATACTCCATCCCTTTTCTTTCCCGCCCCCCCCCCACCCCTCCAACCCCGTCCCTTTTCAGGGACCCATCTCACGAGAATCTCCTAATGCAGGAGGTTCTTAGTCTCATAGACATCGGTGCGGTGGAGGCAGTACCCGATCAATTTTAGGGCAAGGGATTCTACTCCTGCTGTTTTCTCATGGAAAAGAAATCGGGAGGATGGAGACCGATCCTGGACCTTCGCAACCTCAATCGCTACCTCAGGAAGCAGAAATTCAAGATGGTAACACTAACTTCTATATTTCCAGCCCTAAACAAAGACGATTGGTTCACGTCCCTCGATCTGCAGGATGCGTATTTCCATGTGACGATACATCCAGCTCACAGACGTTTTCTGAGGTTTGTTGTAGGCACACAGCACTTTCAGTACAAAGTCCTTCTGTTCGGACTTTCCTCTGCGCCCAGAGTTTTCTCGAAGACCCTTACAGTGGTGGCAGCACATCTTCATCATCGAGGCATCATGATCTTTCCATACTTGGACGATTGCCTAATCAATGCTCGTTCGTTTGAGAGTGCACTGTCAGCCACTCAGGTCACACGAGACTTGTTCACAGATCTGGGCCTTGTACTGAACGTTCTGAAGTCCTCGCTAGTACCGCAAAAATCTCTCGTGTTCATTGGGGCACGATTAGATTCTACGCGGGCCAAGGCCTATCTTCCTACGCAAAGGTTTCACAGTATTCTAAACCTTACACAGACACTGTCCCTCAGTCCGAAAGTAGCAATACTTACCTGTCTCCAACTCTTGGGACATATGGCGGCGACGACGTATGTGGTGCAGCACGCCAGACTGCGCCTCAGGTGTCTCCAACATTGGCTGTTGTCCCTATATCGTCCAGGCAATTGCGACATACACAGACTAGTAACACTGCCATTGACAGTGAAACGATCCCTTGTCTGGTGAAATTCTCCAACCAACATGCTCTCCGGGGTTCCCTTCCACCATCCGCATCCCACTGTTCAAGTTACTTCAGACGCCTCTCTCCTAGGATGGGGAGTCCACTGCGAGGGCGAATTCGCTCAGGGCCAATGGAATACTCAGGAAGCCCTGCAGCACATCAATCTTCTGGAACTCAGGGCGGTGTTCAATGCATGCAAGACATTCCTACACAGGATCTGTGGTCTCACGGTGCAGGTCTTCTCTGACACCACCACCACGGTGTACTACATCGACAAGGAGAGGCCCGATCAAGATCCCTCTATGCAGAAGCCACGAAGCTATGGAATTGGTGTATCAATCACAACATCACTCTCATAGCCATGTACCTACCCGGTAAGGACAATTCCATTGCAGATGCCTTGAGCAGACACCGGTTCCCCCAGCATGAGTGGGAACTCAATCACGAAGTGACACTTTCCATATTTCACCACTGGGGACACCCCAGTATAGACTTGTTTGCCACACATCACAACACCACACGTTCCAGATACTGTTCCAGAGCCAGTCTGGGCCCCAAATCGCTGGGGGATGCGTTCCTGATAAGCTGGACTCATCGTCTCCTCTACGCTTTCCCTCCTGTTCCACTTCTCCCGAGGGTGCTAGAGAAGATAATCAACGACAGGGCCACAGTTATACTGATAGCCCCCTTCTGGCCCAGACAGACCTGGCTTCCTCTTCTGCTGCATATGTCTCGGCGTCCACCATATCCGTTACCCAGACAACCGGATCTACTCATGCAGCCAGGGATGTTCATGCCGCAACTACAAATCGACCAAATGCACCTCATGGCATGGTTCCTAGTTGGTTCCACAGTACAGAAGCACTTTGCTCACAAGAGGTGAAACAAATACTACTGTATAGCAGATGCGACTCCACACGGAAGACTTATCTTTATAAGTGGCGTCGGTTACATTCCTGGTGTGTAACCAACGGTTTCGATGCG
The DNA here is from genome assembly GCA_019425775.1 of Rafetus swinhoei. Lineage (NCBI taxonomy): Eukaryota > Metazoa > Chordata > Testudines > Trionychidae > Rafetus > Rafetus swinhoei. The sequence goes on along the minus strand of CM033424.1, from coordinate 132,676,997 downwards.
ATGTCCACTCCAATCCACTGCATTCTGGACTGTGCTCTCCATCTTCACCGCTCTAAACTGAGCCTTTCATCTATTAAGGTCCACCTTTCGGCGATTTCTGCATTCAGACAATCAATTGAGGGCTCTTCAATCATGTCTCGCCCAATGACAAAACGTTTTCTGAAGGGTTTAATGAACCTACACCCTCCGCACAGGAAACCACCCGTTCTTTGGGATCTTGAGTTTGTCTTGGACACTCTCACATATCCGCCCTTCGAGTCGCTGGCCACATGCGACATGCAGACTCTCACCACGAAGGTGCTATTCCTTCTAGCTATAACGTTAGCCAAACGAGTTGGAGAACTGGCAGCTCTCTCGGCCGCTCCTCCATATACTTTGCTCACCAACCAAAGGGTGGTACTACGGCCGCACCCAAAATTTCTGCCGAAAGTGAATTCGGAATTCCATATCAACGAACCGATAGTACTTTCGATTTTTTACCCCAAAGCACATGCAACGACTCATGAAGCCCGTCTGCATACCTTAGACGTTCGCCGGGCACTCGCCTTTTATCTGGATTGGACTCGTCCATTTTGACGATCCCAGCGGCTTTTCTTGTGCTCCGATGGAAGATCCAAGGGCCAATCGTTGTCTTCGCAGCGAATATCTAAAATAATCATGAAATGCATTACTACGTGTTATACCTTACGAAATAAGCCCATACCTACTCCAATTACGGCTCATTCCACCAGAGCAATGGCCACTTCTCTAGCCTTTTTCAAAGGAGTATCAATCCAAGGCATTCACCGTACGGCGACATGATCTTCGGACATGACTTTTGCTAAGCATTATGCTGTCAACACGATTGCTACAGAATCAACACTGGCCTCTGCGGTGTTGTCCACAGAAGACAGATCCTAACTTCTATCCCGTCTCTGCAGATGAGGCTACTGCTCTGTACTCGTCTCAAGTGGAGCACCCACAGGGACACCACCGAAGAAGAAGAGGAAGTTACTCACCCTGTGCAGTAACGACATTTCTTCGAGGTGTGTGTCCCCGTGGGTGCTCCACAACCCGCCTTCCTCCCCTCTTCGGAGTTTCTCCTTATGTTTTTCAGGAGTGCTCCAGTTTGGAGGAACTGGCGGGAAGCCGGACTCAGCGCAGGCTCACAGGCAGCGCAAGCAGCACGCGCCCCACGCATGCGCGGTCCGGCTGGACCACAGCTGACGAATCTCCAACCTGCGGCGCCAGGACGAGCCCGACACCTCAAGTGGAGCACCCACGGGGACACACACCTCGAAGAAACATCGTTACTACACAGGGTGAGTAACTTCCTCTTTTTCCCCTTTTCCCCATTAAATATGCTAAATAGTTTGCCAAGAACTAATCCCTATAGGAACCACACCTGATCAGTGATGATTCCTAGTTTACAATTAGATTTTGAGAGCTTTTTAGCCAGTTTTTAGTCTGTGTCAGGTTTTCATTGTTAATGTATCGTCCTAGCTTTTTAATCAAGATGGCATGTGGTACCAAGCCAAATGCCTTACAGAATCTTAAGTATATTTCATCTGTACTATTACCTTTATCAATCAAACTTGTAAGATCAACAAAAAAAGATAGTGAGTTTGACATGATCTGTTTTTCATACACCTGTGTTGCTTGGCATTATATGAGTCTCCTTTAGTTCTTTATTAACTGAGTTCCAGCATCAGCCACACCATTATCTTGCCTGGGATTGATGTCAGACTCAGAGATTTATAATTATTCAGATCATCCTATTTATACTTTTAAAATAGTAGCACACCATCAGCTGTTTCCAGTCTTCTGGAACTTCCCCAATGTTGGAAGACTTACTGAAAATCATCATTAATGGTCCAATGAGCTCCTCAGACAACTATTTCAGAACCCTTGGATGAAAATTATCTGCACGTGCCTGATTTAAGCTTGTCTAAATTAACATTCTCTTGTGGAATGGAAGGAGTGTTATCATGTGATACGACTACACAGAGCTATCCTTTCCATAAGACAGTTCAGGGTGGCTGCTCCAGGCCCTGCACTTTGGGGGCCCTGTGGCAGCCACCTCAGCTGTCCTATGGATGGGTCACAGGGCAGCCTGGGGTATCATCTAAGGCAGTGGTGGGCAAACGTTTAGTGTCAGGGGCTGCTGACCCACAGAAAAATCAGTCAGGGGCCACACACAAGTGAGAAGCAGAACCTTTCCCCCCATCACTGACATGGCCCCTGACTGAGTAGGAGAAAGACACTCCCCTCACACACCAGAGCCTAGGCCGGCCCAGGCTAGTAGATTTTGTGTGCTCCAGCCCAGCAGTGGGGGGAACCCCTGAGCCTCGGGGGCTGGATCCAGGCAAGGTGGGGGCCGCATCTGGCCTCCGGGCTTGAGGTCCCTCCCCGATCTAAGGGGAGGGGCTTGGTGCTGGGCGGCAGCTGGGGTCAGCACTCTCACTGGAGCCAAAGCAACCAACAGCCCACTCCACCCCGCTGAACTCTGCTTCACTGTGGCAGCAGGAAGAAGAGCCCCCGGGTGCTCTGCTTTCTGCTGCCACAGAGAAGCAGGACACATCAGGCTGGGAGAGGACAGCAGGACAGAGCAAAGCATGCTGCGGGGCCACTTTGGCTCCCATTGCCATAGTGAATGCAGGAGTGGGGGCCAATCCCTGCTGCCGCCCTGCACCAGGCCCCATAATCTTCTGGCTAGCATTGCTCGGGGGAGGAAGTAGGAAGAGGCAGGGTGGTGGTGGAACAGGGGCAGGGCTTAAGGGAAGAGATGCAGTAGAGGTGGGTGGGGGTGCCTTGAGCCCCATGCCTAGAGTTTTGGGAGGTGGTGGCCTCAGGTCCCCCCGCCCCTCCCCGAGGCATGGCCCTGTGACTACATCATATATTCATGAGCCTCCAAATATTTTGTCTAAGATACTTGCATTGTATTATCTGGTACAAGAGTACAAATAAAAGTAGCATTGTCCTTGATCCCGGGGCTAGTCTGACAAGTTAATTTTTTTTCTCTTCATCCTTGTCATGTTGCTGCTTTTCTGCCCCCTTCCTTCATTTTTCTTCATGAAGTGGTGATGGGGAAATATCACTAATAAGGGAGGGGCGAATTTTGCATATAAATCTGAATGGTAAGATTCTATTGCTGAATCTGGTATAAAGGAGAAAGGTGCTGACTATGAAAAGCTTTTTTTTTTATCCATGGAACAGAAACATTGTGGTGGTGTAAACTCCTGCAGTGTCCTCTGACTTAGAAAGATAATCTCTTGGGTTGAGGGTATGGTTAATCAGATAGACCTGTGGTAATAATCTAGTGACAGTTGGCAAATGCTAACTTCTTAATGGCTTTTATTGTACACCACTGACCTGTTGGCCAAACTGAGATTTTCAACTAGGCTGCCAATCATGGTTACAAAGGTACTTGTCCTGTAGGCTCTGGACTGAGACCACTAATTCATATGCTTCATGTCACCAAATACCCAGCAGAAAGTAAAAATAAAATAAAAAACCCTACACCCATTAATGTGCAAAACTAGTTTTATGCTGGCATCCTGGACCTGTAAGTACTCCATTTCCTAAGCATCTAATTCCTATGAGTCATGTTTAACTTTAGCTTTATTCCAGACTGAGACTGGTTTGGGAATTATTGTTTGGAAAATGGCAAAAAATGACTATTAGAAATGTAAATAATGGAAAGTACAAATTAAAATACACTTGTTTAAAATACTGGCGTGTGTGTGTGTGTGTGTGCATATGTTTATTTATATACAATAGTTTTAGCAGACAGTGTAGAGAGAGACATTTTGTATACATAATATTTCAAGTTTTTTCTCCCTACCTTTTGTCTTACATAATTCTCAGCAATGTAGGAACTCCTCTTTACCTGAAAGTATGAATACAAGAACATTCAGAAGATATAAATTTCTTACTAGTCCCAGAAGACAAATATTAAGGGGAAATAACCTACGTCTGCTTTGCTTGCATTCCAATTGACAGTTTAAAGCAGCTAACCACAGAATTCAGTTCTGTTTAGTGAGGATTAAAATGGTTTTAACAAGACCATTTTTGCCTAATTGGGATTGACATTTAAGGCAAGCATGCTGGAAAAAAGGCAGCAGAGACGATAAACATAGCCAAATACTGGAGTCTGACATTACTTTTGGAAAAAATAATAGAGCTGATTGTCATTTAAGCTCTCAAGCTAATCTGTGATTTAATTGCTTCCTAAGAGCTTTAGTCTTGAATGGGGAGTCAGTCAAAGTCAGACTGCAAATAGTGTAACTATAGAACTACCCTTGATGGAGAGTTGAGAATATTGCCCCAATATTCAATTGCTGCACTTTTGGGGGGCGGGCGGGCAGGTATCTATTTAATCACTCTGATATCACATATAAGCATCACTTATAGTAAAAATTAAGCAAACACAATATAGCAACATGAAGCTCACTTAACTAAAGTTATTTTTATTGCACTTTTAGTTTATCTACACTTTTAGGGTATGTCTAGACTACATGCCTCTGCCGACAGAGGCATGTAAATTAGACTACCCAACATACTCAGTGAAGCGGGGATTTAAATATCCCCCGCTTCATTAAAATAAAAATGGCCGACACGCTGTGCTGGCTCAGCTGATCGTCAGCATAGCGCGGCAGTCAAGACACGGATCAGTCGACCAGGAACGCCTTTGTCGACCGCTCCTGTAAACTTCGTTTCACGAGGCATAAGGGAGCGGTCGACAAAGGCACTCCCTATCGACTGATCCGTGTCTTGACTGCCGCGCTATGCCGACGATCAGCTGAGCTGGCACAGCGTCGTGGCCATTTTTATTTTAATGAAGCGGGGGATATTTAAATCCCTGCTTCACTGATTATGTCGGGTAGTGTAATTTACATGCCTCTGTTGGCAGAGGCATGTAGTCTAGACATACCCTCAGATTCATCTGAAGAAATGGGTTGGGCCCATGAAAGCTCATAATACCTTCTACATGTTTTGTTAGTCTTTAAGGTGCTGCTATACCATTCATTGTTTGTTAACTTTCAGTTAAATATTTCATGAAACCTAAAATGAATTTATGCTGGAAAACAACATAATGAATGCAAAAATTCATGTTTCTGGAATTCTTCTGTCCTTTTAAAAGACATTTTAGGTTTAATAATTCTTTGTAATTTGGTGGGAGGATGGGTTCATTTATAGAGGAGCATTGGCTCCCCCTACTGTCTAAATTAGGAAATGCAAATTCCCAGAATTAATAACTAAACAACTTGAAACAAAAGACAGAACTATGTAGCACTTTAAAGACTAACAAGATGGTTTATTAGGAGATGAGCTTTCATGGGCCAGACCCACTTCCTCAGATCAATATGTGGAAGAAAATCGGCACAACCATATATACCAAAGTGATTCAATCAAAAAAATGAACACATGTGAAATTGACAAATCAAATTTTAGAATAGAGTGGGGGTGAGGGGGGAAGGTTAGTTTCTGTGAGGTAATGACATAGGGGTGATAATAGGGGAAGTTTCTGTGAGGTAATGACATTAGGGGTGATAATTGGGGAAGCTATCTTTGTAATGGGTGAGATAATTAGAGTCTTTGTTTAAACCCATACATAAAGTGTCAAATTGAAGCATGAATGACAATTCTGAAGCTTCTCGTTGAAGTCTGGAGTTAAAGTCTCTTTGAAGCAATATGCATGTTTTAAGGTCGTTGAGGGAATGATCAGTCTGGCTGAAATGGCAAGCAACAGCTTTCTCTCTGTGAGAGAGTCTTATGTCTGTTTTGTGTGCATTGATTCTTGTGTGCACATGATGGCATCCAGAAATATAATTTATGCCATCATTTGCCTAAAGTGTCCGTCTGCTATGTACATTGGACAAACGTCTCAGACACTTCGCCAAAGAATCAATGCACACAAAACAGACACAAGACTCTCTCACAGAGAGAAAGCTGTTGCTTGCCATTTCAGCCAGACTGATCATTCCCCTCAACGACCTTAAAACATGCATATTGCTTCAAAGAGACTTTAACTCCAGACTTCAACGAGAAGCTTCAGAATTGTCATTCATGCTTCAATTTGACACTTTATGTATGGGTTTAAACAAAGACTCTAATTATCTCACCCATTACAAAGATAGCTTCCCCAATTATCACCCCTAATGTCATTACCTCACAGAAACTTCCCCTATTATCACCCCTATGTCATTACCTCACAGAAACTAACCTTCCCCCCTCACCCCCCACTCTATTCTAAAATTTGATTTGTCAATTTCACGTGTTCATTTTTTTTTTTAATTGTATCACTTTGGTATATATGGTTGTGCCGATTTTCTTCCACATACTGATCTGAGGAAGTGGGTCTGGCCCACGAAAGCTCATCACCTAATAAACCATCTTGTTTGACTTTAAAGTGCTACATAGTTCTGTCTTTTGTTTCAGCTGCACCAGACTAACACGGCTGCATCTCTATCACTAAACAACGTGAAACCCTCTTTATTTTTGTTAGCAAAACTGGTATAAAGCATCTAGGTTTTTAGTTTTTAAATCAAGTGGAAACTTTTTCTAAATGTAAAAGCAATATTCCTTTCTGTATATATATGATACCATACATGGGTGTCTTGTAAAGGCTTCTAACGAGGAATGTAAAAAAAGTTCATAATAAGAGAAGCAATATATCATAATCATTGCTTTAATATGACAAAATCGTGGATGCATATAGATTTAGGTGTCAAGAGTTCAAAGTGTATTCTCTAGCTCCTAGCTGTTGGCTCCCATTTTATTCATCTACTTTCAAATGTGAACAAATAGTCACCAGGATAATTACAGAATTTTTATATGTAGGGAAAACTGTTGTGTAAATAATACCACTAATTAATAATTATGGATTTTTGGCTCCTCTATTCATTTGACAGTTAATTTATATTGCTATCATAGTAAGTTCACACACATTTTTTTATTATGCAAAAAACAAGTATTCATATAACTAGTTGTTAAAATTCAAAATTAGAGCTAGTACATATAGGAATTGCTATTCCTTTGTTTGCATGCATGTTGTTATCTTCTTTTTAATTTTTAACTGAATCAGTTCCGAAAAGGTGCTGGATTGAAAGCCTTGATGACTGTAGCTCTCTGTTTATCTACACAACAGATTGGATACATGATGAAAGCTACTCTGATGTTGGACATCTGTCCAAGTAGGAACTGAACCAAGTTTGTGAACAAACTTGTTTTGTTTTCACATTGCTCACCTTGTCCAAATCTAATATATATTTTGGGGAGAGGTGAGCAGAACTGTATTTAGTACAGGTTGGATCCCCCTCGTCCAGCACCCTTGGGACCTGACCAGTCCTGAGCAAGGGGATTTATTTGCTGGACCAGGGGAGGTCACTCCCAACATGGCCCGTGCTGTCCTGCTGCCCCTGGCTAGGACTCCAGCCTAGTCCCGCTGCTGCCTGCCCAGCCATGGCTGCCACTGGGGTTGGAGTGCCGCAGCAGGGGCTAGAGCTCTGTGGCCGCTGCTGCTGAAGTTCTGTGGCCGGGGGCCAGAGCTCTTTGGCTACCACCGCAGTCCCCGAGCTCCGCAGCCTGGGCCAGAGTTCTGGGGCTGCCACTGCTGGGTCCCCACTACTGCCTGGCTGCAAGGGCCAGAGCTCCCTGCCTCACCGCCTGCCCCTCCGCACTCTGCCCCCCCAGCTCCTGACTGAGTCTCCACTTCCCCCCACTGCTGCTCTTGCCCCTTGGCCCAACCTTCCTATATTGGGGCTCTGTGATCCAGGAACATCCTGAGAGTCGGACCAGTTAAGGGACCTGTCGAACCAGAGAGTCCCAGTTAAGGGAAGTACAACCTGAATTAAAGATGGGGATGTAACATGGATTTATATCAGGATCAAAGCTTCTGCTGCATAGGCAGCAGGTGGCCCATTTTGAGTAGAAGCTTTTAATTACATGCAGAATGCTTTTACAGTAGACTTCCAATAATCCGGAACCTATGGGACCTAGGTGGTGCCGGATTATCAGATATGCCGGACTATCAGGAGGTACTATAAGGTGGTTATATATATACTGTATACATTATATACTGTATATAAAGTGTTCTTAACCCTTTTTATTGTACATACTGTATACAGTATACTGTAATGTTTTAGTTTTTTTAAGCCTTTTTTTACCCTTTTTGCTCAGTTCAGCTGCTCCTGCTGTTACCTTGTGACTCATTTTTTGCCGAAGCTCACTCACTAGGCTCTTGCCATTTTGATGCCGGACTATCAGGAGTGCCAGACTATTGGATGCCGGACTATTGGAGTTTTACTGTATTTTGATTTTCACTCTTTAGCTCAGTTCAAGTGCCATGGACAGGAATAATGTTACCTCTGGGTTTTTTTAAACACCTTGTCTGTTGTCACTAAACTGCAACCCTCAGAGCAATCCAGTGGAAAATCTTCAACCAGTTTCATTTGGTAAGCATCCTTTTGGAGCAGAGCAACATAGCTATTAATTGACTAATTTCTGAAGCTTTTGATATTCCAATAGCAATCAGCAGAGAACAGTGAACGGATTTTAAAGGAGTTTGGGTATGTTTTAATTAATGAGCATGTGATCAATTATTTTCTGGAAATCCATGCCAATAGAAGATATTTTCATCCTTCTGCATATATTCAGAAGTATTGCTTTCAAAATGTGACCTGTTATGTAGGGCTGAATAGCAGGACAGCATTCAATGCCATGTACCATTAGGGTTCTGCTTTGTGAGAGGAAATAAAGCATGAGCAGTTCAAAAGCAGAGCTGACTGGGAAAACTTTGACAGAACCATTTTAACATCTTTTGAAGGGAACATTTTGATTTCTGATTTTGAATTTTTTTATTTTGAATTTTTTTAAATTGAGTTATACCATAAAATATCTACATAAAAACAAAACGTATTGATAAATTCAAAATCATTTTTTTCCAAAATTTCCCTTCAGATAAATTTGAAATTTGCAGGTTTTGTTCTAATTTGAAATGGAGCCACATTTTGAAATGACGAAATCCTTCATGAAATGGAACTTTTGTCCTGCACAACTCTGCTCAAAGTAATGAATACTAATCTATGATGTCTGCAGTGAATCAGGTCTTTCAGGACACTGTGATTTAGTTGTTAGCATTATGTAATATTTAACCTTCAAAGAATAATTTATGCCTCTCAACAACGCCAAGCTCCCTGAGGTAGATAAATTCTGTACAGTTGTCTCACTTTTATTTCTGTGAAATATTGGCTTGGGTTATCTGAATGACTTGGTTGATATTACAGCCGGGTGTCCCTGTCTGCGGGGGATTCTAGTAGGGAGCTGGGAGCACATGGGGACAGGAGCTGCTGCCAGAGCAGCCTGTGTTTGTGGCCACTCCAGGAGCTGCTGGACCAGGTGCGAGCTGGGACTCAGTTTCTGTTTTTGAACATACGTGTCTTTTGTTTGACATCAGGAAAGGGGGCTAGGGAGGGGGTAAGTGGAAGGACGTGAGGGAGGAATGGGGCACGAGCCCCCGGTGGGGAGGACTGGGGTGGCTCTGAGGGCTCCTCGGGGTGGACACTCTCCTGCAGGGCCTCGTGGATCCTGACAGCCCCCCGATTGACCCCCCCCCAGATGGCAGCCTGCAGCAAGTGCAGCTGAGCTGATGGCAACGACCCCACGAGACGCACCGGCATGGCCAGGGGCAGCTCTGGCTCCATGTGGCCGAGTGCTGTGGTGTCCCGAGTGCGGGCACTCCAAGACAGGACTGCTTTGCTGTCCCTCATCGAGGTAGACAAGCAAGCGAGGAACCCTGAGAACTGTCTGTCCGGGGTGGGGGGTAGGGTCCTTTTAAGCACAGAGCTCAGTTAGCCTCAGGCAGCAGCCCCACACACTAAGTCCTAACCTGATGCCCTGCCGGCATTGGTTCCGGCCAGCCTTAACTTCGGTTCAGGGTCCACTCAGTGTGGACGCACTATTTTGAAATAGCAAAACGCTATTTCGAAATAGGTTTTGTGTGTAGATGTGTTAATTTGAATTAGCTTAATTTGAATTAACTATTTCAAATTAAGTTAACTCGAATTAACACTGTCGTGTAGACATACCCTTATAGCTGAAATGTTTGTGTGCCTTAATTTTTGTAATTTGGGTTTGTACAATACACTGGGTCCCATTTGATAGACACATCAGTTCAGTTCACTGAATACTGCAGTGTTTCTGGCTCTAAGGGCTTGAGCATACCAAAAACACTTCGGAACAGGTAAGTGCTACGATAAAGGAAGTGTCTGGTTTTTAATAAAGCTTATTCTATGTGTGCATTGGCCAAGTTTCACGTTGCAGTGCATATGTCTTATTTCTGTAAACCAGGTCTTGACTTTTTTTGCTCCTTTGTAACAAAACAAAACAAAACAAAAAACCCACAGAGTTGCATCATTCCAAAAATGCTCAATTAGAGAGCTGTTTGCAAAAGAAAAAAGAAAACAAGGCTGGCCTGTCCAGCTTTGTTGATATAGAACATAGCTTTTGGAGCTATGTATATTTAATCAGCAGGGATACACATTCCACAGCTATTTCCTGAGGACAAAGTTGCCAGGTTATTTCATAGTTGTTCCTTTTTATTTTGTATTCTTCAGCTATAAGTATGTTTTAACTAACTATAAGATTGTTTAGTCTGTGAAGTGATTTTCAGTTGCAGATGAGTTGTAAATTGATATACAAACTATATTTGTCTTGGACATTTATAAGTAATTTAACAAAATGGCATTGGTGGCCAATAAGCAGCCAGTAACTTACTAAATCATCACATTCTCTAAATCTCTTCTGATTTGTTCTGCAAGTTGTGTCACGATCTGTTGGCATCATAGGGTGTGTCTAGACTACATGGCTCCATCGACGGAGCCATGTAAAGTAGTTTACTCAACATAGTCAATGAAGTGGGGATTTAAATAATCCCGCTTCATTAAAATAAAAATGGCCGCCGCGCTGTGCTGACAATCCGCTGATCCGGCATAGCGCGGCAGTCTAAACATACGCGGTCAACAAAGGATTCCCTTGTCAACCGTGCTGCGTCTAGACTGCCGCGCTAATGCCGGATCAGCTGATTGTCAGCACAGCGTGGCGACCATTTTATTTTAATGAAGCGAGGATTATTAAATCCCCACTTCATTGACTATGTTGAGTAAACTACACGTAACTCGTCGATGGAGCCATGTAGTCTGGGAACACATGGTAATATCTTTTATTGACCAACTTCTATTTGTGCAAAGGACAATTTTTTGAGCTTTTCAGATCTCTTCAGATCTGGGGAAGGTAACTGAAAGGTTTTAAGATTAATAAAAAGTCAGGTTAGATTATTAGGCACCTGTGCTGTAGGAGACTACTTAAAATGGAACGGGCAATTAAGGGTTATCATGCATTAGAGTATGTCACAAATTGTTGCAATGAGTCATAAAACCAATTATTTTTAAGTCAATGATTCTTAGTGTCTAGCAGAATTAGGAATTTAAGTTCCCAGTCTCGTTTTTTGAAGGTGTTGTGCAGGTTTTCTTTGAAGATGAAAACTGAGAAAAGTGTTCCTCCATGGGTGACAGGAAGTTTTTGTCTTTTTATAATTTTTCAATGTGAGCTCATTTGAGAACATAGTGACTCTCTCATTTCACCCACAAAATTGTTTTGGGGGCATTCGGTAGCTGAATTGGTACATCATATATTGTGATAGGCATGTGTAGGATGCTTGAATCTCAAAAGGTGTGTTGTGAGTGACATGATTAATCAGAGTAGTGGATATATGTCTTCAGGTTTCACACATATTGTTTTGGCAGGGTCTGTTGCCACTTTGAGTTAGTTTGTCCAGAGCTGTGGGGAACTTGCTTCTGATGATGAGTTTTCTGGGTTGTTCGGGGGGCAGCAGATGCAGATTAAGAAAGATTTCATTCTGAATGTGGGTCCACCTCAAGTATGCATTGTAATTGTTTTGTGATACTGCATAGGAGTTCCAGTGTGAGGTGCACACAGAGGCAGCAGCGTGGGGAGCCAGCTTAAATGCTGTGTGGAGGGTAGGGGAGGAGGACTCCTTGGGAGCTGGTGCACGCAAGGAGCCTGTGTTTAACCATGAAGGTTAACCAATGAGCCCAGGCTCACATCCCTAATGTGCATCCCAAACTTAGACGGATTTTGTATAATTCTCAGTAATGATCCTCAAGAATACGTATTTCTTGGTGCTCAATAGCTAAAGCTATAACATTGTGTTCAGTGAAAGTCCACTCTCCCCAAATCTAATATTATGGTATGAATGGAAAAATTGTCCAATATGCATGAGAGGAAGTCAGGATTGTATACCCACCTGTGATACACATTTTTTTGACCTTGGGGCAATTGCTTAACATCTTGTCAATTTCCTTACCCATAAAAATCCTACCTTACATGGGTGTTAACTCACTGGGGTCGCTGGGCATTACTAGATCATAAATAACGAGTAGTCCTGTGATACCTTAGAGACTAATAAATATATATATATATAGTATCATGAGGTGGCCCCCAGATTGCCTGGATCTGCCTCCCAAGGCTCAGGGCTCCTCCCCCTCCCCCCCAGCAGTAGGGAGCCCACACTGGCACTCCAGACCTCCCAGTGCGGGGCTAGAGTGCACAAAATCTACTGGCCTGGGCCCCCCGTAGGCTGTGTTGTGTGAGGAGAATGTCTTTCTGCTTTTCAATCGGGGACCACATCATAGAGGGTTTGTTTGTTCGTTTCTCATTTGTGTGCAACCCCTGACTGATTTTTCTGTGGGTCAGAGGCCTCCAACCCCCACAAAAAAGGTTCCCCAGCCCTGATACATTTGTTAGTCTCTAAGGTGCTACAGGACTACTAGTTGTTTTTAAAGTTACAGACTAACACTGCTATCCCTCTGAGATTTTTTTTTTTCTATCACAAATGTTTGTAGTCAAATAACATCTTCCATCCTAGGATCTCAAAGAGCTTTGCAAAGTATAATATTGTTTTTTTACTTTCTGGTTCTCTCATTTATTGTATATAGACCTTTTTTTTTTTCTTTTGGTTAGTCTGGTATCCTTGTAGTAGTATTAGTGAAATCTCTATTTTGAAGAAATTCAAGGAAAAAGAAGTCAATAATTAGACATGATTGACATTTAAAGAGCTCAAGCAGGATACCATTGTTTTTTCACTTTCCATTGTCACCAAAGTTAATCAATGTCCTCACCAGAGTGTCACTGACATCTCTGCTTCAGGACACTGCATTGTATTAAGACTTCAGAGACTTCACTTCAGAAGTTCTTTGCCATAGCAGGAGAGTTGGAGTCTTTAGGAGATTGCCTTGGGTTTCCATTCACCAAGGATCATTTTTACATTGATGAACTTTAAACAAAGTTCAGCTGTTGCTGCTGTCACTGTGCTGTTTGCTTCTGTTCATGCTAATAACAGCCAGCAGTCACCTCTCCCTTGCTGGTAGTGTTGGACAGACAGAGTTTGAAACAGGAAAACAGTACCCGGAGAGGCTGTCAACATTCACAAGACAGGAGAAGTGACTGTTAAAATACTCATGAATAAAAATTACAACAAAATCAGATAACCTTCCTAGTGTGCTAGTTACCAAAAGGTGACATTTATATGAGAGCCTGCACGCGCACACACACGAGCACATTACACTGAGTATGTGAATACTAGGTGCTTTATAAATGCAGCAGCAGCCTCTGAGTAGGGGCCAGTACTCCCTTGAACAGCCTGGCAACCTCACTAGGGAATGAGGAGACCCTTGTAAAACTGGGTATGTAGTTGTTGATTGGCTGCACACTCACTCATTAAGGAGATTAGGGGACGGGGAAAAATAGAATGTTCTAATCTTTACTGCTTTTTTTTAAAATACAGGCACAAAAATTGGCAGTTGCTTTTCTGATCTTGAAATTTTCAGCAAATGAAATTATTTAGTACTATGGCAAATGCCGTCTTTGTGGGCTAAATCTTGTATTGGGCTTTTGACTCAAAAGATCATGAATCATTCTTTCCAATGTTTCTTATAATTCTCCATATGAATTCAGAAATATTGGTTTTACTAGTTGCAGTGATAATAGGATATAAATTCATATTTCCTAAAATTAGAAACCAATTGTAACCAGATGTCTTCATGAGACATACCGAGAATGCCATGTTCAGGGCAGGCTGCAAGAAATAGGGCAGGCAATCCCTTGAAGTAGTGGTTTATTCTATATTAGATTCAATGAGCCAGTAACAAAAGAACTTCTTAGACTAGGTTGTCTAGATAAAAGCCATTATAGTGAGGAGTTACTGAAAATCCTATTTACCATAATTAAAGTTCTACCAATGCTAAAGGATCAGACACTTACCCTGAGGTCAATATGAATCTCAGATCTTACCCAAATGCATGCTTACAGCCAATCCTTAAAAACTGAATCTAAGCTTTATTAATAAATAAAAGAAGAAATTTATTAATGATTAAGGAATCCTATACATCCAAGTCACTTTCATAGTTCAGGATCAGAGCAGTGATGTCATACCTTCTGGTTTGAAAAAGTCTCGCTGGAATCAATTCAAAGGGTTATAGTCCAAAGGCAATTCAGGTGTAGAGTCTGTTAAAATTTTTCCATTAAAATTCCAAGGTAATCCAACTACGTGGAGGTCTCTCTCCTATAACTCAGATATTCCCTGTTAAAGTTTAAGCGGACCTGTGATGAAAGGATTAGGCCTGAAGTTTCTCTTTTGTAGTTCTCTAGTTGGCTGACAACCCTCCTAACAGAAATTGTCACAGCTGGGCTTTCCTCTGAGGAAAAATAGGCAATGAGATATAGACCATTTACTTTGAAGTTAATCCTCTATTTCCTATGCATATAAAGGTAAACGAGTTACACTTATATACGTAAGGCAATTAGACAGACAGTTTAGACAATGTAGATAATATTTTTTGTTTCCCACAGACTCACATCTTTCATCTTAAGGTTAACTGAACCCAGACATATGCATAATATAAGGCAATTAAAATGTTAAAGGGAATCAGCATATAAAAGCTCATTGAGTCACATTAGGTAAACTTCTAACAAGATACAGGTAAATTGTCTTGAGCGGTTTAATTATCTGCAAATTTTGACACCTCACTGTTTACCCCTTTCTCCAGATCATTTATGTATATATTGATAGGTTTAGTCCCAGGAGAGCCCACTAGTTACCTCTCTCCATTCTGAAAATGGACCATTTATTCCTACCCTTTGTTTCTTGTCCTTTAGCCAGTTACCAATCCACGAGAAGACCTTCCCTCTTATCCCATGATAGAGATCAAATATTCTTTCTACACAACCTATGTAGAAAAGAAAATAGTCTGGCAGCCACCATCTTAAGTGACACCTGTGTTTTAGGGTTTGTAATAGACTTTCACCTCCGTACAAACCAAAGGGAGATACGTAGCACATAATTTAATGGCATATTACATACTACTTTGCACACAGTAAATGTACCCTGAGTTTTTGGGTCCTGTTGGGGGGCGACCTATCCTTGGAGCCCCCTTGAGTCACATCCCTTTCACTTAGGGTTGCCAGATGGTCTCCCAAAAAATACCGAACATGCAGGCTAAAAATGTCGAGAAAAAAAAAAACACCCACTGCCACAAATACACATGCTATGTTTAATACTTAACTTTATTATAAACAGTCTTCATCCTACACCATCTCTATGTAAAGAGGCTTAGAAGTAATTGTGCAAATGTGCATGCTATTTTCATTGTTTTCTATTCCTCTAAAGCTAAGGCTATAGAAGAATTTAGAAGAACTCCTTTTTATCCTGCAGCTGAAATGATTATAGAGAACTCCCAGCGCTGATCGCGCCCCGCCTCCCAGCCACTCCCCCCGTCCCCGCTAGGCTTCTGACGTGCCCAGAGCAGCGATCGCAGCCCCACCTCCCAGCTGGGACTCCCAGGCTGAGAGGTGGGGCCACGATCGGCGCTGGGAGCCTGTGATTGCGCGGGAGCCTGGCAGGAGTGGGGGGAGTGGCTGGTAGTCCCAGCCACTCTCCCCCCGCCCCCACTAGGCTTCTGATGTGCCCAGAGCAGCGATCACGGCTCCACCTCCCAGCTGGGACTCCCAGGCTGGGAGGCGAGGTCGCGATTGGTGCTGGGAGCCTGTGATTGCAGCCCCGCCTTCCAGCCGCTGCCCCCGCCCACGCCAGGCTTCTGTCCAGTGCGCAGCTGGAAAAAAATCAGAAAATACCAGACATTGCACGTGTCCGATATTTTCTGTTTGTTTTTTTACCGGACAGAGAGCGCAAATACCGGACTGTCCGGTAGAATACCAGACACCTGGCAACCCTACTTTCACTAGGGATAACCCATCCTAGAAGCCAGAGTCTACCCCCAAGTCCTGTCACTAGGGACAACAGCCTAGTCCATTCTCAAGCCTAGTCCATCCTCTGCTGGGGGATAATATGGCCTAGCAGCTGGAGTATACAAACGAATCCCCGTACTAAGGGTAATATGGCATTGCAGCCAGAGTCTATACACAAGCCTCTTTACTAGGGGTAATATGGCCTACCAGCCAGAGTCTATACATGAATCACCTTTACTAGGCCGAATATGGCCTAGTAGCCAAAGTCCATACACAAGCCCCTTTACTAGAGATATTACAGCCTAGAGGCCTAGTCCAGAGATCTGTCGAAAAACTTCATCCCCACGGGTTAGCTACAGAGAGGGTAGGGGAAACCCAGGCCCTCCCACACCACCGAGTCCCAGCCCAGGGCCCTGTTGGCAGTGGCACAATCCACTGCCTGCTCAGCGGGGAATCCTGCCGCAACACGCTGAGCGCCCGGAGAACAATTCCCCACCCTGAGCTACTTCCTACCGACCTCTGGTAACTGCATTCTCCGTGGTCTCATTCTGGTTCTGGGGCTCCTCAGGTAGCTCCTCTTGATCCGGCAGCCACTGGGTGGTCTGGCTTCGCTCCTTCCTCCATCTCTGGGGCTCTCAATGTCTCCTTCCCTTTCAGCGGTCTGCCCTGACTGAGCTGCTCCAGTGGGAGAATGCCCAGCAGGGCTGTGAGGGCGGGGCCTTCTCAGTCAGCTGGGCCAAGGCCATTCACTTAGCTTCAGTGCGGGGCTGGTACACCCTGTCACAGGTCCGATGCAATTTTAAGTCCCGGATCAGCTGTCCCCTGGGCTGATGGCAGAGATTGAATTGGAAACTGTCAGAATCAAAAGCATGAGCATCTTGAAGTCAAGCCAAGAGCTGCTAACATTCACTGTGAAATAGGCAAGAAAGGACAGCCTTGTGGTTGAGTCTAAGGTACTGGACTACAACTCAGTGTGGCCCTTTGAGTTCCATTCTGGTCTGCTGCAGCTTTCAGTGCAGGTTTTCTGTTCCTCAGTTTCCCATCTGGAAAAGTGTGGATTATACTTTCTTGCTCCCACTTCGTGTGTTTTGTGTATTTAGATTGAAATGCAAGGATTATCATGTTGACAAACACACTTTGAATTGATACAGCTATGGAAGTTTCTAGAAGTGTGGTCTGCTACAGCATGAGTGGAAAAGCCAGGCTCTGTAGCTAGAGCTGTAATGAACTCTCAAACTTTGCATATCCAGCATAGAGGGGCCCTTGTAAAAACACACACTCTCTGTCCCCCTCTCTACCCCCAAAGAGTTACATAAACTTTACAAAGTAGTAACTGTCTTACTAATCATGTACCGCTTCGCACAATGCCACTCCATCTCATTTTGGTTCCTAGATGCTACCATAATACTTATTGCTAGAAATATTGAAACACAATTTATCTGCCATCTGTATCCTTTCACTTGTTAACAACTATAGAAAAAGAAGCTTGCAGTGTATTCATTTTTCATATGTAGCAAAATGTGTATCTAATCCTCCAAATTGCCTCTTTAAAAGGATTCCAGAAACCAAGCAGACACACAATGCATCATTTCTCAAAATATTTACTGGATGTTTTAACAGCGTAGAGCATATTTTGGGATAAGTGATGTCTCCTAAGGGATCTGAAATCATTCTTACCAGGGTCTTATTTGACAGTGCAGTCAGTTTAGGGCACAGTCTGATCTGTGTGGTAAGCATACAGTACCACCAGCCTGGAGGACATCACTGATAGTGAGGATGTTATTTGATGCCTTAATAAACAGTCTGGCGGCTGTAAGAGGACTTATAAACAATAGAGAATTTTTCAGTGTAAATATAGACACAGAAAATACAGATACAGCCTGCAGTTCTTAAAGACTTAGGGGATGAATCACAATCATGTGCTCCTGCATGGACACGGAGTTAAGAAGGGATTGGCTGGCAGAATAAGGAGCTTGACTTGGAGGTAGGTGTGACAGGTGTGGTCACAGAAGACCCCTTGTGGGTGCTTCCCAGGGTACTGACAGATCCACTGACACTCACCTTCTTGTTCTCTGGGGCTTCTCACCATCCTGTCACGCTTGGCCAGCTCACATGGTCTCCCCCAGCGCAAGGCACAGAGCTGAGATCTCACACACAAGGAGCATTACAGACACTGAAACTCTTCAGGTCCAAGGAAAATGCCATTTGGGGCCCAGCTTCCAAGGACACCACTCCCCAAATGGGATCAGAACCCCAAATGAAGTATTTAGGTAAACCCCCTTTCACAATGAAAGGAGAATGTACATAATGATTGCTCCCCCAGGTAACAGTTATTTACACTGGGCTTGATAGTAAATAAAAGTGATTTTATTAAGTACTAACCGTAGGATTTAAGTGGTTGTGAGAACAGGCAGAGCAAAGTAGATTACAAATTTAAAATAAAAAATGCTTAACTAATTCTAACATACACTCAAGCTTATTACATATTTACCCTAAAATTGTTCTTATTCCAGATAACTCACCAAAATAATGGAAATCTCCTTTTCCCTGTAGTCTTTAGTTTTCCTCCTGGGTGTGCCGTGCCATCCAAAGACAAAGAAACTGCTAGCTTCCCATTTTTTATATATTCCACTTTGTGCGGAAATTCTCTATCTACATTCCACTCTTACATGAAATTTACTTGGTCATACCCTACCAGTTGGGGAGGTCACATGACTTCCTAGGACCAGCCACTGCTAAGACTTAAAGAACAAAAGGGACTGTTTATAGGTGACCAGACCTTGAGTGAAACACCCTTGGTGGCCTGTCTGCACTTTTAAAGCCATAAAGCATTCCATACTCCATATAGCTAACTTTACACCCCAAGAATGATACATACGCCAAAATAAGATATACAGATCCAACGGGTTAAGACATTAAGATTGATAGGTTACATGAGATATTTTGTCCAAAGCATCTTCAAGCTATGCATATTTGTATCCATAAGTCCATTTCATAAAGCATGGGGAATCGTCCATCACAGTAGAAAACAACTTAAAACAGGCCTGCAGTCTGCTTATACTCCTAACTCTGAACATTTCAGACTGAGTTAATCTACAGCCCTGGGAGCAGAGTGGGAATGCCCCACCACTTGGTGCTGTGAGAGGCCTAGTGCTTTGAAAGGAGCAAAGCCTTCCTAATCTCTCAGGCACATAGAATGAGTATGTCACTACTCCGTCTCCTAAAAGTACACTGCCTATGTGCCCTACTGCTAGTTGTGCCTGGGAGGCTAGGTTACATCTTGGCCTATTGTCACATTTTGGGGGGGCTGTCTAGTAGGATGCATAAGTACTGTTACAGTGGCAGACCCCTGTGCTGGAGCATAGGGAGTGGGTCTCTACACCCTCTTCCCCATCTGTGCACCCATGTAAGATGGCCATGGTCTGGCCCTGAAACTGGTTATATTTATTGCGTTTCATAAAATTATTTCTTAGGAAAAATTACTATGTGTGTGTCTAATCTATTTTGCATGTGCATTATTCATTCCATCAGAGGATCTCAAAACACTTTACAAAGAGTAATAAATTAAGTCTAACAACTCCCCATCAGGTAGGTTTTGTCTCCATCTTGCACATAGGGACACTGAGGCACACAATGGTGAAGTGACTTTCCCAGGATCACAGAGCAACATAGAGATGAGAACTAAATCCAGCTATTCTGACTCCTAGTTCTGTGTAATTGCTGCTAGACAGTGTTCTCTTTCCTTCATCCCACATAAGCATGTAACTCTGCAAATCAATTAGGCAGGCTTATGACTTAGCAACCATGATATACATGTAAAAAAAAATTAAGTAACCCCAACTATACGTACAGTATGATGGGGGCTAATTTGGCTATGACAAATCAGGAAAGAGATCTTGAAGTTATCGTGGATAGTTCTCTGAAAACTTCTACACAGTGTGCAGCGGCAGTCAAAAAGGCAAATAGGATGTTAGGAATTATTAAGAAAGGGATAGAAAATAAGACACAGAATATCTTACTGCCCCTGTATAAAACTATGGTACGCCCACATCTTGAATACTGTGTACAGATGTAGTCTCTTCACCTCAAAAAAGATATTTTGGCCTTAGAAAGGGTTCAGAAAAGGGCAACTAAAATGATTAGGGGTGTAGAATGGGTCCCATATGAAGAGAGGTTAAAGCGACTGGGACTTTTCAGTTTAGAAAAGAGACTAAGGGGGAATATGATAGAGGTATATAAAATCATGAGTGGTGTGGAGAGGGTGAATAAAGAAAAGTTATTTATTAGTTCCCATAATAGAAGAACTAGAGGACACCAAATGAAGTTAATGGGTAGCAGGTTTAAAACTAATAAAAGAAAATTCTTCACACAGCGCGTAGTCAACCTGTGGAACTCCTTGCCAGAGGAGGCTGTGAAGGCTAGGACTATAACAGAATTTAAAGAGAAGCTAGATAATTTCATGGAGGTTAGGTCCATAAAAGGCTATTAGCCAGGGGATAGAAATAGTGTCCCTGGCCTCTGTTTGTCAGAGGCTGGAGAAGGATGGCAGGAGACAAATCGCTTGATCATTGTCTTTGGTCCACCCCCTCTGTGGCACCTGGTGCTGGCCACTGTCGGCAGACAGGCTACTGGGCTAGATGGACCTTTGGTCTGACCCAGTACGGTTGTTTTTATGTTCTTATTATGGTCTATATAACACACAATTCTCATAACTGCTTTATGATCACCAGGCTACTCTGATGGTATCTTATTTCATACACTATAACTATAATTAGATTCTATTCAGAGCTATTTTAATAATGTGACAAATGTTAGTTCCTTTAATCAGTAACTAATGTGCTAGTGCTACTCCTACACTTACATGTGTGTTGACCCCAGGCCACACATGCATCACGTATGTTTGCCTCTGACATATGAAAAGAAAATTGGCATGCATTTTTGAAAAGTTTAAAAGGAAAGATGATACGTAATCTACTTGAAGTCAGCTCAGTTAATAGGGTTCAAGGCATCTCTAGCTAACTTCTTATGCAACCTGGCTGGAATGGCTTCCTTTTTTGGTATTCTGTTCAATAGTGTTTTCATAGTGGTATTGTCCATAGCACCATTAAAATAAAAAGCTTTTCAAAAAAGTTCAGAATGCCTGAGAAATCTTCTCAAAATCTGAATGAAATTCAGACTAAAAGCCTGGCATTAGTCACTTAGGTCACATAAAATATGTGAAATAGTAATAGAGATGTAGCCGTGTTAGTCTGGTCTTGCTGAAACAAAAGACAGGACTATGCAGCACTTTAAAGACTAACAAGATGGTTTATTAGGTGATGAGCTTTCGTGGGCCAGACCCACTTCCTCAGATCAAATTGTGGAAGAAAATTGGCATGACCATATATACCAAAGGGATACAATCAAAAAAAGTAACACATGGTCCCATATCATCTTGGACTGCTGGGTATTCTGTACAGTAGAGAGGGGATACTCCATCCAATTCTATGCACTCAAACCTTTGCACCTTCCTTCACCATCTCTCTTCAGGGACCCTACTCACAAACAGCTCCTTATCCAGGAGGTGCAGTCAGTCGTATCTGCACGGTAGTGAAGGAGGCTCCTCGGGAGCAGAGAGACAAGATATTGTATTCCCTATGTTTCCTAATACCAAAAGCCAAAGGCAGACTTAGGCTTATCTTGGACCTGCGAGAACTTAAGTTCATGAAGAAACTCAAGCTCTGCATGGTCTCTTTAGCCTCCATCATTCCCTCACTGAATCCAACAGACTGGTATGCCACACTTGATTTGAAGGATGTATATTTTTATACCACAAGTCACTCAACCCAAAGGAAGTACCTCAGGTTTGAGGTCAACAGTACCCACTTCCAATTTGTCATCTTTCCAGTCTGTCAGTAGCGTCTCGAGTCTTCACCAGGTGCATGGCAGTCATTGCTGAATCCTTTCGCGGGCACCAGGTACAGGTGTTTCTGTACCTTGACAACTGGCTGATCAAGGGCCGCACCAGGACCCAAGTGAAAGCTCAGGTCATATTCATCAGAGCCACCTTTGACAACCTGGGTCTCCTTCTAAACAATGCAAAGTTGACTTTGTCCTCCATCCAGAGGTTAGAGTTTGTGGGGGCAGTACTGAACTGACCCAAGCCATGGCATACATGCCAGAAGCAAGGTTTCATGACGTGACTGATATAATTTGAGGCCTCAGTTTCCCTCCAACACAGCAAGAAACTGCTTTAAGTTTTTCAGACACATGGCTGCCTGTACCTATGCAGTGTAGCATGCCAGACTCAGGCTTTGACCTCTTTAGTTGTGGCTCATGTCAATGTATCACCCATCCTGGGACAGCTTGGACAGGATCGTGACCTTTCCTGATCCTCAACTCCTCCTGTGATAGCTTAACCCTCAGGAGGTATGCTGAGGCATTTCCTTCACCACTCCACAGTGGTCTCTGTTGCTAGTGATGGATGCATCAGACTTGGGCAGAGGAGCCCAAGGGCTCTGTGACTCTGTTGGATCTGGCCCGCCACATGAATGTCTCAGAGAGCTCTGTGCCTTGCAGTGCCAGACCTTCCATGCATACTTAATGGTACAATACATTATTAGTCATGGTGGACAATACAACAACAAAGTTCTTTATCAACACACAGGGAATGTATGTTCCTTTACCCTGTGCCAGGAAGCCCTCATGCTGTGGGACTTCTGTGTACACATTCAGTACACCTGCAGGCATCGTATCTCTCCAGGGTACAGAACAAGCTGGTGGACCACCTCAGCTCATCATTTCACAGCCACAAGTGATCCCTTCTCCCAGACATCACAATTTCAATCTTGGAAAGGTGGGGCTTTCCCCAGATAGCCCTGTTTGCTATGTGACATCTCAAGAAGTGCCAGAAATTCTTCTTCCAGAATCAGTCCAGGCGGTAGCACAGACATGCTACTCCTCCACTTTTGAAGTTTTCTCCTTAAACACATTTCCTCCCGTAATGCTTATGAGCCCAGGTCATATTGATAACACCCTGTCACATCCCTCCTAGACATGTCCAAGGAAGCCTGAGTCACTCTGCCACTCTTCCCAGACCTTCTGACACAAGATCACAGTCCTCTTCAACATCCAAACCTTGAGTTACTTCATCTCTGGTGTGGATGCTCCATAGTTGAACCCGATGGAGCTTTCCTGTTCAGACCAGATTAGACAAGTCCTCCTTGGCAGCAGTTTCACATTAATCAGCACATCTTTTTCCCAGTATTCTATCCTAAATGTCCTCAGTTTGTTGCATTGGAGACAGAAGTCCTAGAACATTCATTGGTCTCTGTGGAAGTCTTTGCAGGTGCTGCACTCTGCATTAATTAAAGTTGCTAAGAAAAGAGACTGTTGAAAGTAGTTCCATCTTTTTATACACACACTTTCACTTTGCCTTGCAGTACAGCCCATCTGATCAGTCTTGGATATTAGGAAAAACTATTTCACTAGGAGGGTGAAGCATTGGAATGTGTGACCTAGGGAGGTGGTGGAATCTCCATCCCTAGAGGTTTTTAAGTCCTAGCTTGACGAAGCCTTTGCTGAGATGGTTTAGTTGGGGTTGGTCCTGCTTTGGGCAGGGGGCTGGACTTGATGACCTCCAGAGGTCTCTTCCAGCCCTAGGATTCTCTGACTCCATGATTCTAAGTCTTGTTCCAGTGGCAGTATCAGAGATTCCACTCTCTGGGTGCCCATGGGGGATTGGCCTTTTACAATGAGAGAATGAAATCATTCAGAAAAATAGTCCAGTTATTCATGTCTGTCATGGACAGAATGAAAGCTCAGCCTGTGGGCTCTCAACACATCTCATCATGGATAGTGTCCTGTATTTGTAAGTGCGACAACCTGGCAGCAGTTCCTGCACCTCCAATCACTGCACACTCCACCAAAGGGAAGGCTTCATCAGTTTCATTCCTAGCTCAGGATCCCACTTTGGAAATCTGCAGGGCAACAACATAGTTCTCCTTCCGTATTTTTACCACATACTGTGGGATTACTGAGCAGGACAGAGACAATGGGGCCTTCAGATGGGCAGCGCTACAATCAGTGGACAACTCCAAGCCCACCACTTACACTTGGGCTTGAGTCACCTGATTGGAATCAACATCAACAAACACTCAAAGAAGAAAAAATGGTTACACCTTCTTGTAACTTGTGTTCTTCGAGATGTGTTGTTCATGTCTGTTCCCATACCCCCACCTCCTACCCCTCAGAGTACCTGGCAAGAAGGAACTGAGGAGGTGATGGGTTGGCATGGTTCTATATTGAGCACCATGGTGACATGACTAACGAACACCCAGATCCACCCAACCAGCGCTGCTAGGGGGAAAAATCTTCCAGCTAGCATGCACGTGAGCACACACACGATCGGAATGGACATGAACAACACCTCTTGAAAAAATAACGATTATGAGAAGGTAACTATCTTTCCCTAGAAGGTTCCCTAAGTATTTATTATTTGTATGACACTATTGCCTAAAGGGACCAATTGAGATAAGAATCCCAGAGCAGTTAGGAACACTGAAGCCTCTAGACAATGATCTTACATAGCGATGTCTGGCAAGTAGCTTGGTGGCTACTCTCACTACACAACAGCGGGACCTAGGGCAAAGTGAGAAGAAGTTCAACCAGGTCATGTAGCTACTCTGAAAACAGAGTCATTAAAATAGCAAGAGAAATCTGTGCAGGTGAAGGCTACATTGGCCTTTAATGAGGCATGCAGACTCCTCTGCACCTGGTGAGGCCCTGTCTGACTCCCATTAGAGCTGTTTGGAAATTTTACAGGAGCTGATCTCCCGAGGTCAATTTAAGCTGGCAAAGTAACACTTCAAGGTGGTAGCAAGAATACCTTTCTGGAGTGCAAGTGCAGGACTGCACTGAAGCCACTGTGCTTTGGCCAAGATCTATCTTGTCCCTTCCCTACGTAACCAGTACCTAGTTAAGTATGGTTTAGAAGGGTCTAACACTTTCTCACGCATTTCCATACAATCTGAACATGCCTTGCTTTCCAGTTGCTCAATAACCCTTAAGTGCTGTTCCTTCTGTACCAGTCAGCGTGCAGCAGCCATCCCCACAGATTATTTGTTCAGACAGGAATTGTTAGTTCCAGGTCCTGGGTCACAAAACAAAGAGCGTTAGGGAAGCTGCTTCTTTTCAGTAGTAAAACTGTGAAACTTGAAGAGACCAGGAATCAAACACTAATAGGATTTACAGATCTAATGTCCATTTGTACCTAAAGGAGCCGGGCCCTTTTGCTATTAAACACCCTGCATTAGTTACACTCTAGAAAATTTACCCGGCCTTGCTTGGGTCCTTAACTCAAATAAATTTTGTTTTCTTCATTTAAATCATTATTCTGGGGTGTGGCTGAGGATGAGGGCTTCACTATGCAGGCTGCCTGGAGGAGAGAGAACAACTCCAACCCTCTCCCACTGCTGCAGCTTGTGGCCAGGTGAGACGCATCTGTCCATGTCCACTGAAGCTGCAGCAGGCGCAGTGCAGGGAGTTCTTGAACAAATGAAGTCACAGATGGAGAGACAGACACACATTTCTAAAATATATAGGAATATGACGCTGATGAATCACCCCATAGGAGCAGGTTAGATAGACATCTATCAGGAATGATCTAGACAGTGTTTTGTCCTGCTGTAACAGCAGGGGACTGGACTTGATGACCTCTCGAGGTCCCTTCCAGTTCTACTCTTCTATGATTCTATGCTGAAGATGAACAAGGATGCCAGTTGCCATGTTGGACAGCAACACTCTCCTATCTTGTTGGGCTCTCCATCTGTTGATCTCTTCTTGTCCTGGGTCTAATCCACAGATTCCAGATCTGTGTTTTTGGGTTTGGTTTTCCTTTTGTTAATTTTTGAAAGTTTTTGTTTGTTTGTTTCAGGCACCTGCCTGCAGGGGTTCCATAAAATGTGTCTCTCAGGTGATGAAGAATTCTTCTAATGCTTTCAACTTTCCAGGTTTTGGACATTTATTTTTTGAATTCTCTAGAGTGAGATTGTAGATCTGCATGCGGCACTGTACATATGAAAGGATCCTTCCTGAATGTATACAAGGAAACTTGGTACAGCTTGTTATGGGATTCTTACACCACCAGGCTAGCTGATACAGTTTGTATTTTTTATAAATCATCTTCTGAAACCATGTAGGCTAAAAGCTACACAACTGTGTGTTGGTATCCACACTCTGCAGTCCAGCAACACTGTTCATACTGATATCAGTGGGAACAGCTCCAGGTTAGCCTCTGCAGCACAAAAGACCTACTGTGAGCCAGATCTGTGTCCATAATGCATTCACATTATGCAAGTATTTCCTGTTCAAGATGGCCATTAATCAAACCAGACAACTATTTTTACAGCAAAAGCTTTCTATAAAATCCATGTTTAGGGCTTGGCATAAAGTTACTTCATAAAAGCAGTTGTTGATGATAAAAGGTACATAAATAAATTGAGGAACAGGGAATAGAAAGACTGCTCCTGGAAAGTAGAATGGAATTTAATATCACTGTGATCTCATTTTGATATTTTTCAGGGTTTATATCTCTTCTTTTTTCCACTTAAAAGAAAGCTGCATCCATTTAGGTTTCCTCTGATTTAAAAGTACAAACAGCAAGAAGCAAAACAGGAATTGCTGGTTTGATTTTTCAGAGGTGCTGAACACCTGCAGAGCTAAGCAACTATGATCTATTGGTGCTCAGCAACTCTGAAAATGAGTGTGTGTTTCAGTGTGATATGTACATCCCATGACAAGTGTCACAAACATCGCTTTATAAGATGTCACCAATCTATCAAACTTAGGAATGCTGATTGTATATATAAGTTTTACTTTACAAAGAGCATCAATACATTCAACTTAAAAATGAGTGTTCATTCCTGATTTCCTTGAAAGTAAAAAAGTATAGTCTTCATTTAAGAGCACAGCAAGTGTCCCTGAGGTGACAGGCTGCAGCAGCACTAAGAATAAAAAGACCCTTGCACAAAAGGATTGGTTTTCCTGGGAGTATTATGTTTCACTGCATCCTAATTGTAAAATAGATTTCACAGTTGTATTAATCCTGAGGGAATTCTGTGGCAAAAATTACAAATTCTGTGCACATTTTAAAATTTATCAAAATTTCTACATTTTATTTATCAAAATAACACAATATAATCACACCAGTTTTAATTATTTTGGTAATTTTATTTCAAAATACCTGTCAGCAAGAATGTCTGTAACAATACATACTGTGCCTATTGGAGTCTGGGAGGTGGGCGGGCGTTAGCCCGTCCACATCTAAAGGACCTCCCCGCAGCCTATGGGGAGGGTCCATTGAGCCCAGGAAACCAAGTAATTACTTGGGACAAATAAAAGGAAAACAGCGACAGGTGTGAGGGTCAAAGGGTTAAAACAAGGGAACCAGATAGGGACACTGAGCAGAGAACCCTGGACAGCACCCACTGCCCCTCGAAGGTCTCAAGAGAGCCAGCGGACGCCACCCAGTGGAACTCTGCCCGGATACGTGAGCAGATGCAGGAACGGAAATAGGCCCCACAGTTGCAGGCCCCTCCGTCGGCCAACCTCTGCCCCCGGTCTTATAAATTACCATCTTGGCGATAGCCAGGAGGAGGTTGACCAGGAGGTCCCGCAACTTTGTGGGGCCTCGGATGGGGTGTGCATAAATTAACAGGTGAGGGGAGAAGTGCAGCCAGACCCTCAACAAAAGGTTCTGGAGGAGCCGGAAGAGGGGTTGTAACCTGGCGCACTCGAGGTAGATGTGCGCCAGGGTCTCCCTCACGCCACAGAAGAGGCACGTCGGGGTGGGGTGAACCGCCAAGTACACGCCGTGCTCACAGCTCCGTGCAGGATTCTCCAGCAGATGTCCCCGGTGGGCCGTGGAACCAAGGTCGAATAGAGGCTGGCCCACCGGGGTTCCCCACCCTCCATTGGTGGTAGGAGGTCCCGCCACTTGTTGTCTGGGTGGGACACAAGGGTGGGGAAGTGGAGCGTGTGAAGCACGAGCGTGTACAGGTGACTCTTTGGCGGTTCAGAAGGGGACCGCTGCAACGCGCAGCCGGCCCGGTGACGAGGGGAGGCGGTCGGGAGGTACGCGGGCTTAGGGCCGACGGATAGATCGGGCGGGCCGGGGTGAGGGGCGGGGGTTCACCTCTCGCAGGACCTTGTCGAGGTAAATCCGAGCGGTGGGCGGCAAAGCGTCCTTCACCTCCTGAAGCACGCGCCGGGGAGTACGTAGGGTGGAGAGCCCCATGCGCTGGGCGAGCGCCGCGGGATCCACCTAGTCTCCCCAGTCGTAGTCCAGGAGATCTCCGATCCTTGTGACTTCTGCCAGGACCAGCCTCTGGCGCTCCGAGGGGGACTCCGCCGCCTGCACACGTAGATGGGGATTGTGTAGCAGGGGCTCCGCGAGGAGGTCTGCCCCCACGGTGGCTCCCAAGGGCCTGGTCGCCTCTAGCAGCTTCCAGGCCCGGAGGAGGTCCTGGTAGAAGGCCGGCAGCTCGGAAAGGTCTCGCGGAAGACCTCTCAAATAAAGGAGCTGCCGGTCATATCGGAGCCCTCGGAAGCGGCGAAGGAAAGTGTGCGCCAGCGTGCTCCACGCCGGACTACCTGCATCAAATAAGAGCCTCTGCAGGGCCTGGAGGCGGAGGACACGAACCCGCGCGCAAACACGCCAGGCCCTGCCCTCCTCCTCCAGGGGAAGATGGAGAACCCTGCAGAGACCCAATGCAGTCCTGGCCAGAAGAACCGCAGTAGCAGCTGCTGGATCTGATCCAGGAAACCCGGGCGACCAGGGTGCTGAGACGGTGCCAGAGCATGGACAGGACTAGTTGGTTAAGCACCAGTACCCTCCCACGCAGGGAGAGGCACCGAGCAGTCCTGTCCATCTCCGCAATCGCTCAGCCACCCTGGACTCTAAACCTTGCCAGTTCTCCGGCGAAGAGGGATGCGTGGCAGAGAGAAAAACGCCGAGATAGAGCAGCGGACCCGCGCTCCACCTGATGGCCTGAAGCGCGGGCGGGAGGGAGCTCGCCTGCCACCAGGCCAGAGCTCTTGACCCAGTTGACCCGGGCGGAGGAGGCCGCCGAGTAGACAGCTTGGCAGGCCTCCACCCGCTCCAGGTCTCCCGGGTCCTGGACCACGAGGAGCACGTCGTCGGCATACGCCGACAGGACCAGCCGCATCTCCGGCTCACGGAGCACCAACCCCGTCAACCTCTTGCGAAGAAGACGGAGGAAGGGCTCGATGGCCAGAGTATACAGCTGGCCCGACAGCGGCAGCCTTGACGCACTCCGCCCGAAGCTGACCGGTGCGGTCAGGGTCCAGTTGAGCTTGACCAAACACTCCGCGGAAGCGCACAGCACCTGGAGAAAGCCCACAAAGCGGGCCCGGCCGAAGGCCCGCAGAGTGCCCAGGAGATACCCGTGGTCCATCCGGTCGAACGCCTTCTCCTGATCCAAGGACAGGAGGGCGAACGACAGACCGCCCCTACACCCTAGTTTAGAAGATCCCGGACCAAGTAAAGGTTGTCGAAGATGGTACGCCCGGATGGTGTAGGTCTGGTCTGATGGACCACGCCCGCCAGCACGGACTTGAGTCTCAGGGAGATGGCTTTAGCAACGATTTTATAGTCCGTGCTGAGGAGCGAGACGGACGCCAATTCCTCAGATTGCGGAGGTCCCCTTCTTGGGCAGCAAGGCAAGCACGGCTCGCCTGCACGATAAAGGGAGGACCCCGCCTCCAGGGATTCGCCCAGACGCTAGCAAGGTCCGGGCCGAGGACGCCCCAGAACACGGTAGAACTCCACGGTCAGCCCGCCCATGCCCGGGATTTATTGGTGGGCATGAGGCGGAGGGCTTCCGAGAACTCGCCAGGAGAGAGGCAGCTCTAGCCGGTCCGTCGCCCGCTGACCGCCGGGAGTTCGTTCCAGAGAACCCCGCGGGCGCCGGGCGCCGGTCGGATCCGGGAGAAGAGAGAGGCGAGAAGGCGCGAGCCCTCTCGCGCATCTCCACCGGATCCGTGAGGGGGTGACGCCCTCCGCCAGAAGGCAGACGATGTGCCTTTAGCCCCTCTCTTTTCTCCAGGGCATAGAAGAAGCGGAGTTTCGATCCATCTCCGAAGGAGATGGATACGAACGAACAAAGGCACCCCGGCTCAAGGTCCTCGAGGGCCCGGAGTTCTTCCCGCTTCTCCCGGCACGCCCGCAGAGGGGCGGATCCTCAGGCTTGTGGCCAGCCGCCTCTAGCTCTAAAACCTCCTGCTCCAACTGCTCCATCGCCGCATCCTCCGCCGGCTGGCCCCGGGTGTAGTCCCGGCAGAAGAGCCGCGCGGCGCACCTTCCCCACATCCCACCACCGCCGTGCCGAGGAAAGGCGCACCGCCACCCGCGCCAGGCCAGCCAGAACTCCCGGAAGGAGAAGCCCACGCCCTCCAGCAGGCTGTTATTGAAATGCCAGTAGGCCGCCCCGGCCTCCGAAAGAGAGGCCTTCACGCCACTAAATGGTGGTCCGAGAATGGGGCCGCCGGATGCTGGAGGAGTGGGCCCGGAAGAGATGATGACGAGACAGATAAATGCGGTCCAACCGGGAGTGGAAAGACCGACGACCCACCACCTGGACGAGGTAAATACCGCTTCTCGCCCAGGTGGAGGTCACGCCAGACGCCCACCAGGGAGTGGTGGTCATTATCTCCTGAGGACGCCCGCGCGGCCGGCACTTCTCGGCCCCGCACGGTCCCGGTCCTCGAGGGTGCAATTGAAGTCCCCGCCCAGAACCAGGCACTCGGGATCCAAAGAGCCGAGGAAGGCAGACGCCCGCTGATAGAAGCGGCTCTCCGAGACGGACGACGGGCGAGATGTTGACAAGATTTAGTGTCAGCCCTCTATCCGAACCCGGAGATGCAGCAGGCGACCCTGCACGACTCCGGCGATTCCCAGCACCTCGGGCTGCAGGTTCGGGAGAACAGGGTAGCCACCCGGCTTGATGGGCCGACAGGTGGCTGAAATAAACCCTGTCCCCACCCAGCCGCCAGCTAGCCGCTTCCGAGCTGCGTGGGTCTCCTGGAGGAATACGACAGAGTACCTCCTTCCAAGGAAGGAGAGTACCTGACACCTACGGAAACCCGACCCGCAGCCCCGGGTGTTTAGAGTGGTAAAGATGAGCGCGGCATCGAGAGGGCTGGGGAAGATTCTTGGCAGGAGTGCCAACGACCCCATTGGGCCTCGCAGCAAACCCGTGCCTGCGGCTCAAAAGCGAGCAGAGCGTCGCGAAGCTACGGACCCGCTGGTAAGCCGTGGCCTCCCGCCGCCGGTCCCTTTTCCCTCCCCAAGAGGGCCCTTACTATTTGTAGGATTAGATGAAAATCTAGCGCTGAAGGGCGAGAGCGACCTTGTTCTTGGAGCCACGGATGTCTTCCAAGAAAGCACGCATCTCGCCTTCAGCGCATCTGGAGTCAGGACCTCAGGCCTCGAACGCCTTGGGGCCCGACCCTCCCTGAGCCCCGTGATCCATCGACACCGGGATGCGGGCGTCCGAGGTTCCTGCTGGGAGGACAGTGGCGGAGGGAGACCGGCCTCAGATGTGCTGGGAGCAGGAGAACGAAACCGCCTCCCGGGGCCAACGCCTGAGGAAACGTGGCAACCCCAGGGGCGGCAGTAACAGAGTAAGGGGAGGAAAAGAGTTCAGGCAGGGATATCAGGAAAAGGAGGGAGACGAGGAAGGGAGTAGGGGAAGAAGAGGTGAAGGATTGGGGAAAAGACAAGGACGGGGGAGGAGGAAGAGGGGCGGGAAGCTCAGTTGGGAGGGGGTTGGAACAGGGAGCAGGAGAAGGAGGAGAGCAAGAAGCCTCAGCGGAGGAGGCATCGACGCGTGCCGCCGCAGGGCAGAGAATCGGTGGCAACGGTAGGGGTAGTAATATTCTCTCCCAGTGCTGGGCTCCAGTGCCACAGAGAGTGCAGCACCAGAGGCCTCAGCACCGGGGTGACGGTTGTTAACGGAGCTCCTTCCGCTGAGAGCCTCAAGGGTTTCGGCGGCCGCGTCAAACGCTGCCGATGGCCGGGCAGATGGTCGCGCCCTGGGGCAACTCAGAGGCAGGGAGAAGGGATAGCAGCGAGTCGGAAGGGGAAGGAGAGGTCGGTTGTTGTCCCTCCAGGACCTGATGATCCCCTCTGAGGCAGCCGGGTTAGCCTCAAAGCCTCCACCTCCTGAGAGAGGAAGGCGAGCCCGCCGCCCGCCACCAGATGGTCATCTTTGTCGGTGGCGAGGTCAGCGGCCGCCCCCTCAACGGAGGTGGGAACAGTGGGAGCATCTTCCATGGACGTCCCCTCCTGCAGGGACCCCGGGAGGGAGGTGTTCACCTCTCCCGCAACCGCCGCGGTCACCTCAACTGCTTCGTGGTGCTGTGAATTGTTCGAGGATTCAGAGGGTAGGACGGTTCCAGCGTCCATCCCCATAGGTGCAGGGAGGTTATCCTCCCCCTGAGTGGGCGGGGTGGAACGCCGAGCGCTGGCGCCCCATCGCAAGCTCCCATCCTTCGGAGGAAGAGGGCTGGGCCTGAATGGAGGAAGAGCCAGGGGACAAGGGCGGTGGTGGGAGGGCAAGGGTAGATGAGGGCTGGGCAGCAGGGGAAAGGGATGCCTCCCTGAGGTAGGTCCTGCCCGAGTCCCGCCGCTGACCCCGCCGCCTCTCTCCGCTGGCTCGGCCTCGCCGCTGGCGGCGGCAGCGACAGCACCCGTGACGCTGCCTGGGCCCTGCGGAACCCGAGCGGGATTGACGACGGTCACGGTCGGAGGAGGGGCGACCCCAGGGTCCGGACCGCCAGGGCCACCGGCGATGGTAGGCCGGTGCCCTCCCGGGCGCCGGGGTCCCGGTGCCTCTCCAAACCGGGCCAGGGACAGTCCTTCGGACGTGCCCGCCGCCGACAGAGAAAACACCGGGCCTCCCCATGGTGTAGTACACACTGCACCGGGCCCTTGATGGGGCACCAGAAATGACCCTTCGAGGCTTCTCGCCACGCCCCGCCGGCAGTAGTTGGATTTGTACCTGCCGCGAAAGGAAAGGACGGGCGGAGAGGTAGGATCTTGCAGCCCAGAGGAAGGGGACTCAGGACTGACAGAGGCCTCCCAGGGTGGAGAGGAAAGGCAGAAGGGCGGCATTGGGGAGGAAGGGAGGAACGGAGGACAAAACCACCCGCCCAGGTCCTCCAAAGGCTCGAGGGGAACGTGGACTCCCCACCGCCAAACCCCTTTCCACCGCCTCCTGGGCGGCGGCCTCGACGCCAGGAAGAATACCACCCTCCCGAACATCCTAGAGGCCGCCACCACGGCCGCTGGTCCCACCACGCTGTGCCAGTGCCCGCACGTAGGTCTCCACGTGGGCGAGCCGCCACCAGGAGACAACGGACCCCGTGCCTCCTGGTCAAGGTGGGAAAGGCCGCGCCGCCAGGGATGGTATTCCGGGAGGCGGCTTGGGAGGCGGCAGGTGGGGGTGGCGGTTACCTGGGCGCACGCCTGGGGCCCGGGACACCGTTGCCCCCAGAGCTGGTGGAAGGAACAGGGAGCGGGAAGGAGGGGGCCAGCAGATGGGTCGCGCCGGGAGTGAGCCCTCGCCTCAGGAGGTTTTGCCTTCCGGGCGGGGCTCTTGCCCTTCTTGGTCCCCGGCCCTTCCTACCCCTCAGGGAAGTTCTTTAGAGGTGTCGGGAGGTGCCGCGCAGAGGCGGTCGAGGCCCCGGTGTCCCCGTCCATGTCCGCTCCCTTGTCAGAGTGACGGGGGCCCGGCAGCCTCAGAGGGGTTGTTGTTTTTAGGGGTGGGCGGGAGGGTCTGGCAGGGGTGTCGCTGGACAACCCCTCCATTGTGGTCGTAGGTGGGAAGGAAAGACAGACAAACAAACAAACAATTAGGGGAGGACCAAAAACCACCAGGGGAGGGAACAAAGAGGGAGAGGGAGGGGAGGAAGGAGGTTCACCGCTCCCCCCCACTAGGCTGGAAGTGGGGTGGAGGGTGACAATTCAGACAGGGAAAAGGGGAAGGAGTAAGGAATACAGCTCCCAGCACAGGACGATAAGAGCGACTCCTCCGGCTGCACTGGGAATGTGAGAGGGTCAATTATTTGAGAGACACGTGGGAAGTGAAACGGTGTTTGGGGGGAGGGTAACTAAAGAAGAATGGAAAGGCTCAGGCACCAAACGAGATGACAGAGGGGAGCATGGGCACATGGGTAGAGGAGAGGGGAATACAGGCTGTGAGGAGGGGTCTACTCAAGAAAGCAGGGGCAGCAAGACACTGCGGGGAAGGAAGCTAGTATGCCCACGGGTGCCTGAGTGGCAGGCTCACTGCACCTGCTGCAGGACCCACCAAAGCAAGGGAGGGGCGGGAGGCGAGCAGTGGGGCCAAGGATGGAGATGGCCCCTGCAGCGCCTGGGGCTGGAGAGGAGTAGCAACAGCAGCAGCAGCAATGCAGGGGAGACAGCAGGGAGCAGAGGGAAACCACCCCCCAGCACCCCACAAAAGCTGTGCCAGCTGTCACCTAGGGGCCCAGATGGCAAGAGGCCCCTTACAAACACTCACTCCTCCCCCCCCGCACAAACTTGTGGAGGGGAAGGAAAAAACCCCAGGAGCTGCTGTAAAGCAGCCCCCTTACCTCTTCCACTCCAGAGGGAGCAGCAGCTGCAGGAACGGTGAAGTCCAGGCCTGCAGCAATGAAGAAAGGGGCCAGGCAGTCCCCAAAAAAGATGGAAAATGGGGTCCCGCTCCCCCCACCAGGATGAGGGCAGCAAAGGTTCTATCCACCCCCACACCCCAGCAGCTCCTGCAGCCAGCTGAGGGGTGGGGGGAAAGGCTGCCTGCAAACAGAGCAGGCAGAGAGAAAAGGACCTGGCCCAGAATGTAGCCAGGGCCTGCCTGCCACAACCCCAGTAGCTCCCCCACACACCCCTCCCAAAAAGAGGAGGGGAGGGGTGCAGGGGAGGAAAAAGCAGAACAAGCCCAAACCAACAGCCTTCCGTGGTCAGTGGAAGAGTGGTTCCTCTCTCCACCTCAAAGTCAGGACATGCAGCAGGTTCAGGAGCTTGATGGAGGGGGAGAGAGGCAGAGAGAGTCAGCAATCCTGGCTCAGTAGGGGCAGCTGAGACAGGGTGGCTGCAAAATCAATTAAGGCCCAGGTGAAACTAATTGGGGCTGCCTGGAGGCCTATTTAAGAACCCTCCCTGTGGGTGAGGAGGGAGAGAATTGAGAAGGAGTTTTGGAGAGTGGATGAGGAATTTGGAGAGAGAAAGACATCGGAAGAGCCAAGAGAACAGCATCAACCTTATTAAAGACTACAGGGAGACAACAAATCTCAAACCAAGGGAAGTGAGCCATATACTGTGATTCCTAGACTGTGGGACAGTGGGCTGAACAGGGGTTAGGGGCCCAGGAGTGGGACTGACTCTGCCACAATACTATGAAAAATATTCAGGAAATGGTTTTTGACGAATAGATTATTTATTAGGCATATGAATTCAGAACATTGAGTATATTTAAATGACAGTACATGACTGTATTCCTCTTCCCCCTCCACCCCCAAAAGCAGTGCTAAGACTTTGGGGGATCAGGAATAATTGAGGCGCTAAGGGAGGAGGAAAGAGCTGGGAGTGTGTTGCGTGTGGGTGGGAGAAATATGGAACAGGTTTTTTGGCGGATGTAGAGAGAAATTCTCAAGGAGCCTCCCCCATGTAGACCCTCTCTGAATGCTAGCTTTTTTATCAGGCACATCTGCCCCTTTCTTCCTGTTTCTGCATCCCATATGTCTTTACATCCCCTTTTCCCATCCCCATGTGTTCCTTCACCTGTACTGAGACTCTCCCATATATTCCTGCACCCCATCCCCATATGTTCCTGTACCCCGTCAACCAACCCCCTCCCTCATCCCCCTGTGGCCCTGCTAGGGTTGCCAGATGGTTTAACCAGAAACTCACTCTCTCTCTCTCATTCTGGAGGGGGGGAAAAGGACCCCCTAGAGTTAAGCAAAAAAAGTTTAAAAAAAGCATGGTCCCTTTAAGAAATGCTTTCGAGGCTTTTTGTCCCTAACAGGCTGACAGTGGCCGTCCGCTATCTTGTCTTCCTGCTCCAGGCCAGACAGCTCCCCTGCGGAACCAGGTAAGCACCTGGTATTTTCGCCTCCTGGCTGGGAAAAAAACCAGAAAATACCGGACATTTTAGGTGTGTCCGGTATTTTCTGAATTTTTTACCAGACAGGAGGTGAAAATACTGGACTGCCCGGGTCAATACTGGACAGCTGGCAACCCTAGGCCCTGCTCCTTCACTCGCTTACAGCCTCTGCCTCAGTTTGTCCTCTCCAACTAGCCCTTACAATCCTCAGTCTCTTAACCCCCAGGAACCTAATGTGCTCTATGCTGTCTGTTTCCCATATCCCCTATCTCCTGACCTGGCCCCAAAAATAGGGCAGCCTCTGTTCTTCCTTATCACAGTTGGGGAGGGCCCAGAAGTGGCTGCTCTTTTCTAGTGCCACAGTGCCCCTTGTGGGCAAAAGGCAAAGTAGCAGCAACTTTCCATCAGAAGTCATTTTCTGCAGGAAAAAAATATGCCTGGCACAGGATTTATATGAGCATGCAGTGGTGCAGAATTTCCTCGGGAGTATCTTATAAGATGTATCTTTAACCACGTGTGTTCTCAACGTGCTGAGCAAATCAGGCATAATTTTCCTTTAAATCTTCTTTCGTGCTGTGTTTACATTCTTTGTCCCAACACTGACTGGAGAGTCACTGTCTATATCTCAACTCTCAGATGCCCGCTAACCTTGTATTTATTGATTGAATTCTGCAATTCTGGTTTTTAAAACTCTCCTCTAGCTTTTCCTTTTTCCAAAATGGCCACTCCGCTACTCCTAATTTGTCCTCACCTCCCTTCAGACCCTCTGCTTGTAAGTATTGCAGTGGGTCTCCACTGCAAGGATGTAGAAAGTGATGAGACTGTAGAACTTTCATCCATACTAACCAGAGCTACATGCATATGAAAGAGGAGAGACTAGATCACAGAATAGCAAAGCAAATTTTGAGAAGGGAAACTCTATTCTCTTAGCTTTCCCAGAACTTGCCTTGTAAATTTTCTTTTCCTTGAAATTGAAGATTTAAGACTTAATGTGGAGGTCCTCTAAAGCAGAGGATTTGGGAATAGGGATGTTAAATATCGGTTAATTGAATAGTCGATTAACCTCATGAATTCTTATCGGTTATGTGATTATTCTATAGTCCGCAGGGGTGGGCCTGGCAGCCAGTGCACTCTGGCCCCACTCCCAAAGAGCTCCCTCCTACTTCACGCTGCTGACTCTGATACAGAGGCAGCAGCATGGTGTGCCAAGTGGGAGCTGATCCTCAAGGGGAGCCGGATTAAAAACCAGGTCCCCTCATGGATTGGCTGCCTGTCGCGCAGCGCATGGTGGCAACAGCTCCTGCCCGGGGGGTTGGGGTGGGGGCTGAGCTCCCAGACCTGGTGAGAACGAGAACTGAACCGCCTGGCTTCTAATACACTTTAAATATAGAGCTCCAGCGAGGGTAGGTCCTAGACCCAGCATGAGCCAAGACTGAGCTGGGCTGCTGGCCAGCCTGCTAAAAAAAAAAATGTACTGACGGGAGGGGGCGGGGGAGGGAATGTGTGTAGTCTATAGCATTAACCGATAAGCTTTTGCTTATCGGTTAATCAACTACACTATTACATCCCTCTCAGGGAAAATGAACTACACTCATAGGGCATGTCTGCACTATAGAGCTATTTCGGAAGTAACTGCTATTATTTTGAAATAACAAGGTGAACTTCTACACAGCAAGCGTGATATTTCAAAATTATGTCAAAATAACGGGCTTCTTATTCTGAAATAATAAACCCTCATTTCACAAGAAATAACACCTATTTCAAAATAGCTATTTTGAAATAGGGTGAGTATAGACAGTGCAGCTGTGCTTATTTTGAAATAATTGGCCTCCAGGGCTTCTCACAGCTGCCCTTGTGGCCACTCTGTCCACACCCCTCAAAGCTCTATAATTTCCCTTCCCCTGCAGGCTCTAAAGCTGCAGGCAGAAGGGAAAGGGCTTGTGACACAGCACATGCCCTGCTCGCACAGTGCCACACAGCAGAACCATTCATAACCTTCCCTGCTGCCATGGCCAACCCCAGCGCTCCTTCTCAGCCACCTCGGAAGCCCCCTGGCCAGGGGTGGAAGAGGGCCCCATCATAGTCAGGTGCGGAGATCCTGGATCTCATAGAGGTTTGGAGTGAGGAGTCTAATCTCCAGGATCTTTGCACCAGGCGCGGCAACGCCAACATGTATGGCTGGATGGCCACCAGCCTGGTCCAGAAGGGCCACACCCTCACAAAAATAAAACAACTGCACTAGTCCTACACCAAGGCCAGGGAACAAAGCTCTCAATCTAGAGCATCACTCCAGACCTGCAGCTTTTACTAGCAGCTGGATGGGATCTTGAGAGGGGAGTTCCATCCCTTCCTCCAGTCCCCTGCAAAATTCAATTTAAAGGGATCCATTATCAATCATACACCTCTACCCCCAGACAAGTCCTGATCATGCAGACAAAACTATCACCACCAACCCATCCCTGAAATAAAAAGCATTCTGGTTTCTTCTTGGTTTTAATACAGTATTTCCAAACAAATCAATTCTATCTCTTAATGGACTTTGATAAAGAGCTTTAAAAACAAAGCCCTTATATATGCCTCTGCCACATATGCTCTATAGTTTCCCTTCGTAAAGGGACATTCCAGTTTTAATGAAAGTTTAGCATCCCCCCCATAATATTGAATGTCCTTGCATTCAGTGAACTTTGGCTGCAGCCCACACTCTATTAAAAATCTAAACATTATTTTGTTTTGCTCTGGGCAAAAGAAGGAGGGGAAGCATTTAAAATACAGGAGACAGACAAATACTTTTTCTAAACAAATGGACTAATTGCTCATAAATGTAGGATACTTGTAATTTAACAGCAATAGTTTATGGAAGCCATATAAATAGGGTGGACTGGTCAAGTTTATGGTTGCATCCAATAAAAGGGCTGGACTCAAGACCCTTAATTGTTTGGTTGTGTATTTTGGGAGCCTCTGCCAAGTTTACATTCTAGCTGACGTTTTGCTCCTTGTGTTTATAGCAGACAAAGGAGCTGGCTCTGGGAATTTCTCAAGAGGAAATCATAGTGGCAGGCATAGTTAGGAAGAGACAAAAAG
Source organism: Rafetus swinhoei (assembly GCA_019425775.1). Classification (NCBI taxonomy): domain Eukaryota; kingdom Metazoa; phylum Chordata; order Testudines; family Trionychidae; genus Rafetus; species Rafetus swinhoei. The sequence continues at coordinate 132,637,449 of CM033424.1, read as the reverse complement.
TAAAAGGTACAAACAAACTGGCTTCTGGAAGGGTAAAATGTGGGTGCTGCTATTATGTCTAATGTTTTGATTTTCTGTGAATGTTTATGCTTAATGATCAACCATATAATTAGGTATAATAAGAAACAATACTTTGTAAATGTCTTTTTGGTTATCAATTAGTGTAATGTCTGCTAATTTGTGGCTGGTTGCCAGAGAGGTATAATTTGGTGGCTTGGACCCAGGACTAGTAGCTTAAAACTGCTGATTCTGTGTCTGTGGTTTAGGACAGGTTAGTTCACTTAGCTGCATTGTTTTTCATCTGTAATATAAAGATTAAGCCATCTGCTTCTCTAGGGTATTGGGAGAATGAATGTTTGCAAAGCCTTTTCAGGAAAAGATTTAGTTTATTGACCAATTAGCATGTCCTTGTGGAGACTGAGCTTGCTGTGTATATATTACATAAATTACTGCAGCTAAGGTGCTAAGCAAGGCCCTTGGGAGCATAAAGAGCATTACCAGGTGTAATTAGGGAGCTTTCATCTGATTGTGGGTCAGAGGATCTATTGCTCAGCTAGAAGTTGTTCTCTATGCATCTTGGATTTGGTTTAACAAGGTAAAAGTGTGTTGGAATCTAGTAAAAGTTTTTTCTATTTAGCAGCATATCATCTTTGATTACTCTGCCATATCATGGTATACTCTCCTAATTTTGTATTGAACCATTGAGCAGAGCAGTATTGCGGAGTGCTGCAATGAAAACTATGCAAATTCTTCTTCATTGTAAATACGTCTAATGTTTTTTTTTAAATGTGGACTGACTTAGACTATCATTGTTTTTAGGACATAACATTAATTGAGCTTAAAAATGGACTGACTCCAGGAAAATGGCTTCTGACTCAGATTGAGTTTTGGGGAACTCTCCAAGACAATCTGTTGCTACAGGCAAATTGTTGCTGAGAGACATCTAAGTAACTTTACAACGAAACGTAAAAAGAGAGCAAGCGGATTGCTAAAATGCTGTGTTCATGTTGTATGAGGAACCCAGCTGAAATCTATATATACTAATTCAATGGCAATTCCAAACATTCAGAATTATGCATAGGAATCTCCCAGAAGGGACACTTGTACAGATTTCAGTGGGGAGTGATAGAGAGGCAGCAGAGCAGGGCATCAGGCAGCAACTTGGGAGCCAGCACACTGGGAGCTAGCTTTTAAGCCAGGTCCCTGTGCATATTAGGAGCCTGCATGTAACTGTGAACATTAACGGATGAGCCCAGGCTCATTGGTTAGCCATGTGTACAGTTACACTTTCACATCCCTAGTCTACACTCATTTGTAATTGGGAATGGGCGCTATATCGGTAATGGTTTTCCTTTTGTATCAATAGTTGTATTATACCTCCTCCTTCGTTGTACTCCAGGAGCAAGTGTCAGAATCACAGTAAGCATACTTGCTTAGATCAGTGGCTCTCAGCCTTTCCAGACTGACCCCCTTTCTGGCCTCTGATATTCCTTGTGTACCCCCAAATTTGACCACATTTTAAAACTATTTGTTTACAAAATAAGACCTACAAATACAAAAGTGTCTTAGCACAGTTAGTGGAAGATTGATTACTTTTTCATTTTTACCATATGATTAGAAAATAAATCACTTGGAATATAAATATTGTACTTACATCTCAGTGTCTAGTATATAGAGTACTATAAACAAGTCACTATTAATTGTTGTGTTGGCTTCGCTGGTGCCTGTTGTAACACTAGGCAAATAACTAGATGAATTGATATACCCCAGGAAGACCTCTGTGTACCCCCAAGGGTATGTATACCCCATGTATAAACCACTGGCTCAGACTTGCTTGCCTTGGTACTAGTGCTAGCCATGACTGTATGACACTTATGTGATGTGCAGAAGGCTGCCAGGGAGCTTTTCCAATGATGGAGCATGTGGCTCTGGTGCAGACAACCGCTGCAGGACATCACTCAGCGTATACCCAGCCAGCAGCACTACTGTCACTGCAGCCTTCTCACATGGCACCGCCTCTGGAGCTTATGCCAGCACTGGTTCCAGTTCCGAGACAAGCCGATCATGTCGTGGTGCTGCTCCGCTCTCCTTCACATTGATTTACGGTGTCTTCAGGTACCGCATCACATTGGAGTACACATCAGAGTTGGAGCACCACTCCGTTTCTTGAATCTCTTGGAAATTGCTTATCCCACTTCTACCACTGGGTCCTGAGCACGATAGGGGTGAGATATTCCATCCAGTTCTCTGCCCTACCATTCTCCCATTCCTCTGCCTTCCAATTCCCTCTTCAGGGACCCTTCTCACAAGCAGCTCCTCAATCAGGAGGTGAGATCACTTCTTGTATTGGGGGGTGATAGAAGAGGTTCCTCAGGAAATGCTTCTTACTCTGGTCTCTACATAAGGGTGCTCGACCTCATGAGGCAGCCTTGCCATTGGTGATAGATTGCCTTTTGCACCTGAAGCACCAGGCACTGGCTCTAACATCCATCAAGGTCCATTTGGTTGCCATTTTGGCCTTCCATTTTGGGGATGGGGGACAGAGCCCTCTTTGCCAACCTCACTGTAGGGTGCTTCTTCAAGGGGCTGGAAAGTTTATACCCCTCAGTTGGGTCTTAACCTGGTCCTGACCTGGCTTTAGGGTCCCCCTTTGAACTCCTGGCGACCTGTCCCTTGTCCTACCTCTCTTGCAAGATAGCGTTCCTAGTGGCCGTAACTTCATCTAGACAGGTTTCAGAGCTCCAAGGTCTCACCTCAAAACCCCCCATACACTGTCTTTTATAAGGTTAAAGTGCAATTCCATCTCCATGCAGCTTTTTTGCCTAAGGTGGTCTTGCATTTCCATGTCAACCAGGACATTTTTTTACTTGTGTTCTTCCCAAAGTCCCACACCACTTCTAAAAAGCAGGCCCTTCATTCCCTAGATGTCAGTCATGCCCTGTCCTTCTACACTGAATGCACTAAGTCATTTCATAAATCACTGCAACTCTTTATTGCAATAGCAGAAAGAATGAGAGGACTGCCCATCTTGACTCATTGTCTCTCCTCATGGACCAGTCCCGCATCAGAACCTGTTGTCACCTGGCCAATGTCCTAGCTCCAGCCCCAACAGCTCACTCCATGAGGATGCAGGCTTCCTCAACGGTATACATCCTGAAAGCTGCCTCAGCTGCCACTGAATGAGAATCCCCAAAGTTCTGGTTTAGGCTCAGTAATAACCTTTTCAGCATTCTGTGGTCAGCAATTGGTGATGCTGCACTAGTGCTGACTGCTAGACATACTCAGGGACCACAAGGCTCAATTGAACGAGCAGAGACTTTCTTCTGCTGAACACTCAGTTGGTCCAAGCCACAGCTTGTCCTTTTCGACATTTAGAGCTTGATGAGCTTCATTGATTGCTGGCCACTGATGCTACTCCCAGAGGCAGGCGAAGTTGGAGAGTGCCTCATGGGAGGTTCTGAGCACTTCAAGCAGTTTTTGAGAGACAAGCAAAACTCTAGGGAGCTCAATCTTCAAACTCTCAGCCTAGTAAACTGGTCTGGCTGAGGCTTTGAAAATGGAGATTCTTTTCTAGAGTTCCTCGGTATTACATCTCTGATTTAGGGTTGCCAGGTGTCCGGTATTGACCCAGACAGTCCAGTATTTTCTCCTCCTGTCCAGTAAAAAAAATCAGAAAATACTGGACACCGAAAATGTCCAGTATTTTCTGGGTTTTTTTTCCCTGCCAGGAGGCGAAAATACCGGACACCTGGCAACCCTACACACTCAGCAACTGGGCCCAGACCCCAGACATCCTCCTCCCCCCCCACCCGAGATGCTTCCCCCCTTCCTGCTTACCTGCAGGGGCTTGTCTTGTGGCTGGAACAGAAAAACAAAATGGCCCTTCTTAAAGGGTCCATGCTGATTTTTTTTTTTTTTTAATTTTAGTTTATTTATTTATTTATTTATCTATCTATCTATCTATCTATCTTAACTGCTGTCGGGTTCTCCTCCCTCCCCACACACACACAACTTTGGTCTTCTTCCCCCCCCCCTTTTTTTTTTTTTTTTTTTCCCCTCAACAGAATTTTTTTCCCCGGTGTTTTTTTTTGGTGGGGGGGCGGGTGTTCGGTATTTTTGGTTAAACCATCTGGCAACCCTACTCTGAATTATAATACTTACTCTGCAATTTGTTCTTGTCTCTTGTGTACCACTCAGACTGGAGTGATCCCCTGAACTGCCATAATAGTCATATTTTATTATGGTCTCTTAATCCCTGGGTTGGAAATTTTGGAGGTAGCATGCTTCTTTCCTGAAAGTGAAACTTTTCTCATTAGCCATGACTCCTACATATCATAAAGGGTGACTTTAAAGACTCTTAAGACAACTATGTATAATTATGGGGCTAGAAGGAGTTGGGGTGGCATTGTATGGTTTTGAGGCTGGAGACAAATTAAAATTTAGAAGAACTGTGGTGTCTCATAGCTGATACAAAATCTCTAGAGACCTGCTCCACTACTAGAAAAATCTTTCTGAAAGGCTTTTGCAATTTGGCCACATTTAAAAAGGAAGAGGAAAAGAAACAATAACTAGAAAAAATATGGTGTTTGCCAACTAAAAAGAGAACACTTGATAGCATACTAGCCAGTATGATCGATAGTTTCAGAACTGAAAAGAAAAATAAACTCAGGAAACTGAACCGTAAATCAATCTGATCAGAGAGAGCATGTGCCCCAATTTAGGTTTCAATTACAGCTGTGCCTTACAAATTGCAGGCTGCTACAATCCGGTGTCAGAAGACTTTGTAGAATCCACTTCAAGATATCTATGGCAGTGTTAGGCAGGAGGTGATTAGTTGAAAGTCTTGGAAACCTTTATTTGGTCCGTAGCGTCAGTTGTAGCTACCGTGGTTAGGAGCGTAGTATACAAATGTGAAGTACTGCTTCACAGAATAAGGTTGTTTATATTTTTCCATTTTAGCTATAATTTCCCCTGTATTGTTTCTCGCTCCCCTTTATCATCTGCCATACTGACCAGACACATACATTCATGTGACTAGTAGGAAAGATGGTGTCTGGAGACTTACACAATCCACTCAATTACATCTGTGGTTTGGGTCATTAAAATACAGACATTATATGGATCAACATTTCTGTTCTGCATGTCACACCACAACTGCAAAAATACCCAGGTAACTTGCGGGCTAGAGGAAGCAGCTGAACCAATTAAGCCAAAATAGCCTTCTTTTGGTCAGAGGACTATGAGCTGGCCTGAGTTTGTTTCACTTTCATACCTTCCTCTGTCTTTGTTTGGAGGCCCTTGCTCAGGACATACGCACCTGAATCTGGAGAGCTCTTTTTCCAGAATTAGAGGTTAATTGTATGTTTACTAAACCCCAGGGCTATTTCAAGAAAAGAATCTAGACTAAGCCAAAGTCAACTAAAATATTTTTTTGCATTTAAGTATCGCAGTGTTTAGGGTGGAGTACAACAACGTTAACTGTGGCGTCACCCTTACTTTAAGCCTCCTTCAGCCTTTCTGTCTTTCACTGTTCAGCTTACACCTTTCCACTAATCTCCATTCTCTGTGTTAAAGTTCTGAGGGCTATATTTTGCTCACCCTATTCATTCAACAGTGCCAATAACTTCACTGAGTTTGTGTTTTAAAGCAGGCAGGATTTGATCCTAGAAGAAAATACTGTATTTTACCCACACAGTATGATTTTCTTATGAGGAACAGTGGAAAATATGTTAGAGGACCTGTTCTTTGGAGAAGCTGTATGGTTGATGAAAAATACTGTTTGCAGCCTCCTGCGGATAAAATTAATCTCAATTGCATAACCATGTGATCGCATCTTACCACATCTTTTCATTGTTAAGTGTTGCTAAGGCACAAATATATCTCTTCCTTCTGGACTGCATGTGGTTTAGTGCTGTGCAAACCTTGTGTTTAATTTGCATGAGCCTGCAGGTTCAGTTTGATCCTCATGAACAAACTGGAGATACTTTGAAAATGCATCCCTCCCATAATTTTATCTCCAGTAACTTGGCTAAAGTTGCTCATCTGCTGCAATCTTAAGTTTGTTTTTTGGTTTTTTTAAATCTGCAACTGTCTCCCAAAAGTACAAGAATCAGAAACATACTGGTAGCCAGTAAGTACCTGATCCAACTTTCTTTGCAAACCCCAAATTTGTGATATTAGTAGGAACTTTATCTACACAAGGAATGCAGTATTGATCCTGGGTGGAGAAATAATAAGATGTATTTTATATCTAAGTGGCTTTGCAACACTGTCAAACTAACAAACCCCACTCCTAGAGCTCCTCTGCGGGTACCACAAATTGATTTATTTATTTAAAATATTTTTGCCCCACCTCTCTATTTAAAATATTCAGGGCAACTTACACATTTTTAAAAACATAATAAATAAATGTATATAAAGTCAAATTCATATACTCGCTCCCTCTACAGCAGAGAGCCCATGCTAGCGCTACAGCCTCCCAGCCCCCGGCAAGATTAGAGCGCTGGCTTCCTGTGGGGGGGGGAGGGAGGGGGAAAGGGAGGAAGCGCCAAGGTAGCCAAAAAAGAGTGCAGAAACAACTGCGTGCTGCAGCTCCCCTCCGCCTGCCCCGGTGGGGGAACAGCAGTGCACTGACACAGGCCCTAGAGGCTTTTCCTGCTGCTCCAATAGCAGCAGGGGAAACCTGTGTGCGGCATGAAAACAAGTGCCTCCCAGCCCTTCATGCCCAGACTCTGCACCCCAGCCCCCTCATGCACCCCACACCTGCCAAGAGCCCACAACCCCAGCCCACTCCTGCCCCCTTCCCTCTGGACAATCACCCTACCCCCAACCCACTCCTACACCCTCCCTCTTGGCCAGACACTCTGCCTCCAGCCTGCTCCTGCACCCTCCCTTTCTCCTGCCCCAGCCAGACACCCTACTCCCTGCCTGCTCCTACACCCAACCTTCCCACTCAGACCTCGCACCCTACCTCTTGCCCAGATCCTGCACCCCATCCCTATCCAACTCCCTGGCAGCCCTGTCCTGCACGCTTAACCCCGGAGTCTAGGGGGGCTCCACAAATTCCACTAACTCTGGAACACCAGAGGAGTAAATCTGGCCTGAGGCCTTGAACCTCAGTCCTCCCTGCCCCCTCCCCCCACCATGGGGCTGGAGCACCAGGGGAGTGAGGTGTTTCAGTTGGGGGCTACATTGAAGGTGTTGGGGGAGGGAGGGGGAGGGGTGTTGGAGGGTTAATGGCATACAGCCACCACAGTTATTACATCACGTGTGTGTGTGTGTGTGTGTGAATACTACATTACTTATGTGAGCAGTGCACAGCCTCACCAGGAGTGCTTATGTCAGAGGGCAGTGCACTATGGGTAGCTATGCCACTTTACAGCTCACCACCATATAGCACAGAGTGTTTTGGGAAGTTTTTGTAATGCTGCATGGGACCAAAATGAGTCACACAGGTAACTGGGAGCATGGGGGTCAAATCCCATAATGCAGTGTTCTCTATCCCATAACTTCATCTGTTTCCTGTAATATTTCACACCTCTTTTCAAAATCTGCATGTCCCTCCTCACTGTCCACCATTATTGACAGAAGCATGGAGCCTGCTTAGCTTTGACTATTGCCTTGAGCATTGCGAGACCGAGTGCCTGATTCTACAATATTTCCAGAGCTGCAAAAGATGCCACAGGCTACATGATGATTCCTTGGAGACTAGATGGCTGTGGGACATAGAAACAATTCAAGGTTGTTGATGGTGTTCGCAGACCAGCTGGAGATGGTGGAGCCTCGGTTCTGGGCACAGGAAACAAGCACTGACTGTAAGGATCACATTGTCACGGAAGTTTGGGATGATGAGCTGGGGCTGCAGAACTTTCAGATACTCAAGGCCACATTCCTGAATCTATGGGCTAAACTCACCTTAGCCCTACAGGACAGGGACCCCAATATGAGAACCCCACAGACAGTTGAGATATGAGTGGCAATTGCACTCTGGAAACGTGCAACACAAGATTGCTACTGTTCCATCAAATCAATTCGGAGTTGGAGAATTCATGAAAGTGTGCAGGCCTATTCATTGCCTCCTGCAACTCCTGACTGTGTCTCTTGGCAATATGCAGGACATAGTGAATAGTTTTGCATCAGTGGAGTTCCTGAACTAGAGTGTGCTGGTAGATTGCATGCATGTTCCTATTTTAGCACCAATCCTCCAGCAGAGAACATCAACAGAAAGGGGTATGTTTCTATGGTACTGAAAGTGCTGGTGGATCACTGGGGACAAGCTGGTCAGGGAATATGAATGATGCAGGCATGTTTAAGAACACAGGACTGTTCAAAAAGCTGCAATGAGGGACTTTCATTCCCAGCTGGTGGATTACCATTGGGAATGTAGAAATGCTACTAATGATTGTGGGAGACCCAGCCTACCCCTTGTTCCTATGGCAGGTACACCAGCTACCTCAACAGCACCAAGAAGCTATCCACTACAGGCCCAGTAGGTGCAGAATATCATTTTATGAGGTCTGGGTGTTTACTTGTGAGAGTGGATCTCATGGGGGGGAAAAAATCCCAATGGTGTTAGCTGCTTGCTGTGTCCTGCACATTATCTGGGAAGCAAAAGGGGGGTCGGGGTTTCACCAGACTAGAGGGCAAAGGTGGAGCATTTGAAGAGCTGATACAAGAGCTCTAAGAAGAGCTCAACATGGAGCTATACATCTCAGTCTTTGAAAGAACATTTTACTAGTGAGTCAGAGTTGTGTGTGGTGTTATAGTGTACTCTACCTGAGAGAACAGATCTTGTGAATGGGGAAAGAACACACATTTCCATATACTTACACTGATCTATGAATGCCTAAATTGGTGTATGTGCAGTTGTGGTTGTCTTTAATGTCTTCTGAGTGAGAGATAAGGTTAGTGCCCTAATGCCACATGGAGTGTTGAGTCGAATATAGATTGCATTCATTTTGTGTTGCTGAGGGAGGCAAACATAGGATTACTGAATCTGCAGATGTATCAGAATCTGCAGCACCTCTGTTTGCTGTCTGAGAAGTGCAAACATTTCCTATTGCATATCCCTGAACTTTTTCCTGTGCATTTCTCCTCTGTTCTATCCTCCAGGCTACCTGCAAGGGTGATCCTTCTGACCTTGATCTAGTTCTCTGATGCAGCACTGACTTTCAGGATTTCCTGGAACATATCATCCAAAGTCCTCTTCTTTCTCCTCCGTTTGGCTTAGGCATTCTGTAGGTGTGGGGAGGGAAACCATGAAGGCTTCAGTGGCAGCAACTACAGATACAATGCACCACTGCCAGTGAATGCACAATGAAATAGGAAAAGGATACTGAACTGACTCTTCTTGCTCACCAAAAGTTGTGAGCACTGTAATGGGCGACACCCCCCCCCCCCCATGCTTTATGAAATAGACTTATGTATACAAATATGCATAACTGAAATATTCTTCAAACAAATTATCTTATGCAACCTATCAATCTTAATGTCATAATCTGCTGGATTAGTATCTCTTAATTTGGCATATGTATCATTCTTGTGTGTGTAGTTAGCTATATGGAGTATGGAATTGTTTATGGTTTCAAAAGTGCAAAGGCAGGCCATCAAGGGTGTTTCCCTCAAGGTCTGGTACACTGTAAACACCCTCTTTTTCTCCTTTAAGTCTTAGCAGTGGTTGATCTTAGACAGTCACATGTCCACCCCAACTGGCACAGACCAAGTAACTGTCTATGGAAAGGCGGTATCTATAAAACAATAGGAAGTTAGGCATTTCTTTGGCTGGCATGGCATATCTAAGAGGGTGAACCAGAGACCCCAAGGAGAGGGAACTTTCCGGGTTTGGAGGTTTAGCTGGAATAAGAACAATTTTAGGGTGAGTTTTTAATACGTTTGTACTGAGGTTTTAGTGTTAGACTTAGCTAAGGGTTTTCTGTTTTAAATTTATAATCCACTTTGTTCCGCCTGTTTTCACTTACAATCTCTTAAATCCTACTGCTCTGTGCCTTGGCTGCGGGAGACCAGGGAGCTGGCCTAGCAGGACAGGGCAGTGAGAAGCCCCAGAGAGCAGGAAGGCGAGTGTCAGTGGCTGTGTCAACATCCCGGGAAGCACTCCCAAGGGGTCTTCTGTGACAGCACCCCATCACAAGCACTACATTCTCACTTCTGTTTGGGACTGATAACGCATGGCACCAGTTGCAGCACCAGCCATGGTGAGCGTGGCCCTTGGAGGATAAGGGTGTTAGGGAAAGTAGTTTTCTCACATGAGTTTAATTGTATAGGGCAATGGAACTGAGCACCAGCACCATTTTCCACAGACAATGGTAATTATCGGTGATAGCTCACTCCTGAGGGTAACAAACAGAGAGAACACAGTTAATGCTGGTGTCCCCTATTCCTCCCAGGTCCGTCTGCTATTAGTCTGGGTGCTGCAATGGTGCCTACTGAAGTAACTGCTAAGTAGTGGGAGAAAATGTCCTACTTAAAGGAAGAAATAAGGCAGCCCTGCCAGGAGAACTTTGGCAGAGGATTGCAGAGTTTCCCAGGAGATCCCTATAGAGGAGTCATAGAACATCCCAGGGCACTTAAAGAAATTGCTACATGTGGCCCTTCTGCATGATTCCAAAGGGGAATGAAATGTGGACAGCATTTCTGCTTCTTAGTTGTTTTGCTGCCTCTTCTAGCATAAGTTTAAAAAAAAAAAAAGTAAATAGAAGAGTCCTACTTTGGAGGTGCTATCCCTGAAATTTTAAGGTAAACCACTGCACATCTTGATCCCCTGACCACCTATCCACCATACTCCTCTTTCTCGTCCACTTCGTCTTTCTCACTGTTCACAGCAAGGGTCTGTGACTTGAACTCCTTCTCAGATGCTTCCATGGTGCTTTTGGGGGGGCATTGGTGAGGTCTCCACCAAGGATGGCATGCAGCTGTTTGTAAAAGCTGCAAGTCTGTGGCTTCACACAGATAAAAACAGCATAGTCAGCAATGTGGCTTCACTCAACAGTGGAGAGCTGCTAAGTGTGCTCCCCAAGCTGGGCGAGCAGGAAAAAACATCTTGTGTCTTTAAAGGGGATGGGCAGCCTCCTGTCTACCTTACCTCTGGGCTGCAGAATTCACTATGATGATCAGTGTGAGACAGCTCCTCAAGGCCAGTAACAGATAACATAACTAACATGCTAGCACTATGTCAACCTATCTATATCTGCTCTGAGCCTATGTGGCTTGAGGAGGGAGTGTTCTTAAGTTTAGTATTGTAGGGCACTTATATAAGTGAGAGCAAAATGTAAATGCAGACATATTCACAGCAAGATCAACATAAGCTGCCCTGCATCAACCTATTGGTGTAGTATGGGTCAGCCCCCATTTTTGTTACAATGCAGTAATTCAGCTCATCTTTTTAGATCATATCATCTCAGTGAGCAGCCTTGAACTGCAGGCTGATAAGAGCAGGAGACAGGAGCAGGAAGAGAGAGAGTTTGTGAAGGAATAGGATTTGTGTGAAAGTCCATGAAGAGAAACAAAGGTGCAAGTCAGCAACGTGTCAGGGACATTGCACAAGAGTCTCATCTGTGGCCTCTGCATAAAGGGAGTTATGTGGTGTTGTTTACCACCCCTGCTCAAGAAAACCGGACCTATTTACATCTTGTAAATAATTTATATTAAGAAAATGCCTTCTTGTGTGTAACCAATTTCCAGTCAGGAAACTAACCTGCAAGGCCTTGAATTCTGCTACCACTTGGGAAGGGGGCACAACTGTTTTATACTATAAGTTTTCTAGGACTTTAAGGGCATGTCTACATTGGGAAATTATTTCAAAATAGTTATTTTGGGAGTAGTTACTTCAAAATCAGTTATTTGGAAATAGCATGTCCTCACTACAAGGCATAAATCAATAGCACAGAATTATTTCAAAATAGCACGTCCACAGTGATTGGATCCTGCATTGGCTTTAAAGCCCCTGGAAGCACTCGGGGAGGGCACTAGAAGGGCAGACGCTTCCTGTGGCTGCTTGCTGAGGCACGTGCTTACAGGGGTTCCTCCTTACAGCCGCATCTCACATGCCACTTCTCCACTGCCTACCATCTCACAGGACCCCAAACTCAAGCTGTGAGATCTGCTTGCCCTTGCGGATGCCATAGCACTTAAAACATGGAGCTGGAGCTGCTGCAAAGCAGTGTCAAGCTCACAGGCCTCATACTCGCTTCATGGCACAGTTCATACACAGTGCCCTCATGCTGCTTCAGGACGATGACAACCAGCCCAGAGCGGATTCCCTCTTCACCCAGGACCTGACACTCCTACTGCAGCAAATTACCTTCAATGCTCTGGACACCGTGGAACACTGCTTCTGGTGGAGGAAGACCAGTTCTGACTGGTGGGACCACATCGTACTGCAGTACAACCGGCAGTGGTTCCAGAACTTCTGCATGTAGAAGGCCACCTTCCTGGAGCTCTACAAGTGGCTTGCCCCTGCCCTCAGGTAATGGGACGCCTGCATGAGACCCGCCATCCACTGCAGAAGAGCATTGCTATCGCCCTCTGGAAGCTCACACACCGGATAGCTACCGCTCTGTGGGGAACCAGTTGGGCGTGGGGAAATCCATGGTCGGGGCCATGTTTATGCAGGTAGTCAAGGCCATCCACATCTTGCTGTGGAGGGTCGTCACTCTGGGGAGTGTCAGCCCCATCATGGATGGCTTTGCCACTATGGGCTTCCCTCACTGCAGGGGGAGAGTGAAGACCATAGATGGCACTCATATCCCTATCCTGGCCCCCAACCCACTGTGCCTCTGACTATATTAACAGAAAGGGTACTTCTCTATGATGCTACAAGCCCTGGTGGACCACAAGGGATGGTTCACGGACACTAACGTCATCTGGTCGGGGAAAGCGCAAGACTCCCGCATCTTCAGGAACTCAAGCCTGTTCTGGAGATGCACCCCAGCGCTTTGTTCCCTGACCCACACCATCAGGGTCAGGGAGCTGTACATGCCCATGTACATCCTGGGTGACGCAGCCTACCCTTTGTCCCCTGGCTAATGAAGCCCTACACGGAAATCATGGACCCCACCAAGAAGCACTTCAGTGCCAGGCTGAGCAGGTGCCGCATGGTGGTTGAGTGTGCCTTTGGCCATCTAAAGGGGAGGTTCAGAAGTCTCCTCAACTGTCTGGACCTCAGTGAGAGACATCTCCTACATGGTCTGTGGTTTACAACGTATGAGAGAGCAAGGGGGAAACTTTCCTGCCAGGGTGGGTGGCGCAGGCTGATTGGCTGCCCAGGGCTCATGATCAGCCAGACACCGCTGCCATACAGGGAGAAAAATCGGGGGACTTTGCTCATCTAGGAGGCCTTAAGGGAGAGTTTCAGCCAAGGCCAGGTGTGACTCTCACCTGGGCCTTTCTGTATTCCCTGTGTACCTTTCCTCCCCCCACCCTTCCCCTTCCCTCCTTTCCCACTTCCCCCTCCCCTGCAGAGCAAATAAAAAAGCCTTTTTGTTTTGAAAACACAACTGATTTTTTTTATTTGGGGGATATGCAACCTGGAATGGGGGAGAAAGGAGGAGTGGTGCTCAGGGATGGGGCTGGGACTGCTGCCTGTCTCGGGTAGCTCAGAAGGCTTTGGCTGACCGAGAGGTCCCACTGCCACATGTTTGGAGGGCTAGTAGGAGACACCAGGGGGGTGGGGCCAAGAGCGGGGGGGGCGGAGTGAGGAGTTGGGGGTTGGGAAATTGGGGGGGAAGGTGGCTGGTGGCCTGCTCCATGCACACGGCTATGTGCTCCATGACAGAGGTTATGGAGGAGCATGTGGCCTTGTGCTGATGCAACATCTGCTTGTACATTGCCTTCTGCTGTTCGCAGTCAGCCTGGCACTCTGTGTGGTCAGCAGCCCATTCCCAGTGCCCCTCATCGAACTCCTGGATGAGGGACTGGAGGCAGGCCATCTGGTCCCACAGCAGGTCTTCCCTGGTTCGCTTTCTGTGATAGATCCCGCGGGGTCCGGTAGATGGTGCAGGAAGTGGTGGACACGCCACACTTGCAGCTGGCCCAGCTGTGAAAGGGTGACAAGGGCAGTCGTCATCCCAGGAGAGACTGTGCATGAAGCCTAGCCCTAATTTCTGAGCCAGTGCTGAAGGTCTTGGTGCAGATGATGGTGATCTGCTTTGAGCAAAGCCATCTGCTGTCTAAACAGTGGGCACTTCCCTGCAGGGGTGCAGAGGTCAGAGGGGAGCATCGCTGCCCCCACATTTTGGGGACAAGTGAGCATGGAAAGCCACTGGCCAGGCCAGGAGCCTGTAGGTAGAAGGGGGGTACAGAAGGCTCATCCTCCTTCCATGTCCCGCACATGCCGAGTCTGGCATTGGCAGTATCCCTCTGACAGAACTTCTATCCCTGCCCACTGGAGGAGGGGCAAGAGATGTTGAGAGGTGTGCGTGAGCAGCAGAGGCCCCTTGCCAGAGAGAGCACTACTGGGATCCCCTACTCTTCCTTCCCCCAGGCAGGTTATCATACAGGGGATCGGTCTCCTCTGCATCACCCCACCTGACTGGGAGCAGATGCTGTCTGAGAGTACGGGCATGACCCTGTGCTGTGTGCAGCACTGCTCTGTGGTTCCATGACCCCAGCCTCCTTAGTCGTGCCTTGTCATAATATAATATAGGGATATATACCATCTCATAGAGCTGGAAGGGACCTTGGGAGGTCGAGTCCAGTCCCCTACCCTCACAGCAGGACCAAGCACCATCCCTGATAGATTTGCCCCAGATCCCTAAATGGCCCCCCTCAAAGAGCAAACTCACAACCCTGGGTTTAGCAGGCCAATGCTCAAACCACTGAGCTATCCCTCACTTCATGAGAAGGTGTCTCACCACAGAGGCAGGAGTAAGGCAGGCCTCTTCAGGAACCTTGTGAGAAGGAGCGAGGGGTTCCTGTGCGAGAGCCTCATGGAGCTGAGCGCTCCAGACTCGCGCTCCATGTGCACCCACGTGTGTAGGCTACTGTGCAATCCCCAGGCCCAGTGGGCCGAGCAAGGAGCACGCAGCTTCTCGCAGCCCACCACTTCCCCCCATGTTTGTATAGGGAACGTTATGGAACTCACCTCAAGTGCCTTTGCCGGGATCGTCTGAGCCCTGGGAGACATCCTGTGAGGGGTCGGGCCAGCTCTAGGGTGAGGATCAGATACTGGCTGGCAGGCATGGTGGTTTCCTCCTAATTCTCTTCCCCCTCCCCATCTCCTTGTGGAGGCTGATGCTGGGCATCTCTTGATGTGGGGAGGTGACTGCCCCCTGCCATGCCTTCCCAGGATGGTATCCAGCTGTTCATAAATGCAGCAGGTTTGAGGAGACGCCACTGAGTGTGACTTTTGCTCTTAGCCTTAGTGTAGGCCTGCTGGAGCTCTTTTATTTTCATGCGGACCTGGTTGAGGGTTCATGTGTGTCCTTTCTCCACCAGTTTGGCAACAATGCAGCCATACATGCTGGGGGTACTCCTTCTGGTGCAGATATCCTGGAGGTTGGTCTCCTCCCCCCAGACCTTGATGAGGTCCAGGATCTCTGCACCAGTCCAGGCTGGTGCTCTCTTTCATCCCTGGCCAAAGGCATCAGCGAGTGCTGCGGGAGTTCTGACAGCCATGGGGGGCACAGAGGGACCACTGGGGTCTACCATGGCTCCAATGAAGGGTGCTGTGTGGCATGGGGCTAGCAAAGTTGTCCTGGTGCCACAAGCCCTTTCCCTTCTGCCTGCAGCTTTTAGCTCTGCAGGAGAAGGGGAGCAGTGGAGTAGTCAGGGTTGTGACCCGAACAGCCACAAGTGCAGCTGGGAGAGGCCTCTGGAGGCCAATTATTTTGAATAGCAGCAGCTGACCATCCACACAAACACTATTTTAAAATGAGCGCTATTCCTCATGACAAGGAGGAGTTATTTTGAAATTGCCAACCCATTATTTTGAAATAACGGGCTTGGTAGTATAGACACTCTGCTTGTTATTTCGAAATAACTCCCTAGTGTAAACCAGAGCTAAGACATTTGAGACAAGAGGAAAATTTTGTTTTAAGAAAAATTATCTCTGATGCTTAGGGTACTAATCTGGGACTTTAGAGACACAGGTTAATTTCCTCCTCTGCCATATATTTCCTGAGGATCTTTGGGGAAATCCCTTAGGCAGCAATGTTCTGTTGAATTTGGCTATGTACTAGGGAGGTAAAAGAGTAGTCAAATCAACTACTCACATTGCCCCCTGCTTGCTGCCTCTATATCAGAGGTAGCAAGAGAAGGAAGCAGGAGCCGGTGCTGGGGGGGAGCGGGCTTAAAAGCCGGTTTCCCCCCAGCACCATCTCCGTGATGCCGCTTGCCCCTCTATCAAAGGCAGCAGTGTGGGGAGTCAGGAGAGGCTTCTCTGGCAGTAGCCCCTATCCGCAGGGAGTCCTAGTGGGGAATTGGAACACTTCCTTCCCACCCCCCCCCCCCAACCCCCAGCTGAAGCAGCCCGTCCACAGAGGGTTCCTAGCTCCAGCTCGAGCCATAACTGAGCAAGCCTGGCTCAGTCCCAGCTCATGCTGGGTCCTGCACACCCAGCTCTTACTACATTTAAACTGTATAGCTGCAGTGGGGGTAGTTCCTTCTGAGCGCCTTTCCTTATTGACTAATCGTGTAGTCGATACAAATTACCCACCTCTTAACATCATTACTATGTGCCTTCTTTAGGCTCAGATTTTCAAATTTCCGATTTTGCCTCATTATTATCTTCCATTTACAAATGAAGAACTATTTCTCTACTTCACAGGGCAATTTTGAGGGTATACTAAAAACTGCAAGATATTCAGATAATACGGAAATGTGGGTCATATAAATACCATGGCTAGAGTTCATACTTCTGTTCAAATGTTAATTGCTTGGCTCTCCATCTCTTTGAACACCTGGAAAACAAAACCCTTTTAGAACAATGTTGGCATTTCTGAATGTGCTAGGAATTGGTGAAAATAGCTCTGATGAGTGGTGACAACGTCAGCACATTTCCCCCTTATACAAAATTCCTATAGAATATATTGGAAATAAAACCAAGAGGAGAATTTCCATATAAATGTGATGGGATTCTATAGACTGTAAAATCACATCAAATTTAAGATAACTCATTCTTTATATATGGGGCCTTTGAACTCTGTATGAGGGATACAGTTCTTTATTAAGTTGCATGAAACTTTTTAAAAATAATAAAAAGGATATTTTCCACTCAGACCTCTAGAACTTTTCCATAACTGTGTGGATGTGATAAGTTCATGAACTCACTGATTCAATTCCGAAGAAGAATTCTGGGTAAGCTGAAAAGCTTGTCTTTCACCAATAAAAGATGTTACCTCATGCACCTTGTCTCTCTCAGTTCTTCATTTTAGGTAGGAGCCGCCCCCCTCCAAAACATCTGTGATGGTTCAAGCTACATCCCAAGCCTCTGCTTTGAAAGATGGGTTTCAGGCAATAGGTTTGCATGAGCTGAGAAACATTACATGCTGAGAAATGAGTTCCCATCTGTCTCAAAGTTTCTGTTTCCTTATTTCCTTATAAGTTTGAATATAAGAACTTCCATACTGTATCAGACCAGTGGTCCATCTAGCCAGCCACTAGGTTTCTGACAGTGGTCATTGCTAAGTGCTTCAGAGGGAGTGAACAGGACAGGCCAATTTCAAGCAATCCATCCCTTATCATTTAGTCCCAGCTTCTGGCAATTAAAGGTTTAGGGACACCTACATAGCATGGTGTTGTGTCCTTGACCATCTTGGCTACAGTCATTGATGTACCTGTCCTCCATGAACTTACCTAGTTCTTTTTTAGAACCTAGTTGTACTTTTGGCCTTCACAACATCTCATCACAACAGGTTTCACAGATTGACTATACATTGTGTGAAGAAGTACTTCCTACTGTTTACTTTAAATTTGCTGCCTATTAATTTCATACGATGAACCCTCATTTTTGTGTTATTTGAAGGCAATCTGCATAATGCTTCCCCAATCACTTCCTCCACATTCATCATGATTTTCTAAATCTTTATCATAACCCTCCTTAGTCCCGGCTATTGATGAATGCACAGAGCTGCCCAGTTTGACATCTCTAGCTAACACATTTCTGTCCTACCTGACAACCCCATTGGGAATCTCATGCAGTACATCCTCTCATCTGTCATGACCTCTTGGGTGCCTTTCAGTCTCATAACTTGGTGAGGGCGAGCCAGCAGAAGGTTAGGATAGGCAGGTGTCCATTAGGGTAAATGGCAGAAGTGGGGACACAGTAGCTCCAATCCCACTGTTCCTGTATTTTAGGGCTCTGGCTGTTCCCAGTCCCTTAAATCTACTTTCCAGCCCCTATACTGGCCTTATCCTACCTTCCTTTTGTGTTCCAAGTCCTCCTGTCCTCAACTCACTTCATTTAACTCCCATCGGGTATAACCATCTTTGACATCAGTCCTCCTGAGTTCCCACTTCCTCAGACATCCATTGTTCCCAGCTCTCAAACTGTTCCATTGCTCCTTCATCACTGATTTTCCACTACTCCATGCTCCCCCAGCTTCCAAAGCCTCTGTTCTCTGTAACCCCGGTTAAACTGAAATACTACTTGATCTGAGTAAATCAAGTGGTAGAATGGACATCTGTACCATTAAAATGATTATGAAAGTCTGCACTAGCTTTATGTACGTTATAATGCATGCAGAAAGCATCACAAGGAAGGGAACTATATATAAAAATAACACTAACTATATATAAAAATAACCTGACTGCATATACCTGCTCCCTATGCATATTCAATTGTATCTGCTGACTTTAGTGACAAAAATAAATAGTTTCTGCTTTTTACTCTCCTTAGCTGTACTGGCCATGTGAATGAGAGTAGAGTTCCATTCTAGCCGATGCCTTAACAGAATTGGTAACTAGATTCCACTTTAAAAAAATCTTTCACAGTGGTGGTAGATCAGTCCTATTTGGCTGTTGCTTGTGAGATGGTCACACTGGTAATTAAAATAAAAAGGTATTAGGGTTTGCAAACTGATTACAGTAAGTTCTATTCAAAATCTAAAAACACTCAATAAATATAGAATCCTGTGGTGCTGAGGCTGTGTCTTCACTACAAAGAAAAGTCGGAAAAAGATATGCAAATTGCAAACCGCTTTTCTTCTGAGAGGCTTTTCCTACATTTGGCCCATCTACACAGGGCTAAATGTTGGGGGAAAAACCCTCTTTTGGAACATCCCTTCTTCCTCATAAAACAAGGTTTACAGGGATGCCGAAAAAACTCATCTACTTTTCCAAAAAAAATTTCAGAAAAGCAGACACGTTCCCTGGACATGGCAGAGTTTTTCCAGGAAACCTCTGGTCTCCCGGAAAAGCTCTGTAATCTAGATGTACCCTGAGTCATCTTATCAGGATAGAGGCACATTGCAAATTAAGAAAGAAGTTTGGTCTTGAAAAATCCAGCTGGCATCTAGATTTCAATTATTGCATATTTTGGGAATGTCATGCTTTTGCTAGATCCCGAATGAACCCTCTATGTCTGATTGACTAAAATTCAGGGATCCCTAGACATGGGTGTTAGGACATTGGATTTTGATTTGGTTCTTCTCTATTTAAATATTTTCCCTTTTTCTTATACATTAATTAGGAAGGAAATAAAAACCAAACACTTGTGAAATAAAACAGAGCTTCCTAATGGACTAAGAAAATTTCCACAACGTGCCCAACCCCTTTTATCCACGCTTCATGTCAGCTTTTATAGTTCTGCTGCTGGCCCTGCCTCCCTCTAAAAATGTTTATGACCATTAAGAAACGTCATTTTTTTTATGGCAGCAAACAATCCTGAGGCTCTGAACAAGTCTACAATAAAAAGCATCTTGCACAAAAGCATTGGTAATCAAAGGGGGAAAGTGCAGGGTTGCTTCATAAATTTCGACTTTCTAAGCTCACCAAAATGTAAATGTTTTCCTGTGCTGTGAAGAATAGTGCATTTTTTTTTAAAAAAGTGCCTGTAGTCAGAGAGAAACTCTTAAAAATTGCCATGTGTGTATTAAATTGCCCTTTTGGAATTGTATTTACTGATGTGACACTATCTTGTAATGACTCAAGCTGTAGGCTAGTACTTAGTAAATATTGAAGAGTAGAAGGTTTAGAAAGTTGCTGGGTTTTCCCTCCCTAAAATACCGTGAAAATTGGAGAATACGTCATTACCGAGAAGTGCTTCATTAGAGAATAAACTGGAGTGAAAGGCTCTCTGAGTTTTTACTGGCAAAAAACTCAAGGACTCACCTGCTTTTTCTTTCCCCTCATTGGTATGCGATAAACAGTGAGCCTGAAATACTGCTGTAAAATGTGCCACTAAGCTGCCGGAAGAGTTCTCGTCTAGTAGAACATTCAGTCATGGGTTCAGTAGCATGGTAATAGCTTTCCTGGCTCTTGTGTCAGAGTGAGAACACAATCCTGCAATCTCATTCTAAACTACTTTTGGGAATGTAGCTGTGAATTTGGAGACTTCAGCACCAGGGAGGAGGGAGCAGATCTGCAGATGATGAATATCAAGTTTAGATGTAGGCACATCTGGAACTTCCATTATTACAAATGATTTAAGAGGGCATGGCAAGCAGAAACGGCACCCATTCAATGAAAGGAAAAAAATTCAAACTGAGAGGCTTCAAGTTAGCCCCTCCCCATTCATATTTTGGCACTTGACTGGATTTTCAAAGGTGTTGATCACTCCCAGCTCCCACTGACTTCTGCAGGATGATCAGCATTTCTGACTTTCATATACATGCCTAAATATGAAATTAGGCACCCAACTTTACACATGCAAGCTGGAAAATTCTAGGCACAAGTTTTGTGTGTGTGGGGGGGGGATAACGTACTTTTTTTTAAATAAACCTTTGAAGAAATGAAGTCTCTCTTCAGGATGACAACAGGAAAAAGAGCAGTGTCTCAGACACACTGAAATCCTCAGCAGTGAAACAGTGATGTAATCAATGCTCTCAAGTACCATTGACTTGCTGAGCACCCATGCAGGTGGGCCAGTGCCGTCATCCGCTGCACTTCACTTGGGTCACTGTGCTCTTCTTCCATGCAACACATAAAGGAGGAGAGAACTTTCAATCAAAATTCCTCATTTCTGCCCCCAAGCACAGTGAAACTTGCCAGCTCTGATTTTCAAGTTTTGAACCAAATGGAAACTTAAAGCAAAGCTCAGGAGATGTGGAACTTTATGAACCAGAACTGAAGGAAATGAATCCTTGTGAACTGAAACCAACAAGTGTCACACAGCTCCACTCAGCAGTGAAAGGGGGTGTGTGTGTGTGTGTGTGTGTGTGTGTGTGTGAGAGAGAATATAAGTTTTATTGTTGTGGGAGACAGGAGGAATTCATTCTTCATGAGCTATATTTAAATGGCATCCAGTATTGCTAATCTGTTGCATTTAGATGTCTAGCTACTGATCCTAGGTGACAGTATGACAAATCATACTGTGTCTCATAAACATGCCATTAATCATGCTCACAATTTCTTCCCTGCAATATTGGTAGATAGGACACATCTGTCCAGAAATCAAGGTCATTTTTCAAAAGAAACCGTGTAAATGCTATTTAACACTATATATGGACACTGGTCTCTACTTTGTATCTTTCAGATTCCGACCTGAGCATGCGGACACTCAGTACACCTAGCCCAGCACTAATATGTCCACAGAATTCTCATGGCTTCCAGAATGGCCGAGGATCTTCCACTTCTTCATCCTCAGTCACTGGGGAGACAGTTGCTATGGTCCATTCACCTCCTCCAACTCGCCTTACTCATCCTCTCATCCGGCTGGCCTCCAGACAGCAGAAAGAACAGGCCAACATAGACCGTCTCCCAGATCATTCCATGATCCAGATTTTCTCCTTCCTGCCTACCAACCAGTTGTGCCGTTGTGCACGAGTGTGTCGCCACTGGTATAACCTTGCCTGGGACCCACGGCTTTGGAGGACTATTCGCTTGACAGGAGAGACAATCAATGTAGACAGAGCTCTTAAAGTGCTGACCCGGAGGCTTTGTCAGGACACGCCAAATGTATGTCTCATGTTGGAGACGGTAATTGTTAGTGGCTGCAGGCGGCTCACAGACAGAGGACTCTACACCATTGCCCAGTGCTGTCCAGAGCTGAGGAGGCTAGAGGTGTCGGGCTGTTACAACATCTCTAATGAGGCAGTCTTTGATGTGGTGTCGCTGTGTCCAAACCTGGAGCACCTGGATGTGTCAGGTCAGTGAAAGTATTTAATATAATCTGAGTTGAGAGACATGGGTCAATCCTTTACAGAAGTGAAAAGGAGAGAAAAAGGCACAGAGGGGCAGGGCATAACCTGAGCCCTATAGCTGTGCTGAGAAGAAAACCCATCCTCTTTCCCCTTCTTTCTTACCTATATAAGTGTTGATACTCCGTGCGTCTTGTGTCAGCGTAGTGACAGTCTGTTGTTTCCACACACCTGCCTCTGAACCAACCATCTCAGCTCGCCCACGCTGCAGCCCCTTTAAGGATGGGCAGCACAGCATCTGGGCTTTCTAGGGGCACAAAAGCTACATAGCCCTGAGTTAAGGGCAGTGAAGTTTGGAAGTCTAATACCCATAGTTAGGGATACATTTGGACATCTAGGCACTGCCTACCTTCATTTGGGACTTGACCAATGTACTTTCTGCCCCTCCACAGCTTTTATGTGGTGGTGCAATTGTTGAGAGCAGCAAAGGTATCTTTGCTGCTTGTCCACCAGTCTGCTCTCTGGAGCCAGGAGGATCTCATTAGAGCAGTGTTTCTTAAACTGTGTTCTGTGGTAGACGGGTGTGCTGTGAGGCAGTTGGTGTGTCACAGAGAATTCAAAATTGATGGGTTTTTTTTGTTTTTGTGTTTGTTTTTTTTTTTTGCTCAATAACTCCCCCCTCCCCCCAACCTTTTTTTTGTTGTTGTTCAACAAAAATATCCTTGGTGGTCCCCATAAAAGAAATGATTGTTTGGTGTTCCTTGGTCTTAAAAAGTTTAAGAAACGCTGCATTAGAGGGTCAGTCATAAGGAATTTTCTCCCCCTGGCAGGATTGAGTTGGAGGATGAGCCTAAGCGGAAGCATTAGAATGAAATTCAGCAGTGACTGAATTAGACCATCAGCATAATCCCCAGCTGCAGTGGGTGCAGTCCCGTGCTGAATTAAGTTCACTGGTTCTGCTTATCCACTGCATAGACATATGTGACTGCCTGGGGAGCTGGGCAAAATGGGTGTAAAGTGATACCCTTTCAGAATAGCAGTTCTCCCACTTGGTATAGGTATAAATGATTGCACTAGGCTTGTGGCTGTGGAAAATCAGGGTTCTGGGTTATAACTGGTGATTGAATGTTACTGCCCTTCTCCCAGAGGAAATCTGTCTTCACAGTAGCAAGCTGTCTTAGATGGCAATCTTTGGTTCTGTGGATGTGCACAGGACTTGACTCCCTATTGCCCTGCACGTTCTGCAGTTATTTACATTGCTACTACGGGATCAAAATAGTAGTATGTTTGGCTCACTTTGCAAGACGTTTTGGACAACAAAGATCAGATTCACACCATGGAATGGCAATGACCTTGCTGAAAGCCACACATCTCTTTGAGATACTGAACTGCAGTCTCATAAAGTGCTAGAACAGAGAGAGAACTTTTAATTATGACTCAAAAATAGTAGAATCATAGAACCATAGAGCTGGAAGAGACCTCAGAAGGTCATCAAGTCCAGCCCCCTGCACTAGACAGGACCAATCCCAACTAAATCAACCCAGCCAGGGCTTTGTCAAGCCGAGACTTAAACACCTCTAGGGATAGAGACTCCACTACTTCCCTAGGTAACCCATTCCAGTGCTTCACTACCCTCCTAGTGAAATAGTTTTTCCTAATATCCAACCTGGACCTCTCCCACCACAACTTGAGACCATTGCTCCTTGTTCTGCCATCTGTCACTACTGAGAACAGCCTCTCTCCATCCTCTTTGGAACCTCCCTTCAGGAAGTTGAAGGCTTCTATCAAATCCCCCCTCACTCTTCGCTTCTGCAGACTAAACAGACCCAACTCCCTCAGCCTCTCCTCATAAGTCATATGCTCCAGCCCCCTAATCATTTTGGTTGCCCTCCGCTGGACCCTCTCCAATGTGTCCACATCCTTTTTGTAGTGAGGGGCCCAGAACTGGACACACTACTCCAGATGTGACCTCACCAAAGCCGAATAAAGGGGAATAATGACATCTCTGGATCTGCTGGCAATGCTCCTCTTAATGCAACCTAATATGCCATTAGCCTTCTTGGCTACAAGGGCACACTGTTGACTCATATCCAGCTTCTCATCCACTGTAACCCCCAGGTCCTTTTCTGCAGAACTACTACTTAACTGGTTGGTCCCCAGCTTATAACTATGCTTGGGATTCTTCCGTCCCAAGTGCAGGACTCTGCACTTGTCCTTGTTGAACCTCATCAGATTTCTTGTGGCCCAATCCTCCAATTTGTCTAAGTCACTCTGGACCCTATCTCTGCCCTCAGGTGTATCTACCTCTCCCACTAGCTCAGTGTCATCCTCAAACTTGCTGAGGGTGCAATCCATCCCCTCATCCAGGTCATTAATAAAGATATTGAACAAAACCGGTCCTAGAACCGAACCTTGGGGCACTCCGCTAGAAACCGACTGCCATCGTGACATCGAGCCGTTGATCACTACGCGCTGGGCCCAGCCTTCTAGCCATCTTTCTATCCATCTTACTGTCCATTTATCCAATCCACATTCCCTTAACTTGCTGGCAAGAATATTGTGGGAGACCGTATCAAAAGCCTTGCTAAAGTCAAGGTATATCACATCCACTGACTTTCCCATGTCCACAGAGCCAGTTACCTCATCATAGAAGCTAATCAGATTGGTCAGGCACGACTTTCCCTTTGTGAATCCATGCTGACTATTCCTAATCACTTTCCTCTCTTCCAAGTGCCTCAAAATGGATTCCTTAAGGATCCCTTCCATGATTTTTCCAGGAACCGAGGTAAGACTGACCGGCCTATAGTTCCCTGGATCCTCCTTCTTCCCTTTTTTGAAGATGGGCACTACATTTGCCTTTTTTCAATCATCTGGGATTTCTCCTGATCTCCACGACTTTTCAAAGATAATGGCCAAAGGCTCCTCAGTGACATTTGCCAACTCCCTCAGTACCTTCGGATGCATTAAGTCTGGACCCATAGATTTGTGTACGCTTAGCTTTTCTAAATAGTTCCTAACCTGTTCTTTACCCACCAAGGGCTGTCCATCTTCATCCCATCTTGCGTCACTTAGCGATTAGTCTGGAAGCCCACCTTGTCCGTTGAATACAGAGGCAAAGAAAGTATTGAGTACTTCAGCTTTCCCACATCATCTGTCACTAGGTTACCTCCTTCATCCAGTAGGGCCCCACACCCTCTCTGATCACCTTCTTCTTGTTAACATGCCTGTAGAAACCTTTCTTGTTATCCTTCACATCCTTAGCCAGTCGCAATTCCATTTGCGCTTTCGCCTTCCTGATAACCCCGGCATTCTCGAGCTATACATTTAAACCTCCTGGTCATTTGTCCAAGTTTCCACTTTTTGTAAGCTTCCTTTTTGTGCTTAAGTTCACCAAGGATTTCCCCTGTAAGCCAATCCAGTCTTTTACCATGTTTGCCTCTCTTGCTACGCATCGGGATTGTTTCTGTGCCTTCAATAAGGCTTCTTTAAAATACTGCCAGCTGTCCTGGACTCCTTTCCCCTTCATGTTAGCATCCCAGGGGATTCTGCCCATCAGGTCTCTGGGGAGTCAAAATCTGCTTTTTTGAAGTCCAAGGTGTGTATTTTACTACTCTCTTTTCTTCCTTTGGTCAGGATCCTGAAATCTACCATCTCATGATCACTGCTTCCCAGGTTGTCACCCACCTGTACTTCCCTATTAGTTCCTCCCTGTTTGTGAGCAGAAGGTCAAGCTGCGCACGGCCCTGGTTGGATCCTTCAGCACTTGTGTCAAGAAGTTATCCCCAACATTCTCCAAAAACTTCCTGGATTGCCTGTGTACTGCCGTATTGGTTTCCCAACAGATGTCAGGGTGATTAAAGTCCCCCACGAGAAGCAGGGCCTGCGATCTGAAGCTTCTCTCAGTTGTCCGAAGAAAGCCTCATCTACCTCATCCACCTGATTTGGTGGCCTGTAGCAGACACCAACCACAACATCACTGCTGTTGTTTGCTCCTTTAAACTTAACCCATAGACTCTCAACAGGTTTTTCTCCCTCTTTATACTGGAGTTCAGAGCAATCATAGTGCTCTCTTACATATAGTGCAACTCCTCCTCCTTTTCTCCGCTGCCTGTTCTTCCTGAACAGTCTATACCCTTCCACGACAGCGCTCCAGTCACGCGAGTCATCCCACCAAGTCTCTGTTATCCCAATTAAATCATATTTCTTGGGACTGGGCCAGGGCCTCCAGTTCTTCCTGTTTGTTGCCCAGGCTTCTCGCATTAGTGTACAAACACCTCAGGTAACCAGTTGATCGCCCTATCAACTGGTAGCAAAGAATCTCTTCCCCACCTCATCCTCAGTCACTACTCCTGTAACGTACAGGAGCTGCAACTATCTAGGGTAAAATTTCCCCCTGCACAGAAGTTGTCTAGGGCTGCTGTGTGCTCTTCCGTGCAATCCGCAGATCCACAGGCTCAAAATTAGAGCTGCAAAATACAAATCCAGATAAAAACTGTTCCAGTGTTTGGGGTGTCTGGATCCAAAAGTTTGAGTTCAGTCCGTTATATAGATGAAACCCTGCTGTGTAATTTGGATTTGGAGCTACATTTCACTAAGGCTCATGTATAGTTTTGATCCATATAACACTAGAAACAAAACCTAGAACCTTTGTGCACTGTGGTTAGACATGTCTGAGGGCAAATCTACACTTAAAACATTGCGCCAGTGCAACTGTGCTGCTGTGAAAACACCAATATGCCAATGAGCCAGCTTCTCTCATCAGTGTAGTTAGCCTGCCTTTGTGTGAGGCAGCTATGTTGATGAGAGCTTAAATTCATAACTTGCCTAGACACTAAACATCATGGCCTAAACAGAGAAACTGGATGTATGGATTATTACAACAATCTGTAACCTGCTAACAACCCCCTAGTTGCTCTCCCCCCTCCAATTTCACTTGATGACTGGAAAGGTATCAATGGGTCACTTCACCTTGAACAGGTGCCTTGAAATATGTATTACCTATGAATGCTCAACAATTTGTTCTGTTTTGTATTTAGCTGTGATACTCTAAGTTTCCAGGACCTGAGAAGAGCTCTGTACAGGCTGGAAAGCTTGTCTCTCACCCCAACAGAAGCTGATCCAAAAATTACCTACCTTGTCTCTCTATGCAGAGTCTATCAGGATGAAAATTGGGGCTAAGATCCCCTATAAAGATAGAACTAGAAATATAAAATGTGGCAGAGGGGGTTGGTTTGGGTTTCATTTAAACATTCATCTTTAGAGCTAAATCGCTTAACACTCAGCATTGGACTAGTGTGTGAGACACAGGAAATGGAATTAACTAGAAACAAAAAAAAAAAAGTATTTTTCCCAATGTCCAAACTGATCAGTCCACAAAAGTAAACACAACCCCTGTTCTGGGGGCTGGACCCCTGAGGGGCTGAGTACTGCACCTGTAACTAACTTCAGCGGAAGCTGAAAGCCATTAACCTTTACTCCGAGCAGAATTAGGATAATTGATTTCAGTGTAATTTTAACTCTCACTAAGGGCAGCTGGTGACCCAGCCATCTGGGGAGGCTATCCCCTGGCCCCTCCCCTTGTGCCTGAGGCTCAGCCCCACTCTCCTGCAGCTCCCTGCAGGAACCCAGCACACCCTCACTGTGGTCCCCAGCGCTGGGCAGTGGCAATCACAGCACAACACAACCAAAGTCCCTGATGGAGCCAGCCAGGGCAGAATGCTGGGAACAGGAGGGGGTCTGGCCTGGAGGCAGAGTGTGAGCACAGCCACAGTAAGCTGTTTGGAGAGGCATTATATAGTGCAACTTTATTTTTACATACTGTGCACATGACTGTGCATAGTTAACTAGAATTACAATGAAAATGAAAGTGGAAGGAAAGGAAAACTAAAGTCAGTGCAAATATGAGGGGACAGTTTCTTACTAAATTTAAAAACAGGCAGGGTGTTCCAAATGTCCAGCGTTACAGATGGAGGTTTTCTTGTACCCAAAGAAGTGAAATTGCCAAAGGATTTGGAAAAAGCTGACAGTAAATCAGTCTAAGAGATGGGGAGGAGATCGACAGCAGAATTTTGTGTCTTTTCTCTTTTTAGTTCCATCAGTATAAAACTGGATGTCAGCGTGGATTTGATTTAAATCATGATTTAAATCGCTTGTCAGGAAGACTCGACTTTATCATGCTTTTCTACGTGAAGGTGCATTCTTGTTGGTGTGCATCATAAATGTGGGCCCTTCTGTGATAGAATATGTGTGTAATTCAAGTGGAAGAAAAAGCACGATACAGATATAAAATCTAGTTTCTGTGTATTTATATTTGTAAGGATTGTTACTGCAGTGCATGCTCCCACTCAGTGACATAAAAATAGCACTCATTGCCTGGCAAGTAAACTACAGATCAGTTGGTTTTACATCCAAACACTGGGTATAACTCAACTAAAACTAGGACCCAAATGTAGCTATTCATAGTCATTGTTGGGCAAATAAGAAATGTAGGTGATCCAACAAAAAAAAACCCCACCTTTTCATCCAGACCACTTTAACAGCTTTGGACAAATTTTTCTACATTTCTGTCAGTGACCTTCTCCCTTATTTATTTGCATTAATAATCAGGCATTTATCCCTAGGAAATTTCAAAGTCACTATTTGTTGCAGGTAAAAGCTGAAACCAGAGCAAGAGAGAGGTAATAATGGAAATAATATAAAGATCTGGTATTTTCCAAATTTACAAGTCAAACATTTTATTGTGAAATCTGGCTATGAGGCAGCTATATAGAGATCTTTATCACATTTGAGGAGTTAGCCCAGGAGAAAGGTAGAACAAAATGTTTAATTTCTAAGATGCATACAATTTTCACTGAAAAATGCATTGATGGGAGTAAATCCAGATGAAAAGATAGGAGATTTGGACGAAAAGAAATGGATTTGTGTTAATGGGTCACTACATGGGAAAGGGAATATACTCTCATTTTTGTAGTTCCCAAGGAAATTCTTTATAAATTATTATATAAATGGCATTTGACTCCAGTTAAGAGTAATCATATTTGTGCTACTAAGGAGGCTGTGAGGAAAGGGAACATACTTGCATGTGTGGTGGTTGTGACCGTATGACTACTTGGGAGGAAATGGGAGATTCATCTTATGATAAAATGCCAGCGTCTTAGTGATCCCCTGACCTGCCTACTTAATGCTCCAGTAAAGGAGCCAGTAAAATTAATTCCTTTTTTATTGTTAGCAGCTAGACATTGTATTACACGCTATTGGAAAAAATGTGACACCCCCCCCCAACTTCCTGTGGAATTGTGGGAGAGTAAATGATGGATTGTCCTTGTAATGGAAAAGCTTTCACACTGAGTATGTGCACAAGAGAAGCGCCAAAAAGAGGAGAGGCATTTAGAAATTCCCCCTTCCCCCCCATTATGTACTCCAGAGAGCAGGGGTCCCCAGTCAGCAAGCCAGAATCTTGAGCTAAATTATTTATTTGGGTATTAAGCTGATCCTGAATAAGTAATGTACAACATATTATGTTAATGTTTTATTGTAAAGTTGCTTTAATAATTTTTAAATTGCATTTATCAGATTTCAAGGTGAAACCTTCATAACACATTGGCCTGAACTGGTCTAGTGCTGTGGTGTCCAATCAGTTGTGAACTAGCCACAGTTAACCGGTTAAATAGCCACTTGTGACTAGTGGCTAGCATGTTGGACACAACAGCTCCAGTGCCTTCTACTGGAGAGAATGTTACATCTGCTCGAATGTGTGTCTCCAGGGCAGGTTGAGGTTCCCAAGTCTATATCATAAGGAGACTCAGGTTCATGTAGAGTGTGCACTTACTTAAAAATCTTGTCATCCATAGGAACCAGCCTAGTCCTTCCAGTTGCTATTTCCCATGTCTCTTTATATCTATTTCAAGTGGGACTGGGTCTGTCCCCTATCGCATGAGGGACAGGTAGCCCCTACCCAAATATCTGGGCCATCAGGAAACTGCTCCTCCTCTGAGTCTCTGGGGGGCCACTAGAAAGAGTCACCCTGATTCAGAGAGGTCATGTGGGAGATGATAGAGGAAGTGGAGTTTGAGGGAGAGGAAGGGGAATAGCATGTGTAGGGTTTATAAATGACACCCCAGAGATTGGAAGGGGAGATTGAGTGGTATAAACAGCAGCTCTGTGGACAAGGCTGTGCTACCTAGTCAAGCCACAGCTCCTATCTTCTTTTTCTTGCCAATAATCCCTACACCACTTTTCTCCCTTTTCTCCTGTTTTCATCTTTACAAACGGGGGTGGGGGGGGAGTCCCCGCTCCAAAGAACTTGCAGCCTAAATAAGAGAAGTCCTCTGAATTTGTAGAGCTCTGCATGAGCAACATTTAAGAGACAGAGGTCAAATTCTGGCCAGTCTCCATGCAGCTGCACAAAAAGTTCCCCTCCCTCTTGAGCCTATGCCCAGGGACTGGGTGGAATCCTAATGAGGAGCTTCAGTGTTTTTCTCCTCTAGAGTCCCTGTGGGAACTATGTGCCAAGAAGGGGCTGAGAGTGAGGGAGCCACGAAAAGCACAGTTATGAGAAGGCACCTTTTTTCAATGCTGATGCAGGACACATACCAGAGTGTGCTTAGGGTTGCCAGGTGTCCGGTTTTGAACAGGACAGTCCGGTAAATGAGCTTTCTGTCCAGGAAACAAATTCAGAAAATATATGTCCGGTATTTTCTAATTAAGTAAGTTTTATTATTATCATGAGTATCAATACATAGTTGCATACTGCCTGGCTGGTAGACATGCTCATGCTGCGTCAGCCAGGCAGTACACAACTACGCAGTAGAGAGGAGGGGGCAGGGCCGGGACTGGGGCGGGATGGAATCCCCGGGGCCGGACTCACCCGTGCGCCCCGCCGGGACCATGCACAGGACGGGCAGCACCCCGGGATCTGCGTGCGCCCAGGCCAGTCCTGCTCCCCGCTGGCCGGTTCCCTCCTGCTTTTCCCCCGGCCAGCCCCGCCCCACCTCCTCCCAGCCAGCCCCACTCCCGACCTCCTCCCATCTAGCCCTGCTTCCCGCCGGCCGGTTCCTTCCCCAATCTCCTGCAGCCAGCTCCTCCTCCCCATCCCCTCCTGGCCAGCCCTGCTTCCCGCCAGCTGTCCCCACCCCTGATCTCCCCTGGCCAGCTCCACTCCCCCCACCCTGCCATCTGAGATCAAGTGTGTCCAGTATTTTTTTGAAATCATCTGGTAACCTTAAGTGTGCTGTGTGGGAGCCTTCAGGAGGAATTCTGGTTGGGATATTCCCCTGGAATTTCCAACTGCTGCAGTCTCTCCCTGAACCTGATGAATCTATCTGGATTCTGAGGGACTCTGGGCCAAAATCTAGCACAAAATAATGAGATTCGTACATGATTAAATGATAAGGGCAATTAAAACAAAAAGGCTTGGGCTTACACATTTAAATGGTTTCAGAACTCAGCATGCATGTGGGCAATACAGTTTTTGATCACCATGGTCTCATTTCTATTTTCTGGCCTCGAACTATCCAAACTGTGTATCAGTTGACGGACCTGCCACTCTAATGCTCCCTGTAATTTCCCTGGTTTATTTGTATGTTTTTGGCATCAATCCTGATTTTCTTACTTTACTTTTTTCCTCATACCCCAAAGAGCCTGTGTTACGTTGTTGGTTCTTCCTTGGCTAAAGACCATAGAGTGGAACACTCTGCCTTAAACATGGCAGATGTGTCGCTGCCGAGTTAATGGCCTTCAGGGTGACACTTGGTGCTTTCTTCCACTACCCCAGCCCTCTCTCAGGGAAGGACCGTGCTGCCTGTGCCACACTCCTTAGTTCCCCATGAGCCCAAGAAGGAGGAAGTGGGAGAAATGCACCTGTTTATGTCAAGGTTGAAACTGTTCCCCGGACTGAATTCCTGCTAATTCAGTGTTTGGGACTCTGCCTGGCTGGCCTGATGGCTAGTGTTCTGCATTATTATTATTGTGGAAAATCAGAATAGTTCTTGACTTATATATCATGTACTTTGAGAGGGAATCTTAATGGAGAGGGGAGAAGTTAGTATTTGAGAGCTGCATGTGATCTTTCCAGATTTCCTACACATTCAAGAGTCAAACTGGTTGAGTTCTTTCAGTGTAAGATGCCTGGGCATACATGATTGTTATCCAGTTGCTAGATAGGTGCCACTTGGTTACTAGCACAATTTGCATCCATAGGGCAGACAATACATTTTTTGATAAACTTAAAAAACAATAAATATCCTGGTAGCACTTTATAGACTAACAAAACATGTAGATGATATCATGAGCTTTCGTGGGCACAGCCTACTTCTTCAGATGACTGGAGTTTTGAGTTTAGGATGTGCAGACCGAAAATAAATAGGGGAGATGGTGGGGGTGGGGGGGGAGGAAAAAAAGGAGGGGAGTGGGAAACAAGGAGCAGAGGGTATGGAAATGTCAAAGGGAAAAACAGGAAGGCAGAACTGGGAATCAGTAAGCACCTGAAGATTGGATAGCTAAAACGAAGCAGTTAAGAATCAAAGGCAATAACAGGAATCTACACAAAGAGCTGTTTGCCCCTTCATTGAATGTTAGGTTGATAGTGTCCCAACCATCCATTATCACGATTGAGTAGGCTATCAGAGTGAGAATTGAATTTGTAAATGAATTGTAATTCCAATGCCTCTCTGTGTATTTGGCTAGTAGAATTGGTTTGTGACCAGACAGCCACTTGAAGATCTTTTAAAGAGTGATTAGGTAGATTAAAGTGTTCCCCAACAGGTTTCTGTACGGTCCCTTTACGTATATCTGATTTGTGTCCATTGATTCTTTCCCGTAGGGACTGTCCAGTTTGTCCTATATATATAGCAGTGGGGCATTGCTGGCATTTGATGGCATAGATCAAATTACTGGATGTGCAGTTAAATGACCTTTTGATTTGGTAGCTTATGTTGTTGGCTCCAGTGATGAATTCGCTTGTATAGATATGTGGGCAGAATTGACACATATCGTCAATTGACACACATCGTGCGCTGGTTGCAGGGCATTTTTGTTCTCCCAAACATTAGCCATTTGGGCCTGGGCATTTCCCCTTTGTTTCTGGCAGTACTTGGCAGTAAAATGGCCTCTGATGCTGGAACACAAACTAGGGGCATGTCTACTGTGCGCTGCAGTTTGGACTAAGGGGATGTAAATAACAGTGTGCATCAAAGTGCTGCGCTGTAGCTCTCCCATGTTGCACTGTGGAAGCAAACTAAGTTCCTAGCTTGTCTTAGCATTTCCCAGTGACACACAGAATCCAAAAGGGAGCGAGACATTGCAGCACTTCAGCGCACGCTGGTATTCATACTTGTAGTTCGAACTGTAGGGCAACATAGACCTGCTCCATCTAAATCAATGATGACATTGCCACACCCCAGAGAACAGCTTGTGTTGATTTATTTTGCTCCCCACATTGTCCAAAATGATTACTGGATTTGTACTGGCATAACAGAGATCAGAATCTGTCCCTGCATAAGAAAATCAATGGCTATGATCTGACCTAATTTGGGACATGGACAAAACCACACTTCAGTGGTTCTGATGTTGTTTCAATTACTGATGTAACTTTGCTGACTTCCGTGGAGTTATTTAAGATGAATGGCAGAACCTGGACTGGTATCTGTTTCCTAAGGGTACTTTCTGAGGTCTGGCAGTACTGAGATTAATGCATAACTACCAGTATGTTCAGGTTTCCAGTTACAATCCAACCTCATCCATCCTGCTTTGCTACTTATTAACACTGTTTTTCCATGTAGGCTGCTCCAAAGTGACGTGCATTAGTTTGACCCGCGAAGCCTCCATCAAACTGTCCCCATTACATGGCAAACAGATCTCTATCCGCTATCTGGACATGACAGACTGTTTTGTGCTTGAGGATGAAGGCCTGCACACCATAGCTGCGCACTGCACTCAGTTGACTCATCTGTACCTGCGCCGCTGCGTCCGCATTACCGATGAAGGCCTCCGTTACCTAATGATTTACTGCACATCCATCAAGGAGCTGAGTGTGAGCGACTGCCGCTTTGTCAGCGACTTCGGCATGCGGGAGATTGCCAAGCTGGAGTCACGCCTGAGATACCTCAGCATCGCACACTGCGGACGCATCACAGATGTGGGCATCCGTTACATTGCCAAGTACTGCAGCAAGCTGCGCTACCTCAATGCGCGGGGCTGCGAAGGCATCACAGACCACGGTGTGGAGTACCTCGCCAAAAATTGCACAAAACTCAAATCGCTGGATATTGGCAAGTGCCCACTGGTATCAGACGCTGGCCTGGAGTTCCTGGCCCTGAACTGCTTCAACTTGAAGCGCCTGAGTCTAAAGTCATGTGAGAGCATCACAGGCCAAGGTCTACAGATCGTAGCTGCAAACTGCTTTGACCTGCAGATGCTGAATGTGCAGGACTGTGAGGTTTCTGTGGACGCTCTGCGTTTTGTTAAACGCCATTGCAAACGCTGTATTATTGAGCACACCAACCCTGCTTTTTTCTGAAAGGACACCCTGCACCTGTTGATTAAAAAAACATTAAAATATTGATATATAAACACATGCTCGCACATACAGTACCCATCTCTTCTCTCTATGGATCATGGGAGTCAGCTTTCTTGTATGGTGCTGATGAGGTCTGTTTTTTTAAAAGAATATATTTTTGTTTTAAATGATCACTTTTTTGTTTGATTGGGTCTCTGTGGAGATGCTTCCTTAACCCAAAAACAGTGAGTACTCTGCAGCACCATTGCAGAGCTTTTGCCATGGTGACCCTGACCATTTCCTGGCACAGAGACGTGATTTGTCTCGAAACCTGTCCCCCAATTTCCTCCAACATGGGCGATGCAACACCATCTTGTCTAAGGAGCATCTTCTTGGAAGTTTCTTAACCACATTCCCACAATCCCCAAGGAAATATTGGGTAGGATTTACAAATATGTTCAATGTTGGTCTAGCTCTGCTTCCATTGACTTAAAGTAGGTAAAGTTAATGTGAGTGGAGTTAGCTAACGCCAAGCTCATTTGAAAATCCTACCTCTAGAGATACCTCTTCAGCAGCCTGGATGTAGTTCACTAATACGCTAACCTACTACCCCCATTGCACAGGTTGGAAGCATCCTCAGCTAGTAGATGTACTGGGGACCATTGGACCTCTGGGTCCATTTAGTAGTGTCACTAGCATTTGAGAGGAAGGAATATTTTTATGAATTGTAAAAAGCAGCAGATGCTCCTTCACAGGTCACTAAAAGGAAAAATTAACATTTTACGAATTGTTCTAAGAAATCATATTTTGTTACTACTATAAATTAAGATGCTGCAGCAGCACTCCAGGGATTCGTCAAATGTCTCAGAGTGGGTCGTACCAGGGCAAACCTTTGAAAGTCCCAGTAGTTGTTCTGTCTCAGAGTAACGCTTGTTGTTGCCATCAAGCTTGTTTTAATTCCTTTATAGGTGCAATGAGCCATTGCAACAAACTCTTTTTAGGTAAGGAATTTGTAGGCATTTATACACACAAGCACACACATTTCCTAAGGCCTTTCCAATTTAAAGGCTGGATAGTAGATTTCAAGAGTTGAAACTCATTAGCCTGATATCAGATCACATCTCTGAGAGAGAGGCATTTGGAATTGTATCCATATTAGAATTGGTTTCTGTGTAGCCATGACAGCAGCTATGTTCCTTTCAACTGAAGACATGGCTGTTGCTGGGCAAAGAATTGTAGTACACTTGAACCTCTTCCATCTGGCAAGCCTGGGAAACAGTGTATGCCAGATTGAAGATTTTGCTGGGCTAGGGAGGGCACGGTGGGGTCTGGGTGTTAGGGAGATGGGGCTGAGGTGCTTTCATGGCACCCTGCTCGCAAAGGCAGATGATGTGCCACACCACACCACCACTGCTATGGGAGCAGTAGGGAAAAGCTGCAGGGAAAGTGTGTCAAAGCCGCTTCCTCCTCCATACCAGGGGTGTTCCTGGGTTAGGGACACCTGCAGTGTGAAGGTAAAAGTGTATCAGCTCTTCCCTGCTTAGTTGGAGACTTATACTAACAGATGTTACTGTTATAGCTATTATAGCTGCTCTCTCTTGCACTTCCATGCACTCAGTTATGAGGCTTCCACCTACTCATTGCCCCCTTCTTTCCCTGAGCATGTGATCATTTCATGGTAACTTCCATTGCAGTCTTCTGGCACCTACTTTCCCACTTATTTCTGGCAAGTTCCATTCAGTCCTTAGATCTGAAAGCCAGACGCATTGGAAGTGATGATATTTTCAGACAGACCCCCTGCAAATGATTGACAATTGGTTCATATGTTAGGCTCAATCATTGTAAATGTCTCAACTAAAGAGATGTGGGAAGGAAAACACTCTTTCTGGTTTTCATAGAATGGTAGCTGCACCATCGCCAGACAACATTAATGTCCCTGCACTGTAGTGAAAATCCATGTGTTTAAGAACACCAAGGAAATAATCTCTAGCCATACTTACACAACACATAAAAGGCAAAGCTGTCAGGATGATCCCAATGATGTGAATTGTGTCCTACTTATGAAAAAAAGATCTTTAACCTGTGCATATTGCTTTTCCGTCAGTTTGTGTATTTCTTTACCTGAAGGATATTATCGGGTCATGGACAAACTCATAAAGCCTCCTTCAGTTCCCTCTGAATTCAGTAGCACTGTCCAAAAGAGGTGAGGGGTAAAGGCCAAAATGATTGTGGGGAAAAGATCTCTTTATCACTGCTCTCTCGCTGTTAGGGAGTGGTGCAATTTTATGTCACTAACATCAATTTAGTTTCCTTTTTTTACAAAGCTGATTTCACAGGCAGGTTGCCCAGTGGATTTTATCCCAGTTAGCTGTTGTCTTCACTGTCCCCAAGAAGACATTGAATCCATTCTCAAGGTTGGTGTGAAATTGGTTTAACCATTTGCACTCAAAGTCTTGTTAGTGACATTTAAGTGTTTATAGAAAGTTGCTATCTTTCCAGCTATGCTAAATTGAATGAATATTGCTACATGGTTTTTAAAGATTCTAATGTCTTCAGTTGGCCTGTACTTTATGAATCTCACTATAAAGCCTTAATTTACTACCAAGAAATAAAGCAGTATATTGGTAACTGACAAATATGGGTGGTCATTTGAGCTAATCAGTTAATTTCTGGCTGATCATGGGGAGAGACTTAAAATATTCCCAAGGTTTAGTTTTCTCTAGTTCATTAGTATGTGAGTGGACATTTCATTAAAAGCTCATAGTTGAATATAATTCAGGATTTCTCTACAGAAAAGATTACAAGAGACAGCAGTGATGGCCTCCATATCTGTTTAGAATTTTCCTTCACTCGGTCAGACTTGATTTCAAAATGTGGTTGGTGATTGGCAAGTATTTGAAACAAATGTCAGTATTTCATTACATTTACAAGAAATTCTTGAAGGTACCTTGGCTAGTTTAAAACCCAGATTAATGTTAACTTGATCTTTTAAAAATAAATGTAAGAATATAGAGCACTTGTATGATCTGAGCAACTGTTACCCATTGACTGTGCCATTCTACCAAGGGGGTCAGGCTCAATGCAGACATATAATAACTATTATTCTTCACACTTCACAGAGACACTCCTCTTCTGAGAAACCACGTGTGTTATTCTGGGTGGGTATGGAAGATGAATGAAGACTTGAATCCATTTTAAAATAATCTCAAGTGGCCCTGATCTTAAGTGCTATGCTATTGTGAAGCTGCAATTGATTTCAAGAAAATTTCCATGTAATTTATTGATACTACAGTAATCAAGTGATTTAAAACGATTAATTGATTAATCACAGCATTTTTTAAAAATGCACAATTAATTGTGCTGTTAAACAATAGAATACCATTTATATAAATATTTTTGGACTTTTTCCAAATTTTCAAATATATTGATTTCAGTTACAACACAGTGCTCACTTTATATTGGCGCTGTAAAACTAAAACAAATTATTTTTAATTCTCTGACTACAAGTACTATGGTTCAATCTCTTTATCATAAACTTAGTTTATGTCCATAATTCTACATTTTTGTAACTACATTGAAAAATAAAACTTGAGGTCCACTTAGTCATACTTCTTGCTCAGCCAATTGCTTATACAATCAAGTTTGTTTACATCTGTTGGAGATAATACCACTTGCTTCTTGTTTACAATGTCACCTGAAGGTGAGAACAGGTATTCATGTGTTAAGACTGTTCAGTGTGTTTTAGCAAAAACAATGAGGAGTCCTGTGGCACCTTAAAGACTAATAAATGTATTTGGGCATAAGCCTGATGTTTCATGCATCTAATGAAGAAAGTTCCAGCTCACAAAAGCATATGCCCAAATAAATATGTTAATCTTTAAGGTGCCACAGGACTACTTCTTGTTACTACAAACCACATATTGGTTCAAGCCAATGATCTGCATCTAAATGAACTTTCACTATGTCTAGAATTAAGTAAAATCAAAATTATTTATCTCAGTGAAAGTGGGGAATTGGTATGAAGTTTAACATTTTTGTCTTTGCAGGTTATGCTCACTTGGCCTACTACAAAATGTAAAACAGTTTCTATAGAGAATCTTGAAGCAGAATCAGTATTAAAGATTCACTAACTCCATTCTAGATAGTGAATATATGGCTTTTGGAAAAAATCTGAATTTTGTCTTTATACTGGAGAATGAAAAAATGAGTTAATTTTCTTAGCATTATATTTGCAGTATGTCAAAACTAACATGAAAAGGAGCATATTAAGAAGCTTCAGGGGGTAGTCGAGTTAGTCTGTACAGAAAAAAACAACAGTTGGTCTGATAGCACTTTATAGACTAACAACATGTAGATAGTATCATGAGCTTTCGTGGGCATAGCCCACTTCTTCAGATGACCGGAGTTCTGAGTTTAGGATGTGCAGACCCAAAATAATTAGGAAAGAAGGGGGGAAGGCGAAGGAAAAAAGTGTGGGGG
The DNA here is from genome assembly GCA_019425775.1 of Rafetus swinhoei. Lineage (NCBI taxonomy): Eukaryota > Metazoa > Chordata > Testudines > Trionychidae > Rafetus > Rafetus swinhoei. The sequence goes on along the minus strand of CM033424.1, from coordinate 132,598,227 downwards.
GGAGACAGGGAGGTGGGAGACAGGAAGCAGTGAGTATAGAAAATAGGGGGGTTAAGGGAATCAGTGAGTATCTGAGATTGGGTAGTTAAAACGAAGCAGATAAGAATCAAAGTCAATTGATAGTATCCTTCCTGACATGGAAATTTACACAAAGAGCTGTTTGCACCTCTATTGAAAGTTAAGTAGCTAGTGCCCCAACCAGTCTTCATCAAGATTGAGTCCATTAGCATGCGAATTGAATTTGCAGATGAACTCTAATTCCAGTGCTTCTCTGTATATCTGGCTAGTAGAATTAGTTTGTGACAAGACAGCCACTTGAAGATCTTTTAAACCATGATTAGGAAGATTGAAATGTTCCCCAACAGGTTTCTGTATGTTACCTTTACGTATATCTGATTTGTGTCCATTGAGTCTTTCCCACAGATTGTCCAGTTTGTCCAATATATATAGCAGTGGGACATTGCTGGCATTTGATGGCATAGATCAAATTACTAGATGTGCAGTCAAATGACCTTTTGATTTGATAGCTTATGTTTTTGGCTCCAGCAATGAATTCGCTAGTATAGATTTGTGGGCAGAGTTGGCATCGCATTTGGTTTCAGGTCTGTGTTCCTGGCTGCTTATGACGTGGTTGTGTGGCATGGTTACCTACAGACAATCCCCCAACCTGAAGCGAATTCAGGAAGAATACTATCAATTGACTTTGATTCTTATCTGCTTCGTTTTAACTACCCAATCTCAGATACTCACTGATTCCCTTAACCCCTCTATTTTCTATACCCTCTGCTCCCTGTCTCCCACCTCCCTGTCTCTCCCCACACACTTTTTTCCTCCTCCCTTCCCCCTTCTCTCCTATTTATTTTGGGTCTGCACATCCTAAACTCAGAACTCCGGTCATCTGAAGAAGTGGGCTGTGCCCACGAAAGCTCATGATAGCATCTACATGTTTTGTTAGTCTATAAAGTGCTATCAGACCAATAGGAGCATATTAGTCAATGATGAAAAGTGCAGGTTGGTCAACTCTGCAGACCGAAGTGTGTATAAAAACATTGGTAGAGCTAGTAGTACCTGTTTGCCTTATGTTTCCCATTATAAGATTCTGTTTTCACTGGTTATAACTTTGCCAAGCTATTTGGGCTGAAATTTTCCATGCCTCAGGCGGATTTTGGGGGGGGGGGAAATTTCAGTGAAAACACGTCAGGCATATCCTAGAACAGGGGTGTGGAACCTTTTTTGGGTTGGGGGCCACTAACCCACAGAAAAATCAGTTGGGGGCTGCACATAAGCAAGAAGCAAAAAAAAAAAAAAAAAAGTAGTTTTTGTGTGTCCCACGGGGGAATGGCGGGGGGGTGGGGCTGGAATACCAGCACCCTGAGCCTCGGGGACTGGATCCAGATAAGCCAGGGACCATATCCAGTCCCCGGGCCTTAGGTTCCCCACCCCTGCCTAGAACAAGTCTAGGAGAGTACATATTTTATTGCCCTGGGCATGGTCAGTCTCTCTCATAGCTCTTAGTGTTAACTAGACTGCATGTGTGCTAGTCTCATGGAGAGAGTGGGCATATTCCTATTCGGGGCTATGAAGCAAAGTTGGATTTTCCCTGTAATTGCTGCTCCTAACTGAACTGTGTGCTGGGATGGTGGTTGGGCACACAATTACCACTTCCCCTCAGAACTCAAGCAGCATGGAGGAAGAAACTGATTTGACTGCAAAAGGGACAAAAGCCAGATGACAGGGAGTGAAATAAATCAAGTGGGATTAGTAGTCTGGTGAGACTGGTACTGAAATGGTAGAGGTGGAGAAATTGTGACTGAAAGTTGGAGGGAAAAACTGAGGCTGGCCAGGAAAGAATAATGGAATTGGGAGACAAGGGAGGGTAGGACTGATTGGACAAGTAGACTGGGAACTGGTGGGGAAAGGAAGCTGTAAGGTTTGAGCAAGGAGACTGGGACTGAGAGTCAGTTGACTTAGGGGAGAATGGTGGGGATTCTGTGCGGAAAGATAGTATGAGGTCATGGAATTAAGGGTTATATCAAAATGAATGTGCCTTAAATTACACTGAAACTTCCTTGGAATAAATTGCAGCTTCCCAAGAGGAATGAATTCTGGTTGCACAGCCAGCCTTCTTTCAGGAACTTGCTGGCTTTGGCGTGCTGAACCTTGATGTTCTGTGACACAGTTTTTTGTGTTCTATATGAGTGATTCCAGAACAACTACAATGGCTAGCAGCAACGCAACTGTCCACAAGTGCCTGGCCAGTTTTAGTCCTAGCAGTGGTTCTGCAAAATTATAATGGAGAAAGAGAAACTTTGAATCTGTTCAGCTCCTGCCTTTCCTGTTGAGATGAACCCAGGTGCCAATCACAAATGGCAGTGGCATCCTTGTCACCAGAGGTCTCATCTCGGTTCACAGCGACCAGCATGCTCTCCAGCCATCAAAACATACTGGCCAGAAGCCATTCGCCTCTGCAAAATAAGCCATGTTTTTAAATGAGGATGACCTAGATGTAAAAGCCTCCTAAACAGTTGCTAGGGCAACATAAGTAGTTCTGGAATTATGGTGAGTAACTTTATTCCTCCTAGGCACTCTCAGCAGTACAACTTTATATTCCAAAGAAGAAACTCTTGGATTTCATAGATACATTTACTGCCAGTAAAAAGATTTTTTTTCCTGAGCTATTTGTCTTTCAGCTTCCACAGCCAATATACTTTCAGAGCCTGATTTTCTTCATTGACTTCAGAGAAGTTACTACTGTCTTTCTCTTGTGTAAATGAGATGCTACAAGGAAAATATATGAGTAATCAGGTTCATAAAGGAGTGAGTTTGTTTTTGCAGCTCATTTCAGCAATATCAACTTAAACATTTTGCACTGAGGCCAGAATCAACTCTGCTTCAATTATGACTCTTCTGACATGCTGAGGAAAATCAGAGGCCATTATTGTAGGGATAATCAAAGGCAGGTTCAAATTACTTCCGGATAACATTCTGTCAAACAAATATTTTTCTTTAGGTCAAGCTTGAATTCAGAGGCATACAATCACAATAGCCATTAAATAATTTTTTCCCTATAAAGTGGCTAAGATATTTGTTTTCATGCTCCCTTGTGGTATAGTAGCTATCCACTCTGGAGCAATTTTCTCCTGAATGTTTTTCTGTCTTCAGTAATGTTGGGTCATTTCCCCTGTCCTCTGGATGCTCATCGTTTTTTATTTATACTATGTTTTTTTTCCAGTGGACTCCACTATTGCAGATTTTTAAAATATTGCGATTGTAATGATCCAGTTGGCTACAGTTTCACTAGATTAATCCATTAAAAATACAAAAGTTACCAAACAGTGACAGCAGAGGCTTGGAAAGCAAAAAGATTTGTTTATAAAAAATAAATAAAAACAAAGTTATTAACAATAAGCACTTCACTCATAATGAAGAACATAAAAATATCCATAATTTCATAATAAATAATATCCATAGTCTCCAAATATTTGTCAGTGTTAAAAATTATTAGTTTTCCTTCCTTTTTTGAAAGAAACTGATGACTCAAACTGTGATGGAAATGTAAGCAAAAAATAGAAAGACAAAAATAGCAAGAGAAGCAAAAGCACTAGTGCCGCCAACAGGGAATTTGTATATTTAACAATCTCTTCTTGCATTGTCTGATGGTCCACCCTGTAGTGGGAAGCCAGCACTGGTGCTTCAACTTCATGGGGAGGTACGGGGCTGGAGCATCAGTGCAGGCTCCCCAGTGCACAGAGGCAAGCCCTGAGCCCGCGGCCCACCTGCAAGATGGTTGCTGATCACTTTGAGAACCACTAGTCTAACTGACAATAGTCCCACAGTTCATCTCTTTCCGTGGAGTGGAGAGGGTGGAAGGTGTGCACATTGATATACTCACAAAGAGTGAAGTTGGCTGGGGCACATGGCTGCTGAGGACAGGAGAGGTGGCTTCGGACAACTCAATTTTTTCAGAGTTACAAGTATATAAACAAAATGTTAAATTATAATACACTGACAAGACATAACTTACGATTTGTTCAAGTCCAGAGAGATCTGTATTTCTCTGTTTTCACACTGCCTAGCATTGTGTGATTCTGCTTGAAGTTTCTAGGTGCTAACATAATATAAATGTTAATAATTAGAACAGTCAAAAAAGAAAACAAGCAATAAATAATTTTAAAAAACAGATTCAATGTGTGTAAGGATTAGGGGAGTGGTAATCTTTTGCCCTTTACCACTCTTGGGGCACATCTAGACTACAGGGCTCCATTGACGGAGCCGTGTAGATTTGTTTACTCGGCAAAGGGAAATGAAGCGGCAATTTAAATAATCGCCGCTTCATTTAAATTAAAATGGCTGCCGCGCTGTGCCGATCAGCTGTTTGGCGGCACAGCGCTGTAGTCTGGACGTTCGCGGTCGACATCAAAGGCATTTGTTGACCTCCCGGTAAACCTCATCCCATGAGGCATAACGGGAGGTCAACAAATGCCTTTGATGTCGACCGCGGAGCGTCCAGACTACAGCGCTGTGCCACCAAACAGCTGATCGGCACAGCGCAGCAGCCATTTTAATTTAAATGAAGCGGCGATTATTTAAATCGCTGCTTCATTTCCCTTTGCCTACAACCCTAATCTACATGGCTCAGTCGACGGAGCCATGTAGTCTAGACATGCCCTTGGTGATGAATGATGGCTTCAACCTTTCTTTGAAAGAATAAAATTCTTAGCACATGCAAGCTGATCAGGACAGCCATACTGGGCTCTTTTTTCCCCTGCCTGTGCTAAAGGACAAATCTTTGCAGGATTTGAATAATGAAGTCATTTGAGACTAGTGCCCTGGGTTATAGCTGCTGCTCTCCCTTTTCCTGGTCAAATGGGATGTGATGCTGAATCACAAATTGAGAATCACATGGGTTATCCTAACACCTAAACTAGTTCAAAGAACGCCATTCCCTGCTCTGCTGCCTGCGGTATCATTAACTGTTGAAAACAAAACAGAACCCTAAACTCAAGCCTGGTAGTTAACTGGAGAAATTAGGGGTTCAATTCTCAGCCACACTAAGGCCCCTATGGAAGCTTTTTGGCTGAAAAAGAGCTGGCATATGGGTTTCTAGTTTTAGCTCTGCTCTCAACTTCCCAAGTAAGATATATGACAGGGGTGGGGTGGGAGAGATAAGGGAGGGAGCCAGAACCAAGAGGGAGCATGGGCCACACACTCTCCTGTTCTCTGTTTCTCAGGGGTCCAGGGTGTCAGAGCATTGAATTACAGCAGCCCTAAGACTGCCCTCAAACTATGGGGAGCACAAATACAAGTAGCTCAATGGCATAGGCAACTCGTGGTAGCGCTCAGGAGGTGCACCACACCCAATGCCACTGTCAAAATGTTAATTGCTAAATGGGTTGCCTCCATGTGCTGCCTTTCTGGGTGGCCCTCCCTGAACCCTCTCCCTCCCCACGCAAGCACCAGGCTTCCCTGCTCAGTGACAAAGTCATAATTGCCTCTTCCTCCTCCACTCTGACACACATGAAGACACCATGTTCCTGTGCCAAGCATAGGAATGGAGCACCTATGAACTAAGGCTTGTTTGCTATTGTATATTTGCTGTACCTAGTGCACAGGAACCAGTGCTCAGGAACTTCTGTTACAATCTGAATTCTAGAGTGCTCACAAACACATCCTCAGGAATGGGCCTCAGCTGTGTATTACAGAATAGAGCAACAAATTCCAGTCTTCCTTGAAGAGTTCCTACAAAACAATGACAAAATGCACTGTGGTTCCCATTCCTCTAGCTCAGTTTATCTGGTGTTCTTTGTCTCCACACATTTTTGCTTTGCCTTATTCAGCCTTGGTGGCCCATCCATCCCATCCCCACCTTTCTTGCTGCTCTGCAATGACCCCAACTCTCTGGCTGGCACTTTTGTTTTAAAATCAGCATCCCCTACAGCAGATGTTACAGCAGCTGCACCCTTCAGAAACACTTGACATTTTTCCTTTTTACTGAAAAAAGCTAAATCAGAAGAGGCTTAATATAACAAATCCCTGAGTTTAAGTGTAATATAAAAATAACAGTCCTGCTATATGTGTGTAAATGCTGAAAGCTGCCAGCAAATGAGTTCTAACTCAATTTTCACCAGTAGCTTTGGAGCATCTATTGATCCTTTTCAGACAAAGGCTGACTCGTTGGGAAAAAACTGATGGCTGATGACAGCATTAAATTAATTTATTTCAGTCTTGCTATATTCTTCTACACTAAGAATCATAATGTATGCGTCATCTCAATCATTCAAACAGTGGCTTAGTATTTCTGAAATCCTGTATTTCATTATTTTAATTATATGGTGTACCCTGGTACTCACTGAAGGGTTAAACAGCTTTGGGTAGCTGCTAAGTAACAGTTTTCTAGCTTGGGAATCACTGATTAACCAGTTTTTAAAAAATGATTGCTTGCCTGTTTATAGCCTTGATAAAGATTTCTCCAAGCTGAATTCAGACAGAGAGTCTGAACTAGTCTTTCCGACATAGCGAATTTCTCAGCTCTCGTTCTTCGGCATGTGAAGATTAATTAATTTCTCTTAATAAATGCTGTTGATATTTTTCTAATTTGTCCTAGACACTTGATACTGATTACCCTAAGTAAAGCAAATTACTGACATGAAAGTTGTTGGATTAAAAGCCCTGGTAACTACAGCTTCCATTTCTTGCCACCCACAAAAAATGGATTGGATGACCGTTAAAATTGCTACAGCAAATTGTGCAACCTAGTATAAAATGAATAACATTAAAATATGGTAATATAAAGTTAATTTCCATAAATAATCTCTCAGGGCACACCTACACACAGGGCTAAAACAAATAAACTACGCAGCTTGAGCTACATCAATTGCGTAGCTTAAGTTGAAATAGCTTATTTTGGGTTTTGGCTCTGTCTGCACAGCAGGAAGTCCAAGAAAGAGCACTCTTCCTCCAGCTTCCCTTACTCCTTGTAAAATGAGGGTTTCAGGAGTCGGAGTAAGAAGTCCTCCAGCTTGACATTATGTTGAAATAACTGCTTGCTGTGTAGACGTGGACTATGTTATTCTGAAATAACGGTGCTGTACAGACATAGCCTTTTCCCTACAGTTAATGCATGTGAGTAGCAATAGCAGTGAAGTATGAAAATTCACCTGACACAAAACACTAGCAACTTGATTAAAGCTCTTCAGTGGCTAGGTTATTTTTGAAAATTTTACTGGGTCACATTTTCCATACTGCCCCTGGGTCCCTGAAAGTCAATGGGTGGCCTGCATTTTGGACCCTGTTAGCATGTCTTGAGTGCCATCCTTAGGTGACAGCCTAGATTCCTACACCTTCTTTTGGGTGGGCAACAGCCTCTGGGTTTCCAACTGTGGTAAAAGCACAAGCCCAACTTTAGCAACTATGTCCCTTTGGCATTCTATGATTGCATAATTTTGTAGTGATGCAGAAACAGCATTTTCAAACAAAAATATTATTTATTCATTCCTAAAAGGTACAAGCGTGTAGAGCATATTAACGGATCCTATGTACAGAAGCTTATTTACACCTAAATTTCCCCCACCATTGTTATAAGCCCAGCTGCCTCCATCACTTGCTGGGAGAAACAGACTGACTTGCTCACAGCATCTGTGTCTGTCAGTTGGGGTCAGCCTCAGTCTGGTGACAACTCTTTCTCCAGGTCAGTAGCTATAAGCGTTAATAGACATTTTGGTCCCACACTTTAGTCTTGGGAAGGGTAAACCATCCCAGTCTGGATGGAGCCAGAAAGCTAGGCTCAGATCCTCAAAGGTGCTAAGTTCCCAGTAAGTGAGAGTTAGGTGGCTTAATCCTTTTGAGGATCAGGATTGCAGTTTGTTCTCCATTGATGGCCCAGCCATTGTTATTTCAGCTGCTTTGAAGCTGGTCACCCCAGGTATCTTACCTTTGCTATTGTTTCTTTCCCAAGAGTTTTCCCCTTACAGCTTCCTTTGAGTTCACTCTATGCATTCAGGCAAGATAATACTACACAGATGTATTGAGTTGCCTGTAAAAAACAGTTTTCCCCAGTTTTTGAGAGGGACAGTCCCATTTTCAAAACTGACTAAGGCTCAGATTTGTAAAACAAAAAACAGGACTATGTAGCACTTTAAAGACTAACAAGATGGTTTATTAGGTGATGAGCTTTCGTGGGCCAGACCCACTTCCTCAGATCAAATTGTGGAAGAAAATAGGCATGACCATATATACCAAGGGATACAATCAAAAAAAGTGAACACATATAGAAAGGACAAATCAAATTTCAGAACAGAGGGGATAAGGGGAGGTAAATGTCTGTGAGCTAATGATATTAGAGGTGATAATTGGGGAAGCTATCTTTGTAATGGGTAAGGTAATTAGGGTCTTTGTTAAGACCCCCCCCCGGCGTAAAGTGTCAAATTTAAGCATGAATGTCATTCATGCTTAAATTTGACACTACGAGGTCTTAACAAGACCCTAATTACCTACCCATTACAAAGATAGCTCACCTCTGTATCATTAGCTCACAGACATTTACCTCCCTTATCCCCTCTGTTCTGAAATTTGATTTGTCCTTTCTATATGTGTTCACTTTTTGATTGTATCCCTTTGGTATATATGGTCATGCCTATTTTCTTCCACAATTTGATCTGAGAATAAACCATCTTGTTAGTCTTTAAAGTGCTACATAGTCCTGTTTTTTGTTTCAGCTAAACTAGACTAACACGGCTACATCTCTATTACTATTCCAGATTTGTAAAGATATTTAGGCATTGCTCTATTCAGCCTTGCAAACCCAGATGACTGACTTTAGCTGTCCAGCCACTGATCATCCCTATTTTTAAGAGGAAGAAATTAATATTTGCCCTTCTTTGTGAAATACTTAGAGCGCTATGAATACAGAGTGTTATAGAATTGTCAACTTTTAGTATTTTTTGTTATTAAATAGGAATTAGGTGTAGGGCACTTTAAGACTACACTCCCTCTAAAACTAAGTGTGGTCCATACCCTACACACTGGCTAAGTCCACCATCACTTGTTAGTTTTTCCCATCTCCATATGCTACCAACTCTCCATGGCATCCCTTGTGCCCCCCATTAGTCCTGGGAAGTGTTGTCTGTCTTGTCCCAAGCTCGCTAAAAATCCTGGTTTGTGACACAGATAAAACCAAGTCAATTAACACAAATCTCAAGAACTAGAGATTTGCAATCAGATAAATGATTGCACAAACTATTTAAAGCTGACTTTCTTGTATAGGAGCTGTGTTTCCCTTTTTGTGATTTTAATCCACATCACAATGGACTACTTTGGTGTTTTGTTGAACAAGAGCTCCATCTAAGGGGAAAGTACTAAAATCCTCATCAGAAGTAAGTGTGCATTTCTACTTTGCTAAAATTATGCCATCTGAAAAAGTCAGCAAGAAAAAATAAACTATATGAACTTTTCTTCCAAAACTGGAAATTAGTCCCTAACTAACATATATTTTAGAAACAGCTGTAACCTTGCGGAGTCTGATTTTAAGTTGTTGAAGCTCTAAGTAAAGCTTAAGGTTTTTTCCTGTTATGAAAATGTCTTTCTGAGGCTTAAATTCCTTTACTGCATTACTTCTTCCTACACGCCTTTTTCATTTCTGGCCTGTTTCCTTTAGCTACTTCTTTCATTCTCGTCTCTGAAAATTTTTTTATGTTGCCACAGGAAGGGGCACATCCTGCCAATTTCCAAACAAACTCTGTTCTTCAAATAGATCCTTAAAAACCCATTTCTGTGAAGTCTTCCTAGGTTAATTGCAGCAAAAATACTGCCAGAAGTAGTTGGGTTTGCATGTTGTCCTGTGTACAGCTTTTGTCTGCTAGATAATAACATGGGCTCTATACATGTTTTGTAAATCAGTAAACCCCACAATGGGGGGAGGTGGGTAGATTCTGCCACTTCTCCTGGCCTATTATACCTGCCACCAATGAGGCAGCATACACATTTTTATCCTCACTTTGTGTTAACAAAAGAACTTTGAACAAGGAGCGATTTCAAGTTCCAACTACATATGCAAAATCATGTTTTCTTTAATCCATTTCAGTTGCTGTAATTTTAAGGGGAATGTGGTACAAAGCCAGTCACATTTCTATCTGAAAAGTATGTGCCTGCTATTGATCTAAATGGAAAGTATTCTTGGTTTGTGAGGTTGAGTGGTTTTCTTTCTTTTCTCTGGAATCCCACAAGATTTATCCTCCAGGTGTTCATGATGAATTTTGAATTCAAGCCTTTGTCATTTTCACTATGGGTACATCTACACAGCACGCTTATTTCAAAATAAGCTATTTCAGAATTTATTTTATTTATTTAGCTATTTTGAAATAGCACGTCCACACTGATTGGACACTAACTCACATTTAAGGCCACCCAGAACCACTTTAGGCAGGGCATCAGGACGCAGTTACTTCTTGGAGCTGCTGCCTGAGGCTATCTGAGACTCGTGCATAAAGGGACCACCCCGTACAGCCATTTCTCAGGTTCTTCTCCTACTTCCCTAACTCTCTGAGAGACAGCAAAGCCTTTTCTCTGACTGCTGTGGTTCTACATGCGGACACCTCAGTTTGCCAACCACGGAGCCAGAGCTGCCTCTAGGCCTGCGATGGCCCCTGTCTGTTGTGCCGCAGTTTCTGCAGCAGTTCTGCAGGCTGCCCTCCTGGCCCTGCAGGACCACAACCCTCAGCTGATTGAGGAGACCCTCACCATCTGTCTGGGAGCACATCTCTTCCAGCTGCACCCCACTGTGCACCGCTGCTTCTGGCAGCTGGACACCAGTTCCAACTGGGGGGACCGGCTCATTATGGAGCAGTGGGATGACCAGCAGTGGTGTAAGGAGACCTTTCTGGAGCTGTGTGCCTGTCTCGCCCCTGCCCTCATGCGACAAGACACACACGTACCTTGCCATCCCCCTAGAGAAGTGGGTCACTATCACTGTGTAGATGCTCGCCACGCTGGACAGTGGGAGCCAGTTTAGTGTGGGGAAGTCAACCATTGGGGCCCTCATCATGTAGGTCTGATGCTCTCAGGCTAAAGTCCCAGGAGGGGGAAGGGTGAAGTGCTGGAATGGGAAACCCTAAGGAAAGGGGGGTTGGGGAAGACCCATACCCCAGGCAGTTCTCCAGTCCCGCCCTCACACAGCCCTGCCAGGGGGCTGGGTTACATAGGGGGTAGTTCCTGGTGTGGTGTGTGGGGGGAAACGGGATGTGGGCTCAGGGACCTGTTGAGGACTCTGGCACCCCGTGATTCTCTGTCTTGTCACCTTCTACAGGTGGTGAGGACCATCAATGCTGTCCTGCTACGCAGGGTCATCCACCTTGGCGACATGGACCCCATCATTGCCATCTTTGCCTCCATGGGCCTCCCCAACTGTGAGGGGGCTATTAACAACACCCACATCCCCATCTGGGCCCCTGACCACCAGGCATCTCTTTACATAAGCCACAAGGTCCTGCAAGCCCTGGTCGACCACTGTGGGCAGTTTACTGACATCTACATCAGGTGGTCGGGGAAGGTGCACAACGCCTGCATCTTCAGAAACTCCAGTGCCTTCCAGGAGCTGGAGGCAAGCACTTTCTTCCCCAAGTGCACCATCAAGGTCAGGGATGTGTACATGCCACTAAGCATCATGGGGGATGCAGCCTATTCGCTCATGCCATGGCTCATGAAGCCCTGCACCAGACACCTTGACCCCAGCAAGGAATGCTTTAATGCCAGGCTCAGCAGGGCCCGCATGGTCATGGATGGTGCCTTTGGGTGTCTCAAGGCGAGGTTCAGATGCCTCCTCACCCGGCTGGCTGTTGGGGAGTGGAACATCCCCCAGGTGGTGGCTGCATGTTGCATGCTCCACAACATACGTGAGCGAAAGGGGGAGGCGTTCCTCCCTTGGTGGGGGGCAGAGGCAGGCTGGGTTGGCAAGGCCTTTGAACTGCATCACACAGCTGCCATCCAGCAGGCCCATTAGGTGGGAGTGCACATCCGGGAAGCCCTGAAGGAGAGTTTCTCACAAGGACCCGAGTGACGCTCCCCCCAAGGCCTCCCCACTAGGGGCCTGTGCCTTTCCTCCCTAATCCCTCCCTTCCCTCCTCACCTGCAGAGACAATAAAACTGACACTTTTTTGGAAACAATAAATTGTGTGTGGCTTTTATTTGGGGTCAAAGTAATTGGGAAGGGCCTGGAGAGGAGAGTGGGGGGAGGAAAGGGAGGGATGAGAAACTTTGAGTGGGGAAGAGGAGGGGGGAGGAGAGGCTCAGGTCTGGGAGTGGGATTGGCGCCTGGTTCGGTTGATTCCACTGGCTCAAGTGCAGCACCCTCAGCAACCATGGGGAGGGGGGAGACTAGGGGGAGAGGCAGGAGGTGGAGCTGGAACAGGGTCAGGCATGGGAGGAGGGGCAGGAGCAGCAGCAGCAGCAGGAGCAGGAGCTAGCTCCGGGAAGGCAACACCATGTGTTGCTCACATGGTGAGGCCCTGATGCAGAAACTCCCTCCAGGTCTCTCTGCATAATTGCATGTCCTCCTGGAGCCTCTGGTCCAAAGTCTAATGCAGGGCCCAGAGCATGGAGATGTGCTCCCACAGCAGTTCCTCCTGCATTCTCTGGCACCTGCGGCTTCCATGGTGTAGGGTGGCTGCCCTGCATGGTGTCACTCAGCCCTCTCACGCAGCTGGTCTGGCTGGGGAGAATAGAGATGGTCAGTCATCCCTGGAGACACTGTCCCTGAAGCCTTCCCTCATCTCTGAGCTGAGACCAACAGTTCTTGGGTTAGATGAAGGTGATGTAATGGGAGCAGGGAGCAAGGCCATCTGTGGCCTAGACAGCAGGCCCTTTCTTACAGATGCCCCAATGTCCCCAGGGGAGCAAGCTTCCCCCTTCCCCTTTCCCCCCCATGCCCATCCCAGGAACAAGCAGGCATGGGAAGTTGCCTGCCACACTGGGATCTGGAGGGCAGGAGGTGGGCCATGGGCTGCCTGGGCTTGCCTTGGTGGCATCCTAAGGGGAGAGGACTTGTATCCCTGACTGCTGGAAGAGAGGGGGGTCAGGATCTAGGGAGGAGGGGTGTGTGAGCAGCAGATGCACTGGCACCTGGCAGGAGCGGGTGCTACAGGCATGCCTGTGTGCCATGTGTGGCACTCCTGAGTGTGTGTGTGTGGGGCATGTCCCAGCCTCCTTCTAGTGGTGGCTTGTGGTGGGAGGGTGTCCCACCCGGGTGTCAGAAGTGTGGCCAGGCTCCCTAGACCCTGTGAGCAAGAGCCCAGGGGTGCTCTGGTGCAGCCTCCTGGGGCTGTGTGGCCCAGACTAGTGCTGCACATGCATCCATGTGCATGCACTGCAGCGCCATCCCCAGGCCAAGAACGATGCATGAGGAGTGCAACCCAGCCCCTCATTACCTGCACCCTGTCTGTGTCATGTGCCCCCTGGAAAAGGGCAGGTGTCAGTGGGAGGGGGGACAGGGTGATGCTGGGAGAGGAGAAGGGCATTGGGGACTAGAGGGGGGAAGGGGAGGTGCTGGGAGAAGGCGTGGGCATGAGAAATGTGGGGATGGAGCCTGCCCAGCTTTTGGCCAACCTGACCTGGGTGAGGCGGGACTTGAACCCATGACCCTGTCCTCCCCAGGCAAGCGCCCTATCCCCTAGGCCATGTGGGAACCTGCCCCACCACCACCTTACTATCAGGCTGCCTGGCTTTTGTCTGTCCCCACCTGACCCTGGTGAGGTGGGACTTGAACCCATGACCCTGTCCTCCCCAGGCGAATGCCCGCTCCCCTAGGCCATGCAGGAGCCCACTCCACCACCACCTTACCGTCAGGACGCCCCTTATGCCTCCTGCCCCAGATATCACAAAAGCTCCCTGGGGAAAAAAATTAGTTTTGTAATGGAGGAACATTTCCTTTGCTTGTGGTCAACAATGCCAACATTATGTCTACCAGTGTTCAGATGAATTGTTCTGCTTTTGTCATGATTAGCACATTTACTATTAAAGACAACCAGTATTCCAATTAAATTCAGCCCAAGTAGATAAAGACTATTCCATTGGTGGCAACGTTTATGTCCTACTGCTGTCTTTCGTTTATAGTAGATTTTTTTTCATCACTCTCCCTTCCCTGCAAAAAAGTGTTTGGGGACAATTCTGCCTTCCTCATTTATGTTGAAGAGTGCACTCCATAAGTAGTTTACTGATTTCAATTGACCTGACTTTGGAGGAAAGCACTACTCAACAAGAGTAAGAGTGGAAGAACTGAACCCTTTTTAAACTACAATACATACATAGAAGGTCACTTCACCTTGCCCACAACTGAAATGCACCCACCTCTGAGGTGGAGGACAGCTTCCAGGCAGACTACCTATCACTTCACCCATCTCTGAAATGCAACCTAATCTAACATGCAAGTTATAATATTGTCAGGCTACAACAACAAGCTACCTATATGGGGAATGTGAAAACTTTCTCTAAGGATGTTACCATAAATGTTTTTATTAACTGTGCTTTCGAATCCTTAATAGGGGAAAAATATAGACAGGGCCACAATTTTTAGGCTCTCCTGCAAAAAGGCACATGTTCATTGTTCTAGAGTAACAAAACTGAATTCTGTGCAGTTTTTTTTTTGGTAAACCCTGGTATGATTCCAGGTATTATAAACCTGATATATAGGACACTTAGGCTATGTTTAGACTACAGGGATTTTTCGAAAAAAGTGGCCTTTTATCGAAAAACTTCACCTGCGTCTATACTGCCGCCGCGTTCTTTCGAAATTAAATCGAAAGAATGCGGCTTTTTTTTGACAGCGGTAAACCTCATTTTACGAGGAAGAACGCCTTTTTTTGAAAGAGCTCTCTTGAAAGAAGGCATTCTTGACCACAAACAGGACGTTTTCAAAAGAGAGCATCCAGATTTCCTGGGTGATCTTTTTCACAAAAGCAGATCACTTTTTCCAAAAAGTTGTGGCTGTCTAGATGATCTCTTTTGAAAGAAGCATGTAGTCTAGACGTACCCTTATTGCAGATCTGTTGTGCACAAAGAGCATTTCTTTGTGTATCATCTCTATGTGCCATGGGATAATTAACCAGCTAAACTGGTACTGACTCATTTTGGTGTTACTGTGCTATTCCCATTGTTATTGTCACCCTGACTTTATTTGTTCCTTACAAAGAAAATGGAGAATTCTGGGAGGAGGGAGTGTCACAGTTTATCACATTCAGAACTAAGTCAGAGCACAGAAGAGTGAGTTTTCATTTTGTTTGTGTACACATTGGGAAGTTAATGTGATTTCCGTCTGGAGCCATCAGATAAATGAATTTGCATGAGGACTGCAAAGATGCAGCTTTGGCTTAGAAAGCATTTATCACCAAAGGGAGTCATCTTTCTGATCATGTGCCCATTCACCCTCCTGTGGGCTATGTACAACCTGATATTTAGCTAGGTATGTGTAGGGATTGTCTTTTGTGGTTGAATAATACATGTCTTATAGAACATAACCTACTTATGAAAGTGAAGAAGAAATCACCCCCAAACCTAAACTGTTCTTCACTGCTAGATGCTGTTTATTCTTTTCTGTCAGTCTCTTGCTGTAAGTTAGGGTGTCAGCTTTCAGGGAAACAGACTACTTATGAACATACAATATAATAAAATAGACAGTTGGCATTAAAATACTTATAATTTGATACTGATAATGTTGTCTTTGAGAAATAATGCAGTGAGGTTAAAACGTGCTAGATAGCATGATATACTGGATAGTGTATAAAGCATGGGAGTGGGCTACTGAGAGTAAAATCATCATTACTGCTAGATAAATGAGATTCTCTTTCAACTTAGGTAGTAGAAGCTTGTGGCCAATATTGCATGAGACACAAATGGCAATTGAACTGGGCCCTGCTAGGTTGTTGGCAACAGATTTAGCAGCTGAGCCACATGGGAACCTCCTCTAGGCCCACAGTGGAACCTGATGTGTTCGTCACAGCAAGAAGCTACTATTGTCCTGTTTAATACACACACACTGAATTGTAATATTCTTGTTATTTTATTTTTGGAATTTCCTCCAACAAGTAATTGTTGCTAATAATTGGTGGGTTGGTGATGTGTACACATGGAAACTTGGATGAGATTGCTCCACTACAATTTCACATCTTCTTGGACTCAGGATTTGAACTTATATCCCTACTTATGAATGTATTTGTCTCCTCCTCCTCCCCCACTTTGAAGTAAGTTCTGCTTTTAAGTGTACTGTAGTTTTATTACTTCTGGGGTATTCTGCACCACTGTGCATGTGCAGAACTCATCTACTGCACAGAATTTTTTTTCTCCACAGAAAATATATTCTGCTGGAGAGGAGCTGCAGTTAAACCTTTTGCCCACAAGGGCTGCTGTGGCACCAGAACAGAGGGCAGCTGCTCCTAGGCAGGAGTAGCCCCAACTGGGACAAGGAGGAGAAGCGGCATATGGGAGATGCTGGGAGGTCACACATGGGTTCAGAGGGGTGAGTGGCAGGGCTGAATGCGTGTGGGATGCAGGGCCATGGGGACTGAGAGGAATGTATTAGGGATACATGAGGATGTGGAGAAGCTAAACAGAAGCGCAGGTACACATGGTATAGAAGGAAGCAGGTGCAGGGGCACATAGGAAGGGAGTGGCTGAGTGGGGATGCAGGCCCATGAGGAGAGACAGAGAGGAAGGGTGGCTAAAAGGGTCTACAGGGACACACAGAGATGGGTGGGTGCCAGGGAAATGGGACAGACATAGTTGACTCAGAGAAGCTAATAAGTCAGCATGAGAGAAGTTCCTCAACTCCCTAATAACCCCTTCTGCCCCCCCACCTGATTTTTTTGTTGTTTGTACTTTTACAGATATACTTGCTGACAAGTATTTTGAAATAAATTATCAAAATAAGTGAAACTGGCATGATTATATTATTTTGACAAAATATACAGCATTTTGAAGAACTTTAAAATATTGCTAATAGGTTTTTTAGTAAAATAGGAGTATTTTACAAAGCCTATCCAATAAAAAGTGAAACATCATCTATGCAATATTTCTCTTTGCTACTATAACTCCCTGCTTAACATGCAGATGATCCATTGCTTTGTACCTTTTAAAATGTTTTCTGGCCTACCACATATGACTATGAACAAAAATCTATTATTTATCATAAGTGCTGCTGTTCGTCCATCGAGGTCGATGAGGACCACCCGGTGTCATCAGTTTAGTTGGGGGTGGGTTCGAAGATGGCTGATTAGTCCAATCCGAGCCCGGAATTGACAGTTACAGTGGGGACATGGAAGATCGGGCTGTCGACCGGAGGAAGAGAAGATACCAGCCCTGGACTTGCGAAGAAGACGTTTCTCTGCAGCATAACGCAGTCTCTTTTGTTCATGGGCTATTGCACCATCATGTATTCGTCTGCGCCAGGCGGAACGATCGTCAGCAATACTCTCCCAGTTTCCAGGATCTATGTTACAGTTCTTAAGGGTGTCTTTGAATCTCTTCTTTTGACCTCCAAGAGATCGCTTGCTGTGTTGTAATTCGCCATAGAGCATCTTCTTGGGCAATCGATCATCGGACATGGCGTATTCAGGATCCGGACGTCGCTTTCGGCCTCCGCGTCCTGGGTCGGCGTTTCCGGCTTCAAAAGTCGATTTTGGCCATCGCGGCCCCGGTCGGCATTTTCGGCTTCAAAACTCGATTTTGGCCTCCGCGGCCCGGGTCGGCGTTTTTGGGCTCCGAACGTCGATTTTGGCCTCCGTGGCCCGGGTCGGCATTTTGAGCTTCAAAAGTCGATTTCAGCCATCGCGGCACGGGGGGGGCCTTTCCCAGCTCCGGACATGGATTTCGGCCTCCTCGAGCCGGGTCGGCGTTTTCCGCTTCAAAAGTTGATTTTGGCCATGGTGGCCCGGGTGGGCATTTTCGGGCTCCGGACGTCGATTTCGGCCTCCGCTGACCGGGTCGACATTTTGGGCTTCAAAAGTCGATTTCGGCCATCGTGGCCCGGTGGGCGCTGGCCCGACGTTGATTTCGGCCTCCGCTTCCCGGGTCGGCGTTTTCAGCTTCAAAAGTCGATTTCACCCATCGCGGCCCGGGGCAGCGTTTCCCAGCTCTGGACATGGATTTCGACCTCCTCGGGCCGAGTCGGCGTTTTCGGCTTCAAAAGTCGATTTCGGCCATCGCGTTCGGGGCGTTTTCGGGCTCGAACGTGAATTTCGGCCTCCGTGGCCCGGATCGGCGTTTTTCACTTCAAAAGTCGATTTCAGCCATCGCGCCCGGGGCGTTGGCCCGACGCCGATTTCGCCTCCGCGTCTGGTCGGCATTTTCCTCTTCAAAAGTCGATTTCGCCTGCGCGCCCGGTCGGCGTTCGGCTTCAAAAGTCGATTTCGGCCATCGCGGCCCGGGTCAGCGTTTTCAGCTTCAAAAGTCGATTTCGGCCATGTGGCCCGGGTTAGCGTTTTCGGATTCAAAAGTCCATTTCAGCCATCGCGCCCGGGGCGCTGGCCCGACGCCGATTTCAGCCTCCGCGGCCCGGGTCGGCGTTTTGGCCTTCAAAAGTCGATCACGGCCATCGCGGCCCGGGGGGGCGTTTCCACCTCCGGAGATGGATTTCGACCTCCTCGGGACGGGTCGGCGTTTTCGGCTTCAAAAGTCGATTTCGGACATCTTGGCCCTGGTGGGCGTTTTTGGGCCCCGGACGTCGATTTCGGCCTCCGCGGCCTGGGTCGGCGTTTTCGGCTTCAAATGTTGATTGTGGCTATCGTGGCCCGCGTCGGCGTTTTCGGGGTCCTGACGTCGATTTCGGCCTCCGCGGCCCGGGTCGGCGTATTCTGCTTCAAAAGTCAATTTCGGCCATCGCGGCCCTGGTGGGCGTTTTTGGGCTGCGGACGTCGGTTTCGGCCTCCGCGGCCCGGATCGGCGTTTCCGGCTTCAAAAGTCGATTTCGGCCTCTGCGGCCCGTGTCTGCGTTCGGCTTCAAAGTCGATTTCGCCATAGCGCCCGGTCGGCATTTTCGGCTTCAAAGTCGATTTCGCCATCATGGCCCGGTGGGCATTTTTGGGCTCTGACGCCGATTTCGCCTCCGCGGCCGGTCGGCGTTCGGCTTCAAAGTCGATTTCGCCTCTGCGGCCAGTGTCGGTGTTTTCGACTTCAAAAGTCAATTTAGGCCATCGTGGCCCGGTGGGCATATAGAGGCTCGACGTAAATTTTGGCCTCCGCTGACCGGTCAGCGGTTTGGTCTTCAAAAGTCGATTTCGCCATCGTGGCCCGGTGGGCGCGGCTCGACGCCGATTTCGTACCGCGGTCGGTGTCGGCGCTGGCTTCAAAAGTCGATTTCAGCCATCGCGTACGGGGCGCTTTCCCAGCTCCGACATGGATTTCGCCTCTCGGGCCGAGTCGGCGCTTCCGCTTCAAAAGTTGATTTTGGCCATCGTGGCCCGGATGGGTGTTTTCGGCCCGACGCCGATTTCGCCTCCGCTGACCGGGTTGACATTTTGGGCTTCAAAAGTCGATTTCGGCCATCGTGGCCCGGGTGGGCGTTTTCGGGCTCCGGAACTCGATTTCGGTCTCCGCGGCCCGGGTTAGCGTTTTGGGCTTCAAAAGTCGATTTCAGCCATCGCTGCCCGGGGCGGCGTTTTCCAGCTCCGGACATGGATTTCAACCTCCTCGGGCCGGGTTGGCGCTTCCGCTTCAAAACTTGATTTTGGCCATCGTGGCCCGGTGGGCGCCAGGCCCGACGCCGATTTCGCCTCCGCGGCCCGGTCGGCCTTTTGGCCTTCAAATGTCGACATTTAGGCCATAGCGCCGGGAGAGGCGCTGGCCCGACGCCGATTTCGCCCTCCGGCCAGGGTCGGTGTTTTCGGCTTCAAAAGTCAATTTCAGCCATCGCGGCCCGGGGCGGCGTTTCCCAGCTCCGGACATGGATTTCGACCTCCTCGGGCCGAGTCGGCGTCTTCCGCTTCAAAAGTCGATTTCGGCCATTGCGGCCCGGGGTAGCGTTTTCGGGCCCGAACGTGAATTTCGGCCTCCATGGCCCAGGTCGGCGTTTTTCGCTTCAAAAGTCGATTTCGGCCTCCGCTTTCCGGGTCGAAGTTTTGGGGTTCAAAAGTCGATTTCGGCCATCGCGGCCCGGGGGGGCCTTTTCAGGCTCCGGACGTCGATTTTGGCCTCCGCGGCCCGGTTCGGCGTTTTGGCGTTCAAATGTCGATTTGGGCCATAGCAGCCGGAAGAGGGCGTTTCTGGGGCCTTTTCCACATCCGGAGTTGGATTTTGACCTCTCGGGACGGGTCGGCGTTTGCGCCTTCAAAAGTCGATTTCGAAATCGTGGGCCCGGTGGGCGCTGATCCGACGCCGCCGCCTCCGCGCCTGAGTCGGCGCTGGCTTCAAAAGTCTATTTTGGCCATCGCGCCCAGGTTGGCGCTGATCCGACGCCGCCACGGCCTCCGTGGCCTGAGTCGGCCGCTTCAAAAGTCTATTTTGGCCATCGCTTCCTGGGTCGACATTTTCGCTTCAAAACTCGATTTTGGCCTCCGCGCCCGGTCGGCCTTTTTGGGCTCCAGACGCCGATTTCGCCTCCGTGGCTCGGTCGGCGTTTTGGCTTCAAAGTTAATTTCGCCATCTCTGCCCAGGTCTGCGCTTTTCAGCTTCAAAAGTCGATTTCGCCATCGCGCCCGACAACGCTGGCTCGACGCCGATTTCGCCTCCGCGCCCGGTCGGCGCTGCCGCTTCAAAAGTTAATTTCGCCATCCCGCTCAGGTCGGCGTTTTCAGCTTCAAAGTCATTTCGCCATGTGGCCCGGTCGGCGCTTTTGACCTTCAAATGTCGATTTGGCCATAGCGCCGGAGAGGGCGCTGGCCCGACGCCGATTTCGCCTCCGCGTCTGGTCGGCATTTTCGCCTTCAAAAGTCGATGAGGCCATTGCGGCACGGGGCGCTGGCTCCAGACGCCGATTTCGCACCGCGTCGGTGTCGGCGCCGCTTCAAAAGTCGATTTCGCCTCTGCGCCCGTGGTCTGTGTTTTCGGCTTCAAAAGTCGATTTCGGCCATCATGGCCCGGGTGGGAGTTTTCGGGCTCCGGACGTCGATTTCGGCCTCCGCGGCCCGGGTCGGCCTTTTGGCCTTCAAATGTCGATTTAGGCCATAGCGGCCGGGAGAGGGCGTCGGCCCGACGCCGATTTCGCCCTCCGCGCCAGGGTCGGTGTTTTCGCTTCAAAAGTCAATTTCAGCCATCGCGCCCGGGCGGCGCTTTCAGCCCGACATGGATTTCGACCTCCTCGGGCCGAGTCGGCGTTTTCCGCTTCAAAAGTCGATTTCGGCCATTGCGGCCCGGGGTGGCGTTTTCGGGCCCGAACGTGAATTTCGGCCTCCATGGCCCAGGTCGGCGTTTTTCGCTTCAAAAGTCGATTTCGGCCTCCGCTTTCCGGGTCGAGGTTTTGGGGTTCAAAAGTCGATTTCGGCCATCGCGGCCCGGGGGGGCCTTTTCAGGCTCCGGACGTCGATTTTGGCCTCCGCGGCCCGGTTCGGCGTTTTGGCGTTCAAATGTCGATCTGGGCCATAGCAGCCGGAAGAGGGCGTTTTTGGGGCCTTTTCCACATCCGGAGTTGGATTTTGACCTCCTCGGGACGGGTCGGAGTTTTCGCCTTCAAAAGTCGATTTCGGAAATCGTGGCCCGGTGGGCGTTTTCGGGATCCGGACGTCGCTTTCGGCCTCCGCGCCTGAGTCGGGCGCCGCTTCAAAGTCTATTTTGGCCATCGCGCCCAGGTTGGCGCTGATCCGACGCCGCCACGGCCTCCGTGGCCTGAGTCGGCGCCGCTTCAAAAGTCTATTTTGGCCATCGCTTCCTGGGTCGACATTTTCGCTTCAAACTCGATTTTGGCCTCCGCGCCCGGTCGGCCTTTTTGGGCTCCGTACGTCGATTTCGGCCTCCGTGGCTCGGGTCGGCGTTTCTGGCTTCAAAAGTTAATTTCGGCCATCTCTGCCCAGGTCTGCGTTTTCAGCTTCAAAAGTCGATTTCGGCCATCGTGGCCCGGGACAACGTTTTCGGGCTCGGACGTCGATTTCGGCCTCCGCGTCCGGTCGGCGCGCTTCAAAGTTAATTTCGCCATCCCGCTCAGGTCGGCGCTTAGCTTCAAAGTCATTTCGCCATGTGTCCCGGTCGGCGTTTGACCTTCAAATGTCGATTTGGGCCATAGCGCCGAGAGGGCGCTGGCCCGACGCCGATTTCGCCTCCGCGTCTGGTCGGCATTTTCGCCTTCAAAAGTCGATTTAGGCCATTGCGGCACGGGCGCTGGCTCCAGACGCCGATTTCGCACCGCGTCGGTGTCGGCGCTGGCTTCAAAGTCGATTTCGCCTCTGCGCCCGTGGTCTGTGTTTTCGGCTTCAAAGTCGATTTCGCCATCATGGCCCGGTGGGAGTTTTCGGCCCGACGCCGATTTCGCCTCCGCGTCGGCCGGCGCGGCCTTCAAATGTCGACATTTAGGCCATAGCGCCGGGAGAGGGCGCTGGCTCTGGACGCCGATTTCGCCCTCCGCTGCCAGGGTCGTGTTCTCGGCTTCAAAAGTCAATTTCAGCCATCGCGCCCGGGAGGCGCTGGCTCTGACTCGATTTCGCCCGCGTCTGGTCGGCGCTTTGGGCTTCAAAAGTCGATTTCAGCCATCGCGCCCGGGCGGCGTTAAGCTCCGACATGGATTTCGACTCTCGGGCCGGTCGGCGCTTCCGCCTTCAAAAGTTGATTTTGGCCATCGTGGCCCGGGGCGCTGGCCCGACGCCGATTTCGCCTCCGCGTTCGGTCGGGCGGTTTGGCCTTCAAATATCGACATTTGGGCCATAACGCCGAGAGGGCGTTTGGGCCCGACGCCGATTTCGTTCCGCGCGCCGGTCGGCGTTTCTCCTGTGTTAATTTCGCCATCTCGCCCAGGTCGGCGTTTCCGCTTCAATAGTCGACGGGCCATAGCGCCGAGAGTGCATTTTGGGCCCGACGCCGATTTCGCCTCCGCGACCCGGTCGGCGCTGCTTCAAAAGTCAATTTCACCATCGCGCCCGGACGGCGCCAGGCTCCGACGCCAATTTCGCCTCCGAGGCCCGGTCGGAGTTTTCGCTTCAAACGCCAATTTCACCATCGCGCCCGACGCCGATTCGGCGCCAGACTTCGATTTCGCCTCCGCAGCCCAGGTCGGAGTTTTCGGCTTCAAAGTCGATTTCGCCTCCGCGCCCAGATCGGGCGCTTGCTTCCGAAGTCGATTTCGCCATCGTGGCCCGGATGGGCGCAGGCTGTGGACGCCGATTTTGGCTTGTGGCCCGGTCGGGCGCTTGGGCTTCAAAATCGATTTTGGACATCATGTCCCGGTCGGGCGCTGGTTCGACATGGATTTCGCCTCCGTGGGTCCCGGTCGGAGTTTTCGCTTCGTGTCGATTTCGCCCATCGCGCCCGGGGTCGCTGGCCCGACGCCACGGCCTCCGCGCCGGGTCGGCGCTTTTCAGATTCAAAAGTCGATTTCGTCATCGCGTCCGGGGGCGCTGGCCCGAACGCCGATTTCGCCTCCGCGCCCGGTTTGGCGATGCCGCTTCAAACTCGATTTTGGCTATCGCGCCCAGGACGACGCTTTCAGCTTCAAAAGTCGATTTCCGCCATGTTGCCCGGTTGGCGCCAGATTCAAAAGTCCGATTCGCCTCGCGTCTGGCGCGGCGCTGGCTTCAAAAGTCGATTTCGGCCATCTTGGCCCTGGTGGGCGTTTTTGGGCTCCGGACGTCGATTTCGGCCTCCGCGGCCCGGATCGGCGTTTCCGGCTTCAAAAGTCGATTTCGGCCTCTGCGGCCCGTGTCTGCGTTTTCGGCTTCAAAAGTCGATTTCGGCCATAGCGGCCCGGGTCGGCATTTTCGGCTTCAAAAGTCGATTTCGGCCATCATGGCCCGGGTGGGCATTTTTGGGCTCCTGACGTCGATTTCGGCCTCCGCGGCCCGGGTCGGCGTTTTCGGCTTCAAAAGTCGATTTCGGCCTCTGCGGCCAGTGTCGGTGTTTTCGACTTCAAAAGTCAATTTAGGCCATCGTGGCCCGGGTGGGCATATAGAGGCTCCGGACGTAAATTTTGGCCTCCGCTGACCGGTCAGCGGTTTGGTCTTCAAAAGTCGATTGCCATCGGCCCGGTGGGCGTTTTGGCTCGGACGCCGATTTCGTACCGCGGTCGGTGTCGGCGTTTTCGGCTTCAAAAGTCGATTTCAGCCATCGCGGTACGGGGGGGCGTTTCCCAGCTCCGGACATGGATTTCGGCCTCCTCGGGCCGAGTCGGCGTTTTCCGCTTCAAAAGTTGATTTTGGCCATCGTGGCCCGGATGGGTGTTTTCGGGCTCCGGACGTCGATTTCGGCCTCCGCTGACCGGGTTGACATTTTGGGCTTCAAAAGTCGATTTTGGCCATCGTGGCCCGGGTGGGCGTTTTCGGGCTCCGGACGTCAATTTCGTCCTCCGCGGCCCGGGTGGGTGTTTTTGGCCTCAAAAGTCGATTTCAGCCATCGCGGCCCAGGGCGGCGTTTCCCAGCTCCGGACATGGATTTCGACCTCCTCGGGCCGAGTCGGCGTTTTCTGCTTCAAAAGTCGATTTCGCCATTGCGGCCCGGGGCGTTTTCGGGCTCCGAACGTGAATTTCGGCCTCCGTGGCCCGGGTCGGCGTTTTTCGCTTCCAAAGTTGATTTCGGCCTCCACCGCTCGGGGCCTTTTCGGCCCGACGCCGATTTCGCCTCTGCGCCCGGTCGGCGCGTTTGGCCTTCAAATGTCGATTTGGGGCCATAGCGCCGGGAGAGGGCGTTTTGGGCTCTGACGCCGATTTCGCCTCCGCGTCTGGTCGGCGCCGCTTCAAAAGTCGATTTAGGCCATTGCGGGCCCGGGGCGCGGGCTCCAGACGCCGATTTCGCACCGCGGTCGGTGTTGGCGTTTTCGGCTTCAAAAGTCGATTTCGGCCTCTGCGGCCCGTGTCTGTGTTTTCAGCTTCAAAAGTCGATTTGGGCCATCGCGGCCGGCGGTGGCGTTTACGAACTCCGGACGTCGATTTCGGCCATCGCGGCCCGGGGGGGGCGTTTTCGGGCCCCGGACCTCGATTTCGGTCTCCGCGGCCCGGGTTAGCGTTTTGGGCTTCAAAAGTCGATTTCAGCCATCGCGCCGGGCGGCGTTTTCCAGCTCCGGACATGGATTTCAACCTCCTCGGGCCGGGTTGGCGTTTTCCGCTTCAAAACTTGATTTTGGCCATCGTGGCCCGGGTGGGCGTTTTCAGGCTCCGGACGTCGATTTCGGCCTCCGCGGCCCGGGTCGGCCTTTTGGCCTTCAAATGTCGATTTAGGCCATAGCGGCCGGGAGAGGGCGTTTTCGGGCTCCGGACGTCGATTTCGTCCTCCGCGGCCAGGGTCGGTGTTTTCGGCTTCAAAAGTCAATTTCAGCCATCGCGGCCCGGGGCGGCGTTTCCCAGCTCCGGACATGGATTTCGACCTCCTCGGGCCGAGTCGGCGTTTTCCGCTTCAAAAGTCGATTTCGGCCATTGCGGCCCGGGGTAGCATTTTCGGGCTCCGAACGTGAATTTCGGCCTCCATGGCCCAGGTCGGCGTTTTTCGCTTCCAAAGTCGATTTCGACCTCCGCTTTCCGGGTCGAGGTTTTGGGGTTCAAAAGTCGATTTCGGCCATCGCGGCCCGGGGGGGCCTTTTCAGGCTCCGGACGTCGATTTTGGCCTCCGCGGCCCGGTTCGGCGTTTTGGCGTTCAAATGTCGATTTGGGCCATAGCAGCCGGAAGAGGGCGTTTTTGGGGCCTTTTCCACATCCGGAGTTGGATTTGACCTCCTCGGGACGGGTCGGCGTTTGCGCCTTCAAAAGTCGATTTCGGAAATCGTGGCCCGGGTGGGCGTTTTCGGGATCCGGACGTCGCTTTCGGCCTCCGCGGCCTGAGTCGGCGTTTTCGGCTTCAAAAGTCTATTTTGGCCATCGCGGCCCAGGTTGGCGTTTTCGGGATCCGGACGTCGCTCACGGCCTCCGTGGCCTGAGTCGGCGTTTTCGGCTTCAAAAGTCTATTTTGGCCATCGCTTCCTGGGTCGACATTTTCGGCTTCAAAACTCGATTTTGGCCTCCGCGGCCCGGGTCGGCCTTTTTTGGGCTCCGTACGTCGATTTCGGCCTCCGTGGCTCGGGTCGGCGTTTTTGGCTTCAAAAGTTAATTTCGGCCATCTCTGCCCAGGTCTGCGTTTTCAGCTTCAAAAGTCGATTTCGGCCATCGCGGCCCGGGACAACGTTTTCGGGCTCGGACGTCGATTTCGGCCTCCGCGGCCCGGGTCGGCGTTTTCGGCTTCAAAAGTTAATTTCGGCCATCCCGGCTCAGGTCGGCGTTTTCAGCTTCAAAAGTCATTTCGGCCATGTGGCCCGGGTCGGCGTTTTGACCTTCAAATGTCGATTTGGGCCATAGCGGCCGGGAGAGGGCGTTTTCGGGCTCCGGACGTCGATTTCGGCCTCCGCGGCTCGGGTCGGCATTTTCGCCTTCAAAAGTCGATTTAGGCCATTGCGGGCACGGGGGCGTTTTTGGGCTCCAGACGTCGATTTCGGCACCGCGGTCGGTGTCGGCGTTTTCGGCTTCAAAAGTCGATTTCGGCCTCTGCGGCCCGTGTCTGTGTTTTCGGCTTCAAAAGTCGATTTCGGCCATCATGGCCCGGGTGGGAGTTTTCGGGCCGGACGTCGATTTCGGCCTCCGCGGCCCGGGTCGGCGTTTTGGCCTTCAAATGTCGATTTAGGCCATAGCGGCCGGGAGAGGGCGTTTTCGGGCTCTGGACGTCGATTTCGTCCTCCGCGGCCAGGGTCGGTGTTTTCGGCTTCAAAAGTCAATTTCAGCCATCGCGCCCGGGCGGCGTTTCCCAGCTCCGGACATGGATTTCGACCTCCTCGGGCCGAGTCGGCGTTTTCCGCTTCAAAAGTCGATTTCGGCCATTGCGGCCCCGGGTGGCGTTTTCGGGCTCCGAACGTGAATTTCGGCCTCCATGGCCCAGGTCGGCGTTTTTCGCTTCAAAAGTCGATTTCGGCCTCCGCTTTCCGTGTCGACGTTTTTGGGGTTCAAAAGTCGATTTCGGCCATCGCGGCCCGGGGGAGGCGTTGGGCTCTGGACCTCGATTTCGGTCTCCGCGGCTCGGGTCGGCGTTTTGGGCTTCAAAAGTCGATTTCAGCCATCGCGGCTCGGGGCGGCGTTTTCCAGCTCCGGACATGGATTTCGACCTCCTCGGGCCGGGTCAGCGTTTTCCGCTTCAAAAGTTGATTTTGGCCATCGTGGCCCGGGGGGGCGTTTTCGGGCTCCGGACGTCGATTTCGGCCTCCGCGGCCCGGGTCGGCAGTTTGGCCTTCAAATATCGATTTGGGCCATAACGGCCGGGAGAGGGCGTTTTTGGGCTCCGGACGTCGATTTCGGTCTCCGCGCCGGTCGGCGTTTTCTCCTTCAAAAGTTAATTTCGGCCATCTCGGCCCAGGTCGGCGTTTTCCGCTTCAATAGTCGATTTCGGCCATGTGGCCCAGGTTGGCGTTTCCGGCTTCAAAAGTCGATTTGGGCCATAGCGGCCGGGAGAGTGCATTTTTGGGCTCCGGACGTCGATTTCTGCCTCCGCGACCCGGGTCGGCGTTTTCGGCTTCAAAAGTCAATTTCGACCATCGCGGCCCGGGACGGCGTTTTCAGGCTCCGGACGTCAATTTCGGCCTCCGAGGCCCGGGTCGGAGTTTTCGGCTTCAAAGGTCAATTTCGACCATCGCGGCCCGGGACGTCGTATTCGGGCGCCAGACTTCGATTTCGGCCTCCGCAGCCCAGGTCGGAGTTTTCGGCTTCAAAAGTCGATTTCGGCCTCCGCGGCCCAGATCGGCGTTTTCTGCTTCCGGTCGATTTCGGCCATCGTGGCCCGGATGGGCGTTTTCAGGCTGTGGACGTCGATTTTGGCTTCTGTGGCCCGGGTCGGCGTTTTGGGCTTCAAAAATCGATTTCGACATCATGTCCCGGGTCGGCGTTTTCGGGCTCCGGACATGGATTTCGGCCTCCGTGGCCCGGGTCGGAGTTTTCGGCTTCAAAAGTCGATTTCGTCCATCGCGGCCCGGGGTCGTTTTCGGGCTCCGGACGTCAATTTCGGCCTCCGCGGCCGGGGTCGGCGTTTTCAGATTCAAAAGTCGATTTCGGTCATCGTGGCCCGGGGGGGCGTTTTCGGGCTCCGAACGTCGATTTCGGCCTCCGCGGCCCGGTTTGGCGTTTTCGGCTTCAAAACTCGATTTCGCCATCGCGGCCCAGGACGACGTTTTCAGCTTCAAAAGTCGATTTCGGCCATGTTGCCCGGGTTGGCGTTTTCAGATTCAAAAGTCGATTTCGGCCCTCGCGGCCCGGGCGGGCGTTTTCGGCTTCAAAAGTCGATTTCGGCCATCTTGGCCCTGGTGGGCGTTTTTGGGCTCCGGACGTCGATTTCGCCTCCGCGCCTGGGTCGGCGCCGCTTCAAATGTTGATTGTGGCTATCGTGGCCCGCGGCCGGCGCTGGGTCCTGACGCCGATTTCGCCTCCGCGCCCGGATCGGCGTATTCTGCTTCAAAAGTCAATTTCGGCCATCGCGGCCCTGGTGGGCGCTGGGCTGCGGACGCCGGTTTCGCCTCCGCGCCCGGATCGGGCGCTTTCCGGCTTCAAAGTCGATTTCGCCTCTGCGCCCGTGGTTCGCGTTTTCGGCTTCAAAGTCGATTTCGCCATAGCGGCCCGGTCGGCATTTTCGCTTCAAAAGTCGATTTCGCCATCATGGCCCGGGTGGGCATTTTTGGGCTCCTGACGTCGATTTCGGCCTCCGCGGCCCGGGTCGGCGTTTTCGGCTTCAAAAGTCGATTTCGGCCTCTGCGGCCAGTGTCGGTGTTTTCGACTTCAAAAGTCAATTTAGGCCATCGTGGCCCGGGTGGGCATATAGAGGCTCCGGACGTAAATTTTGGCCTCCGCTGACCGGTCAGCGGTTTGGTCTTCAAAAGTCGATTTCGGCCATCGTGGCCCGGGTGGGCGTTTTTGGGCTCCGGACGTCGATTTCGGTACCGCGGTCGGTGTCGGCGTTTTCGGCTTCAAAAGTCGATTTCAGCCATCGCGGTACGGGGGGGCGTTTCCCAGCTCCGGACATGGATTTCGGCCTCCTCGGGCCGAGTCGGCGTCTTCCGCTTCAAAAGTTGATTTTGGCCATCGTGGCCCGGATGGGTGTTTTCGGGCTCCGGACGTCGATTTCGGCCTCCGCTGACCGGGTTGACATTTTGGGCTTCAAAAGTCGATTTTGGCCATCGTGGCCCGGTGGCGCTGGCCCGGACGTCAATTTCGTCCTCCGCGGCCCGGGTGGGTGTTTTTGGCCTCAAAAGTCGATTTCAGCCATCGCGGCCCAGGGCGGCGTTTCCCAGCTCCGGACATGGATTTCGACCTCCTCGGGCCGAGTCGGCGCTTGCTTCAAAGTCGATTTCGGCCCATCGCGCCCGGGGTCGCTGGCCCGGACGCAATTCGCCTCGGCGCCGGGTCGGCGTTCAGATTCAAAAGTCGATTTCGGACATCGCGGCCCGGTGGGGCGGTTACGAACTCCGGACGTCGATTTCGGCCTCCACGGCCGGGGTCGGAGTTTTCGGCTTCAAAAGTCGATTTCGGCCATCATGTCCCGGGTCGGCGTTTTCGGCTTCAAAAGTCGATATCGGCCATCGTGGCCCGGGTGGGCGTTTTTGGGCCCCGGACGACGATTTCAGCACCGCGGTCAGTGTCGGCGTTTTCGGCTTCAAAAGTCGATTTCGCCTCCGCGCCCGGTCGGCGCTGGCTTCAAAAGTTGATTTCGCCATCGCGCCGGGGGCGCTGGCCCGACGCCGATTTCGCCTCCGTGGCCCGCGTCGGCGTTTTCGGCTTCAAAAGTCGATTTCGGGCATCGCGGTCCGGAGGGGCTTTTACGAACTCCGGACGTCGATTTCGACCTCTGCGGCCCCGGTCGGTGTTTTCGGATTAAAAAGTCGATTTGGGCCATCGCGGCCAGGGTCAGCGTTTTCGTCTTCAAAAGTCGATTTCGGCCATCAAGGCCCGGGTGGGCGTTTTTGGGCTCCGGACGTCGATTTCGGCCTCCGTGGACCGGGTCGGAGTATTTGGCTTCAATAGTCGATTTCGGCCATCGCGGCCGGGGGGGGCGTTTTCGGGCTGCGGACGTCGATGTCAGCCTCCGTGGCCCGGGTCGGAGTTTTCGGCTTCAAAAGTCGATTTTGTCTATCGTGGCCCGGGGGGGCGTTTTCGGGCTCCGGACGTCAATTTCGGCCTCGGCGGCCGGGGTCGGCGTTTTCAGATTCAAAAGTCGATTTCGGACATCGCGGCCCGGGGGGGCGGTTACGAGCTCCGGACGTCGATTTCGGCCTCCACGGCCGGGGTCGGAGTTTTCGGCTTCAAAAGTCGATTTCGGCCATCATGTCCTGGGTCGGCGTTTTCGGCTTCAAAAGTCGATATCGGCCATCGTGGCCCGGGTGGGCGTTTTTGGGCTCCGGACGACGATTTCGGCACCGCGTCGGTGTTGGCGCTGGCTTCAAACGCCGATTTCGACATCGTGGCCCGAAGGGCGCGACGAAACCGACGCCGCTGCCTCTGCGGCCCCGCCGGCTGCTTCAAAGTCGATTTGGGCCATCGCGGCCAGGGTCGGCCTTTTCGGCTTCAAAAGTCGATTTCGGCCATCTTGGCCCTTGTGGGCGTTTTTGGGCTCCGGACGTCGATTTCGGCCTCAGCAGCCGGGTCGGGCGTTTGGCCTTCAAAGTCGACAGGGCCATCGCGCCGGGGGCGTTGCTCTAGACGGCGCGCTGGCTCCAGACGCCGATTTCGCCTCGGCGCCGGTCGGAGTTTTCGGCTTCAAAGTCGATTTCGACATCGCGGACCGGTCGGCGCGCTGCTTCAAAGTCTATTTCGCTATCGCGCCCGGGGCGCTGGCCCGACGCCGATTTCGCCTCCACGGATCGGGTCGGCGTTTTCGGCTTCAAAAGTCAATTTCGTCCATCTTGGCCCGGGTCGGCGTTTTCAGCTTCAAAAGTCGATTTCGGCCATCGCGGCCCGGGGGCGCTTTTTTGGGCTCTGGACGTCGATTTCGGCCTCCACAGCCCAGATAGGCGTTCTCTGCTTCAAAAGTCGATTTTGGCCATGGCGTTCCGGGGGGGGGCGCTGAGCTTCGGACGTCAATTTCGGCCATCGTGTACCAGGGGGCCTTTTCGGGCTCCAGACGCCGACACGCCTCCGCGTCTGGTCGGTGTTTTCGCTTCAAAAGTCGATTTCGACATCGCGCCGGTGGGCGCGCTTCAAAGTCGATTTCGGCCATCATGGCCCGGGTGGGCATTTTTGGTCTCCGGACGTCCATTTCGGCTTCCGTGGCCCGGGTCGGAGTATTCGGCTTCAAAAGTCGATTTCGGCCTCTGTGGCCAGTGTCTGCGTTTTCGGCTTCAAAAGTCGATTTCTGCCATAGCGGCCCGGGTCGGCGTTTTCGGCTTCAAAAATCGATTTCGGACATCGTGGCTCTGGGAGGGCGTTTTCGGGCTCCTGACGTCGTTTTCGGGCCCCGCGGCCCGGGTCGGTGTTTTCGGATTCAAAAGTCTATTTCGGCCATCGCGCCCGGGAAGGGGGCGTTTTCGGGCTCCTGACTTCGATTTCGGCCTCCGCGGCCCGTGTCGGCATTTTCTGCTTCAAAAGTCGATTTCGGCCTCTGCGGCCCGTGTCTGCGTTTTTGGCTTCAAAAGTTGATTTCGGCCTCCGCGGCCCCGGTTGGCATTTTTGGCTTCAAAAGTCGATTAGGGCCATCGCGGCCGGGGGGGGGCGTTTTCGGGCTCCACACGTCGATTTCGGCCTCAGCAGCCGGGGTCAGCGTTCTGGCCTTCAAAAGTCAATTAGGGCCATCGCGGCCGGGAGGGGCGTTTTCGTGCTCTAGATGGCGTTTTCGGGCTCCAGACGTCGATTTCGGCCTCGGCGGCCCGGGTCGGAGTTTTCGGCTTCAAAAGTCGATTTCGGACATCGCGGACCGGGTCGGCGTTTTCGGCTTCAAAAGTCGATTTCGGCTATCGCGGCCCGGGGGGGCATTTTTGGGCTCCAGACATCGATTTTCGGCCTCCGCGTCTGGGGCGCTGGTTGGCTTCAAAGTCGATTTCGCCCCGCCCGGGTCCGGCGTTTTCGCTTCAAAAGTCGATTTCGGCCATCGCGGCTCGGATCGGCGTTTTCGGCTTCTAAAGTCGATTTCGGACATCGTGGTCCGGGTTGGCGTTTTTGGGCCCCGGACGTCGATTTCGGCCTCCGCGGTTCGTGTCGGCGTTTTCGGCTTCAAAAGTCGATTTCGGCCTCTGCGGCCCGGGTCGGCATTTTCGGCTTCAAAAGTCGATTTCGGCCTCTGCGGCCCGGGTCAGCGCTTTCGCCTTCAAAAGTCAATTTCGGCCATCGCGGCGCGGGGGGGCGTTTTAGGGATCCAGACGTCGATTTCGGCCTTCACGGCCCGGGTCGGCATTTTCAGCTTCAAAAGTCAATGTCAGCCATCGTGGCCCGGGTCGGCGTTTTCGGGCTCCGGACGTCAATTTCGGCCTCCGTGTCCCGGGTCGGGTCCGGTGGGGTGGGGTCGGCCAAAATCCGGTCGTCCCCAGGGCAGTAGGGATAAAAGGCTTCCTGATGGGAAGGTGGTGGGGCGGGTTCCCACATGGCCTAGGGGATAGGGCACTCACCTGGGGTAGGACAGGGTCACAGGTTCAAGTCCCGCCTCCCCCAGGTTGGGTCAGGTCAGCCAAGAGCCCATCAGACCCAGGGCAGGAGGGATAAGGGGCATCCTGCCAGGAAGGTGGTGAGCCAGGTTCCCACATGGCCTAGGGGATAGGGCACTCACCTGGGGAGGACAGGGTCACAGGTTCAAGTCCCACCTCCCCTGGGTTGCATCAGGTCCACCAGGAGGCAGTCAGCCCCAGGGCAGGAGGGTGACAGAGAATTTTAATCCGAGGGTTCGGATGGGGGCCCAAAACCCCAACCAAATCAATTCCAGACACCCTTCTTATGCAACCAGCTTTATTCAAGGAACATCAATATTCCTGCCACCACCTTCTTCATGAGTTCGCTTAACCCTATTCCTAACCAATTTAAAGTATTCCAGTCTTGCAACTGCTTTCTAAATGTTTTTGTCTGGACAGACAATGTTTGGATTTCTTTTATCCTTGTGGTTAGGTTTGAACTCACATCAGAAACTTTAACACAACATTCTGGGCCTATTAGTCCACATACCCCTCCCTGAGCCGCTAGTAGATAGTCAAGAGCCAGTCTGTTTTGCTGGGTAAAGATTCGCAATTCATTTAAATTTTCTTGTACCACACCTAGTGCCCCCTCTGTGGTATTCATGAATTTCTCCATAAGCAGGGACATTGTTTTCAACTCATGATTGGTTTTTGCCTGCCCTACCCATGGAATGGTAGTTTCAGCTACTGCAAGGGCAGTTTGTTCTATCCAGTTCCATGCTTTTTCCCAAGACCCATCCCGCTTGTTCCTGATATGCCCTGGTGGCAAAGTGTCAACAATCCTCATAGCTGGTGCCACGAGACCGAGGTAACAAAACCCTGATGCATTTTGGAAGCCTTTATAGGCAAATTTACCGCATATCCACCAATAATTGTACATGTTCCACGAGTCAGACTGATATATCATCATGGCTCGGTTTGCAAAGGTGGTGTTACCTTCCTTGCAAAGGTCTGTACTAGTGGTTCCTCCCCATATGGTTGTTATTTCTGGTTTGAATAGAGTACACCAAAGGTTTGCGGTAGACATAGTGGAACCATTATGCCATACATGTGTCCCATCCACCTTTGTTATAATGTGTGCACAGCTTGATTTCCCTACAAAGGTGGTACCTGTAAGATTCCTACATAGGGGACTTGTACCACTAAATGATAATTGGATGCACCCAGTCTGGTTGAACCACACAGTTTGGTCATTTTGTTCCAGTAATGCATCACTTACTAGTCCAGTTTTGTTTAACGGAAGGGCACCTATTGGGTATCCACTGTGCGCGCTTTGTGGTGCCCAGGCACACACCCAACAGTTAGTTTTGTTTATGCGGCTCATGCCATACCTTCTGCCAGCTGCAGAAAGGTATTAGTCCTAATACCATTCCCCTTTGGAGCCAAATAAGGCCTATACAAAGGAGGAACAAGAGTTTAGCCATTGTGCAGAGATTGTAATCCTTTCAGCACTTGCACAGACGGAGGTTATAAGGAAGTGTGGAGGAAGGAAAACAGCTTTCAGAAAACCCACCGTCCTCTGACAAAGTGCCGGTAGGGTCAATGGCAAGGTTGGGTGTAGATTCGTGTGAAATGTCAACGTGACTAGTAGGACCAGAAGGGATCTGGCCTGTAGTGAGAGCGTAGTGAACGAGGTCCCGGTCTCTGATTTCCGATGATGTATCCCTTGTCCAGGAGAAGTGATTCAATTTCTCTCTCAGAAAGCGGTAGAAAGTCATTTTCTTCTGGCTCTGGGCTGACAGGTTCAGTAGCAGGCGATATGTCGGGAGAGGCAAGTTCACACAACTTATGAGGGTCAATGGTGCGGCGCAAGTGGCTTGCGTGTATCCAAGAATCTCGCCGGCTACCTTCACAGCCGTGTTGGTAGTCAGCAGGACCTGGAAGGACCATTCCACCTTGGAGATAGGCAGTCTTTCCTCCGGAATTCTTTTATCAGGACCCAATTTCCTGGCTGCACGTCATGGCAAGGCACATCAGTTGGGACAGGTCAGGCTTCTGCAACCTGAGAGGAGAGACTGAAAGCAATTTTAGACAGATGTAGACAGTATTGAAGTAGTTCGTCATAACATTCAGACAAGTGGGAAGGATTAATTTTTCCAGGAGGCTCAAATCCAAGTAAAATTGGTCTCCCAAATAGAATTTCATGAGGGGTGAGACCATGTTTGTGGTTCGGGGTATTTCGGATATGCATGAGGGCAAGGCAATGCTCATGCCACTTTAATCCAGTGTCAGAGATAATCTTGCTTAACTTCCTTTTGATATCGAGGTTTTTCTTTCAACATGCCCTGAACTTTGGGGATGATATGGGGTATGGAACCGTTGTTCTATGTGGAGGGCTCTACACAGATCTTGCAGGATTTTGGCCGTGAAATGGGTTCCTTTATCCGAGTCAATTTTTAAAGGGATTCCAAATCTGGGAACCACCTCAGTAACTAATTTCTTTACCACAGTAGTGGCGTCTGCTCGACGGCAAGGGAAAGCTTCCACCCAACCACTGAACACACATACAATAACCAGACAATACTTAAACCCACAGGAAAGGGTTAACTCTATAAAATCGATCTGCAAATATTGGAAGGGTCCATAGGCCCAAGTATGAGCACTCAGAGTAGTCTTTTCGCCACCCTGGGTAGAGAACTTTTGGCAAGTAGCACAATTGCTGGTGATTTTAGCAGCAGCTTGGTGAATCCTAGGCGCATACCAATGCTTCAGAATCTGGTCCGCTACCCCCCTTTTGTTCATATGTCCTAATCCATGGGTAATGGTAGCCAATTGGGACACCAAAGTAGAAGGAGCCACAGGTCGTCCATCTGGTGAAAGCCAAATGTTATTATCTTGAATACGACACCCAGCTTTGTACCAATTGTGTTGTTCCTTCTCAGGTGCCCTAGATTGCAACAGGGATAAATCATTTAGAGTCAGGGGAACAGAAACAGAGACCAGGATTTGAAATGGAGCTGGAGGTCCACAGGCAGCTGCATTCCTGGCTGCAAAATCTGCCCGTCTGTTTCCTACTGATACAGTATCAGTTTTATCAGTATGAGCACTGCAATGCATAATAGAAATAGCAAAAGGTAATTGAATAGCAAGCAAGAGGTCATTAACAAGGGATCCATTAGAAATGGCACTTCCCGAGGACGTTAAGAATCCTCGATGTTTCCAAATCTGACCTACAGAATGACAGATGTTAAAAGCATACATTGAGTCAGTATAAATGTTAACAGATTGATCAATAGCTAAAATACAGGCACGAGTGAGAGCAATTAGTTCAGCTGCTTGAGCACCTTTTTATTCCTGGAAGAGAATGAGTTTCAATTATTGCATGATCAGAAACAACAGCATACCCGCTTATAAGGTTTCTTTCATCCCTTTTACATGACCCATCAGTGTAATACACTAAATCAGGATTTGACAAAGGAACGCCCCTTAGATCGGATCGGGGTACAAGTGAGGTCCACCAATGCTAAACAATCGTGGGTTCCATCTCATGGGGCTCTCCATCAGTAGGGTTAGGAAAAGGGTGGCAGGATTTAAAGTAGAACAGCGTACTATGGAGACATTCTGGGCTCCTAAAAGGGCTTTCATAGTTAGTCAATCTTTGCATTGACAAATGCTGGGTCTTAGTCTTATTCACCAAAGCTTGCACTGCATGGGGTACAGCAAGTGTTAGGTTGTGACCTAATACCAGACATTGACTTTTCTACTAGCACAGCAGCTGCCACAGCTCTGAGACACAGGGGAAAACCCTTTGCTACTGGGTCAAGCTGAGCACTAAAATAAGCTACAGGACGAGGGCGATTTCCAAATGGCTGGCATAATACTCCTGAAGCGACCTGATCCTGTTCATGGCAAAAAAGAGTAAAGGGTTTATCATAATCAGGGAGCCCAAGAGAGGGTGGAGAGACCAAAGCAGCTTTCACTTTCTGAAAGGATTCTTCTTCCTCCTCTGTCCACGGACGGATCCTTCACCTTGTCAGCTGTCAGAGATACAAGGGGTTTTACAAGACCAGAGAAATTAGGAATCCATTGTCTGCAATAGCCAGCAGCGCCTAAGAGAGACCGAACCTGTTTCTTAGTTACTGGGCGAGGGAGAGAAAGAACAGAGGTTATGCGTTATCAGTGAGCTTTCGCCCTTCTTGGGATATGAGGTGACCCAAATATTCAACCTCTGCTTTACAGAACTGGAGCTTTGCCTTGGAGGCTTTGTGACCTCTCTTTGCTAATTCACACAGCAAATGAACAGTATCCGTTTTACATGCTTCATGATTAGGTGAGGCTATCAATAAATCATCAACAT
This sequence comes from Rafetus swinhoei, assembly GCA_019425775.1. Taxonomy (NCBI): domain Eukaryota; kingdom Metazoa; phylum Chordata; order Testudines; family Trionychidae; genus Rafetus; species Rafetus swinhoei. Next base: position 132,561,172 of record CM033424.1, on the reverse strand, counting down.
ACTGAACAAGGGTAGACTCCTTTGGCAAAGAAATTGAATCAAGGTCCTTTTAACAATTGTGAGAAAAGGGTAGGACTTTCAGTATATCCTTGAGGAAGTCTGGTCCAAGTCAGCTGCCCCTTTATAGGAAAAAGCAAACAAAAACTGTGAATCCTTATCAATGGGAATGGAGAAGAAAGCTGAACATAAATCTATGACAGAAAAACATTTAGCACCTGCAGGGATAGAGGACAATATTGTTGCTGGATTAGGAACCACAGGAAATCTGGGGATAACAAACTGATTTACAGCTCTTAGGTCCTGCACAAATCTATATATCTGTCTCCCTTGATCATCAAATTTCCTCCTTTTTGACCGGAAGTATTGGGGTATTACACACAGACTGTGTTCTTATGAGCACTCCTTGTTCCAACAGGAGGAGATTACAGGCGCTATGCCCTCCTCCGCTTCCTGGGACAAGGGGTACTGAGACACTCGAGGGTAAGGTCGGCCGTGTTTATACCTGATCTTTACAGGCTCTGCTGTTAACAGTTTCCCAACTTCATTGGAGTGAGAAGCCCACAAAGACGTTGGTACCTGATCCAGCTCCACACTCTCCAGTTTGGAGTCTGGGTCTATACCTTGTCCGTCTGTTGTTAACATCATGAGGAAATTTGTTGCCTGATTATGGGGTATATCAACAAAGACCCTTCAGAGGAACAATAAATTGTAGCATTCAATTTACACAGCAGATCTCTACCCATCAAGTTTACAGGTGTACTGGGGATAACAAAAGGCATGTTCCTCTGTCAAAGGCCCAATGGTTAAGGAACATGGTTCACTCATTGCATGGGGTATAGTTACTCCCACCCCTACAGCATTTACTATTTCTCCAGTTCTGGCCAGATTGGGAGCTTCATCCTCTCGTATTGTGGAAAGAGAGGCACCAGTATCAATTAGAAATTCATGTTTGTTTCCATTAACGGAAAATGAAACTAAGGCATCAGGTGTAGCAGAAAGAGAGACCGAAGGTAACAGAGAGCATTGCAATGTTTTATCAATAACCTCTTGGCATAGTCAGTAAGGATTACTCCTTTGTCGGTCCTCCGGAGGGTAGCCTCTGTTGGGTGCACCTGCTGAAAAGGGGTTAGTATTGGGCCACCTCTGTCCTTGTGACGATGGTCCGACTGTCTGTTGGGGCCCTGGTTAAATCTATTTTGTCGTTGTCTTTGCGACATTCAATTTTCCAATGGCCAAACCCACCACAGTAATTACACACATCATTAGGTTGGGGCCCACTGGGTCTGTTTGGACCTTCCTCTGACCTTTGGTTGCCCGTGGCCTTGTAAATCTTGTATTTGGAGTGCCATTAGGGTATTTTTAAGTTCCTTTTTCTTTTGTTTTTCTACTTGCAAGTTTTCAAAAAACTGAGTTGCAGCTTCCAAAATTTTCTCAGTAGTTTCCATTGTCCATCCAATCATATTATTAATAATCTTGTCCCCAATTTCTGGTCTTAAATTCTGCACAAAGGTGGTTACTACCATAGTGCGTATATTGGCATCATTTGGGTTAAAGGTGCTATACTTCCGCATGGCTGCAAAGAGCCTTGCCTGAAAATCAATAGGGCTTTCATCTGGCTTCTGTTTGCAGTTATATACTTTAGACCAATCGGTTTGCACTGGAACCATTTCGGTAATTGCATTCAGGAGACCTGTACGGTCATTTGCTAGCACTGGCACGCTCTGCAGCAGTAGTAGGAATTCCTGGCAAATCTTGGGGCCATTGCTCACCCAGGTGGGCAGGAGTATCCCCAGGACCTCGCCTTGCTTGGGTGTAAAGAACTTGCTTCTCATGGGGTTCCATTATTCCCGAGAGTAGCATGTCAATGTCTCTGTGGGTAGGCTGATAAACTTCAAAAATCTGACACAACTCCTTTGCAAGCCCACAGGATCCTCTCTATTTTGGGAGAGTAAGTCTAAAATTCATGATGTCATTAGGTGTCCAGGGACGTGGACAAGTGCTGGATTAGGAAATTGTCTTAGTGGGAGAAGTTTAATATGCTCTTTAAACAGTCCAGGAAAACTTTTAGGTCCAACTTCAATAATCACATCCTTGTTTACGTCATTACCTATAGTCACCGAGTTATTTTCGGATCTATTTTAGTTATAACAAACCCCAGGTCCTTTAAGTCTTAGCCAATGTTCGCTGCAACATTTGTGTGAGACTTCTGACAGCTTTAGAATTACTGGACTCTGAGTATGCTCAGAATCCAAGTTTTATTGGCCAGGTTGGCATTCCCTACCGCCCTTCAGAACTGTGAGTATGTGCGGGGATTCAAATTGGGCTGGTGCAGCTGAATGATCGGTAAGCAATATTTGCTGATGCTGGGGCAGGTTGGTGGGAAGGAGCTGGGAAATTGGGGACCCATAGATCCAATAAATCTTCAGATGGGTCTGGCAGCGGAGTTGGTGGTTTCAAGATGGATGGGTAGATTCCGCTGGGCGCGCTTGGTGTAGGAACGTGGTTGTACGGAGGGGGACAAACTTTAGAGGAGTCAGATTTCTCCTTTATTTCTGCCAATTGTTTTTTCAGTTTTTCATTTGAGTCCTTTAGGCTAGCCATTATGGATTTATCTCTTAATTTTGAGGCCTGATCATCCCAGAGGTGCCAATAATTCATCTGGGAGGGGTGACTGGACTCTAAGACACCCTTTAAATAATTTAATTTGTCTAATTGAAAGGTACCTTGAACTGGGAATTGTAATTCTGATTCTACATAAGTATATTCATTCCACGCGTGTGTGAGCTTTACCAGCCTCCTGAGTTTAAGACCTGCTGGCAATTTCCCTGGCTGACTATAAATCTGCAGCATTTTACCCAATGGGGTTTTTGGATCTATCTTAGATCCCTTATTCCCATAATCCCTGCCCTATTACCTATAAGACAGTTCCAATCCGGCACTAACCTGCCTTCCTCTCAGCTTCAAGCCTGAGCTGACCCTGTTTCAGTGTCTTCCCACTGTCCTCTTAACAAACTTATTAAAAAAAAAGAAAATAAAAATAAAAAGAGAAGGGAAAAGACTTACAGTTGCTTGGGAAGGATGTTCTTAACGTAGGGTGGATGCTTACCGCCAGTGAAAGCAGCCATTCAGGACAAGGAGAGAGGAACGGAACAGTGAGATTTTGTAACACGGATCTCTTACCGATTTGTATGGCGCCTTTCTGTTCAGTCTCTCCGGTCCAGCCCGTCTCAATCACCTGGTGTCCCGATCCATCCCACTTCTGACACCATAAATGATGGAGAATTTAATCCGAGGGTTCGGATGGGGGCCCAAAACCCCTACCAAATCAATTCCAGACACCCTTCTTAAGCAACCAGCTTTATTCAGGAATGCATTCCAGGGCAAAAATCTCCAGGATACTCTCAGGAAAAGTTTCTGCAACTTCCCAAACAAAAGGCAAGGTCTTTTGTACCACCTACATGGTAATTAATTTTTCTCACTGACCACTTACAGTTGCATGCATATACAGGTCATGCCCCTTTGCACCAAATTCCCTCCAATCATTATCTGTCCCCCCTCAGTCCCTTTGCAGGCCTTACAACAGGTTCAAACCAGTTTTACCTACCCCCACCCACCCTTTGCTCACCTAAGTTCAAGCACGCACGTCTTTACAAAGACCAGACTTAACATCCAGGTGTCACAGAGGTCATACTGACAACAAATTAAGTTTAGTCTTCAAGGGATGAGGGGCGTCCTGACGGGAAGGTGATGGGGCGGGTTCCCACGTGGCCTAGGGGATAGGGTGCTCCCCTGGGGAGGAGGGGCTCATGTATTCAAACCACGCCACACCCTGGTCAGCCCCGGGCCAGTAGGGCTGAAGGGGAGTCCTGACGACAAGGTAGTGGGGCGGGTTCCCGCGTGGCCTTGGGGATAGGGCTCTCACCTGGGGAGGACAGGGTTGTGGGTTCAAGTCTCGCCTCCCCCGGGTCGGGTCTTGTCGGGTCGGGTCGGGTCAGCCAAGAGCCTGTTGGCCCCGGAGCAGGAGGGATAAGTGGCGTCTTGACTGGAAGGTGGTGGGATGGGTTCCTGCGTGCTCTAGGGGATAGGACGCTCGCCTGGGGAGGACGGAGTCGTGGGTTCAAGTCCCGCCTCCCCCGGGTCGGGTCGGGCCTGGGGCAGGAGGGATAAAGGGCGTCGTGACGGGAACGTGGTGGGGCGGATTTCCGCGTGGCCTAGGAGATAGGGCACTCGCCTGGGGAGGACGGGGTTGCGGGGTCAAGTCCCTCCTCCCCAGCATCGGGTTGTGTCTGCCAAGTGCTGGTTGGACCCAGGGAAGGTAGTGGGGCGTGTTCCCACATGGTCAGGGAGGGCGGGGTCGTGGGTTCAAGTCCCACCTCGGTCTGGTGGGCCCTGGGTCAGGAGGGTGATGACGCGCTGGGGTCCCCTGACTCCTGCACCCCTGTAATGGCACGAACAGACTCCACCAGCCCAGACTCCACCAGCCCGTAGAATAGAGGGAGTTTATTGCTTCTCCAGGATACAGCCCAACACAGCACAGATGTAATCTGGTTGCAGGGCAGGCCTAGGATGCCTCAGCCCCCCTTGAGATGGGGGAGACTGGGCCCCTAAATCCCAGCCCCTAGCTTAAGCTGGTTCCTCCATGATCCCAGACAGAAAAAAACTCACTCTCTTCCAGCCCTGCCCCAGCCAGGGCAGCATTCCCCCTTCCTTTGTCTCTCTCCCTTGGGGGTAGCCGGTCAGACAGGTTGAGCATAATGACTCATCCCCTGTCCTTCTGGGCTGTGGTACCGATGGCAGCTAGTGTGGGTTACCACAGAGCCAGCATAGAAACAAGCCAGGTACCCCCACTACGTCACAGTTCTCCCCCCTCCGAGAGCGAACTGAGCAGGGTCACGCCGCTCGTGACCTAGGGAAGTTCGGGTCCTCTGCATGGGAACCCGCCCTGGGGACATGGGTGCTCCCCTTGACTCGGGCTGGCCGTGGCAAGGCCCCACATGAACTGGCTTCCCTCTGTCCACTCGCCGCATCGCTCCAGGGCGACTGACACAGACCTGTCCTCTGTGGTCGCACCCACCCTTCCGCTGGCCTTGATCTCTGGCCAGGGTCTCTCGGGCTGGGGCCATGAGCCCAGCGAGCCTTCTCTGGACAGCCAGGGCGGCCTCCACCCCCGACGCTCCATCCCGGGAGGTCTTCCCCTCCCATAACTCTCTCAGCAAGCCCAGAGGCTCCTCTATATAGGGTAGGGGCCCCTGAACAGCTTTCCTCCCGTCTTGGGCCTTCCGCCCCTCTGGCAGGAGTCGCAGGACCGGCCGTGCCGCTGCACGGCTGCGAATATTCCCGGCCAGTAGAAGTGTTGGAGCAGCCTCAGCCGTGTGCTCCGGATCCCCGGTGGCCCGCAAAGGGGCGTTATGGGCCAAATACAGCAGCTTGAGGTGATACTTTTGGGGGCGACCAGCTGCCGCTGGACCCCCATGCCCTCACCTTCCTGGGGAAGCCATTTCCAGAACAGGAATCCCGCTCCACAGGAATCTCTCCTGGCCTCCTCTCCCCAGGGGCTGAGCTGTACGGAGGCCAGCCTCGTCCCTCAGCCTCTGCAAGGGGTCTGCCTGCACCTCAGCCTGGAATTCAGCCGCTGGGGCAGGGATCGGGACCTGTTCCCCACCTTTGCCTAGGTCCGGGGTCCCCGCTTGGCTGGACCCCGTGTCCACGGTGATGGGACCCTGGGGACCCTGCCAGGAGTCCTTCCCTGGATCCAGGTTGCCAGCCCCTCGCTGGCTCTGGCTACGGGCAGTGACTAGAGCCCGCTGGGTTTCATGGGGCGACTCCTCTAGGTCATTCCCCATCAGCACCTCGGTGGGCAAGTGCGGGTGCACCCCCACTTCCTTGAGACCTTCCTTGGCCCCCCATTTCAGATGCACCCTGGCTACGGGCACCTTAAACGGGGACCCGTCTATGCCCTTCAGGGTCAGCTGCGTGTGGGGTAGTATCCGGTCTGGGGCCACTATGTCAGATCGGGCCAGCGTCACCTCCGCCCCCGTGTCCCAGAAACCCGTCACCTTCCTACCATCCACCTCCAGGGGTATGAGGCACTCGCTCCGCAGGGGCCGTCCTGCCCCCACCCGGTACACGGAGAAATCCGCCTCCCGAGGGTCAGAACTCCCAGGGGGGGTGCACTGAGCATCCTTCCCCCCACTCTGAGCTGAGGTTTGCCTGCCAGCCCCTGCCTCTGGGGCAGCCTGCCCTTCCTCCAGCCCCAGCCAGTTAACCCTGGAAAGTCCCAGGTCATGGGACCTGGTGCACTGAGCCCTCTTGTGGCCTTTTTGCCCACAGCGATGGCAAGTTAGGCTTTGGGCTGTCTCTGTCCAGGCCCTGGCTGGTTCTCTGGGGCACAGACGACCTGTTCCTTGGGCTCGCCTCGTGGTTGACTCCCTCCGTCGCTCAGCCGACATCCGGTCTCTGTGCGATTCCCTTTCTCTCCGGGACTCCGTTCACACCCGGACCGGCTCTCCGTGAACTCATCTGCCAGTCTCCCGGCCTCCTGGGGTCTCTGGTCTTCGGTCCTTGAGCCACAGCCTCAGTCTGGGTGGGCATGCTTCATAGAACTGCTCCATCATGAACAGCTTGAGCAGCCCCTCTGCAGTCTGGGCTCCGACTCCAGACACCCACTTTGCGGCAGTATTGCGCCAGGCGGGAGGCCAGGTCCACATAGGTCTCCCGTGGCCCCTTCTGCACCTCCCGGAACTTCTTCCTGTACATCTCAGGGGTCAGCCCGAACTTGTGCAGCAGGGCGTCCTTGACTCGGTTGTAATCCCTGGCTGTAGGTCCTCCAGCTGATTGAGCACCCGGCAGCCTCCTGGTTCAGTGCGGGATGAGCTCCTGCAGCCAGTCAGCTGGGGACCCGTTGCAGTCCACAGGCCCTCTCAAAGGAGCTGAGGAACCCGTCTGTCGCCCATGTCCTTCAATTGGGCCACCATGAGCTTCTCCAAGCGCCTGGCCGCCCTGGGCCCTTGGGGCCCGTCCGCACTCGGCGCAGCCGGGGCCCCGCCGCTTCTCCGCTCTGCCATGGCCAGCTCATGCTGCCGCTGCTCTCTACGGTCCTGGACTTCCAATTCCTTCATCTGCAGCTGGATTTCTAGCCGCCGCAGCTCCGCTGGGCTGGCCCTTGCCCTAGCCGGACTACGGCTTGCAGGGCTTCCCTGGGAGGCAGTCCGGTCTCTTCGGCGGCCTCCAGCGCTCCGCCCCCTCTCAGAGCCTGACACGCTCCCAGGGGGGGTCTGGCTGCTCCCCACGGGGACAGGATCCCAGCCCTGTGGCTGGTCATTCTCTTCCAGCCAGGCAATCAGCTGGGCCTTGCTTGCACTCCGCACAGGCAAGCCCCTCTCTCTGCACAGCTTCACCAGCTCTGCCTTCAGGAGTTGGGTGTAGGCCATCTCCCCGCTGGTCCCCTCGGTGCAGACTCACCAGTCTAGTGCTGCTGCGCCCCACGATTCTCAGGAACCGCTTCGCTCTGTTTCCAGCACGCCTGGTTCCACGGCTGTTGCTTCTATTGCGCCTTGTCGCTCGCCGCTGGATGCTCCATCCATGGGGTGCAGTGATACCACTCCTGACACCAGTGTGATGAAACGTTGGGGTCCCCTGACTCCTGCACCCCCGTAATGGCACGAACAGACTCCACCAGCCCGTAGAATAGAGGGAGTTTATTGCTTCTCCAGGATACAGCCCAACACAGCACAGATGTAATCTGGTTACAGGGCAGGCCTAGGATGCCTCAGCCCCCCTTGAGATGGGGGAGACTGGGCCCCTAAATCCCAGCCCCTAGCTTAAGCTGGTTCCTCCATGATCCCAGACAGAAAAAAACTCACTCTCTTCCAGCCCTGCCCCAGCCAGGGCAGCATTCCCCCTTCCTTTGTCTCTCTCCCTGGGGGGTAGCCGGTCAGGCAGGTTGAGCATAATGACTCATCCCCTGTCCTTCTGGGCTGTGGTACTGATGGCAGCCAGTGTGGGTTACCACAGAGCCAGCATAGAAACCAGCCAGGTACCCCCACTACGTCACAAGGATTAAGGGGTGTCCTGATGGAAAGGTGGTGGGGTGGGTTCCTGCATGGCCTAGGGGATAGGGCGAATGCCTGGGGAGGATGGGGTCGTGGGTTCAAGTCCCGCCACGGTGGGGTCTGCCCTGGGGCAGGAGGATTAAGGGGCATCCTGAGGGTAAGGTGGTGGGGCGGGTTCCCGTGTAGCCTACGGGATAGGGCGCTCGCCTGGGGAGCGGGGGGGGGTCATGGGTTCAAGTCCCGCCTCCCGCGGGTCGGGTCGGGTCGGGTCGGGTCGGGTCAGCCCCAGGGCAGGAGGGATAATGGGCGTCCTGACGGGAAGGTGGTGGGGCGGGTTCCTGTTCCTGCATGGCCTATGGGATAGGGCGCTCGACTGGGGAGGATGGGGTCGTGGGTTCAAGTCCCGCCTCCCCCAGGTCAGGCAGTGTCGGGTTGGGTCAGCAAAAACCCGGACGGCCCCAGGGCAGGAGGATTAAGGGGCATCCTGACGGGAAGGTGGTGGGACAGGTTCCCACTCCCGCATGGCCTAGGAAACAGGGCACTCGCCTGCGGAGGACGGGGTGGTGGATTCAAGGCCCCCTTTGGTCGGGTCGGGTCGGGTCGGGTCGGGTCCGGTCCGCCAAAAGCCGGTAAGCCCCAGGGGCTGGAGGGATAAGGGGCATCCTGACAGGAAGGTGGAGGGGTGGGTTCCCACATGGCCTAGGGGATAGGGCGCTCGGCTGGGGAGGACAGGGTCGTGGGTTCAAGTCCCACCTCAGTCAGGGCAGCCCCAGGGAAGGAGGGACAAGGGGCATCCTGACAGGAAAGTGTTAGGGGGGGGTCAGCTTTTTCAGCTTCAAAAGTCAATTTCGGCCATCGTGGCCCGGGGGGACATTTTCGGACTCCGGACATGGATTTCACCCTCCGCGGCCCGGGTCGACGTTTTGGACTTCAAAAGTCGATTTTGGCCATCGTGGCCCTGTTGGGCGTTTTCGGGATCCGGACATCAAGTTCGGCCTCCGCGGCCCGGGTTGGCTTTTTCGGCTTCAAAAGTCGATTTGGGCCATCGCAGCCAGAGGGGCATTTTCCGGCTCCGGACGTCGATTTCAGCCTCCGCCCGGGTCGCGCTCGCTTCAAAGTCGATTTCGCCATCGCGCCCGGTCGGCGCTGGCTTCAAAAGTCGATTTCGCCATCGTGGCATGGGGGCGCTGGCCCGGACGCCGATTTCGCCTCCATGGCCCGGTCGCTGGGCTTCAAATGTCGATTTCGGCCTCCGCGGCCCGGGTTGGCGTTTTCTGCTTCAAAAGTCGATTTCGGCCATTGTGGCACGGGGGGGCGTTTTCGGGCCCGGACGTCGATTTCGTCCTCCGCGGTCCGGGTCGGCGTTTTCCGCTTCAAAAGTCGATTTCGGCCATTGCGGCCCGGTGGGGCGTTTTCGGGCTCCAGACATCGATTTCGACTCCGCGGCCTGGGGCAGCGTTTTCCAGCTCCGGACATGGATTTCATCCTCCTCGGACCGGGTCGGCGTTTTCCGCTTCAAAAGTCGATTTTGGCCATCGTGGTCCGAGTTGGCGTTTTTGGGCTCCGGACGTCGATTTCGGCCTCCGCTGCCCGGGTCGGCATTTTGGGCTTCAAAAGTCGATTTCGGCCATCGTGGCCCGGGTTGGCGCTGGTTCTGACGCCGATTTCGACTCGCGACCGGTCGGCGCTGGCTTCAAAGTCTATTTCAGCCATCGCGGCACGGGGGGGCGTTTCCCAGCTCCAGACATGGATTTCGGCCTCTCGGGCCGGTCGGGCGCTTTTCTGATTCAAAAGTCGATTTTGGCCTTCGCGCCCGGCCGGCGCTGGGCTTCAGAAGTCCATTTCGCCATCGCGCCCGGTGAGCGCGCTGGCCCGACGCCGATTTCGCCTCCGCGCCCGGTCGGCGCGCTTCAAAAGTCGATTTCGCCATCACAGCCCCCTCCGCAGAGTCGGGCGCTTCAAAAGTCGATTTCGCATCCGCGTCTGGTCGGCATTTTCCTCTGAAAAGTCGATTTCGCATCCGCCCGGTCAGCCTTTTCGCTTCAAAGTCGATTTCGCCTCCGCGGCCGGCGCTGGCTTCAATTCAATTTCGCCATCGCGCCGGGGCGCTGATCCGACATCGAAGTTCGCCTCCGCAGCCCGGTCCGGCGCTTTTCGCTTCAAAAGTCGATTTCGCCATCGCGCCCGGGGGCGTTGCCCGACGCTGATTTCGCCTCGCGACCCGGTGGGCTTTTGGCCTTCAAAAGTCGATTTGGGCCATCGCGCCTGGGGCGCTTTGGCCCGGACGCCGATTTCGCCTCCGCAGCCCGGTTGGCGCTGGGCGCCAAAACTCGATTTCGCCATCGCGCTGGGGTGTTTTCGGCTCAGTACGCCGATTTCGCCTCCGCGCCCGGTCGGGCGCTGCTTCAAAGTCGATTTTGGCCATCGCGCCTGGGTCGGCGCTGCTTCAAAGTCGATTTCGCCATCGTGGCACGGGGCGCTGGCCCGACGCCGATTTCGCCTCCATGGCCCGGGTCGGCGTTTTCGGCTTCAAATGTCGATTTCGGCCTCCGCGGCCCGGGTTGGCGTTTTCTGCTTCAAAAGTCGATTTCGGCCATTGTGGCACGGGGGGGCGTTTTCGGGCTCCGGACGTCGATTTCGTCCTCCGCGGTCCGGGTCGGCGTTTTCCGCTTCAAAAGTCGATTTCGGCCATTGCGGCCCGGTGGGCGTTTTCGGGCTCCAGACATCGATTTCGGACTCCGCGGCCAGGGGCGGCCTTTTCCAGCTCCGGACATGGATTTCATCCTCCTCGGACCGGATCGGCGTTTTCCGCTTCAAAAGTCGATTTTGGCCATCGTGGTCCGAGTTGGCGCTGGCCCGACGCCGATTTCGCCTCCGCGCCCGGTCGGCGCTGCTTCAAAGTCGATTTCGGCCTCCGCGGCCCGGGTTGGCGTTTTCTGCTTCAAAAGTCGATTTCGGCCATTGTGGCCCGGATGGGCATTTTCAGGCTCCGGACGTCGATTTCGTCCTCCGCGGCCAGGGTCGGCTTTTTCGGCTTCAAAAGTCGATTTCGGCCATTGCGGCCCGGTGGGGCGTATTCGGGCCCCAGACATCGATTTCGGACTCCGTGGCCCGGGGCGGCGTTTTCCAGCTCCGGACATGGATTTCACCCTTCTCGGACCGGGTCGGCGTTTTCCGCTTCAAAAGTCGATTTTGGCCATCGTGGTCCGAGTTAGCGCTTTGGCCCGACGCCGATTTCGCCTCCGCGCCCGGTCGGCGCTGGCTTCAAAGTCGATTTCGCCATCGCGTCTGGCCGGCGCTGGCTTTAAAAGTCGATTTCGCCATCGTGCACGGGGCGCTGGCCCGACGCCGATTTCGCCCCATGGCCCGGTCGGCGCTGCTTCAAATGTCGATTTCGCCTCCGCGTCTGGTTGGCGTTGCTTCAAAAGTAGATTTCGCCATTGTGGCACGGGGCGCTGGCCCGACGCCGATTTCGCCCTCCGCGTCCGGTCGGCGCTTTCCGCTTCAAAAGTCGATTTCGCCATTGCGACCGTGGGGCGCTGGCTCCAGACATCGATTTCGACTCGCGCCTGGGGCAGCGCTTTCCAGCTCCGACATGGATTTCATCCTCTCGGACCGGCCGGCGCTCGCTTCAAAAGTCGACGGCCATCGTGGTCCGAGTTGGCGCTTGGCCCGACGCCGATTTCGCCTCCGCTGCCCGGTCGGCATTTTGGGCTTCAAAGTCGATTTCGCCATCGTGGCCCGGTTGGCGCTGGTTCTGACGCCGATTTCGACTCGCGGACTGGTCGGCGCTGGCTTCAAAAGTCTATTTCAGCCATCGCGGCACGGGGGGGCGTTTCCCAGCTCCAGACATGGATTTCGGCCTCCTCGGGCCGGGTCGGCGTTTTCTGATTCAAAAGTCGATTTTGGCCTTCGCGGCCCGGGTCGGCGTTTTCGGCTTCAGAAGTCCATTTCGGCCATCGCGCCCGGTGAGCGCTGGCCCGACGCCGATTTCGCCCTCCGCGCCCGGTCGCTGGCTTCAAAAGTCGATTTCGGCCATCACAGCCCGGGGCGGCGTTTCCCAGCTCCGGACATGGATTTCGACCTCCTCCGGCAGAGTCGGCGTCTTCCGCTTCAAAAGTCGATTTCGGCATCCGCGGCTCGGGTCGGCATTTTCCTCTTGAAAAGTCGATTTCGGCATCCGCGGCTCGGGTCAGCCTTTTCGGCTTCAAAAGTCGATTTCGCCTCGTGGCCCGGCCGGCGCGCTTCGGTCACTCGCCATCGCGCCGGGGCGCTTGATCCGACATCGAGTTCGGCCTCCGCAGCCCGGGTCGGCGCTTTCCGCTTCAAAAGTCGATTTCGGCCATCGCGGCCCGGGGGGGCGTTTTCCGCTCCGGACGTTGATTTCGCCTCTGCGACCCGGGTGGGCTTTTTGGCCTTCAAAACTCGATTTGGGCCATCGCGGCCTGGGGGGGCGTTTTTGGGCGCCGGACGTCGATTTCGGCCTCCGCAGCCCGGGTTGGCGTTTTCGGCGTCAAAACTCGATTTCGGCCATCGCGCCTGGGGGGGTGTTTTCGGGCTCAGTACGTCGATTTCGGCCTCCGCGCCCGGTCGGCGCTGCTTCAAAGTCGATTTTGGCCATCGCGCCTGGGTCGGCGCTGGCTTCAAAAGTCGATTTCGCCATCGTGGCACGGGGCGCTGGCCCGACGCCGATTTCGCCTCCATG